>OX415254.1:102722078-103966662 GCA_948329865.1 Linaria vulgaris | reverse complement strand
TGTGATCCCCAGAGAAATATTGGATGCATTGTTTAGAATTATCACGAGAACCGTAAATATGGAAATATAAGGAGTTGAGATGAGAAACAAGCCAACTAATTTAATTAGACAAATGTTTTCTCTTTTAATGTCAAACCACACCTAGAGTTCCCCCAAACACTTCAATAGGCTATCAGTAATACCTTTTGTTGATAAAGGGAAACTGTACTAGTGAAGTGGTTTGAGGAAACTCCGGATGAAGCCCGACCCTTTTAATTTCTTGCTTCTTCTTATGTTAGTTTCATCGCCTTTATATAGACGGACTTAATTACTTTCATAACTTAATTTCATGCGGTTGAACCCATAGAACCGGGTCCAGTTTTAGTCCAGGTAGAAGATTTTTAGTTTTGAACCTGGTCTGAAATGTAGGTGAAATAATGAAAAGGGAATCATTTAGCAATGGTCTGACTGCAATATCTTTATCTTCACTTTTCCAGATTTTGTTCTTGTGAGTTCAGAAATATATTTGTCTAATTCACAAATTCAACCATAAAGGCTTATTGCTGATCTATTACTCCTCTTTTTACAAATATATATATATATATAAATCATGTGTTAAAAATGACAGGTTTCTAATGTAAAAGCCTCTAGTTGAAAATGATGCATATGCTACAAGTTGGGAAATGGCAGGGGGCAGGGGGCAGGGGTATATTCTTTCACATTGTGATTCCATATATTAATTTGTTCTTCACTTATCCCATGACTGAGGCTAGGTTCATACAAGCAGGCACCTTTTGGTACAAACAGAAGACGTCAAAGAAAAAGAACCTCATAAGCCTACGTGCTTCCTCAATCCAAAGCTATAAATACCAAGTGCTACCATGAATCCAGTCATCAACAAGCAGAAACAAGTAATCAGGTTTTCTCTAGAGTTCCCTTTAACGCTTCATTGAGTACTTTATTGTACCCACTGAAGTGTTTGGGGGAACTCCGGCGGTGACCTGGTGTAATGTAGATTCCAGAATCGAAGCAACGACCAAATGGGGTAAGACGTTGTCATGTTGGTTACCTTAAATATAAGAAAAATATTTATCAGGTTTCCTCTAGAGTTCCCTTAAACGCTTCATTGAGTACGCACTAAATTTCTTAAGAGAATTGTACGTATCCACTGAAGTGCTTGGGGGAACTCCAGTGACCACCTGGTATCGTACAAATTCCCAAAAGTTTTAGAAGAAGATGATTCATTAATCAAGTTGAAGACGCGAGGCAGGTTAGTTGCATGTCAGGTTTCCTCTAGAGTTCCCATAAACGCTTCATTGAGTACTTAATTTCTTCCAAGAGTTGTACTGATCACTGAAGTGCTTGGGGGAACTCCTGTGGCGATCTGGTTTGTTAAAGTTGTTGTAAATCGCAGTAGACGTACATGGGGTGCTGCGTGTTCGTGATCTTCATGAAGAACGGAAGACAATTGATCATTATCAGGTTTCTCCTAGAGTTCTCTCAATCACTTCATTGAGTACTACTTTCTTATGGAAAGTAATTATACTATACTCGCTGAAGTGTTTGGGGGAACTCCTGTGGAGACCTGGTAGTAACAACACATTCAAGTAGTTGAATGTTATGAACGGTGAAGATCGTTCAACATAACACGCCATTAGTGTCGTCAAACACATGATAATAGAACATAAATTAGACAAATAAGCTATATAAGTGAAGAGAGAGCTTGAGAGAATTAAGAGAGAGAATTGCAAGTGTTTATATTTTCATGAATGAGAAATAACGTACAATGCATCCCCTTTATAATAGAGGCTAAGCTCAAAGGATCTGTTTGGTAACAACTAAATCTAAATACTCGAATAACAAATATTAAGTGGAATTAACAAAACAGACAGTAATTATGCAAACTATATAATGCCCCTCCAAAACGACGTCGTATCTCGTCCTCGCGTTTTATGTTTCTAAAGCACGACTTCTCAATATATTGAGTGTAATTGCTGGTCATGACATTACTCCCGCCTTTCTTTGAGGCTTGACCTCAAGCCTCTAGTGTTTGAATTCTTCAACATACCATTACAGGAGCAACAATAGCAAATAATTTGGCAATAGTTTTAGGTCAGCAGGAGATTATAAGATCTGAAGAAATCATTATAATTTTTGTGATGGTCTCCTGGTATCAATTTTCATTCAGTGTCATACCATTTTCATTCAATGCCATTTTTCCTCTGTTTGGTGAGCCTTTACAACCATGACAAGCTTTTAAACCAACTTCACCATGTATGCCGATTCTCACGATGAGTTGTTCCTCGATGTAGAGACAACTCGCGTAAAGCCATCCAACCAAGTTCACATGGACCGTCGATCCCCTCGTTCGTTTTGCAAGCAACAAGCTCACACTTTGCTTTATTGAATTTTGTTCGTTCCACTTGTTCACAATGGTAGTTATCATTCCAAGACATGCACTCATGGGGTTCCCAATTAGTTTTGCAAGGTTGACAATATCAAGAATTTTTCAATCAAAACAGAGGAGGTTTGTGCAATGATTTCCCCCAGGAGGTCAAGACTTTGACCAATTCTCTTAATTTCATCATGCATGGTGCCTTCATTTTTCCTTCTTGCATACTTCCGAGATTTTCTCCCAAATGAGTTCTATTCTATATCCAGATCATGATAACCAACAACTCTCTCTAACATTATTAGTTTAAACTGTTAATATTTATGTTCTGTATCATGTGAAGATTGTAAAGAGCAAGATGATATATTCAGCTGAAGAAGCATACATATATATACATGAAACTGAACCTAAGATAAGTGGTGAATTCATCACCCGTGACTCTAATAGCAACCCGTGACTCTAATAATGATATACCAACTATATTATTTAGCCGTTGATTCTATCAGTTGACATCCCCCCTCAAATTGATGGTGGTTGTTCAACAAGCATCAATTTGCCCAAAAGGAATTAATGACGTTGCCGACCTAAAGCTTTCGTAAACACATCGGCAGTCTGAAGCGTAGACGAGATATGTGGAAGAGTGATAATATTATGATCAAAAGCCTCCATGATAGAATGACAATCCACCTCAATATGTTTGGTATGTTCGTGAAATACTGCATTAGTGGCTGTTTGGATGGCACTAGTATTGTCCACATGTAATGGAGTTGGTAAATTTTGAGAAAAACCAAGCTCAGATAGTAGACCACGTATCCAGATAATTTCAGAGCAAGCAGATGACATAGCGCGGTATTCAGATTCAGTAGAGGATTTAGAAACACGATCCTGCTTCTTACTCTTCCAAGACACAAGAGAGCTGCCAATAAACATGCACCAACCAGAAATAGAACGTCGAGTGTCTGCGCAGCCGGCCCCATTAGCATCACTATACGCTTTCAAGCTAATAGAATCCTTGATAGGAAAGAAGAGACCACAGGTGCAAGAACCCTGCAGATAACGAATGATACGACGAACACCGACTAAGTGAAGATATGTGGGGGCCTGCATAAATTGACTCACTTGCTGAACAGCAAAAGCAATATCTGGTCGAGTAATCGTCAAGTAGTTGAGACTCCTCACCAATTGTTGATACAAAGATGGATCGGAAAGAAATTCACCATTTTCACGTTGATACTTTGTATTGACATCCAATGGCGTATCAACTGAGCGACCATCTTGAAGACCAACCAACTTAATTAACTCATGAGTGTACTTATGCTGATTTAAGAAAGTACCTGCGGCAGATGAATGTACTTCCAAACCCAAGAAATAGTGTAAGGGACCCAAATCCTTCATGTGAAAAAGATTTCTGAAGGTGTCTCTGAAGATTAGAGATCAAGCTAGTATCATTTCCTGTTATAACAATATCATCAACATAAACTAGCAACAAAACAATCCCAATAGAAGATTTGCAAAGAAACAACGAGGAGTCATAATGACTCTGCACAAAGGAGAAGCTAAGAAGAGTAGCACGAAACTTGTCAAACCAAGCACGTGGAGCTTGTTTTAGACCATATAAAGAGCGTTTCAACTTGCAAACATCTGGAGACGGAATTAAGAATAACCCTGGTGGTGGGGTCATATAAATTTCTTCCTTAAGGTCACCATGTAAAAAGGCGTTTTAACATCCATTTATAACAGAGGCCAACATTTGGAAGCAAAGATAGCCAAAATGAGACAGACAATGGTCATCTTAGCAACTGGAGCAAATGTCTCATTGTAATTGACCCCATATTCTTGTCGATTTCCAAAGACTACTAAACGTTCTTTGTAACGATCAAGAGACGCATCAGACCGTAGTTTAACAGAGTAATGCAACCTATTGGTTTAATGCCGATTGGGCAAGTAACAATTTCCCAAGTGTGATTATCTTGAAGAGCATGAAGTTCTTCCCCCATAACTTTCTCCCAACACGCTTCTTTAACCGCCCGAGAATAAGAATTAGGAATTGAAATAGAATTCAAAATTGCAGAGTAACCATATCGACCAGGAGGACGAATTCCACAAGTGGATCGCCGAAGAGCGATAGGAGCATGATCAGGAGGAGAAGGACTAGGAGTAGGGTCTGGATCAAGGTCATGGAGGGGTGACGATGGGGGGGGGGGGGGGGGGGGCTGTCTTCGATGACAAACATTGCCTGGTTTAAAACGCTCCGCATACGCTCCATATATATGGAGATAAGATCTCAAAAGACAGTAGTTGGACACTGTCAGGAGATACTACCTGTTGCAGAAAATAATACTCATGTTCGAAGAAAGTGACATTTCTGGATATGCGTATGCGATTAGAAACAACATCATAACATATAAACCCTTTATGCACACTACTATATCCCAAAAATGCACATCTAACTGATTGTGCAGACAACTTGTGGCGATCATGTGGTGGTAGTAAGACAAAGCAAACACATCCAAATATACGGAGACTAGTGTAATCTGGAGACGTCTCATAAAGACGATAATAAGATGACTCAAAATCCAGTTGTTAGTAGGGTAAGCGGTTAATGAGATACACAGCAGTGGACAACGCTTCTACCTAAAACACAGAAGGAACATATGATTCAATAAGTAACGTGCGAACTATATCTAACAAGTGGCGGTTCTTACGTTCTGCCAATCCATTATGTTGAGGTGTATAAGGACATGAATTCTGCGAGATAATTCCTTTTTCTTGTAGAAAATCTTGAAATGATTTTGACACATACTCGCTGCCATTATCAGAGCGAAGAACTCGAATAATGGCAGAAAATTGTGTCTCAATGTAAGTCAAAAATTTCTAGAAAACAGTGAACACCTCTGATTTGGAACGAAGAAAATAAATCCAAGTAAAACGACTGTAATCATCAATAAATGTCACAAAATACTTATATTGACCATGATAAATAACAGGAGAAATACCCCAAACATCGGTATGGATAATCTCAAAATATTTAGTAGCACGACTACCATTAGTAGGAAAAGGTAGAGTTTTACTTTTGCCTAGCCGACAAGCAGTACAATCAAAATTAGTGGAACAATGCTGTTTGTTACCCAACATGTCATGTCTTAACATATGAGATAAAATCACACTATTAGGATGACCTAATCTCCGATGCCAATCCTCAGACTTATTGCTAACCTTCAAGCATGCCAAAGACAAGGAACGAGGAACAGAAAACTGCAAATGAAACATTCGTCCCACCTTAGGCCCCCTCGCCACCACTTTCCCCGACACCTGATCCTACACAATACAACCACTATGAGAGAAGTGTACGGTACAACTGTTATCTACTAATTGGCCCACAGAGATTAAACTAGTAGATAATGCAGGAGAGATAAGCACATCATGAAAATAATGTCCAAGATCACCGATTTCTTAAATAGGGAGAACGCTCCCATTAGCAATCTGAATAGTCTGTGTACCGGAATATTTCCTCAAATTATGCACAGAAGTGGGAAGTACCTGTCATGCGATTAGATGCACCAGAATTGACTAACCAAGGATCAGAAACAATTTTACCTTGGCCTCGAAGTCCAAGTGCACAGAATGCCGAAAGAATCATCTGTTGAACCACCTCTGGAGTAAGAGCAATTTGATTAGGAGTTGTAGGTTGACTTGGAGGAGCCACAGCCTAAAATGTCTGAGCACGACGATTGTAAGGTCGAATCCGACAGTCTTGGATGAGATGACCACTTTTCTTACAATACTTGCAAATCATCTTTGTGCAAGTGCGAGCAATATGACCAATCTCCTGACATTTATAACATTTTCTGGTGTCTGGTCCTTTGCTACTCCCTTGTGCGACATAAGCAACATTCATCACCTCTGAGATCTCGGAATGAATTGCCATATTTGCATGGGTCGCCAATCGTTGCTCCTCTCACAGTAATTCACCAAGACATGTGTCCAAAGAGGGAACTGTATCTCTGTTTAACAGGGCAATACGAACATTTTTAAATTCTGGTCGCAACTTCATTAAGAATTGATCACGTCTAGTATCTTCATGGACTGCCTGAAGGGCGGGGAGAGCCTCATGTGGCACCTTGCTATAGAGTATACTAGAATACTCGCTCCATAGATTAAGAAAACAAGAATAATACATTTCAATGTTAAGGTTACCTTGACCATACACATAGATTTCAAGCTCCAATTGAAAATGGCGGGCAGTATTCTCTTGATGGTATACACGTCTCAAATGTCCCACATTTTCTTCGCAATTCCAAAAGAGCGCAAGTTATTCACCATATGGGTTTCAAGTGACCCAAGGAGCCAAAACATTATGCGAGCGTCTGTTATTTCCCATTGTAAAAGTGCTTTGGATTCCGTGGGAATCACAGAAGTCCCATCAATATGTCCCTAGAGTTCTTCGCCTTTTAAAAATATTTTAAATTGAAATTCCCATGCGGCATAATTTCGTCCAGTAAATTTAATCGAAAATCCTTCAGAAGTCATTATACCTCAAGAAAAAAAAATCCACCAAATCTCAAATGTAACCCCCAATTGAACAAAGCAAAAAATTCAAGGATTCACTTGAGAATAGACAAACTCTCACCCCAATATGCAAATAACCAATTTGCAAATATCCACAAAAGAAAAATGTGCAATTAACCGAGAGGAACAAATTGCAAAACACAGTTACCGTCCAGAATTGAGAATTGGAACAGTAGGATCGATCGACACTCGCGATCGATTCAGCCCCTATTCGCCGCTAAAAAGGAAGATGCCTCAACCACTGCGTCGAAGAAGAAGAAGGAGTCGGTTGTTCATTCGTCGTCGAAATTCCCAGAGGCGGAGAGTTCTACCTCCAGTGCCGTCGAATCGAATCCTGCGATGCACACAACCGGCCAATTGAAGCGGAGAGTTCTTCCTCCAAACTCAAACAGAAAAAAAGAGGGAAAAAAAATTAGGTGAGTTGAAGGTTCGATACCATGTTAATATTTATGTTCTGTATCATAAAGAGCAAGATGATTTATTCAGCTGAAGAAGCATACATATATATACATGAAATTGCACCTAAGGTAGGTGGTGAATTCATCACCCGTGACTCTAATAACAACTCGTGACTCTAATAATGATATACTAACTATATTATTTAGCCGTTGATTCTATCCGTTGACATAAACTCCACGCCAGTTATTTTGTATTTTGCCTCTTCATTAGTCTTATTTTTATCAAGCTTAGAGGTGAGAGCTCCTTGAAATATCTGCACATTTGAAGGGGATATCATCCCCCTCATCCTTTGTATGGTTCGTCCCTTATGATAGCGCTTTCCTGGTACAGTATAGTGAAACTTCTACAACAAATAGAAACATCTGGTGACTTTCTTATCCTTGAAAAGAGTGTAACCAAACAATACCTGAGCATCATTTTTCTCCAAGCATTCTTCCAAACCTGACTCACAGAGCTTGAGGTAAAAATCTAGTTGTAGGAGTAATCCAGTAACTATATCAGGCTCAAAGGGATCTCGTTCAATCATAACAAATAGTTGGCCCTCGATCTCACATATGTATGTTGTTTTCTGATGGTTATATAGATCATCGTCAATATCTGTAATTTGTTCATAATAAGCAAGTGGTGGTAACATCATTGATGGGCGTACTTTTACAAATCGTTCACGCACGCTAAGACACTGATAATGTAAACTCATCTTCTTGCAACTGTCAGGAACAAAACTCGCTCCTTTCTCTCCATGGTTCTGACAAACCACTTCACCAAACCTTAAATATTCAATGAATGTAGCATCAACAATAACTGAACTTGGAGCCTTAAAATATGAGCTTTAGAATAATTTCGAAACGAATTCTGATTTATCGGTTGTTCTTCACTCAGATTCATCCTGAAATTGCTTTTGTTTCCCTCAGGTTTTTTCATCTTCTTCATATAACTTACTTGTAACATCTAGAGCTTCACTCTCAGTCATTTCGTCAAACAGTTTATAGGAGCCAAGTGAGTTTTCTCGAAGTCCTTCTAAAATGTCACAGACCTTACCACATACTGCAGTTGCACTCAACGGCAATTCAGCGAACACATTGTACCATCCATTAAGTGAATCATCATCAAACTCATTGTTGTTAACTTCTCGAGGTTTACCTACACATTTCTCATTCTTGGACATGTGATGGCAATTTGGCGGTGGCTCAGGTGGCAGCGGCGGCATTTTGAGTGCATCAGAACGAATCCCATAACCCACACCATAATTTTTGAATCCACCTACAGTCACCCCTTCAAACAACATGTGGATGCAAAACGAATTTGTATCAAGATCATTTTCTATCACATCACCAACTTCACCACAAACTCCGATTTGATCAAGAGGACTTTCGTCAAATAGGTTCTAGACACCATAAGAATCAACTTCGAGTTCATAAAAAATGTTACGATCCTCCCAACAAGCTTGAATTTGGTTCATAGGCGTTTCATCAAACAAGCGATACACGTTTAGTGAATCCTCGACTAGATCTGACGTTTTATCAAACAAGATGTAAATGCCAAATAAATCTTCATCTAGTTCGTCTTTTCTAGCCTCAGAAATCTTACCACAAGTTTTGATTTGCCTGTGAGGCATTTCATCAAACAACTGGGCAGATGTAGAGGTCATCTTCCTTCATAACATTTATGGCGTTCCTCGACTCATTTCGAAGCATTCCAGTTCAAGAAATATAGCTCGAATCGATACCCATTCTATACAATTTTAATTAACAGGGAAACTCATTCTGCTAAATTCACAAATTTAACTGCAACGGATATAGATCAAGTTGATACTCCTTTCATACAATTTAATTAACAAGGAGATTTTGATAGGAAAAAGTTCTTTACCTGAAAATGATGCACATGCTACAAGTTGGTAAATGCAGGGCATGGGCATATTCTTACACTTTGTGATCACATATCTTTGTTCTTCACTTATTGAAGTAAACGTACTAACCTTTTGATCCATGTTAAATGGATCCCAAAGTTTCTCCCTTGAATGTTGACTAACCTAGCTTGATTCAATGATTGTTTCTCCCTTTTGCATGCTCTAATTCAATCGAAATCTAATCACAAATAGAAAGGAATTGTTGTTACAATCCAAGAGCCATGTTGTAACTGTCAAAATGTGAAAAAGATGATCAAAAACATCTTTTCCATTTTCTCCTTATTTTTCCTACGAAAATAGGGGTTGTTTTTTCTTCTTTCTTCAAAAGAAAAATCGACTTTAGATATCAGCAAGAGTTGGGAGGGGAAATGATAGTTTTTCTAATTCAAAAACATGGAGGAAACTATTCTCTCTCTTTTCTTGAATTTCGAATCCACGGGTCGGGTTTAGCCCACATGGGTGACCCATTTAAATATTTCCAACATCTCCCACTGGCACATGAGGGCTCGATCCCAGTCTAGTGAGATCAACTTCACATACTCACAACTTCATATAGGCAAATGGATCGTGTGACCCTCTCATGTTAGACAAGTAGCACGGAAACGGACAAATATAATATATATTGACTAATAAATAAGCAATCAGAAATATTATAATAAGAGGAAGTTAGAAATTGTAACCTCAACCGTAGTGAATCGAACGTGAAGATGGTCGAGTTTTTTTCAATTTCCTTAAAGCAGATTAGTCCTTCTCTACCGTGCTGAGAACGTTGGACTACCACCTCCCAGGAAAAAATGACCTACGAACTGGATTACTAGCACTCGTAAAACAGTTCAAGAGAACTCGCACAATAACTTCCCTCACCACCGCACAATGATAAAAGTATTTGGCTGCACAAAAAGTCTTTTTTTCGTGTATGCAAAAGTCTTTTTTTGGATGATTAAGACCTATGGAGAGCGACCCCTTTATATACTAGTTTGGGAGAGGGTTGGACGACTTGGTCATCAAGTAAACGAATTAAAAGATAATTCATAATCTGTAGTTAAGGTAATTACGAATCGTGTAATTAAGATAAGCACAGACCTCGCAAACATCTCGGATGAACTTGGACACGTTTTCCGTTAAAACTGAATCAAGAAATATTTTACTTCATAAGGTAATTTTAATTACGAAAATATGCTACGAATTTTCTATATATAAAATATATACCAGAAAATAAACAATTCTGTTACACAAAACAGAAAAAGAAATGTTGGAATTGCAAAACAAGGCCCACGCGAGCAGGAGCCCAACAGGCCAAACGGATCGACATTGGACGCGTACGTCGTTGTGTGCGCGAGCCCGAGTCGGACTAATCCGATGGATTTTGGCCCAAGATTTGCACCCCTCTGCACGCGCATGCGAGTAGAAGATGGAAAAGACACTAGCCAACACATTCTTACCTGTACGCGCGAGCCTCTTGTTTGTGCATTCCCATTGACAAACCCCAAAAGAAAGTGCTCTTTTTTCCATGTGGGATGACCCTCTTTCCTTTTAAGTTTTTCCTCATTTTTCTCAATATTTTCAGCTATGTGTAGCTAACTTTGAGCATCAATTTCTCATTCACTCGTGCACCATTTTGAGCGTGTAGTATACCGTTTTGAAGCTCTCACATAGGAGATCACGTCCCCATCTTGAACTCATCAAAAAGATAAGTGGGACCTGCTCAAAATTTGACTCGAAGTGAGCTGAACAAACCCATTTCATTTACCAAATTTCCAACAATTCCCCACATGAATGAAATTGAATGATCATGCATACATCATGGGGTGGTAGAGTTCTACGGTCTATGCCTGCATAGGATAGGTAGGACACACCCTTTAACCTTCCCTTATGAGAAATACTTTCTTTGCTAGCCGATAGTATGGTCTTGATGTCTTTGAACTATCCGTCGTTAGTGCAAACGCTCCATAAATCTCAACACATGTATATTCCTATTACCGTTGAGGTTCTCATGGTTTATGTCCATTTTGACCATGGAGATACACCTGGTTCTGCAAGAGTTCTCCAGAAAATTAAGCCCCCACAATTTTCCTTAGAGGCGGCCCTTCCTCTCTCTCACATATAGGTGATTTTATATCTAAGAGTAACCCGCATTACTCCGCTCGGATTTTCGACGCGTAAGAATCATTAAAAGCACAATGCTTAACCTTTTTCATTACGGGTATCACTGTTTCATCTAGGAATGGACAAGGGTTGACCCCCACAGTGACCGTGAAAACTTCTTACAATTAGGTTGTCCCATTGAACCAAGATCTTGGGATCTCCAGTCAGCATGGTTGGGTTTTCCTTCATAAGAACCTTATGTTTCAATAGGCTTAAGTCCCATTCCTCTCGATGTCTTTTCAACTTGATCTCTGTTTAACCCTTTGGTTAGCGGATCCGCAATATTATCTTTTGACTTCACGTAGTCAAGGGTGATAACCTCTGTCGAGATCAGTTGTCAAACGGTGTTATGTCGCCGACGTATATGTCTAGACTTCCCGTTGTATAGAACATTATGTGTCCTTCCAATTGTAGATTGGTTATCGCAATTTATGCATATTGTTGGCACAGGTTTGGGCCACTCAGGAATATCTTCCAAGAAGTTACGAAGCCATTCGGCTTCTTCACTGCATTTGTCTAATGCCACAAACTCAGATTCCATCGTGGATCTAGTTATAACCGTTTTCTTGAAGATTTCCATGACACGGTTGCACCTCTTACAGTGAATACGTATCCACTTGTTGCCTTGGAGTCTTGTATATCAGATATCCCGCTTGCGTCGGTATAACCTTCAAGCACAGCAGGATCCCTCGTATAATGTAACACGTAGTCACAAGTATAACGTAAGTACCTAAGTACTCTCACAATTGCTTTCCAGTGCTCATGCCCTGGGTTACTCGTGAATCTACTCAACGTGCTAATTGATAGGCAATGTCTGGTCGTGTACAACTCATTAAGTACATCAGACTTCCTATCACTCTAGCATATTCCACTTGATAAACACTTTCTCCCTTATTCTTAGACAAGTGTTGACTCATGTCAATTGGAGTTCTGGCTACACCAGAATCACCCTTGCTGAATTTTTCAAGAATCTTGTCCATGTAGTGTGACTGAGTTAATATGAGACCCTCTGGAGATCTTCTAATCTTAGTTCCTAAGATTACATCGGTCAGCCCCATGTCCTTCGTATCAAACCTTGAATTCAACAAACTTTTAATGGAGTTTACCATTAGGTCGTTGCTTCCCACAATGAGTATGTTGTCAACATATAGACAGAGAATCAGATATCCTTCTTATGTAGTTTTGACATAGACACACTTGTCGCACTCATTGATTCTAAAGCCATTTGTCAACATGACGTTGTCGAATTTCTCGTGCCATTTCATTGGTGCTTGTTTAAGTCCATACATGGACTTCACCAATTTACAGGCTATCTTTTCTATTACAGGAGCTACATAACCCTCGGGTTGTTCCATGTAGATTTCTTTATCAAGATCTCCATTAAGAAAAGTAGTCTGTACATCCATTTGATGTACTGTAAGATTTTAGAGAGAAGCAATCGCCAAAATCATCCGTATTGAATTTATTCTCGTTACAAGAGAATAAGTATCAAAGTAATCATGATCTTCTTGTTGCTTGTATCCTTTCGACACAAGTCTAGCCTTATAGTTTTCAATTGTTCCATCCGTTTTCATTTTTCGTTTAAAAACCCACTTGGAACCTAATGGTTTACATCCCGGAGGAAGGTCTACCAGTTCCCACGTGTGATTGTGTAAGATGAAATCAATCTCACTTTTTATGGCTTCTTTCCATAACGGACCTTCAGCTGACCTTACAACTTCCTTATAAGTTTGAGGCTCAGCCTCTATCATATAGGATAGAAAATCTGGTCCAAAAGAATTTTGTGTCCTTACCCTTTTGCTTCTTCTCGGCTCCTCTTGGACCTCGCTAGTTTCTTCAATCTCTTCTTGATCTTGACTATTGTCAATATCCTCGAAAGTTCGTTTCGAAGAGCTTGGTCCCGCCACAGTGGATTTACAAGGAAATATATGCTCAAAGAACGTCGCATTCCTTGATTCCGTTATCGTGTTTTTATGAATCTCGAGATTTTTAGATTCATGCACAAGAAACCGATAAGCAGCGCTATTGTGAGCATAGCCAATGAAAATACAATCCACCGTCTTTGAACCTATTTTCATTTTCTTAGGCAAAGGTGATGACACATTAGCAAGACAACCCCACACTTTTAAGTATTTGTAGCAAGGTTCTCGACCTTTCCACAATTCATAGGGAGTCTTTTCTTCTTTCTTTTTGGGTATCTTATTTAAAAGATAGTTAGCCGACAAAATGGCTTCACCCCACATGTTCTACGGTAATCCAGAACTTAATAACATGACATTCATCATGTATTTTAAGGTTCGATTTTTCCTTTCAGTTATCCCATTGGATTGAGGAGAATATGGCGCAATGACCTCGTGAATAATTCCATGTTGTGAAAAAAATTCATCAAATGGTTCAACATATTCACCACCACGATAACTTCTAACCATCTTAATTTTCTTATTAAATTGGTTTTCGACCTCTTGCTTGTATAGAACGAATTT
Organism: Linaria vulgaris; assembly: GCA_948329865.1. Lineage (NCBI taxonomy): Eukaryota > Viridiplantae > Streptophyta > Magnoliopsida > Lamiales > Plantaginaceae > Linaria > Linaria vulgaris. The sequence goes on along the minus strand of OX415254.1, from coordinate 103,952,729 downwards.
GTCTATAACTTCATCTTTACTTTTCAGTAAATATACATAACAATATTTTGTACTATCATCAATGAAAGTTATAAAATACTTATATCCACCTCTTGTTTGTGCAACTTTCAAATCACATATGTCATTGTGAGTTAAATCAACGAGTTCTGTATTTCTTTCAACAGTTGGGAATGATGTTCTCGTTAGTTTTGCCTCTACACAAGTTTCACACTTATGTTTGGAATTAATTTTAAACGTTGGTATGTGATTCATGTTAATTAGTCTACGTAAAGAATCATAATTAAGATGTCCTAATCTACCATGCCATAGATTAGAAGACTCAAGCAAATAAACAGAAGTAAAAGTTTTATTGCTAGAATTAAAAGAAGTGGGCTTAACAACCATTACATTCATTTTCCACATCCCTTCTTTCACATAACCCTTTCCAATATGAACACCATATTTGGAAATCACAACTTTCTCGGATTCAAACACCATCTTGAAGCCATGAGTGTCTAGCAAGTATCCAGAAATCTGATTCCTACGAATGTCTAGCGCATACAACACATTCTACAACGTAACCTCATTTCCATAAGTCATCTTGAGGAACACCGTTCCTTTTCCCTTGATCACAAAGGTAGCAGAGTTTCCCATGTAGATCATCTCCCCAGTTTCAGCAAGAGTAAGCTCGGAGAAGCTCGATTTTTCAACACAGACGTGACGTGTTGCTCCAGTATCGAGCCACGATTCCTTTGGATTAGCATCCGTCAGGTTTATTTCAAAGATCACATCACATAGGTCCATATCAGACACATCCCGAGCAGATGTGTCCATCAGATTGGCCTCGTTAGTCTCTTTGCCTTTCTTCTTTGGCATTCTGTAGTCATACGACTTGTGCCACGTTTAGTTGCAGTTATAGCACTTCCCCGTGAATTTCTTCGTCTTAAAAATTTCATCCTTCGGTCCAGTCTTCGACCCAGGTTTAGGCTTCTTGTTCTTCAAGCCTTTGTCATGCTCCACCATGTTTGCCCTAGCAGTGTTGGTGTAAACAACACCATTGGTCTCTTCAATCCGAAGTTTGACAATCAAATCTTCAATACTCATCTCCTTTCGTTTATGCTTTAGATAGTTCTTGAAATCCTTCCAACCAGGTGGTAACTTTTCGATGATACAAGCTACCTGGAAAGATTCACTCAAGACCATTCCCTAAGCATGAATTCTATGGAGAATCAATTGAAGCTCTTGCACTTGATTAATAACAGTCTTCAATTCTTTCATCTTGTAGTCCAAGAATTGACCCACTAGGAATTTCTTAGCACCAACATCTTCAGTCTTATACTTATGGTCCAAGGATTCCCACAATTCTTTTACCGTTTTCTTCATGCTATGTACTTGATACAACATGTCTGTTAAACTGTCCAGAATTAGATTTTGGCAAAGAAACTCAGAGTGCTTCCATGCATCAATTGCAGTATGCGATTGTGCATCAATATCCTCTCTAACACAAGGAGGACCCTCTTTAAAGAATCTCGCAAGATTCAGCATGGTGAGATAAAACAACATCTTTTGTTGCCATGTTTTGAAATCCGCTCCATCGAATTTCGCTGGTTTCTCATTATGGCTCATAGGAACCATGGGAACAACCGGAGTCTCCAAGCTCGCCATACTCAGAGGCTGAGTTTTCAGAATAGAACCAGAGGCTTGTGATTTCAACGTATCAGGCGTCTTCAGATTGGTATCATTAATAACCATATCCAACGAGTTGTTGTTTTCAGACATATCTCAAACGTTTCAAAGAAAAAAAAATTATATTAGAAAACAGAAGAATTACGAAAATTCTTCACAGTTGCTTTGAAAAATACGAAAAGAAATTCCCGTTGTAGTAGGTGGGATACCAACAATCCTTCACGAATAAAAACTATAATTTTTATATTAAAGAAAGCTTTTAGAAAACTTTTCCAGAAAATAATATATATAATTTTTCGTAAAGAAAAAAATACTACGGTTTGATAAATCGAGTTTTGAATAAAAATTATTTTCCAAAAAAAAAAAAAACTTTCGCCAATATTGTAACTTGTTCGTCTCAAGAGATACTCTGCTTTAAGATTGTTAGACAAGTAGCACAGAAAAGAACAAATATAATATATATTGACGAATAAATAAGCAATCAGAAATATTATAATAAGAGGAAGTTATGAATTATAACCACAACCATAGTGAATCGAACGTGAAGATGGTAGAGTCTCTTTCAATTTCCTTAAAGCAGATTAGTCATTCTCTACCGTGCTGAGAACATTGGACTACCACCTCCCAAGATAAAACGACCTACGAACTGGATTACTAGCACTCGTAAAACAGTTTCGGCGAAATCGCACAATAACTTCCCTCACCATCACATAATGATAAAAATATTTGGGTGCGCAAAAAGTCTTTTTTTTTTTGTGTATGCAAAGCCTTTTTTTAGATGATTAAAACCTATGGGGAGCGACCGCTTTATATACTAGTTTGAGAGAGAGTTGGACGACTTCGTCATCAAGTAAACGAGTTAAAAGATAATTCTGAATCTGTAGTTAAGGAAATTACGAATCGTGTAAATAAGATAAGCACAGATCTCACAAAGATATCGGATGAACTTGGACACGTTTTCAGTTAAAACTGAATCACGAAATATTTTATTTCGTAAGATAACTTTAATTACCAAAATGATGCTACGAAAAGAAATATTGGAATTGCAAAACAAGGCCCACGCGAGCAGGATCCTAACAGGCCAAACAGATCGACATTCGACGCGTACGTCGTTGTGTGCGCGAGACCGAGTCGCACTAATCCGATGGATTTTGGCCCATGATTTGCAGCCCCCCTGTGCTCGTAGAAGAGGGAGGAGACAATATCCTCTCTAACACAGGGAGGACCCTCTTTAAAGAATCTCGCAAGATTCAGCATGGTGAGATAAAACAACATCTTTTGTTGCCATGTTTTGAAATCCGCTCCATCGAATTTCGCTGGTTTCTCATTATGGCTCATAGGAACCATGGGAACATCCGGAGGCTCCAAGCTCGCCATACTCAGAGGCTGAGTTTTCAGAATAGAACCAGAGGCTTGTGATTTCAACGTATCAGGCGTCTTCAGATTGGTATCATTAATAACCATATCCAACGAGTTGTTGTTTTCAGACATATCTCAAACGTTTCAAAGAAAAAAAAATTATATTAGAAAACAGAAGAATTACGAAAATTCTTCACAGTTGCTTTGAAAAATACGAAAAGAAATTCCCGTTGTAGTAGGTGGGATACCAACAATCCTTCACGAATAAAAACTATAATTTTTATATTAAAGAAAGCTTTTAGAAAACTTTTCCAGAAAATAATATATATAATTTTTCGTAAAGAAAAAAATACTACGGTTTGATAAACCGAGTTTTGAATAAAAATTATTTTCCAAAAAAAAAAAAAACTTTCGCCAATATTGTAACTTGTTCGTCTCAAGAGATACTCTGCTTTAAGATTGTTAGACAAGTAGCACAGAAAAGAACAAATATAATATATATTGACGAATAAATAAGCAATCAGAAATATTATAATAAGAGGAAGTTATGAATTATAACCACAACCATAGTGAATCGAACGTGAAGATGGTAGAGTCTCTTTCAATTTCCTTAAAGCAGATTAGTCATTCTCTACCGTGCTGAGAACATTGGACTACCACCTCCCAAGATAAAACGACCTACGAACTGGATTACTAGCACTCGTAAAACAGTTTCGGCGAAATCGCACAATAACTTCCCTCACCATCACATAATGATAAAAATATTTGGGTGCGCAAAAAGTCTTTTTTTTTTTGTGTATGCAAAGCCTTTTTTTAGATGATTAAAACCTATGGGGAGCGACCGCTTTATATACTAGTTTGAGAGAGAGTTGGACGACTTCGTCATCAAGTAAACGAGTTAAAAGATAATTCTGAATCTGTAGTTAAGGAAATTACGAATCGTGTAAATAAGATAAGCACAGATCTCACAAAGATATCGGATGAACTTGGACACGTTTTCAGTTAAAACTGAATCACGAAATATTTTATTTCGTAAGATAACTTTAATTACCAAAATGATGCTACGAAAAGAAATATTGGAATTGCAAAACAAGGCCCACGCGAGCAGGATCCTAACAGGCCAAACAGATCGACATTCGACGCGTACGTCGTTGTGTGCGCGAGACCGAGTCGCACTAATCCGATGGATTTTGGCCCATGATTTGCAGCCCCCCTGTGCTCGTAGAAGAGGGAGGAGACAATATCCTCTCTAACACAGGGAGGACCCTCTTTAAAGAATCTCGCAAGATTCAGCATGGTGAGATAAAACAACATCTTTTGTTGCCATGTTTTGAAATCCGCTCCATCGAATTTCGCTGGTTTCTCATTATGGCTCATAGGAACCATGGGAACATCCGGAGGCTCCAAGCTCGCCATACTCAGAGGCTGAGTTTTCAGAATAGAACCAGAGGCTTGTGATTTCAACGTATCAGGCGTCTTCAGATTGGTATCATTAATAACCATATCCAACGAGTTGTTGTTTTCAGACATATCTCAAACGTTTCAAAGAAAAAAAAATTATATTAGAAAACAGAAGAATTACGAAAATTCTTCACAGTTGCTTTGAAAAATACGAAAAGAAATTCCCGTTGTAGTAGGTGGGATACCAACAATCCTTCACGAATAAAAACTATAATTTTTATATTAAAGAAAGCTTTTAGAAAACTTTTCCAGAAAATAATATATATAATTTTTCGTAAAGAAAAAAATACTACGGTTTGATAAACCGAGTTTTGAATAAAAATTATTTTCCAAAAAAAAAAAAAACTTTCGCCAATATTGTAACTTGTTCGTCTCAAGAGATACTCTGCTTTAAGATTGTTAGACAAGTAGCACAGAAAAGAACAAATATAATATATATTGACGAATAAATAAGCAATCAGAAATATTATAATAAGAGGAAGTTATGAATTATAACCACAACCATAGTGAATCGAACGTGAAGATGGTCGAGTCTCTTTCAATTTCCTTAAAGCAGATTAGTCATTCTCTACCGTGCTGAGAACATTGGACTACCACCTCCCAAGATAAAACGACCTACGAACTGGATTACTAGCACTCGTAAAACAGTTTCGGCGAAATCGCACAATAACTTCCCTCACCATCACATAATGATAAAAATATTTGGGTGCGCAAAAAGTCTTTTTTTTTTTGTGTATGCAAAGCCTTTTTTTAGATGATTAAAACCTATGGGGAGCGACCGCTTTATATACTAGTTTGAGAGAGAGTTGGACGACTTCGTCATCAAGTAAACGAGTTAAAAGATAATTCTGAATCTGTAGTTAAGGAAATTACGAATCGTGTAAATAAGATAAGCACAGATCTCACAAAGATATCGGATGAACTTGGACACGTTTTCAGTTAAAACTGAATCACGAAATATTTTATTTCGTAAGATAATTTTAATTACCAAAATGATGCTACGAAAAGAAATATTGGAATTGCAAAACAAGGCCCACGCGAGCAGGATCCTAACAGGCCAAACGGATCGACATTCGACGCGTACGTCGTTGTGTGCGCGAGACCGAGTCGCACTAATCCGATGGATTTTGGCCCATGATTTGCAGCCCCCCTGTGCTCGTAGAAGAGGGAGGAGACACTAGTCAACACGTTCTTACAATGATAAGAATGCATTCCCATTGATAAACCCCAAAAGAAAGTGTTTTTTTTTTCATGTGAGATGGCTTTCTTTCCTTTTAAGTTTTTTCCTCATTTTTCCTAATATTTTCAGCTATGTGTAGCTAACTTTGAGCATCAATTTCACATTCACCCGTGTACCATTTTGAGCGTGTAGTATACCGTTTCGAAGCTCTCACATAGGAGAGCATGTTCCCATCTTGAACTCATCAAAACGACAAGTGGAACCTACTCAAAATCTGACTCGAAGTCAGCTGTACAAATCCATTTCATTTACCAATTTTCCAACAGCTCAACGCTTAATCATAAAGCTATACACCGATTAAGGATATATAGCAGCTTAACTTTTTCAACATGAGGACTATATATCTCGCTATATCCTAGACTTCACTTACTTGTTTCAATCAGAGCATCTCTAATCCCTTGTCATGAAAAGAGCAAACTCTCAAAAAGATAGGTTAGCGACCGGAACCAAGCATGACTTTCAACACTATTCATTGTATTCACAGTTGCATCTCAAACATCAAAGTCTTACATAACTGCGATCGCGGTGAGTACAAGATAGGAGCAAGTCATTGAAAGTCTTCCTTTTCAAACTTAAACCTCTTAACATTAAAATGATTGATTTCCTAGACATGTTCCGCATGACCAAATCTAACATGGCTATTGGAGACATACTAAAGTAGCAACACTAAAATAAAGTGTCGAGAGAAAGCTAAAAGTCATAAACGTATCATATAAAATTTTATAAACCTCTGGGTCTCACACAATGAGGAAACAAGGGTCTATCCACTCATTATCCCAACGGTCACAAAAGCACATGTGGTATAAAACACATGCTACGATGCTTGTCTTCCTCTTCGGAAGCGTATATCACATTTATCTTAGTGATTAATAGTAAAGCATAATAAATATCTCACTCAATCCCGCCTAATATCACAAATTTATCTAAGTGATTAATATACTCAACCGATATCTTACATATATAATCACTATTTGATAGAAAAAATCAAACTCTCCGTTGAATTAGTTGTCTTGCAAAAGTCCTATCTTTATCTTCAAAATAATTTCCTCAAATTTTGTACAAAATCTACAAACTTTCTAATACATAATTATGTCAAATATCGACTTTTGATTTGCAAATATATTAACATCGTTGTTTGCCCAATTGATTTTAAAAAGATTATTATGCTCAATTACCATATCAACGACATGGTACAACCAAGTGTTAATATCAAATAATTACCTAATTTATAAGAAATGATCATCCGTAACTCCACTTTCCTTGTGCATTAGTACAATGACTGATTAATTGTGTTAGCTTATCGCGCAACGACTGAACCAGAACAACCAGTTGTTAAAATCAAAATAATTACCTAATTTATAAGAAATAATTATTCATAACTTCATTTTTAATGTGTATTAGTTGAATAACCGATAAATTGTGTTAGCTCATTGTGGAACGACTCAACCAATACAACCAAGTGTTAGAATCAAGATAATTGTCTAATTTAAAGAAAAATAATTATCCATAACTTCATTTTCACTGTGTATTAGTAGAATAACTGATTAATTGTGTCAGTGCATCGTGCAACGACTCAACCAGTACAACCAATTGTTAAAATCAAAATAAATTTTCTATTTATCAAAAACAATCATTCATAACTCCATTTTCACCGTGTATTAGTCGAATAATCGATTGCTCGTGTCAACTTATCGTGCAACGACTGAACCCAATATTTTGTGAGTAAGAGGGAGCTGACACATTTTCACTAGGTTAGATAGTAAATTTCTCTTTTCCAAGACTAAAAAACAAACTAAAAAACAACCATGATTGGATGTTTTCATTCCACATTACTATTTAATCCAACCTTTGGTGACGGCGAAGCTAGGAAAGTGAGCAGTGAGCAGTGTGTGTGTGTGAGAGTGGCAAACACGTTAACAAATATAAATTGACAGAACATAGTTTTTGTCAAACTTAGCACACTGAGTTGACATCTTTTTATTTCACACCCACTATATTGGCACACTCCAAACTTAGCCTACTAATTTGACATTTTTTCATTTTATACCCACTATGTTGGTCGACTTCGAACTTAACCCACCATGTTGACACTGTTGTCGATATTCACCCTCTATGTTGGCATTGGCATCGATATTCACCCTCTATGTTGGCACACTTGATGGGTGAATATCGACAATGGTGCCAACATAGTGGGTTGAGTTTGATAAATGTGCCAGCATAGAGGGCGTAAAATAAAATGGTCCCAACTTAGTGGGTTAAGTTCGGAGAGTGCCAACATAGTGGGTACAGAATGAAAAGATGCGAACTTAGTGGGCTAAGTTCGGAGTGTGCCAACATAGTGGGTGTAAAATAAAAACATGTCAACTTAATTGGCTAGGTTTGATAAATACTCGACACAACACAACCCCCTCTTTATCGTTATGCTAAAACCTTAAATAAAATAAAAAATAAAACAAACAAAAACAACACCTTCCTATATCTTTCTTTGGAGTATATGAATATTTAACATTTTTAAAATATGGAGTATATGAGATTATACAAATTCACATATTTAATTTTCCTGTAGCAATTATTTTATTAAAATATGGAGTATATGAGATTATACGAATAAAAATAATTTATTTATTTAGTAGAGAACTAGATTTTCTTTGGTACATATCTTGAGAGGAAATATCTATTAGTCATTAATATATAAAAAGATATTGTTATGCGATTAAGGGATAATTAAAGAATAAAAGATAAGTTGTAGCAAATAACCTCCTTGTGTTGAAAGTGGCAAGAAACCCCCTTGTGAAAGTAAAAGAGGCAAGAAACCCCTTTGTGTTTTACAAATCATAGCACACCGCCCCCTGCAAATTCGGTAAGACTTATACGAACCAGGCCAAAGGACTTTTGCGTAGACCAAATAGTTTTAATTGATTCTAGTCCTTGTACCGAAAGATAATTAAATATTTAACTAATCGAAATTAAAAAATTGACCCATGAAGTTTTAGAATTATCTTTTTTGAAACCTTAAATTTGGAAATAGTCCATAACGACCATATCAGGCCCAACATGCTTCCGTCTATATAAATAAACTGTCAAAATTAAAATAGTACCTCATTTTGACCAAACTACCGTCGGGTTTCCACCAGGTTTTACAGTTTCCTCAACCAACCACTCGATTGCAACCGATGGTTCTGTAATGGCTCCTTCAACGGCAACTAGCACAACCCTGGTTCGTTTCCTACTCCGGGCGTAAAAAATACTATTGTGGTATTGACTGGGTATTTAAATAGGAAAACACTGTTTCAAGCAAAAGCCAGAATTTTATTCATAAAATGAAAACTTATTTATTATAACTTCATAACCCTTATAGAGCAGAGTTACTTGTTTAGCTACTCATGGTAGCCCTGTTTCCTTCACACATACACTCGTATTTAAACAACAGAATAGAAAACTTATTACAAGCTAAGCTCAAAAAAATTTCTGATAAAAGTTTATTTAAGAGTAAGAAAACAGAGGAGGTTGTTCGATGTCTTCTGCTTCCTTCAGCTTGGGTATTTATAGAAGCTCACCAGGACTTCAATTACGGACTTCACTTCTCTTTTATGGATTAATTCGTCATGGCCTACGTTTTAATCCACTAGCTTTTCTTATCCCGTTGTCAATGGGAATCTGGTTCCTCCATTCTTTATGTTTAGTTGGAGGTGGTCTTTGTCAGCCTTACATGGCTTCTTTTGCCTTTTCTGAAAAGGTTGTCCTTTTCTCTGCACGCGGCATCTTTCCTAGTCTGGTGGAGCCCTCTTTGTTGTATTCCATTTGTCCTTTTTCACCGGGAATCCTTTGCCAAAATGTGGTTCTTTCTGGTCAGGGCATTTTGGACAAATGTGGTCTTTCCATTTCCCGGCGTGCATCATGTTACATAATTTCCAGCTGATTTATGTGGTTGCCGGAATCTCGTTTTTCCAAAGCTTTTGCCTTTTATTTTCAAATATTGTTTCGGCAAAACGGGTAGTGGTACTTGTCATAGTGTTAAGCATGATCAATCCGTTTTCAGATTTTTGAAATGTCTTAAACGAATACTTGACTTTGTCCATCTCAGTTAGACAGACCCAAAGTCCCCAACCTCTTCTTGTAGTAATATCATCTTCTGTTATAAGAGCAACTAGAAGTTATCCTTCTGGTGGTGGCTTTATTTAATCGAAAGCCTTCATGTATGGTCTTTGCAGCTTAATGAAATGAAAGCTGGGATAAGAACCTTTTCCGGTAATTTCTGGAGCTGCTGAAATAAACTTCAGTTCCAGGGTTTCTCCTCTACCGAGTGTATTATAATTTTTCCATGTATCGTACACTCCCTTGTAAACCCATTCTGGTAATTTTAAAATTTACAGAAACCCTAGGGATGTAGTGAAGACAGAGGCTAGACAGCCAAAGTCAAACCATTCTCGAACATTCTCCGATTTTGCACCTGGTAGTGTCCAGACTCGTGGATATTTTCCAGACCAGTCGGCCTGGGATCTACTTGGGACTAGTCCCATTCTTGTATATAACCTTTCCCATGTTCTTTGATATTAAATTAATGGAGATGGTTTAAGGTTATCATTAATCTTAGATTTTTCTGTTCTTGGTCTAAGATTAAGCTCGTTAATGTCAGCATCTAAAATTTTATCCTGACCTGATTCTTTAGATGTTTCCATCTTGGAATCTTTCTCGTCCATAGAGTCCTCTTCATATTCATAAGGATCCACTCCTGGATTTGGGTTAATCGTGCTCGTAGCTCAAAGACAAGTTTTGACTCTGAAGCATCTCGCATAATGGGGCCATAAAGGCCATCCCATAACATGGTGCTGCAAAGCCTTGCGGCTTTCATTGCAGTCTGGACCTTGTTAAGATCCTTTTCTTGTACATGTCCTAAAGCCTTGGCATTAATCGTAAAAGCTATCTATTGACTTGTTTAGTTCTTCCAGGCTGTCGATGTGATGCCTCCATCTAGTGAGGATATTGTTGGCTTCACTTGGCTCCATCTCGTGTTAAGAAATCTGCAAGAACATTTTCATGAGATTTAATAATCACAACGTCAAAATCATAGTATTGACATTCAACTTGCCATCTTAAAAGTCTGGCTTTCTCGAGTTTACTTTCTATTTTATTTTTTAAGAAAGCTTTAACACTTGTATTATCAATTTTTAGGATAAATTTCTTTGCGAGTAAAAACATGGGCCATTTTTTAAATGCCCTGCGAACTGCAAAGAATTCCTTCTCGTTGATATGCCATCTTGCCGCATTATTATCTGCAAATAATCCACTGCAATATCTGCACGGGACTTCTCATGTTGGTTCTATTTTCGTCAGAACAACTACCCACCAATAATCACTAGCATCTGTATATAGAACTAGATCGTCCTCATCGTTGGGTATCGCAAGTTTGGGCAGATTTTGACACAACTTCTTTAGTTGTTGGACTGCTCCTGTATGTTCTTATGTCCATTTAAATCATGCATCCTTTTTAAGCAGAGGACTGAACACTTTCCTGTAACTTGCAAGGTTGTTAATAAACATTCCTGCAAAATTAACTAAACCCAAAAAACTTTGAAGTTGTTTAACCGTTTTGAGACTGTCAGGGCAATCACGTACCTTTTCAACCAAATGCGTTTGGAGGATGATACCTGATTCGCCAATCTCAATACCAAGGAATTCAATTTTCCTTGTTAGGATTATTGCCTTCTTTTCGAATAGCACCAATCCTTCCTTGTGACAAACATCTAAGAATATTCCCAGATGTTTAGCATGCTCTTTGACATTTCTTGAGGCGATGAGGATATCGTCAACATAAATGAACATGAAGCTAAAGTAATCTTTGAAAAGATTATCCATCTTCCTTTGATATATCTGAGGTGCATTTTCCAGATATAATGTCCTTGCGGTGTAGAGAAAGCCGTATACTTCTTGCTTTCTTCCTCCATCTTTATTTGATAAAAGCTCGATTTACAATCGAACTTTGAGAAGACCTTCACGTTTTGGACGCAGTTGATAAGGCGTTCTCGGCTTGGGATATAGTATCCGTCGAATTCCAAGATTTTGTTGATCCCTTGGTAGTTGATTACCAATCTTGGTTTTCCTCTTTTGATTTCACTATGGTTCCTGACTAGGAATCCGGGACTGCTATATGGCGAGACCCCTGGTGAGATTAACTTAAGGTCAAGATGTTCCTTAAGAATCTTCTGCATATCCTTTCGATCGTTCTGATTCATCAGGATAGGCTTATATCTAACAAATTCATTCTCCTTTCCATTTTGGACTTTTAAGGATGTTGTGAGCTCGTTCTTGTTCCACCATGCCAAAGGATCCTCGTTGTAGTTTCTTTGGATCGTCTTTTTGACATCTTCTATCGAAATCTGTTCTTCGTTAGTCATGTCTAAGTGAGGACTTGGTTCTAGGCTAGCCTTCAGGATCTCGATTGTTTGGGTTTTGATCCTTTTATCTTTCTGGCCACCTAAGCTCTCAATTCTAATTTGAAGGATTGCCTTACCATATTTCCTTTGATCTCTCATTTTTGGGTGTCGAAGTTTCCTTCATCACCACGCTTGCTGCAAAACTGAATAGGCAATTTTTCTTAGAGTGCTTGCGTCAATCTTTGCACCAAGATCTTATGATCGCATGTTGTTGTGAGTATAAGACGTCTTGTTTCATTACCCTGAGTAAAATGCTTAAACGTTTGCAGAAAATTATTGCCAAGTAAGATATCGGCTCCGGTATCGTGGAAATAGATTGGGGGTGTCTTGACTTTATACCACGGGGTACCACCTGCTCCTCCAATCAATATTTCGGCCTGTTTTATCCCTCTTCTGAAGATAATAATCTTCTTTGAGAAATCTCTTCTTGCAATTGAAGGCAATTCTTCTCCAATTTCATCGGGAAAAACTCCTGGTTTGGCTGTGTAAATACCCGCTCCTGAGTCGATATATGCTGCAAAGTAGTCGGCTCGATACTTTTCATACAACATTCCGACTGAGATGTAGATTGAGAACGGACTAGTGGTCATCGGAATATGTATCTTTTTCCTTCCATCGTGAACTCATCCCTTCTGGTAATCTTTCCCAAGGTTTATGATCCTCAAGAAATTCAATCCCAAGAACTAATTGTTCTGGGTTTTTCCCTGCTCGCCCATTGATATAAAATCCATTCCACCTAATTTTAGGTTTCCTTGGTATCTTCCAACTAAGGGCTGTTTTAGATAATACAATGCATCGCATGGAAGAGTATTATCCTTTTGAGTGATGTCGAAGATTACCTCGACTTTGCACCATCCTCCTGGACACTGGAGTTCTCCTTTAGTTGTAAATCGTTTTGGTTCGATTACAACTTCGACAATCGGTTTTTTACCCCATGTTAGGCTATGCATCCTATTTTCATGGAAAGCAATTTTTCTCTGGTCGAATCTTTGACTGTTGAACACTGGTTGATCTTGAATGATCATATCCATCTCGTGAATATGGGGCAGATCTGAAATCTCTGGTTTAACGGCATGGGCCACCTTGTCAAAGATTTCAAGTATCTCTATGAACTCCTTCCGTCGGAACATGTCCGAATGGTGAGTGTTGGATATGGCATAGGAAATACTGTAGGTGATAGAGTATGGCCTATTTCCTTCCTTCATCAACTCCTTGTTTTTGAAGTCTTGATGGAGGGTAAGGACCCTGTTGAAATCTCGATCGGCTAGGTTATAAGCAATTTTCAGATAAACGAACGTTGCCACCTTCCAGGCGAACAGACTTCCCGACAACCCTCCAAGACATGCGTCTCTTAGGTTTTGAATTCTCCTGTCAAAGATAGCAATATCAATTGGCGAATTGATACCTTCTTTGAATGTTGCCTTGATCAAGATTCTTATGGCTCCGATATGGATCCATGACATCTTCTCGGCAACCTTTGGATTGAGTCGGCTTAGTTCCTCTCTAATTTCGTTAATAGGAACTAGCTGCATTTCCATCACGTTATTGGTCAGTTCCATTGGGATAGCTATTTCTCCCGCCGTGACCTTATAAATTATGTGATGCTTTATTTACCTAAAACTTAGCTGGGCTAAGGTTCTCTCCATCTTTCCGATGGTGAACCCATCATAAACTCGTAATTTTGGGTCTACTCGCATGATTCTCATCAATGCTTTCTGAGATATACTCGTTTGTGAGAAGAATCCCGACAAATCTTCTTGAACTTCCTGACGGAAGATCTCTTTATCTTCAATTTGATTCTGATTCTGATTCTACATACTCATCTTGTCCTTCATCTTCTTCATATATACTTTCGTCTGAGGGAATATCCTCAAACTGGTATACTTGAACGAGGTCTTTAAAATAGGCAGCTTCTTCGAATTCTGGCGTAGCTTCGAACTATCTAACTCGTCTTTTTTGATTCTCTGAACAATCTGTTGAAATGTGTCCCTTGGCACCACATGTCCAACAGTTGCAATCTTTGAAACTTTCTTTTGCTCGTGTATGGGCTCTTATGAAAGTTCTCCTTGTTGGCGGTCTGCTTGAACTTCCTTGACTGGAAGTTGACCTGCCTCTGCTGGGTCCCGATCTTTGCCCTGATTTGTAACTTTGACCCTTTTGCTTTGACCAGAATTTCCTTGGTTTCCATGAAGACCTTATGGAAAACCTACTTCTTCGTTCATAGAGGTGATCCCTATGCTTCTTTTTCTTGTGTCTTTCAGGTGTGCCTATGACAGTTGGAATGTCATTATCGCCGCAACAAAGACGGACTGATTTGTTGATTCTTTTCAGTCTCTTGAAATTCTTTTGAATTGCTGCCTTCTGGCACCACTCGCTCAGCTTGACTTTGAGAAAGGACATCCTTTGGGCAACTGTATCAATCCCTACATGTATGTATTCTCATAGTAACATTTCTCACCATGGGCTTGGTATTTTGGCAAAGAACAAGGGGATCGACGTGTCTTCATTTATTCAGCACTTCCATTTGTACTCGGTTAACAGCTTGATGTATAAGTCGACGCTACATATGTCATGTATTTCCAAGCTATACAGTGCTTGCTCGCATCTTCTAACCTTTTCCTGGTCACCTCCTCCGGTTTGGGGATCAACGAAGTATCCTTCTCCGATGAAGTATATTTTGAAAAGTCTCGCCATCCTGTCAACAATGTCTTTGAGGGCATCGCCGGATAGAACCCCATCTTTGATTTGTGGAGTGGCATGTTCCCATCCAATTTTAACTGATCCCTCGAGGCTCATTTGTAACATCATAATGAACCCTTCTTTGTTGAGTTCCAGCGTTGCCGCCGTAATTATCATTGCTGATGCCCATTCATCTATCAGAGCTTCTCGTTTTTTGAAATCCAAAATATCCAGATTGAGCATAAGCCCATAAGGATGTATCGGATCAAGTTGGGATCTTCCGTAAGGTGTCCCATAAACATCTGGCCTCCTTGCCCTCGATCTGGTTGGTACTGCCCTGTACATGGATCCCGCCACAAAATCATGCTGGTGCGGCATAGGTTCATCTTGGATTGGGTTTGGATTATGAGAGGCAAAACTCTCGGTAACCGTCGATTGCTCTTGGGGAGGATTTTGTCTTGGTACAATCGCGTCTTCTAAACCTGGGACGTTAACGAGTTTTAAACCCGAAAATGATTCTGCTAGATCGGAGAGATCTTCCAGGTCTTCGTAGTTGATCTTGTCAAGGTTGATTCTGGACATGATCTTACGAAGTGCTGGGTTTTCCTCGTATCAAGGCCTCAAGCTTCTCGTTTCTGGTCAACTCCTTCTTGACCTCGACTGCTTTACCATTTTGATGTAATAAGGGTTCCTTTCCGAAAGATGGTGGTAACCATCCTCCTCGCATTCTTTCAAATGATCTTGGCAAATACTCCAAGTTTTTCATTCTCTGTTGGATGTCTTGAAGATTTTTCAAGATCTCCTTCTGACGCTGTGACATTGTTTCCAGTTTGGTCTGGATTTCATGAAGGTACTCGGGCACATGGTATTGATGGTTACCATATGTTTGAATTATTTTCTGGATTTCTCTAAGGCCGTGAGACAGCTTAGAGCCATCGGTCTCAAGCTCGTGAAAATTTGGCAAAGCAAAATTACTCATCTATTATTTCTTTCGATAATTAATCCGGTTATCCTAGTTATCTCAGCCGAGAGGCCATTAACTGCTAGGAACTTTGCTCTATTGCTAGTGATGTTCTCCGGTCTTTGACTAGCTAGGAGTACTAACTTAGTCTTCAAGAGTTGGAGCTCTTGTTCTAGGGTAATACCAAGCATTATTAAAGGCTTAGTATCGAACTTTGCTTATTAGCTTTTTCAAGGCTGATTCTTGTCTGCTTGACTATTTCTAGCCTAGCCTTCTTGATAGGACAAACTTCTCCCTGTTCTTCTAGGTCGCAACACAGAAAATCATGGTGTTTGATTTTCGTTTTATGAAATTCAAGGTATCTTGTTAAAGCAACGATTTTCTTTTTAATACTTGAGCATTTATGTCATCTGAAAGAGAACCGATATGGTAAATCCCATATGTTATCCATTACTGGATCATTCATGTTTATAAATTACTCTACTCATAAAGGGATGAGGTATAATAAATAAATTTTCATATTAATAAATAAATAAACCTAGCTCTGATACCACTTTTACGATTTCGAAAAGGATTAAACAAAATAAAACTTATCAAGTCAAAAATATAATTTTTTAAACTTAAAGACAAAAGTATCAAATGACTTGAAATGGTTTTGGTCCATATAGAATCCCACACTTATTTCTTGGCAAGTGTATCCCACTTTCGCAAGGAATGAGATATTTTGCTATACTTTTTAAAACACAGGGATTGTTGTTGCTTTTTTTTATTACATATGGAGTTTCTTGCCTGTTTCACAAAACACAGGGAGACTGCTTGCCAAAAATATAGATTACTACGAAATATGAAGAAGATTTCATAAAGAAAAGCAGAAATAATAAATAATTTTTTTATAGAATAGGAAAGAAAATATTTAAAGAAATTGAACTCTTTCTCAACAGTCAACAATTGAGTAGCCGCCGTACATGCAGAAAGTTACTTTTTATATTTTAAATTATAAATAAAAAATTAGAATAAACCACAATGTTGTGCATGAGTTCCGCCTAAGAATTTTCCTATCTTTCTTTGCATTTTCCTTCTACTTTCTAATTTTTCACACCTCGAAAAACAAAAGTCGTGTTGTTTCTTTTCTTACCTAAAAGCATATACTGCCTTTTCATGGTTTGAACTTTGAATAGAATGACTACTTTTTTTCTTTTCAGCTCACTTGAAGGGGAGGGGACTTCATTTACTGATCCAATTTTTCATTTTGAAGTGAACCCTTTATTTATTCATCAAGAAAAGAGTGACCCTTTATTTGTTGAAGTCCGATAGTTATGGGAAATTGTGTTGGTTCATCAGCAAGAGTTGATGCTACCCTCAGTAACAATTCTGGTAATTATTGCATCCCTTTTGTGTTTGTCTGAAAATATTTGAGCTGGAATGACTTAGATTTTGATATTTTTAATTCTTTTTTGGGTTGACAAATGATGTTGTTAGTTAAATGAGGTTTATTTCTTCTTATTTGAGGCTTGATTGAACTGGATTGATAAAGAGTGTGGCCTAATAGGATAAAGTTTGTATTTTTATCCTTTGGTTACAAATAATGATGTTGATTTCTTGTTTATTTGGGGTTTGATTGAATTGGATTGATAAAGGGTGCGGCTTAATAGGATAACGTTTGCATTTTTATCATTGCAAAGTGGTTATTTGGTTGATTTGTTGTTTATTTGGGGTCTGATTGATAAAGGGTGTGGATTAATAGGATAAAGTTTATATTTTTATCATTGCAAAGTGGTTAACAAATGATGCTGATTTCTTGTTTATTTGGGGTTTGATGAATTAGATTGATAAAGGGTGTGGCCTAATGGGATAAAGTTTGAATTTTTATCCTTACAAGGGCTAATTGGTGGTTATTTGGGCATCTTTTTCTTGTTTTGTTTATGATTTGGCTTTGATTTTGAGTTAATGGATTAATTGAGTAAGAGCTGTCTTAAAACTTTCTGGTATTTTTTAATGTGTGATTTTCATTTGTTGAAGGAGCTGTTTTAATCTTTGTTGATGTTTTGTTTGATTTTATCTGTTGTTTTTGGGTTTTTTTGGTTTTTGCAGCTAGGATTTCTTGTTTGTTTTACATATCTAAACTGTTCTGTTCATGAGGAAGTTGAGAAGATAATTGCTTGAGAATTAAGCTTTCTTTATTAGTTGGTATTATTTTAATACAAGTATACAACTGTATCTTGTGTGCTGGCAAACTTTGTTGAACCAGTCATGCTTAAAGTTCAGATTTTTGCATTTGAGCCAGCTTGGGATTTTTTGTTTCTTTTGAATAAATGTTTAATATATGTGGCAAAAGATATTCTATTGGTTGAGGATAAGATGATGTCTTTTCTTGCAGGAGATTTGTTTGAATATAACTATGTGTTTGTGCGTGTGTGTAATATGCATGTATATCTGGGGAGTTTATGCGTATTTTAAGCTGTTGTGGTTTGTGGGCTTAAGAATGATTTAAAACAAAATTGAATGGGTAAAGTATTGACATGACTCCCTTGAATGTCAATCTTATGTGGAGACTGAATCTGCTCCTGTTGTTTCCTTGATATTACTTGTGAAGTTAATTAACGTCCTAAGTTTCTTTAGGATAATGGTCTAATACGGGAACTCCTGGGGATGGTTAAATCAGTTTAGTATGCATTTGGGGTAAATTTGTAACCATTTGTGTTGTTTTCGCCTTTGTTTATGCATTTCAGGAGCATCAAGAAAAACCAGCAATTCAACCGCTCCTTCCAGCATAAGCATTCCCTCATACAGTCGTAAAAGCAGCGGTGATAGCCTTCTTACTCCAAGATCAGAAGCTGAAATTCTCTCATGCGCAAATGTTAAGCCGTTTTCATTTAATGAGTTAAAGAGTGCAACCAGAAACTTCCGGCCCGACAGTCTCCTTGGGGAAGGAGGATTCGGTTATGTTTTCAAAGGATGGATTGATGAGCATACTCTTACTGCTGCTAAACCTGGATCTGGATTGGTCATTGCTGTAAAGAAGCTAAAGCCTGAAGGATACCAGGGCGACAAGGAGTGGTTGGTAAGTTCTTTTAGTGGCTTTGGATTAATACACTTCTACTAGTAGCCGAGCTAACAGCCTGTTTATGGTTTTGCAGACTGAAGTTAATTACCTAGGGCAACTTCGACATCCAAACTTAGTTAAACTTATTGGCTATTGCTATGAGGGTGACAATCGTGTTTTGGTATATGAGTTCATGCCAAATAGAAGCTTGGAAAACCATTTGTTCAGAGGTAAATTGTATTAGTATGAAACTATTACCTCGCAAATTTTCTGTAATTATTGTAACCGACTTGTGTATGATGTCTTTCTTAGTTGAAGTGTCACTTGTTGGATAAAACCTCATAACTGTTTGTGTTAGTTTTTCTGTAGCTTCATTTAGCCAGGTCCATTATTTTCTGCCATTGCACTATTCTCCTTCGTACTCTAAGAGGGTGTTATCAGAAGCCTAGAAAGACGTGACTTGATATGGCGGAAGGTCAGCCAAATTTTTGGCTGACCTGAATTGTAGCATGGATAGTATGCTTTATCTTCTTATTGCTTTCTTACAATTAGGGTAGGTGGTCGGGGCACCGTGGATAGATTCCAGCGAAAATGTTTCTTTGTGATGATGTTTAATTTTGACGGTGGGTGTCAAACTTTTATGTGTTTGAGGTTTCTCTTTCACCATATTGTTATGGGTTTAAATAATATCTTATATATAGAGTCTACTTTTTGGACAGTCACTTTTTATTACTCCTTTAGGAATTTTCATTTACGACTTTGAACTTTTGTGCTACCATGACATTGATACTAAAGTTACTAAGTTTCTTAGGTGTTTGTGTAATATTATTGCACAGAGTAGAAACCTTTCGAGCATTTGGTCTAAAAAAATGTGTTTTTCTTTCCAGGAGGGCCTCAATCTCTGTCTTGGGCTACTAGAATCAAGGTTGCTATAGGTGCTGCGAGGGGTCTGTCGTTCTTGCATGAGGCTGAAGAACAAGTAATATATAGAGATTTTAAGGCTTCCAAGATACTCCTCGATGCGGTAAGTTTGGAACTTGTTCGTCCCAATTCAACTGCCCTTAACAAAACCAATTTCTACTCGCATCATTTCTATCTATATCATGCTAATAATCACATTCTGGTGTGCAGGAGTTCAATGCGAAGCTATCTGACTTCGGTCTGGCCAAAGCTGGTCCAACTGGTGATAGGATACACGTATCAACTCAAGTTATGGGTACACATGGCTATGCGGCGCCAGAATATGTCGCGACAGGTTTGTCCACTAAACCATATATGCAGCTTTTTTTTTCTCCTTTTTAGTAGATATACTTTTATACTGTTTGACTAATTGGAAGAATTTCCCTTGCAAATTAAAAAAATCATTAGAGAATGGGCTCCCATAACAATGACAAGCACTACTGAAGCTGGAAAAACATTGATAAGCCTCGTTTTTATACAGTTTCTATTTGTTTTTTGAAATTTCTGGGGTGTCTTTCTAAGTAATCAAACTGTAATTAGAGTATTAGACAAACCTTATGGAGTTTACATGTGATTATATCTTCTATTTAACATTTCACTTTTCTTCTTCTTTCTTAACCGTTTGTATTATAAATGAACAGGCAGGTTATCAGCAAAGAGTGACGTGTACAGCTTCGGGGTGGTTCTACTTGAATTGCTATGTGGGCGTCTTGCTGTTGACAGAACAAAAGTTGGCACAGAGCAAAACCTTGTCGATTGGGCAAAACTGTATATGGGAGACAAGCGAAAACCGTTCAGGATAATGGACACCAAACTTGAGGGCCAATACCCTCAGAAAGCAGCCTACACTGCTGCAAAAATTGCTTTGATATGCTTGAGCCAAGAGCCGAAACTCAGGCCTCGAATGTCGGAGGTTTTAGCAGCGCTTGAACAGCTTCAAGCGCCTAAAAGCTCAGCCAGACACTCAATGGTCGATAATCAAGAGTAGACTCTATTATCTCGCCATTGAAAACTCGTTCACCCATGAATATGACACCTTTGGCGTCTCCTTTGCCAGCAACTCGAAGGACGCCACGAGTAAGATGAGGCGAACTTTAGTTATATTATCTGCCTATTCTATCATGGGTATGGTAGTTGTAAATATTTCGTATAGGATTACGTTTGCTGGTTGTGTTATTGGTTTGTGCGTTCGAGTCGACAGTATTTGATTCAAATCATTCAGGTTTTGTAACACTTCTATTATTGCCTTTTGCGGTTTTGAAGTTTTAGCTTCAAAATTGCAGAGCTATGAGAATGTAAGTATTTAGCAAAAAGATATCACTCCAATGGTTATTATCTGAGATTTTGAATCTATTGTCTGAGTACCAATCTTCATTTGGCATTATGCATTTACTTGCCCTTGAATTAGTCGAATGCTATCGATAAAAAGTTACACTTGGAAAGAACATATTTGGAACTTCATTATACAGTTAATCTAGGTTTTTAAGCAGTCATAATTTTGAACACATGTTGTAAGAACATGATTGATTTCATTTGTCAAAATGTACAATTTATTTCTTGTGTCTTACTATAATATCTTATACGTAAGTTTGTATAATTACACGACAATATAATACAACAATCTGACAATGCAATACGATGTCAATACATCATGTATATACTTACTATATATTGTCATTGTTTAAAAAAGGTTATTCTAACATTAAATAATGTCGAACAAATTGAAGTACAAATCATGTGACACGTATACAATTATTGTACATTATGGAGACTATGTCTAGTCATAGTTCAAGCATCTAATCAGATCAAAATAATTATGTGAGTCATGCTGCTGGTCTTAGTGTTTCCACATTTTGCTGCAGTTTCTTATAGATCTTTTAAAACGTGACGTTTGTTATGATTCTTTTGTCTCTCAGTTTAAACTTTACCAGAAATGGATATTATAGTTTGAGTGTCTAGTTCCAAAAGAAATTATATATATACCTTTGGTATCCACATTCAGGCATGAAATAATTATATATGGATCTTTTTACTTTCACTAGTCCAACAAGCTATACATACTTGTTACTCTTTCTTTTAGCATTGTATTCACTTTCAGTTCCAGATCATTCAACTGCAGAAGTAAGGAAACAAAAGCCCTGCTTTTGTTCTTTAACTCATTTAATGTAACTCAAAAATTAAAACTTGTATATGAGATAACTCGGTTTTCCAATTTTTGTTTAATACATGCAGTGGTACAACCATGGAGGTGACAACAAACAGAAGGAGCTCCAATGGAGGACTCATTAACCCAATCACTGTTAAATCAGGTTTGATGAGATTAAGATGGAAATTCCTGGCTGGTTTTGACATAACCGCGACGCCTGCTGTTGCAAACGGCGTCGTTTACTTTCCATCGTGGAACGGTAATTTGTACGCGTTGAACGCTTTCAATGGAGCACTGATCTGGAAACAGAATCTAACTCAGTTGACAGGCATCCCTCCAACTGGAACTTCTGTTAACGTGACCGTGGCGCGTGCAACTCCCGTGGTGGCAGGTGATCTCTTGATCGTTGGTATATACGGGCCAGCATACGTGATTGCCGTCAGACGTGCCACCGGACAGCTAGTATGGTCCACTTTGTTGGATAAAGGTCCCTTGAGTTTGATAACTGCTTCTGGAACTGTTCACTTGGGGTTAGTTTATTGTCTTAACGGAAAGAAAATTATTTCATACAACTGCTGCATGATGACGCGGTTAACTTGATCCTTAATTTGAGCATATGTTCTTTTTTTGCTTCTTTTCTCTAGTGGATTTTATGTTGGAGTATCGTCTCTTGAAGTAACGCTACCAGCGGGCAGATGTTGTACCTTCCGAGGTAGCCTAGTAAAACTGGATGTAAGAACAGGGAGAATATTGTGGCAGACATACACAATCCCCGACAATGGCGGCAAGCTAGGAGGCTATTCAGGGGGAGCCATATGGGGCAGCAGCCCCTCGATTGACATAGCTCGTGGTCTTGTTTATGCAGGAACGGGCCAACTATACAATGCTCCAGCCGACGTGGTCCAATGCCAGGCCAGGCAGAATAACCAAACAACGCCACCAAGTGTCTCGGATCAATGTATCAGGCCTGACGTGCACTTTGATTCGATAGTGGCTTTTGAGGTCAATACGGGGAGGATTGTGTGGGCAAAGCAGTTTGGAGGGTACGATGTTTTCTACTATGCGTGTTTGGTTCCTAATAATCCGGATTGCCCGACTGGCCCAAATTTGGATGCAGATTTTGGTGAAGCACCAATGATGCTGACCATAGTCTCGAATGGAAGATCACGTGATGTGGTGGTCGCTGTGCAGAAAAATGGTTTCACGTGGGCTTTGGATCGCAACAACGGCGATCTAGTCTGGTTTACGGTAAGTAATCTAATTATAGATGTACAACCTAAGTACCAATTTCTCTTGTAAGCTTACTAACAGTTTTTCTGCATGATTGCTAATATCTTTGATGACAAAGACTAATTTTCTTCCCTGATGTTATTTAGAAAGCAGGGCCTGGATCGTTGGAAGGAGGAGGAGTATGGGGTGCTGCCACAGACGGAAAACGTGTTTATACGAACATAGTGAACGGTGATAATGTACCCTTCACCCTTAAGCCATCCAATCAAACTACAACCGCAGGTGGATGGGTGGCGATGGATGCCAACACTGGGAAGATCCTCTGGACTACCGCTAATCCGAGCAATGAAACAGCTCATGGACCGGTCACCGTAGTAAATGGTGTTGTTTTTGTTGGGTCAGTGGCTCCTAGTGGCCCTGTCTATGCGCTGGATGCTCAAACAGGAGCTGTGATTTGGTCGTTTGATACTAATGCGACAGTGTATGGAGGAGCATCGACTAGTTATGGGTGCATTTACATTGGACATGGATACTCAATTAGTCTGGCTAAATTCCATCCTACTTGGAATAGTGGGAAATACCTTTTCGCCTTGTGCGTTCCGTAAGGTTTCAGATGATGATGGCAAGAAGTTTCGAATGAAATCAATGTTATAGTTTTTTTGATATGTAATACTATGGAGAAAGAGAAAATTAAAAGAAGTAAAATCTCATATTCAAGTTTTTCACGCTTTCAACTCGAAATGTTTTCGCTTTCTACCAGGAAAAATGTTACCAGTTTTCTTTAGATGATGTCTGTGAAATGTTCCAAACGGAAATTGAAAAACTGCGAAAGTTTTCCGACTGAAACGTATAGCTTAACTCTATGAACTTAGGATAGTAATTCAAAAGTCAATTTGTACAAATAAATCTTCCTTAATAATGCAAGTACTCACCATGGTACTTGCGAAGATTCAAAGTAGTTTATGAATCGAGATAGTACGGTACTCTGAAAATAGTTTTGAGTTTCATGTGATACCAAGAAAAAGAAATGGATGCATTATTTGGAATGATCAAGAAAACTGTCAATATGGAAATATAAGGAGTTTTGAATGTTTAGAAAAAAAAATTAACACTCTAAATATTTTCTCTTTTAAAATGTCAGGCGACGCCGAGAGTTCCCCCAAACACTTCAATAGGCTATCAGTATTCAGTACCTTAGGTTGACTAGGTATACTGTGCTAGTGAAGTCGTTTGAGGAAACTCCAGAGGAAACCGGACTCCTTCCACGCTTCTTCTTATGTTCGTCTCGTCGCCTTTTTATAGAGAGACTAGATGAATTTCATGAAAGAGAAATGATCATGAAGAATTCTTGTTAAGGAAGAACTAATTTCATGCGGTTGAAGGGGACCGGATTGTAGTCCAAGGGGCAGATTTTGAGTTTTGAACCTGGTCTGAAATGTAGGTCAAATGATGAAAAGGGAATCAATAATATAGCAAGGGACAGACTACAACATCTTTATCTTTTAGCCCATCACTTTTCGAGATTTTGTTCTTGTGAATTTTCTTGAAGTTCACAGATTCAATTGTAATAATGAATAATACACCTTGAAATCCTCCTCAATTTTAACATGTATTATTATCAGGCAGATTTTGATGCAAAAAACTCTATATGAAAATGATGCATATGCTACAAGTTGGTTAATGCAGAGGCATGGGTATATTCTTGCACTTGCGATTCCATTATCTTTGTTCTTCACTTATCCCATGACTGCGGCTAGGTTCATGCAACGAGGCCCTTCTATCCAGTTTTTTGTTAGAACAACATAAATGAATGAAATACCTCAGGAGCTTTACTACTAACCCTCTAAGTCAACGTGTTTTCTCGATCCAAATGCTACTATATATACTAGTGGAAGCTTGAGTTCAGTCATCAACAAGCAGTAACAAATCATCATCAGGTTTCCTCTGGAGTTCCCTTAAACGCTTCATTGAGTACTTAACTTCTTCAATGAATTGTACATTTACTGAAGTGCTTGGGGGAACTCCTGCGGTGATCTGGTATAATGTCCATACCGAAATTGGAGGGAAGAGATGACCAAATGGGGTTATGCGTTGCCAAGCTTGTCACAGAAGCTATTGGAGGAAAGAAATAAAGTCATCAGTTTTTCACTAGAGTTCCCTTAAACGCTTCATTGAGTACTTTTACTCTCTTGAGAAAGTTGTACGTACCCACTGAAGTGCTTGGGGGAACTCCAGTGGCGACCTGGTATTGTACAGATTCCGCGAAGTATTTACAGAACAATTCAATTATCAAGTTGAAGTAACGAGAGCACACTAGTTATCACATATCAGGTTTCCACTAGAATTCCCTCAATCGCTTCACTGAGCAGTTTCGTTTGAAATATGTACTCACTGAAGTGTTTGGGGGAACTCCATTGATGATCTGGTTCATTTCAGAGGCTGAACTCATGCAAGCGATACTGCGTTTTCCTTATTTTCTTGACCAAAGGAAAACAAGTGATCATCAGGTTTCTTCCGGAGTTCACTCAATCACTTCATTGAGTACTACTTTCTTTTGAGAAGTAAATATACTATACTCACTGAAGTGTTTGGGGGAACTCTTGTGGTGATCTGGTATGATAGAGATTAGCATGGATTCTGGAAGTTTGCATGGCGCTTGGTGAAGCAAATGGAGTTACTCACAATCAAATCGCGCTAGACGAAACAAGAGAAGATCGTGATGATCAGGCTTCACCTAGAGTTCTCTCAATCACTTCATTGAGTGCATGTGTTACTTTCCAAAACAGTACTCCCTGAAGTGTTTGGGGGAACTCCAGTGGCAACTTGATATATTACAGTTTCCGCCAAATTTTAGCCCGCAACCAATATTCTGAATATGAAGAACAGATGAGATATGATCATCTGCTTTCCACTAGAGTTCTCTCAATCACTTCATTGAGTATTTGCTACTGGCAAATGCATCCACTGAAGTGTTTGGGGGAACTCGTGTGGTAATCTGGTACAATACATGATAGTCAAGTGATTGGAGCGTACGCGCGGCCAATCAGATGGATTACGCGTCATAGTTTGTTAGAACGAAATATTAAAAATGCCCGCTAATTTTTTTTTTAAAGTTAAAATGCCCGTTTTTTTCGGGCCTTGCCAAAATGCCCCGTATGTTTAAAAAAAGCTTTCAAAAATGCCCTCGGCCCTTATTCGGGCCAAAATTGCCTACGTGGCGATACGAAATTGCACTTGCACCCCAAAATAAACTGCACTTTGCACCCTAATGTGCAAAGTGCAGTTTATTTTGGGGTGCATGTGCAATTTTGTATCGCCACGTAGGCAATTTTGGCCCGAATAAGGGACGAGGACATTTTAATAGAATTTTTAAAAGATATGGGGCATAAAAACAAAGCCCGAAAAAAGGGCATATTAATTTTTTTTAAAAAAGTTAAGGGGCAAATTTAATTATTCGTCCAGTTTGTTATATATACATGAGGTAATCTCTCTCATTTGCTCCTTTGATCTTTTTTGTCTAACTGATATTGGTCTTTTGTTGAAGGTCTGAATATTTGGCTTATGTGGAAGACTACAACATTCGACTTATGTGGAGAAATACCAGTAGTGACACTAAAAGTGTACTTCTCAAATGAACAAACCATGTTTATAAGAGGAAATCACTCAAAGGTCAAAATAAGGAATTTTGTATGCTAATTAATACATTTACACTTGGAAGTTTGTCCGACAATTGTAGGGCTGGTCCTCAAGATCTTGAAAAACTTCACATTATATAAGCTTCTTCTGTTGCACGGATATTTCGAATAAATACTCATGAATTACAGAAACTAACAGCAGTGTTCAACATCAACAATGAAATCAAAATTGACAGTTTTATTCAACATTATAGAAGAAAAATGGTGATCGAATTTACAGGGCATTGTGTTCTTCTTCGCCGATTCTCATGAGAGCGTGAATAGCAAAAGTGATTTTACAACTAACTCATCTGCTATTTATATAAATTAGAATCTGGAAACTAGCC
The DNA here is from genome assembly GCA_948329865.1 of Linaria vulgaris. Lineage (NCBI taxonomy): Eukaryota > Viridiplantae > Streptophyta > Magnoliopsida > Lamiales > Plantaginaceae > Linaria > Linaria vulgaris. The sequence goes on along the minus strand of OX415254.1, from coordinate 103,925,530 downwards.
GTTGGTAGCTTACTAAAAACAGAAAAAAAACTAACTAAATAAACAGGAAATAGAAAATATTCCAAAAATAGAAAACTTTTGCTAAATATATTTTTGATGATTTAAAACACCCACTCAAGAGGGGCATGAATATCCAGGAGGCCCATCTTGGATGTCATCAGTTGAAAGGGCCTAAGAGAGAGAGAGGTTTAGTGAGGAGATCAACTACTTGGTGAACATTTGAAATGCGGAGCACTTTGATAGAGCCTTGATGAACTTTCTCCCTGACAAAGAAACAATCTATCTGAATATGCTTTGTGCGCTCATGATGGACTGGATTAGCTGCAATGCATTGAGCACTCTTGTTATCAGTATATAATAAAGGGGTTTTAGGGGATAAAATAGAGAGATCAGAGAAGAGTTGAGAAAGCCATATGATTTCACATGTGGCTGTTGCTATTGCTCTGTACTCTGCCTCTGTGGAGGATCTGCTAATTGTGGGCTGTTTCTTAGCCTTCCATGAGATCAGTGAATCTCCTATCTACACATAGCCATTAATAATGTGTCTTGTGGCAATGCAAGAAGCTCAATCAGTGTCAAAGAACCCTTTGAGGTGAATTTCTGATTTGCAAGTGTAAAATAATCCTTTGCCAGGACAAGACTTCAGATATCTTAACACCCTGTGAGCAGCTACAAGATGATTAATAGTGGGTTTGGACATGAATTGTGTTAGAGATTGAATAGCAAAGCATAGACCAGGTCTAGTTATAGTGAGATACAATAATCTCCCAACAAGGCGCCTGTATGAAGACGGATTATCCAGCAGAGGAGATTTATCTTGTTGAAGCTGAATTTTGCAATCCATAGGAGTAGTTGCAGGCTTGCAACCTATGTAAACATGTTTCAGCCAGAATATCCAAGGCATACTTGGGAGATTCCTTTGTGAGATCTAGCAATCTCAATTCCTAGTATGTATTTGAGTTCTCCAAGATCTTTTATAGGAAATTGCTCATCAAGATATTGTTTGATGGACTGGATCTCAAGAAAACTATCACCAGTTAGGATAATATCTTCCACATACACACAGAGAGCTGTAAAAGAAGTGTTAGTTTTCCTTTTGAATAAAGAACTGTCTGAGACACTTTGTGCGTAGCCAAAATTCAGTAGACATGTAGTTAGTTTGTTATACAACTGTCTACTAGCTTGTTTTAGCCCATATAAACTTTTCTTCAAGAGACAAACTCTTGTATCAGAAGGTGCACAATAGAAGGAGGTGGTTTCATGTATATAGTTTCTTCTAAATCTCCATGCAAAAAAACATGATTTTCATCTAATTGATGTAAATACCAATTCTTGGCAGCTGCAAGGGCAGGTAGGACTCTCACAATGGTTAGCTTCGCAACAGGACTGAATGTGTCAAAATAATCGAGTCCTTCTTCCTCTGTGTAGCTTTTTGCAACTAACCTTGCCTTGTATCTTTCAACAGAGCCATCATCATTCAATTTTACTTTGTATACCCATTTACAGCCAATACAGTGTTGGTTTGGGGGTAATTGAGTTAATTCCCATGTGTTTGTTTTCTCAAGAGCATATAGTTCAGTTCTCATGGCATTCTGCCATTCAGTTGAAGCTTTGCTTCAGTATAGTTTCTAGGCTCAGTAATAAGAGATATATTGCAAGTGAATGTTTTGTGATTCTCACTGAGTCTTTTTGTAAAAATATAATTAACAATAGGATATTTAGTGCTATAAGCAATTGTATGATTGGATTTATGTAGAGAATGGAGGAGGGAACAATCATAAACTTTCAAGTATGCAGGTGGGACAATTTGTTTAGTAGATCTTCTTGTAGGTACACTATCAATAGGATTATGTTCAGAAGTACCTGTGGCATCATGATCATGATGCACTGTGTTACCATTACTGATTTCCCCGTCTTCATTATAGGGAGAGGTAGTAGACTGAGTAGGAGAGTGAGGTTGCTCAGGAGGAGAAGGAATGTTGGGAGTGTTGATGTCTTGATATGTGGAGGAAGTAGGAGTGATATGTATGTCCTCCACGGAGTTTATGATAGAAAAAGCTGGTTGTATTGAACCCTGGGGGCATGATGAATTGGAGGTGCAGTGTGAGATGGCCTGATAAAAATATCAGTGCAAAGTTTGTTGTGAACTGGAATTGTACTGGGGGCGGAAGAATCTTCATGCAACTTATTCTTGTATGGGAAAATTCCTTCATGAAACCTAACATTCCTGGAGATGAAGGCAAATTAAGAAGTAAGTAACCTTTAGTGCCTTTGGGATATCCAATGAATACACATTGAACTGCCCTTGGGTCAAATTCATGCATGTTCTGTTGAAGAGTGGAGGCATAGCAGAGGCAACCAAAACTTCTCAATAGAGTGTAATCAGGATCCCTCTTGTATATCATGTAGTAGGGAGTGTGATTGTTGATGGTTTTAGAGGGTAATCTATTTATGAGATAACTTGCAGTGACCACACAGTTACTCTAAAAAGTGAGAGGAAGACCAGATTGGAACCTCAAAGCCCTAGCAACCTGTAGGAGATGCTGGTGTTTCCTTTCTACTAGACCATTCTGTTGTGGTGTTTCCACACAGCTGGTCTGGTGTTCAATGACCTTTGGATTCATGAAATCATTTTAAGAAGAATTCAGTGCCATTATCAGTTCTAATAGCTTTGATATGAACCTTGAATTGAGTAAGTACAGCAATATGAAATTGAGATATATATGTGTGAACCTCAGATTTGTTTTTTAGCAAGTATATCCATGCACGCCTACTGTAGTCATCTACTATGATTAAGAAGAATTTGTAGCCATCATGAGAAGTTACTCTAAAGGATCCCCACACATCACAATGCAGTAAATCAAAAGCAGCAGAAGAATGTGAAGAACTTAAAGGATATGATAATCTTTTCTACTTTGACAAATGATAACTTTCACAGTGCTTTTCTTTACATTTAGCTGTAGCAATACATGGTATGGAAATAAGCTTTTCATGAGAGGGATGACCCAATCTTATATGCCATACATCAGAATCTGATTTGGTAGAGTTACAAATAGCAGAACTATTACATAAATCAGCAATAGAGTAGTTACTAGTAGCAACTTTATTTTGAAAACCATTATGGTAGGACTTCAAAATGTAGAGATTGTTCAGGAGCTCAGCAGAACCAATCATCTGTTTGGTGACTGAGTCCTGTAACATGCAATATCTTGAAACAAAAGTTAGAGATAGATGAGTACTACCAGTAAGTTTAGATACATATAATAAACTATGAGAGAAGCTAGGTACATAGAGAACATTAGATAGAACTATGCCAGGAAGTAGTTGCACTTGCCCCTGGAAAGTGGCTATTGTAGTACTCTTGTTAGGCACACACACACACACACACACACACACATATATATATATATATATATATAGTATGAACAAGGGTAGGTGCAGAATAAAACCAATTCAAATTGCAGATCATATGATATGTAGCTCCAGTGTCAAGAATCCAGTGATCAGTACCAATAAATGATTTGAAATAGTCAAAAATAAGGGGATTGATACCAGTGACTGCTATAGCAGCATAGGAAGTGTCATGATGTTGAGTCCTCTGCTCTTGGGAGTGTTTGAAGGCTAAGAACTGTTCAAACAAAGCCTGATTGTTGTTGTGAGCAGGAGTTGAACCTTGGGAAGTTAAAGTAGAAACCATGAGAGGTGCCTCTTGTGTGATATTCCCTTGTTCAGTAGCAGTAGCATTGGCATGAGAAGGATGTTGTCTTTTGCCAGTGGGACCACCCCATCCAGAGGGGTAACCAATCAATTGAAAGAAAATCTCAACAGTGTGCCCTTGATATCCACAAGAGAGCACTTCAGTTTCTTTTTGTCCTGCTTGGTCAGAGGAGGTTTATACTGTTTAGAGGCATGGAAGTTAGTGGTGTTTTGCTGGTAGGAAGGCATGGGTTGGTAAGGCTGAGGAGGCCTTTGTCTAGTGAATAGTGCCAGTGAGTCATTTGAGGGTAGAGAGACAGTGTATAAGGATCTTTGATTCTCCTCTTGGAGCACCATAGAGTAAACTTTGGACAATGGAGGGAGAGGAGAAACAAGAAGTATCTGGCTTCTTATAGCAGAGTATGACTCATTAAGACCAACCAAGAACCTCAAAATACAATTTGATTGTTGCAAATCCATCATTGTTTTGTTAACATTGCAGGTACCCAACCCACATGAACATGCTACTATGGGTCTTTGGTTGACAAATTCATCCCATAGAGCCCAGAAGTGATTGTAGTACTCAGTGATAGTGTTAGAATTCTGAGAGATAATAGAGAGGGATTTTTGCAAATGGTAAACTCTAGAACCATCTGTTCTGTCAAACCTAGTCTTGAGTTCATTCCACAGCTCAAAAGCAGAAGTGAAGTAGAGTAAACTTCTTTGAAAGTCCTTGTTAATAGAGTTAACAAGCCAAGATGATACCAAACCATTAGCTCTTATCCAGCAAGAGTATAACACTGGATCAGTCATGTCAGGCTGAGAGAGAGTGCCATCAATGAAAGAGAGATTATTCTTGATAGTGAGAGCCATAATGATGCCCTTATTCTAGGCTAGATAGTTAGTTCCATCCAATTTTTCACTCACAATTCAGGAACCAGTAAAATCGTGGGAACCAATGAAGTACACAGAAGATGAGTCTTCACAGGGGTTCTTAGAGGAAGTAACAGGTAAAGTTCCAGATAAAGAGGCAGGCAAAGTACTTGAAGAGGATGCCAGATTAGTCATATTGTACCAAATTGATCAAAAATTAGCTTTACAAAAATTGGGGAAAAATTGAATCTGAGCAATTCAACACACGAACACCAAATTCCAAGGATTTTGATAGTAACAGAAGCAAAAGAATCGTGATATAGGCACACGGTCAGTACAAGAAACAATTAAAACTCAACAAAAATATTGACAGATTAACAATAGAGAAGAAAAGCGATCGATCGAACGAGTGCCCAACGAAATTGTACGGATCTAATGGCGAATGATACCATCATGAATTACAGAAACTAACAGCAGTGTTCAACATCAACAATGAAATCAAAATTGACAGTTTTATTCAACATTATAGAAGAAAAATGGTGATCGGGCATTGTGTTCTTCTTCGCCGATTCTCATGAGAGCGTGAAGAGCAAAAGTGATTTTACAACTAACTCATCCGCTATTTATATAAATTAGAATCTGGAAACTAGCCGTTGGCAGCTTACTAAAAACAGAAAAGAAACTAACTAAATAAACAGAAAATAGAAAATATTCCAAAAATAGAAAACTTTTGCTTATATTTTTGATGATTTAAGAAATACACCATATTGTATCGTATACATATCCGATATCGAGATGCCGCTGATACTTGTACCTAATGTAGTATTTAATACACCACGAGCAATATCGAATATCATTTAAAAAATAAAAAAAACTCCAATACATATTTTCGCCAGACAAATTTGAGACGTATTGATATACAAAAGTTCTTTTGTTGCAAACTTTTATTTTTATACTACATTAGAAGAAATAAGAAGAACAGGTGATATTTCACAATATCACATTTTTTTTAAATTTAAATTGTAAATAGAGTATTTAAATTTAGTAATATTACAAGATTTTTGTTTGTTATAATTTATATTATGTGTGTGTGTTTTTCTTTTGTACATGTTAGATTTTGTAATATTACAGTCTTTTACACTTCCATGTTCAATTTTTTTAACTTTTACTACATGTGTTTATTTATATCATAAATATTAATATATATTTCTATGAATGTATTCCTACCGTATTCGTATTTGTACACTATTCCTTTAGCCTCGTTCAGGGGATGAGGTTAATGCACCCAAATCTTTCAAATTTTACAAACTGCGTGAAGAATAATTGGTTCATATTTTCTGATTTTCCCCTATGGAAAGCGCTGACTTTGATAGTTAAATAAATAAATAAACGCTGACTTTTAGTCCTAAATTCAGACCAGAACCACACTTTTGTAATGTATTATTATGTAAGGAACAAAATGTAGATAAATGTTTTAAAACTACAGCTTTCATTGAAAACTGGGTATATTTTATCGAATCGGCCAGTCTCAGAAAAAAAAGAAAGGACCAGTCTCAAATGCATTTACTACACAAGTGTAGCCTGCAGTGCAAAAAACTAATATGATTTTAATTGAAAAGTCTTAGTATTATTTAATTATTTTGCGGATAAGTAAACAAAGACATGGAAGATTCGGGTAGATATAACGTGCAAAATAAAAACTACTAATTACAAGTCGTGTCTGTATTTCCCTTCCTCCTTTTTTTCCAATTTTTTTTTTCGTTCCTCCATTTATAGATTTTATAAAAAGCGCGTGACTAATATAAGAAACAATCAATAATAGAACGATTTTTGTTCTCCCCTAATTAAAACTTTTAATAGTACGGTCCTTAATCAAGGTTTAATTTGTATTTTAATCTCTCCTTTTTGTGATGGAATGTTTTGTATCTTAAATATTAGTTTAATTTTGCTAACCACTTATTTGATAAAAAGAATATATAGATAGCTTTTAAATGATTTTCTCACGTAGGTACTAGCTAGGTTTCGTAAGACGACTGGCACGTAATGTGACCTTTACAAGCAATATCGCTATTAAATGATTTATTTTTTCTCCATAAACTTAGTTTAGATAATCATTCAACAATTGACTAGTATATATGTCCAACTATATAGTTTCAAAAAGATATTGTCAAATTTCCTCACCTATAAAAATAACATGAGCCACTGGCTCCCCATATATTCATGAAATTAATTATGGGGACTTTTGCTTGCCCTCTAACTAAAAAAACATTCTTGTTACCCTTTCTCTTAGCATTTTGTTTGCTTTTAGTTCTCGACAATTCAACTGCAGAAGTAAGAAATTATTTTTTTGACCCCCTCTCCCCTCCTCCTCTTCATAATCTCACGAAGTGTCACCTATCGTTCAAAAAAAAGACATTTGTTTTTCAACTTATTTAAAAATGTGCGACGTGTCTACGGTCAACTTTATTGCATCTTTAATCGGATATGTCTGCAAATGGGAATTTTCATCAAAAAACATGCATGAAGTTGACTGGGGGCAAATCACACATTTTTCAATAGGTCGGCGGACAAGTTCCAATTTGTTGAACAATAAGGGACACTCAGCGAGACGAAGTATACAATGGAGGATTCGACGTTTTTCACCCTTTTTTATTTTTCTTTTTTAACTCTTTCCTGTATGAGTATGACCAACTGTTTATTGTTTCTATTACAGTGGCATAGCCATGGAGGTGACTTAGCAAACACAAGGAGCTTTACTGGTGGACCTATCAACCTACACATTGTTACATCAGGCTTGTTGAAATTAAGATGGAAATTCTTAGCTGATTTCGACATAACCGCGACCCCTGCAGTTGAACAAGGCGTCGTCTACTTTCCATCGTGGAACGGGAATTTGTACGCAGTGAACGCTTTCAATGGAGCCCTGATCTGGCAACAGAATCTAACTCAGTTGACCGGCATCCCTCCAACAGGCACTTCTGTCAACGTGACCTTGGCTCGTGCAACTCCCGTGGTGGCAGGAGATCTCTTGATTGTCGGGATATACGGGCCAGCGTACGTGATTGGGGTCAGACGCGCCACCGGGGAGCTTGTTTGGTCTACTTTGCTGGATACAGGTCCCCTGAGTTTGATAACTGCTTCTGGAACTGTTTACAAAGGGTTAGTTACATAAATATCCTTTTTTTTTTGTTTGCATAGTAACAGAAACATAATATTGGTAAGTTGTTTTAAGGAATATTATAAAGCTATAGAAAGTAATTAATGTGATTTGACTAATTATTGTATTTTTAGTACTAAATTTGCATTTTTATTTTTTCTAGTGGATTTTATGTGGGAGTATCATCCCTGGAAGTAGCATTACCAGCGGAAAGATGTTGTACATTCCGTGGAAGCTTAGTAAAATTAGATGTAAAGACAGGAAAAATATTGTGGCAGACGTATACAGTACCCGACAACGGTGGCAAGCTAGGAGGCTATGCAGGGGGAGCCATATGGGGCAGCAGCCCCTCCATCGATGTTGCTCGTGGCCACGTTTATGCAGGAACGGGCCAGCTATATATAGCTCCAGCTGAAGTGCTCGAGTGTCAGGCACGGAGGAACAACCAAACGACCCCACCTAGTGGTCCGGATGAATGTGTCGGGCCTGATGTGCATTTTGATTCAATAATGGCGTTTGATGTCGATACGGGGAGGATTGCGTGGGCGAAGCAATTAGGAGGATATGATGTTTTTTACTTTGTTTGCTTGGTTCCTAATAATCCAGACTGTCCGGCTGGCCCGAACTTGGATGCTGACTTTGGTGAGGCACCAATGATGCTGACTATAGCTTCGGATGGTAGTTTGCGTGATGTGGTTGTTGCGGTGCAGAAAAGTGGCTTCGCATGGGCTTTGGATCGCGACGATGGTGACCTAGTTTGGTTCACGGTATGAAAATCTTTGGTGAACCTTGATATCTCTTATTGTATATCTATATCTATAATAATCTAAAAGACTCAGTTTTTTTCCATGATATTCCTTAGAAAGCAGGACCTGGATCGACACAAGGAGGAGGAATATGGGGTGCAGCCACAGACGGAAAACGTGTTTATACGAACATAGCAAACGGAGATTTCCTTCCGTTCACCCTTAAGCCATCCAATCAAACTACAACCTGGGGTGGATGGGTGGCAATGGATGCCAACACCGGAAAAATCCTCTGGACCACCGCCAACCCAAGCAATGAAACTGCTCAGGGACCAGTCACCATAGTAAATGGTGTTGTTCTTGTCGGTTCTCCTGCCCCTAGTGGCCCTATCTATGCACTGGATGCTCGAACGGGGGCTGTGATCTGGTCGTATGAAACTAATGCGACTATATATGGAGGAGCATCGGTTAGCTACGGGTGCCTTTACATTGGACATGGATATTCAGTTAATTCAGCTAGGTTCCATCCTACTTGGAATAGGGGCAAGTATCTTTACGCTTTGTGTGTTACGTAACGCTGAAGATGGTGGTTGAAGTATGGTCTTGGGAAGAAGTTCGATGAAACATGTGCTATATTTTCGTTGTAGATGTAATAATGAGGAGGAATTTAGAAAGAAATAAAATCTCTTTTCATGGAGTTTTTGGAGAAACACTGACAGGACTATGAAATACTCAAGTCGATTGAAACAAATGCAAAAACTTCTTGCATTTAGTAGATTGAAACAAGTCGATGAACATAAATTAGTGATCCGCGAGTCAACTATACATAGTTCCAAAAGCTCAAGAATCTGGAAATGAAAATAGTGTTGAGTTTCATGTGATCCCCAGAGAAATATTGGATGCGTTGTTTAGAATTATCACGAGAACCGTAAATATGGAAATATAAGGAGTTGAGATGAGAAAAAAGCCAACTAATTTAATCAGACAAATGTTTTCTCTTTTAATGTCAAACCACACCTAGAGTTCCCCCAAACACTTCAATAGGCTATCAGTAATACCTTTTGTTGATAAAGGGAAACTGTACTAGTGAAGTGGTTTGAGGAAACTCCGGATGAAGCCCGACCCTTTTAATTTCTTGCTTCTTCTTATGTTAGTTTCGTCGCCTTTATATAGACGGACTTAATTACTTTCATAACTTAATTTCATGCGGTTGAACCCATAGAAGTGATAGAACTGGGTCCTGTTTTAGTCCAGGTAGAAGATTTGTAGTTTTGAACCTGGTCTGAAATGTAGGTGAAATAATGAAAAGGGAATCATTTAGCAATGGTCTGACTGCAATATCTTTATCTTCACTTTTCCAGATTTTGTTCTTGTGAGTTCAGAAATATATTTGTCTAATTCACAAATTCAACCATAAAGGCTTATTGCTGATCTATTACTCCTCTTTTTACAAATATATATATATATATATATATATATATATATAAATCATGTGTTAAAAATGACATGTTTCTAATGTAAAAGCCTCTAGTTGAAAATGATGCATATGCTACAAGTTGGGAAATGGCAGGTGGCAGGGGGCAGGGGGCAGGGGTATATTCTTTCACATTGTGATTCCATATATTAATTTGTTCTTCACTTATCCCATGACTGAGGCTAGGTTCATACAAGCAGGCACCTTTTGGTACAAACAGAAGACGTCAAAGAAAAAGAATCTCATAAGCCTACATGCTTCCTCGATCCAAAGCTATAAATACCAAGTGCTACCATGAATCCAGTCATCAACAAGCAGAAACAAGTAATCAGGTTTTCTCTAGAGTTCCCTTTAACGCTTCATTGAGTACTTTATTGTACCCACTGAAGTGTTTGGGGGAACTCCGGCGGTGACCTGGTGTAATGTAGATTCCAGAATCGAAGCAACGACCAAATGGGGTAAGACATTGTCATGTTGGTTACCTTAACTATAAGAAAAAGATTCATCAGGTTTCCTCTAGAGTTCCCTTAAACGCTTCATTGAGTACGCACTAAATTTCTTAAGAGAATTGTACGTATCCACTGAAGTGCTTGGGGGAACTCCAGTGACCACCTGGTATCGTACAAATTCCCAAAAGTTTTAGAAGAAGATGATTCATTAATCAAGTTGAAGACGCGAGGCAGGTTAGTTGCATGTCAGGTTTCCTCTAAAGTTCCCATAAACGCTTCATTGAGTACTTAATTTCTTCCAAGAATTGTACTGATCACTGAAGTGCTTGGGGGAACTCCTGTGGCGATCTGGTTTGTTAAAGTTGTTGTAAATCGCAGTAGACATACATGGGGTGCTGCATGTTCGTGATCTTTATGAAGAACGGAAGACAAGTTATAATTATCAGGTTTCTCCTAGAGTTCTCTCAATCACTTCATTGAGTACTACTTTCTTATGAAAAGCAATTATACTATACTCACTGAAGTGTTTGGGGGAACTCCTGTGGCGACCTGGTAGTAACAGCACATTCAAGTAGTTGAAGTGCGCGGCTAAAACAGAGAGATTACGCGTTATAATTTGTTGTGCAATAACTGTTCTCAAGGCGTCCCTAGCTGGCCTTCTGATCTAAGTTATAGATTAATTTTGGCAAATGGACCACTGCTAATGTTGATGTAAAGTAGACAGATTAAATCACTCGGACTAATGTTGATGTAAAGTCGACAGATTAAATTCACAAATTTAACTGCAACTGATACAGCTCAAGTTGATACTCCTGACATAAAATTTAATTACCAACTTTTGATTGGAAAAAGTTGTCTACCTGAAAATGATGCACATGCTACAAGTTGGTAAATGCAGGGCATGGGCATATTCTTACACTTTGTGATCTCATATCTTTGTTCTTCACTTATCCCACGACTGCGGTAAGGTTCCTACAAGGACACTTTTCTTATAGCATGCACAAAGATGAAAAAACTTCATGATTTACAACTAAACCTCTTTGCTTACTTTTCTCGATCAAAATGCTATGTATACAAGTGGAAGCTTCAATTTCAATAATAACTTGTTTATCTCTAATAAAGTAACTTAAGTGACATGTGCTTTATTGCTAAAGCAAAATTGACATAGAGTTGTTTTGAGACGCTATTCGAGACAGTTAGCCCTGGTTAAGAAAATCCAACATAGACAAACTAACGAGCTACTTCTCTTAGTAGTCACAAAAAGAACTACCTCTCTATGTAATCAAAATGTACTACCTCTCTAAGTAGTCACAAACGATCTACTTTTCTAAGTAGTCACGAAAGGCCTACTTCACTAAGTTGTTAGTGTAGACACATTAATTTTATGTCTAATTAAATTAAATGATGGTAACTCTTAAGATGCAAGAAATATAAAATATATTTTATTTAATCTTAATATTTTGAGAGATTAAAATAAATATATTAATTAAATCTTAAGACAAGGAAATAATTGTTCATCAAATTTCAATACATGGAAAGTCTTCTCCTCTAAGTCTCAATCTTCAAGAGATGAAAAGATCTCTCCACCAAATCTCAACACAAGGAAGAATTCCCCACCGAGTCTCAATCTTCAAGAGATGGAAAAAAGATTCTCTTAGATAAAGTCTTCCATATCAAGGAATTGTAGACGCGATCACAACCGTTCATCTCATCAGGAAATTCTAATTGAGATTCACTCCACAACTATAAATAGAGGTGGTCTTGAAGAAGAAAAAAACACACACAAAATATTCACAAGTTAAAGAGGAAAAGCTCTAATTTTTCGCTCCATCAAATACATCCATCTTCAAGCGTTCTTCGCGGCATTCAAGGCATTCTTCAACAATCTTCAAGGTGTTCTTCGTAAAGAACTCCTTTCAATCCGTCGTCAAGTCTCAGTTCCATCCAAAAACCGTTTTTGAAGATTGCACTTCTGTCGAGAAAGATCAAACTCCAAGAAGTTCAACAAATCCAAAGCCAAGTTCATACCGTTCTTCATTCGTCTTCAAGTCAAAAATCCGTTTAATCCGAGATCAAGTTCTAAGACCCTCGAAAAACCTTTTTTGAAGATTGAAGTCTATTCAAGAAGATTAAAACCCAAAAAATCCAAAGAACTGAAGACGAAGATCATATCAATCTTCATCAACCTTCAAATCCAATTCCAAATCAAATTTTCGTTCGATCCGAGATCAAGCTGTAAAGCCCTCGAATCAACGTTTGTCAAATATCCAAGTACTTTGAAGATTAAGATTCCTCCAAAGAAGATTGGCATTCAACAAGTTCAAGACGAATATCAAATTGTTCGTCGCAAATATCAAGTCAAGTAGAACTTCAATTCAAGATTAAGCTTAAAGCCCTTGGATTAGCGCTCAACTCAAATACACGTGGAAGAGATCCAAATCAAATTCACTCAACTTGAGAAAAGAATCAGAGGATCAAATAAAGAGATTGCACCACAATTGTACTTTAAATTTACTCAAATTTATTTTGTAATTTTTTCTTGTCTTTCATTTTTAGAATTCAAGAATTTGTCGTTACAGTTACAAACAACCTACTTAATTAAGTAGCAACAGAAATATTGGTATTCGTAGGGACCTGCTCCATCAGAAATTTGAAGAAAGATACACCTTACAGATGGATCCTTACAATAATCTACACCACCTATTCCCAAGTTATTCTAATTCTAGACAAAGTGTATACGAGAGAGAATTCGAGACATAAATTCGGGACAGCAAACATTGAGGATTACAAGTCTATTAGTTGCAGCATATGCAGCTAGCACACCAGAAATCATATATAGTGGCAGGTGAACTATGCTTTGACAACCACGTCGTTCATGTCTTCAAAGTCTGGAAATCTGACATCTTCATACCAATACACCTGCATTCAAGTTAGATATAGGTACATTTGATCTGGCTAAGTCCTGTCCAACTTTAGACAGTGGAGGCATCTATTTCACTTTCACACATGCATAACCTTCCAGATTTCATTTAGTAAATGAGAAAAACAATAAATAAATAAAACTTCACATCGTAGCCGTTAAATTGTATATGGAGACACCAAGAAGCACAATGTACTCGTGTTTTACGCTATAATATGTATAACATGTTTTGGCCGTCCGAAATACAAAATTCAGTTTTTATGTTAATGAAATTTTGGAGTCACCTTTTGCAATATGACAAGGTGTGCTTTTTAAAAAGATTTGGTAGTTCCACTACTTCAACTGATCATATTAACTCTAAGAAAAAGGTATATCTAGAGTAACTGACAAGAGAATTGCAGCACCGAGTGTCTTAACTCTGAATCCCACAAGTTGTAGCGAAGTTGATTTTGATAAACCACAATCTAAAGATATTTTTGATCCCTGGATTAGAAGCAGGTACCAATGCCTTGTCCAGAATAGTCTGAAGTAGTAACAGGAAAGTTAATGAGTGACATACGCAACTAGTAAACTTCCAACGAATTTGAGAACCGTATGACACATGCATTATTCAGAAACTTACTCCTCAATTTGATCAGATTAAAAATACAATACACTAAGCTAAAATTTCTTCTCTCGCTAATGTCAGGCGACACCTAGAGTTCCCCCAAACACTTCAATAGGCTATCAGTAACCTTTTGTTAGTAAAGGAAACTGCACTAGTGAAGTGGTTTGAGGAAACTCAAGAGGAAACCGGACTCTTTTCGTACTTCTTCTTTTGTTAGTTTCGCCGCCTTTTTATAGAAAGGCTTACAACATTTCGGAATTATAAAAAATGGTCTAATTTATGCAGAACTGAATCTTGTGCAACAGAACATGTGATACCTTTCAAAAGGACCACTTTTTATCCTCATAGGGAATTTTCGAGTTTTGAACCTGGTCAGGTATGTAGGTCTAATAATAAAAATGGAATAATTTAGTTCATCACTTATCCAGATTTTGTTCTTCTGAGATTAGGAGCACTTTTTAAAATCAAGCCTCAACGCATATTCGTATAGCTTAAATACTTTTTGGGTTCAACTCAACACGTACTAACAGGGAGATTCTAATGGTAAAGTTCTCTAACAGAAGATGATTCATACGCCACAAGTTGGATTTAACCTTGTGATTCCATACGATCTTTGTACTTCACTTACCCCACAAATGCGGCTAGGTTCAGAAAAAGAGCTCATCTATCCTTAGCATGTTAGAAAGGAAGATAAAAAATCTCACAAGCTTACAATGGAACTTCAAAGCCTACGTTGACAAGTTTCCTCTCTCAAAGTGTTCTATATATACAAGTGACAGCATGAATCCAGTAATCAACAAGCGGAAACAAGTCATCAGTTTTCCTCTAGAGTTCCCTTTAACGCTTCGATGAGTACTTAACTTCTTCTCAGAGTTGTACATTCACTGAAGTGTTTGGGGGAACTCCAGCGGTGATCTGGTAAATATCTCTAAGCCAAAATTGGAGGGATGAGCGACAAGGGTCATTCGCTAGGAACTTTGTCCCAGAAGTTATTAGCTATAAAAGAAGAAATTCATCAGGTTTTCTCTAGAGTTCCCTTAAACGCTTCATTGAGTACGAACTTACTTTCTTGAGTGAATCGTAAATATCCACTGAAGTGCTTGGGGGAACTCCAGTGGCTGCCTGGTATTGTAAGGAGTCCATGAAAGTTTCATTGGATGGTGATTCATTTATCAAGTCAAATAAGTAATGAGAGCAGGTTATCGTTTATCAGGTTTCCTCTAGAGTTCCCTTAAACGCTTCATTGGGTACTCAATTTCTTCTGTAAGGTGTGCTCACTGAAGTGCTTGGGGGAACTCCTGTGGCGATCTGGTTTCTAGTAGATTCCTATTATCGCAGAAGTCTTGCATGGGGTGCTGCATTTTTGTGATCTTTACACGGAAGCACTGGAAATGAGTGATTAGGTTTCTCCTAGAGTTCTCTCAATCACTTCATTGAGTATGTACTTTCTTATGAGATGTAAAAGTACCCACTGAAGTGTTTGGGGGAACTCCTATAGGGATCTGGTATAATAATGCGGATTCCGATAAATGAAACGCACGGCTAAACAGATGGATTACGCATCACAATTGGTTATATAGTAACTCTTTTATCCACTTAATCTTCCATAGCTTGTTTTGTTAGGCAGAAATGTGGCATCCAAGGATCCAGATTTTTGATATAATATGAGTAAGTAGCAACTAGCACGTTTTTAGAGTCGAAATCAGAATAACAACATTCAGCTAGCTTATTTACAGGAACTGAAGATCGGGCGATAGTGTGCTATTTTGGTGTAAAGATTTTCATGGAAGGAGGATAAAAAACTCAAAACTAGCCGAAGAATTGAAAGGCTAAAAACAAGCGCCATGCAAGGATATGAATTCAATTCAGGAGCAAAGCACAAATTTCCTATTTTTGTACAGTGATAAATCAGTCCATCATGTGCTATTTGGGACAAACAATATGAAGTGTATTGAGTATTCAAGTAGCAGACCTCCCCAGACCAAATCTAACGGAAAAAGAATGCAAACACAAATCCAACATGAACGACTGATCAACGATCCGGGGGGAATTTCAATAGGTTAGGGGAGAGTTTTTACTTTTTGATAGGTTTTGCGCACCTTGTAAAACCTTCTATAGTTCAGAGGTTTTAACGAGATTTACCCTTTAAGTATATCAACATCATGAAAATATGCATGACGTTTCGAACATCTGGCGGTTTGACAAATTATTCTTCATAACAATTGGTTTATACCATAGATGAAGTTTGAGCCGTTTCCATTGTCATTGTGATTGACAAAAATCACCATAATTATGCAAGATGAAGTACATTGATGTATGTTGTTTGCAAATGATATTATCTTAATGGACGAGATGAGATCACACGTTAATAACAAATAAGAGATACGAAGACAAACCTAATACTTTCAAAATTGGAGATTAAGTTGTATGAAATGAAGTGTGAAGTATCTCAAAGGCAAATCTTGTAAGCAAATAAACAACAATGATAGTACTATGACACTCGATGATGAAGCGATACCAAGAAGACACAGTTCCCCTAGTTAAGCTTTATACTCCAAAAGTGTATAGTAGTGCTAAAAGGAAACTTTGTGCTATGACTTCTCTTCAAAACTAAAAAGAAAATCTCATGCGATGAGTGCAACTAAAAATATGAATATTGTGTCGGATGTGTAGTAACACAAGAAGCGTTAAATGTAAGAAATAGAGATGTTCGCCATAAAATAGGCGTGGCTCCCATTTACAACAATGTTCTAGAAAATCACTTATGATGGTAAAGCAATGTGAAACGAAGAGCCATAGACGTATCATTACGACTCGTTGAAACTCTCGACTTAGGACGTACGGGTAGTACGAGGATGTCAAAGAAGACATCGATAAAGGTTATACAAAATGTCATGAAGCAAGTCTACATTAAGACGTCATATTCAATTAAAAGAATTGTGTTCAACTCGACGTGATGCGTGCTTGGTCTATATAGACGTCGCAATTAATTTGGATTACTATTTTAGGTAATTGTTATAAGTACATATTAAAAAAGACAAATTCATTCTTAGTATCACTGATTAAATATATGAATAGATGTGAATAATTACATAAAACACTATCTTAATCACGTTACAAAGAATCTCCAAACATAACTCAATCAGTTAATTGGTATTTTGTGGGCTGATTTGTATCATAGGAAGATATTCATTGCAACATATGCAGCACATCAAAAATCATGGTGGCGGGTGAACTATCCTTTAACAACGACATCGTTCGTATTAAATATATGTTGTATATTCTCTAGTATATTCTTTTGTGTATATCTTATATTGATTTTGTACTTATTTAGATTAGGTAGTTTACCTTACTTAGACTCTTTGTTGTACTATATATTGACCTCAAGATTAATGAAAAACTCATTCAGCAAAATACATTCTTACGTGGTATCACGAGTCTAACACTAGTCGTGTGCCTTCTCTCTCTCTCAATAGTTGTCCCCCCCCCCCCCTCTCCTCTCTCTCTCTCTCTCTCTCTCTCTCATGGCTGAATCCAAATTTTATCCCGCTTTAGCCGTCTCTAATGTTCGGAACTTCATCCCGATCACTCTTGAGATGGAGAAAGGTCAATACTCCACATGGGCAGAACTTTTCCGTATTCACTGCCGTGCATATCAAGTCATCGACCACGTAATTCCTCCCCGCCCTTCCGCCCCCACCACGTCCGCCGCCAAAACCACGGACAAAGACACCAGCGCAGACAAGGAGAAGGACAAAGGCACGTCTTCTTCCGCTATCGACTCCGACCTCTGGTCCCGACTTGATGCTATCGTCCTACAATGGATATATGGCACTATATCCGACGATCTCATGCACACCATCATTGAGAAGGATTCCACAGCACACAAAGCCTAGGTCTATCTTGAAAACATCTTTCAGGACAAGAATTCACGAGCGGTTTATTTTGGAGAACCAATTCTCTCAGGTATCTCTGGATAATTTTGCAAATATTACTTCTTATTGTCAAGAACTCAAAGTCCTTGCAGATCAACTCTCGAACGTTGGTGCACCCGTTTCAAATCAACGTCTCGTTCTCCAACTCATTGTCGGCCTTACTGAGAATTACGATGGTGTAGCCACGTTCATTCAACAGAGTGATCCTTTGCCTCCGGTCTATGAGACTCGTTCCCGTCTCATCATGGAAGAGACCCGCAAGGCCAAGCAAGCCTCTACCGCCGTTGTCGCCGCTATGGTTCACACCGCACCACCACCGGACCCCCTTCACCACGATCGCGGTACGCCACCTCCCAACCGCGGCTCCTCTTCTTCTTACCGAGGACGTCGCGATGATAACCGCGGATGTGGTCGCGATCGCGGCTATTCCGGACAAGACGCACCGCGCCCATGGGCTCCTCCGGCCCAACCTTGGGCTTCCTACCCATGGCCCAATGCTCTATGGACCTATCTGCCGTGTCCTTACCCTACCACTGGTTGGACACGGCCCACTGCTCCATCTCAGTCCGGAATTTTAGGCCCACGCCCCCAAGCATACTCAGTCCAAGCCCAACCTCCGCACGGCTATGCGCCTACAGACATTGACAGTGCTATGCATACTCTCTTCTTGCAACCTCCGGATCAACAGTGGTACTTGGACAACGATGCCTCATCTCACATGACCTCGGAGAAAGGTACTCTCTCGTCTTATTCTTTTTCAGGCATGCATCATAATATTCTGGTCGGCAATGGTTCTAATATTCAGGTAAAAGGTCATGGTAACGCATTGCTCCCTTTCTCTTCTTATGCACTCTATTTACAAAAAGTCTTACATGCTCCCGATATTATTAAAAACCTTATCTCTGTGCGACGCTTCACTACTGATAATTGTGTTTTTATTGAGTTTGATCCTTTTGGTTTCTCTGTGAAGGATTATTGGACGTGGACCCCAATCATGCGATGTAATAGTACCAGTGACCTATATCTCGTCACTCCCTCCTCACTGCCGCCTATCTCCACCCGCCCCACTCTCGCCCTCACCGCCACCTCACCCTCACTTTGGCATCATCGTTTGGGACATCCGGGATCCTCTATTTTATAGTTTTTACATAAACACAATTTTATTCCTTGTCGTACTTTGAATAAACAAACATTATGTGAACCTTGTGTTTTGGGGAAGCATATTAGACTTCCTTTTTCTTTATCTTCTAATGCAAGCTTGCACCCTTTTGATATTATTCATAGTGACTTATGGACCTCGCCGGTCTTAGGGTCTAGTGGTCACAAATACTACGTCTTGTTTTTAGATGACTTCTCTAAATTCTTGTGGACTTTTCCTATTGGGCGAAAATCTTGTTTTCTCTATATTCACTGCCTTTGCTACATTTATAAGAACTCAATTTGGTACCCCCAATTAAATGTTTGCAATGTGACAATGGCAGGGAATTTGATAATGAGCAATTTAAGTCACTATGTCACAACTCTGGCATGTCTCTTCGCTTTTCTTGCCCCTACACTTCGGCCCAAAATGGAAAAGTTGAACGCCAAATCTGGTCTCTTAATAACATTATGCGCACTCTCCTCACTGAATCAGCCGCCCCTCTCTCTCTTTGGCCTCACGCCTTACAAACTGCCACTTACCTCTCAAATATCCTCCCACATAAAACTATACACCACTCCTCTCCCACTCAAATATTTTGCAACCGCACACCCTCTTACACGCACTTACGAACTTTTGGGTGTTTGTGTTACCCACTCTCTCCCTCCACTACTATCCATAAACTCCAACCTCGTTCCTCCCCTTGCGTCTTTCTCGGGTATCCCTCGCATCATAGGGGTTACAAATGCTTTGATCTTCAGCACAACAAAATTATCTTATCTCATCACGTTCTTTTTTACGAGTCCAAATTCCCTTTCAAACACCTCCCCCCCTCATCTCCACATAACTACTCTTTCCTCGACAGTACCATTCACCCTTACCTCCTCCACAAACTAGACGCCCGTACCACCACTTCGGCCCAACCCGCCATGGGCACCCCGGCCCATGGTCACTCGCCCTACCCAATCGCTAGCCCATTAGACCCAACCCCTTACACCGCTGGCCCAACTGTTGAGGCCCCCTCCCCTCCGGCCCAACCACCACCGGCCCAGCGCCCGTCCATCTCGACCCTAATCCAGCCCGCAGTTAGTCCTTCGTACACCGCCTCCCCCATTCCGACCGCTATCTCCTCCTCATTACCGCCCCTTCCTCCCTCTCGCACTATAGTCACTCGCAGCATGCATGGCATTCACACTCCTAAGCGTACTTTTAATCTCTCTCTCTCTCTCTCTCTCTCTCTCTCTCTCTCTCTCTCTCTCTCTCTCTCTCTCTCTCTCTCTCCTCACTACATCTTCCTCCCCTCTTCCCAAAAGTCCTACTCTTGCGTTATTTGATCCTAACTGGAAGTCAGCCATGTTAGATGAATATAATGCTTTGATTAAGACTGAGACGTGGGAGTTAGTCCCTCGTCCGACTAATGTGAATGTTATTCGCTCTCTATGGATTTTTCGTCACAAAACTAACGCTGACGGTTCTTTTGAGCGATATAAGGCTCGTCTTGTTGGTGATGGCAGGTCTCAACATGTTGACATTGATTGTTGGGATACTTTCAGCCCGGTGGTCAAACCCGCCACTATCCGGACCGTTCTCAGCATTGCCCTCTCTCGTTCTTGGTCCATTCATCAGTTGGATGTCAAGAATGCTTTCCTTCACGGGAATTTGGATGAAACGGTCTACATGTACCAACCACTTGGTTTTCGTGACTCACGCCACCCCGACTATGTTTTCTTACTGAAGAAGTCTCTCTATGGGCTTAAGCAAGCCCCCCGGGCGTGGTATCATCGGTTTGCAGACTTTGCTTCCACCATCGGTTTCTCTCACAGCAAATCCGACCACTCTCTCTTTATCTATCAGCGGGGTAACGATATTGTTTATTTGCTCCTATATGTTGATGATATTATTTTGACTGCATCTTCTATTGCTCTTCGCCGGTCTCTTATTGCTCAGTTTGGTTCTGAATTTGCCATGAAGGACTTGGGTTCCCTTCACTAATATTTTGGGCATTGCTGTTGCTCATCATGCATGTGGTCTTTTCTTGTCTCAAAGCAAGTGTGCTAGAGAAATTATAGATCGTGCAGGCATGTCTTCTTGCAAACCGAGTCTTTCCTATCCCGACCCGACTTTGTTTCGTAGCTTGGCGGGCGCCCTCATGTATCTTACCTTCACGAGACCGGATATATCTTATGCTGTACAACAAATATGTCTTCATATGCATGACCCTCGTTTAGAACACATGGCAGCCCTGAAACGAGTTCTTCGGTATGTTCAAGGCACGACTCATCTTGGCCTTCATCTTTCTCATTCACGACTCGACTCACTACTTTCTTATACTGATGCTGATTGGGCCGGTTGCCCCAACACTCGACGATCCACTTCTGGATATTGCATATTTCTTGGCGATAACCTTATTTCTTGGTCTTCTAAACGGCAACCCACTATCTCACGATCCGGTGTCGAAGCTGAATACCGTGGGGTTGCTAATGTAGTATCCGAATCATGCTGGATTCGTAATCTTCTTTTGGAGCTCTGTCTTCCTCTCTCAAAAGCAACATTGGTTTATTGTGATAATGTGGGCGCCATCTATCTCACTACTAATCTGGTGCAACACCAACGCACCAAACACATTGAGTTAGACATCTATTTTGTTCGTGAAAAAGTTTCTTGGGGCCATGTTCGAGTTCTACACGTCCCCTCTCGGTCCCAAATTGCCGACATTTTCACTAAGGGGTTACCCCGGGTTCTTTTTGATGACTTTTGTGACAGTCTAACCGTTCGTGATCCTCCCGCTTCGACTGTGGGAGTGTATTAGATATATGTTGTATATTCTCTAGTATATTCTCTAGTATATTTTTTTGTGTATATCTTAGATTGATTTTGTACTTATTTAGATTAGGTAGTTTACCTTACTTAGACTCCTTGTTGTACTATATATTGACCTCAAGATTAATGAAGAACTCATTCAGCAAAATACATTCTTACAGTTCGTGCCCTCAAAGTCTCGAAATCTGCTGTATTGGAGATGGATATACACGATCTCTGGCTTAGGTCTATTCCACTTGGAACAGTGGAGGTATCTATGTTTTTTGTGCATGCAAAATCTTCCAGATGGCTAGTAAATGGAGAAAAGTACAATGAAAAATCAAACTTTATATTTCAGTTGTTGAAATATATATGGAGACACTACCAAAGTACTTGGGGTTCTGTCAGTCGCTTCAATAGCATGTTGTTCCTGTCTTAAATACAAAATTTACTTTACATTTTAGATGTTATCTTATGGAGTAACTATCATGAGAATTGCAGCATTCAATGTCTTAACTAGTTAACTATGAATCCAAAAGTTGTAGTGAAAGTTGATTTCAAAAACAACAATAGGGATGGGGTATTTTAGGAATGGCACAATGCCCAATGCTAATATTGGGCCGGCCCAAGAAGGAATGCCTACTGAAATAGTACATCGAACAAGAAAAATTCAATATTGGACGAGCATCGAACAGACTCGATTCGATCTAAGAAGTCGATCAAATCATCCCAATTCAATACACTTTCCCCAACTAACACTGGGGCCCGTTGGACGAGAATTATACATACCATGTCCATTGATATTCTCAGCACGCATTCCAACTATCATCAACCTACTCAACATCGAATCCTTAGCATTCGATATACAACATTCGATCGAAGTCCCCGCATCCGATACACTACATTCGATCGAAATAGACCAATTTGATACTCAGCAACCCAACTTAGTCTTACATCGAAGGACCTGAATTCGATATACTCATAGATTGAAAGGCCCCGATTCGATATTGGACCATCAAGTTTACTCTGTATCTAACGTACACGATTCGATACAGTCTAGATCGAATTCTCTCAATTCAATACACTATCTATACTTTGTAATTTTACTTGTTTTGTCTAGTCAATTTGTAATATGTGTTCCAGACCAAGTTAGTCCGATTTCTATTTGATTAGCATTATTTTGGCAATTGATAAGTCTACGGTGTTTGTTACCCGAACGAAATATGACCAAAATAAATAGGAAATGATGCATTGTTCAGAGTTGTCTAGAAAGCTAGTGATACGAAAGGTTGATTGTTACGGCGGAGATTTCGCAATCACCGCAATCATAATATCTCAATTTGTATAATATGTAATTATGTATTCCTTATACAGATTATTTTCTTTCCTTTGTTAGATTAGGCAAATATTGTAATTAGTTAGAATTAGGGAGATGATTATTTTGTAATTTCTATTTAAGGATGGGAAAGAAACACTTTGAAGCATTCAACCAAAATTCACAGAAACTTTATCATGGTATCGAGTCACATTTCTGAATCTCTTTAATCTTTTCCCCTTCCATTTCTAGTTCTGGAGGACGTACTCTCCTGATTCTGTGCAGTGCTCTCCATTGTAGACGACTAGTCTACTTTCCGAGCGTGATTTCGTGGATTCGAGGTGTCGATTTTGTTTTCCAGATTCTGAGCGGAGGGGTTGTTCTCCGAAATTCTGGGCGCTCTTCTCCGGTGAGTTTTTCGATCGCTATTATCAGATTCTTGTTGGGCATAAAAACCTGTCTGGTGATTGCAAACAACGGCTTCTTTGTGCGAGGTGCTACGAGGTTCGTCGGTGATCTGAGTTTTGCGAGACTTTTGCTTTTGCCAATTTCAATTAGTTTTCTTTGGGATTTTGAAAGTAACTATGTCTACTAACACGTTGTCGATCAAATTTACGGGAAAGAATTATGCTGCACGGGAGTTTCAGTTTAAGATGTTTCTGAAGGGTAAGGATCTTTGGGGGAATGTGGATGGGACCTATGTGGCGTCACATGAAGCCAAAGCGCGCCATCGTTGGGAAACAAAGGATGCTCAGATTATCTCTTGGCTTTTGGCATCTATTGACAACCATATGGTGAATAATTTACATCTAAAGCAATTTGGGACCACTTAAGACGTGTCTATCATCATGATAATACCACAAGGCGATTTCAGTATATCCAACTACAATCAAGGTAATCTTACTATTGAGCAATACTATTCTAGATTTCTTAACCTTTGGAGCGAATATTGTGGTATACTATATAGCAAGGTACCGAAAGAGGCCCTCCCTGCTCTCCAACTTGTTCATGAAGACACTAGGCATGATCAATTTCTGATGAAATTGCGCCCAAAATTCAAAGTAGCTAGGGCAGGATTGCTGAATAGAGACCATGTTCCCTCTTTAGACATCTGCCTTGGTGAATTATTGAGCGAGGAACAACATTGATCAACTCATGTTAGTATTACCACTTCCCACGAGACATCTGAGGTGATGAACGTTGCTTATGCTGCATAAGGAGGAACAAAGGAAATGACATTCGACAATGCTACAACTGGCAGGAGGTTGGACATATCGCTCGCAACTGCAATAAAATTTTCTGTAAGTACTGTAAAAAGTTTGGTCACCTCATCACGAAATGTACTATCCGCCCTGAAAATCGACGTGCACATGCTTTTCAAGCAGCTGCACCTCCAGGTCAACCAGCAGTTTCTAGTGCTAATCATGTTGCGCTTACTCCAGAGATGGATCAACAAATGATCATTTTGTCCTTCTCCGCTCTTGGACTTCAAGGTCAAGGTAACTTTATTTCTCGTCCTTGGTTTGTTAATTCTGGCGCGTCCAATCACATGACAGGTTCTTCACATTCGTTACATAATTTGAGGAAGTATACTGGTACGCAAACTATTCAAATTGCTAATGGACTTGTTCTTCCTATTCATTACATTGGTGATATTGGGCTTGCTTTTCGGAATGTGTTTGTATCTCCTGAACTATCAAGTAGTTAGGTTTATGTGGGTCAGTTAGTGGATAACAAATGTACAATGCAGTTCTCTGAAAATGGTTGTCTTGTGCAGGATCAGGCGTTAGGGAAGGTGATTGCGAGGGTGCCTAAGGTGGGACGCATGTTTCTGTTGTAATTTTTTGTTCCTCGTTGGTTGTCGTTGGCATGCATGGTGGTTCGCAATAAGTCGGAGGATTGGCATAGACACTTAGGGCACCCAAATTTTGAAATTTTATCTCATATGTTGAAAAATGGCATGCTGGGTCATAAAGCACATTCTGCTACTTCATTTGATTGTGTTGCTTGTAGACTTGGTAAAAGTATGTTTTCCATCTCATGGTAGTCGTGCAATTGCGTGTTTTGAGATTATACATAGTGATGTTTGGGGCATTTCTCCTATGATTTCTCATGGACAGTATAAGTATTTTGTGACGTTTATTGGTGATTATAGCCGTTTTACATGGATTTATTTTCTCTCCTCCAAAAGTGAAGTGTTTAGTACCTTTCAGAAATTTTTGGCTTATGTGGATACACAATTTTCTGCTATAGTCAAAACTCTTCGTTCTGATAATGGAGGAGAATATGTGTCTCAAGCATTTCAATCTTTTCTAGCAGAAAAATGAATTATATCGCAAAAGTCTTGCCCTTATACACCCCAACAAAACGGGTTAGCTGAACGTAAAAACCATCACTTGTTAGAGATAGCCCGAACATTACTTATGGAGTCTTCCGTTCCATCCACATTTTGGGTAGAAGCTTTGTCCACCGCTGCTTATCTTATTAATCGCTTACCCTCTCAACATATAAACTTTGAGTCACCATATTACCGCCTTTATGGAAAGTCTCCTGACTATAATAACCTTCATACTTTTGGGTGTGTGTGCTTTGTTCTCCTACCTATGCATGAACGTCATAAGTTGTCTGCTCAATAAGTACGATGTGGTTTTATTGGATATAATAATACTCATAAAGGATTTATTTGTTATGATGGTGGTGTTAATCGCATACGCATTTCTCGAAATGTAATTTTCTTTTAGCAACAATATTATTTTCCACAACGTGTGGCTACTCATGCAAGAATTAATGTCCCCTCTTTTGAGGATACTCCTACTTCTATGGAACGTTTTAAATCAAGTGTTGTTTATCAACGACGACAGGCCCCCCATCGCCACCCTTCCTGATCCTGATCATGGTCCAGCTTCTGCTTCTGATCCTGATCCTATTGCCATTCGACATTCCACTCGTGATACTCATCCTCCTAATAGGTATGGTTACTCTGCAATCTTGAATCCTATTTTAATTCCTAAATCCTATTCTCAGGCGATTAAAGAGGCTTGTTGGGAGAGGGCCATGCAAGAGGAACTTCAAGCTCTTCAAGAAAATCATACGTGGGATATTGTTTCTTGCTTTACTAGTGCTAAACCCGTTGGCTGCAAATGGGCTATCAAGTTGCACTCTGATGGATCACTTGATCGATAAAAGCACGTTTGGTGGCACTTGGTAACAAGCAAGAATATGGAGTGGATTATGACGAAACATTTGCTCCAGTTGCCAAGATGACATATGTACGTCTTATCATGGCTATATCTGCTTCCAGAGCTTGGCCTCTATTACAGATGGACGTGAAAAACGCTTTCCTCCATGGTGATCTTAAAGAAGATATTTATATGACCCCACCACCGGGGCTATTCTTGACTCCATCTTCCGATGTTTGCAAGCTGAAACGGTCTCTCTATGGTTTGAAACAAGCTCCACGAGCTTGGTTTGAAAATGTTTGAGCTACGCTTCTTAGCTTTTCTTTTGTTCATAGTCAATATGATTCTTCCCTCTTCAACTGTAAATCTACTATTGGGATTGTCTTACTTCTCTTGTATGTGGATGATATCGTCATTATAGGGAATGACTCGGGGTTGATCTCTAAACTTCAGCAGCACCTTCAGAGCTCCTTTCATATGAAGAATTGGGTTCTTTACACTATTTCTTGGGGTTAGAAGTTCATTCTACAGCCGCTGGTGTTATCTTAAATCAACATAAGTACACTCAAGAGGTAATTAAGTTGGCTGGTCTTGAGGAGTGTCGTACCGCTGATACACCTTTAGAGGTCAACATGAAGTATCAACGTTTGGTGATTTCCTTTCGGATCATTCTTTGTACTGGCAGTTGGTGGGAAGTCTCAACTACTTGACGATTACTCGGTCGAATATTGCTTTTGCCGTTCAACAAGTGAGCCAATTTATGCAGGCCCCAACTCATCTTCACTTGGCCGGTGTTCGCCGCATTATTCATTATTTACGCGGTTCTCCAACTGGTGGTCTTTTCTTTCCGGTCAATTCTCCTATTAATTTAACTGCTTATAGTGATGCAGACTGGCTGGCTGCTTCGATACTCGACGCTCTATTACTATTTGGTGTATGTTTTTGGGTAATTCTCTTGTGTCTTGGAAGAGTAAGAAACAAGATCATGTCTCTAAATCATCTACTGAGTCTGAATATCGTGTTATGTTGTCAGCTTGTTCAGAAATCACTTGGATACGCGGCTTGTTAGCTGAACTTGGTTTTCCTCAAACCCAGTACCCTACTCCTCTACATGCCGATAACGCCAGTGCTATACAAATAGTATCGAATCCGGTGTTCCACGAGCGTACCAAACACATTGAGGTGGATTATCACTCTATACGAGCCTATGATAGGCGTACCATCACTCTGCCACATATCACCACGGAGCTTTAGACCGCTGATGTATTTACTAAAGTTTTATGTCGTCCTCATCATGAGTTTCTTATTAGCAAATTGATGCTCGTTGATCGTCCGACATCAATTTGAGGGGGATGTTACGGCGGAGATTTCGCAATCATAATATCTCAATTTGCATAATACGTAATTATTTATTCCTTATACAGATTATTTTCTTTCCTTTGTTAGATTAGGATATTGTAATTAGTCAGAATTAAGGAGATGATTATTTTGTAATTTCTATTTAAGGATGGGAAAGAAACAGTTTGAAGCATTCAGCCAAAATTCACAGAGACTTTATCAGAGTTGACATACGAAACCAGTAAACTTCGGACGAAATTGAGAACAGCATGAGACCAAAATATATTATCACGTTAAATACGTCAGGCGACACCTAGAGTTCCCCCAAACACTTCAATAGTCTATGTAGGCCAATTGAGAACAGCATGAACCTGGCCTGGTATGTAGGCCAAATAATAAAAAGGGAATAATTCAGTTCAGTCACTTATTTTCCAGATTTTATTCTCCTGAGATTAGGAACTCTTTGTTAAATCCACTAACTCAAATGTAATGATATAGCTCAAATACTGCTCTCAGTCGATTACAACACATATTAGCAGCTGGAATTTGAGCGTATCGTTCTTTAACTAATGATGACTCAATATTTATTGATATGCTACAAGTTGGACTATGCAGACTATGAGCATATTCTTGAATTCAGATTTCATATGATCTTTGTTCTTCACTTATCCCAGAAATGCGGCTAGGTTCATAGAAAAGGCCCCCTCTATGCTCAATCATCGTATGAGCAATGGAACTTCAAAGCCTACGTTGATGAGTTTCCTCGATAAAAATGCCTATATATACAAGTGACAGCATGAATCCAGTCATCAGGAAACAAACACAAGTCATCAGTTTTCCTCTAGAGTTCCCTTTAACGCTTCATTGACTACTTAACTTCTTCTTAAAATCGTAGTCACTGAAGTGTTTTGGGGGAACTCCAGCGGTGATCTGGTATAATATCAAACCCCAAATTGGAGGGATGCACGACAGCTGATATTCGTTACGAAGTTTGTAACAGAATTTATTAGCTATACAAGAAGAAATTCATCAGGTTTTCTCTAGAGTTCCCTTAAACGCTTCACTGAGTACGAACTTACTTTCTCGAGAAAATCGTACCCACTGAAGTGCTTGGGGGAACTCCGGTGGCTGCCTGGTATTGTAAAGAGATTTCATAGGATGATGATTCATTTTTCAAGTCGAATAAGTAAAAAATATCAGGTTTCCTCTAGAGTTCCCTTAAACGCTTCATTGAGTACTCAATTTCTTCGGGGAGCTGTGCTCACTGAAGTGCTTGGGGGAACTCCTGTGGCGATCTGGTTTCTTACAGATACCGAATATCGCAGAAGTCGTGCATGGGGGGCTGCATTTTTGTGATCTTTACAAACAAGAACGGGGATTAAGTGGTCATTATCAGGTTTCTCCTAGAGTTCTCTCAGTTACTTCATTGAGTACTTCTTTCCTATAAGAAGTAAATATAGTATACTCACTGAAGTGCTTGGGGGAACTCCTGTAGTGATCTGGTATAATAATGCTGATTCAAATAACTGAAACGCACGGAAAAATAGATGGATTATGCGCCATAATTTGTTATGAATTAACTTTTTTATCCACTTAATCCTCCCTAGCTAACCTTCTATTTAATCTCATTAGTTACACATTTTATTATTTTGCTGAACGTTTCTTGTTTTGTCAGGCGGAAATGTGGCGTTTCGAGGATCCAGATTTTTGATATAATATAAGTACGTAGCAACTGGCACGCTTCTAGAGTTGAAATCTGAATATCAACAACATTCAGCTACCTTATTTACATGAAATGAAGAACAATAGTTTGCTATATTGGTGGAAAGCATTTTAATGGAAGGAGGACAATAATCTCAAAACTAACCGAAGAGTCAAATAGTAGAAACAAGCGCCATGCAAGGATCTTAAATCAATTCAGGGGCAAAGTAGAGACAAATATATTCATACTATTGTTTGTTTTTTTCTTTCTATTTTTGTACAGATTGATAACTATCAGTCCATCATGGCACTTGTGCTATTTGGGGCAAACAATATGAAGTGTATTGAGATATGTAAAAGTATTCAAGGATGTACTTATAATCCACTATTTCTACTTTCTAGTTAGTTATTAGTCTGTTAAGATTAAGTTTCCTCTTAATTAACAAACTTGACCTCAATATTTTTGAAATGAAAATTACGTATCTCCTTATAACAAGTGTTTCCTTTTAATCCGCCAATGATTTCTTCTCCTCAATTTGTTCTTCATTCATTCTCTCTTTCCTTTCTTTAACTCCAAAAATATTTTGTTTCTTTAAATCGTGAAAATATTACGAAAAGAATTATAACTACAACTGATGAATGAAGAATCTGAGTTAGTGAAGTTTTCAAGGTGCTTGGACAAAGCTTCTCTAGCTTTTATTACATGCCGAGAACTTGCAAGATCGATCATCATTTAGTATTTCTTGGTGATTTCAAAAATATCACAAAATCAGTCATTGCACTAAGAAGCATATTCATATTATTTCTATCAAAGCTTATAAACTTTTCAATTATTTGCATTCGGACAAAATATATTTACTATAAAAAAACTGAATGTCGCTCACAAGCAGGCCAATATGAAATGAAATTAGTAAATTATATTGCAAAAGTTTAACGTAGGAAATACAGTGAAAGGCGTTACACGATTAATAATATTACTACGAGAATGTGTATGCCAACTAAATATAATCTTAACATATTATAATCAATATTTTTACTTTGGGCTAGTATAGTTGGGCTTTGTCCCCTTTTCTTTTATTTGCTTGTTATTCATATTGGGCCTTGACTCGACTTAGATCCGGAGTGAGTTGGACACTCAATATTTGTAAAGTATAAAAGGACTTTTGTAATATTTTTCTAATTAATTAATTCATTCAGTTTTCTTCTCAAACCCTAATCGCCTCTCTCTCTCTCTCTGATGATTCTATCACCACCACAACGCTGCCGCTCTCTTACACTAACATCACCACCAAATCCAACCGTTATCATGGTATCAAGAGCGCAGGACGCTAGATCCGTTTACTTCTACGCTTCCGCATCTCTCTCTCGCACTTAATTACCCTATTTTTCTCCGATGACCTCTCCGTCGTCCTCCTCCTCTCTCTCCTCCGCCACGACTACGGTCAAAAACCCTAGCGAAGACTCCGGATCCGTCTATTTCCTCGGATCTCATGATTTCACGGGCTCCTCTATCGTCGCCGACAAACTCGACGGCGCAAACTACCTCTCCTGGTGTAAAGGCATTGAGATGGCGCTCAACATCAAGAATAAAATGCGCTTCATCGACGGCTCGCTTCCCATGCCTTCCGACGACGATTCCACGGAACGCACCTGCTGGATCCGGGCGAATAATCTGGTACTCTCCTGGATCCTCAACTCTGTCGTTTTTGAGATCCGCCAGACCTTGCTGAATTACACCTCTGCCCTCGCCGTCTGGAATGACCTGCATACACAATACGCCTGCACTGATGGTTCTCGAGTCTTCCACCTCCGCCGCTCTTTGGCGACTATCTCTCAAGGTAACCAGTCTATCACCGCCTTTTACAACTCGTTTCGCACACTCTGGGACGAATATGTTGGTCAGCGACCGTTTGTTTCTTGCACTTGTGGGCTCTGTGTTTGCGATTCGATAAAGAAAATGCATGACCACCAACAATCCGACTGTCTTCTTTCTTTTCTTGTTGGTTTAAACGACTCATACTCCTCCCTCTGCAGCCAGATTCTAATCCTTAGCCCCTTACCCTCTCTCTCCAAAGTTTTCTCTATGTTACTGCAAGAGGAACAACAACGCACCCTTCAATCCTCATCTCCTGCCCTCTTAGATCCTTTGTCTATGTTTAGCCGCACCCCTCACCCTTACACCTCCAACCCCAGACCACCTCTTCCTCCACATTCCACTCCTAACCCGAACTCTACCCGTTTTACCAAAGCCCCTGGCCCTAAGAACAAGAAAACGGTTCGTTGCAATCACTGTGGATTTGAGGGCCACGTGATGGATTCCTGCTTTCAGCTAATTGGATATCCCCCAGGTTGGGAGGGCCCGCGTGGCAGGCGACAGGCACCTAACTTCAATCCTGCTGCTCACTCTGCTATTGTTCCAGAAGGTTCTGTGCCTCAGCCTAGGACAGTGTCTGCTCCTCTGGATTACTCAAACAAGGAGCTTTTTGAGCAGTTCCTTGCTTACACTCAGCGCCAGTCTCCTGCCCAGGCTTCTTCTGTGCCTTCCTCACACTTTGTTGGCTCTGCCACCTCTCACAGTGCCCCTTCTCAGGGTGGTAATCCTCTTTCCTCTCCTTTATTTGCATCCTCTAAGCCCTGGATACTAGATTCAGGGGCCACTGACCATATGGTGTGTGACTCTAAATATTTTATAAATTCTTTGCAAGTTTCTGTGCCTATACAATTGCCTAACAATAATGTGACTTTAGCTACTGCCCAAGCTCACATCAAGATCAATGATTTTTTAACTCTCAAAGATGTCTTTTATGTTCCTGCTTTTTATTACAATTTAATTTCTGTTTCTAAACTTCTTCAAAATTCCAACATCTCTCTGTTTTTCTTTTCAAATATATGCATAATGCGGGATTTTCTCATGGGGAGGATGATTGGCTCTGCTAAGGCAGACAAATGACTTTATTTTCTTGATTCTGAAACTTTTTCAAATAAGTTTTGTAACTCAACTGTTTTACTTTCCAAAACTCCTTCTGATGTGAACTTGTGGCACTTAAGACTTGGTCATCCCTCTGTCCAGAAACTCTCATGTATATCTAGTCTTTCTCTACATACTTGGCCTAATATGCCTGTTTGTGATGTTTGCCATTATGCTAAACAAAAGAGGCTCTCCTTTCCTTTAAGTGTGTCTAAATCTGTTGAGGTTTTTGATTTGATACACTGTGATGTTTGGGGGCCATTCTCCACCCTCTCTTATGATGGTTCAAAGTATTTTCTTACCATTGTAGATGATTGTTCTAGGTGTACTTGGATTTTTTTCTTGAAGTTTAAATCTGAGGTTCACCACTTCTTGCTTCAATTTTATAACTTTGTTGTCACTCAATTCAATAAAAAAATTAAAATAATAAGAACTGACAATGGAACTGAATTTATTCTTAAGGATTTTTATCATCAATTTGGTATTATTCATCAGAAGAGTTGTGTTGAAACACCTGAGCAGAATGGTGTTGTTGAAAGAAAGTATCAACATCTGTTACAGATTGCTAGAGCTCTTAGGTTCCAGTCTGGTGTTCCTTTACATTTTTGGCCTACTTTTATATCTACTGCTGCTTTTTTAATCAACAGACTCCCTTCTCATGTTTTACAAAATAAATCACCTTTTGAAATTCTTTTTAATAAAACTCCTGATTATTCTCTTCTTAAGGTTTTTGGTTGTTTACGTTTTGCTTGTACTCTTACTGTTCACAGGACTAAGTTTGACCCCAGGGCCCAGAAATGTGTGTTTCTGGGTTACCCTAGGGGCACCAAAGGTTACCTTCTCTTGAATTTGGATACTAATAAACTCATTGTTTCTAGAAATGTGGTGTTTTATGAATCCATTTTCCCTTTTAAAACAGGTGCTTCCCTAACAGACCTAACCCTTGATTCTCCAAAAGAGAATACAAATTTTTGCACAGATCCCTTTGTTTTGCAGGTACCTGATCCTCACATTGTGGATGATCCAGCCCCTGCTGCTCTGCCTTTGGTTCCTGATTCCTCTGCTGCCATTCCTGACCTTTTGGAGTATCCTCCTGCCAACTCAGTAACTAATCTTTCTGACTCTAGTAGCTCTATGCATGATACTTGTGAACATGTAGCTGATTCTGATACATCTGGTCACTTGCCTGTTTTGCATGATAACTCATCTGCTGTTGTTAGAAAATCATCTAGGATTTCTAAACCTCCTGCATATTTGAAGATTTATGATTGCGATTTGCCTTATTCTTCATCCAAAGATTCTGGTGGTTCTTGTCATGTTGTTAAATATCCCATTGAGTCCTTTGTTGGTACTGCTCATTTAGGTCCATCTCATAGTGTCTACACTGATGCCATCTCAACAGCTTGTGAACCAACCTCCTATTCACAGGCTGTCAAATCTAAAGAATGGCAGGCAGCCATGCATAAAGAATTGAAAGCTTTAGTTGATACTAATACTTGGACATTGACTGCTTTACCTCCTGATCATAATTGCATAGGGTCAAAATGGGTCTTTAAGATTAAACACAATTCAGATGGGTCAATAGAACGTTTTAAAGCTCGTTTAGTAGCAAAGTGGTATACCCAAGAAGAGGGCTTAGACTATTTTGACACTTTTTCCTCTGTTGCTAAAATCACTACTGTTCGTGTTTTAATTGCTTTGGATGCGTCCAATAAATGGTTTTTACATCAACTTGATGTAAATAATGCTTTTTTGCATGGCGATTTAGATGAAATCATTTACATGAAACCTCCTCCAGGCTATCTTCCCCCTTCTGACAAACGTGTTTGTCTTTTAAGAAAAAGCATTTATGGTTTAAAACAGGCTTCCCGCCAATGGTTTCATAAGTTGACCCAAAGTTTGCTTTCTTTTGGCTACACTCAAACTATTTCTGACACGTCTTTATTTGTTAAGAAATTTGCCTCGTCCTTTACTGCATTATGTGTCTATGTCGATGACATCATATTAACTGGAAATGATTTGCATGAAATTGAGTCCCTTAAGGGCAAGTTAGATGTTGCATTCACTATCAAAGACTTGGGTCCTCTTAAATACATCTTAGGATTAGAGGTTGCACGGTCACATAAAGGTATTGCAATATGCCAAAGAAAATATGCCCTGGATATCCTTTCGGAATCAGGGTACATTGGCTGTATGCCCTCCAACACTCATATGCATCACAACTCAAAGTTAACAACTGATGACACAACCTTACTTCATGATGCCACGATTTATCGCCGCCTTATAGGGCGACTTCTTTATCTCACCATTACTCGACATGACTTATCCTTCAGCATTCAGTGTCTGTCCCAGCATATGGCTAGACCGACTGCCGCTCATCTCGCCGCTGCCCATCGAGTTCTCCGCTTTCAAAATCCAGTCCAGGTAAGGACCTTTTTTATGCCTCTAACTTTGTTCCTAACTTAACCTGTTTTTGTGACAGCGATTGGGCCGGTTGCCCGAATACACGCCGTAGTGTGACGGGGTATGCAGTCTTCTTAGGGCGTTCTCTCGTTTCCTGGAAATCGAAGAAACAGGCTACGGTGAGCCGGTCCTCCACGGAGGCGAAATACAAGGTCGTTGCCTCCACCACTTGCGAACTCTTATGGCTTAAACAACTTCTCTTGGACCTGTTCATTCCCCTCACCAAGACTCCTTTAATCTTTACCGACAGCCGAAGTGCCGTTTGCATCGCCTCGAACCCGGTCCTCCACGAACTCACAAAACATCTACAGATCGATTGCCATTTTGTTCGCGAGAAGATAGCTCTTGGTCTCTTAAAAATCGTTCACATCAGCAACACACACCAAGTGGCTGATGTCTTAACCAAACCACTTTCCCTGGCGCCTTTCCTCTCAGCTACCTTCAAGATGGGCCTTATTAATATCCATGCCCATCTTGAGGGGGGGGGGGGGGGGGGTCTTAACATATTATAATCAATATTTTTACTTTGGGCTAGTATAGTTGGGCTTCGTCCCCTTTTCTTTTATTTGCTTGTTATTCATATTGGGCCTTGACTCGACTTAGATCCGGAGTGAGTTGGACACTCAATATTTGTAAAGTATAAAAGGACTTTTGTAATATTTTTCTAATTAATTAATTCATTCAGTTTTCTTCTCAAACCCTAATCGCCTCTCTCTCTCTCTCTGATGATTCTATCACCACCACAACGCCGCCGCTCTCTTACACTAAAATCACCACCAAATCCAACCGTTATCATATAAAAAGTAAATATTTCTACGTAGTCTAAATAATTTACTTGTTTTATAGTCATAGGAGGGTGAGATTTTAAAAGTGGGAATTTCTCAAACTTAATACATCAAGTTTCAACTTATACTTATAATAAGTGGAAAACGTAGTGATAATTCAGAAGAAAGACAGGTGTATCTTAGTTACAGAATTTGCTAAAGAAACATCTATAATTTTTGATATATTAAACTCTTGATTTTCGCCTTGAACCTTAACATTTAAGTTACAAAGTAATTAATTTAATTTTCAAAATTAACCCTGGATTTAAATTATACGACGGTGACTATACGTACATTATTAAAATTTCATATCACGTCTTTTCATTATCACTCATATTATATTGTCTTAATTATATCTAATCTTTAATTATAAGACAGATGTTGGAATATTTTAATAAAATAATAGTATTAATGATTATTATATTTATTCCAAAGAGTTATGATCATATATTACTTATTGTTGAGGTAATTAATTAACTTAAATCAACCGTTGAACATCATATATATTTGTTGTCAAATATGATATCTATTCATATCCTATGAGTTACTGATCCTTTGCGCTCCCATTTCGATTTCAAAAAAGAAACAAACGGTTCATATCATTGACCACCAAACCTTTGTAATTAAGTATGGGATTAATGATGAATTGGAGGTTACATATATGTATTTGCAGCCTATTGTTTATCTATATATATGAGTGTGGCTGCGACTTGTGAAAGTAATATAAGAAGAAAAATCATATATTATATACACATAAGAGAAAAACATATATGAGGTACACAATATATATATATATGAGCATATTATGTGAGAAAATATATATTACTTTATAATATATTTATATGAGCAAAAAAAAAAAAGGAGCAAAGTGTTGTGCGAGCTTCCATCTTGTTTCTAAGTGTGCAGTTTAGAAACAAGAAACAGCGGTGTTACTGGGCTGTTGCATCTGGAAACGACGCGTGGTGTGTTTTGACCCTATTGCATGTCGTGTATTACCAACTAGGGGCGCGAATCGTCTTAAAGAGAGCTGACATAGTACGCACCTCAGCCAAACGTTTATACTTCACAATCGACGTGAACCGATGGAGTTTCGGTAATATCGTCACTTTATTTTTTTGCTAATATTTTTGATCATCCTTCGAGGTAATGTTTCATTTTATTACATGTTTCTTTATTTAATTGTTGTGATTTATTAAATAGAGGAACAACAACAGACGACGAGTTCTTTTATTTATATAATAACAATTCGTAAAATAACTTCATTGCTCTAAAGTAAAGTTTCGGATGCGCATGTACCCTCGTGTCACTAGTATATCACATTATTATTACTTTTCTTCTGTTTTTGAGATAGTTACGGGAAAACCCGATTTCATGTTGA
Source organism: Linaria vulgaris (assembly GCA_948329865.1). Classification (NCBI taxonomy): domain Eukaryota; kingdom Viridiplantae; phylum Streptophyta; class Magnoliopsida; order Lamiales; family Plantaginaceae; genus Linaria; species Linaria vulgaris. The sequence continues at coordinate 103,888,570 of OX415254.1, read as the reverse complement.
GGAAGAGTCGTTCTGTGGTTGAAGACATGAAGCGTCAAATAAGACCACCTTTTTGCCCTTGGAAAACTAGACGAAGTTCATCAATGTTTGCAATTGCATGCACTTTGAACCTGGCCTGGAATGTGGGCTACCTACATTGTGAAGAGCATACAAGATTTAGGACCATAACGCTGATTCCAAAATCTTGCTACTGGACCATGTTTAAATTGGGGAATGAATTGCCAAAATTATTCAAATATTTCATTAAAAATAGTTTCTGAAGTTCACTTTTCAGTTTTCACAAAATAATTCCATAAAGTTTTCATTTTCTGACTTCTAGACCAGTGATATTTTGGAAATTAAAGAAGTACAACACTGGTCCAAACCAAAAGTGATGACTCGTTGACATTATACCAAATGATGAAACTAACCAAATGAAATGACAGTGGAACCTCGTTGACATTATACAAAAGATTATGCCTCGCGTTATACTTAAAACCATGCATTATGTGATTCATGTGTGTTTGTAATAAGGCCTGAAGCCATCAAACAGGATCACTTTAAACTAGCTGAAATACATGGGAGTATTGAACCTGGTCACAAATGCAGGTCATGTTAGAAAGAAGGGAATAATAAGAACATACTCCTATCTTTCGGTCCCTCACTATTCACGAGATTATCGAAACGTGAGAGTTCAAAACTTTTTGATCACAAACTATATCAAGCTGAGAATGACATTCAACAAGTTGGAAAATGCAGAACCTGCATATATTCCGAAAGATGATTCCATCATCAACTCTGTTCTTCACTTATCACAGGATTGCGGTCAAGTTCAAGCACTCTTCAAACTACACCGAGAAGCACAACTTACAACATAATTCCCAGGTCTACACTATAAATACTACACTCAATATGATTCAGTCATCAACTAACCTACTCAAACCGGCCACCAAGTTTCCTCTGGAGCTCCCTCAATCGCTTCATTGAGCGTTTTCTTCTCGAAAATTGTGCACACTGAAGTGTTTGGGGGAACTCCGGCGGTCAACTTGGTACAACATTGATTTCCAAAATTTCAATAGACTATGGAAGTCATCAGTTTTCCACCGGGGTTCCCTTAAACGCTTCATTGAGTATTCGTGAGAATTTATTATGCTCACTGAAGTGTTTGGGGGAACTCTTGTAGCGATCTGGTGTAATGCAGACTCTTGGAGTTGCATTAGATGAACATATAACGTATACATTTTAGATCTGTCAATAAAACAAGTCATCAGGTTTTCCTCCAGAATTCCCTCAATCGCTTCATTGAGAACGTCTTTCAGGACTTGCACTCACTGAAGTGTTTGGGGGAACTCCTGTGGAAATCTGATAAAAAGTTCAAAGTCCAGAAACTGCAGTAGACGGACCTGCTGCACAATTGAAGTAATATTCTTCGTCAGATCTTCAAATCTTTTCATATTTCTTTTCATATTTATGAAAACTATTTTGAATTATTTCAGTATATGATTAGGATGAGTACTTAGCATTTCAGACTAAAAAGTAGATAAATTCCAAGTAGGCAATCATTTCTGGAAAACCCGTTTACTTACCGATGAGTCCCTCGAGGATGCACATTATGCACTTTGAAAATACTCCCCTACTTCAAATCACAAATATAAAATTACAGAGATCTGGAGAACTGGTGCTATGGCTGTATTAATCAAACAGAAACTGCAATTTACATTACTTAATGCAATGAGTCTAATATAACTAATGCGTAAGACGTGGATCTGGTGAAAATGTTCCACCTTAGCAGTGAGCTTTTCCCAAAACATCTACCACTGTAAACTCAAAAAGGAAAAGAATTGGGTTCATCATTTCCATTATGTAACCCCACCACAGTTTACCAGTCAATTTTATGGTGACTGATCAAGTATATGAGTTAAAGTGGTTTTTGTAGTACAGGTCCAGGATAGAGAAGAAGGTAAATGAGTCATTTACTCGTTGCTTGAGAGACTGGGAATTTTTCTTCCGGTTGCCTCCGCCACAAGTAGTTGGAAGCTTCAATCCACCCTGGATGGACAAGGAATTTCTTCTCTTGGAGCGCCCATAGCGACTTTTCTGTACCTGAATCAGTGGAGATCACGTGCGTCACAGATGGGTCGAGTTTTGTTGAGCATGTAGCTCCTAGTTGTCTTGCCAATTCCCAAAGGCGATGCCGCTCAGCCGGGAAATTTGTTGGGAAAACATGGCTGAAGACGACTTTGCAGCCCTTTAAAATCTCATTCCGAACTGTTGTCAGCACCTATCATTTGATTTTCAAGATGATTGTCATAGTATGATCAAACCAAGAAGACCGGGCATCACAATTACTCAATAGAAATTCTCATCTAGACCGGGCATCACAATTACTCCATAGAGATTTGCAACAGATGCATACATCAATAGCAGTTTACTAGCTCAAACCAAAAAAAAAAAAAAAAAAAAAAAAAAACACAGAAAAAAGGAAACTGTGGGCCATTCTAGTAAAAACTCACCTTTCTTACATCTCGGTTCACTATACTATCCTTGCGCTCCTGAAAGAAAGACACATGTCAAATAACTGAATCTGGAATAACCTAATTACAAATGCTTTGCTCTTTACAGGATGGAATGTGGATGAATTAAGGCAATACCGGGTCAAAGAACAAACTGTGAATCTGCTGAAGAATTTTAAGAACAGTAGCTAGTGCTCCCTCAGTCTCACTTTCATCAGCTTTCAGTTGGGAGAGTGATTTATGGTTGAAGCCGAAGTGTTGACAATTAGAAGCAAAAAAGTGATATCTTTCCATTAATATCAAATTCTCTTTATGCTTGCTCCACACCTACATAAATAATGAAATAATATAAAAATGATTCTGCCTCCCAGGCCATTCTCAACTATTCTGAGGACAGGTTACAGAACCAATACAAGCGAACGAGAAAAGACACTTCATATGAATGCAACAAGAACTTCGCTACCACCAACTGGCATCTCTTTTATGAGTGCAAAACTAGTAGGCATCTTTTGCTTAAATTAACAATGTTTAGTATTAGCTAATATTAAAAAAAAAACACTAGAAATAAACTGCAGAGACACCTACCAGAAGCCTATAAATCTGTGAGACCTTATAAGTCTGAGCCTCGCCATTTTTACTCGCATTACGTTTTAATTACTTAATCATCACTGATAGAGACTACCCCGTGACATTCAACAAGTGTACAATACTAAAAATAAATTACAAAACCAAAAACCAAAAGTTTATAGACTCTGAAGCATAACTCTAAGCTTCACAAATGCGATATCTTAAGGCACACATTAAGTTTCTGTTTAATAATAGCATCTCGTGATCAGTGAGAGTTACAAACAGAATATTCTCACATTGACTCAATATTTTCTATTTTATTTTCTTCAAAGCGGTGACATACTAACAGCATAGTAAGTCCAACTCGCTAAAGTTGGTGTCATTCGAACATGGAAAAAGCAGGGAAACCATAAAAAGTAATTCAAAAGACAAGAATAGCAGTTTACATAAGTTCCAAGAAAATGGTGAATACCGCTTCTGTATCATCAAGAATGAGGACTGCACTTTCTTTGCCTAAAACAACATCAAGGCCCTTTTGATGACTCTCCGTGCAGTCTTCTTGAGCAATTACTTTGGAATGGAAGTAAATATCGCCGGGGTCAAGCAGCTCTTTCATTTTTAAAGCATAGCGACGCTCAGCCATAGTGTATATGTACATTTCAAATAAATTACTAGCTTCTTTCAGGAAGGTGCGCACAAACGGCCTCAACTTGGTCATCATTTGCATTTTGTCCAATCTAAATATGCTGCTCTTTAAAGTATCTGGTCATCACAAGGAAATTTGAGAAAATCCACATCTCAGGTAACAGAAGGCCGAGATCTTCGGATGAAAATGACTTTAACGACACAATAACAAGATACTGAAGCAATAGTAAACCTTATAAAGCCAAAACATTATGAGGGATACAAGTTGCAAGCCTTAATTCCATGGAATATTTCCACGTTCGGGAGTTTGTATGAATCAAAAGAGCTAGATATATGCTGCTCCCAATCATCTGAACTGAATTTCAAATTTAGAATTCCATCCGACCTTTAAAATTGGAATGTCAAAGATCTTGATGCAAGCAAAACCATCACAAGTGATGCCGAAAGCTGTTATTATATGACACCTAAATATACGAGCACAAATTAAAACTCGGCTCTTGACTGAGAATACACGCAAGCACTGATGCAAAGTTAAGGCAGCACTTAACGAAGTCACTTGATACTATCATGGCACACATGTTTGGCTGTTAAGTACCTGGCAAAGAATCTCTCTGACCAAGTAAGTATCCTTCTTCGGCTGTAATATCGCGAAGCCGGGCTGAATTGAGCAGCGTATGATCTAAATCGAGGACCAGGTAGAGCTTTTTATGACGCAACACGTTCTGCAAGTCTTTGTCTTGCAATCGAGCAATCTCACCATTAGAAACTATCAAAGTCTGCAAGCAAGAAAAAAATTGCTTACACCAACATATAAGTCTTTTTTGTTATAAACTGCAAAATAGCAACTGGAGCATGAATTCATGATCTTGTTGTCATACTTTGCAAGCTACAAGAACGGCAGAATAAAAATAGGATGCAATGTTACATAAATATACAGGATGGTGGCAAGAAATTCGGCAAATGTATCTTCATGACTTGTTTCTCTACTTATTATCATCACAAGGCATCGTTCTATTACGAACCCAAACTCTAGAATATTTTGATATTTCAATTGTATATGTTTATAACTAGGGCTATTAGCACAATCAAACATCCGTCATCACGGCTAAATGCCGATTGTAGCAGAAAGCAAGCTACTATTGGTAAAATCAAGATTAGTATTACATATACCATGCTACAACATATGAAACAAAAGTAAAATAAGTTAGACCATATTTCATTAGTTGAAGAGATCATAAGTATCTGAATCATGGAGACTTTAGCAGTATGCTGAAGAAAGCAGACTCATGTAAATGTTGAAAAAAAATAATAACCTTATGTATGTAGCTCAAGGGAACACCAGATTTGTCATCTACTTTTTTTGTACATATCACGCACATCCCGCCAAAGACACGGGGATGTAGACACACAGCATTCTCCAGAGGAGTTAGACCTGCACCAAAGGAACACGTTATTAAGCAAAGAGTCAAGAGATCCCATGTTCTAAAATAATCCAAAAATTTCGTAGTACATGCAACAAACTAGTCGGCTAGAAATAGTACAATCGTAATAAAAAATGTCTTGCATTGGCCAAGACATAAACATAATTTACCACCGCTCGCATATATAATGATGGATTACGAAATATGACTAAACTATAATGACAGTAAAATCACATGTCATACTGCATTCACAACCTTCTAGAAAAAACGTGTGCTAATGTAATCATCGTAGATCGTTGGAGGGATGACTGATGATGAAATAATGGTTGAAAGATGCAAAACAAGTGATGGTGACCTAAGACAAACTTACTCATTTTTTTCACTTTGATTCCCCTTTTAAATACACATTAATTTTGCACCCTCTATGCTTTAAGTTAGAACGAGATACTTGATCAATTACGACGCACAGTATATCCCTGCAAGATACATCACATAAGTACCAGTGGAAGTCTGTGCTAAATCTCCTAGGACAGTGGAGTTCTGAGGATCGTCCATGGTACCATCAGATGACTCAATCTTGCGCCTTTTAACTCTGCAATAACAAAAACAGACATTGCAATAAAGATCAAAGCCAAAGAAACTATTATTATGCGTAAATTAAAAGGAGGTTGACCACCACCTATTGATATCCAAATCGTAATCACCCCCATTATCATCATCATTTTTTTCCTCTTCATCAGGAATATTATCCAACTCCGCTTCCAGCATTGCTGCAAAGTCATCACTGCTCAACGACGAGTCGGCTTCTAAAATCATCTGCCATATTTTTCCATGGATTCCATTAATCCACTACTCCATTTTGCAACAATCTATTTTTCAAGTAATGGAGACATACATAAATACAGAAAAAATAATCATTTCACACCATCATCAAGCAAAAATCACAATATCCAGCATTTGTTTGCTTACACGTACCAAAAAACAAAACACGCTCTACTATAAATGTTTTTCAAATCATTCGACAATTTAAAGATAATCACCAACACTTGAGAGTCGAAATAATAGAAACCACAACATAGCTAGAAAAATGAAAAATTAACTTCAGAGTAATAACAACAACAGGCTACTCACTCATTACGAAATAACATTATCTACAAAAATAATCAAAATATCCATCTCCTGGTATTACCATTTTGTCACATGTAAAGGTCTAGCATTTTTTTTCTTTTTTTCTTTTTAAATGGAGTAAAGACATACTACTCTTTCGTTGTGTAATTGTGTTTATTAGTTTGTCCGGTGCATTTTTCTAAGGCGCATTTTATCGAACACTTTAACTGCAGATTGTATATTAGCAGATTTACTTACTTCATTCAATACCGAAGTAACTATGTATTTCATCGAACACATTAGCTACAGCTATGTTTCTTAGGCGATTTGATTTGCTGTTGTTTTTTCTATGACGTGGGAATCCGTAGCCGCCACCCTCTCGGTGTGAAACTCGCGGATCGACGCAATAGCATGCAAACCTCGACAACGGAGGAACACTGTAGCTACATTACGATTCTAATCACAATATATAACCACCTGAATTTTGGAAGAGGAGGAGGAGGAGATCACAGGGATGGTGAGCGTCGCTTTTCTCACATAGTGACAATAAAATCGTCGTGTGGTATATATATAGTTTTTGTGTGTGCAGAAATGGGCCCAAATTGGGCCCAAAGTAAATGGTTTATAGGGCCTAGAGTTCTATCACGGTCCAATGTGTATTAGGCCTTTATGGGCGACGTACCCATATAGGATCTCGATTGTTTTGATCAAAAAATCAAATCGAATATGGTTCCGAATTTTTTCCTTTGACTTGATTCTATATTTTGGAGTTTAAAAATCGGATCAAATAGAATAATTATCTTATTTTTTAAAATAAATAAATACATAATATATTAAATTAAGTTTAAAAAAACACTATAACACATTTCGCAAGGATGGCTTAGTTGGTCAAAAATGGGGGCATTTTCCTTCCTGATCTCATGTTTGAATCCCACAAGGAGCGGCTCGATTCTATGCCTTCTAGGTTTGTTTGTGTCTGTCACACATGGTTAGCCTAGTGTGGTTTGCTCGGTTGGTGAGGTTTGCATGCTATTGCGTGGACTCATGGGTTTACCTAGTGCGCACCCGACGGGTGGTGGCTACGAGTTCCACGTTATAAAAAAAAAGACACTATAACACTAATCAAATACTAAGTAGCTTAATAAATTAACTAAATATTTAGCCAATTCTTCTTTGTGATCTCTAAACATAGATTCAATATTTCTATGAGAATCCTACTAATGTGATTTAATATAAAGTATTATTAAACTTTTATTTCAAAATTTCTCTAAATTTTTTATGTCTTCTTTAAAATAAACAAATATTGAAACCAGATCAAATTATATCCAAATCGAATAATTTTGAATCGTATCGAATCGTTCCAATTTGATTTGATTTTGATCCATGTTATGCCACTGTAACAAAATCCAATAGTATCGATTCGATTCGATCAAAACGCACAACCTTACCTTCTTCCCCTTAAAGTCATGAAACTCTAAATACAGTAAAGATTATAGTTTAAAATCATAATGTAGTCGGAAGAAAAAGGAAAAACACCTTACCCTAAAAAATTCTTTGATGAAAGAAAAAAAAAAAGAAGACGAAGAAAAACCTAATCCCTACAATCATGCAACAAATTCCCCTTACTTACTTAAAGGAGTCCTTGAAAACCAAGTAAGACCTTACATTCTTTGGTATCATAATATCATTAGCTACATATTATTACTTTATTAGCATTAGGAGTACAAATTTCACCAATTTCTCCCACAAACCTCATATTTTATTTTTTTAGCTCATGAGACACCCAATAGCCAAACTAGTGAAAGATGGGCTCCACAGAGAAGCCATTGAACTATACACAAAGCTCCACTCTTCTTCAACACCCCCTACTAAATTCACCTTCCCTTACCTCCTCAAAGCCTGCGCCCACCTCAACGCCGCTCCCCTTGCCCGAACCCTCCATGCCCACCTCCTCAAATCCGGGCACGTGCCCAACAAACACACCACCACTGACCTCACCAACATGTACATGAAACTTGGCCTTGTCGACTGTGCAGCCAAGCTGTTCGACGAAATTCCGCAACCAAGTTTGTCCATTCTGAACGTAGTCGTTTCTGGGTTTTTGCAGAATGGGCTTTTTGAACTTGGGTTCAGGGTCTTTAAGGTGTTTTGTGTGCCTGGTGTTCAGATTGACTCGGTTACGGTGGCGGCTGTGGCGGCCGCGTGTGGGAGTGTTGTGAATGGTGTGCAAGTGCATTGTTTGGCTGTTAAGGTTGGGGTGGAGATGGATGAGTATGTTCTGACGTCGCTTATGACGATGTATTTTGATTTCGGGGAGGTGGATTCTGCGGCGAGGTTGTTTGGGTTGATGGTGGACAAGAATTTGGTGTGTTATAATGCGTTTCTTTCCGGGATGGTGCGGAATCGGGCGGTTGAGGTGGTTTTTGGAGTTTTTAAGGAAATGAGGGGGTCGTTACTCGATAAACCGGATGCGGTGACGATGATATCAGTGCTATCTGCATGTGCGGAGGGGAAGTGTATAAGCGTTGGCATGCAGGTTCATGGGCTTATTGTGAAGATTGAGTTAGAGTGCGAGGAGAATGTCGGGAGTGGTCTCGTGGATATGTACTCCAAATGTGGTGCTTGGCGATGTGCTTATACTGTATTTAATGATATGGGAAGTAACAGAAACTTGATAACATGGAATGCGATGATTGCGGGGATGATGTCGAACAATCAAAGTGAAAATGCTATCGACCTTTTTGTTGAGTTGGAAAGAGAAGGGCTGAAAGCTGACTCTGTCACATGGAATTCCATGATAAGTGGTTTTTCGCAACTAGAAAAAGTGTTCGAAGCGTTCTTGTTTTTCAGAAAGATGCTAGAATGTAACATATCTCCAAGCGTACGATGCATAACTAGTTTGTTAGCAGCTTGTTCATCTCAGTCTATGTTCCAAACCGGGAAGGAGATTCATGCGTATGCTACAAGATTGGAGATCGCTGGTGATGAATTTTTAGCTACTGCAGCGATTGACATGTATATGAAATGTGGTCAACCTTCACTAGCATACAACATATTCAATCAGTTTGAGTTGAAGCCTAACGATCCAGCGTTCTGGAATGCTATGATTTCTGGGTATGGAAGGAATGGTAAAAGTGAAGATGCGTTTGATATTTTCACGGAAATGTTGGACAGAAATGTTAAGCCAAATTTGGCTACACTAGGTTGCCTTTTATCGGTGTGCAGCCACACAGGCCAAGTTGAGAAGGGATTCCAGATTTTCAGGTTGATGACCGTCGAGTATGGTTTGGTTCCAGCCTCACATCATTTGAATATCTTGATTTATCTCCTTAGTCGATCAGGAAAATTGGATGAAGCCTTTGAATTGCTTCAGGCAACAAATGAACCTTCCGCTGCTGTTTTTGCTTCTTTGCTTGGCGCTTGCAGGGATTATTCGGATCCCAAGCTGGCAGAAGAAATAGCTACGAGGCTCTCTGAGAGAGATCCTGAAAGTCCTGTCCCGTTTGTTATTTTGTCCAACATATATGCAGGACAAGAAAGGTGGAAAGACGTGCACAGGATCAGAAAGTTGATGGATTACAAGGGAGTGAAAAAGCTCCCTGGCCTTAGTTCAACAGGAGTTACATGAAAGAACAAAACACAAGTTACATGAAAGAACAAAACACAAATTCTACATTTGGGATACAATCTACTGTTTGGCTACTCTCTCTGTCTGAAATCATGTTCAATGGCGCTCCAAAGTATTTGAGATTACATCACGAACAATCTTTTGAGCAGATTATCCAAAGTATCACTGATTCAGTATCTCTTGTGCAGCAAATCCAAAGTAATCATCAAAGAAGTTTGGAGGTTCATTGATGAAACAGGAGATCACATCTCTAAGTGTAATCACGCCAACAACTTCATTGTCCTCACCCGCAACAACATATATCCTATGAACTGCCTTTGAAGCAAGCGTCTCTATCACACTGCCCAGAGTAGAATCGGGCTTGCACGTTATTGGTGTGGCAGTCCTCCCTGTGCCATTGCTTGCTGAAGCTATTCTTGTGATGAAGTCCTTCACAGTAAGCTCCCTGCATTTCACATTAAATTGGAAAGTTTAGATCCAACATTCGCTAAATTAGCGTCACTTTCCAGCAGCATGTGATTCATTCAATACAGTTCAGATAATTCTGTGATTTCTACCTGAAATTTGAGAAAAGTTCAGGCTTGAGCAACAAGAATCTTATGTCTCTTATACTTATGTTACCGACAATTTTCATCTTTGGTCCCTCGACAACTGGAAGTCCTCCAATTTGCTTTTCTTTCATTTTCTTGAATGCTTCCAGAACCAAATCAGTGTGTTGAACTCTTACAATCTGACCAACAATTTAGTTACAATTAACAAAGTCAGATTGAACTTTATGTCGAGCAAAATTCAGATGTCTCAAGCGTGTTCAAACCTGATCTGGAGACATGAAAGGAAGCCCCACTGCTGATAAAGGATGTGCAGAGATGCAGTCAAACCAGTCCCTACCTTTACATTCCCTGAGACCCTGTACTACTGCAGATTGAGTTATAAAGTTTTTAATGGATGGACTCCCCGTTTCAACCACAGGTACATTACGAAGCCTGTACTTTGATAGCAGCAGTAAGACACTCAACATGGAACTATCTGACGCAACAGGAACAAAAGGCACCCATCTATAGGATTTCAAGATCGACCTCACCTGTAAAATTAAGTGATAGGGATGAAGTTACATTGTAAATTTGTCATCATCAAATGCATATTAGTTCATTTTTCCGTGGAAATACAAAACTTATACTTGAGCCTTGGTATATTATGAATATCGCTTGATATACCGTTGTCGATTTAAAAGGCTCCTCGTGTAGCATAACCTTGTAAAAATCTTCGCCTAGCTTATCTGCCGCAGTGGTGGCGTCTTTTGCCATTCCTTTTTCTGCAGCTACACCTCCGACAACTGCTGCCCCAACCGCTGCAGCAGTCAATCCAGCAACCGCAAGAGGACCCGTAGCCCCTAATGCCAGTGCACCGAGAGCTCCAGCAGCACCAGTGCCGACTCCAGCAGCAGCTGCTGAAGTGGCAGACAGAGCAGATGCTGCGATTTCCGCGTTCTGCAGCACCCAAAGAACCACAGCGGAGTAATCCACGATTCCCAAGTATCTTTGCCTCCAATCTTTGCTATTCTTGGAGTCAGGGTCGACCACAGGAGCTGAGAGAATATTTGATTCTGACAAGATTTTAACTGCGTCGCCAATGGTCGAGTCCGCTAGTATCTCAATAACTACAAAAAGGTCCACACGAACACCGTCATACAGAGAGAGAACCAATATTTCGATCATGTTAATCGAACGTTCATAGAGCGTGTTCTCACCTTTGCCTCCAGGGACTTGTGGGAAGGATGAAACGGGAATTCCGGCGAATGCCGCTGTTAGAGACTCCTGCAGTGCCTGAGGCAATTTCTTTCTGCTTTGAACCATCTCAAAATAAGCATCATGGCTTTCTCTATTTCCACTAATCTTTGATTCCACTGCTTGTGCCATTTCTACCACTATATGCAAATACACAGGGTGCCATGTAATTCATATCACATGAATAAAATATAGGTACTTGAATTCATCTCTAACAGTGACCAAATGGAGCTGTATTCACATAATTAACAGGCTGCTTAATAAGTCATGGATATTTTTCTCTAAAGGGATTAAACTTGTAATTTTGTTTTATTTTTGCTAAATATGCTTAAGAACCATGCATGATCTGGAAATTGTGTGTACTAATTCCAATCAAGATCAATCATCTCTGCAAATTCATATAGTACGATCTTCCGACAGTAACACCAAGTCCCGACAAAAAAAAATTTAAAGCATTAAAAGGAATGAGAAAGTTGTACCATGTAATAATAAATTACCTGAATTATTGGAAGAAGATCTCTTTTGTCACCTTTTTTTATTTATGAAAAAATCCTGTGCGTTTCAGTAATAGAAGAACATGGATTTGTATGAAGAAACAGCAAGGTTATGCCACCTGTTGGTTGGGACACGTGTCAATGTGTAGTAAATCTGGAACGATTTTCAGGCAAGGCTGTTGATGATTGGCGTAATAAATGGGAAATAATTTAATTTGACTTTTTGGTTTATTCAGGACACTTTGTTTTTGTTGAACCCAAATGTGGTTTTAGTGCTGATTAGATTCCATAAAGAAAATAGTCATTGTCTTAAAATTTAAAATGGGTTTATTCCATCTTCCCCAATCTTCAGGGGTTTCACAAGTTGTGGACTAAGGTTTGAGAAAGTGAGATATTTACCCAACGTGTACGATTTTATGCATATACCACCTCTCCTTCGATCAAAAGTGACGAAATAGTCCACCGCGCTACACATGTGAACGTCACAAGCGAGAATCCGCCCCATAACTTGTTTTGTGCGAACAACCCCCTAATGTTTTATTTTTTTTTAGTTGTTTGCCCCTTAACCTATTTTCGAAAGGAGAATTCTTTTTTTCTTCTTCTTTTTTCTTCTCCGGTTGCCGAGTGAGGGATGAGTTTCAAGTTGCTAATAGTGTAAAATAGGGATGACTAGAACTCATGTTTTTTAAAATTTGGCACCAAATGAGATTTGACTTAAGTTCCGGTTGCATCCTTGACTTGCCGTCGTTGTAATGAGAAAGATGAAATGACTTGATCACCTTTTAGCACGAGTTGAATTACAAAATCAAACCTAATAGTGTACTGTGTAGGTACATAAATGCAACAACTGCATTGATATGGAACCAAAAACTTAGATTAAAATAATTTATCAAAATTAGGAAATAAACACTCCAATTCTGGCATTACCGTATATTAGTAAAAATAATCGACTTCGTCACTTCATCATATCGCGATTGCATCCATAACTTTTTTATAGATAAGCACGGACTCTAATTTGGGGGTAAAATGTCGATGAGAAGTTCTTGAATTCATTCGGTTGCATGATATTTATTTACTTTCATGATTTTTTTCTTTAAATATATAATTAATTCATGATAAACCCATAATGAGTTATAGCCGCAAAAAATATGAAATTAAGCAAAAAACATAATAAAAAAAAATCTCATATAAATAACACATACAAAGAGACATGTGGTTCTAATAGCTATATTCTATTTTGAGATTTTCTTTGTAAAATATAAAGCATAAGAAAGATAATTTAGAAAGTATCATAAATTAGTATATAAAAAGCTTTAAAATCCGAAATAATATAGTCAGTCCCAAGTTAAAAGGAAATAGCCAGCAGGGATAAATAAATAAATAAGAAAAGAGCAGGGACTCAAATGTAATATATATTTCTTTCTTTTACCTACAAACAGAAGGGTTAGACTGTTAGAGAGAGAGAGAGAGAGAGAGAGAGAAAACACACAGTCACACACTCATTCGAGTTAGAGAGAGAAGGAAGAGAGTAATAATGGTTGGCTGATTGACGTTGACCCACAGCGAGCTAATAATCTCTCAATCGAAGATTTTTGGTTTGGGGGCCTAACCTAATTATTCATTCAGCTCTACTCTGCAATTAGGTAAAGCGCTTGCATTTTGAATTTCATACTACTCATTTAATTTTATATATTCGTGCTATATTTATTTAATTTGTATTCCTCTGCTAACGGGAAAAATTATTCATGCAACCGTTGTATTGGTGACGTGTTGGGATAGAGTCATGGGAGTGATTATTACCTTTTGTTTTAGTAAAACTTAAATCTGTATTAACTTTGAATTGTCGATTGCACCATGTCAGCAATGCACTGGTCGTATAAAATCATTTTTTGTATGTTTGATGTTAAATAGACACATTGCTAGAGAAGTATATTGTCAGCCCCTTTGAGCGTACAGAATGCATAGTTGCTTAAAGATGTGTAAATTTCAGATGGGATAAATTGCCGCTTTACCATCACACTTGATGTTGTTGTGGGTTGTGCGAAGCTTCCGTCCTATATAGAACTCCAGTGTATTGTGTACAAGTGAAAAAGGACCTACATTACTTTGTATCTACTTCTTGAGTAGTTCTTTGCTAGTGACTGATATATGTATCATTACTTGTTCCATCATATCAGGATTGTAATGAAAATTTTGAGTCGACACTTCTCGTCTCTAGAATCAAAACCGTCTTCAGTTCGGTTCATTTCTCCTCTCCAGAATCTGGTCCGAGCAGATCCTCCGATTGAAACAACACCTACATTTGGAGAACGCCCTTTGAAGAGCAAGTATATGTCCCATGAGTATACTATAAACTCGATAAAACGAGAGCGGAATCCAGAAAGGGCGCTAGAAATCTTTAACAAAGTATCATCTCAGAAAGGTTTTAGTCACAACAATTCGACTTATGCTATAATTCTTGATAAACTTGCTCGATGCAAGAAATATCAGTATGTTGACGTTGTCCTTCACCAGATGACCTACGAGACCTGCAAATTCGAAGAAGGTTTATTCCTTAATCTCATGAAGGTTTTCTCGAAATCGTTGATGCACGAGAGGGTGCTTGAAATGTTCCATGCAATTCTACCGACCGTACGTGCAAAGCCCTCTCTCAAAGCCATTAGCACTTGTCTTAATCTTCTGGTTGATGCGGATCAAATTGATTTGGCTCGCAATTTCCTCCTGGGTGCCAGAAAAGACTTAAACTTGGAGCCCAACACATGCATTTTCAACATTTTGGTGAAGCATCACTGCAGGAAAGGAGATCTTGAATCGGCTTTTCAAGTGGTGAAACAGATGGAGAAGTCTCAGCTGACTTTCCCGAACTTGATCACTTACTCAACTCTTATAGATGGCCTTTGTGCAAGTGGCCGACTAGAGGAAGCAATTAATCTTTTCGAGGAAATGGTCTCCAAGCACCAAATTTTACCTGATGCATTGACTTACAATCTTTTAATCAACGGATTTTCTCGGGGAGGCAAAACTGACAGGGCCATGAAGATAATGGAATTCATGGAAAAAAATGGTTGCAAACCAAACCTTTTCAATTACTCGGCCTTGCTAAATGGACTATGTAGGGACGGACAATTTGAGAAAGCCAAGCAAATTCTTGTTGAAATGAAAGCTATTGGATTGAAACCCGATACTGTTATTTATACCACTTTAATCAACAGCTTGTGCAGGGCTAGCAGAACTGGTGAAGCTATTGAGCTCCTAAAAGAGATGAAGGAAAACGAATGTCGGGCAGATGAAGTAACTTTTAACGTGATTCTTGGTGGATTGTGTAGAGAGTCTAGATATAAAGAGGCCCTTAACATGCTTGAGAGATTACCAAATGATGGTGTTTTTCTTAACAAGGCGAGTTATAGGATAGTGCTAAATTTTTTGTGCAAGGAAGGGGAACTGGAGAAGGCAGTAGAATTGTTGACTTTGATGTTATATAGGGGTTTTGTGCCACATTTTGGTACTTCAAACGAGTTAGTAGTTCGTCTCTGTAAGGCTGGAAAAGCTAGTGATGCTGCCACATTGTTATATGGATTGATGGAAATGGGATTTAAGCCAGAGCCTGATACATGGAGTGTGATGGTGGATTTGATTCTAAGAGAAAGAAAGCTATTGCCAGCATTTGATTTTCTTGATGAGCTTCTCTTTAGAGACGTCGATAGTCGTGAACTTTGTTGGAAAATATGATAGATGCAACCATGGAGGTGTGTATATGTTTCTGTTGGCTGAATCCTTTTTTTAGTATTTTTATACAGAACAATGTAACAACACCAGCTGTTATAACTTACATTTCATTCTCAAATAAATAATATTATAAAGAAGAAAGATATAACATGAAATGAATCTATGACCACATGCTGAAATCTTCGATTTTATTCTGGAGGGATGGGTTGAAGATTTGGTGAAGGGGGTGAAATGGAATTGAGAGGCGAGTGTATATGTTAATGCTGGGAAATTGACATGTAATCTCATATGTAATCTATACCAACAAATGGAGATAAAACAATCAAGAGAAATTGCATGGAGTAACTCCTCCGTATTCGCTTCCTTTATCACTCTCTCCTAATTAGCACGGCCTCGAGAGCAACTATCATGAAGATTTGGCAAAATATGTTATTTGAGATTGAGTTTCAACTAATACTCATGAAAAAGAAAAGAAATAATATGGGTGCATTGTTAAGATGGGAAGACTAGTAACCTTCCCATGAAACTGTGAACACAAGTCACAATATTCAGCCTTACGATTTGATCACAGATAAAAGAAACTATTTAAATGACACACCAAGTATGATGTCAGGCAACATCTAGAGTTCCCCCAAACACTTCAATAGGCTAGCAGTTGTCATTAAAAGGAAGGGTAAAATCCTGTCAAGCCCGTTAACACATAGTCTCACTTTCCCTCTTACGTTTCAAAAGTATCATTTACGTTTCAAAAGTATCATTGTACCCCCCAAGGCATTGATAATATCATAATACCCTCCTGACTGATTGTTGATCAACCGTTCAGCTTGGACACGTGTTCACATTTTTGTTAATAAGATTTAGCCTAGAGGGTGTTTAGCATCGTTAGGGGCACATTGCTAATTTAAAGCGTTACGTGGCAAAGTGAGAAACACACTATATGCTAAGGGGCTTGACGGGATTTACCCCAAAAAAAAAAACTATACTAGTGAAGTGTTCTGAAGAAACTCCGGATGAAGCCCGACCCTTATAATTTCATTCTTCTTTTTATGTTAGTTTCGTCGTCTTTTTATAGGAAGGCTTCATACATTTGGAATAATTCACATTTGTTCTCGCGTGTAACCTGGCAAAATAAGACTACACATGTTCTGTTTCTTTGCAAAAGAATGCTTATCAATGGATTATTTCGAGCAATGTTGAGTTTCTTTTCCATCCCCTTAAGCTGGTAAACTTCTGAAGAAGGCATTTGGCACATGTGAAGGAGTATGTTGAAATCGTGGGCAGAAAAACAAGCGTCATAAAATGTGATTTATAAAGCCTTCTCGTATTAAGATAACATACAAATTTAATTTGTTCTTCTCCGTATTTTTTCCTTGTCAAATTAAGTTCCTCTAGTCTTTCTCCTAGTTGCAACTCACGAAGGAGCCTAACAACTGCAACCAACTCTTGTGATGTGTAACCTATTACTTGTTCAAGGTTACGATTCTTTCTACATGACGTGAAGTAAATTTTAGTTTTGACATAAGATGCAAAAAAAACTTTCAGAACATTAGAAGGTCTGTATCCAAGGATGATTTTCAAGGGCTAGGGTAAACCTCGCAACGTAAATCGCAGATGCAACTACAAGAGATGGCTTGAACCTTAGAAACTGATGCTCCATTATATTAGACTGTGTTCAGCCAAAACTGATACTCCATTAGGATCATGTAAATATAGTAGTCTAATGGAGTATCATGTAAATATAGCCAAAACTGATGCTCCATATTATGTAAATACTATAGGCTAACCTAGTAAAAAACAATCTAAAAATCCAACTACATAATATAAGACGGTCCCACTAATTAAGGAGAGATGGGAGCCGTGAGCTGTCCTACAAATATAAATAACAATATATTGCATTATTGTAATTAATATATTCCCAAACACACCTAACAACACTAACCGAATGTGAGATATTATTATTATAGCTGGTAAAAAGGAAGCTACTGGCATGAATGCATCACTTCCAACTTTTCCAACAACTGAAACAATGTTGCAATCGACAGCTCCCAATCTTGCACACCCATGTAATAAAATCCGGTTTAAACCTTCATGGACCTTTTTACTCCAACAAACTCATAGACATGTACGGTAAACATGGCCACCTCAAAGAGGCCCTCCAACTGTTCGACGAAATGCCTGAACGAGACTTAGCCTCATGGGCATCAATTTTCACTGCCCACAATCAAGCCAATCTCCCCAAGCACACCCTTTTCTTGTTCTCCAACATGCTGGCCCTCCACGACTTCCGACCCGACCATTTTATCTTTGCCAGCCTCGTTAAGGCTTGCGCTAGTTTGGCTGCCTTGAGACACGGTCTGCAGCTCCACGCCCAGTTTGTCGTGTCACCGTTTTCGAGTGATGACGTCGTTAAGTCTTCTTTGGTTGATTTTTATGCCAAATGTGGATTGCCCGATGATGCGAGTAGTGTGTTTAACTCGATCGTGTCGAAGAATGTGGTTTCTTGGACTAGCTTGATGCATGGGTACGCAAAGATGGGGATGAAAAGTGAAGCTGTACAGCTGATACGGGACATGCCTTGCAAAAATTCGTACTCGTGGAGTGCTCTGATATCAGGTTTTGTGCAGAGTGGGCATTGTATCGACTCATTTAGGCTTTTTAATGAATTTAGGAGAGAAGGAATTGATATGGGAGAACCATTTGTTCTTTCGAGTTTAATCGTTGGTTCAGCTAGTTTGGCTATGTTGGAGCTTGGGAAACAAGTTCATCGATTAGTCGTAGGTCTTGGCTTCGAGTCTAATTCGTATGTGAATAACACTTTAATTGATATGTATGCTAAATGTAGTGATATATTAGCTGCACAGAAAATCTTTAATAGTATGAGGGGTAGAGACGTTGTTTCGTGGACGTCAATCATAGTTGGAATGGCACAACATGGTCGGGGTGATGAAGCTCTTTCGTGGTACGATAAGATGACTTTAGCCGGTTTCAGACCCAATGACGTGACATTCACTGCATTAATTTATGCATGTAGTCACGTTGGGTTAGTCGACAAAGGTCAACAACTTTTCGACTCTATGGTCATGAATTATGGATTAAAGCCATCTCTTCAACATTACACATGCCTAGTGGATCTTTATAGTAGATCTGGACGCATTGAAGATGCCGAGAACATACTCAATTCCATGCCATTTAAGCCTGATGAAGCCGCATGGGCAGCTTTATTAAGCGCTTGTAGTCAAGCTGGAAAAACTAAAACAGGGGTTAGAATTGCAAATCATTTGCTCCAGTTAGGACCAGAAGATTCATCGACTTGTATACTCATGTCTAATATATATGCCCGTGATGGTATGTGGGAGAATGTTTCCAAAGTGAGAAAATTGATGTCGGCTTTAGAGTTGCAAAAGAAACCTGGTTATAGTTGTGTAGACTTAGGAAAAGAGAATGAGATTTTCTATGCTGGGGAGACGGTGCATCCTATGAAGGACGCCATGTTTGATCTACTGAAAGAGTTAGATGAAGAGATGAGGAGAAGGGGTTATGTCCCGGATACTTCTTTGGTTTTGCACGACATGGACCAACAAGAGAAGGAGAGACAACTCTTTTGGCATAGTGAGAGGGTGGCCGTCGCCTATGGGCTACTTAAGTCGGCTCCCGGGGCATCTATAAGGATACTTAAGAATCTGCGTGTTTGTGGTGACTGTCACACTGTTTTGAAGTTCATTTCTAGCATAACGGAAAGAGAAATTGTTGTTAGAGATGCCAATAGATTTCATCATTTTAAAGATGGTGCATGTTCTTGCCGCGACTTCTGGTAATGATGTGGTTTCGTGGTTATCCGAAGATATGAAGTGTACCCTTTTCATTGTTTTATATATAAGCGAAGGATCAATAAGACCGCCTTGTGGGCTGTGAGAGAACCTGCAAGTCTGTAACTCGTGGCTCATACAGATACATTGCGTTGTTTGTTGTATGTACTGACTAACGAGTACCGGGGTCTGCACCTGGATGATACCCATTCATTTGATTTTTTAGGTGTCATAGTGTCGGGCACAACAAACTGTTTTTGTTTTTTGACTTCAGAAGCAAGTTGTATTATAGCGATCTTAACACTCACTTATTTGACTGAAGCCTAAAGATTATGTGCCATGAATATTAGTTGTTCTGTTTTGTTCTAAACTTATCTGAGAAGTTGTATTAAATTTAGGCGATTCTAGTTAGCATGATATACTCAAATTTACTTGGTATCTTCTGTTTGAACATTTGTAATAATACTTCTTTGATTCTTAATGTTGACTTTTAAGATTTTTCATATTTCTATTTTTTTAGGAAGAATTTTAGTTTTCTAAAGTGTGTTCCAGTTCTGATAGAATAACTCTTTCTTTTAGCTTGAACTAGATGCGCATTTATGGGGTTGAATATGTGGATAGTAAAAGTTACTCAAAAGACCAGGGATATTTTGAGGGAAAAAGTTGTCTAATACCTGAGACTAAATGCATATGCTACAAGTTGGAAAATGGCAGGAGGCAGGGGTATATTCTTAATACAGTGATTCCATGTGACTTTTTGTTCTTCACTTATCCCATGACTGAGGCTAGGTTCATACAAGGAGGCATTTTTATCCTCATTTTGGTACAAAACTAGAAACAGAAGACAGGAAAACCTCAAACGTTTTTCCTCGATATACCGCTATATATACGAAGTGCTATCAAGAATCCAGTCATCAACAAGCAGAAACAAGTCATCAGTTTTCCTATAGAGTTCCCTTTAATGCTTCATTGAGGACTAAACTTCTTCACATGTCGTTGTCACTGAAGTGTTTGGGGGGAATGCCAGCGCTGATCTGGTATAAATTCGTATTCAAAACTGGAAGGACGAACAAATGGGGTTATTCATTGCCATGTTTGTCATAATGATTACTAAAAAAAACATATTCATCAGGTTTCCTCTAGAGTTCCCTTAAACGCTTCATTGAGTACATGCATACTTAGTATCTAGTGAGTATTGTACGGTTCCACTGAAGTGCTTTGGGGAACTCCAATGACTGCCTGGTATTGTAAACAGCCCGTGAAAATTTTAGAGGTTGATAATTCATTTATCACGCTGAAGAAATAATAAAAGCAGGTTATTGCGTATTAGGTTTCCACTAGAGTTACCTTAAACGCTTCACTGCTGAGTACATACTTTCTTCCAATGAAGCGTACAGACTGAAGTGCTTGGGAACTCCTGTTGTGATCTACTTTATTACAAATTTTGTAAATCATGGAAGACGTGCATGAAGGGCTGCATTTTCAAGTAATTGAAACATGCGACTAACACAAAAATTACACGTTATAATTGGTTGTGCAATAATTTTTCTCGAGGTGTCCTTCCCTAGCTGGCCTTCTGACCTTAGCTATATATTAATTTTAGGGGCTGAAACTAATATATTAGAGTAGAGGATAAAAACACTCATGAGCTTGCAACTGATTTATCTCCAACCGTATGTACATGCTTCCTCAAGCAAAAAGCTATATATAAACAAGTGCTAACTAGCATGAATCCAGTCATCAACAAGCAGAAACACGTCATTGATCAGGTTTACTCTACAGTTCGTCTCTTCAACGCTTCATTTGGTGCGTATTTAAACAATTTTTGGAAGAAGAAAAAGTACAACGTATACAATATAACTTTCTCCTAGCTATAAACATAAGAGCTTGCAAATGCACTTGGATACTAGCCACAACCGAACTATACATAATCATAATTTAATTTGTGTGCCCTCATGATCAGATGCCACTACCGCGGATTTGGATGCTGACAATGTGAAAGGAGTTATCATATCTTCCAAACTCATCATCTGTTGTGAGTTTAGTACTACTGCAGCCTGAGGAAATTTGTTTAAGTAGCTCGTCCCACTTCGAGTGGATGGTTGAGAAAAACTAAGACCGAAACTCTGATTATTCAACTTCCCATATTGTTGTACTGAATTGGATTCATGATCAGTATTATTACCTCCATTTCCCATAAGGGATGTAATCACGGCTGTCAATGCTGATCGAAACTTGGGATCGTGTGTGATTGCCTTAGTTGCTGCCGCGATATTATCACTCGTCACAAACTGTTCTTGGATGTTACTTTGATTAATGTAAGGCAATTGAGAGAGATTATAAGGTGCGGTTGCTGATAAATGGTTTTTACTATAGAACTTATTGTCCCTCGATAGTTGTAAGGCGTTGGTAAAAGGCGTAGTAGACGATGAGAAGTCAAAAGATGTTGTAGAAGGCCGCGTGGCAGAAAATACACCCGTGTAGGCGTTGTTATACTGAGGAGAGGGGTGATTTGGTGGTGTGAGGTCTAGAATGACTGTGGGGTGTGATTGCGAGGTAGCAATGGTAGCTCTAGGAAAATTCAGGTTTGATGAATTACTATTAGTAAAGTTAAATCCAGGAAAGTTATTAGGCTTAGTGGCGCCTGAGACGACACCTTGGCTTATTGGTTGGGAGGTGGTAGAGCCACAATTAAGCATGGTTGCCGCGGCAGTGGTGGCAGAAGCCATGGTGGTTGCAGAGGTTGGGAGCGGGTGGTCGTGCGTTCCTTCGTAGGTGGTGGTCAGAATCGACATGTCTTGCATACATCTTTGGACCTGAGAATTATGTAACACCAAAAATTAGGAAAAAAAAACAAAATTAACAATTGATTAAGAAAGCACTAGTAGGAGGATTAACATAAATCTAACATTCATTAACAATTGATATTACATGATTAGGTAACTTATTTCTCTATATCAAACACAAAGACCTGAAACTAATGGTAACATACTAACCTTCATTTTATATGTTACCAAATAAGCATAAATTGAATTAACTAATTTATAGATGGATTTTGTACCTGTTTTCTCACTGGACATGATGATGAAATTGTGCAACGATAGTAAGCTCGTGGGCATGGATTCCCTTTGGATATTTTCTGTCCATATTTCCTCCACTGGCATCCATCATTCATCTGAATTAATTAACAAAATTATATTTAAAGTTCAGAACTTATAACAATAAAACAATTTATAAGATGATACATATGAAGAGTATGAAGGACTAACCGTTTGTGTGTCACATACAGCTCTAACCGAAACTCTAGGTTTCTTCAAAGGGTTATGTTGCAACATTTCACCATCTTGATCACTTTTAGCAGTCTTATGATTCTCTTTTTCTTTTGGTTCATTATCGTCGAAGCTATTCTCTTTGCTCGGACTCTTCGAGGCTTTAATCGGACCATTGTTGGTATTGAATTTGCAGTCGAGACCTAGTTCGAGTCCATCTAGTTTTGTACCATTATCCCAGTCGTTGCTTCGCTTTTTTGTCTTCGCCACGTTGCCTGACGAAGTTCTCCCTAGGCTTAGCGAAACTAGCTCGGATTCGTCGTCCACTGAAATCTTTGGCTGATCATCTTGTACTTTGACTATGTCATGGATTTGCATTTTTAAGGATTGGTAATCTTTCATCATACGAGATAATGTCAGCTTCAATTGTTGGTTTTCTTCTCTAGCTTGATCCATCTTCACTTAACAAATTATATCCTGCACAGGCAAAATCAAATTAATCTATAATCCAAACTCTATAATGAATTGTTTAATTTTCAAATATAAGAAAATAACACCAAAAGGTAAATTAAAAGTTTGGATGAACTTAATACCTAATGTTTGAGAACAATTGGTGAACAGTTGAATTCCGCAATGTGAATATATGTTTGGAGAGGTTAATATCATGATATATAAAACACAGAATAGGTGCATTATATATAAGATCGTGACGAGTTGAAACACTAGATTGTATCTAGCTAGGTGGCTTTCACCTTATTAATTATTTGTTGACTAGCTCGGCAGATTTTAAGATACAATATTAGTAAGTTGATGAGACCTTAACATTTAACGAACTTTCCTTGTTTGAACCACTATAATATGACAAACAAAAAGTATAAAAATAAAGTCAGATTACATTAATATTTTAATTGACAATTTGACGTTATTTTACTCAAAATTTATATTTGAAGTACCCGGTCGAGACCGATATATATTACCTTTTCATTGATCCTAAAGTAACACGACTTTCTTCCTTTATTTTGTATTTCTTGCCAGTTCACAAAAAGACCTCCTCAAATATTGCTTCAACTAGTTTTTTTTTTTTTTTTTGTATATTTCATTTCTTTTGGCCTATATCATGGTGCCAACCTGCTTCTTATTAATTTATATAAAGAAATAAAGTCAAAACTTTTTTATGGATAAATTTATATGCACACACGTAATGACAGGAAATTCAATCCAAGTTTATTTTAGAGCTTACCTTTGCATGTTGCATACACAACAATATGTCAACTGTTAATGGCGGCAGCTTTTTTATATGTTAATTATAATTATAATCAGTAGAAAAACTAATTAATTTGCTTACTTGTCTCTATAACTTCTCGTTAACGTTGGACCTTTTCGTAATTAATGGGAAGAAGAATTGTACTTCAACGGTACTGATGGAGAAATCATGGGAGTCGCATTGGCCGCCACCCTTTAGTTTACATACAAATACAATTGGAATATTTTTCTTTTTATTTGGTCAATAGACTTGGTGAAAAGTTCAAATGATTAATTTCGTGACATGACATGATGTTATTTAAGAAGTAAATAAATTTATGGTTTGATTAACCGTCTAGGCACGACGTCAAAACTCTCAAAACATTGTGCATACGTATAAACATATTGAATTAGTGCAAAGTAAGAAAAGGCTGCCATGAAAAATAATAATGTACTTACTCTCATTATTTTTTCTTCTTCCCCTTGGATCTAGCTATATTTTTTAAAGGTGAAAAAGCATCGAACCCCCAATGTTTGCGGTCATTTGTAGCAAATCCCCATAAATTTGATCTTTGGCGGTCAACCTTTACAATTTTGTATGAACTTTCTCATTTAGGCAATTTAACGATAAAAAATGCTGACATATCAGCAAATTCTACGGCGAAAATGCGAATAAGAGGACATTTCATACAAAATTTGCAAAAAAATGACCGCAAAGACCATAGTTATGGGAGTTTCCTGATGTCCCCAAACGTGGGGGGAATTTGATGTTTTTTTCCCCTTTTCGAAATTAAGATGAACACATAGTCTTAGATTTTTTTTTTCATGAATTTGAAAGTCATCACAGTTTTCATGATAATTTGGCCATTGATTGTTTATGAAATTTTAACCAATTTAATTCATAGTATTTTGTGATGCACGCCCACTGATATAGTAACACGAATACGACACGAATATTTTAAACAAATTCTTACTACAAACATGTCGAACAGACACGGCACGACACGATACAAACATGAATTCGTGAAACTTTTTAAAGTGATGGTGCTTAACCAATTTAGTTCATACATCATAGTATACTCTGTTGCACATGCACTAATGCGACACGAGCACCACACGAGCTTTTTAAACAAATTCTTATCACAACTGTGTTGGACACGACGGTGACATAAATACGTGTGCTTTTTGAAGTTTCAATGCATCACATATTATTTAAAGACGATACATATTTTCTCATTATTTGTACACGTATTTGCAAAATCTCAATTTAAATGCTCTGGTATGTCATTATGGGGCTATACTAATCTTCTGTGTATCGTTCCACTTTTATTGGGACGAAAGGTCGAAGCCTCAAAATTGTTCCCTTATAACTAATAACAATTTATTTCAAGTTTTGTTAGACATCAATAATTCCAAATTCCTTTTCTTTTGGGCAACTGGAAGGGACATTTGCCAGCAAATTACAAAACTGAAGCATGTGAATGTCAAACCTCTACATGTTAAATGAATGAATTGGTCACATGACAGTAAGGACTATTCAGTTATTAGCTATTTTCTTACCAATTAATATTGACAATTTGAGTTAATTACTACAGCCTGTTCAATTAGAGTATGTGTGGACTAGTCTTTACAGATCATCTTAGACATATCCAAAGTTGACCATTTTTACCAATAATTTTCTCAATTTTCCAAATGGATGTCATCCAATAAAATAAACCATTACCACTCACAAAATGGATATTAGTCTTCTACAAAATCTACCACAACAAAATCACATCCACATCAGATTAAGAATCTCATTTCCCAACCATTAACTACTAAAACAGAATGAGAGAACAAACTTCCAAAGTTTTGAAGTCATGTAACTGCACAGACAAAAAAAAAATCCAACGTTGCGATTGCCGAGCTCCAAGCCCTACAGGAACCTGCACATGATATTCATCAACCTCTAGCATAAGCTTTCAGACATACACCAGTGATGTCCAAATAATCTTGTTTGCCACACTTGAAGCATTATAATGCCCAGAGTGTATATGTTTTGTACCAATAGTTTTAAAAAGATAAAAGTCAACAAGATCTAACAACTCACAAATCAAGAAGATTAAGTCAAAATACCTGCAGCATGATCAAGATTTTTCTATTATGATATTACAGTCAATGCTTTCTGATTGAGTACTACAGTTATATATATAATGTTCCTCTTTAATACTTAGCTTGCATAATCTAATGAAATGCTTTAGTAAGCAAGATCAACTATGTCTATTTTTATTCAAAGTTGATAGATTCTGAATAAGTACATTAAGTTGACACCAAGCCTGAAAGACGACACGGTGAAGTTTCATTTTCATAGATTAATAATATAGCATAAGTCCAACTTATTATTTTATGCATCAGCCCTCAACGATGAGTCTGTAATGTAATCATGCATAGCATGTGATGAAAATAGTATACCAGCTGCTAATTCCCTAGAAGTCAATGAAACAGGCTAATTAACAATAACCTGCCACAAATTGATCTTCTGCAGATATAAATTTAACTATACATCGCTTGTTCACGTCTTCGAAGGCACCTTTAAACTATATGATTACTCGTCCCATTATACTGTCAGCAATTTTAGAAACATGAGATTATAAATTCATGCAGTTGTCTTCTTTGCCAATTTGGACATGAAACATATAGTCTGGAGGCACTAAAAAACAACATTTCCAATATAAGTGAATTAATTTAGTCAATTTGTTAGTAAGATGGAAGTAAACCAATGACAGCTTCTACAACTTATAACTCTTCAAATAATGTAAATTTGAAGAGTTATAAGTTTTCAGGAATCATGGTCTATCGAGATACAGCCATCTATTTTACTTCTGCCTTCAGAACCGTGAATGTAAACTCACGCAATTTTCAGCAATTTAATTTTTTCACATATTTCAACTCCCCGTGGGTGTCACTTACGTGATAACAACCTTGGTCAATAACAATCGTTTCCAACTTACCACATTTTGTAAGGTTTACCATAACCAGATTCATTCTGATTATGTGAAATATAACATAACGTACAAGTGAACAAACTCAAGAACACATTAAATCAAGAAATAAGAAGTGTGACAACTAATCTAGATAGTCAATTTCCATTAAATACAGATTACACTAAGACACTTTCCGGATTCCAAACGGCATTGAATGAATAAAGTTTTCGTCCTAGCAACACCTAATATTAACCAAAATCAATCATTTAGTAATATTCTGAAACAGGTCGCGGATGCTGATTAAAGTAGAAGTGTTTACTTGGACAGCTTCAATTTTGTGGATTTTTATTGGCTTGGACGGTAATTGGAACATGAGTGATGACATAATGAATGTGACTAAAAAAAGTTGGTTATCCGCCACTAGATTGCATTAGTTCTATTAAATATTGATGTCAACCTTCACCTACTAAATATCAAAACTAGTCATACTAGTTACACCTCTCCAATGCTAGTAGCACCCTGCAGATTCATTCACATAGATCTACTAGAATCAATGCTCGATCATCATCGTACTTTTACCTATCTCCCTAACCTCTAAAGGATTCACCACTCATGCAATATGAGTGTAAAAATAACAATGGCAGTTAGACAATAGTTGAAGAATACAGGCACGCTGTTGCTTAAGCGGACAAGTAAAACCTACAGGAAAATTCTCCGAAAAGATTTATGCAGTCTAACCTGCTCTAGTGAAAGACTTTTCATCATTATAAAATCGTTTATAAAGAGACATAGTCGTTTCCATGACATCCTAATGAAGCCAAGAAGAGAGATGACCAATAAAAAATTTAGCAGCCAGTTCTTACTAATTAATCTATTTTTATAGAGAGATTCAACTTTTAATTGTGAGGTTCTTGAGAAGTCATATGAGTACGCTTAAATGTACCAACTACACATAACAAAGAAAATTAACAATAAAACAGTCAAGGTTCAGCAGCAACAGCAGCCAACAACAAGGACGAATAATCATGAATAAAGTAATGCCGTCAATAAAGAACAGCATGAAACACTGACTACATAAATCTACAAACTGGGTCAACGACAAATTCAGACTTTCTTACTTGAACCTTATGTTGAGATTTTGATTTATCTACTCCATTCAAAGTCCACACTGGATTTGGAGTTGGCGTTGTTCACACGAGTTGTATCATCCGGCTTCATGGCATTTGCGAAGGTATGCCAACCTAAGAGGTATGGTATAATGAACTGCAGCATGGGCGAGGACATTCCATCAGCGACCAAAATATGATGAGTTATCTACCTTAAAATAGATTAAGGTACGGTATATGCCACAACAGTATAGAACCTCCATGTTCCACAATCAACCTTAAATAGATTATGAGTTATCACTTGCTGAAAAGTTTGCACAAAGGGATACTCATCAAAACAGGATATAATTGTAATCCTACAGTCATAATGGCAATTCATCCATTTCCAACTCCATTAGGTTTTTAGGTAAGGCAAAGGAACCAATTCACCAAACAATTAAGATGGATTAAATAATTCCATTAGAAGACGACCTTCTTTTCACAACCAGATTCATTGAATGTTACGTCATCTGTAATTTCATTTTTGTTTAAAGCAAATCTACTGTGTGTTTGGTGCATATTTGGAAACAAAGGACTCGAGAATAATGTGAATGATAAGCGACCACAAAAGCGAAAATTTCAGGGATAAAAATGTAGCTAGTGGAGCAACCTTGTTATGAAGCTACCAGGCACTAGCTGTCTATATTTAGGATTAGCAAAAGCATACACTATCAGGAACAAGGATTTTCGCAAATATTTGTCAGTATGTCAAGATTTAGAACTTAGTGATTTGCACTGCGACTTGATGAGCTATCAGAAGGAAAATAGAAATCTTCTGCTTGGGATAGACACCAGAAGTATGTGGTTTCTTGGATGGGAAAAAATCAGATGAACCAGACATGTTCTGGTTTCTAAATGGTCCTTAACTTGGGTAGGGAAATCTTAGAAGGAGAAAGATAATACACTAGTGGTCTAAGTATGGGGGACTACGGCACTCTGACAGTTATTCAAGTGCTCGTGATTACCATTTGAAGTTGATAAACCTGGAGGGAAATGTTTTAATAAATGTCGAATATGTGGGGTGATCACCATTCTAACCTTGACTTAGAAGCTCAATTTATCATTTGAGTACCGTTTGTTAACTAATTGAAAAACTGGGTAAAACTTGGTCCCATAATAGCAATTTATAGAGGAAAAGTGCCTCACTGCATAGTACCGATGAAACACATAATGCACAGACCAAACAAAACCAAAGGAAGGAAATGCAGAGAAGGCTGAAACTTACGTTGAATGATGATATAAGAACAGCAAATTCTGCTTTTGTAATTGGTATATGGAGCCTCTCGTCTAAGTTTAGGATCTTGTTTTGAACACCTTCACATGATCCAGCAATCACATAATTAATGATACATATATAATACTTTTCAAATGATTATGGGAAGATTTGAAGAAGGATTACTGAGATTGAAGAAGTGGCCAGATCCATCAGGCAGGGGTTCCACCTTCAACACTTTCCTCACCTTACCTTCGTCACTGCAGACATCCATTCACATTTGACATCATTTTGGGAATAAGTATTTGTTTCATATAGCTATGCATAACTATCATCACTCCTTTGAAAAAACAAAGTAATGAGAACTGTGAAGTTTGAGGATTCCATAAAAACGATAAAGCACAGTAACCATAAACTCCGCAAACAAAAACTAGAACCTACTGGATACTGGAGTCACTTTTATTTGCAAGGTGGATTACTCTCTTTATCTAAAGAATAAACTAAAACGGACGCAGAATTACTGTCAGTAGATTGTTCTTCAACAAAGGCTCATAAAACTTCAAAGAACATGAAATCTCACACGAATTGAATTACCAACTCATAATCAACTCATGATTCTTTCCTGGCATGATTTCTCAGCCAAACCTAGTAGCTAAGATTATATTAAAGAAATGCAAACTGTCTAACAAGGATGTCCTAGCAAGTTCACAAGAAAATATCAACTTACGGTTTTCCTTTATAAGGATCATGGAAAAATTCACAAGAATCCCTCGCCCCAAGACTGATAAGATTTCCTATTTCTGTCACTGATAGAGAGAACACCTGAAAATAATCAGGATCAGATATAAGCTGAAGAAAGCTAGATTTGCTGCCAAGCCAAGAGTCAAGTAATACTGTAACCTCACAAATATCATATTGGTCTCTCCCAAATTAAAATATGTGGATAAGCCACAATACAATTAACGAATTAGACTCTTTAGACACCTCTCTTGCTTTAATATATCAAAAAATTGCTGTCGTGATAAATTTCACTGATTAAAAAGGCATTAAACAAAAAAGGAAATGTAGGTGATAGTTAACAACAAACCGGCGCAAGTATTACTTATATACTGCCTAGTCAGCACTCTACAATCTAAATGCAAAAGTGTATGCATGCTGCAACAACATAGGCACTCGTGCTCAGAGATAGTTAAAGGATAAAGCAGAAGTACACATTACCTGTTTTCTACTCCAATCATATTGACGAACGCCAGCTGCAGGAGCAAATTGGAGCAAGACAAAACCCTCCTTTGACAGCTTAAACGCCCCAGACTACGCCATGATAAATTTTGAAATTCCAATTCTTAAAAACGACAAAAGAACTATACAATAAAACTGATAACCACTAGGATTGTTCAAGAAATATACATCTAAAGGAGCAAACTCCGGAGGACGTGGCTCCACAGTAAGAGCAGCTTTTCCTTTGTATACAGTATATCCGACATAAACCCTTGGTGGCAATTGCCCTGCAAAACATGTTTCATAAAGCATTAATACCTTTGCATCGCCTATTGCTTGCTCCAACAGAGTGAACATAAGATGACTAAAAAGCTAAATGCAAACCACACAAAGGCAATCATTTAGACATGGTTCTATTATATGTTTTGGCTTGACACAAAAGTAACAAATACTATAGGAAAAACTGCAACTTGTAGGCATGAGATTTAAATGCTCATTAGCTTCTTGAAAAGCAACAACAAGAAAGATGCAGGATGAACTGAAGTACCGACATTTAAGCAAAAACTACCGGTGACACCTTCAAATAACACACTCTGGCTGTAAGCAGAGCTGATTGTAAGCACAAAATAAACAGCATGGTTCAGATAGGAACTGACAATAGAAAGAAAAACCAGCAAGACATTGTTCGAAACTTCTGCTTTTATTTTGGTGGTTCACATGGCAATTCCATTTCCGCCTCAATTAATTTTGAAAGATTCTAGCAATGCTAACTTATGAAAATTTACTGATTACCTTCCCTTATGAAAAACTTCTAGCTACTTACTATTCTTTGGTAGATGGAATAATGGGGGTGCAAACGGTCTTTTGGCAGTTACAAAAGAGGGTCTATAATCTTGAACAAACCAGTTTAGTATTTTCTACCAACCTCACCCCTAAGTTCAAAAGGCATGACTAGAAGTCCCTCACTCACAAAGCATTACTTTACTATGACCAGGGGGGTCGCAATTCTTTTTCCTCTTCTAAAGTAACCCATGTTCATGTTACCTATCCAACAAACGCCACATGAACAAAGGACCAGAACATTCACTAACCAACCACTAACCCAAAAAGGTATACAAAACTAGTTTCAGTACAACACAAAGTCATGTAAAATTCCCAAGAAAGCACAAAACACAATGACACGTCGAGCTTACAAATACGAAATGAGAACCACACATCAAGTTCTAGAAAATACAAAAATGCACTAAAAAGTCTGACCGACCACTAACAATCCTAAAATATGATAAGGAAGCTAACCTCTCCTTGGAGATAAAAACCCACATGATAAAAAATGAAATCTTTGAAAACAAATAAACACAAAAATAGCCTAAAATCACTGACCCGGGCTGTGGAGAGCCCAAAGAACTGAACCAGTTTCAGCATGTAAAATGCCCGAGAAAGCTCAAAACACAAAGACTCATTAAGCTTATAAAACACGAAACAAGACCAGCAGGCCGAGAATAAGATAACGAATCCAACCCATATGATAAAAATGGAATCTTTGAACTAAATCCAAAACAAATAAGCACAAAAACAGCCTAAAGTCACTCACCAGACTGTGGGGCGTCCAAAGAACTGAACTTTTGTTGGGGCTGTTGCTGTTGTTCCTGAGGGGTCAAGTACTGTGCTTTTACTGTGTGAGACCATTTTCGAACTGGGCTGGTAAAGGAAACACAACCATTTTTTCTGCTTTGAAAAAGAAACAAGGAATTGGGTATGCCGGAGGAATTAAGAGAGCTGGAGGAGAGTTTGTTGGGATTTTGGATTGAAACAGATATACTACTACTACCACTCAAGTTCAGCATTTTGGTGTTATTACAGATTCAAGAGGGTTTTTTGCAGAGGTTTTTAAAAGAGGAGATATAGTGTTGGAATTTGTTTTTGGTACATAAAAATCGCATCTTTGTCAAAGCGAAGTAACGTTTTCTCCTCTCCAATATATATAAAAAGGGGACAGCTTTGTCTTTTGATACAACAAAATTTCAAACACACACAGGCCACACACAAACACATATCTTTCTCCTGTCTCTTCACAATCACTTCCCATCTGATTGCAAAGAGAAAAAGAAATAATTATAGAAGAAAAAAGATGTTTTCTGTTTGGTCATCATCATCGTTGTTATCGCGTGTTATGGTACCTCAATGGCGGCAAAGGCATAGAAACAGCCTCTGTTACTGGATATTACCTCTTCATACCAACAAAAAAAAACTCAGCTTTATTCCTTCTCCTATCTCTTCTTCTAGCAATGATGATAGTTCCGCATCTTCGGGTCAATCCCAAGTAAGTTCTTCTTTTGCAAAAAGGCGGAAATGTAAGTTGTAATTGTCTTTTGTTACGCCTGACACGTGATACTTTTTGGTAATTCGGTTAATTTCGATGTCATATTGAATTGTCGACTTGTCTAAAAGCTTACGTTTGTAGAGAGATTAGGCACTTATATTTTTGTGCATACATTGCGACAATCTTTATTTTTGAGTAAAACTAAGAAAAGTAGTAGTATTCTTGCTTACTAGTATTTGCATTTTGCTTTCTTGAATTCTGAGATGAGGTCATTGTAATTTCTTTGCTTTTGTTGCAGTTGGGATATGATCCTTCTGAGGAGCTGTTTGGACTGTATGTTGACTTGAAACCAAGGTCTTTACTCTTTCTTCTGTTTCTTTATTATTGCTTTTTAATTCCAGTGTGTTTCCTCTTTTCCTTGAACATAGTACATTGAAAATTGCGGCTGTTGTTGCAAACGCAGAGCCGGTAATCGTTAGCGCAGGTGATGAATATCCACAGAACAATATCTTAAGGGATACAATACAATTATGTTTAGTCTTTTGAAAATCAGTAGACTTAGATATACTAGAGTCATGTATGTGCCTGAGTTTTCGAGGTTAAGACTATGATTGGTTATTGAATTTTGTGAGGAAAACATTAGTGAAAATGTCAAAATGTCTACTTTTCAGCTGGTGTTAGAACTTTTCGTTGTTAGCTTAAGTTTTGTTATGCACATTTCCGTTAAATTATTCCTGGCTAAGTTAACTAGTGGAACCATTTAATCAACGCAAAACAGTTATTTCAGAGACTGCAATTTACTTAGGAATCGTAACTTGTTTAGTCCTAAGTTGCGTGTAGGATGTCAGTAGAAAGACCTTTGATGTTTTTTGATTTGTAGATCAAACTTTAGAGGGAGTTGGAGTGTTGTTTTACTTCTATGATACGATTCCCAAAATTCATCTCTATATTTAATTCTTTGTTTCAACTTAGGAATGTCGCTTCAGCTGCATCCCAGCCAAGATCATGGTTTGGTCCAAATGGTCAATACATTCGAGAATTGCCCTGCCCAAGTTGCAGGGGAAGAGGTTATACCCCATGTGCAGAATGTGGGATAGAAAGATCCCGATCAGATTGTTCTCTATGTACTGGAAAGGTAAAAGACCAATGGGTTCTTACTTCCATTACTGCTGCTGCAGCAAGATACTATTGGTTCCAATGGACTTTAATTCCAAAAAAGTTGTTTGTCCATAGCATACTTAATTTGAAAATTGTTTCATTCCGCTACATTCTCATCTAATGGCAGGGTGTAGTTACCTGCCATCAGTGCCAAGGAGATCGTGTGATATGGGAAGAGTCGATTGATGAACGGCCATGGGAGAAAGCACGCTTGATGTAAGTTTTCATATCCATGCAACCAGCACGCTTGTTGTATCTACGTTCAACGAACTAGTAATAGTATAATTGTGCATGCGTTCCAGTTCTCCCCTAAAAGTTAAGGAAGATGATGAAGTGGACAACTTGGAGATAAAGCTGGAAGCAAAGAGGAAACCCAAGCGTGCTCACAAATCTTCTACTCCTGAAGTTAACCTGAAGATCAGCAGAACACTAAAAGTTAGTAAACCGTTCTCTTTGATGCTTGCAATGTTTTCCTCTGCCTTATTGTTTTTAATAAAAAAAGCCAACTCTTTCTTATATATTTCTAAATAGTTAAGTGCAATAAAGTTTCTTCTGCGCTTATGGCTTATTTGAAGCTATTAATGGTTTAGCAAACTGACCAAAAGTGATGCCTTTCGGTTCTTCTTCTTCCATTATGTTGACACTGAGCTCCTCCATGTGCATGTAGTTCTTCTATTATGTTGAAACTGCACTCCTGAAGTTTGAGAAAACATTACAAATAGTTGTCCCTCTAATTATTCAAACCTGGGATATGGTTTCTGTAATTAGACCTAACATAAGGAGCTTATAAGTACCATGCCACTGCATATGTTTTTACATCATACAACAATCATGCAAAAACAGGATGGGGGTCACGTGTTTAATCTTCTTTGTTTAGTTGGATGATTGCAGAGCCTCAATGCCCGAACTGGAATATTTAGTAACAGGATGAAGATAATTCACGGTGATCCCACGCTTCGTGCACAAAGAGCTGCTGCTATCAAGGTCCGTTTATATTGTTGGAGATACGATATGCCTTTTAGAATATTCAGAAGTGGGTGTTGTCTTTGTACTTTGACTCTGATGCATGATCCTGTGTCCTCGACTCCTCGGTTTGAAACATGCAAATACTATGTTAATCCCCCTAAAATGAAAACCTTAAGTTGGGATCGCTGCAAATAAACAACAAGTCCTGTGATACAGTCGTTGGATTTTACTTCTTCAATCTTGATACGTTTTATTTTATTTCTGTGACAAATCATCGATTGTCTTGCTAATCTCCCCCTTATCTCTCTATAAACCTGCAATGTCAAGCATGCAGACACAAGTCCACTTGAATAGTATATACTTCACACTTTTGAAGTCCTAAAAACATTGTTAGTATCTTACTCTCTTGTAATAGCTTTGAATGCAAAAAAAATTAGCATGTTGACTGTCAGCATTTTATCTGACATTTCACGCATCTTTTTGCGGTTCTTCCAGAATCCATTCTGATCAGGATATTTTCTGGTCCACCAAAGTATACAAGAAGTTAATGCAAAATCATGCTTACATGAATCATAGTCACTTTGTATATGTCCTGCTCATTCTCCATTTCCGTGACGCGTGTAAGTTAGTCTTGTTTGCTGGTGTTTCTTGCCCTATTGCTTCTAATGTTCACCCTCAGAAAGGACACTAGACAAACTCGTGGACTATGTTGATGCTAACCTACCAGCTGAAACTTTC
This sequence comes from Linaria vulgaris, assembly GCA_948329865.1. Classification (NCBI taxonomy): domain Eukaryota; kingdom Viridiplantae; phylum Streptophyta; class Magnoliopsida; order Lamiales; family Plantaginaceae; genus Linaria; species Linaria vulgaris. The sequence goes on along the minus strand of OX415254.1, from coordinate 103,852,668 downwards.
TAATTGCTCTTCTCTAAACTGTTACAAACATTTTTACTTGAACAGATATCCAAGGGCACTGCGGCTGCACGGAAGCATGCTTCTGAAACTATGAAGAGCTACTTTCAAGATCCAGAAAATCGTCGCAAGAGAAGCAACTCGATGAAAGGTCCATTTGATTGCTGTGCTTGTTTTATTTTAATTGTTATGTTTCAATGTCTTATTCAGCCTTTTCTGCTTGGTTGAGCATAAGCCTTTACATGCTTCTCCCTTACGTGGACGATGAGGCTTGAGCTCAACCAAGAGATGTACATGCAGAACCCATTATAAATACTTAGGATCAATCCTGGCCGAAAGTCACTTGAAAGGAACCTGGCTTGTTATAACTGCCTTATACATACATTGATCCACCTTTTAAGTTTTCTAATTTGATGTGTTACTTATTTGCAACATGATATTACTTTACAGGGGTAAAATTTTACTGCCGGAATTGTGGACATGAGGGTCACAGGAGAAATAATTGTCCAGAAATTAAGGACAAAACCACGGATAGACGGTTCAGATGTCGGTTGTGTGGGGAGAAAGGACATAACAGAAGAACGTGTCCTAGATCAATATCAAATGACCAGAAGAGCATAATCCATAGTACTCACCACTGCAAGATATGTGGCCAAGCAGGGCATAACAGAAGAACATGTCCACGACTCGCTGAAGCGGAATCAACCACCGAGGAGACTCGCCACTGCAAGATATGTGGCCAAATTGGACATAACAGGAGAACATGTCCACAACTAGCTGACGCAGAATCAACGTCTGAGACACGTGAAGAAAGCATTGCCTCTAAAGGAAATATGCATGCAGCCTCTGCCGAGGAAAAGAACACAATGTAAGGACTTGTCTGCAAAGAAAATGAAAACTCGATGCCTTTCACTGTTCGTCCTCAACATTCAGGAAAATCTCTGATTGGAGATTAGAGGCTATTCTTTTCCATGGTTGTGCTTGTGCATGTTATGAGCAATGTGTTGCGTTAGTTTTCTTTGTATAACATGCAGTAGAAGCACACATATTTCTGATTCTATGGTATTGCCAGATTTTTTTGTTAAACTTGTATGATCTTAGTCTTACGTACAAATGAATTCGTCGGTATTGCCAAGCACACATTCTCAAAATTCAAAACAACAACCAAGTACCATAATATAATCAAAGCTGCAATTTCAATAAAATTCAACAAGCTAATTGTATACATATTATGCTGCATGCCATTCCTAACACTATACTAAAGAAGTTTCACATTCGCTTTTCTCTGTACTATATTGTCCGAACTGAGACAAATATATACATAGAGAAAGGAAGAACAAACTTCTACTATATAGGTGCTAGCTCTTCCTTTCGATTCATTATCACCAAAATCCAATACCCTAATTAAACTGAAGTGAAACAATTCCTAAGCTGATCAATAATCTAATCAATTAGCATGGTTTGCCTACGGTACACTTCATTGCACCTGCATAGCGTGCAAGTCTACCAGCGTACGAACCAGGCTTGAACTTGATCAAATTCTGTTGCGTCAACGGGTTCTTGGTGTATTTGATTGCTGGACCTGACTCAACGAAGTAGGCTCCGTTCACAAACTGATCGCCCTCCGATCGCCATTGCCATTTGCTCCACTCATCCTCGGTAGCATAATCCCTCTTAGTAACCTGAACGTGACACACAACTTTAGAGGTGGTGTGCTAAGTTTTAACATCACATGCCTGTAAAGTGTCTATCAAACATTACCTGTTTGGTGTTTGGGTTGTTGGAGGCTTTGAATCTATTGCCTTGGCTAATAATGGTGGGGTGAGCACTACCACCAATGGCATACATCTCCCAGTGTGAGTAGTGGTTGTTGACAACATGGAAGAATCCCCATCTGCAACGTGGCATCCGTTGAATGGTTCCCTTTCCGAAACGGTTGAATGCAACGGTCACTTGCATTATTTCATCCTTAGAACTAGCATCATTAGCGCCCAACAACATCACCTGCCCAGTGACGAGAAATTATTAGGTGCAACCATTGTACGATGATGTGGCACAATCAGACGTTTATAACTACCGATACACAGTGAGTAACAAAACTTACATCATTGTGGTGGTTAAATTTGCAGTTGGAAATGGTGATGGCAGTTGAGCCTTCGATCGCATCAATGAGTCCATCGGTACCTCTAGACAAAGAACAATGATCGATCCAAATATTGTTTGATCCAAAAATGTTAATCCCATCTCCATCGCTCTGCGTACGTAATCCAATGTGTGCAAGCGCGTCCCTGATCATTCCACCGGGTGTCACAACAATGTTGTGGATCCATATATTGTGGATTATAATGTTGTGAACGAATTGCAATGTGATGCCGGCCCCATACGCGATGTGGACTTGCACACCACGACCGTCTATGGTCTTGTCGCTTGAGAAAATGAGCTCTTGCTTAAGCCTGATCACCATGTGATGCTTGAATATGATCCACAAGGGTTCGGTTTGGATGACCGCGTGGCGGAGAGTTCCGGGTCTGGGGTTATCCATATCGTCGTCAGAAGGATCGGTGACAACGTAGTACTTTCCGTTTTTGCCCCCCATGGCACCGTGGCCGAAGCCCCTAGCACAATCAGCCAATGCCTTACGGTTATCGGCCCAATTAGGGTCGCATCTCCAGCATCGGTCGATGGGGTTGGTGGCTGAGCAGCCCTTTTCTCCTAGGTGTCTCCTCGTGACATTATCGTTTAATAACGTCCTGTATAAAGTACATGTTACCCCGATGCATGTCAAAAATAGATGAATGTACGTATATAATCGCGAGCAGGGTGACTAGACCCTATATGTATTGATTGAAGTTTCTAAATGTTTTCTCGTAAAGTGATGAAATATTTATTTCCTAAACGAAAACGTATTTTTCATGCTGCGACCAATCAAACAGGTCTCAAAACATGAAGATTTTTCTTAAAAAAAAATATTTAACAGACCGAAACATACACAATGCAAACTCAATGTCGAAGTGACTTACGCTCCAACTTGTTCGTTAAATTCGACGGTTACATCCTCTGGCTTAGGGTTAAATGCCTTCAAGGCCTCTTGAAACGATTCATTAGCTCTTTTTTGTAGATATTCATCGAACTCAGCTATACCAGCACGTGATCGTGGTACTGTTGCCACAAGTGTGACAATGCACAAGAGAACTAATATTGATAATCTGTAATTACTGACCGCCATTTTTTGGAATAATATTCTAGTCTAGCTAGAATAATATAATTGTTTTGGTACTGTTTTCTCAATTCTTTTACAATTTTTTTTTCTTTTTCTCGTATTATATTTCTTTTTTTCTCATATAACGAATCACTCACTGCATGCCAGTGATTCGCTTTTATTTTCCTTCTTGGCGGGCAACTATAATGTTTGGATTTATTAGCTTTTTATAATGAAGAAACTATAAATAGGTATGGACACTTTTAAGGATATGTGGATGAATGTAGTAAAAATATTAGAAACATACGGCAAGAAGAATGGCAAACCAGTCATTAATTAATCTAAATAAGTTTTCTGTTACAACATTACGTGACTAGTATATTTCACACCATATGTGAGTAACTAAAAAAACTACTTTTACTGTCTGCTCCATTTCTATTTAACATGCGGTGTTAGTTGCAATTCAGTGCTAAGCACAAAAACAACATTAGAAAATAGTCTATCACGTAAATAAACTGCAAGACCCTACGTCGATATATAATCTTTTCCCTAAGCTGCAAACTAATTTTAATGAATTAGACTAAGCTACAAACTAATTTTTACTTGATTGGTGTAAACATAAGTTATATATGTTGGCATTAGTACGTACTGACTATAATTGATCCATCGATATTTTGAACTATGTGATAAAATGCTACATGGCATATATAAGAAAATTACGAATTGTTTGTTATATATCTATATTATTATATAAAAATAAAAATCGGCATTGGACACATTAGTAAACTGATTTTCAATTTTAATCTTATACCTTAAGTTATATCATAGCATGGAATAGTTAATTTAATTTTCAAATTTGACCTTATAATTTTTAGGTCGAATTATTGAAAATGCCCTGTAAGTCTTCACTTTTTTTACTTTTTGCCCTGTAAGTTTTCGGGCTGATGAAAATGCCCAAAAACACTCATTTTTCTGTCTAAATATGCCATGCAAGTCTTTAAGCGGGCTTATAGTTAAAAATGTCCTATAACTTATAGTTAAAGGGCACTTTTATTAATTAGACAAAAAAAAATATATTAAATCTTTAAATTTATACATACTTGTAAATTATATAATTAATTATCTAAATTGTCTTAATTTTAATTATCAACTTTAAAAAAAATCTGAAATAATAATTAAAATATATTTTCAATTCAAAAATAAAATTAATTTTATCATACCAAATGTAGGGTGTAAAGAATTACTTCCCCACTCACCCCACCAAAATTTTAAGTAAAGTGGGACATAAAATAATTCTTTACACCTTACATTTGGTATGATAAAATTAATTTTATTTTTGAATTGAAAATATATTTTAATTATCATTTCAGAATTTATTTCTAAAGTTGATAATTAGAATTAGCACAATTTAGATAATTACTTATATAATTTAACAAGTATATATAAGTTTAAAGATTTAATAGAAAAATTAAAAAAAAAATGTCTAATTAGTAAAAGTGACATTTAACTATAAGTTACAGAGCATTTTTAACTATAAGCCCGCTTAAAGACTTACAGGGCATATTTAGACAGAAAAATGAGTGTTTTTGGCATTTCATCAGCCCGAAAACTTACAGGACAAAAACTAAAAAAATAAAGACTTACGGGGCATTTTCAATAATTTTGCCTAATTTTTATTGGAAATAACTGCATTAATAACTCCATTTAGATATTATATATTATATATTTTCATAGCAACGGGGACCGTCCAGCGTTTACCACAAGATTTGGGGGGGTTTCGCGACACCCCCCCCCCCCCCCCGTGACCGCCTGGAGCAATGGGCGGTCGCCAACCCACTAAGGAGACCGATGGGCGGTCCCCGACCCAATGGCGGGAATTAGGGATCGCTCGGCGATCCTTAATACTTATTTTAGAGACCGCGTAACAGTCCCTAAAAGTGGTTTAGGGACCGCAAGGCAGTCTCTAATCATATTCATACCTCTTTTTTAATTTTATGGAACAATGAACGTGTCACGTTGTTTGTTTAGTTGATTATTATCCTAATAATAATTAAGAGAACAAAATGACAAGGTTTCATGTAAATTCAAACAACACATGATGATTAGGTGTACGTACAACATATAATAAGTTCAACGTTAATAACTCTCTCAATCATTCAATCTACTATTAAATAACTAAATTAATAGTTTTATAATCATTTGTTACTTCAATTGTCATGTTATAATAAGGTTTGTTGCTAAAAAAACATAAACACATGGAGATCGTTCCATAAAATCAAAAAAAAAATGTATGAATATTATTAGGGACCGCATGTCGGTCGTTAAAACTACTTTTAGGGACTGCCTGACAGTCTCTAAAACCAGTTTTAAGGACCGTCGGGCAGTTTTAATAATATCCATACCTCATTTTTCGATTTTATGGAACGATTAAGGTGACGCATTGTTTGTTTAGTTGATAATTATCCTAATAATAGTTAAGAGAACAAAGTTACAAGATTTCATGCAAATTCAAGAAACATATGATGATTAGGTATACGTATAACGTATAATAAGTTCAGCGTTAATAACTCTCTCAATCTCGTTCAGTCTACTATTAAATAACTAAATTAATAGTTTTATAATCATTTGTTACTTCAATTGACATGCTATAATTAGGGTTGTTGCTAAAAATCACAAACACATGGAGATCGTTCCATAAAACCAAAAAAAAATATGAATATTAGGCGGTCCCTAAAACTATTTTTAGGGACTGTCATGCGGTCACAAGTATCATTAGGGACCGCTCGGCGGTCCTTAAAAGCACTGAAATAGGCAGGATTGGGTGGGAAATTTGAAGTTTCCGAAAATTCAAAATTTTCACCCTCAATACTATATATACCCACCACTCCCTCCTCTATTTTTTCAACACTCTTCAAAAAACCCAACTCCAAAATTTCTTTTCTCCTTTTTCTCTTTCTAAATCCCAAACATAAAAATCATCCAACAAAAACTTTGTTTCTTCTTTTCTTTTTCCAAATATAAAACAAACACACTTCTCTTTTTTTTTCTTCAAATTCCAAAACACAACCTTTCATTTTCTTTTTTTTTAACAAATGCCAAGAAAACACCCAACAATATGTTCTTCATTTCTTTTTCTTCTTCTATTTTCATTGTTTTGGTTTATTTTTATAACTATCATTTAATTTTACTTTTATTTCATTATTTTCTTTGTTTTATTTTTATAACTTTCATTTCATTTTACTTTTCTATCATTATTTCTTTGTTTTTGTTCGTGTGAAGAGCTAATTGTACCTAGTATGCATGAATGAATGGCGACTATGTTGTGTAATTTCGATGCATTTATAGCATTACCTGGAGGGCTAGGAACATTAGAAGAGATTTCCTGCATAGCTTCATGGGCTCAATTAAACATGCATCGAAAACCTATAGGATTGTACAACGTTAATGGATTCTATGACGGGTTGTTGTCGTTTCTAAATCATTGTGTGGAGCAGGAGTTTATGAAGCTGTCGGCTCGTGAGATTCTAATCTTTGCATATACTGCCAATGAATTTATCGACAAACTTAAAGCGTATGTACCGAATGTAGATCCCATATTGTCACAAATGGCAGACGATTAAGAGTAGTAGTACTAGTACTAGTAGTAATAATAGTAGCAGTAAAAAACGTAAATTAGATTTAAATACGACACTCCAGTTGTGACTCTTTTAATGTAAGATTTTATGATGGCTAGTGCTTAATGCAATAAAATTTTTGTTTATCTTTAGGAATAGTTTGTAAAGGATATTTGAAAACTAGCGTATATCATAATTTTTAGTATATGGCTCTGATACCATATTGTGATCGCCGCACCCTATGAGTCGCGTTCCGATCCGAGTTAGTTCAGCGTTGGCCGGACACTTTACCCATCTCAGACTAAAACACGTCTCGTAGGAAGGGGTGTCACTGTCTATGATCAACAATACACATAATAATAAAAAAATGACTTTGATATACATAGCAGAAGTCTGGAAAATACAAATAATTTGACACTTTAATAATTATGTACTGGTGATTAATCATTTTCAATTACATGAATATTCCAAAAGACAAGATTGGCAAAATTAGTCATATGATCCATGTTGCCACGTCGGTCTTATCCTGAGGAATGGACAGAAATGAAAAAAACGAGGAATAAGTCTTTGATGACTTAGTGAGATTCATACAAAATAAGTAGCAATGCAAGAATTAACAGTGATCCAATTGATATAATTCTAGGAATGATCTTATCGATAGAAATAATTTAACAAGATAATTTGATGTAACAATGGTACCGGAATATTTTGGATATAGTTTATGAACATGTGCTTAACAGTAAACAATCCAACCTTATACTTCCAAATACTACCTTATACCTTCCAACGAGGAGCGACCTCGCAAACAAAATAGGCGACATGCTCGAGTACATCCCGATCCAGCACGGGGGTTACAGTCAACTCTTGACTGCAAACAGCGCCTAGATAAATGGGTATTAAATGAAATTACTTAAACTGATAGTCCTCACTGCCCAGCAGTAAATCGACTCAATTCCTGGGCCCAACTTCCCAAAGGCGTCCCAATGGGTGATAAACAAATAAGCTAGTGAACCGGATAATATCCGTTGCTCCTTGAGCTATTTGTTGCTCTTTGCACAGTTCAGGAACCATCAGATGAGATAATTGACGAATTATCATTATTATGAATTAATATGTGATAAATAATTAATGATTGGGTATGATTTAACTATGATTAAGGAAATCATGTTATGAGACGATATGAGATGCAAAAATAGGAGTACGGTGAATAATATAGGTTGTTCGTGATTTAGTAATGGGGTAATGTCTTTTCTGTCCAAGTTCTTCAGGTCGGATGCCAAACTCGGTCAGAACAAAATCAGAAATCGAACCTCACCTTTATTTGCACGGAGAATCTTGGACGTTGTTGATTAATTTGTCAAACCCTTAATAACATTAAGACAATATCAATTAACTGAATAATCATAACTCACCACTATAAGCATATGTACTATTCAACTTTCGTGTTGATGAAATTTGAGGAAGTTCTTATTAAAAAATGTAGCTAATACTAATTAAGTAAATAGCACAAATCAATGATGAAAATCTTACGCGATAAACTTTGATGTCGTAAGGTTAAGTTAAATATCAAACATACTTTGTATACGTAATTTATATCTTAAGATTTATCTTAAACAACCATATATTTATAGTTATAGTTTTAATTTCTCTAATGTTAGAAAATCATTTCAAATGGTAAGTATATAATAATATCAAGTATAGTATGATAAACTATGTAATTTGATGCATAATAAATCTTCAAAATATATTACTTAACTAATTTATGGAAAATCGTTCTTTAAGTCTCTAGTACATCCAAAAATTATAGGAATCATGACATCAAACAATTACCTTATGAAGCAATCCAGTAAATTGTATAACTTAGTTAATATTATTTTGTTTCAAGATTATCTTAAGTTACATAACATTGTATTTATAACTTATAAAAATATTAATACGTAAACATAATCAAGGTAAATGATCAAATAATGTTTAAGTTACGATACATAATCATATAAAAGGATTAGACCTCAAAAGTATATATGATAACCTTATTAAACTTATGTAAGGATATGTTAAACATGTTAAATATACTATTAATATATTATTGAAAAATCCCAAAAATATTAATTCATGAATACAAATCATATTAAAGTGATTCTAATGATCGTTATATCATATAAGAGTCATGTGTGAGTGATTAATCATGGAATTGTGATGATTATTTGCAATCATAAACAAAGAACTTAAAGTATCTAAAATAAGCTGAAAATCGTCGTAGTTTCGAGTTTACCTTTGATTGAATATCCAAATGAATTTTGTTTCCAAATATTTTGTGGCAACTGATCCCTAACATCATTAGGAACATGTGTACCCAAATGGAAAGGAAAATCCAAAGGCTTGCTATGCTAAATAATTCTTGAAAATATAGAACCTATTTTCAGATTTTTAGATAGCAGTCTACGGTTTAGAAATTTTGACCCTCTAAATCACATTATTTGAAAAAAAAAACATTTCCTCATATGAAAGTTAGAGGATATCATGAGGAGTATTCGGCCATTGACCTTGATCAAAATGATTTTTCTACAATTAGTTATGATTTTCTAAGGTGCAGGCGCCGAATGAATAATTTCTGCACAATAAAACCTGGATTGCTAGCAGTGAGAAATTCCTATCTGATGATAGAAAGCAAGACCAGCTTCACCCGAGGCGTTGGAAATCCCGATAGGGAGAGGTTAGGGGGTGGTAAGACATATTATAACAATGTCCCTTTGTTAGCCCGGCAAGAGTGAATTCTTTTATGAAGACTAGCTTTCCAACGGGCAAAGGGTACCATTCATTCCATTAATGAAAAATATTCCGGTTGTTGGTCAATAGTGACAGTAGCCAAACTAATTCTTCAGAAACCCAGTCTGTCTTATATAGTAGCAAGCCGCTTTCAAGAATGAAATCTTATTGGAATGGGTATTTTTGGTAGAAAAAGATAAAATAAGAACTTGGGATGCATTTTCCGTGAAAGTAGACTGAAAAATTAAGAGATTGATAGGAATAAAGAAGGAAAAATTGAAATGATTTTGGGTGTGAAAATTGTTGGAAGAAAGCCTACTATTTATAGTAAAAAAATCATGTTAAAATACTTTTAATTAAGATCCGAATTTAATTTCTTTATTTTTTGCCACCTAATGAATACTCTAATCTGATAATAGGAAGATGTGGCTGCTTTTTCTTCCATAACTTAAAATATGATATGTCTAATTCAAACAAAATACATATAGATTAATATATACATATTTATCTATTTATAGGAAGGGGAGCCTTGGCGCACTGGTAAAGGTGTTGCTGTGTGACTGAGAGGTCACGGGTTCAAGTCCTAGAAGCTGCCTCTTGTCAAATTTGACAGGGGAAGGCTTGCCCCTTATACACCCTTGTGGTGGGACCCTTCTCCAGACCCTCGCATTGCGGGGATGCTTTCGTGCACCGGGTTATATTTATCTATTTATACATGTTAGAGTAATTTAACTAAGGTCTCACCTTAATTTCTTTAACAACTAATCACCAAAATTTGATTTTAATTGTCACAAGAGTGATATGGTAGATTTCAAAACCATTAACCTATGATGTGATATTATTCTTGTTGTTTATAATAAAATAAAATATCAATAAATAGATATTTTTACACATAATTACATATGTGATTTTTTCTAGGTAAAAAACTACAAGATCAATATGTACATGTAAAATATATTTATTAAAGATATTTAAAGTATATAAGATAATAAAAAATGGTTAATTTTCGTTCAAAGACTAAAATGCATTTTTTCTCAAACGTTTGGAGTTAAAAATGCTATTTTTAAAAGTTTGAGGACTAAACTGTAAATTTATATTTTTGTTCAAATTTCAAAGGTGTTGCACCTCTTGAAAGACCAAGAAGTCATCGGAGACCGCTGGGTGGTCCCTAATACGGCGGTCGTGGAAAATTCGCCTCGAGGCCGCAAGACGATCGCCGAAAAGTGGGAACCAATGCTTTCGGCGACAACTGGGCGGTCGCAGATGGGCTTCAGTGACCGCCCAGGGGTCTTCTGGGACCGCCGTAGCCGTCCCAGAAAACCCATAAATCTTGTAGTGTACAAAATATATTTTATATTAAAATATCTTTTTATGTATTTAGTAATATGAAAATAAAAATATGCGGGTACGTTACGTTGTCCCATGGTTTCTAGCTAGTTTGTCTTACAAAAATTTTAAAAAGTGTAGGATCATGGTTTTATGGTTTGTGTTGCTTTTCAAAATGTTTTCTAGAATCTATACTATTATATAAAGGAAGCCATGTAATGGCACGTTGAGACCAATTTTTTTATTTTCTTATTTACCTTTGAACACATTATTAAAGTTGGTCATTGGCTAGGATATAATTGTAATTTATTTTAGTTTTATTATTCTTTAAATCTTTTCATTAAAGGAAACAATTATTACCTTATTTTCCGTTACATAAAAAGAAGGTTAAGATATGTGGATTCTATATCTATATTTACCTTATAATCTTTACAACACAAATTGATTATCTATACTAATATATAAAGGAAGGCATATGAAACCAATTTTATTGATTTCCAACTTTAACCTTATAGTCTTAATTATAATTTTGTACCAAACCTTTAATTTTCAAGTTTGCCCTGGCAATATTATTGTTACATCATTATGTTTCGTACTTACCTAAAATAGGGCTTCATTTTCCCCTTATTATATGTTATTTTTGTTAGGATAACTTCCCCTCTATTCTTATATTCTGCCACGAATTACAAAATCATTTACTACTAAACCAATATCTTCTTTCTCTCATTTTTTTTTCTTCTTCGGTTTACCCTTGTTCTCTGTTATTTTCTTGTTGTCAATATATCTTCCACTCTATTCTAATATTCTGCCACGGATTACAAAATTAGTTACTACTAAACCAATATCCTTTTTTAACACTACCGAACCACTATCTTACCATAACAAAACAAAAAAAGAACAAAAGAAAAACTTTCTTTGACTCAACCGTACGTCTTCCCACTCCTAAAATCGACCCCGCCTTCGACAACCATCTTTAGTTCAAATTCTGTAAGTTTTCTTTATTTCTCTTAACCTTTTAACGTGAATTATGAATTGAGAGAGCATATATAATGAGTTGACTGAAAATTTTGAGTTCTGTTATCAAGTTTTTATTTAGTTTTGAATTCGACCTCTGAATTGGTTCATAAAAGTGGTACAGTAGTGGCAATTTTAGTTCTATATGTTATTTTTATTTGATTTTTGAGGTGAATTGGTTGATAAATGTGGTATGATAGTGTTTTCTTTTTTCTTTTCCCCAACCCATTCAGTAAAATTCAGGGATATGCTATGAGTATCATTAAAATTCAACAAATAAATGAAGTTCTGTACGTATTCTACATTTAGTTTTGAACTTGAACTTTGAATTGATGCAGCGTTCATATGAATAGATGGACTATAAGTTATGTAGGTTTTAAACTCTAGAGTTCATTTCTTTCGGTACTCTATGAACAAGTTTGTGAGTTTTCGTGGCAATTTGTTTCTATTAGTTGAATAACTTTTCTCATTAACCAGTTTTCTTTACGATGTTGTAGGAAACAAAGTTTATTTTAGAAAACGAATTCTGAAAGATCTTCCCTCATTCCTAATGACATATCATCACAAGCAGAGAGAGCAAGAGAAAAAGCTAGGATACGAGAAAGAGAAAGAAGTCAAGCAATGAGTGTAGAATAAAGAGAACCATATCTTGCTTGCAGGCGTCAAAATTGTCGTTTGCAAAGAGTTGCACTTGATAATGATCGTAGTAGCCATGGCATAGAGTTGAGGGCAGGTCAATACAGAATTACAATTTTATTTTACATCAACGGTCTTAATAATTTATTTATTCGAAATAATAATAATACTTAATTAGTACGCATGCTTTCAACCCCTTATACCAGTAAGGAACACTAAAAATAGAAGTGTTTCAGGTATAATGTTTTAATTCAAATTATCACGGCATAAAATTATTGACTTCTTTAACTCTTAGTTTGAACTTTGATAATTAAATATTTTTCCTTATTTGCTAACTGCAGATGATACAATAGTAGTGGGTGTAAAATTCCGTTGTTCCCCTCAGTTATAACTCATTTAGAACTAATAGAATTCCAATTAACCAGTGTCAAGGAACGACATCATGTGCACACGCTACATTGTGCACTACATATATAGATGGTAAGTGACTCTCATTATCATTTGCATATCATTAGTGTAGCATCATGTTTTATCACATTTGTTTGTGAATATAAATTAGAATACTCTTATTTATATATGGAAATAATTATGATACTACAATGCACACATTCAGTAAGACAAAGCAGGCAATTTAGTTTAGAATGCAAGTTTGTTGTGTGTAATATTCTAATATTTGGTGTTTGTGTAAAGCTGGAATCGAAAAGTTATAATTGTCCTTACTGAAGTTAGTGAACTAGAATCACTGATATATTTTAAATTCACTCCTAGAAAGACAATTATCTCCACCTCTATTATTATAAATGTCTTACTTTAACATAGTCTTGAATGTGTTTGTTTGCATTATGTAAATCCAAAAGTGTAGCTATGGGATTGAATCATTTTGCAAGAACCATGTGTGATGTCAAAGGTTAATAATGTTTGTTTAGAAATATTTGTTTCTGGTGATCATTTTCGACTGCTGTACAAGGTATGAATTGATTTATTTTGTCATTCTTATTTCTTAAGTTGTCCATTTAGTACCATATATATGTATCATTATTATATTTAATTCATTTATTTGTTTTAGCTCCTTCAACGTAGCCGTTGTTTAATAAGCTTATCTCAAGAAGAAACATTATCTAACTTTGTTATTCTTTAATTGGTTGACAAAATGCAGAAATTTGACGCTAGAGCAAATTTATGGCACGAGTATAGCCCCCCAGATAGTTATTTTGCAAAAGAGGAATGGCTCGGCAAAAGGAATATCAATTATTGACAAGCTATTTGCCTTCTCATTGAGTGACTTATTTACTATTTAACATCTTACATATATAGACTTTAAACATCTGTTTTATTGGATGATGAATCATTTATAAGCTCTTAAAACTCTATGAAATTACATTGGTTTGGTTATTTTAGTCGTGTTCAGCTTTGTACTATTTAGACACTGACTCTTCATGGATGGATATGCACTTGCGTGATTTTTTTATTTTTTTTTTTTACCTTTTTACAACGTTAAGTTTGAATGGCCCCTGTCAAGTGAATAAGATTTTGCTTTACAAAATCATGTACACCAAACTTGATTATACTGTACACCAAACAAATTTATGCACGCGGATTAGTATTATACTTATAATAAAAATTAACGTGCGGGACCGCGTGCCAACGTTTCTAGTATGGTAGAAACGAACGTTATTTGAAGGACAAAATATATTTTTCATTATAATAGAAACATATATATATGCCTAATTAGTACTTTAAATAGTTTTGTAAAAAAAAATTTACATTCATGTCCGACTTTTAATAAGAGATAAATTTAAGGTAGTCTTTATAACAAAAGTAACAAATTAAATAACAATAGTAAGGATTAATGAATATGGACTTTTAATTGTGCCTAATTTAAGTGCGTATATGCATGTATTTGTCCCTAACGTAACAGTGATGAGAAGTAACGATAGTGATTAACTAATTGCTTAATTTGATACTCCTTTTAGTTTCCTAAAATCAGAGCTTGGAATCATCCTATTATAAATAAAATGATTATTCAGCGCATATGACGCTTGAGAATCATCAAAGTGAATCACAATTACGCACATAGTCTCTTTATTCACTCCATGCATAATCTACATATATACTATTCCACAATACACACTTATTGACAGCTAATTGTTAATTAATGAATTAACAAAAACTCCCTAACGTAATTAAGGAAAAATATAAATTTCACAAGATTCCGTCTCCCACCATTATTCGCAGTATATGGTAAATACCGATATACTATAAATGTAGATTCTGTTTCTCATAAATATTTTAATAATATTAATAAAAATATTGTAGCCAGTTGCCTTATATCTATTTTATGTCCATAAACAGCCAAAGAATTTGAATCAATAGCGGTTAGATTCTTCAAATTTTAAAAAATATTTGGTTCCTAATTCGTATAACTAAGGTGTCTAATTAAGAAAAAAAGGTCACTACTCTTAATAAGAAAAAAAATACCAAGTAGTCTCTTGCTATATAAGAGATGGTGATTATCGATTGAAACATATTCATACTGAAACTAATTTTAATCAGCCATGATGATCAGAATCATTCCACAAAAAGTTTCTTTCAGTTTATTACTAGTTCTTTGTGTTGTGGCTCTAACTCATTGTCATGCTTTAAATGAAGAAAGGAAGGCAAGTATCTTGTGTTTTTTTATGAACTTGTGCTTCACTTTATTCACTTCTACACATAAAAAATTGGATCATATTTTATTGAAATTAGATTGCAACATTTTTCAAGTTTTTAATGTATTTTTTGAACAGGTGTATATAGTATACATGGGTGGTCTTAATGAAAATGATCAATCACCTTCATCTACTCATTTTAACATGCTTCAAAATGTGGTAGATCCCAGGTACTAAATTCATTCATTGAGACTATCATATGAACATACATATTTTCATACAAGAATAACAAAATTATTTTTTTCATTTTTACTTGTCAAAGCCATGTTGAGAGATCATTGGTGAGAAGTTACACCAGGAGCTTTAATGGATTTGCAGCCTCTCTAACAGAACGAGAGAAGGATCAGTTAGCTGGTAATGTTCTTTACACTAACTTTCCTTTTTGTGTTAATATCAATATCACTTTTGTGTGCTTACACAACTAAATATATGATTCAATCTTTGATATTCTTTATACTTTCAGGTCATGAAGATGTCGTAACGATTATCCCGAGTACGACTTACTATCCTCAGACGACGAGGTCTTGGGATTACATGGGAGTCTCAGAACATGTTCATCGAGACCTCACGGTCGAGAGTGACATTGTCATTGGTGTCCTTGACTCCGGAGTGTGGCCGGAATCCGAGAGTTTCAGCGACGTAGGCTTCGGCCCTCCTCCCAAGAAATGGAAAGGAGCTTGCAAAGGAGGATTCAACTTCACCTGCAACCAGTAAACAAACCTATTGTCCATTACTTGTCAAATAATAATCAACAACACTATTGTTCACCGTACACAGCACTAACAAGTATTCATGCTTTTGCAGCAAATTGATCGGGGCACGTTACTATAACTCCTTGCAGCCTGGCTACGTTACCGCCAGAGATGAGCAGGGACATGGAACTCACACTGCATCAACAGCTGCCGGAAACTACGTGAGAGATGTCAGTTACCATGGCCTTGCGAAAGGCACTGTCAGAGGAGGCGTTCCTTCTGCAAGAATCGCTGCTTACAAAGTTTGTTATGTCATAGGGTGCTCGTCGCCAGATATACTAGCTGCATTTGACGATGCTATAGCTGACGGGGTCGATATTATAAATCTCTCCCTTGGAGGTGGGGCATCTGACTTGACACTCGACGTCAATGCAATTGGTGCTCTTCACGCAGCACAGAAAGGTATTTTAGTGGTGCAGGCTGCGGGGAACGATGGTAAAAAGGGTACCACTGGGGGCACTGTTCCATGGATTTTGACAGCCGCAGCCAGCAGCGACAATAGGGGGATCGCAACCAAAGTCGCTCTTGGCGATGGAACTACATTGACTGTATGAACAACATTCCTTTTACGGAAATTTTATCTCATTTGAAGTTGTTTCGTTACACTTTGATGAGTTCCTTTTGTTACAGGGGAAATCAGTGAATACCTATGATTTGAAGGGGACTATGTATCCTTTGGTTTATGGAAAAGATGTCACAATGCTGTGCAGTGAAGAGGCCGCAAAGTAAGTTTTTACCACTGTGCACAACCTGTTTCATTTTTGAGTTTGCTTTTGAACTAATGAAGAAGGGGAGCCTTGGCGCACTGGTAAAGGTGTTGCTGTGTGACTGAGAGGTCACGGGTTCAAGTCTTGGGAGCGGCCTCTTGTCAATTTTTGACAAGGGAAGGCTTGCCCCTTATACACCCTTGTGGTGGGACCCTTCTCCGGACCCTCGCATTGCGGGGATGCTTTCGTGCACCGGGTTGCCCTTTTTTTTTTTTTTGAACTAATGAAAATTGGCTATTTTATGAATCTCAGGGCGTGTACCTCTGGATGCTTACAAGAGCATTTGGTGAAAGGGAAGATTGTGCTCTGCAACACATACCAAATGATAGATGAAGTCGCGAGAGCAGGAGCGGTGGGCTTAGTTGTACAAGCTGATAGTCAACCTGATGTTTCCTTTACTTTTCCTCTTCCAACTTCAGCAATCAGTGAAAAGGACTTTTCTGTTGTAGAAAGCTACGTCAACTCCACGAAGTAACGATCTTCTTTCTTCAACAGAAAACTACATCATGTATACTGAAAATGCTCAGATTATTCAATCTCTACTACTGCCAGGTTTCCCAAAGTAACAATACTGAAGAGCGAAGCCATAAGAATTCACGATGCCCCTAGTATTGCTAGCTTTTCTTCAAGAGGGCCCAATCTCATCATTCCGGATATACTAAAGGTACTACAACGCAAGAAAACACGTTACCTTTTTGCTCTATGTATACAATGTTATAGTTTTGATACATTGTATATTAATCACCCTCTTGACGATAAAAACAGCCGGACATAACAGCACCTGGAATGGATATCTTGGCAGCATACTCGCCTCTTGCTCCACCTTCAGATAGTTCTTATGATAAAAAATCAACCAAGTATAACATACTCTCTGGTACATCAATGTCTTGCCCACACATTGCTGGATCAGCTGCTTATATTAAATCATTGAATCCCGATTGGTCTCCATCAGCAATCAAATCAGCTCTCATGACAACTTGTAATGAATTCTTAAACACCACCTCATCACATCAATATGTAATCTTGTTTCTCTTGCAACTTAGTATGAAGTAATGTTCATAACTTTTTTTCTTGTCTTTCGTGCACGTAGCCTGGAGAATGAATGCAAAAGAGGACCCATACGCTGAATTCTCATATGGAGCAGGGCATATTGATCCAGTAAAAGCTGCAGATCCAGGCCTCGTTTATGAAACTTTATGGGAGGATTATGGCAAAATGCTTTGCGCTTTGGGTTACAATACTACAACTATAGTACAGGTGTTTGGACTTAACAGCCACAGTTGCTCGAACGGGGTAATGAAACCAAGGAACGTTAACTATCCTTCCATGACCGCTCAAGTTAAGGCAGCTACAGGTAACAGAAGTACACCATTCTCAGCGAAGTTCATCAGGACAGTTACAAACGTGGGACATGCAAATTCAACTTATAAGGTGACGACGAGCAAGAGTTCGGAATATAGCATATCCGTGAAGCCACGCGTGCTTAAATTTAAAGCATTGCATGAGCAGAAATCATTTGAAGTGATCATCAGTGGGAAGATGAAGGGGAATATGTCATCAGCAGAATTGGAGTGGTCTGATGGCTCCTATCTTGTACGGAGCCCAATTGTTGTGTATACAGATTCTGTCTAGATCAAGAATTGGCCAAGTGTGTAGTTAAATAATGATTTAGTAATGAGGGAACTTTGTGTAAAGACAATTTGTTTGTGATACTAGTCCACAAATAAACAATCCATGTAAGAGAATGCTGAAATTGATTAAGATCTTGATGACCTTGAAAACCAGATAGCAAAACCAATTGTCAAAAATTACTCAGATCGATATCTCTGTGCTTTACCTACTAGTACAGTTTATAATGTATTACATAGTATATAACATCACCTCTAACAAGGTACCTAAATGTGGGAATGACTATAATACATTCCCAGTTTTAAGTGTACATGAGGTTGGTGGAAAGACATCATTCCAATTGACCTCACTATTGAAAATGACATTCCTATCTTTTACTTTTCACTTCAACAAGGCTGAAGGTCGCCTCTAATACATGGTGCTGGATAAGGAAGCAGCAAAGGGAAAGAATCTGTGGAAGCCGAGGACTTGTTTCGAAGAAAAAATTAATTACCTTAAACCAATCCAGTAGAGTTTTATGATAAATTTATAGATGGGGGGAATTAAACATGAGGTTGTGTTTTTCTCATGATGTTTCCCAGACCTTGTAATCTCTGCCCTCATAGGCTACAGACCACTTTTGTGAATCATTTGATGGCTCGTAGTGACCAGGTCCAATCTTCATTGCCACCTTTTCATCAATCACCGCTGCATAAACATCTCTCTCCGCCTTGACTATTTTAACCTAAATCAAAAATGTAAGATCCAGAATGGGAGGTCAAGACATTGGGTTAATGTATTTGATATTCTACTAATATTAAACTAAAACCGATCTTATCCTGGTAAGATAAAAGGCTTTTGCGCGTTAAAAAAATTGGTCACAGTTAACATGACCAACCTACATTGCAGCGTTGAATGGTAATTATTTAGAAGGGGGTAGTTGTTCTTTTTTTTTTCTTTTTTTTTTTTTTTTTTTTTGCTTTTTCCCTGGTGATATTGGTTATAATACAGCCAAGACCCAATCCACAACTATTGTAGAGAATGAATTGAAATCTAGCTACATGCAGTAAAGGGTCAAAAAATTGACGCAAAGTTTTCCAGAACTTACCGTGCTTCGACAGTTAATCTTATTCCGCTTTCTGATAGAAATAAGTCCTGCTATATCATTTTGATAGTCAGAGAAAATGTGGTCATAGAACACTGATGGTGTTCCAGGGTGTGTTAAGATATACGCATAACCCTGCATTTCTTTTCCACCGGGAAATCTCCAGTGACCCTGCAAAAAATTAATCAATCAAGATAAAGTAAAAGAAACAGTAGATAACTTGCACTTATCAGTTTCAATCATAAACCAGCTAGCGAAATTCAAAGATTTTGAGTTTACGTGCAGGAAATCAACGAAAATGCAGAGGAATCAATTTGTTAGAACGAGCAATGTATGTCACTGCTGATCAAATAGGTAAGATGATTACTAATTACGGCAACGGAAAGATTGCCATTCTAACACAGAGATAAAATTTGCATGAAAATAACACTACTTGATCATGACGGCCGCTTAATCGTGGCAAAATGGTCTTTCCACATATGCAGTACTGAAGTACAGAAAGAAGAGTTAATACGATAATCGCCCCTACCTGAGTGGAACCAGTGTCATGATTTTCAATAAAAGTAATTGCCCTTGACGGCCACCATCCCATAACTCCTGGAGGTTTTCCTTTCTCATCCGACAATCGCCAGTACTCACATTTTTCAAGTGCCTATATAACACAGTAAAAAGGAAGAGAAAATATTTAATGCTTTGGTTGACTGACCAAGTTTGTAAACTTAGTATCACATCGACACAGCCTAATAAATGACTTAATTTGAAAAAACGAGAAAACAGCTAGATACTTACTGAATGAAGAATTCCTTTTGTTGTGACATCAAAAGCACCAGCAGCTCCATTTGTAGCATTAATCCAATCGACGATTCTCTGCCTATGTGCATCTTGATTATGATCCATCTCACCATATGAGTAACTAAGGGAATCCCAAAACTCGCCCACAGCAAAGTAAGGCTCACTTGCATCCAAGTAATCCTTTACATAGCCACCCCAAAAACCCCTAACGAAATCAAGTCTCCATCCATCATAACCAATTTCCTCCCTATATGTTCAAACAACAGCCAAAAGATATCATCTTAAGCAACAACCTAAAAAAATAGAGAAAAGCTTCAAGTATGGTGCAAAAAGTTATTTAGGCCATCTAAATAATTTAAATGAAATATCAGTATCTTTGTCTTAAAGTTGTCATCTCCAGCCAACAGCCTTGATAAGTGAGGAATTATTATAACCATTTTTAATACTTTCTATGACCAGTAAAACTGTTACAAATTTTAGGAGTGATAACTAACCGTAACCAGCACAGCCATTCTTTGATATCATTTCTGACAAAATCTTGAGAGTGATCGATGTTTGGAGCTGCATGGAAGTTATCACCACTACTCTTATTGCCTCTTCCCTGTGAGTGATCAAACAGAACAACTATTTATAATTGCAGCAGAAATCTACTGATTGCTTGCTTTATAAATTGGAATAAATATTTAATGTTGGCCCGACTTGGGGTTTATTCATGATATAACTTCTGTCCACTAATTCCAAACAAGTATGTTATTAATACAGCAAGCCTATCACTGACAATTTCCAAAACTAAATAAATCAAAAAGAAGCAGGCTCAAAAAGTTCCATAAAAGAAATTAACCCTTCATCAAAGAAAACCAAATTATACAAATTATATAAGCAGAAGGAAGTCGATTGGGTTCCTTTTTTTGAAATGAAAATGAGAAGTAAGAAAACATCACAAATTACCACAATTGACTGATATCAGCAGAAGTGTATAAAAACAATCAGTAAATCTTTTTGCTTTCTCTTTTTTCTCCTTTTATGCTGTTACTTTACAAAAGCCCATGATTATGATTCCCAAAATGCTAAAACTTCATAACACTTCGATGAATTTTAGGTAGAAATACACCGCACCTGGAAATGTGGATCATCAGCAACAACTGCACGGTCGTCCCAATTCAAGCGACCACCAAAAATGTTCCAAACACCATTTTGATTTTGAGACTGAGCACATCGATGGTTCAGAACAGCATCTCCGAGAACCTTTATACCCGCTTTATGCAGTCTCTTCACAAGGGCTTTTAATTGATCAATGTTACCATACCTGTTATCATTGTCATTGTTATTCAAATAACAAAAAATATTAAATAACAACCATGGTGCTAGTAGTAAATAGTAATGATAGCACTACCAAAGATAAACAAAATTTGAAAAAAGAGGGGGACCGATCCTTTGTGAGACCAGCATTGCAGCTCAAGCTTCAAAAGTGATTGTGACTTAAACAAATGAAAGGCATTATTTCAAATAGAACTAAGCTAGTAGCAGCTACATATATTAATTGTGTCAACTAGACAATACCTGGAATTTAAGTTGTACAGGTCCCTAGGCATGTAACCTTCAGGTGACACAGAATCCGTAGGTGGAGGTAACCAGATGACAGTAAACCCGAGTGATGATAACTTTGAAGCTTTTTCATTAAGTTCCAGATACCAGTTTCCTGATTTATGGGATTCCCAATTAAATCCCTGGCATAGGATCTCGTGTCCTGAACCAGTTCCTGAACATATTTTCACAGGGGGTTCTACATCCTCCTCATCTCCAGAAAGGTCAGCTTCAAATGTTGGCGTAGAACTTCTGAAGATACTATAGGCTTCAGCTGCAAGCTTCTCAATTTCTTGGAGAATGATCTCTTGTGCTTCTCTGCTTTTTGTTTTCTGATTCTTTTCAGAGGATATACCACTAATTAGGCTTCTTAACTCACTAATGATTTCATCTGTGTATATAGATTCAGAAGCATCACCAGACATCACTGCAGCACCAAACTCCTGAAGTTGACCCTCACTTTCGGATTGCATCAGACCAGATTGTTTACCTGGGACCACTGAACTTGAGAAGGGTATATAAAAATCATTTCCCTTGCAATTTAACCATGTATTATCATTCAGCTTCAGCACAAAGACAAAACCCAAGAGAGATTCATCCAACGTGAATGAACCCCAAGATCCACGTCCGTCATCCTTTTGCTGCAAGGGATTATAGAAATATTTCAGTGAATAACCAATCAAAGTTTGAGAAAAGGGATTCTAAGAAAAAAATATATAGTTTAATGAGGTTTTCTGGGGCAGAAAATTCAACATGCTTGGTGATCAAGAAACAGAAGATGTTAATTTCTAAACCTTTAGCGAACTATCTGGATAAACAAATCAAAACTAGGACACTAAACCAAATGACAAATTCCATCCCCGCTGTGAAAGCAACAATATTTTAATCTTTCATTGTTTAATCCAGAATTCCACATTATAAGAGAGAAGACTTCTGATTTCCCAGCATCAAAATCTTTTATTTCCCAAGAGTTCTTGCGTATTACACAAGAACGATATTTTCAGGCATTCTGGAGGTATCATGAGTATTTAAAAGAACGTTAAACCTTGAACATAGAATTGATCACTGTGAATGAGGCATCTTGACTGACATACTCGTAAGACCTTTCTGACATAATTTCGATATAGATATACGAAATGTTATTTCTAACCATTTCCTCTTATTCTTAAGCTGACTGCATGAAGAAGTCAAATAGAAAAACAATAGCCTACCCCAGCTTTAAGCGATCAAGTTGTCGCAACAGAACTGAACCAGTTACTATCTAATAGGTTTAAGTCTATTAAGCAGAATCCAACGAGAATTTGATTTGAGTCAGATTAAATTCAGGCACATTTATCTTTCTTATTCACTTATCTACCTTATCCAGGAACTAACATGAACTAAATTTTAGCTTGATTGAGCCAATATTTTTTGTTCTTTTATTTACCTGCAAAAGAGTCTGTAGAGCTCGGTTCTTGAACTTGGCTGTTTCGGGAGGATATGGCTCGGCTGGGATTACCCAAGTTTTACCTTCATCTTTACAGACACCCCAGTGTGCAACTACGTCTCCCGGTAAATCAGTTACAATGTTCAAGACATATTTGGCTTTCTCCGGACAGTGCCTCACAGAAACGGTAAGTGAGTTATCAGTAATAGTTTCTCGAAAAATGGAATGCTCTGCATAAAAGCCTTCAAGACGCCTGTTTATCGATTCAGATTCTTTAAGATCTTCTCCTTCAGAATTAGCAGCTTCAGGCTTAAGAAGAATGTTTGAGAGCTGTCCCATAGTACCTATGAGTTACACAAATGTAAATCATGGGGAGAAGGAGCAATAACATGAAGAAATAGACAAGGGAAAAATAACATGATATCATCTACTTCTAATAGGACAAAGAATTGGTTTTGCAGTATTTAGGATATGACGGGTATTTTAGTACTCTAAACAACTTCAAGAATGTGATCATCATTCATTTGGCTAAAAAGATTGTCAAAGTAAATGGCAAAATGCTAGTTGTATGAATCACTTCGACAAACTTACATCACAATTTTTTCACGTAACCCACACATCATACCCATTACTAATATAAACAGCTTGGCTGAACTAATGGGTCGAAAGAGTATCCCGCCAAATCATCTAGTTTCTCAGCTCAATAAAGTGGATTTGAAGGTACACCAATTAAACCAAACTTCAATAGTATCTTCAGAAAGATGTTCTATAATATACAACAGATAAATTTTAAAGTAACCTGGCCACGTACCCTTGCTATTTTGGGTTCCTACAACGTTTCCCTCGTCTCCTAGGTACCCGATTAGAGGCACTTTAAAGTCTCTTCCTCTATGCTGATACCAGTGTCCACTTTCCTCGTCCTAGAACGTTAAGAAAAACAAAACACAAGAAGACATCAAAGTCAAAATGGGGCTAATCTCAAAGTCATATAACCTACACAGAAACCATTGGGATTGCAACAGAGCGAAATGCACCTTCAGTACAAAATTTATAGCCGCAATTGAACTGTTAGTATTCAAATCAATCTTCACTTCATACAATGCTTCCCCTTCTACCGACTCAGATGATGTTTCGAAAGGAGTGTCGATCGCATAATCCTGAAGAGTAGTCAGTGCCAATATTAAAGATCGGTAAGAAACAACATCAACAATCGCCAACCACCAAACAACAAAGAAAGATAAACGAAATTTACCTTAACGGGTACAGAATCTGGAGGTCTCATATCCGAAGGAGGTTGATCCCATTCACTGCAAAAAATACATCGCGGTGAAACTGTCACTCATCGGGAGACACACAACAGTCTCCAGCATATTCATCACAATGCATCCATAATAAGCAGAGCTAATGAATGATACAGTATGTTGTCATGATCCAAATAATAGATAATTGTAACGTTGAAAAATCTTCGACAACATACTGCATTCAATTCATGCACATCTACTATTGAGAAAAAATTGTCACCAATGATCAGTTTCAAAAAACTGGCGAATCATTGCACAAACATAAAGCATGCCTGCCAACGTCGCCAACGTAAGTAACTCCCCAGTGCAGAACCCACTTTCCGGGCAGACTACACCCAACAATAAGCTGCCAATGCTCTTCATCCTTCCCACTCTCTAATTTGATACTTATCTTCCCTTCCACCTGTCATCATTCCAACAAACCAATTGAAAAAAAACTGTCCATCCATATATTCCATTAAAGCCTAAAACTACAAATAGCACTAAATTCACCAATTAAAGCAACCCAAAATAAATAAAACAAAACCATTTCACATAAATTACTAAAAAGGTTCAAACTTTAACTTAAACTAAATAAAATCTAACCATTTTAATTAAATTACTGTAAAGATTGGAACTTTAACTTAAATTAACTATCTAAAACTAAAGATTAAATTTTTTCATGTCCCAAAATTCATAAAACTGCTAATAATTTCAACAAAAACATTACGATCACGATAAGCAACACGGCGTCGTATAATGCATTAGTATACAAATTAAGTACCTTTTCAGGGCGTTTAAGGGGAAAATTTTCGGTGAATGTGACGTCATCCGACACGGAGGCTTCAACGGCGGGGGCGTCGGTGGAGCTGACAGCTTGGGGAAGATTAAAATGGCGGGAGCGGATAGTGAAGCAGCGATTTGGGGTGTGTTTGCAATTTTGGGGAAATGGAGGGGGTTTTCTGGAAATGATACGGAATTTGGGGAGGAGCTTGAGAGAAGAGGCGGCTCGGTGGCGGTGGTGGTGGTGGTGGTGGTGGTGGTGGTGGAGTAAGAGTGGATCTGTTGGAGCTAACGACATCGTTTTGTTTACACAGAACAGAACCTGAGGTGTGAAGAGAAGCGGGGGGAAGACGATATTTTGCGCGTATATATACAAAATTAGTTACAATTTTTATAATAATATATTTAATGTACATTATTATTATATTTATGAGATGTCGGTAATTTTTTTTATTTTTTTTAATAGGAATGAGATGTCGGTAAATAACCATACATATTATGAAGAAATATTATGTAGCGTATATTATTAACACACACTCCCTCAGGTATGGGATAATTACAGGTACACCTCCCTTGTGTCTGAGAAATTGCATAAACATCCTTTACATTACTCTTTTTAAAAATGTTTGATGACTGTATGAGGAGCAATTTGGTTTAAATTATAATCTTTTTTATTTTAGATATATATTAATATATATATATATATATGTTAACGGGTTTAGAATTATTCCCTATTTAACGGAAGATATTTATATTGGGTCGGAACGCCCTGTCCGTGATTCAGAAACAATCGCAGATGGAAATGACTGGAAAATAATTAGAGATACAAGAAAATTTCCTTCCTTTATTCACTGAACTTTTCCTCCTCTTATCTTTGTGTATTTGTGGTCAGTTGTGCTAAGTTAAGCTTGGTCCTCTCTCTTCTGTTGATCACCTCCCTTTATATAGACTTTGATAAGGGCAGGTGTCATTGTGCATGTGTTTTAGTAAAGACAGGTGTCGTTTCATTGATACAGGTGTAAAAACTAGGATAAGGTTTATCTTTTAATCTATTGGATGCTGACTAGACCCGATTTTGTGCTTTCCGATGGCTTCGAGGATCTCCAATGAATGAGTATTTTGGGGGCGTTATTCTTCTAAGGGCTATGCTTTTGTTGATACATAATGGAAATGCTCATATGGAAGTAAGGACTGCTGTATATGCTTTCCGAGGGGTTTTATTTCTCTTTCTTGACTCGGGTTCATTCTTCAATGATCAGGGGCGATCTCCGAGGACATAATGTGATAGCGTAACAGGATTTTTGATAGCATAATGTGATCCCGAGGGCTTGATTTGATCTCCGAGGGCTTGGTTTGATGATCCGAGGGCTTGGTTTGATCTCCGAGGGCTGTATTTGCTCTATTTGAAACGAGACTTTTCCATTTAAGTTCTCGGAATATATTTATTGGGCACTCTGTTCTTCATTTCTAGTTTTTT
This sequence comes from Linaria vulgaris, assembly GCA_948329865.1. NCBI lineage: Eukaryota > Viridiplantae > Streptophyta > Magnoliopsida > Lamiales > Plantaginaceae > Linaria > Linaria vulgaris. The sequence goes on along the minus strand of OX415254.1, from coordinate 103,825,834 downwards.
CTCTGAGAGTGAGTCTTCGGATGATGGTCCGAGGGCAATTTTCATTGAGGAACGTGATCCGAGGGCAGTTCATACTGAGGAGTGTTCAGCAAGGAAGTTTTCTTGTAAGTTCATGGGACTCGGGGTCCGTTGTGGTCCCTCTTGACGCATTGGTGGATATCGGAGTCGCGTGGATCCATCGGGGTTTGCTCTTTTTCCGATGCCGCGTTGATATATGTTTTTTACTCACCATTTGACTTTCCAAGGGACGCTTAGGTTCCTCCCCGTGTGCTCTTCTATGCCTTTGTTAGGCCAGTGACCGAGAAGTAGGGCAACATCCGAGGGGGTCTCCTTATTAGGAGTGGGTACCTCTCATCGGAAGTACTCGTGACAACTGTATTGTCCATTTATTAATTTTCCGATTAGGATTAACCTTCTTCTTTTCCCCTTTTTTTATTTTTATAGTTAACACTAGCCCCCCCAAATTTCGATCGCCTTCGTAGAGGTGAGCGAAATTTTAATCATCGTCCTCGGTGAGGTGAGGGGTTAGTTCACGTTCTAGTATTCCTTATTTTTATTATTTGATATTTTTCCGAAGGAGTGTTTATAAAAAAAAAAAAAAAAGTAGACCGGACAGAATTTTACCGTGCTGCCCTTGAGGGTTCCGTTTCAGTGTAGGCGGAGGATGCGGAGCCTTTGTTGCAGGTGACCGTTGGCTCTTTAAAGTTTCAAAATCTTTGACCGTTTGTAACGGTCAGACGTCAATGGCGTGGCGCACGGATACGGGGGTTACGTGGGTTTTTAATTGCGCTCCACGTGTTAAATGTTTGTGACCGTTGTCCTTTTTCTTCCTATAAATATGAGAATTGTTCCTCTTCTCTTCTCACTTTCACAGCTTTCTCTCACGCCAAATTCTCTCTAGAGCAAATTTTTCTTTCCTTCTTCCTTTCTTCTCATACTTTGCGCATCATTCTTTCAGTAATTTCACGCACAATTCACCTTTTTTCTTTTTCGAACAAATACCCCTTCTGAATTATTACATAAATGGCTTCCTCTGCTAGCACTGATCATATTGCCGCCGCCACCTCCTCGGAAGTCACTGCTCCGATTGACTCTTCCGCAAATGTAAGGAGTATTCCGGTGGGGGTTGTTACTCGTAAATGCAAAGGAGAGATTCCTACCTCCTCTGAGGGTGGCGCTACTTCTTCTAAAAAAGCTAGGGTTCCCAAACCGAAGAAGGCGCCTCTTCGGACTTTCGCCAAAGTGGAGAAGGTTCCGAGTATCGCTACTCGTGAACAAGTGTTAGATTTGTTTACCTCAACCGGGGCTTTTCAAAAGAACATGGTGTTCCAAATCCCGACGAGGAATGAGAGAGCATGTTATCCTCCTCCGGGTATGTTGACAGTTTATTTTGCCCAAGTAAAATATGGGTGGCGTTCTTTCATGCCACCTTTCTTTTGTGAGGTCTTTCAAACTTGTAATATTAGTCTGAGTCAAATGGTTTCGAATGGGTTTGCTGCCCTCTGCATTTATGCTTTTTGGTGCCAAGTGAATGGGTTAGAGTGTAGGGTAGATCACTTTCTATCAATTTTTGATGTGGGGGTGTCGCCCGGGGGGTATCCCTTCTACAATGTTCGTCACCGGGACAACTCGGGGGATTCTACAAAAAGAATTTTGGGTGCGGCAATTACTTCACATAGCGTTTGGAAAAATAGGTATTTTTTTGTGAAGCCCGCACAAAGTGAATGGGATATGCCCTTTGATTGGAGGGAGGGCACAACTCCCGTGCACACTTTGGACCCGGAGATAGTTTTATCTCCCGTGATTTCTCAGCACAAGTTGATGGAGTCGGAAGATTTTATGATGCTGTTTGAGACGTCCGGACTTCACCACATGGTTTTTACCGACGATGCCGTGGAAAAGCCCTTGTCCCTGTCTTCCGCTGCGAGGAACCTTTTTCGTAAGTTCCCTATTCTCTTCTTTTATTCCTCTTCTGAGTATAATGGTGAATTGTATTTATATATGTTGACTTTGGGGTGATGCAGAGGAGGTTATGGCCAATTATTACTTGCAGTCGGGTCCAAATGAACCTACTCCGAGTGGTATTTCTCATGTGCCAGAGGAGGGTGATTACGAGGAAGAGGAGGTCAATGCCCCCGAGGGCGAGCACACGGCTCCGGAGACGGGAGGAGTTCACGAGGACCACTCCCCTCTGTGCATAGATATGACGGGGGTTATCAGAAGTGCAGTTCCATTACGCCAGGTAGCTCCTTCTTCTTGGGATTTGACTTTGGTGCCAGTTTCTAGGTCCGAGACGGGAGATCTATCCGTTTCTGGATCCGATATAGGAAATTCTCCGAGGGTTTCCGAAGAAGGGATATTTCCGAGAGCGACTGAGGAGGAATCTGTCCAGAAGACTACAGAGGTGATAGACTTGTCTTCTGATGATCCCTCTCCTATGTCCACTTATGAAGCTGAGCCCGCGCCCATTGAGGTTTCTGAATCTGCCCCTCGTGGTGAGTTCTTATAAGTTTTAACGAAAATTTTCATATCTTCACTGTAGACTTCTTTCATGTGCTGATGCTTTCCTTATTGATGCAGAAACTGTGGATAAAGGCAAGGCTCCGATGGTAGAAGAGCCCTCTTTATATGGTAAGCGTTCATTATCTGTCCTCTTTTGGCGATAATTTTTTCTAGTTTCATTCTCTTTCTTACCTACAGTGATTACCTTTTGTAGAGGAAGATTTCTTGGCCCAGTTTAATGTTCCCGAGCAGGAGGCCTCACGAGGGGGTTCCGAAGATACCCAATGGGAGTTTGATCCCTCTTCCGAGGACAGAGATGTGAAGGAGGGGATCTTGAATTCGCTACTGGGGGAGACTGGCCCATCCGTCGTAGCTGGTGGTTCTCGGGCCGTATTCACTAACTCGGAGGTGATGACTCCAGTACTCGGAACTACTCCTCCAAGGGGTCATATTCCAGTATCTTCCTCTGTTCCTGTGACTCTTTCTCCGAGAGGTCACACCTTTCAGGCGCCCATACCTCCTAGTGGGCCAGAGGGGCAATTTTCATCTCGGACAGTTGGGGAAGCCTATCAGGATATTCTCCAGTTCTTTGCTTCCTCTAGCTCAACACCCACCGATGGGTATCAATTTCTGTACACTAGTCTTAACTGGTTGGGGCTCATGGTAAGTTTCTTTATATTAATTTTCCCCTTTTTCTTCTTCTAGGGTTGTACCATTTATCCGCAATAACTTCTTTTTGTGCTTATTTTCTGCAGATTGGGAAGACTCGGGAAGCAGTTACTGCGGTAGAGGAGCGTGGTCTGAAAGAAGTGAAGGAGTTGGAAGCTCTCCGAGAGCAATTAGCGCCTCTTGTATCCAGAGATAAGGAGAGTCAGATGAGAGAAGAAGTGCTTCTTACAAAAATTTCCAACTACGAGTTCGCGTTGCGAGAAGCGGAGAAAACCAACGAGGGCCTGCAACATAGGTTGGATTTGGCGGAATCTGCTCGTAAGAAGATAGAAGTCTTCGAGAAGGCTGCAGTGGCCAAGCTAGCCCTTTTGGAGAAGGAAAAAGGGGAGTCCGAGAGGGTTCTCAATGCTCGTATCACTGCTCTCGAGAAGGAAGTGGTTGAAGGTTGTGAGAGAGAGAGGAATCTTCAGGAGACATTGGGACAAGTCACCGATAGGGCTGAGTCAACTGAGGGAAAGTTAGTAAACTTTCTTTCTCCCGAGGAGGTGCAGGCTAAGATTGATGCAGCCGTACAATTTGCTCAACGAGAGATCTCTAGGCAGCACTCGGGAGTCTCTGATACGCCTTCTCACGAGCTTTTGACAGGTCATCTTCTGTGGGGCTATTTGGAATGTGCTAGGTTGGCCAAGTCTCTATTAAGGTCGGATGTGGACTTTTCCAAATCTTTTGATCTTCGCAAGTTGAAGAAGCCAACTCCCGAGGACTGTCATTATTTTGTGGGGAGATTTGGAGGCTTACTATCCCCTAGGGATTCTCCCGCGCCTTCTCCGATGCGCTCTGCCAGTAGTCCGAGCCCGAGGGCTAGTGGTTCCGGGGGGTATTTTCCCCAATTTCTCGCCTTGCTTCGCTGGGTACTTCTGCCGAAGAGACGACTCCTTCACACCCTTCTACCACGAGGGGATAGTCTTTTCCTTGTAATATTTTGTTTCTTGTTTTAAATAAATATCCTTTGTACTTATCACCCTTTCCGAGGGCTTCTCGGCTTCTTAAATAAATAAATATTTTTCATTTTTTATTTCTCATTTCTCTACCTTTTGTCTTTATTGTTAAAATTTGATTAAGGAGGATAATGATAAACCATATAAGATTGCTGACTAAGTTTATTTCCTAAGTAGGAGGTGTTGCTTTGCATGGTAAAGTAAGATACGTGTCACTTTTAATTAAGAAAGTTTCTCGACACGTGTCCCTTACTTTATGTAATATGAATCTAATCTTCTTCTTTTAATCAAGGAGTGAAGAGTATATATGCACTTAGGCCCTTCATCAGTTAGGCACTTAATACTAACCTTATAATCAGAACTAGCCCTTGATCTCTTTTCAATTTTGTCAATAGTGGTAAGCACGAGGGTAGTACATACCTGAAAAGATGATGCCTCCTTACTATAGAAGAAGTGGTTCAGTTTCATCTTGTGGTTCTTCTCAGGGCACTGCTCGGAGTCCCTCTGGACTATCAAGGGCTCCTCCTGTTTCTTGTGAGAGTTCTTTTCCGAGGGATAATTTGTCTGGAAATCATGCGACACTTGGCGCGGGTCCCTCTTTGGGAGTAGCTCGTAGGCTTTCATCAACAAATTCTCGTAGAGTAAATCACGCTAGAGAGATATTTATGGGTAGGGAACCGTATCCTTTAGCGGATGAGTCTTCGGAATTTGATTTGATTCCTCTTAATCCGTCCAGATTGATAGGTAGAGGACGTGTAGGATCCACTACGAGTACGGAGTGCGAGAACTCAGTAAGGTCTCTTTTTACTGGGTATAACCTGGATTTTGAAGAATATGACGTAATAGTGCCCTCCTCAAGTCAGAGAGCTTATGCACCTCCCTCGGGTTATCTGACTGTCTATAATGAACAAATGCGTTGCGGGGTTACGAACGTTTTTCCACCATTTTTTCCAACTACTCTTTCGGTATTGGCAGGTATGTCCGAGTCAGTTAACGCCCAGTTCATATAGTCATTTGGTGGGGTATGTCCTGCGTTGTGAGCTTTTAAACCTTCCCATGTCTCCTCATCGGGTGGGAACAATATTTGCCCTTCGACCTTGTTCAGAAGGGACTCCCTTTTTTAGCCTGACCTATCGGGACAAGGAAAATACCTTCACTCGTGTATCCAGTATCCACTCTTGTAGAGGGGATTGGAGGCGGAGATTTTTCTTTGTCTGTCCAAGAGGTCAATCAGCCAGATCGTGGGGGGTGCCCATCCGATGGGGTCTGGGATATATTGCTCCTAACGCCGAAACACAAGGTCACGAGATGGAGGTATTGCTTTATTCAGGGCTTTTTTCTGGTTCCTATGACATATCCGGGCTGCTGGATTTCCCCGAGGCCCTGATTTTAGCGGGTTTACAAGAGGGGGTGGAGGGGTGTGCCCCCACATCTCACCCTCTTCACGGTAACTTTTATTTCCGTAAGTCTTACTAATCACTCCTTACATGTTCGATTTGTAAATTCTCTGAGTGTCCTCGGACTGTTTGCATATTGATGTTTTTCGCAGGCGCAGAAATGGGGGCTTTTTCCCTTGGGTCTTCCGATGATGTCTTTCTAGGGCGGGCCTTGCATGGTAATCCCGGGCTGTTGGAAGTTGGTGGTTCTGATCCACTCGTAAAGGAAGCGATAGTTGATATTTCTTCGGAGGAGGAGGGACTGGAGGCATCGCCTATAGCAGCCCCCCAGTAAACTTTATAGTTCCTCTCGGAGTGTCAGATCCGATAACGGTTTCCTTCCAAACAGACTCTCACATGACTCCAGCGGTGTCACAACCTTTTCCCCGCAGTTCTGCCGTGGTGAATGTGTTAGAGGAGTATCTTCTCTCCCCCGATACGGAGGACTTGCCACCCTTTGAGGGTGTCCTTGATCGTGTTCCCGCACCACTGCCCGAGGGGAATCCCTCCTTAGGGAGATCTTTTCCCCCCGAGGACAGTCAGGATGTTTCTCCTCTCGGATCAGCGGTGGGGTTTTGTCAAAATTTTCTAGTGTGGCTTACTGAATGTGACTGATTGCGGGTTGATGAAAACCCTTCCATTGTCCGTTCTCCAGGACTTAGCTTGTAAAGACCTGTGTGAGGTATTTTATTTGTTTTATCTATTCTGTTTACTACTAACCTGTCACCAATGTCTGAGGGAATTTGCTTTGTTCTTTTGAGCAGATTTATATGGTGCTAGATGCCCTCGAATCTTACGGAAGCTCTTCTTCTGATCATGGTTTGGTATATCGTCGTCGAGACGAGTTGGAGCAAGGTCTCTTAGAGGCTCAAGCGGAGATAGCTCAGTTGAAGGAAGTTCACGAGTCCACTCAGGAAATCCACAACAATGTGTTACATTCCGAGAGGGATAAAGCGTGGGACTTAGAACGCCGACTGGTGCTAGAAAAAGCTCGTGTATTGAATTTAGAGAGGAGAATAGAGGAGTTACGTGACCAAATGCGGTCCTCGGAAGAGCAATTGACGCAGGCCATGAAGGAGAGAGATGCCCTAAATCAGCAAATACTAGGGGCTACTCGTACCCAAGCAGTGGCATTGGTTATGGCTCGAGTTCAAGCAGTGTTGGAAGTGGTGGGTCCATATAGCCTTCGCGAGTCTCTCCAAGATGAGATGCGTGATTTGGTCCATATAGGCTATCGGTTGTGCCGAGATGCCGTACAAGCTTTGCCAGAATTTCCCCCAGGCTTGCTAATTCCGGCACTTAACATCCGTCAGGTTTTCGAGGAGTTTCCTTCTTCACCTATCAGGGATCCTTCAGTTCCGAGTGTGTTTGTTGATGATCCCGTTTCCCTTTCCGAGGAGCAGCGCCGAAGACTTATTCGAGAAGGAAAGCGTCCTATGGGAGGGGTTTAACTTGTGGAGGGATATTATGTAGTTTCTTTCATAATACGAGGGACATTTTGTTGGGTTGCTAAGATGACTCATATGTAGAGTTATCCTTTTGTCAAGCAACTCTATTTTCTTTTGTAATGGAACCCTTCGTATATGAATAACTTTTCTTATTCAAGCATGACTATTACATTAAGCATAATACTTTCTAAGGTTGATTGAGTTCCAGGTATTACGAAGCACTACTTCATCGGAATCGGCAAGACGATAGGTTGCTCGCCCTACAATTTCCACTATCTTATAGGGTCCTTCCCATCGTGGATCTAGTTTGCCTACATTCTTGGAAGCCCCTACTCGTTTCATCACTAGATCTCCAACTTGAAAAGTTCGGGGCTTTACCTTGGTATTGTAGTATCGCGACATCCGAGCCTTGTACTCTTCCACTCGGAGGGCTACTCGAGTTCTTTTCTCCTCGAGCAAATCAAGGGCGAGGGCTAGATTTGAGTTGTTGGTTACTTCCTCGTATTCCTTAACTCGCCAACTTTCTATGGAGACCTCCGAGGGCAGGACAACTTCACATCTGTAGGATAAACTGAAAGGAGTTTCGCCCGTAGCGGCGTTTGGCGTGGTCCGATAGGCCCATAGTATACCGGGTATTTCCTCAACCCACTTGGCTTTGTGCCAATCGAGTCAGGCTTTCATGTTTTTCAAAAGGGTTCTGTTGGTCCTTTCAACTTGATCGTTTGCTTGAGGGTATCCCACCGAAGCAAAACGGTGTTTTATTTCCCAATGATCACACCATTTTTGTAACCCTTGGTCCGTAAATTGCAGCCCATTGTCACTTACCAAGCTCCGAGGGACCCCAAAGCGACAGATGATACTTCTCCAAAGAAAGTTGATAACGGCGCCTGCGGTTATCCTAGCTAGGGGTTCTGCTTCCACCCATTTGGTGAAATAGTCAATGGCTACTAGTAGAAATTTCTTTTGACCGGAATCAGGAATGAGAGGTCCAAGTATGTCAATGCCCCATTTGGAGAACGGGCAAGGGGTTAGATGGGGTTCCCACGGGGCCGCGGGCTGATGAATCCGAGGGGCGTAAGCTTGGCACGGTTTACACTTTTCAGCATGGCTTTTACTGTCTTTAGCCATCGTGGGCCAGTAGTAACCTTGTCGAATCAAGCGTCCAACCATGCTTTCGCCGCTAGTATGGCTCCCGCATGTCCCCTCGTGAGTTTCCGCTAAAGCCAGTTGGGCTTCTTCTTCATTAAGGCATCGAGCATGAGGACACGAGTACGTCCTTCGGAAAAGTATTCCATCTTTAAGGAAATACCGAATGGTTTTTCTGAAAATCATCCGCTGGATATTCTTGTCCGAGGAGTATCTTTCAGGATCTTGCAAATAGGCCTTGATAGGAGTCACCCAACTGGATGAAGGATCTGAGATGGCATTTAGCTCTTTGCCTTCCCTTTTTTCAGACTCGTTAACATGAAGTAGAGTAATCCTTCGAGTGTGTATGGCGGCTGTTTGAGTGGCCATTTTAGATAAGGCGTCCGCCTCTTGGTTTTCTTTTCGGGGAATTTGGACTATATCGTATTCCTCAAACCATTCGAACCTTTGACGGACCACTCGGAGGTACTTTTGCATTCTTTCTTCTTTTGCTTCGTAGGATCCTTTGACTTGTTGGACAATCAATTGAGAATCACTATGGAGGAGTATTATTTTCATTCCTCCTTCCTTCGCTAGCCTCATACCAATAAGGAGAGCTTCATACTCAGCTTCATTGTTAGAGAGGGGGTAATTTATTCGGATTGCAAAATGGAGCCTTTCATCCTCCCCTTCTTGATTTACAAAAACTATTCCTGCCCCCCCGTGCGTGCTCACCGAGGACCCATCGACATAAGCGTACCATAATGGTTCTTTCCCCTAGGATCCGATGCCCGCAAGTTCCATTACAAAATCTGCCAGGACTTGGGCCTTGATGGAGGGTCTCGGAGCGTAAAAATATCATACTCGGTGAGTTCTACGGCCTATTTTATTAACCTCCCTGATGATTCAGGCTTATTAAGAATTGTCCTTAGGGGATGCTTTGTTAGCACTGTAATTGGGTGGGAAAGAAAATAGGGGCGTAGCTTGCGGGCCGTAGTAACCAGTGCTAGGACGAGTTTTTCAGTTAGGGTATACCTGGTCTCGGCTCCGAGAAGGGTTTTACTGACGTAATATACCGGAAGATGTTCTCCATCTTGTTCTTTGACTAAAACGGCACTAATAGCCTCTTCTCCGACCGACAAATATAGGAATAACTCTTCTTGAGGTAAAGGTTTTACCAGCAAGGGTGGTTTCAACATATACCTTTTCAGTTCTCTGAGGGCCTCCTCGCACTGGGGGTCCATTGAAATTCCTTGACATTTCGAAGTATTTTAAAGAAGGGAAGTCCTTTTTCTGCTGACTTGGAGACGAATCGACTTAGTGAGGCCATTCTACCAGTCAGCTTTTGAACGTCTTTCACCGCCTTTGGGGTGGGTAAGCCCAAGATGGCTTCCGCTTTCTCGGGATTTACTTCTATTCCCTTTTCCGTAACCATAAAACCCAAAAATTTTCCTCATCGGATGCCAAAAGAACATTTCCTAGGGTTAACTTTCATGCCAAAGTTATCCATAATGACCAATGCTTTCCGTAAGTCTTCGGGATGCTCCTCGGCAGTGTTACTTTTGACTACCGTGTCGTCGACATAAACTTCCACTGACTTTCCAATAAGTCCTGCGAACATAAGACTTACTAACCTTTGGTAGGTAGCGCCTGCGTTTTTTAGCCCGAAGGGCATGACTAGGTAACAAAATGTGCCCGCATCCGTAATGAAGCTAGTTTTATCCTGATCTACTGCCGCCATTGGGATTTGGTTGTATCCCTGGTCTCCATCTAGGGTTGACAGTAGTGCACACCTAGCAGTGGAATCAACTAACTGATCTATGCTCGGTAAGGGATAACAATCTTTTGGACATGCTTCATTGAGGTTAGTAAAGTCAACGCACATCCGCCATCTCCCTCCATGCTTGGGGACTAATATGACATTAGCTAACCACTCGGGATAGATAACTTCCCGAATTTGCTTCAAGTTGAGAAGGCGTTGTATTTCTAAGCGAATGATTTTATTACGCTCGGGTCCTATTTTTCTTTTCTTTTGTTGGACAGGTTTAGCTCCGGGTTTCACATTAAGAAAGTGCTGGCATACCTTGTTGCTGATTCTCCCGGGCGGTCCTCCTTCCCATGCAAAGAGATGGTGGAATTGCTTGAGGAGGGAAATCAGTTGAGCCTCTATTGCGGATGTCATGTGAGTACCCATTTTGATCACTTTCTCAGGGCTCCCTTCTACCAATTCTACCATTTTTAACTCTTCCACAGGTTGGACTCGTGTTTCCTCGGTTTTGCGCCTCTTATTGTTTCCGAGGGAAGGTTCGTCTTCTTCCGAAGGGATGGCATTCATGCAACATTCCCTGGCTTTAGATTGACTTCCTCGGACCTCTCCGATTCCCGAGGAGGTGGGGAATTTCACTTTAAGATGCAAAGTAGAAGGGATAGCTTCAAAGGCTCGAATGGATGGTCTCCCACAAATGGCATTATATGTCCTTGAAGAAGCCTCTACTACCCAGAATTTGATGGGCTCCGTTCTCCGAAGGGCTCCCTTTCCCCATGACATTGGAAGAGTCACAGTTCCGAGGGTGTGACAAGTTTCCCCAGAGAACCCTACCAAGGGGACTTCAACGGTTTCCAATTTTTCTTGTTTCAACCCCATAGCAAGATAAGTAGGCAAAAAGAGTACATCCACAGAGTTGCCTGTGTCTATGAGGATCCGTTGGGTTTCATACCCATAGATAACGACTGAAATAACTAACGGATCTTCGTGGGGGTATATTATACCTGTAAGGTCTTCGGGTCCAAAGGTGATGTTAGGCAGCTTTGACTCTTGGACCGAGCAAACTGGGAATCCTTGCTCTGCTCGTCTGGCTTCTTTCAAGTATTTCTTCTTTTTACTTTGGGGTGTTATTGAAATTTCACCTCCTTCAATCATATTGATGGTTCGTCCTGACGGGGGATTGTTTTTATATGTGTCAGGTGGAGGAGGCAAACTCCGGTACCCCATGGTCCGTTCTCGGGAGTTTTCCCGACGGTCTTTGTTTCTCTCTTGGGGTCGTGGGCGTCCAACTATCCTTTCCCATGACCTCCGACTGGGCGTCCTTTCCCGTGACCTCCGACTGGGCGTCCTTTCCTCTTCTTCTTCCTCTTCTTCTCTCCGTGACCTCTTCCATACGTTTGTCTTGGGCTCTCCGAGATTATTTTCCTTGAGGTAATTCTTCAAGTATCCTATTTCCAGAAGACGAAGCACTTCCCTACGAAGGGTGGTACATTCTTCAGTGGTGTGTCCGTATGTTTTGTGGTATTTGCAATATTTCCCTGTGTCCTTATCTCGGTTAGGGAATTTAACTGGTACAAGCCAGTGAAATTCATTGCTACCTCTCATTATATTGAGCACTTCCGGGGGAGTGATAGTCATGGGAGGTAAGGGCACGGGTCGTAGGAATTTCTTAACCACCCCTCCCTCACCTTTACGCGGAGGAGGTTTTCCCTCTTGACCATTTTCCTTAGTCTTGGCTTCTCTCTCTGCGCGCTCTAGGTGCTCGTTATCCTCCTGCTCCATTTGCTTCTGCGTTCCTTCCGCCCCTTCCATCAAAATGTAGACTTCTGCTTTTTGCATAAGTTCATTTATGTCCGTAACACAATTGCCCATAAGGTATCTGAAGAAATCTCCCGTTCGAAGTCCTTGAGTCAATATGTCTGCCATGATGGTCGGGCTAATGTTGGGAACATCTAGTGCTTCATCCGTGAAACGCTTTATATACCCTCGTAGGGGTTCATCCTTTTTCTGTTTAACGGTGAATAGATGTGTGGCGGACTTGGGGTACCTTCGATTACAAGAAAACCGTCGTACAAACAAATGAGCTAATCGGTCAAAGCTCGTAATAGAACTAGGTGGAAGATGAGTGAACCACGCCTGAGCCCGCCCTCCGAGGGTAACAGGGAACACACGACATAACGCATGGTCAGGGGCGGAAGATAGGTCCATTCCGACCAGATATTGATGGATATGGTCCTGTGGATCCCTCCCATCAGCTTCTCCGGTATATAGCGGGATATTGATAGGTCGCATCCCCAGGGGGATAGAGGCTAAAGCAATTTCGGGTATGAAAGGAGAGGTCTTGAATGTGGGATCCTCCTCAAGGGCCATAGTTTTCTTGAGATCGCCCAATTCTTTTCGTAAATCGTCCATCATTCCCCACAAGGAGCGTTCGACATCTCCTTGATACTCTGAGGGGTGGGAAATTTCCCCGACCCCTTTATGGGGTCCTTTCAGGATAAACATACCTTCGGGGCACTTGTCGGGGTTCTTGGTGCCAAGGGATTGAGTTTGGGTTCCTCACCGCCTGGGGTGTATCCCTCTCCAAAGGGAAATTTCTGTCCTCGGAGGATATAAAGGACATGTTTCCGAGAAGTTCCCCCCTCCAGGGCGCCCATGTAGCATCTACAAGTCTTTCGTAGACAGATCGGGGAATATTAATAAAATCTATCGTACCTGATTCATAATTGGACAGAGTTTCTTCCGAGTTGCTGTAATGGATCAGAAGGTTTTCACTTTCGAAGAGATCATCCATCCCGATCGATATTTACTGAATTCTCTCAAGGACAGATATTATGGCGTTCCCACAGACGGCGCCATTTTGTTAACGGGTTTAGAATTATTCCCTATTTAACGGAAGATATTTATATTGGGTCGGAACGCCCTGTCCGTGATTCAAAAACAATCGCAAATGGAAATGGCTGGAAAATAATTAGAGATACAAGAAAATTCCCTTCCTTTATTCACTGAACTTTTCCTCCTCTTATCTTTGTGTATTTGTGGTCAGTTGTGCTAAGTTAAGCTTGGTCCTCTCTCTTCTGTTGATCACCTCCCTTTATATAGACTTTGATAAGGGCAGGTGTCATTGTGCATGTGTTTTAGTATTTTGGGGGCGTTATTCTTCCGAGGGCTATGCTTTTGTTGATACATAATGGAAATGCTCATATGGAAGTAAGGAATGTTGTATATGCTTTCCGAGGGGTTTTATTTCTCTTTCTTGACTCGGGTTCATTCTTCAATGATCAGGGGCGATCTCCGAGGACATAATGTGATAGCGTAACAGGATTTTTGATAGCATAATGTGATCCCGGGGGCTTGATTTGATCTCCGAGGGCTTGGTTTGATGATCCGAGGGCTTGGTTTGATCTCCGAGGGCTGTATTTGCTCTGTTTGAAACGAGACTTTTCCATTTAAGTTCTCGGAATATATTTATTGGGCACTCTGTTCTTCATTTCTAGTTTTTTCTCTGAGAGTGAGTCTTCAGATGATGGTCCGAGGGCAATTTTCATTGAGGAACGTGATCCGAGGGCAGTTCATACTGAGGAGTGTTCAGCAAGGAAGTTTTCTTGTAAGTTCATGGGACTCGGGGTCCGTTGTGGTCCCTCTTGACGCATTGGTGGATATCGGAGTCGCGCGGATCCATCGGGGTTTGCTCTTTTTCCGATGCCGCGTTGATATCTGTTTTTTACTCACCATTTGACTTTCCAAGGGACGCTTAGGTTCCTCCTAGTGTGCTCTTCTATGCCTTTGTTAGGCCAGTGACCGAGAAGTAGGGCAACATCCGAGGGGGTTTCCTTATTAGGAGTGGGTACCTCTCATCGGAAGTACTCGTGACAACTGTATTGTCCATTTATTAATTTTCCGATTAGGATTAACCTTCTTCTTTTCCCATTTTTTTTTATTTTTATAGTTAACAATATATATAATAAAGTCATATTAATATTTATTTTTTTGAAAAGTAAGTCAACGTATTAAATCACATGACACTATAAAAAACCATGATCTAATAAGCCCCCCACTCCTCCATCCTGAGAAAAGAGCAAACGAGGCTCCATGTGCACAAGGACCAGAGGAGAAGGCCACATATGAAAAAGAAAAAAAAAACGAAGGAAGCTAGCACAAACTTCTCATCATCGTCCGGACGACCCATGGGAAAAGGCCCTCCTTACAAGGCCATGCTTCTGAAGACTCGTCTCGTCTCGTTTTAAATACACCTCGAGTTGTTCTCTCTCACACAAATGAACTGTTTAACAAAATACACACATTGTTTATGGGGCAACTGGAGAACATTGAACGTCTCGATCGCATAACTTTAAAGAAAAATGGGCATAGCATTAAAAGTTCGTCACGCGCCTATTGGTTAAAGGTGGCCTATTTATGGAGATCTCAGCCTATAAATAGAGGGAGAAAGTTCATTTGTAAGGAAGGCTAAGTTCAACAATACAAAGTCTATAGCTGAAAAATCCCTTGTACTAATAGACACCCACGAGGGCTTCAATCGTACGGGTATAATCACTCCCAGTGTTATTTCTCTTAAGAATACGGGAATGTGTTTGAATCTCCTCTTCCTCCTTAAATTAACCTTTCGGGTAATTTTGGATCATCAGAATTACTACATAATCACAACTTAAACTTTAATATCTGAAACTTACATCAAATTAAAAAGTAATAAACCACTCATATCACACTCACCATGGTACTCCATAAGACTCACACAATAATATAAAATCACAAAACATACTTGTGCACACGAATAGAAATGCTTGAACTCATGTCTCAAACACAAAATAATACATAGATTGTATTATCGTCAACCTCCACAATCACCTGTATCACATCGTTACCTAGTGGCGGTAGTAATAATTTTTCATCATTAACTTTGATACTGAGGTGTTATGACGTTGAATTTTATTTTTTTTAGAAATATAACATTTAAGCAAAAGTTGGTAAAATATTTGTATCGTTTGGTAATAACTAATAATTAGATCAACCGAATGAGTTTAATTTAGCACATAATTCGTAATTTTAGAATTGCCGAATCAAATTCTACGTAAAACACTGAATTATTGATACAACAATAGCATGAAGTGTACAACCTTACTTTCTTAACTTGTTTCATGACAAGCATAAGCAAAGACATCAGTTACAAACACAAGCGAATTGCTTTCCAGTGGGAAAAAAAAACTGAGAAACAACTTATAAAAGTATTTGCAAACACCCCATACATAACTCAACGAGTAATAAACGAATCTTAGTAGGTAATATTGTAAGATAGCGGACAAAGTTGAGGGTAAATGTTGCAAATAACTTTTATTGTCCGAAAGACCATCTGACCATTAGTGCACTTTTCGTGTCAAAGTGGGAATTAATTGCACATAGGAGGACGAGACTGACTCATCAAATCACGTCCACTTTATTTTACTTGTATCCAAAGGATTCCTGCTTTCACATGCATGCCTTCTTCTTCTTACAAAATACAACTCATTAATTAATTAATTTATTTTTAATATTTTTCATTTAAAATTTCCCAACCTTTTATAAGTACTTGCTGGTATTTTTGAAGTTATATTAAAATAATAAAGTCTTCTTTCAGTAGTTAAAGCAATAGAAAGTAATAAGCGACTTCTAGTTTTATTGAAGGAAATTGTAATTAGCAAATAGTGAACCAACAACTGACAAAACAATGAAATTGACACATTGCCCAACTAAAATGAGCTAACGATATTTCTTCCTCTTTATCATCCGGCCCAAAACCCCTATTTACATTATTAAACGTGGACGATATTAATCGCCATGTGCCAAAATTTTAATTCCTATATTTAGCTAATAAACCGGGAAATTTGATTTCATTAGTGGCAAAAGTGGAAGTAGTTTGTTTGGCTGGTGTAATTGCCCTAAATTTTTTGACAACGAAATCCATCATTTTTTAAGGTAATTTTATATTTTTATTGTTTCACCTTAAGCTACCAAACGATGTCATCTATACTATTATATAAATGATGTCATCTATACTATTATATAAATGAAGCCGTGTTGAGATCAAATTTTTGATTTCCCTTTTTACCCCTTTACACACTATGAAAGAAGATTATTAGTCGCGATATAACTGTAATTTACTTTATTTTATTTATTATTTAAATTTTTTTATTGAAGAAAATAATTATTAAATAATCTCTTACATAAAAAAGAAGGTTATGTATGATATGTGGATTTTCTATCCATATTTAATTTAAAATCTTTATCATATTTACTTAAAAATTAAAAGAAGTGATTAATTGCACGGGGACTGCGTGCCAACGTTTCTAGTAATCCTATAAAATACGGAATTAAAATGCTAAAATTGACAGCCATTACGTATCTGTTTGTGAGAATTGGAATATACAATAAATAGAAATAAAAGTACAATAGTATTTATTTTCTCAAAATTAAATAGAAAAGGTACAAGTACAACACCATGCGTTTGATCCACTCAAATATATCTTATCTATTGCTTGATTTGTACGGATGCCAAAAATGGTGGATCCAGTCTTGGGCAATAAAGTTAGCCCATTTTTAAGACCATTTTAGACGTTCGAATCTTTTGTCGCAATTTGTGATGGTACATTATATTACACTTTTTCTTTTATTTTTGCATAAAATTTCTTTTTCAGGGAATCCATAAGGAACAATATTAGTTGCATGAGAACGTTGATACTCGAGAAAATTATTATATAACTTGATTGAATACTCTTTGCTCAGATTGTAGGTGTTTTTTTCTGAATCGACAGGATACAGTACCAATAATGTGGCTGAACTCCAGGCTATTCGTCAAAGGATACTACTTGCTCTACACCTTTCGATTACTACTCTCATTATTGAAACTGACTCGAAAGTTGTGATTGGCAACCTGATGAGATTGTGGGGCCTTACGGCCTCGGCAGAGTCGCTAGCTTTGCTATAGGACATATGGAGTTTAAGAGAACGGATTCCCACCCTGTTTATCTTACACATATACAGAGAGGCAAAAGAGGGTCGTGGATGTGCATGTATGCATGACATCTGATCTGACCTTGGTGGATTGCCCACTCCAGCCACCCTTTTGTGCAGCTTAGACTAGTTGCCCGCGCGATCTAGCGCATTTTGCCACTGACGCTATGCATTGTACATTTACGCGATTATCCCGCCAACCGAAATCCCGCACCCTAATGTAAATTACTTGGCCTCAACAGTAAGTTAATGATAAAATGCAATTGTTCAAAAAAAAATTACTCTTTGCTCATGTGGCAAATGCTACAATGAACAAAATATAATTTGTATTAAATTAAGTAAACATTATTTGTCACAAGGGCTAGTCAATGTTGTAATAGCAAATAACTTACACTTGTATTGGATAGCAATTACTAAATTAGCCTCTTGTAATCAAAAGATTGTCAAATTAGTTCATGTGGTATAAGAAATTGGATTGACGCCATGTACCACCATACTTGCAATTTAAATTGATCACTAAGATATTATAACGAGGATTTTTTTCCTGAAATAAATGATTTTTTACCCTTTTTTTGAAATACATGATAAGTTTTATTTATACGCAGCAAAAAATAGTAATGTACTGGGGGTGCGCAGTCAGAGTTAGCGTGGTGGACGCGAATATAAACAAGTAATATCATGCGAAACAAAATGTTCAAGTTGGGGGAGGGGAACATGGCCATGTCGCACAAAAATATGGTTGCATCGTCCAGTCTATCAAGGCATGGCCGAAGCTCCACTGCGCCAGCATATCCGCGATATTGTTGGCCATGCGGTATGTACACGAGACTGGGCGAAACAACTCCAAAGCCTCCATTTTTCGTGGAGGAGTGATTGCATCTCTACAAATTTCGTCCCCACGCCTGAGTAATGCGGCAAAACACAAATTCATAGTCAATTTCAATGAATAATTTAGTGACAGATAGTTGTAAAGTATATACTTATTGGCAAACAACGTTAACGGTCGTCCACCGGCCACGGAAAATGAACCAACTACGGTACCTAGTGAATCACGTAGCAAGCCGCCAATTCTTTTTACCTTTTATTCGCCTATTTGGATTATATGTACGTGTTTGTTATCAGGACTAGTATATAGTTTTTTACACTTTAAAGTAAAATGTCAACATCTTCCCTACTTTCTAAGTTCTGATGGACAATAATGCAACTGCTTTTGTTTTTAAACCATTGTTTGGATAAGAGAAATGAGTCAACTGAGTTATCAAAAAAAAAAAGAGAAATGAGTCAACTGGGCCCTAATCATTGTTTGGATAAGAAATATGAGCCAACTAGCTCACAATATGGATTGACATTAAAGGCCCAACAGAAATAATATGCGTAGCCTATTTGCCTGCCTGTGTACACTATCAGCCCAATTAGACCACAAACTGGATTTTTTTCTCAATCAGAATTCAGAGCATCTTAGAAATCAAAAAAAGCATATTCCAGCATAAATTCTTCAACAAATTTAGCATATTCTCTGCAAAAAATTAATCAATTTCTTCGTCCTCTTGTATTTTATTGAATGGTAGTTCGATTATACTAAAACAATCAAACATCTCTCTAAACATCATTTATTCTAAATCAAGTTTTCAACAACAAAATTTCTTTCTATTGCTTATCAAAAGTTTTTTTTTCTTCTTATCGCAACATGTACGAGCTAGAGTTTCACTAATCCGAATAACATATTTCCTTGTGGTAACTAGTAACCATTCATCGTTTGATTGACGTACTTTTAAGAATTTATTTTGGACACGAGCTATTAAACCTTTCAGTGTATAATGCACCTCTTAACGTTTAAAAAAGAGAAAATTGTCATCTCACCTATTCGATTCTGTGCGAACTCTCCTAGACCGCCACTCACTTGTTAATTTTGGACTTGCGTTTGTATCTTTTTGGTCGACAGATTTGGTCTCAAGTACAAGGAGGAGCTTACACATGTTTAACAGGTTTGGGGGCGTTATTTTCACTTTTCACACGTCAGGACAACACATCACGAAATACACTATGCGTTGAGGGGGTTTAACGAGCTACTAAAAATATTATCTAAAATTAATTTAAAACCCACTAATTAACCTATATGAAGTAGTACCAATTTTGGTGAGGCCAATTAAAAACTAATTAGTAGTACCTAAAAATTAATTTGATGCCATAATGATTTAGCAAAAGTCCACAACTTGTGAGCTTAGAGTAAAATTTCATTTCCCCCCTCGTTTCTTCCTACCCAAGTTCCATGGATCAAATCTCCCAAAAGTAAACGGCGTCTATTAATTCCACCTCTCTGTCCTTTAAATTGGACGGTCCAGATAATTCGACGCAATAAAATAGGATCACAATTAGTTTTTCTGTAGTAAAGGGCCAAATTAAATTAAAAGCCGATATACACAACAAACAAACAACACGACCATCGCTTTCTCTCTCTAGAAACTTCTTTCTCTCTCTAACAGAAAAACAAAAATGGTGTTTGTCAAGGGTCCGGGCCTCTACACTGATATCGGAAAGAAAGCCAGAGGTAAAAAGGAAAAGAAAAATAATAGTGTTTTTATTATTCTAATATTCGTACTTGTTTTTGTATTTTTATTTTTTTTTGAAAAATTATTTTTAAATGCTCGATTTTTGTGTGTTGTAGATCTTCTGTACAGAGATTATCAGGGTGATCAGAAGTTTACTCTCACTACTTACACTGCTAATGGAGTGGTTAGTGTTTTTTATTTTTATTTTTATTTTATTACTGTTATTGTGCTGTTTTTAGCTTTGTGTTGGCTTATTTCTAATATCGATTATTGATTATTGGTTAGTGTGTTGTAATGCTATAGAATCGTTGCGTTGATTTCGTGTATCGATGAGTAGGAATCCCCGGTTAAAGAGGCGTGCATTATGTTTTATTTTGTGCTCGAAATGGAGGTGAAATAACGATTCTCGTGCGGTGATGGAGATATGTTGCTTACTGTTGAATTAGTAGGATTCACTAATGTATTTGAGCCTATGACGTGTTCTGTTTTATTTGTTCTGGAAATGGGGGTGAAATAGCGATTCTCGTGTTTTTGTGGTGATGGATATGTATTTGCTCAGTGTTGAATGAGTAGGATTGATTGAGTAATGTATTAGAGCCTATGATGCACCGACCCTTCAAAAAACCACACGTGTCCCTGTTGTGTCGGACACTCATGTAGTAGGAATTTGTGTAAAACATAGGTGTTGTCGTGTCTTTGTTAGTGCAATATGGATTTGAGCTGGCTAATTGGATGATATAGGTGTGTTAGGTCTTATTAAAATGATTTTTCGTTGTTATGCGTCTAGATGTAGTTTTGTTTTCGTTTTCAGTAGCGTGTGTGGCAAAAAATCGAACAAAAATAAGTGGCTTATTACTAACGTGACCTCTGATTGTTCGATTCATTTGACTCTGCAGGCCATTACTTCGTCCGGGACGAGGAAAGGTGAGTTGTTTTTAGCTGATGTTAGCACCCAATTGAAGAACAAGAACATCACAACTGATGTCAAAGTTGATACTCACTCCAATGTAGGTCATTTCTTCATTTTCATCTAAAGTTCGTTGTTGCAGTATCTGGTTCTGTTTTGAGTTGTTTTATGCTGGTGTTTCTTTCGACATACTTACAAGCGTAACATGACAAGTGTCTTGGTCGCTTGTGTTCAGATTGCGACTGTGTATTTCTGATTTGTTTCTTCTGTATACATATACCTTTTGTTGTTCGTTAATAGAAGAAGGATCGTAAGGATTTGATAAACTTTGTCTACTACATGGTTGAGCAGTCAGCTCAGGCTAAGTCACGATGATACTGACTTCAGTTGAAAGATAATATTATTCTGTACATTTGACCGAAATTTGTTGTACCGTGCAAATTTGAATAGCTCACTATTCCAAGCAAGATGGATAGAGTCGCTATTATTAACCAATCTAAAGTTTATAGGTAGGATTCAGGTTCTTGTCGTGCGTAGGCATTTTCACCTGAGCGTGGCCATCCTGTTGGAAATTGTTTCAGTCACTTGAACATTTATGAAATTTAGAACTCAATCATATCCTCAAGGTCACTCTGTACTTGTAATGGTATCTTTTGTTAAGTATCTTTTGCTAGCCACTGACACTTTATGTATTTAGTCAAGTTATTCGTTTCCTACTTAATGCTAATTGTTGTTTGGGATGATTTTCCTGCATGAACAAATGAGCTATTTATAAGTTAATTTTGAGACAACTTTCCATCAAAACCATGTGAAACAATTCAAGATTAGTTTTATTGATCCCAGACCTTCGAATGCACGAATATGCATGTGAAATATGCAACTTGCAACTTGCAAGCTATAATTGAGATGCATGTGCATGTATTTGCCAACACTATGGTGCGATGAAAGATCTATATCTCGTTGTCTAAAATCATCATTAGTCCCATGTATTGACATGGCGCAGATAAGAACTACAGTATTTTCTGGACATGATTGTGTTAAGTGTTAACCAAATCTTTAATTTGAGCATGACTTGGATGCAATTGTAAGGTTATAGAGATGAACTTACGCCTACCAAATTGTGTGCCGTATCTGAACTCCATGTGTACATGTATTCTCGCACCTCTCTTGTCCGTCTTTTATCCTTGTTCTTTATCCTGAGGATTGCATTATAGTTGCCTTTAATATTACTTCATTATATTGGAGTTTGTATCTTAACATTAGTATGTAAAATTGTGATGGAATAAAATGTACATCTAATGCAAGTTGTCTGCATATGTAGGTTTACACAACAATTGCTGTTGATGAGCCTGCTCCTGGAGTGAAGGCTGTCTTTAGCTTTGTTGCTCCAGACCAAAAGTCTGGCAAGGTAGGTTTCCTTTTATACTTAGTGTTTTTCTTTTCTTAATTTCAAATGATTGTAAGCAAGATGTACCGATTCTGTCTTAATTTTGGATAATTTCGTCAACAGGTGGAACTTCAATACTTGCACGAGTACGCTGGAATCAGTACCAGTCTTGGACTGACAGCGAAGCCAATTGTCAATTTTTCTGGTGTTGCTGGGAATCAGAAGACCGCATTTGGTACTGATATCTCATTTGACACGGCTACTGGGAACTTCACCAAATACAATGCTGGATTTAGTTTTACAACTACCGACCTGATTGCTTCTTTGGCATTGTAAGTGTTTCAAAACTAAAATAAGAATCTATCACATTTCTATTATTTGCATGGCTGCTGAAAACTCTAGACTGCACGTCTTTATATGTTGGTGGTGACCATTATAGATGCTGCATTGCTTCTCATATTGACGTTGAAGTTGTTGCATTATGCAGGAATGACAAGGGTGAAACCCTGACAGCATCCTACTTCCATACCGTAAGCCCACTGACCAATACCGCGGTTGGAGCAGAGTTTACACACAGCTTTTCTAGCAACGAGAACACTCTCACCTTTGGCACTCAGCATTTACTAGACCCTGTGACCACTGTTAAAGCTCGAGTGAACAACTATGGCAAGGCTAGTGCCCTCATTCAGCACGAGTGGCGTCCAAGATCCCTTGTCACCATTTCAGGCGAGGTGGACACCCGGGCTATCGAGAAAAGCGCAAAGATTGGATTGGCTGTTGCTCTTAAACCATGAATTTCTTCTTCCTCCAATTCACAGTTTGGGTGGCATTTTGTTAAGATACAGAGCAAATAATAAAGTAGACATTGTTGATGAATCTCGTTGATGCCTCATTTCAAATTTTTTTTTTTTTGAGTTTCAAATGTGGTTCTTGATAATTCTTGTATCTCCATGTTTTTGTGGATTGTAAAGACAATTCTTATCTGATGGCTTGACATTTTGACTGTCTGAAATCAAATCATTTTGTTAAGTGTCACAATAGCTAAAATTCTTTTTTTTTTTTTAAGATAAAGATCGATGATGATTGGATTATTTAAGTGTCATTGCCAACACGAGAGTTGAATATCATTAGTCATACTTATCTCCTAGAACTATTATTGAATTAGCATTTACATTATCTTTGATGCGCTTAAGAGGCAAGGCCGCAAGGATATTATTATGAGTATAGAATTCTAGATTTATTTAAGTGTAAGATATGTTTCAATATAGTCACATATGAGTCGGAATCGAACTAATTAGAATGATGTCATCTCATCTCAATAGAGGTGAGAAATAAGATTACATTTATAAAGTAGTTGAATACCCACACGTCACGAACTCCTCTCTAGGACCCAAAAAAGAATCTTAAAGGAAGCGAACAGAAGCTAACATGAGTTGTTCATGCACAGAACAAAAAGTACACAACACAACATAGTTCCTTTTTCAGAGTTATTGGTGGTACACACAGCTTCTAATTTCAAGATTTAATTTGTGTACGGACCACCATGCTGAGATTATCATCTTCCTTCAAATCCTCTCCAATTTTCCCTTCACTGTCACTCAACTCTTCTTTGTCATCATCATCATCATCATCATCATCATCATCATCATCATCATCTGTTTCTCTCTCTAGCTCCAAAAGGAATCTAATTTCTCTCTCTAGAAGAACTGATCATCACTTTTCAACCATGTCAGCCTTAAATGATCATCATGCACCCCTTCAAGATTCTTCTTTTAAGGTACCTTTTTTTGGGGGTATTTTTTTTTTTTTAACAGTTGTATACATGCAATTGATTTGGTTGTTTATTGAATTCTGTATGATGATTAATTATGTGGGAATTGGGATTTTATGAAAAAAAAGAAGAAGAACTGGTTAAAAGGTAGAAATTTTAGCCTTAAAAATCATTTATAGGTCAATGATTCTGTTATATTAATTTAGATACAAATAATGTGAATATTCACTTCCTTACTAAAAATTGTTAAATTAATTAGAAAATATTATATTTGGTAGTTCACCAGTGTAATTGTGTTCAAGACTTTAGCTTATTAGGAAAACTTAGCTCAAGTATTTTTAGATTTTGTTGCAATTTGAGAGAAGCGTAAATTTGAAACAATTTTAGTATGGAAGTTAAAGCTACCTAACTACTTAATTTTTAGTTTTGAGTTCAATTGTTTCCGTAGATTTTCGTGAACGAGTAATATATGTCACCCCCTGTTGTGCCCACTTACTTGTTTGATCCTATGATACTAATTAAAATAAAATCTGCATTTTAAGATTCTGTAAATTTCATCGACTTCGTAACTTCAACAGTTGGAGTTATGTGATATGTAACTACAAACATGTGGAAGTGCTCTGAGATTATTATTGTCGATCATATTTGCTTATCCTTGGGGCAATCTTGTGATATTAGGCCAAATTTCAATATAGTTAATTCTCATAAGAAATCCTGGATTTCACTAATGTGATCATTGTGTTGTGGTGTTAAAAGGGTTAATGCTGCATGAAGATTGTTCTGATCGATATGCAGGTTAACCAATTTCTGTTTATGCTTACTTCCTTCCCACCCGACCTGTGTAGTTACCGGATAAATTTGTATGAAAGAAGCTATGTACCAAAAGTTGTTTTGAATCATGTTCTAAACACACATAATTCATGGGATAAATTTTGCTGACCAGGCTCTAGCCAACGTGTATGCAAGTTCATTCGTTTGAATTGAGCATGCTGCTATTCATTGTTATTACAGGGAGGAGATTATTTCTTTAGGAATGTCTTGGCTTCCATGGAGACGGTTTATTTGAATAGGAATCCAACGGCTAAGTCCATCTTGGAACTTGTTCGTTCGGTTGATGGCGACCGCATATGTTATGATCATTTCGCTTTCAGGACGTTCGGGGTAATGTTTACCATATTTTTTGGTCTCGTTCCATGCCATAGTGCGTTTTCCTCTGTTTGGATCTACTTCCCACTAACGATTCTAAGCTATAGTACTTTGTGACGAGTATAAGCATTGATATCTCAGGTAAATGGTCATGGAATTGAATCTATGGCAAGACTTTTTACGGATTATGGTTATGTCCAAAGAGACGAGTTGAGGTTCCCAGCAAAAAAGTTAAAAGCATTTTGGTTTTCTCCCCCCAATATCCCATTTCCACATGATGGTACTGGCGTTAATGGTCCCTTACCGCGGATATTCATATCAGAACTTATTGTTGATGAAATGACTCCGCAAGCTCAGGTTCGCTCTAGAGTTTAGTTCTTTGTCTTCTTATATTTTCAACTTTTTGTTAGCGCCTGCAGAAAGTTATGTTGTATTACCATGTGCTACTGTTTGGTTATTATGACAGTGCTGCTTTCATCACACTTCTCATATCTGGTATGCAGAAAATAATCAGAAAATACACTGAATTATCGGGGAATGGAAAAAAGCATACAGCTTTGGCCAGTGCTCTCGGATCTTTGACCTGGGAAAAGCCTTCATACTCTGAATTCCAAGAGTTAGCTAGGTAAATCACGTCTGCTTACATGACTCTGCATCAAGATGCGACTCATTTTGAATTAAACTATGTTAGATTGACTTTTGGAGACGATTGCGCTTATGGCATTTTGCTTTCGTCGTAACCTTATTTGAGGTGTTATGTTGGTTAACTATTGAACTGCCACTGGCGCTCTGAACCAGTAATGTTTTAATTACTAGGGAAAGTGAATATGCAGCATGGACTCTTGTCAATGGATACGCATTAAACCATGTCACTATATCAACTCATCGGCTCAAATCTCATTTAAGGAACATCAAAAGTCTTAATCAGTTCCTTGAGGAGAACGGTTTTAAGTTAAACTCTGAAGGGGGCATCCTAAAAGGTAGGTGTCCTACTTCATGTTACATAGGATATTTTTTCTTAATTATACTCAAGCCCTCATTTGGAGGGGAGCCTTGGCGCACCGGTGAAGGTGTTGCTGTGTGACTGAGAGGTCACGGGTTCAAGCCACTGGGAGTGGTCTCTTGTCAAATTTGACAGGGGAATTGCCATCTATACACCCTAGCGGTGGGACCCTTCCCCGGACCCTCGCATTGCGGGGATGCTTTCGTGCACCGGGTTGTCCTTTTTTTTTTTACTCAAGCTGTCATTTCCTTCACTGTTTGCATAAGTCGATATTCTGCTTAATGACATACTGTTCTTTCACAAATGTACATCAGTATTTGGTTTTATATGCACACAGTTGCTTACGCATGTGGTTGTTTATATTGTTAGTGAGATTTATTTTGCACATCATGACTAAAAACAGTTTAATTCGTATCTTGTCCGGCTCGTCAATAACTTTGAAACATCAAACTTATACAGAGCTTTAAGACCATCTCTTTACACTGTAAATTTGTAACTGATGTAAAAGCCTCTGTAACTCAGTGTTTCGCTGCTCAGAGTATAAACAAGAACTTTAGGTAGTTGGAGGTTTATTATGATCTATTTATTTCAATGTTTTAAAAAGCTTATTTGAGGCTCGCTTTAAAGCACGCTTTGAAGCAAAGCTCACTCGAAAACGCCTCAAGGCTCATGCAAAAGCTTAAGTGTTATAAAGCTTACGCCTTATTGCCAAGGCGTACACTTTTGGTGCGGTTTTTGCGCTTTACGCCTTGAGAAATAAACTAACGCCTAATTATATATTGAAAAAAGAAAGAATTTCTACTAAATCAATGGCAAAATTTTGAATATAATTATAATGTTGAAGGTAAAAGTCAAAACTCTATTTATTGACAAAAAAATATGTGGTTTTTTTTTTAAACATAAGTTAAAAGAAAAAAGCCACAACACCTATTTTCACAGTAGTTTTATTTAGAATATGCATAATAGTGTGACCAAAGTGCATTTATATTATACTTAGAACATATTTATATAAGATTCATATTATATATTCATATTTTTAGCAACACTTCTTTTATTATAATACTTAATATCAAAACCCATAAAGCTTACGCTTTGTGCCTCAAGGCTTACGCCTCGCTTTTTGGAACATAAAACGCCTCACCTACACTTTCGCTTTTTAAAACACTGATTTATTTACATAAAGACTAGGTGATAACTCGGAGCATTTTTTTTCCTCTTATTTACCAGTCAGCCCTGATGGTTTCTTGTTACAAAGTTCAACAGTAGCAGATTCTGCTACCTTCCAATTTTCTGATGGAATCACGGAATCCATCCCACGTTCATACATCGAGTTTGCAGAACGCCTCGTACTTCCCCAGTTTAGAAATCTAGCGGAGAACAGGGTTAGTCTTTAGCATTTATAGCCTGTGAATTACAAAAAAACAGAATTTTTACGTTAATAGAAGAGTTCTTCACATGCAACCTTATTCTTATTTGTTCGTTTAAAATAAACCTATAGTTTCTCATAAACCAAAGTGAAAATACGCTGCACCCTACATTTTTTTTTTTTGGTAAAATTGACCGTGGCTATGGTATTAGATTGAAGAGTTCCACAGGCGAGATGGGTTTGAAGTTGGAAATGCGGATAAGATATTTGAGAGCACATCGATGGATCAGCTTACCAGGAAGGTGGCATGAGATTCACAGTACTAATGAACCGTGGTAATTATGCTGTATATAGTTAAATTAAATGGATGGTTGACTCAGAATTTTAAGTTATATATCATGTCTAAACTCCGATAAGTTGGATGTTTCTATGAATTCATTGTGTTCCTTTCTTCCGGAAGCAGGGCGTAAATGAGATGTTTTTATTGGAAATGATATACATTACATTGATGAGGAAGTACTTAGCGACATATATAAAATACACATGTAAATAATTAGGCTAGATTCTTTTCTTAGAAAGATTGCAACATTGGACCTGTGAGTTGCTTGTAAACCCCGACAAAATCGGTGTTTAGCGATGCCACATAATATGCACCTCCATGTTCATGAACTTCCGCTACTGGAGTTGCTTTGTATTCTCCGTAGAAATTCACCGTCTCCAGAATTTGACCCGATGCACTAATTTTCTGTCCCAGTGGAAAAGCTGTTACCTTTGGGTGCACTTTTTGGATGGTGACCGCCACCCAAAAGTCCCCTGAACTTGTTGTCTTTATGTTATCAGGATTCCCCGGGAGTTCTGCAAATTTCTCTAGATAATTAGTCTTCGGACCGTTCAGCCACAACCTCGTTATGCTACAGTTTAAGTATTCAGTGATTAGAAGAAACGACCCGTCTTTGCTGAGTGCCACTCCGGCTGGCAAAGCCAATTCTTTCAGAATGACGTCACACCGCTTTGTCGCCGGATCGTATTTTAGTAGGGTTCCACCTCTATAATTGCTCAGGAGTATTTCTGTCATGTTACTGCATAAAGATCACCAATTCTCTTAGTTCTCTTGTAGAGCAACATATCATAGTTTTTGGTCAAACAGCGAATTATAGCAAAAAAGTACAAAGTAGATAATCTGTTTCACTCTCTCTCTTTCCGTATTTCACTTATTGGTCGACCTTCAATGTATTAAGAACAAGGGTACATGTTGAGC
Source organism: Linaria vulgaris (assembly GCA_948329865.1). NCBI lineage: Eukaryota > Viridiplantae > Streptophyta > Magnoliopsida > Lamiales > Plantaginaceae > Linaria > Linaria vulgaris. The sequence goes on along the minus strand of OX415254.1, from coordinate 103,797,499 downwards.
AAAAGATAATTTGCCAAAAAAAGATTCACCTGGTTTTTAAGAGGAGGTCGCCGAGATCTGTGATATAAACAACTCCAGTGGTTTGATCAATGTCAATCCCATCTGCATAATCGAAGTGCATGTCGGGGGTGAGTGGGGTTGCCACTCCTCCGTCCATTCCAACAACCAACAGCCCTTGGTAAATATCTATTATATAGAGTTCCTTGGTTTTGTGGTTAAATGCAAGAGCTATTGGCCTCCCACAAATACTCCGAATCGCCTCATTACTTCCATCTGTTCCGTCACATAGTTCCTTAGACCTGTAAACTCGTTGAGTCATTTAATGGTTAATCAGTTAAGCTTTCTTCTGATCATCATTTAGTTAATTAAATGGAATATAACGAGAGAAATATTGCCTTGATGATGTAGTAGTGGCGAAATCGACAAAAGCATTTTTGTCGGGTTCAAACTTGACGATCCTGCCATCGTTGAGGGCGGTGTAAGGTCCACCGTTGTCCGAGTCAAAAGCATAGGACTCAGAACCTGATGATGGAAGCTGAAGCTTGGTGAATGACTGGAATTCGTACGTTAGAGCAGTTTGTGACATGCAGAAAAGTATTGTTAATATGACTATTGGCACCATGGCTGCTTTTAGAAAGGCTTTCATGGATGATATATATGTAGTTCACGATATTATATATAACATGCATGCAAATGGTCTCTTTATATACACTACGGGAAAGAAGAAAATTACTGTTTTAGGCAAAGTATAGTCCAAGTTTCAGGATCAGCACCATACAAGTGTCATTACGGATTTGATTTGTTGCGCTACGGGACCGCTTTAAGAAAATGCCTGTTAATATGACAAGGATTATAGATGATTAACCCTTCTCTTTGCCGTATTGTTCACATGTGGCCTGAATAAGAACCTCTTATTCCAGTTCAAAGATAGAGTGGTTTAAGAAAATGCCTGTTAATATGACAAGAATTGTAGATGATTAACCCTTCCCTTTACCGTACTGTTCACATGTGGCCTGAATGAGAACCTCTTATTCCAGTTCAAAGATAGAGTGGTAGCGGCCTGGTAGTCGTTCCGTTCAAACTAACTACGAGTAGATAAGGTAAGATAGGGAACAATCTGTTGGAAAATTGATTAAATGAAATGGGTTTGTACAGCTGACTTCGGGTCAGATTTTGAGCGGGTTCCACTTGTCGTAGTGACGACTTCAAGATGTGAACGTGAGAGCTTCGAAACGATATATTGCACGCTCAAAATGGTACACGGGTGAATGAGAATTTGATGCTCAAAGATAGCTACACAAAGCTGAAAATATTGAAGTAAAGGAGGGAAAAACCATAAAGTAAAGATGGCTATCCCACATGGGAAAAAGAGCACTCTCTTTTTGGGTTTATCAATAGCAATGCATTCTTAGAATAATAAGAATGTGCTGGCTAGGGTCTCCTCCCTCTCCTACGTGCGCGCAGGGGGGTGCAAATGCGAGCCAAAAATTAGTGCGACTAATGCGATTCGGGCTTGCGCACACGACGTACGCGCCGAATGTCGGTCCGTTTAGCCTGTCGGGCTCCCGCTCGTGTGGGCCTTGTTTTGCACCTTCAATATTTATTTTTTTGTTTTAGGTAACATAATTAATTTATATTCGGTCATCCGAAGATATAGTCTTATCTTAATTACGATTCAGTATTATCGTAATTAGAGATTTGCATATATCTAAAACATCCCGTTCCTTGTTAATCAAGTCAGCCGACTCTCTCCCTAATTAGTATAAATAGGGGTCGCTCCCTATAGGGTTTTATATCAGCAAATAATACACTTTTGCATATACGAAAACAAAGGTTTTAATCATTGTGTAGTGGTGGTAGTCTGTTACTATTCGAGTTCGCCGGGATTGCTCTGCGAGTGCTAGCAGCCAATTCAAAAGGTCGTTTTATCCTGGGAAGAGTTAGTCCAACGATCTCAGCACGTGGAGAGGACTAAACTACTTTAAGAAAACCGAGAAGGACTCGACCAATTACTACGGTTATTTTCAGTTTCTGCGTTACTATTTATTTTGTTTATTTGCTTGTCAATTTAGATACTGTTCGTTATCTCCATTGTTTCTAACAATCTTAAAGTAGTTTATGTCTTGAGACGAACAGGTTAAACGATTGGCGATAGATTTTTGTTTCAGAAAATTACTTTCAAAACTCGGTTTATTAACCGTAGTATTTTTTTTTCTGTTGCAAAAATTACATACAGGTTTTTATATTGATGTACCATATTTCGGTACATGACACTTGGCATTTTTTAGACATACCACGTGTCAACATACGCTGGTCAAAGACCTCGAGATAGAGCGATGGGAGATCAGAGACCCCACAATGGGAGGTTCGAGATGAAATAATAGATGTATCAACATACGCTGGTCAAAGACCACGAGATACAGAGGTGGGAGATCAAAGACGTATCAACATACGTTGGTCAAAGACCTCGAGATACAGAGGTGAGAGATCAAAGACGTATCAACATACGTTGGTCAAAGACCTCGAGATACAGAGGTGAGAGATCAAAGACCCCAAGGTAGATGATCATGTAAAGGCCCATTTCCATGGCCCAAGCCCATCCATGGCCCATGAAAATATCTATAAATACCCCCCTCTCAAATGTTGAAAGGTACCTCATTTTCCACTTTCACTTTCTCTCTCTAAGCTAGAGCTTTCTCTCTCTAGACTTTCAAAGCCTAAGTTTTCTGACTTAAGCATCGGAGTGCCTTCGCGGGGTCAGCCCCCGCCTAGTTCACGTGTCTTGTTAGAGTGCAGGTTTTCCGAACGAAGCCAAGGAATTTGCATTTAAGGAGCTAACGTGGAGATTCTCGGTCTGACGTGGAGTATCCAAGTAAGCAGACGAAGATACCCCGCATCAGTGGCGCCGTCTGTGGGAAACCACTAGCGCACTCTTGAATCAAGACCATGAATGAAACAAGGAGAACCGATGAAGGATTACAACCAACAACAACAGGTCAAGCACCCCAAGATGGAAGACAAGAACCACCAAGTGGAAGACAAGAACCACAAGATGGAAGACAAGGAACATATCCTCCGACTAATCCTGCAATCCCCCAACCGGGAGCACCAACTGGACTATTCTCACCTGAGCAACTAGCTCAGATTGTCCGGGCACTTCAAGAGACCATGGGTGGAAATGTTAACGCACAAGCTTCCCGAGCAATTCCTCAAGGACCAGTACATGTCCCTGCACCCCGACCTCAAGGGGCCATTGATCATAACCGTGTTGTTAGGTCTCCAGTTCGCTCGGGACCAATTGAAGCAAATAATGATGCTTCTCAGGAGGTTTCGAGTCAAGCTCGTCGCCACCAAGGCATAGACAGACATAGTGGTGAGAATGCTCCAACAATGTCAAGGGCTGAGATCAGAAATCTCTCCTTACAGAGGGATGCAATCACCAGGAGGCTAGAAGAAGCCAGGAGAGTCAATAACGCACCAATTCGTCGGAGGAAGGATTCCCCATTTTGTGATGAGATTGCGGATGAGGTCGCTGATCGTAAGGACCCAATCCCGGATATGGCCAAGTATGATGGTCGTGGTGACCCCTCAGAGCATATAATTGCCTTTGATAACACGATGGCAGTGTATGGTCACAATGACAACATGTACGCCAAGATGTTCGTGACAACACTTTCAGGCATTGCTTTAGATTGGTTCACACACCTCCCAATCAGATTCATAACATCATATGAAGAATTATGTCAAAAATTCAAACATCAATTTGCTAGCAAGCGTAGAGGTCGGATGCCCGCTAACCACCTTTACTCTATAGTTCAAGGCGAGAGTGAAACTTTACGAAGTTTTATGGCAAGATTCAGCGATGAACTTTTGACGGTGGAAACTCCTCCGGCAAACTTTTTGCAATCAGTATTGTACACGAACCTTCGCAATGCAGCTTTCGCTAGCGAGTTAGTGCGCAAACATCCAAAAACATGGGATGGGATGTTGGATTTAGCCGAGGAGCACATGGCTGAGGAGGAGATGTCCAAAATTAAAACGTCAAATGCATTGGGGATCTCTAAGCCCATTCGCGACACACGAGATCAATTAAAGCAAGGAAGGAACCTTGGAAATGATAGAGATGGTCGTCAATCAGACCAGCGCCAGCGATCACCTCGGAGGAGGGCATACAACAACTATACTCCTTTGAATGGAACCAGAAGACATATTCTTTCTATTGCTTTAACAAAGGGTGTTCCAATCAAAGAGGCGCGAAAGATGAAAGAAACTAATGCAACAAAGAGATCTTCCAAGTTTTGCCACTACCATCAACAGAGTGGTCACGACACTGAAGATTGTTATGACCTCCAAGATGAGTTCGAAAGGTTAGTAAGAAGCGGATATTTGTTGGATTTTGTGCGATCCTATCAACACAATACCGAACCAACAAGAGAGAGGCTTGATAACAGAGCACGTGCGAGAACACAGTCCCCAAGGAGGAGTGATATGCGCATAGTTAGGCGTGATGATAGGCAGAGAGAAGATTTTCATGGGAGGAATGATAGAAATCGTAGAGACAATATGCCAACAAGAGGAGTCATCAATATGATTAATGGTGGCCCAGCCGGCGGTGATTCAATGAATTCACGGAGGGAGAAGGTCCGAAGTCTGCAACGATCAAATCATGGCATAGTGCCAAGGTTTATTGGGCTAATAGACCCTCCCACGCCAAAGATAAGCTTTGATGACTCAGATCTAGAGGGTTTACCTCCTCTAAGTTGGAGCAATGATCAGTTAGATTGTCCTTTAGTTGTTACTTTGGAAATCGCAAATTTTACTACGAAAAGAGTACTCATAGATAATGGAAGCTCATCCAATATCATTTTTCTTGATACTTTGAAGGGAATGGAGTTGAGTAACGAGAAACTGGGTCATGTTAGAACCCCATTAACTGGATTTGGAGGAGCAGAAGTGATTCCTTTGGGAACTATTTGTCTACCAACATCGCTCGGATCAAATCCTTGTCGAAAGACAATTTGTTTAGATTTTCTGGTGGTGGATGTACCATTCGCGTACAATGTCATCTTGGGTCGACCAGGTTTGAATCGATTCAGAGCAATAGCTTCTACATTCCATCAAAAGCTCAAGTTTCCAACCTTGGGAGGAGTTGGCGAAGTTCTCGGAAATCAGAGGGTAGCATGGGAATGCTATACAAACTCTTTGGATAGACGACCATACAAAGTTTCAAGGACCGAGGAGGTCGTGGGTCAGCGACGCAAGATTACTTCAGAGGAACCCTTTATGGACCTCAAGAATGATGAGCCAAATAATAAGCGTAAAAAATTTGAAGAACGAAAGGTTGAACCTGCCAGCGATTTCAAGGAAGTACAGATTTTCTCTGGAGACAAAGAACGGACCATCAGAATTGGATCCCAACTCTCATCGGGTTTAGAAATCCAATTAATCAGATGTCTTAGACAGAACGCAGAGGTCTTTGCATGGTCTGACTCAGATCTCACTGGAATAAGTCCAAAGGTAATAGTCCATCGTCTTAATGTTGATCCTCAAGCAAAGCCAGTGAGACAGAAGAAGCGTAACATTGGAAAGGAAAAGAGCAAAGGCGCCGAAGAGGAGGTTTGCAAAATGCTCAAGATCAATCATATTTTTGAAGTTCGCTTCTCCGAATGGCTCAGCAATGTGGTGATGGTAAAAAAGGCCACAGGAAGTTGGAGGCTTTGTGTTGATTTCACAAATCTTAATAAGCATTGCCCTTGGGATCCATATCCACTGCCGCGTATTGACCTTCTAGTAGACTCTACAGCAGGGTGCACACTTTTGAGCATGATGGATGCATCTCAAGGTTTTCATCAGATCTCCATGGCAGAGATTGACATGTTAAAGACGGCTTTCATTACCGACAGAGGAGTCTTTTGCTATAAAGTCATGCCTTTTGGCTTGAAGAATGCCGGTGCCACCTTCCAGAGACTTGTGACTCGCATGTTCTATGATCAGATTGGGAAAACGATGGAAGTATATATCGATGATATCCTAGTGAAGAGTGTTAAGGAAGAAGAACATGTGAAGAACTTAAGTGAAGCTTTCAAGATTATGATACATTACGGGTTAAAACTTAACCCAAAGAAATGCACTTTTGGAGTTAAAGCTGGGAAGTTTCTGGGCTACGTGGTTAATGAGCGAGGGATAGAGGCTAACCCAGAAAAAATTAAGGCCATCCAAGAGCTCTCGCCACCTAAGTCTTTGCAGGATGTTCAACGCTTGGTCGGAAAAGTGACTGCACTTGCAAGATTCATCGCAAGATCAGCAGAAAAAAGTCAACCTTTTTTCAAGGTCCTGAAGAAAGCTAAAGATTTCAATTGGACGGAGGAATGTGCAGAAGCTTTCAAGGAATTAAAGATATATCTAGCATCCCCACCTTTGCTAGCAAAGCCAGAAGATGGTGAGACTCTTTATCTTTACTTGGCCGTATCAACAACTGCCATCAGTTCTGTACTGACACGAGCTGAGGGACAAAAACATCTACCCGTCTACTACATTAGTAGAGTTCTGAAGGGAGCTGAGCTCAACTATATGGAGATTGAGCGCTACACCTTAGCTGTCGTGAACTCTGCAAAGAAGCTAAGGCCGTATTTTCAAACCCATCCAGTCGTGGTGTTAACTGACAAACCATTGAAGCAAGTATTGGCAAAACCCAACATTTCAGGAAGGTTAGTCAAGTGGGCGATTGAACTGGGAGAATATGAGATTGATTTTCAACCCAGGTCTGCTATTAAGGCCCAAGTCTTAGCTGATTTTATCGTCGAGTCTACAAGCCAAGCCCCATCACCAGAAGGGGAGATAGAGGTTCTTTCTGTTGAACCTTCAACCGTTGTGTGGACATTACATGTTGATGGATCTTCGATGTCATCAAGAGGAGGAATTGGAGTTTATCTTCGTTCAAGCAACGGCTTAGAGTTTGAGTATGCCATTAGCCTCAATTTCCCAGTATCAAACAATGAGGCGGAGTATGAAGCAATCTTGGCTGGAATGACCATGGCTAAGGCTGTGAAGGCCACCGATTTGATCATCTATACTGATTCACAATTGGTGGCAAATCAGTATGCAAGTTCCTATGAGGCTAAGGAATTGACTATGATAAAGTATCTTGAGAAGTTGAAAGAACAAGCGGCAGCCTTCCGCTCACTTACTCTAAATCAGATTCCTAGGGGTGAAAATGTTCGAGCTGATGCTCTATCAAAGTTTGCAAGTACGGCCGAAGTGTCGTACGAAAGAAGAATCACTTTGCTCGTCTCTGATCAACCAGCTATCAAAACGGAGTTAAAGACTAATCCAGTTCAGTTTGTACTCCCAGTGGAACAAGAAGAGTCTTGGAAGGACGAATTGATTGACTATCTCAGGGATGGAAAGCTTCCTGAATCAGAAAATGCCAGAAGAAGACTGAAGTATAGAGCAAACTATTTCACCATGCTGGATGGTGAACTTTACAAAAGGTCATATGCTGGTCCACTACTAAAATGTCTGACTCCTTCTCAAGCTACTTGTGTAATGAACGAGATTCATGGAGGATGTTGCGGGAATCATTCTGGCGGACGCTCTCTTGCTCAAAAGATAATCCGTCAAGGGTTTTACTGGCCAACGGTGGTAAAGGATGCCACCAAGATGGCTAACACATGTGTTAGTTGTCAGAAACATGCTAACACCCATCATATACCTGCGCAGCCTCTGCAGACAATCGACATTGCTTATCCATTCGATCAATGGGGGATTGACATTGTAGGCCCTTTTCCTCCGGCAAAGGCACAAAAGAGATTTCTCATTGTCGCAGTAGAGTATTTTACTAAGTGGGTGGAAGCTGAAGCAGTGGCGGCGATCACTGAACATCAAGTTATAGAGTTCTTGTGGAAAAATATTGTTTGTCGTTTTGGCATTCCTAGGGTTCTGATATCTGACAACGGCCGCCAATTTCAAGGAAAAAAGATAGTAGATTTTTGCAAGGAGTGGAAGATCCAACAAAACTTTACCTCTGTGGCCAATCCGCAAGCTAATGGACAAACAAAGGTTACCAATCGCACTCTTGGGAAGTATTTGAAGAAGCGACTTGATGGAGCTGGTGGAGGATGGGTTGACGAATTACAAGGCGTACTTTGGGCATATCGAACTACGCCACGCTCTGCTACTGGTGAAACACCTTTTTGCTTGACTTATGGATCGGAGGCCGTCATACCAGTAGAGATTGCCGCTTCTTCACTCCGAGTGCAACATTATGATTCATCCCTTGCCATTGAACAAAGGATGTTGGACCTGGAATTGATTGATGCCAAAAGAGAAATGGCATTTCAAAAAATTCACTCATACCAAACGACCATGGCAAGAGCTTATGACAAGAAGGTTCGTTTCAGAAGTTTTCAAGTGGGCGATTTAGTCTTACGAAAAGTTGAAGCAAGGAAACATGTGGGGAAGCTTGACCCCAACTGGGAAGGTCCATTCAAGGTGATGAAGACTGGGAAGAAAAATGGATACTATTACTTACAATCAATGGATGGCAAGAATCTATCGCGACCATGGAACTCGCAGAACCTTAGAAGATTCTACAGTTAAAAGTTCAAAACTATGTCATGTTTTAAGTTGTAATAAATAGTTTTGAACTACGTGATGACTTGATTCCCACTCCGGGATACGTAGGCAGCTTGGTGTATACCAAGTTCAGTCATATATTATAATAAAATTTTCCTTTCCAGTTTACTCAAGGATGCCGAAGCAACAGAAGACTTGCACTCAACATCTAAGAATATCAAGTCAAAAAATGTAGTACAAATGAGATAAAATCAATAATTTATTTATTGATAATCAAGGAGCTTACATCCATTTATTCGACCATGCCATATTGGCGAACCAACAACTTAGACTTCATAACAATAACAAGAAGGACACTCAACAACAGCAATATAAAAAGACTTCAAAATTCTATCACTCAACGAACAACTTTTGGATCAGCAGGCGGATCAGAATCTACCATCATATCTCCTCATTGGCCAAACCACTCGTGCTCGCCATTTGACCCATAAACCCGACCAAGTCAGCAGATAGCGGTGAAAGAGACGCTTCTTGAGGCATCTCCATTTGACGGAGAATTTCTCCAACAGTCGGCTCATTTTCGTGCATTACTTGGGCCTCATTTTCATCTTCCTTTACCCATAGATGCATTTCCTTGAGTAAGGGAGCAAACATGTCACCTTCAAGATTAGGTCCATCGTCGGATGAAGGATATGGAGTTAAATCATCACGCACGAAGACACCTATTCTGGGATCATGAAAGTCAGGATCAAGTTTTTTGATGAACTTCAGTTGATTTAACGCCTTATCAAAGGCCTTCATCACGGAAGTGCCGCACATCAACAATGCAATCTCTTCAAAAGTCGAAGATCTAGCAAACTCCCTGATGACATCCAGCATCTGGTTAACATCAACAATCCTCGCGCTTTCCTTAGCGGCCTTGATTAACTTGTTTTTTTCCTCCAAATCAGAATGAAGCTTCTCAAGTTCATGCTTCAACTTTGAATTTAGATTCTCAGCCTCGTCGGCTGCCCGCTTCTTTTCAAGACCATCAACCTCGAGTTGTTTCATCTTTTCAAGATGATTAGCTGCGTCGGCCTTCGCCAGATTCAACTTCTGGTCACCTTCTTCTTTCAATTTGGCCAACTCAGAGTTCAGGCTTTTGACTTTAACCTTCTCGGCTTGAAGGTCTAGGTTGGTAGTCTCCCAAGACTTCTTCACAGAAGATAACTCGGACTCCATTGCTTTCAGTTTCTCCTTCAAATTCTCACGACTTACGTCGATCAAATCATTTCCTGCTTTCAAAGAGGACAGTTCCTCATCTAGCTTCTCTTTTGCTGCCTCAGCATCCCAAGCGACCTCCATCAAACATTCTGCCAGCACACTTTCCTATAAAAATACAAGTCACAAGCAATCAAAGACTACTACCCAAGTCGATATTTTCTTCGAATTGCACTGGCGAAAGACCGCATGCGCTAAGCACCTTTTCCTCAATCAGGATGATAGGATCGAAGACTACTAAGGGTAATCTACTCAAGAATCCAGGACTAAAATTGGATCTTGGCACATTATCTATTTTTAATCGACCTTCACGCCAAATTTTTGGGAAGTTATAGAAAATTTCTTTTGGAGGTTTGATAAAGATAAATCGCCGTTTCCAGTTTTTTCCATGAAAAGGTTTTACTGGCTCCAAAAATCGACGATGGTTTTTGGGTTTGAAGAAGTAAAAACCTTTTTCGCCATTTTGATTAGATGTAGAAACAGAAAAAAGGTCAAAAAACTCAGCAAACGTACACGGTTCATCATACGCTTTCATAACAATAATGAAGGACAACAAGGTGCATATGGCATTGGGAGAAATTTGGCCTAAGGACAACCCCAAAAAATAAATTATTTCACAAAAAGGTGCGATAAGCGGAAACCGAAGCCCAACTCGAAAAGCAGCTAAGTGGACCGTTATACAATTCATTGGTGGATGATTCATCCTATCATTATGATTGGGAATTATAATTTCGTATTGAGGCAGAATATGATATTCGGATCTAATTCTTTCCTTCCCCCAACCAACTTGCGGGATAATTTCAGTATATGGCAATTTTGAGGATAAAGTGTCTCCTAAAGAATCGTCTATTAAGTTCTTATTGTGACTCTCAGATCCATTTTCAAGTTTGGAATTCTACCCAGATCGTGATTCTATATTTTTTGACATATCAAGATCTTGAAAAATTTACAAGATTACCGAGTTTTGAACGAGGAGCGTTGGGAAACTCGTACGCTCGAATGATGGGAATATATATATCGTTTTGGAGTCCCTCTACTCTGCGAAAACACGGATTTTTCTTTGCTTGCCTAGCCACAACGACAATATTATAGCCTGTATCAATAACAATGCAAATCAGAAGTTGATATACAACACAAGGATACGATATGCTATTTATTTATTCATTGACGAAGATATCACAATTTGCTTGCAGATGACAAATTTTAACATGTTACATTTGAAGGGTGATATTTCAGCTCAAGAGCTAGATGAAGAAAAGGAAGCATTTTTCTTTTAGAGCAAAAGAGATACAACAAAGTCAGTAAAGTGTATAAAAAAAAAAATAAAAAAAAAATATAGAATTATAACGACGGACTATTATATTGAATCAGAAGGTCCTATGTATATAATTAATTACAATACAGAGAAGAGCTCACTGATCCCCGTCGCCGGATTTCGGTGGCTGGATTCCGTTGTCGGATATATGTCGCCCAATTTCCTTCGTCGGATAAGTTGAATTACACTCTTGAGAAGATTGTTATTTGTTTCAGTTGATGAATGAAAAAGCAAGAGATGGGTGAATTTATAGGACATGTTGTTAACCATTTAAGGATATTTCTTTAAGGAGGGCAAGAATTCTGTGACCGGCGAAAATTCCGTTAATCAAAGCCCAACAATTACAGAATCTCAGTCAAGTGCAGTAGTTTTGGAAAGTATATGAAAGCTTGACGACGCTAATTTCCGCTCTGAAACTTCGCAAATCAAACTTGGTTGACTGAAAATTCAAATCTTAATTTCGAGATCTTGTTAACTGATCCAAATCATAAGGTCGACGAGTGGAAGATTACGTGAAAAAAGGATGCAAATTGAGAGGATAAATAAGGAAGACGGGATGGCGAAATTTTTGCACTGAAATTTGGCAAATTTTGGAGTGTTCAGTGATTACAGATTTGATTTATTTTTGGAGGATGCAGATTTATTGCTCACTGTTCGTTCACAAGGTTGAAGAAAAGGGAAGAAATTATCCTATGTGCTAGTCCACATGCACCTATTAAATTGGTCCCACTTAAAATAAGAAATATTTTACAATTTCCTCTTCTTTCCACACCTTTACGGTGCACATGAAGAGGGATTTTACAAACAGATCCCTGGAGAGATAATTGCAAAAGGTCCCCTTGCACTCACAGAAATTTTGGAACAACCCCAGAAGATTAAATTAATTACAGAGAAGCCACAAAAATGTCATAAATTACAAGAAAGGCCCCAAAGGTTTCTTAATATTACAAGAATCCGTTTAAAAGGCTGAGACAACTCATAAATGCGACTCTCAGTCGTACAAAGACTCAATATTCTAAAGTGTTGAAGACTTGACATTTTCAAAGTCTCAAGAAATTTAAGCTTTTCTAAAGCTCACGAAGCTTAGCTTTTCTAAAGCTCAACATCGAAGACATAGCTTTTCTAAAGCTCAAGCAAGAATACTTAGCTTTTCTAAAGCTCAAGAAGCTTAGCTTTTCTAAAGCTCAAGCACGAAGACTTAGCTTTTCTAAAGCTCAAGAAAGCTTAGTTTTTCTAAAACTCAAGCATTGAAGATCTAGCTTTTCCAAAGCACAATGAAGACTTAGCTTTTCTAAAGCTCAAGCACGAAGACTTAGCTTTTCTAAAGCTCAAGAAGCTTAGCTTTTCTAAAGCTCAAGCACGAAGACTTAGCTTTTCTAAAGCTCAAGAAGCTTAGCTTTTCTAAAGCTCAAGCACGAAGACTTAGCTTTTCTAAAGCACAAAAAGCTTAGCTTTTCTAAAGCTCAAGCACGAAGACTTAGCTTTTCTAAAGCGCAAAAAGCTTAGCTTTACTAAAGCTCAAGCACGAAGACTTAGCTTTTCTAAAGCTCAAGCACGAAGACTTAGCTTTTCTAAAGCACAAAAGCTTAGCTTTTCTAAAGCTCAAGCACGGAGACTTAGCTTTTCTAAAGCTCAAGAAAGCTTAGTTTTTCTAAAACTCAAGCATTGAAGACCTAGCTTTCCAAAGCACAGTAAATCTTAGCTTTTCCAAAGCTCAAGCAGAAGACTTAGCTTTTCCCAAAGCTCAAATATTGAAAGTTTAGACGTTTTCAAAGAAATAAAACTCTAGCAGCAAAAATGAACACTCGACTAATCATCTGACTTACTTCGCAGTGCATTCTCCTTCTGATAACACACTACGAAGTGGGGGGATTAATGATGTACCATATTTCGGTACATGACACTTGGCATTTTTTAGACATACCACGTGTCAACATACGCTGGTCAAAGACCTCGAGATAGGGCGATGGGAGATCAGAGACCCCACAATGGGAGGTTCGAGATGAAATAATAGATGTATCAACATACGCTGGTCAAAGACCACGAGATACAGAGGTGGGAGATCAAAGACGTATCAACATACGTTGGTCAAAGACCTCGAGATACAGATGTGAGAGATCAAAGACGTATCAACATACGTTGGTCAAAGACCTCGAGATACAGAGGTGAGAGATCAAAGACCCCAAGGTAGATGATCATGTAAAGGCCCATTTCCATGGACCAAGCCCATCTATGGCCCAAGCCCATCCATGGCCCATGAAAATATCTATAAATACCCCCCTCTCAAATGTTGAAAGGTACCTCATTTTCCACTTTCACTTTCTCTCTCTAAGCTAGAGCTTTCTCTCTCTAGACTTTCAAAGCCTAAGTTTTCTGACTTAAGCATCGGAGTGCCTTCGCGGGGTCAGCCCCCGCCTAGTTCACGTGTCTTGTTAGAGTGCAGGTTTTCCGAACGAAGCCGAGGAATTTGCATTTAAGGAGCTAACGTGGAGATTCTCGGTCTGACGTGGAGTATCCAAGTAAGCAGACGAAGATACCCCGCATCATATATATAAACAAAATTATAGTTTTTATTCGTGAAGGATTATCTGAATCCTCACCTACTACAAAAGAACTGTTTTTGTATCCCAAAATAATTTGAAGAATTTTCGTAATTCTTCCGTGTTCTAATAAAACTTTTGAAACGTTTCAGATGTCTGATACCAACGAAAACGCGGACATGAGCATTACTGATGCCAGTCTTAAGACGCCCCAAACGTCGAAATCGCAGGCTCCTGGCACTGCTCTGAAAACTATGCCTATACGTATGGAAAGTTTGGAAAATCCGGTTGTTCCCACGGTTCCTATGAGCCATAATGAGAAACCGGCGAAATTCGATGGAGAGAATTTCAAAACTTGGCAGCAAAAGATGCTGTTTTATCTCACCATGCTGAATCTTGCGAGATTCCTGAAAGAAGATCCTCCTTCTGTTAGAGAGGATGAAATTGATGCACAATCGCAGACGACAATTGATGCATGGAAGCACTCCGAGTTTCTTTGCCGAAATCTGATTCTGAACGGTTTGGCAGACACGTTGTACCAATTGTATAGCGTGAAGAAAACGACAAAAGAATTGTGGGAATCCTTGGACCATAAGTATAAAACCGAAGATGCTGGTGCCAAAAAATTTCTCGTGGGTCAATTCTTGGACTGCAGGATGAAAGACTCGAAGACTGTGATCAGTCAAGTGCAAGAGTTTCAATTGATTCTCCATGGGATTCATGCTGAGGGGATGATCTTGAGTGAATCTTTCCAGGTAGCTTGTATCATCGAAAAGCTACCACCTGGTAGGAAAGATTTCAAGAATTATCTAAAGCATAAACGAAAGGAGATGATTATTGAAGATTTGATTGTCAGGCTTCGTATAGAAGAAGACAACAAGGGTGGAGATAAAAGGCTTCCAGTGTTGTTGTTAACACCAACGCTGCCAGGGCAAACGTGGTGGAGCATGACAAAGGATTGAAGAACAAGAAGCCTAAACCTGGGCCAAAGATTGGACTGAAGGGTGGAATTTTTAAACCGAAGAAATTCGTGGGCAAGTGCTACAACTGCAACAAAGCGGGGCACAAGTCATCTGACTGCCGACTGCCTAAGAAGAAAGGCAAGGAGACTAATGAGGCCAATCTGATGGACACTACGTCCGAACTTGACCTCTGTGCTGTGATCTCTGAAATGAATCTTATGGATGCTAATCCGAAGGAATGGTACCTCGACACTGGAGCTACTCGTCACGTCTGTAGTGACAAAAATGCTTTCTCCGAGCTGACTCTTGCTGATAACGGGGATATGATCTACATGGGGAACTCTGCTACCTCTGAGATCAAAGGGAAAGGGACGGTGCGCCTCAAGATGACTTCTAGAAGGGAAGTTACGCTGATGAATGTGCTGTATGTGCCTAACATTCGTAGGAATCTGATTTCTGGGTACTTGATGGACACTCATGGCTTCAAGATGGTGTTCGAATCTCAGAAAATCGTGCTTTCCAAATGTGGTGTTCGCATTGGAAGAGGTTATGTGAAAGAAGGGATGTGGAAAATGAATGTAATGGCTGTTAAGCCCACCTCTTTTGATTCTAGCAATAAAACTTCTACTTCTGTTTACTTGCTTGAGTCGTCTAACCTATGGCATGGTAGATTATGACATGTTAATTATGAGTCATTACGTAAATTAATTAACATGAATCACATACCAACATTTGAAATCGATTCCAAACATAAGTGTTAAACTTGTGTAGAGGCAAAACAAACAAGAACACCGTTTACAACCATTCAAAGAAATACGAAACCTCTAGATTTAATTCACACTGATGTATGTGATTTAAAATTTGCACAAACGAGAGGTGGAAACAAGTATTTTATAACTTTCATTGATGATAATAGTACAAAATACTGTTATGTATATTTACTGAAAAGTAAAGATGAAGCTATAGACAAATTTGTTCTATATAAGAAAGAAGTCAAAAACCAACTTAATAAGAAAATTAAGATGGTTAGAAGTGATCGTGGTGGTGAATATGTTGAACCATTTGGTGAATTTTGTTCACAACATGGAATTATTCACGAGGTCACTGCGCCATACTCTCCCCAATCGAATAGGATGGCAGAAAGGAAAAATCGAACTTTAAAAGACATGATGAATGCCATGTTATTAAGTTCTGGATTACCACAGAACATGTGGGGGAAGCCATCTTGTCGGCTAATTATCTTTTAAATAAGATACCCAAAAAGAAAGAAGAAAAGACTCCCTACGAATTGTGGAAAGGTCGAGAACCTTGCTACAAATTCTTAAAAGTGTGGGGGTGTCTTGCTAAGGTGTCATTACCTTTGCCAAATAAAATGAAAATTGGTCCAAAGACGGTGGATTGTATTTTCATTGGCTATGCGAACAATAGCACTGCTTACCATTTTCTTGTGCATGAATCTAAAAACCCCGAGATTCATAAGAACATGATAATGGAGTCAAGGAATGCAACGTTCTTTGAACATACATTTCCTTGTAAATCCAATGTGGCTGGACCAAGTTCTTCAAAACGAACTCTCGAAGAGATTGACAATAGTCAAGATCTAGGAGAAAATGAAGAAATAGACGAGGTCCAAGAAGAGCCAAGAAGAAGTAAAAGGGTAAGGACAGAAAACTCCTTTTGACCAGAGTTTCTAACTTATATGATAGAGGTAGAGGATGAGCCTAAAACATATAAAGAAGCTGTAAGGTTAGTGGAAGGCCCTTTATGGAAAGAAGCCATACAAAGTGAGATTGATTCCATCTTACAGAATCACACTTGGGAACTGGTAGACCTTCCTACGGGATGTAAACCATTAGGTTACAAATGGATTTTCAAAAGGAAAATGAAAACAGACGGAACAATTGAAAAGTATAAGGCTAGGCTTGTGTCCAAAGGATACAACCAACGAGAAGGCCTTGATTACTTTGATACATATTCTCCTGTAACGAGAATAAATTCAATAAGGATGATTTTGGCTATTGCATCTATCTGAAATCTTGCAGTACATCAAATGGATGTAAAGACTGCCTTTCTTAATGGAGATCTCGATGAAGAAATCTACATGGAACAACCCGAGGGTTTTGTAGCTTCTGGAAAAGAAAAGAAAGTCTGTAAATTAGTGGAGTCTCTCTATGGACTTAAACAAGCACCAAAGAAATGGCATGAGAAATTTGACAACGTTATGTTGACAAATGGCTTTAGAATCAATGAGTGTGACAAGTGTGTCTATGTCAAAGTTACAAAACAAGGGTATTTGATACTTTGTTTGTATGTTGACGACATACTCATTGTGGGAAGCAATGACCATATGGTAAACTCCATTAAGAGTTTATTGAATTCAAGATTTGATATGAAAGACATGGGACTGGACGATGTAATCTTAGGAATAAAGATTAAAAGATCGCCAGCTGGTCTTATATTAACTCAGTCGCACTACGTGGACAAGATTCTTGATAAATTCAGCAAAGGTGATTCAGGTATAGCCAGGACACCAATCGACACGAGTCAACACTTATCTAAAAATAAAGGGAAAGGTGTTGATCAAATCGAGTACGCCAGAGTGATAGGAAGTCTGATGTACTTAATGAGTTGTACACGACCAGACCTTGCCTATACAATTAGCTCATTGAGTAGATTCACGAGTAACCCGGGACATGAGCACTGGAAAGCAATCGTGAGAGTACTTAGGTACTTATGTTATACTCGTGACTACGGGTTGCATTATACTAGAGATCCTGCTGTACTTGAAGGTTACACTGACGCACGTTGGATCTCGGATATACAAGACTCCAAGGCAACAAGTGGATACATATTCACTGTGGGAGGTGCAGCCGTGTCATGGAAATATTCAAGACAAACTATCATAACCAGATCCACGATGGAAACTGAATTTGTGGCATTGGATAAATGCAGTGAAGAAGCCGAATGGCTTCGTAACTTCTTGGAAGATGTTCCTGAGTGGCCAAAATCGGTGCCAGCAATTTGCATAAATTGCGATAACCAAGCTACGATATATAGAGCAAAGAATGCTCTATATAACGGTAAGTCTAGACATATACGTCGGCGACATAACACCGTTAGACAACTGATCTCGACAAGGGTTATCACCCTTGACTACGTAAAGTCAAAAGATAACATTGCGGATCCGCTAACCAAAGGGTTAAATAGAGATCAAGTTGAAAAGACATCGAAGTGAATGGGACTTAAGCCTATTGTGAATTAAAGTCTTATGAAGGAAAACCCAACCATGTTTGACTGGAGATCCCAAGATCTTGGTTCAATGGGACAACCTAATTGTAAGAACTTTGCACGGTCGCTGTGGGGGTCAACCCTTGTCCATTCCTAGATGAAACAGTGACACCCGTAATGGAAAAGGTTAAGCATTATGCTTTTAATGATTCTTACGCGTCGGAAATCCGAGCGGAGTAATACGGGTTACTCTTAGATAAGAAATCACCTATGTGAGAGAGAGGAGGGGCCGCCTCTGAGGAAAACTGTGGGGGCTTAGTTTTCTGGAAAACTCTTGCAGAACCAGGCGTATGTCCAAGTCCAAAATGGACATAAACCATGAGAACCGCAACGGTAAGAGGAATTATACCTGTGTGAGATTTATGGAACGTTTGCACAAACGGCGGATAGTTCAATGACGTCAAGTCACACTATTGGCTAGCATAGAAAGTATTTCTCACGAGGGAAGGTTCAAGGGCGTGTCCTACCTATCCTATGCAGGCATAGTCCGTAGTACTCCACCACCACATGATGTATGCATGATCATTCAAATTTCATTCATGTGGGGGATTGTTGGAAAATTGATTAAATGACATGGGTTTGTATAGCTGACTTCGGGTCAGATTTTGAGCGGGTTCCACTTGTCGTAGTGACGACTTCAAGATGGGAACGTTTTCTCCTATGTGAGAGCTTCGAAACGATATATTGCACGCTCAAAATGGTACACGGGTGAATGAGAATTTGATGCTCAAAGATAGCTACACAAAGCTGAAAATATTGAAGTAAAGGTGGAAAAAACCATAAAGTAAAGATGGCTATCCCACATGGGAAAAAGAGCACTCTCTTTTTGGGTTTATCAATAGCAATGCATTCTTAGCATAATAAGAATGTGTTGGCTAGAGTCTCATCCCTCTCCTACGTGCACGCAAGGGGGGTGCAAATGCGAGCCAAAAATTAGTGCGACTAATGCGATTCGAGCTTGTGCACACGACGTACGCGCCGAATGTCGGTCCGTTTAGCCTGTCGGGCTCCCGCTCGTGTGGGCCTTGTTATGCACCTTCAATATTTATTTTTCTGTTTTAGGTAACAGAATTAATTTATATTCGGATAATATTTCTATATTAAATCTGAAGCATCAAAACGCGTCCAGATTCATCCGAAGATATAGTCTTATCTTAATTACGATTCGGTATTATCGTAATTAGAGATTTGCATATATCTAAAAGATCCCGTTCCTTGTTAATCAAGTCAGCCGACTCTCTCCCTAATTAGTATAAATAGGGGTCGCTCCCCATAGGATTTTATATCAGCAAATAATACACTTTTGCATACACGAAAATAAAGGTTTTAATCATTGTGTGGTGGTGGTAGTACGTTACTGTTCGAGTTCGCCGGGATTGCTCTGCAAGTGCTAGCAGCTAATTCGAAAGGTCGTTTTATCCTGGGAAGAGTTAGTCCAACGATCTCAGCACGTGGAGAGGACTAAACTACTTTAAGAAAACTGAGAAGGACTCGACCAATTACTACGGTTATTTTCAGTTTCTGCGTTACTATTTATTTTATTTATTTGCGTGTCAATTTATATACTGTTCGTTATCTCCATTATTTCTAACACAATCTGCAAAAACTCACACTAAAGAAGTATTCGTTATTGTCGAATGTAAATTGAAGCTCTTGTAGTTCTATATGATCTTTTTTGAACACTTCTCATTAACTTGCCAAATAATAATTATCTATAGTTACATAACTAGCTAAATGTAGAAGTAACAAAATACGAACTCTAGTACTATTAAGGTATGTCATGGATTTCTCTTTAGTTGTTATCAATTAGTTGTTTCTTGATTTAATTTTTAATTTACTAGTTGTCTCTAGTAAAAAGAAAAAAACTGCCCCCTCATCTATTCAGTTTTGTGCTAACTACCCCTGAACCGTTGATCAGTCGGACACGTGTCTGTATGTTAGATTCAGTCTCGGGGGAGTTTGCACATTTTTTAAGTGGCGAGGGGGCAATTTACTCTTTTTTAAACGTTAGGTGGTGCACTGTGAAATACTCTATGTTGAGGGGTTTAACGGGATTTGCCCTTACTTATTAATTAATTATATATAATTTTAAAGCGTAGCAAATTGTTTCAGCTTCATTCTTTTTATAATGATCAAAATACATACCCTTGATGATGCATGTTTTCTGTCATAAGAAGACGACGGTATATATAAATGTATTTGTTGGGACAAATATTCATCGATCCCACTAAGTATTACACGACGTGCTCGTGTTTTGTCAGGCGCAAAATACACATGTACATGTAGATAATTGGAATGTTCTCTTTTAGAAAGACTAATACTACTTTCGACCCGTTAGTCATTTGTAAACCCCGACAAAATCCGTGTTCAGAGATGCTACATAATATGTGTCGCGATGTTGTTGAACTTCTGCAACGGGAGTTGCATTGTATTCTCCATAGAAATTCACGGTTTCCAGAATTCGACCCTTTGCACTAATCCTTTGTCCCAATGGAAAAGCTGTCACCTTCGGGTGTACTTTTTGGATGGTCACCGCCACCCAAAAATCCCCTGAGGTTGTCCTCTTAATGTTATCTGGATTCCCCGGAAGTTCTACAAATTTCTCTGTAGTATTAGCCTTCGGACCATTCAGCCAGAACTTTGTTATGCTACAGTTTAAGTATTCATTGATCAAAAGAAACGAGCGGTCTTTGCTGAGTGCCACACCGGCTGGCAGGGCCAACCCTCTTAGAATAACGTCACACCGCTTTGTCCTTGGGTCGTATTTTAGTAGGCTTCCGCCTCTGTAATTGCTCAGGAGTATTTCTGTCATGTTACTGCACAAAACTAACCAATTCTTTTAGTTCTCTCGATCGGAGCAAATTGAATATGAATTACAACAAATTTGTCATAATTTTTGGATAAGTGAACATTGCAGCAAAAATTAGGAAAATTCACCTGGTTCTAGAGAGGAGGTCACCGAGATCTGTGATATAAACGACTCCAGTGGTTTGATCAATGTCGATCCCATCTGCATAATCGAAGTGCATGTTGGGGGTGAGTGGGGTCGCCACGCCTCCTTTCATTCCGACAACCATCAGCCCTAGGTAAATATCGATAATGTAGAGTTCCTTAGTTTTGTGGTTGAATGCAAGAGCTATCGGCCTCCCACAAGTACTCCGCATTGTCGCATTACTTCCATCCGTTCCATCGCATAGTTCCTTCGACCTGAAAATCTTTTATCCGTTAATGTTGAATAGATGAAACCTTTCGTTAATTATCATTAAGGTAAAATAAAATGTTGCCTGTTTGAAGTGGTCGTAGCAAAATCGACAAATGCATTTTTGTCGGGTTGGAATTTGACGATCCTGCCATCGTTGAGGGCGGTGTAAGGTCCAACGCCGTTTGCATCAAAGGCATAGGATTCAGAACCTGGTGATGGGAGTTGAAGCTTGGTGAATGATTGAAATCCGTAGGTTATTAGAGCATTTTGTGACAGACACAAAAGTATTGATATGAATATTATTGGCACCATGGCTGCATTTAGAAAGCTTTTCACGGCTGATGTATAATTTAATATGTAACATGCAAATGGTCTTTTTTATACTGCTAATGAAAAAAAGTACTATGTTTAGGCAATATATTGTGTGGTGATGCGGGCTAATCGCAACTTTTGTTTTAGGAAAATGCATATATATTGTTAATATGACAAGAATTGTGAATTAACAACCTTTGTGTTGTCTTGTGGCCAGTCTTTTACACGTTGTTAGAATCAGAATCTATTAATCAAGTTTAATATAGGTAGAACTGTATAGTGTTGTAGTCGCTTGTTGACTAATTTCAAATTCTTGCCATATGGCCATATGCATCAACATTGCAAAAACTATACAAAGAGGAGTCATAGCAGCCACCTTAATCTTATCTGTACTACATCATCTCCTACTACATCGTTCGGATTTAAGCCACGTAGAAAGGGCTTGAGGGGTTCACATTGCTATCTGTTTGTGGTTTATTAATTGGAAGCTTATACACTTTCTTTACTCTCACCAAACTCATTTTATACTGCCAAACAAAGATCTCGTTTCCAAATCTTAGCGTTGTGTGTTTGTAAAATGAAAGAGATTATATTTTTGAAAACATAGGCTCAAGTTTCTAAGACTCTAGAAGCTCTCTAAGCTTCTAAATTATATGTTTTTATTTCAAAATTAATATAAAAGTGTTCACAAACAACAATCTTAGAAAATCACAATGCAACCAACATAAAAGAAATCACATCCAAAGCTACAATGACAAGGAAATTAACACATGAAGCTTTTGTATACCCCGACAAAATTTGTGTTTAGCGACGCCACATAGTATGCGCTACGATATTCTTGGACTTCAGCAATGGGAGTCCCATTGTATTCTCCATAGAAATTAACTGTCTTCAAAATCCGACCCGTTGCACTAATCTTTTGTCCTAAAGGAAAAATTGTCAGCTTTGGGAGGACTCTGTGAATGTTCATTGCCACCCAAAAATCCCCTGATCTTGTCCTTTTGATGTTGTCTGGATTCCCTGGAAGTTCTAGAAATGTCTCTAAAGTATTGGTCTTTGAACCTTTAAGCCATAACCGTTTTATACTTGAAGTTAAGTATTCTGTAATAAGCAAAAAGGATCCATCCCTGCTGACCGCCACTACAAGAAAAAGGGGTCATTAGGGACCGCAAATTAGCGACCGCCAAGCGGTCGCTAGTCTTCAGCGACCGCTGAAGACAACATCGACCGTTAAGCAGTCCCTATTGAGGTCATTAGGGACCGCAAAATAACGGCTGTTAAGCGGTCCCTAATGACCTCAATAGGGACCGCAATATAGCGACCGTTAAGCGGTCGCCATACTTTTGAATAATAGGGACCGTCTGGGCGGTCCCTAATGTAGAATAATAGGGACCGCCCAGACGGTCCCTAATTTTCACAATAGGGACCGACCAGACGGTCCCTAATTTCTACAATAGGGACCGTTAAGCGGTCCCTAATGACCTCCAGAAAAAATAAAAAAAATACATTTATATTCCGGATTAAATCCGGAATATAATTGTTTTTTTATGTAAAATTGTAATTTTAACAAGATCAAAACAATAAAATGATGAATAAAAAGTTAATACAATGACAATTGACATGAAAGAATAAAAGAATGTGAAAAGATGAATAAAATGAGTAATAATATAAAATGAATGAAATCAAAAAACAATTGACAATATGGACCGTTAAGCGGTCCCTAATTTGACATTAGGGACCGCTTGGCAGTCCATATTGTTAATTTAGGGACCGCTTGGCAGTCCCTACTAATATTCATACATCAAAATTATGATTTTTTCGATGGTTCGAGGTGCCGCGTTGTATTTTTAAAGTCATAATAACCATTGGAATAGTTAAAATAACAATAAGTACAACGACACATTGTATATCTAAACATTATACAAGGAGAACGGGCCGCTTTGAAGATTCTCCTACTATTTTGTACGACGAATGACATAATGATAAATTAATTCGATCTACATATATACGTATAATTAATGAATACTTGATCTAATGATTATGCCTCATAATCGTATCTATGCTAACGTTTGTGAAGTAAATCATAAACACGGATAACAATTACAACTAACTAATGATAATTAATTAGTTGTACATTTGTGAAATATATCTTGAACGTTAATAACTCGATCAATCCCAATTAATCTATTATTTCACAACTAATCTACTATAAGGTTTATTTTGCAATCATTTATTACTTCAATTTATATATTACAATGAGTTTGGTTGCTTACAATCACAAACACAACAACATCAATAAAAAAAAATCGATTTTTAAGTATTAATATTAGTAGGGACCGTTAAGCGGTCCCTAATTTGACATTAGGGACCGCTTGGCAGTCCCTATTGTAAAATTAGGGACCGCTTGGCAGTCCCTACTAATATTCATACATCAAAATTATGAATTTTTCGATGGTTCGAGGTGCCGCGTTGTATGCTTAGTTCATAATAACCATTGGAATGGTTAAAATAACAATAAGTACAACGACACATTGTATATCCAAACATTATACAAGGAGAACGGGCCGCTTTGAAGATTCTCCTACTATTTTGTACGACGAATGACATAATGACAAATTAATTCGATCTACATATATACGTATAATTAATGAATACTTGATCTAATGATTATGCCTCATAATCGTATCTATGCTAACGTTTGTGAAGTAAATCATAAACACGGATAACAATTACAACTAACTAATGATAATTAATTAGTTGTACATTTGTGAAATATATTTTGAACGTTAATAACTCGATCAATCGCAATTAATCTATTATTTCACAACTAATCTACTATAAGGTTGATTTTGCAATCATTTATTACTTCAATTTATATATTACAATGAGTTTGGTTGCTTACAATCACAAACACAATAACATCAATAAAACAAAATCGATTTTTAAGTATGAATATTAGTAGGGACCGTTAAGCGGTCCCTAATTTGACAATAAGGACCGTTAAGCGGTCCCTAATTTGACATTAGGGACCGCTTGGCAGTCCCTAATGTCAAATTAGGGACCGCTTGGCAGTCCCTACTAATATTCATACATCAAAATTATGAATTTTTCGATGGTTCGAGGTGCCGCGTTGTATGCTTAGTTCATAATAACCATTGGAATGGTTAAAATAACAATAAGTACAACGACACATTGTATATCCAAACATTATACAAGGAGAACATGCCGCTTTGAAGATTCTCCTACTATTTTGTACGACGAATGACATAATGACAAATTAATTCGATCTACATATATACGTATAATTAATGAATACTTGATCTAATGATTATGCCTCATAATCGTATCTATGCTAACGTTTGTGAAGTAAATCATAAACACGGATAACAATTACAACTAACTAATGATAATTAATTAGTTGTACATTTGTGAAATATATTTTGAACGTTAATAACTCGATCAATCGCAATTAATCTATTATTTCACAACTAATCTACTATAAGGTTGATTTTGCAATCATTTATTACTTCAATTTATATATTACAATGAGTTTGGTTGCTTACAATCACAAACACAATAACATCAATAAAACAAAATCGATTTTTAAGTATGAATATTAGTAGGGACCGTTAAGCGGTCCCTAATTTGACAATAAGGACCGTTAAGCGGTCCCTAATTTGACATTAGGGACCGCTTGGCAGTCCCTAATGTCAAATTAGGGACCGCTTGGCAGTCCCTACTAATATTCATACATCAAAATTATGAATTTTTCGATGGTTCGAGGTGCCGCGTTGTATGCTTAGTTCATAATAACCAATGGAATGGTTAAAATAACAATAAGTACAACGACACATTGTATATCCAAACATTATACAAGGAGAACAGGCCGCTTTGAAGATTCTCCTACTATTTTGTACGACGAATGACATAATGACAAATTAATTCGATCTACATATATACGTATAATTAATGAATACTTGATCTAATGATTATGCCTCATAATCGTATCTATGCTAACGTTTGTGAAGTAAATCATAAACACGGATAACAATTACAACTAACTAATGATAATTAATTAGTTGTACATTTGTGAAATATATTTTGAACGTTAATAACTCGATCAATCGCAATTAATCTATTATTTCACAACTAATCTACTATAAGGTTGATTTTGCAATCATTTATTACTTCAATTTATATATTACAATGAGTTTGGTTGCTTACAATCACAAACACAATAACATCAATAAAACAAAATCGATTTTTAAGTATGAATATTAGTAGGGACCGTTAAGCGGTCCCTAATTTGACAATAAGGACCGTTAAGCGGTCCCTAATTTGACATTAGGGACCGCTTGGCAGTCCCTAATGTCAAATTAGGGACCGCTTGGCAGTCCCTACTAATATTCATATATCAAAATTATGAATTTTTCGATGGTTCGAGGTGCCGCGTTGTATGCTTAGTTCATAATAACCATTGGAATGGTTAAAATAACAATAAGTACAACGACACATTGTATATCCAAACATTATACAAGGAGAACATGCCGCTTTGAAGATTCTCCTACTATTTTGTACGACGAATGACATAATGACAAATTAATTCGATCTACATATATACGTATAATTAATGAATACTTGATCTAATGATTATGCCTCATAATCGTATCTATGCTAACGTTTGTGAAGTAAATCATAAACACGGATAACAATTACAACTAACTAATGATAATTAATTAGTTGTACATTTGTGAAATATATTTTGAACGTTAATAACTCGATCAATCGCAATTAATCTATTATTTCACAACTAATCTACTATAAGGTTGATTTTGCAATCATTTATTACTTCAATTTATATATTACAATGAGTTTGGTTGCTTACAATCACAAACACAATAACATCAATAAAACAAAATCGATTTTTAAGTATGAATATTAGTAGGGACCGTTAAGCGGTCCCTAATTTGACAATAAGGACCGTTAAGCGGTCCCTAATTTGACATTAGGGACCGCTTGGCAGTCCCTAATGTCAAATTAGGGACCGCTTGGCAGTCCCTACTAATATTCATACATCAAAATTATGAATTTTTCGATGGTTCGAGGTGCCGCATTGTATGCTTAGTTCATAATAACCATTGGAATGGTTAAAATAACAATAAGTACAACGACACATTGTATATCCAAACATTATACAAGGAGAACAGGCCGCTTTGAAGATTCTCCTACTATTTTGTACGACGAATGACATAATGACAAATTAATTCGATCTACATATATACGTATAATTAATGAATACTTGATCTAATGATTATGCCTCATAATCGTATCTATGCTAACGTTTGTGAAGTAAATCATAAACACGGATAACAATTACAACTAACTAATGATAATTAATTAGTTGTACATTTGTGAAATATATCTTGAACGTTAATAACTCGATCAATCCCAATTAATCTATTATTTCACAACTAATCTACTATAAGGTTTATTTTGCAATCATTTATTACTTCAATTTATATATTACAATGAGTTTGGTTGCTTACAATCACAAACACAACAACATCAATAAAAAAAAATCGATTTTTAAGTATTAATATTAGTAGGGACCGTTAAGCGGTCCCTAATTTAACAATAGGGACCGTTAAGCGGTCCCTAATTTGACATTAGGGACCGCTTGGCAGTCCCTATTGTAAAATTAGGGACCGCTTGGCAGTCCCTACTAATATTCATACATCAAAATTATGAATTTTTCGATGGTTCGAGGTGCCGCGTTGTATGCTTAGTTCATAATAACCATTGGAATGGTTAAAATAACAATAAGTACAACGACACATTGTATATCCAAACATTATACAAGGAGAACGGGCCGCTTTGAAGATTCTCCTACTATTTTGTACGACGAATGACATAATGACAAATTAATTCGATCTACATATATACGTATAATTAATGAATACTTGATCTAATGATTATGCCTCATAATCGTATCTATGCTAACGTTTGTGAAGTAAATCATAAACACGGATAACAATTACAACTAACTAATGATAATTAATTAGTTGTACATTTGTGAAATATATTTTGAACGTTAATAACTCGATCAATCGCAATTAATCTATTATTTCACAACTAATCTACTATAAGGTTGATTTTGCAATCATTTATTACTTCAATTTATATATTACAATGAGTTTGGTTGCTTACAATCACAAACACAATAACATCAATAAAACAAAATCGATTTTTAAGTATGAATATTAGTAGGGACCGTTAAGCGGTCCCTAATTTGACAATAAGGACCGTTAAGCGGTCCCTAATTTGACATTAGGGACCGCTTGGCAGTCCCTAATGTCAAATTAGGGACCGCTTGGCAGTCCCTACTAATATTCATATATCAAAATTATGAATTTTTCGATGGTTCGAGGTGCCGCGTTGTATGCTTAGTTCATAATAACCATTGGAATGGTTAAAATAACAATAAGTACAACGACACATTGTATATCCAAACATTATACAAGGAGAACATGCCGCTTTGAAGATTCTCCTACTATTTTGTACGACGAATGACATAATGACAAATTAATTCGATCTACATATATACGTATAATTAATGAATACTTGATCTAATGATTATGCCTCATAATCGTATCTATGCTAACGTTTGTGAAGTAAATCATAAACACGGATAACAATTACAACTAACTAATGATAATTAATTAGTTGTACATTTGTGAAATATATCTTGAACGTTAATAACTCGATCAATCGCAATTAATCTATTATTTCACAACTAATCTACTATAAGGTTGATTTTGTAATCATTTATTACTTCAATTTATATATTACAATGAGTTTGGTTGCTTACAATCACAAACACAACAACATCAATAAAAAAAAATCGATTTTTAAGTATGAATATTAGTAGGGACCGTTAAGCGGTCCCTAATTTGACAATAGGGACCGTTAAACGGTCCCTAATTTGACATTAGGGACCGTTTAACGGTCCCTAAAATCGAAAATTTTGAATTTTTGGCGAAATTTTTTGGCGAAAGTGAGGGGGAAATTTGAATTTTTACCAAATCAAATCTCAACCGTCGATGAAATCCTAATCTACGGTCATAAGTACCCATCATGTCTTTAACACGGATCGCCATCTTAAACCGCCGATCATCTAAAATCATCCAACGGACAAAAACCAATTGAATATATATATATATATATATATCTCACCACTCTTACACCCATTTCACTATCTCCAAAAAACACTATCTTCTTTTCTTCTTTTCACCAACACAAAAACACTTAATTTTTTTTTCTTATTTTCACCAACACGAAAACTTTTCTTCTTTTCACCAACACAAGATTTTCTTCATTTTCTTTTCTTTCACTTTCTTTATTTTGGATCTTCATTTTCTTTTTTTCACCAATACAATCTTTTTTTCTTATACTTTCTTTATTTTGGATCTACATTTACTATTCTTCACTTTTGATTTCATGTTTTTGATTTCATTCATTTTATATTATTACTCATTTTATTCATCTTTTCACATTCTTTTATTCTTTCATATCAATTGTCATTATATTAACTTTTTATTCAATATTTTATTGTTTTCAATTTGTTAAAATTACAATTTTACAAAAAAAAAACAATTATATTCCGGATTAAATCCGGAATATAATTGTAGTTTTTTTTATTTTTTTCTGGAGGTCATTAGGGACCGCTTAACGGTCCCTACTAATATTCATACGATGAATATTAGTAGGGACCGTTTGACGGTCCCTAATATCAAAATCAGGGACCGTTTAACGGTCCCTATTGTAAAAATTAGGGACCGTCTGGACGGTCCCTATTATTCCACATTAGGGACCGCCCAGACGGTCCCTATTGTTAAATTTAGGGACCGTCTGGGCGGTCCCTATTGTTCCACATTAGGGACCGCCCAGACGGTCCCTATTATCAAAAAGTATGGCGACCGCTTCACGGTCGCTATACTGCGGTCCCTATTGATGTCATTAGGGACCGCTTAACGGTCGCTATTTTGCGGTCCCTAATGACCACAATAGGGACTGCTTAACGGTCGCTATTGGCAAGCGACCATGGTCAATAGCGACCGCAAAATAGCGACCGCTAGACGGTCACTACCCCCTCAATAGCGACCGCAGGGGGGTCATTAGGGACCGCCCAGGCAGTCCCTAATGACCCTTTTTTCTTGTAGTGCGCCACTCCGGCTGGCATCGCTAAGCCTCTTAGAATAACGTTGCATTGCCTCGTCCTAGGGTCGTATTTTAGTAAGGTTCCACCTTTGTAATTACTTAGGAGTATTTCCGTCAGGTTACTACAAAAAGAAAATTTAACCAAGATAACACTCTATTACTGCATTTATTGGTAAAGCTACTCGGGACGTAGAATATATAATCCACATAGGTGGATTGCAATAATATAGTGAGAAATAAACTATCTCACCAAGTTAAACAACTATACAATCATCTTACTGTTATACTATATCATACGGGAAAATATGCATAAAACTAAATTAAACCCTAACCTGTACGAAATTCCTTTGTGATTTGATAATTATCAAAAATCTCTTTGTGGTTTCAGAAAGTCTGTACATAATTACATTGTGGTTTCAAAACTATGCACAACACATTGTGCTAGCTAGAAAGTAGCGTACACTTGCTCTAAGTGAGAATATACTTAATTATTGTGTACCTTTTCTCTTTAAAAAGCTCATTATACCTTTTAAAACTATAAAAACTAAACACCTTGTGGTTTAAAAACCTGCATAAAATCTCCTCGTTATTGTACAAAATTCCCATTGTATTATTCAAAATTTAAAATAATATACATTTTTTTTAATTTCTCTTAGCAATTGATTAATACTTTGTTTACAATTTTTTGTTATTTTACAATTTCAAACATATTGTATATGCAAGTAAATACAAATCCTTTTCTTTTGGGCAAATAAGGGTAATGTAGTTATTTGGCAATAATATTATTAGAGTTATTTAAATTTTTAATAAAAGAGAACGTGTGCTGAGTTTTTGAAACCACAATGAGATTTTAGACAATTACTATTAAACTACAAAGATATTTTGTGCAGATTTTTCAAACCCCACTGGGTTTTAATGTTTTTATCCTTTCTTGGCAAACAAACGACCTTAGGGAGAACATGCATGGATTATTGATTACCTAGTTCTGGCAAGGATATCTCCGAGGTCTGTGATATAAACAATGCCCGTAATTGGATCAATGTCGATTGCATCGGCAAAATCAAAGCGCACCCCATTTCTTCCTCCTGTGAGTGGGGTCGCCACGCCTCCGTTCCTTCCCACAACCATAAGACCATGATAAGCATCGATGACATAGAGTTCTCTGCTTTTGCGGTTGAATTCAACACCTAACGGCCTCCCACAAGTCATGCAAGTCGTCACATTACTTCCATTCGTTCCATCGCATAATTCTCTAGACCTGGAAATCATTTATTATTGAACAATTCATGCAAGTTTTATCCATGAAAATTTTGTTTAGCATCATTTCAATTAATTGGATATATATGACCAAAATGTAACCTGTTTGAAGTGGTAGTGGCAAATTCGACAAATTCATTTTTGTCGGTGTCGAATTTGACAATTCTGCCATCGTTGAGAGCTGTGTAAGGTGCGCCATTATCGGGATCAAATGTATATGCTTCAGAACCAGTCGATGGAAGCTGAAGTTGTCTGAATGCGGGATTAAATCCTTGTGTTAGAACAAAAGTGTGTGACAAGCACAAGAATAGTGTGAGAATAATTGACACCATTATATTATAGGGATAATTACATTAAACCCCCCATCGTATGGTCCATTTCTCAGTCAACACCCTTAACTTTGTTTTGAATCAGTCAACCCCCCATCGTTTGCCAAAATCATCACTTTGCCCCAAGTCAACTTTTCAACACTTTTTTCAGGGGTATTTTTGTCAAATGTTAAAAATTTTAATATTTGTTTTAAAAAAATATAAAATCTAAAAATTTGTAAAAAATAAAAAAATGTGAAATTTTAAAAAAATGTAAATTTTTTTTTTTCAACCAAATTTATTTCTGAATTTTTTTTTTCGGCAAATATTTTTTTTCAGAAAATTTCTTTTCGACAAATTATTTTTCGACATAATTCTTTTTTCGAAAAAAAAATTGTCGAAAAAAAAATTGTCGAAAAATAATTTTTCTGAAAAAAAATATTTGGCGAAAAAAAAATGTTGTCGAAAAAAAAAATCGTCGCAAAAAAGAATTTGTTCGAAATAAATTTGGTTGAAAACAAATTTTATATTTTTTTAAAATTTTACATTTTTAATTTTTTTACAAATTTTTAGATTTTACATTTTTTTAAAACAAATATTAAAATTTTTAACATTTGACGAAAATACCCCTGAAAAAAGTGCTGAAAAGTTGACTTGGGGCAAAGTGATGATTTTGGCAAACGATGGGGGGTTGACTGATTCAAAACAAAGTTAAGGGTGTTGACTGAGAAATGGACCATACGATGGGGGGTTTAATGTAATTATCCCTATATTATATTGTTGCAATTAGAAACACTTTAATTATGATGAATGATACTTTCATTACATTCTAGTGGCCTATTTATACCGCTCTTAAATGAATACAATATAGTGTCAAACTTAAAACAAGAAAAAGGTATTGCACCAAACCTAATTTATTTAGTCCATGTTCCCACTTTGCACCACATACGTGCCCGTTACAGATTATATTGGCCTCTTAGTTTAATCATGTGGCAAAATCTGTAGCATCATATAGTTTCGATTAATTTACTAGTGAATACCTAACCATGTCATGGCTGACGTAACGCCTAATAATAATACACATTCTATATATTGTTTAATTTGTTTGTTGTTTATTTTTTTTTCTTTTTCTTTTACATACTTAAGATATAGTACGATCCCATAAAAGATTTGGAGGTTCTCACAGGATCTCCTTGTATTAACTGAAATAGGCACATTATGCTCTATCAATTATATATGCATGCATGTATACACGCAGATTATCTCCTTATATTATATATGGCATGTGAAAAACAAATAGGCAAACTACGTACGTACTCCTACCTCCATGTGCACGTAATAATATAAGCGAATCACCTTCTAGCGGATTTTTATTCGTTGCAATATAATATATATATCATATGCAAAAATTTGCTTAGCTTTTATCAGATAAAATAATATTATCATATTTAACAAGAGCAAATTAATTTTTCCGCCCTTTAATTTTGACTATGTTTGTCTTTTGCCCTTTAACTTTTCGGGCTCCACTTTTGCCCTGTAAGTTCAAAAAAAGTTGCAAAAAATGCCCGTTGGGCTATTTCTGAGGCCCGGTTACTGTTTGGCTGACATGAACGCTGACGTGGACGCCACTGGACCGCCATGTGGTGCCACGTCATTTATGTATTTTTTTACACATATATATGTACATATATATATATATATACGCACAGATATACACATATATATATATATGTATATATATACACACAGATATATGTATATATACACCCACACCCACACTGGCGGCGGCACCACCACCTCCACCACCACGAATTACCACCGCCGTCGCCACAATCAAACCCACCTTCCATTCGATTCGATTTTGTACTGGATCCATTCGAATCCACAATCACCTTCGATTTTATACACTCAAATCCATTCGACACAAAGCTACCCCTACACCAGCTCTCCGTCACGTTTCCGTCATCGTTAAGGTTCGCGGCGAAGCCGTCGACGACTTCCGTCGTGGTCGCGGCGACAACAAGCGCCGTCGAATCACGTGAATTTGATTAGTCGATTTGACGTTTTCTAGAACGAATTGAGCAGACATTTGATTGATTTGTGTTTCGGATTTTCGATTGCGATTTGGTGTTTCACCTGGTGTTGTAGGTGGATCTGGTTACTCCATGAGCTAATTGGTCGCAGTGAGGTTGATTTCCGTCGTGGTGCAGGGGAGGTGGTCGTGGTGCAGGGAGGTGGTGCAGGGGAGGTGGTGCAGGGGAGGTGGTCGTGGTGCAGGGGAGGTGGCTGTTGAGAGGTGGCCGTGGTGCGGGGAGGTGGTGCAGGGGAGGTGGTGCAGGGGAGGTGGTCGTGGTGCATGGGAGGTGGTGGTGGCGGCGCCGGTGTAGGTGGGCTTAGGATTTGTGTGTATATATGTATATATATGTGTGTATATATGTGTATGTGTGTATATGTATATATGTATATATATATATATACCTGTGTGTATATATATATATGTGTGTATATGTATATATGTATATATATATATACCTGACAGAAAAAAATAAAAATAAAAAATTACGTGGCGCCACGTCAGCTGACACGTCACTCTAACAGTAACCGGGCCTCAGAAATAGCCCAACGGGTATTTTTTGCAACTTTTTTTGAACTTACAGGGCAAAAGTGGAGCCCGAAAAGTTAAAGGACAAAAGGCAAACATAGTCGAAATTAAAGGGCAGAAAAAATAATTTGCTCATTTAACAAAACATATAAAAGTATACTATACAAGAGTCCTATCAAATCAAATAATAGGCTAATATATATCTTGCCATTTTTTACATGAGATACTAAAAGATTTACATATCTAATCTAACACAAGGATAAAAACAATCCTAACTTTTAGGAGAGAAAACAGTAAATCCATATATTAGATATATACATAAAAAAAAACACACTCTAATTGCGCAATTGCATGCCGACAAAAGATTTGAGTGGCCAACTAGCACGTTTTACTTCTACTGCTTTTCGACTTGAAAGATTTGATCTCGCTCGAAATATTTTATAGTAATGCATGCAGCAGGATTTTGATCTATGGAGAATTGGAGATTCAATTCACACCCGGCATCAATCTCAGGTGTTGTTAAATGATTTCATGCGCCAGGTGGACGGTGATTGCCAACATCACCATATCTTTTGCTTGTTGTCACGCTCTCACTTTCTGCTATAAAATATATAGATGAAATTAATTAATTTAGCCTTTATGATCACTACCCAGTTTTTGTAGCCCTTGAGAGAAATATAATTAAGTCCATGACGCTTCGTGTTAACGTGGACATATTTTTTTATCATATAAATTAGCTTTGGAGTTTGGACTATATATATATGATCAAATCAGCCATTTATTTGGGCTATAATTAATTAAAGGCCAGAGGGATCGAATAAAATCCCTTGATGTATTGATTAATTAGTGGGGTCCTTGATCTTAAGGAATAATAACATCCCAATTAAGATGTATCATAGAATGATACACGCCAGCCGTGGAAAGATACATCTTCATGCACCTTAGACATTCCATATTCACAACGCACATTGTAACACACACACACACACACACCCATATATATATATATATATATATATATATATATATATATATATATATATATGATACTCCAGCCCAGCTTCATCATAAATCCTGTACTGTAAATTCCATACGCACCACCCTAGAAAATTCCATAAAATTTTCAAGAAATTCATGAAAATATCGAAGTTGAACAAAGACCTTATATATTTTAAAAAATACATAAGCACTAAGAACAACATAATTAAACTTCGAAAACTTCCCTAGCACTTCCAAGAAATGTAAAAGACTGGACCATTGCTTGATAATTTTATTAGTCAAAATAGTGCATTATATATAGTTTTATAATATGGTAAGATAAATACAACTAATTATGGTAAGATAATTACAAGAGATATTCTAAAATATATCAATTAAGGAATATCCCTAATATTCTCTCGCAAAATGGAAGTTTTATGGGCAACGACAACTTTGGACCGAAGTAAAAGAAATCGTGCACGAGGAAGATGCTTCGTGAGAAGATCCGCGAGCTGCTCCGTCATGTTGATGTAAGAAACACTGAGAAATCCCTTGTTGACAAGATCACGCACGAAGTGGAGGTCAACCGAGATGTGCTTCATGTGAGAATGAAGCACCGGTTGAAGCAAGAGGCGAATGGCACCCAAATTGTCACACAAAATGCGGGGCAAAGATGGTAAGGCAACATCAAGATCGACAAAAAGGTGTTGAAGCCACCAAACCTCGGCCGCGACATTCGTGAGGGCACGGTACTCCGACTCAGTGGCCGAGCGATGTAACGCCCCTCAAATTTGGAAGGAAATATAAATTTATAGTTTAGTCCTTAAACTTTTGAAAATAGCATTTTTGACCCCAAACGTTTGAGAAAAAATGTGTTTTAGTCCTTGAACGAAAATTAACCATTTTAATATTTTTATTATCTTATATGCTTCAAATATCTTTAAGAAATATATTTTACATGTACATATTGATCTTGAAGTTTTTTTACCTAGAAACACTTACATAAGTAAATATGTGTAAAAATATCTATTTATTCACACTTTATTATTATAAACAACTAGAATAATATCACATCATAGGTGAATGGTTTTGAAATCAGTCACATCACTCTTATGACAATTGAAATCAAATTTTGGTGATTAGTTGTTAAAGAAAGTAAGGTGGGACCTTAGTTAAATTGTTTTAACATGTATAAATAAATAAATATGTATTTATATGTATTTTGTTTGAATTAGACATATCATATTTTAAGTTATGGAAAAAAAATCAGCCACATCTCCCTATTATCAGATTAGGTGACCAAGGATAAAGAAACTAAAGTGGGACCTTAATCAAAAGTATTTTAATTTGATTTTTTGGCTATAAATAGTAGGCTTTATTCAAACAATTTTCACACTCAAAATCATTTCGGTTTTTCCTTCTTTCTTCCTATAAACCTCTAAGCTAGTAAGTCTACCTTCATGAAATATTCATCCCAAGTTCTTATTTCATCATTTTTTACCCGAAAATACCCCAAAACTTTTATTGCACATAAATTATCCATTCAGCCTTGCACCTTAGAAAAATCATAACTAATTGTAGAAAAATCCTTTTTGATCAAGGCTAACAGCCGAATACTCCTCATGATGTCCTCTAACTTTCATATGAACAAATGTTTTTCAAATAATATGATTTAGAAGGTCGAAATTCCTAAACCGTAGACTGATGTCTGAAAATCCGAAAAGAGGTTTTATGTTTTCAAGAATTATTTAGCATAGCAAACCTTTGGATTTTCCTTTACATTTGGGTACACATGTTCCTAGTGATATTAGGGATCAGTTGCCACAAAAATATTTGGAAACCAAGTTCATTTGAATATCCGATCAAAGGTAAACTCGAAACTACGACGATTTTCAGCTTATTTTACATACTTTAAGTTCTTTGTTTATGATTGAAAATAATCATCATAATTCCATGATTGATCACTTACACATGACTCTTATAAGATATAACAATCATTAGAATCACTTTAATATGATTAGTATTCACGAAGTAGTAATTTTGAGATTTTTCAATAGTATATAAATAGTATATTTAGAGCAATTTATTATTTTTGCCCATTAATTTATATAAACTTCAAGTTTTGCATTTTTTTTACTGGGATTTTTTTTTGCCCGTTAACTTAATTTTTTTATTTTAAATTTGCCCTGTGGGCTTCAATCTGGGCTTTTTATTATATATTAATCTAAATTATAAAAAAATAGTATCAATTCAAGTTTATTAAAAAAGTTTATTTAAAATGTTTACTAAATTTTTATTTACTAATAAAAACTAAAAAAACATTTATATTTACTAGTAAAATTTAAAAATATTTTTTTTAATCTTAAGGTATAATTTAAAATAAATTAATATGCTATATTTAATTTTATTATATATTATACTAAATCATAAAAAATAGTATCAATTCAAGTTT
Source organism: Linaria vulgaris (assembly GCA_948329865.1). Taxonomy (NCBI): domain Eukaryota; kingdom Viridiplantae; phylum Streptophyta; class Magnoliopsida; order Lamiales; family Plantaginaceae; genus Linaria; species Linaria vulgaris. The sequence goes on along the minus strand of OX415254.1, from coordinate 103,760,232 downwards.
ATTAAAAAGGTTTATTTAAAATGTTTACTAAACTTATATTTACTAATAAAAACGAAAAAAATATTTATATTTACTACTAAAAATTTAAAATAAATTAATATGCAAAATTATATTTAATTTTATTATATATTATTCTAAATAATAAAAAATAGTATCAATTCAAGTTTATTAAAATGGTTTATCTTAAAAAAAACAATTAATCATCATCTTCATCACCACCACGAGTCCCCCCCACCCCCCGCCGCCGTCACCGCCACCACCCCCACGATCTTCATCAGACCCATCACCGAACACCACCACAATCTTCTTCTCCACCACCACTCCACCACCACCACCACCACCCTCTCCCTCCCCCGACCACTAGCAATGGTTTTTCCTCAATCTTCCCCCAATCCCTCACAACCCAACTCAAAATGGTTGTGGGTGGTGTGGCAGAGGTGGCGAAGATGGTGACGTGCGATGGTAGTGATGCAACAACGGTGGTTCGCGATAGAGGAGTTGCGACGGTCATTCCCGGAGTTGCGGCGGCATAGCAAGATCGTCAAAAGAAAAATCTATCCTAGAAATCGGATTCGACGACAACGGCGAACTCGTCTTTGGAGAAGAAATCGCCTTCAAATTTGAGAAGAAGGATGGGAGCGGCGGCAATGGGGCGGAGGAGAGTGGCGGTGGTGGGGGGGTGCGGGTGGGGGGGGGGGGGTACGGGTAGGGATTATTTTATTTTTCTTTCTTTTTATTCTAAAAAAAGCTGTTATAATTTTATTTTAAATTTTTACTAGTAAAAAAAAATTTATTTTAAATTTTTACTAGTAAATATTAATATTTTTTTAGTTTTTATTAGTAAATAAAAATTTAGTAAACATTTTAAATAAACTTTTTAATAAACTTGAATTGATATTATTTTTTTATAATTTAGATCAATATATAATAAAATTAAATATAATTTTGCATATTAATTTATTTTAAATTATTACTAGTAAATATAAATATTTTTTTAGTTTTTATTAGTAAATATAGATTTAGTAAACATTTTAAATAAACATTTTTAATAAACTTGAATTGATACTATTTTTTTATGATTAAGAATAATATATAATAAAATTAAATATAGGATATTAATTTATGTTAAATTTTTTCTTGTAAAAAGAATTTATTTTTAATTTTTACTAGTAAATATAAATATTTTTTTAGTTTTTATTAGTAAATAAAAATTTAGTAAACATTTTAAATAAACTTTTTAATAAACTTGAATTGATATTATTTTTTTATAATTTAGATCAATATATAATAAAATTAAATATAATTTTGCATATTAATTTATTTTAAATTATTACTAGTAAATATAAATATTTTTTTAGTTTTTATTAGTAAATATAGATTTAGTAAACATTTTAAATAAACCTTTTTAATAAACTTGAATTGATTCTGTTTTTTTATGATTAAGAATAATATATAATAAAATTAAATATAGGATATTAATTTATGTTAAATTTTTTCTTGTAAAAAGAATTTATTTTTAATTTTTACTAGTAAATATAAATATTTTTTTAGTTTTTATTAGTAAATAAAAATTTAGTAAACATTTTAAATAAACTTTTTTACTAAACTTGAATTGATACTATTTTTTTATAATTGAGATCAATATATAATAAAAAAAAGCCTAGAGTAAAGCATACAGGGCAAATTGAAAATAAAAAAATTAAGTTAACGGGCAAAAAAAAAGCCCGGTAAAAAAAGGCAAAACTTGAAGTTTATATAAATTAATGGGAAAAAATAATAAATCACCCGTATATTTATCATGTTTAACATATCCTTACATAAGTTTAATAAGATTATCATATATACTTTTGAGGTCTAATCCTTTTATATGATTATGTATCGTAACTTAAACATTCTTTGATCATTTACCTTAATTAGGTTTACGTATTACTATTTTTATAAGTTATAAATACAATGTTATGTAATTTAAGATAATCTTGAAAAAAAAATATTAACTAAATTATACAATTTACTGGATTGCTTCGTAGGGTAATTGTGTGATGTCATGATTCCTGGAATTTTTGGATGTACTAGAGACTTAAAGAACGATTTTCCATAAATCAATTCAGTAATATATTTTGAAAATTTATTATGCATCAAATTAAATAGTTTATCATACTATACTTGATATTATTGTATATTTATCATTTGAAATAATTTTCTCATTTTATTTAATATCTTTGTACTTTACTATTTTGATATATATTTTTTTTAATATCTTCCTCGAGTATCAATTAGCCCAGGTGAAGAATCAATCCTGGCTCCGCCCCTGCCCCTGCGATTATGACATATTACTTCTTGTTTGTTCTAAAATTACTAGGTCCAGTATTTTGTCACATGTACTACAAGATTTCGCAGTATTAGCTACCGCAAATTAGCTATCGAAATTCCGTAGCTAGTCATTAGCTACGAAATTTTCGTAGCTAATGAGTTTACCGACGGAAATCCCGTTGCTTAAATTATTGGCAACAACCAATCGGTGGCCACACTTATTACCGACAGAATTTTCGTGGGTAATTCATAGCTACGGAATTTCGGTAGCTAATTTGCGGTAGCTAATGACTAGCTACAGAAAATCGGTAGCTAATGACTAGCTACGGAATTTTGGTAGCTAATTTGCGGTAGCTAATGACTAGCTACAGAAAATCGGTAGCTAATGGTTCTTACCATAGACATTAGCTTGCGGTAGCTAATGGTTCTTACCGCTGACATTAGCTACCGATTTATTCGCTACCGAAAGTTGGTAGCTAACTACCGTTGGCACAAATTTAAAAATTTGATTAAACCCGTTACCCAAACCCTAACAATAGCGACCAAATTGCGGTAGCTAATATTTATACCCTAACAGTACCTACCGCCAATCCGTAGCTACTGACTAAATCAGCTACCGCAAGTCGGTAGCTACTAATATTCAAGTGCTTAAAATTGTGATTTTTCGACGATTATTTTAAATACAATTGGTTGTTTGTTATCAATTACGTCAATAACAAGTAATAATTAACGAAATAAACATAAAATGATGATTTCATTGCACAATCAAATGACATTACTAATGTCGATTCATAATAACAATGATACATAATGTCGTTTGTTTGTCAATACTATATATATGTATGTATCTCCCAATAGAATGTTAAATAAAGAATGTAACTTCACATCATAACCAATAATCACATTTTATTGATTCATCAATCAACACATCACAACGATATTTCAATCACATACACAAGACATGATTAAGTGTAGAGGTACGTAAAACTAATATATACGTCACACAACATTACATCAATCGTAATAACAAATCAATTACTAACAAATAAGTTAATTATTACTTATTATTGGTAATATTACTAAACTGAAAACATAAAGAAATCAAAATCACACAAAGAAATATACAAAAAAAAATTAACATTAGCTACGGCCAAGCGGTAGCTACTAATATTCAACGAACATTAGCTACCGTTAGTCGATAGCTACTAATATTCAACAGATATTAGCTACCAGAATTCGGTAGCTACTAATGTTCAACAAACATTAGCTACCGAAAGTCGGTAGCTACAAATATTCATCCTGATAGAACCCAGAAAACTGAAAATTAGCTACCGATTTCTGGCAGCTAAATTTCGAAAATTTTGGTCGCCCATGCGCGGGAGATTCAAATTTTCAAAAAAATCAAAAAATTTGACAATTAGCTACCGATTTTCGGTAGCAAAATGTCAAAAATTTGGGCGGCCAAGGGAGGGGAATTTAAATTTTCCGAAAATTCAAAATTTTCAGTCTCATATTATAAATACCCCTCAATTCTTCAATCTACAAAATAATCCCAACACTTCTCCAATCTAAAAACTATCCCTACCATTTCTTTATTTATCAAATCTATAAAATCATCCCAACACTCTCTTCAAATCATCAAAAAATTCTCACTTCTCCAATCTAAAAAGCTATCTATATCATTTCTTTATTTCTTCATATCTTCCAATTTTTTTCCAATAATCAAATCTCACACTCTCTACAAATCTTCAAAATATTTCTCACTTCTCAACACTTTTTTCATATCTTCAAAACTCCAAATCTTTTTTATTTTACAATCATTTTGTTAAAAAAACATTCTTCGTTTGTTTAAATGTTTGATAGTGTTAAATTAACAAATAAACGTTGATTTTCATATTGGTGAAACAATAAACCAATAAATTTTCAGAAAATTTTCGGAATAATTTTTTTTAGTTCTGTATATGTTATTACCTACCGCAATGCGGTAGCTAATAATATTCATGGCTTTAAATATTATTAGCTACCGCCAATCGGTAGCTAATAAGACTCATCGTTTTAAATATTATTAGCTACCGCATGTCGGTAGCTACTAATATTCGTAAAGTTAGCTACCGAAAATCGGTAGCTACCAATATTCATAATATTAGCTACCAAAATTCGATAGCAAATGCGGGTTAAATGGGCAAGCTAAATCGGTAAGTTAGTGACAGAATTTCGGTAGCTAACTCCACAGTAGCTACCAAAAATCGGTAGCTAAATTTCAAAGGTGTGGTGACGGAAGTGGCGACGAAACTTCGGTTACTAATGTGAGCGACGGAAATTCGGTAGGAAATGAACTTATTAGTTACCGAAATTCGGTAGGGAGTCATTAGCGACGCGATTAGTAGCTATCAAAAATTAACGACGGAATTTCGGTAGGTAATGATCATTAGCGACCGCATTTGGGTCATTAGCAACCGAAAATGCGGTAGTTAATGACCAAAAATCTTGTAACGTACACTCATTTAAAAAAAACAAATAAAAAAGCAAAGAAAAGAAACAACCAAGAAAATGTGCATTGCAAAAGATAATGCAACTGAGAAACATAATTTAAGAAATTATGATTGTTTTTGCACGTAACGAAACACAAATTAAATGGTTATTTTCATGCGTTTATTACTTTAAGATTTAAGTTAAATGACTAAATAGTATTATTCAAAAACAATAAACTCTACATTTCCCCCTAATAGAAGCCGCCCTGATCTATAAAGATTTTACTCGTTAACCGACGTATGTTCATTCAGGGGCCGATTCATAAAACTACTTTACCCTGCGCTTACCACAATGACATGGACAAAGGATCGCTAGAGCCATCTCGATTGATTTTTAATTCTCTTAATTTATATTAGAATCTTACATTGTTTTATTTAGTAGATAAAAGATAAATCAAGCAAGAATTTTACAAGGATTTTATTTGTTCTGTGCTGAGAATAGTCAATTTTTGATTTTTAATGAAGAATAGAGAGCTAAAATGACGTAAATATTTTTTTTTGATAGTATAATATTTTTTTTGAACGGTTTTGATAGTATAAATTATAAAGTATATTATATGTACTAAACTGCAAAAGGCCACTTGGACTGGGAGCCTAGGTAAACGTCTACCTAGGTCCGCCCCTCCCTGTATGTTGTCTTTATGATTTATTCTTAAAAGGGTAAGACTCATGAAACCACATGTGTTATACTCTGTTTTGCAAGTGCTCGTTGTCATTTTAAATTTATTAAAAAATAACTAACAACCTACTCAAGAAAAACCAATACAAATAATATACGTGTAAAACCATCAGGAGGTCAACTTGAAGAGCTTAACATCAAAAAGATACCCAATTCCTCGTCGCATATTATTTGAGTTAATTATCACCCTCGCATTAAACTTAAACAAGTTATTGCAACATAGTTTCAAGTTTCTAAGGAACCTAGCTAAAAGCTCTTTAACTTTACAAATTATTATTATTGTATTTCAAATCAGCATAAGATGTTCACAAACCAGTATTCTGAAAGAACAAAAAATGCCACAAAAAAAAAGTTAAAAAATACACATCTAGCATTTTACTTTCAAATTAATATAAGAATGTTATCACAAGCCACTATTCAGAACAAAATAAAAACACAAGAAAGAATATCAATGTCTAAAACTAGCAAGATACGAAAATTAACACATGAGACTTTTGTAAACCCCGACAAAATTCGTGTTTAGCGACGCCACATAATATGCGCCACGATATTCTTGAACTTCGGCAATGGGAGTTGTATTGTATTCACCGTAGAAATTCACGGTCTTCAGAATCCGACCCGTTTCGCTAATCTTTTGTCCCAACGGAAAAACTGTCAGCTTCGGGTACACTCTCTGAATGTTAACCGCCACCCAAAAGTCTCCTGATCTTGTTCTTCTAATGTTGTCTGGATTCCCTGGAAGTTCAGTAAATGTCTCTAAAGTATTTGCCTTTGAACCTTTAAGCCATAACCTTTTTATGCTTGAAGTTAAGTATTCTGTAATTAGCAAAAAAGATCCGTCCCTACTGACTGCCACTCCGGCTGGCATCCCCAACCCTCTTAGAACAACATCGCATCGCTTTGTTCTTGGGTCGTATTTTAGTAAGGTTCCACCTTTGTAATTACTGAGGAGTATCTTCGTCATGTTACTGCATGCACAAGAGAATTTAGTTAATACGTGACATGCTATTATTGCAATTAGTAAAGCTAATCAAGCTATTAGTGCTGGCTATTGCGTCAACCCGCGATTTGTGATCAATTATTACCTGGTTCTAGCAAGGATATCGCCAAGGTCTGTGATATAAACAACTCCGGTCATTGGATCTATGTCAATTGCATCGGCAAAATCAAAGCGTGTCTCGTATCTTCCAAGGGGGGTGAGTGGGGTCGCCACGCCTCCGTCCTTTCCCACAACCATAAGACCATAGTAAGCGTCGATGATGTAGAGTTCTCCACTCTTGCGGTTGAATACAACACCTAACGGCCTCCCACAAGTCATGCAAAGCGTCGCATCACTTCCATCCGTCCCATCGCATAGTTCTTTAGACCTGAAAAATCATGAATTTATTACCAATCCAAGTTTAATCTATGGAAACTCATATTTTAACATCATTTTTTAACATTATATATCACCAAAATGTAACCTGTTTGAAGTGGTGGTGGCAAATTCGACAAATTCGTTTTTCTTGGCGTCGAATTTGATAATTCTCCCATCGTTGAGAGCAGTGTAAGGTCCTCCATTGTTGGGATCAAATGTATATGCTTCAGAACCAATCGATGGAAGCTGAAGTTGTGTAAATGAGGGATTAACTCCATGTGTTAGAAGAGAAGAGTGTGAGAACCACAAGATTAGTGTGAGAATAATTGGCATCATAGTTACGTTGCAATTAGAAAAAAAAAACTAAGTTGTTATGAGTGAGATTTTCAATACATGCAAGTGGCCTATTTTATACTACATGCATACAAAAGTGTCAAAAACAAGAAAAGTTAGTACACCAACGACCTTAATTTTCAATTTAGTCCCATGTTCCCACACTTAGTACAAAATACGTGCCCGTCACAGATTAAATCACGCTATTAATTTAATGTTCACTTGAGATGACACATGTGGCAATGTGTATAACATCATGTGACAGATCCTAGTTGCGATTTTTTTTACTAGTGAACTAATATGGTGTTTGGTTTTGATATTATATAATACACAGTTTTTAAAAAGGCATCTTAAAAAGCATCTTATAATTGATATAAAATAGTAACAGGGTGGGGTAGAGATTATAATACCACTTTTGAGTTGAGTTCGTACAGGGCTTTTGGACTGTAGCTAAAAAGTCCGAAAATTTTATCACACAAACCAAACGGCATATTAAGTAATATTAGATTGCTAATATCACTTAATACATGAAACCAAACACCCTCTAAACTCACTAATTATGATCCTAACCACGTCATGGAAAACGTAACACTGAATGGTCCTAGCTAGTCCTTTTTTCTTTGAACCAGATTTCTTGGTTTTCCTTTACTAGATATATTCAGATTTTGTAAATCAGTCATCTGCATTTAAGTCACAAGAATACGATTAAACAATAGACTCCCGACGAAGATCAACCTCTCACGAAGAGGAGTCACGTTCTATGATGGAAATGTTAATTGTGTGAGGAAGAAGAGACAACACACTTATTTTGTCGATGTCCAGTAGCCCACTCAATTTGGATGAAAGTTTATCGTTGGTTGGGATTTATTTCAGTAATTGGTGGTAAATTGATCATTTTTTACAATTTTGCGGTCTTTTCAAATGTTCCAGAAAAGCAAGGCCTGATTGACATTGTATTTGATTTTTCACGATTTGGAAAATTTGGTTGCTGCGTAATGGAGTTTCGATATAAGGAAAATACAAGGAGTTGGAAGATCTTATAGATATCATTAATGTCCGATCGTGGTGCTGGATAAGAGCAAACATTAACAATTTTTCGTACTCGTTTTTTGAATGACAAAACTCTCCTCTTTCTTGTAAAGTTTGAATCTACAATGTACCTTTTTGGAGTATATATCATGCTCCATTGAAATAAAATCATTGTTTATAAAAAAAAAAAATATGTAGCCAACTCTAAAAGTGAGATTTTTATAGTACGTTTAATATATGTACAGCTACCGACTTGTAAAAAGTTGATGTCACACAAAATATTAAGGGCGGCGATATTGCCAAAACAATATTTGTTGCTTCCAAAACAATTATTTTCAACTCCCTAATTTGCCCCTTCTGATCAAAGACTATACAAGTTAAGCATCTAAAGGTTGATTATAATAAATATTTTTAAAAGATCTTGTTTCCTAATTAATTTATAAAAAAGTTGAAAACGTCATTATCTTTCCATAATATTCTGTTCAGCGGTCAAAGTTAGTGATTATTGTTAAACACATAGTAATTCTTCCCGTTAATTACTTCAAAAGCTCAAAGTTCAAAACATGTGAAAAGCAGACACTCTTCAATTCAAGAATTAGAACATTAGAGATTCTACTCTTTTTTTTCTTTTAATTTTTAATTCAAGTTCATAGATATGTGTTATTAGTTTCTTTTATATTATATATACGCATTCTAATTTTTTATTGAAAGCCTACATCTGCAATTAGAACCACATATATATGTTTGTTTATTAGCGTTTTCAATTTCATTTTGAAATTATTAAGTAGAACAAGAATTATTATTATATTTTTATATTGAATGTATTGTGTTAATATCTCTAATGGTACATCACAACAATAATTGTAGACTATTTTTTAAATTGAGTTCCTTAATATTTATGACAGTAAGTTTATGAATAATACATAAGTGGTAGAAATAATTATGTTAACAATATTCTCAATAATGAGTTTTTAGACTATATAGTTGGTAATAAATTGGTTCAAATTTAGTATTTTGCATCTTTGATATAAACGATACGTCATAGTAAGACGTTGATTTTTTTATCGATGAAAAGTACAATTTTTCTATAATCGTGTCAACGGGATTTGTTTATCAGTCCAGAATGTATATTGTCCTTTAGCCTACATAAATTATTTGTCCTGATATGAATTTGGTATACATAAATAATGTTGTTAAATTAAAGAAGATTATTTTCTGATATGATTTTAAAGAAACCGACTAGTTTAATATATATATATATATATATATATATATATATATTGCTATAAAAGAAACTACAAACATGTATATATCAAACGGGAAGAGATTAACAATAATCACTAACTTAAATGATTGCCTACCAAAAAAAAAAAAAAAAAAAAAAACTAACTTAAATGATTGAACTGAAAATATTATGAAAGATAATGGTGTTTTCAATTTTTTATAATAATTAAATTAGGAAACTGGATACCGGATTAGCAAGATCCTTTAAAAAGATTTATTATTATCAAAGTTTAAACACTTAACTTATATAGTCTTTGAGTCTTTGACTAGAAGGGGCAAATTAGGGAGTTGAAAATAATTGTTTTGGAAGCAACAAATATTGTTTTGGCAATATCGTGACCCAAATATCACTACAAGATTTCGGGGCTTTTTCCGACCGCAATCTCCCGACCGCCATTTGGTCGTGAGCATTCCCGACCGCGCAATAGTCGATACAAACATTCCCGACTGCAGCGTGGTTACGAAACGTTCCAGGACTATTCTCGACCGCGCTGTAGTCAGGAAAACATCTCCCGACTGCAGGGCGGTCGGGAGTGTATTGGGCCGGATATTATCAGCCCGAATTTTTGGCCCGGCTGGGCCGCGCAGCTGGGCCTTAGGGTCCCGACCGCACGGCAGTCGGGAGGAAGACAGACGATTTAGTCGTCTTCCTCCCCCTTTCTCTCCATTTTCTTTTCTCTCACCAAAAAAACCCTAACCGACGCCTCACCGCTGATGCGCCGCCCCTCTCTCGACCGCAGTTCGGTCGACGCCTTCCTCTCTCCCTAATCTCGACCGCGTTCCAGTCGTCCTTTCCCTCTCTCCTCCTCCAGCGCCGCCTCTCCACCTCCACTCTCTCTCTCTCCGCCACCACCGCGCTCCGCCTCTCCACCTCCAATCTCTCTCTCTCTCCGCCACCACCGCGCACCGCCCCTCTATCTCTCTCCGCGTCTCCACCGCCCCTCTCCACCACCGCGCACCGCCCCTCTCCACCGCCCCTCTCATCTGCAACCACCCCTGCCTGTCCACCGCCTGTCCACCGCCGCGCCGCCACCTTTCCCACCTCTCCACCACCGCGTCACTTTCTCGATCCGGTAAAATTTAATTAATTAGTTATGTTTAAAAGTTAATTAATTATGTTTAAAATTTAATTACTTATGTTTAGAATTTAATTAATTATGTTTAAAATGTTTTTATATATACTTATGTTTAAAATTTAATTATTAATTAGATACCCGCGCCTTCTCCCGACCGAACGCCACTTTTCTACACCGAAATTTATTTGGCGACCCCGATCCGGTAAGTTTTCGACTAATCTTGTATTTTTTTATTTGTTTAATGTTAATTTGTTTATTGTTTAATGTTTAATTTATAATGTTTAATTTTTAATGTTTAATGTTTTATTTGTTTAATTTTTAATGTTTAATTGTTAGATATCGTTAAATTTTTTAGGATTTTAGTAGAAATTGTTTTAAGAATATTGTTAGACTTAATATTAGTGGATTTAATTAATATTAGGAAAATAATAGTGCTTTTAGGAAATATTAGGAAAATATTAGTGCTTTTAGGAAATATTAGAAAAATATTAGTGCTTTTAGGAAATATTAGGAAAATATTAGTGCTTTTAGGAAATATTAGGAAAATATTAGTGCTTTTATGAAAACTGTTTAATGCCTTTAGGAAAAAACTATATAACTTAGTGTTTGATTACAATTAGCGTTTTCTTTTATTTAGATGTCTTCCTGTGGTAGTAGTGATCGTGACGAGCCCTTCCGTCGTAGTAGTACTTTTGGTACTGTATCTGGTCCTTCACCGCGTCTTCCTTCCGTTGCTCGGTCGACTGCTCCTCCCGTTGCTCCGTCGACTGGTCCTCCTACTGACGTCGGGACTACTGCCCCACCACCGAGGATACCTATTCGTCTCGCCTTACGTGATCAGGTTGCACCATCTGATACGGACGATTCCCGTGATTCCCTCGTCGCCGAGACTCCACCAGGTTTACTTGATGATCACGTAGCTGCGACGCCCTCGACATCTGGTGGATCGAGGCCTACGGCACCTGTGGGGCCCACTACTTCTTCCCGACCAGACGGGGCCCAGGCAGGATCATCTTCGACACAGCGCCGACCCGGACGAGGCCCAGCGAGAGCTCCAGAGGTTCCACAGGATCGCACCAGGCGTCCGACGATCCGTTTGACGCCTCTGGGCGAATTTGAGGATAGCAACGCGGTGGCCAAATCCATTACCACGAGTATTCGAGAGCATATGAGGGTCGTTTGTCACCGATTTGACAAGGTTCCTGCAGCCACAAAAGGGAAGTGGTGGGCTAGTTTTCGGGTAAGACTTTAAAAGTTTACAATATATATATATATATATATATACATATTCATCAATTTTATATATCGAAAAACTAATAATAAACTTTAATTAAATGCAGGATAAGTATATTATTGATCCCACTATATTCAATGAAGTTCATAAAGTGTTCCTAAAAAAGGCCCAAAAGTGTTACAAGGAAGTTAACCACGCTGCGAAGCATTACTATTATGAGAGGCTCAATGATCCGAGGTGGGCGAACTGTCCGAAGAATGAATGGATGAGCGACGCGTTAGAGAAGATGTACATAGAGCATTGGGAGTCGGAGAAGCATCAGAAGAGGGCCGTCACTGGAAAGAAGAACAGGCGAGGAGGAGAGGAGCCAGTCCCAGGAAAGAAAACAAAAGGGACGCATGCTACTGGAAAAACGGGCTACACGAAGATTTCTCAAAAGATGGTATGTCTTATTAAAACTTATTATACGAATATAATACTTATTGTCTTAAATTTAAATTCTTACATTATATCAATATGCAGGCTGCTGCTAGAGGTCCCGGTGCCCCTAAGCCTCGACACGATGAGATATATCGTTATCAGCACACACATGAGGTCGAGGTGCCAGAGGGAGCTCCACGTCGCCGAGAGTGGATTCATTCCGACTACCAGGCTATATATGTAAGTATTTTACTTGTAAAGCATTCTAATAACATACGTGATGAAATTAATGATGTACTAACTCATTTTTGTCTTATTGAACAGGATGACTACATAGCCCGTATGACAAGGAGGTACGAGGCGGACCGTTCACAGTGGGTCCATTTGGACAATGAGTTATGGCAGCTTGCGAGTGGAGGGTTGAAGAAGGGGCTAGCTGCTGGTTTTCCACAGGATGTATCTCACAATGTGTTTGGGTTCGACACGCAGAACCCCAATGCCGAGCAGGATGAGTACATTCGCGTATTGCAGACAGATAGCCAGCAGCAGAGGGAGACTATGGCGAAGAAAATTGACGAGCTTGTTGGTCACATCGGATACTTGTCCGATCACATCACACAGACTACAGGTTGTGCCCCTTCTCGACCCACACCTAGCTTTACGGGTTCCGATGCAGCGAACCCTACTCAGGATCCATTTGCCCACGGAGTGGAGAATGTTCCATTGTACGACCCTTCTCTAGACGATGGAGCCGAGCTTGGGCTTGATGGTGATGTTGGACCCGCTACCATGGATACCTTCGGTTTTTACGATTGTGACTATGTTTGACTTGTATTATGTTTTGACTTGTATTATGTTTTGACTTCTATTATGTTTTGGCTTGTATTATGTTTTGTATTTCTACTATCTTGGGGATGTTTGTGATGTATGTCTTGTATTATATTTGATTGTGACGATGATGGTTATATTTTGACTTGTATTAATTTTGTTAAATTTTTAATATTCATCTCGAAACACAAACACATTAAGTAAGACAATATTTCAATAAAAAAATTAGACAATATTTCAATAAAAAAAGTAGACAATATTTCAATGAAAAAAGTAGACAATATTTCAATAAAAAAGAACACATTTGGAAAAAAAGTAGACAATATTTCAATAAAAAAAGTAGACAATATTTCAATAAAAAAGAACACATTTCAATAAAAAAAAAATTCGGAAAATTAATCTTCCTCAGAATCATAGTCACTCATCATCTCTCCCTCTTCCTTTTCCTCGTTGTCCTCCTCCTCCTCGTCTTCGTCAACCTCCACAATCGGTTCATCGGGCTCTTCTACTGCATATTCATCAACCATCTCAAACTCGTCATTGGCCAACTGGATATTCATATCAAATGAGGTAAGGTCCACGAATAAGTTAACCACTTCTGATACATTTTCTTGTAGAACTTGGTTCGGCATCCCTGATTCGACATCGTTTGCTCCCGCAACTGATGACATATCGATTATGTGTCTGGCAGGAATAGTTGTTACGGCCAACCATCCTTCTTGTCCTGGACGCCCCGTCGTCAAGTTTGGATATGGCACATAGTACGCCTGTTGTGCTTGGTTAGCAAATACAAACGGTTCGTCTCTCCAACTTGTACGCTTGGGGTCGATGTCAACCAACTTGTACGTTGCATGTTCCACTGTACCTGCATTAATATCATACCAAACACACTTGAACATGACAATGTATAGGGGTCTCTCGTGGCTACAATATACAACCTGTAAAACTTCTTTTAACGTTCCATAGCAGTTTGTAGCATCAGAACCACCCATGGCGCCCTTCACACAAACACCACTGCAATCACTATGTTTGGGCCCCAATATCGAGTCGACGTGAAATCTGAACCCATTCACAATGTATCCCTCGGAGGTTATTGCCTTAGTATTCGGACCATCAAGTAGAGGATTTATTCGTACGTCAGTCTCGTATTTACCACTGCCATATGTCCGTTTGAACCATGCTACGTACTCACGGTTCCTCTTTGCTTGTTTCTCCCTTTGACTAAGACCACTGCACTCTTCCATTTCAAACAATCTACACATAAACATTTACATTAGTCAGTTATTCTAAAAGTAATTCAGTATATCGTTATTAAGAATAATTAGAGAGCACTTACTCGACCCAATCGTCAAGCTCTGGACAATTTAGAAGCACATAGAGCTCTATTTGCTTCATTTCCTTGGTAGTCAAGGGCCTATCGTCAATTTTTCCTAGCGTACCGCCTCTCTTCCGAAATATTGAAAGCTCATTATCCCACTCCGTGCTCTCTAGTGTCTCGTTCCTGTTGAGTTTCTTAAATGTAGTCTTAGCCGAGACATCCAGATATTGAGCACACAAATTTGACAACTCCGAAAGTAGGTACTGGTTGGCTATACATCCTTCCACCCTCGCCTTGTTAAGTACAAAACCCTTCATGACGAACATTTGCCTATATCAATTAAATCAAAGAAAGATTAGAGAAAACAACAAATATTTTTAAATATAATAATTTTAAAAATATGAAATTGTACCTCTCGAACGGATACATCCATCTATAATGGACTGGACCCCCAACTCTAGCCTCGTACGCGAGGTGTATGGCTAAATGCTCCATGGAGTCAAAAAATGAAGGAGGGAATATCATTTCCATCTTGCACATAGTAACAATAAACGAGTCCTCCAAAATCTTCATATCCTGAGCCGACACCTCTGAGGCGCAAATCGCCTTGAAGAAAAGGCTAACCTCAACTAAAGTACCCCAAATCTCGGTGTCCAAGAAGTCTCGAAAAGCAATCGGGATCAATCTCTGCATGAAGACGTGACAATCATGACTCTTCATTCCAATCAGTTTTCCTTGTTGTTTTTGCACACATCTTCCCAGATCAGAGGCATATCCATCAGGAAATTTGAGTTTGGTCAACCAATCAAGTACCATGTTCTTTTGTTCCCTCGTGAGACAGTATTTTGCCACTGGCTTTGCATACTCACCACCTCTTCTTCCACCGGGTTGCAAAAACAATGCTTTACGTGTTGTGTAAAGCCTAAGATCGTGCCTCGACTTAATGTTGTCCTTCGACTTAGCACTGTCCAACACCGTGTTGATGATGTTCTCAAAAAAGTTCTTCTCACAATGCATGACATCTAGATTGTGGCGAATCAAGTTCGAGGACCAATATGGTAGTTCCCAAAATATGCTTCGTCGACACCAATTATGAGTTGTGTTAAAACCCGGGAGCTTAGGGGGATTTAACCCAAACCTAACCGATCGTAGCCTATCCACAATTGCCTTCATCTCCTCCCCTGTTTTCCTTCGAATAGGCGGCTCATGCACCTCCTTCTTCTTGGTGAAATCCTTCTTGTTGTACCTAAACTTATGACCAGGTGGTAGAAATCGACGATGACAATCAAACCACGAAGGTTTTCCACCGTTATCAAGTGTGAAAGAATCTATATCACCCATGCAATAAGGACATGCTAGTTTCCCGTGAGTGCTCCACTGTGACAACATTCCATAAGCCGGAAAATCGCTAATAGTCCACATAAGGGTCGCTCTCATCTGGAAGTTTTCCTTTCGTGAGCTGTCATATGTCCATAAACCATCACTCCACAATTGTTTCAACTCATCAATCAACGGCCTCAACAACAGATCCAAGTTCTTTCCAGGACTCTTCGGGCCAGGTATAATAAGGCTCAAAAAAAGGAACTCTGGTCGCATGCATAAATCCGGCGGGAGGTTATAAGGGGTCACAAACACGGGCCAACAAGAATATTGTCTCCCAGATTGCCCAAACGGTGAGAACCCATCTGTACAGAGCCCAAGTCGGACATTTCTGGGCTCCGCGGCAAAGTCCGGATAAGTGCGATCAAAATGTCGCCACGCCTCACCTGCAGCGGGGTGTATCATTCTATCAGGTGACGCGCGACACTTCAAATGCCAAGTCATATGTCGGGAAGTACCGATGGTATAAAACAATCTCTGTAACCGAGGGCCTAGGGGGAAATACCACAACTTTTTCCTTCCAACCCTCGACTTCCTACCGGCCTCGTACCTATCTGTCTTGCATATCGGACACGATGTGAGATCCGGGTTGGCATTTTCACCGTAGTACAAGAAACACAGATTCCAACATACGTCGATCTTTTCGTACCCTAAACCCAAACCCGCGAGCATCTTATTCATGCCTGGAATCGTGCTCGGTAGCATTTCCTCAATCTCTGGGTCCATGCAATCCTTGGACAACGCTAAGTACTTTTCGCTCTCGACATTTGAGGATTTATGACCCGTCTTAACTGTCAACCACTCGGCAAACCACTGGAGCACAGTCTTAGGCTTCTTCTGGTGCATTTTATGGTCGCCCAACTTCATCAATTTGTAGAACTCCTTTGCATCGCGACTCGGATCTTCGTTGTGCACCTCTCCCTCAACAAATCGACCCCCATATGCATCCACAACCATATCCCTAAACAAAGTATCGGCATGAACAGGACTATCAACGTGAAAATTAGGGGTCGGTGATTCTGGTACATACGATGTGGATGCCTCGTTCGCCTCCTCTCCATGCAAGTCCCATATCCAATATTGATTCACAAACCCCGACTTATGAAGATGATCTTGTACTACGTTTCGTTCCCAATATTTTAAATTTGTGCATTTCTTGCACGGGCACCTAATACGTTTTCCATCTACGTAATCTGTTTGTGCTAATGCAAACTTTATGAATTCACGAACCCCAATCACGTAATGTTCATTCAAATAACCGGTATTACTATTTATCCTATCGTACATCCAAGATCTATCGGGACGATAATCCATTTATAATCTACGGAAATTAAAAAGAATTTGTTACACTTCTAAGAATTTAGCTTGATCTTATAAAATTAAATAGCGTAGGAAAAAAATGCTTACTTGTTGTAGCGTAGAAAAATACTTAGATCAAGTATTTGTTGCACACACATACGCCCCTCGTTGCATTTAATTACCGCAATATCTAAAACAAATCAATAAAAACATTAGTTTCTAAATAAACATGAGCTTAATGGTTATAAAATAGGAAAATTGGGATATAACAAGGGAAAATCGTGCATACCTTAAAAAATGATGAATGTTGGAATGATTTCTAAAGGGAATAGGAGAGGGTATTTATAGGAGATTCGCAGAGTATTCCCGACCGCACGGTGGTCGGAAAAACCAACGGTAATAAAGAGTCCCGACCGCAAGGCGTTCGGGAAACTTTGTTACCGTTACTAGCCGTTACATCTCCCGACCGCCGGGCGGTCGGGAAACTTTGTTACCGTTACTAGCCGTTACATCTCCCGACCGCCCTGCGGTCGGGAAACTTTGTAGCCGCGGTCGGGAAAATAACTTACCGACCAAATTGCGGTCGGGAATGTTAGGGTATAGGGTTTAGGGTTTAGGGTTTAGGGTTTACCGCTATTCAGTAACGATTAGTATTCATATTTTCTCAATTATTATTTGATTAGTATTCATCTAGTGTTTTAAACATTGGTGAAATTTTATAAGTGCAATAAAAATATTATATTTTGTTATCCAAAGAATCATGAATCGATTGATCTTGTCATATATATTTACGTAACACTAATAATTCAGTAACGTAACTAATCATCATCTCATAATTTAGTTATATATATATGTGTATACCTCTAATTAACAAATGTGTTCAATAACACAAGTGGCTTATCTTTACTTATCACTAACGATTACAACAATTGTTGATTCCTATATATAGGTAGATAGATATATAGATAGATAGATATATATATAGATAGATAGATATACACACGACTAATTAATATATATAGATATATATACATAGATATACACGTAAAACTCAAAGTTACCCCGACATAATATTATTTAACAAATAATTATTAATTTTTTAACTCAAATAAACATTAAACTAGTATTATTATAGCTCAATAATAATTTTTAAAAAATAAAAAATTTATCATTCCCGACCGGCGTTCGGTCGGGAGTAATATTCATATGATTCTCGACCACCCTGCGGTCGGGAATAATATTCATCGGTGTGTTTCTGGGCAAAATAATTGTCCCGACGGCAGGCCGGTCGGAACCGTTAAAAGTTTTGGCGGGGCCGCCAAAAATTTAAATTTTTCAACAAAACAAAATCCAATCTCATCCGTTCATTAACCAAAACAATCCAACGACTCAAACCATGATCCGCGCCACTCACATCCCACCAATCAAAACCAATCCCACAAACCTTATAAATAAACCATACCCCATTGCCATCACTCCACACAATTTTTTCACCAAACACTTTTTCATTTATTTGTTGAAACACCTATCTTTCTTTTTCTCCAAACACTTTTTCTTTTATTTCTTCAAACACTTTTCTTTCTTTTTCTTCAAACACTTTTTTCTTTCTTTTCCTTCAAACACCTTTCTTTCTTTTTCTTCAAACACTTTTCTTTCCTTTCTTTCTTTTTCTTCATAGACTTTTATTTCATTTATTAAAACACTTTTATTTCATTTTCTTCAAACACTTTTATTTCATTTCTTCAAACACTTTTATTTCATTTTTCTTTCAAACACTTTTATTTCATTTTTCTTTCAAACACTTTTATTTCATTTTTCTTTCAAACAATTTTATTCTATTTTTCTTTGAAACAATATATATAATAAAGAAACATTAAATTATATTGAGCATATAGATTGGGCTACATATAAAATATAATATTCCGGTAATTTTTACCGGAATATTATTTTTTTTAATTCTATGAATATTACTCCCGACCGCACACCGGTCGGGAGCGTATGAATATTACTCCCGACCGCACACCGGTCGAGAAAGTATGAATATTACTTCCGACCACAAAGTGGTCGGGAATCTTTGAATATTATTTTTGACCAATCGGCGGTCGAGATTTCTTGTAGTTCCCGACCACGTGTTGGCCGGGAAATGCAAATTATTTAAAATATATACGGGATGGTTTCTCGACCAAATTGCAGTCGGGAATATTACTCCCGACCGCCATGTGGTCGGACGCTGGCCCGTAGCCCGGTTTTGCAACCGGGCTACAACCCGACCAGATTCTGGTCGGGAATAATCTCCCGACCGCGTGGCGGACGGGTATTATCCCGACCAACCTGCGGTCGGGAATGGTATGACCAGGCTCCGGTCGATATTTTGTGGTCGGGAAAAGTATTGCCGACCGATTGCGGTCGGGAATGTATTTCCGACCAGACTTTATCCGACCGCAGCTTCGCGACCGCCCTGCGGTCGGGAATGGGCTTTTCCCGACCGCAGGAGGGCTTTTCCCGACCCGAGCTGCGGTCGGGAAAAGCCCCGTCACTACAAGAAAATCCTCATTTAGTGGCATTGAGAAGTGTTATTATATGCCTCTAACAGTGACATTTTAGCTTATAATGGCATTTAAGTGAAGTGCCACTTGTAGCGGTGTAGCTAAAAGTAGAAGTGACACTAATTATTTAATTGGCGATACAAGTAAAAACGTTACAATATATAAATACAGTGAGACTACAAAATGTCACAAAAACAAGATTATATGACATCCTAACATGCCACTGAAATTTAAATTACCAACACTTTTTGATGACACAATAACTGAATATGCTGTCAATGACAAATGCCATGATTGATGCATAATTTGACACGTTAAAACGCCATTTTAAAACTAATGAGTAACACTTTGAAATGACACCAAATGAGACAATAGTTTCATATTAAAATGCCACTCCACCAATTAACGACACTGCAGAATGTCAGGGTTTCAATCATCATTGGCATTTCATAATGCCACTAGGCATACAAAGAAATAATAAAAAAAAACGGGGCAACCAAAACCAATACAGTTTTGGTTGCCCCAAACTAAAAAATTATTTATTGCACTAATATTGCTCTTTAAATTTAGAATTGTAAATTTTACAAACAAATTAATGAACCAAACAAATAAATTATAATAATACGAAGTCTGATACAAGAATTACAATCATTTTACATGTCAAATAACAACCATATGGCCACTATTTTATATTCCTATCTAGATAGAAAAACTTCAGTTGATCTTTCAATTCTTGCACTATCCTGCACAGCAAGCATACAATATATTGAGAATAGAATTCTTATTTATATTTTAACGAAACTGATCATCAACCATATTTTCAAATAATAAACTGAATATGAAATTACCTATAGCAAACACCAATTCCATGTAGATTCTACACCCTGAGAAAATCGACAACGAAAAGAGAAAAAGAAAAACGGTTTGTACAAAATTACAACCCTATTACAACTATAAGAAATTGAGAGAAATACAAGTGTTACCTCCTGGCAAGTAAACAACTTCATGTAAAAGCCGCTGCAACAATCTGCAACATTATTAGAAGGATGCTCAAAATGCCCACAAGATATAGTAGTTATCGACTGGCATAATAAAGTACAATCAAATATAAACAAGTTGGATAGAAAGTACTAACTGTCACTCACTTAGAGAAAAATAAATGAAGAACAGTTTAAACTATAAGTACAAGCATATTGCCATCTTGAATTTTGAACTTCTCTGCAAATAATCGACCTGTAACACGTCAAAAAAAGATGGAACTCATAAAAGAGTTGTTGTAAAGCAAAAGAAGAAAAAACCAAGATGCCATGTGTAATGAGCAAATATAGAGTAACTGCAGTTTACAGTGATGATAAGTATTAACAGGTACAAAATCTTATATGTGGAAGCAGGAAGCATATCAAAATACTCCATGGGTGGTTTAACCAAGTCTCATGACCATATATGCGAGAAATATTTACCAACCAATCCAGCAAATAATGCTTTTCAAGTGCCAATAAACATTTCATTTATCCAAGCTATCTGAAATTAAATGAACTCCTCAAATTTTGGAGCATAGCTTGTTTACAGTAGTCTTGAAACAGAAATTAAATATAAGTAACTATTAAATAACCCATATGTGGATCTAAAATATAGTTTACGAACAATTGAAGTAAATTATAGCACGAGTCTCAAACTACCCTAAGAATCTGAGAATAACTTATAGGACCCAACTCAAAGCAAAAACAATATGCGACAGTAAATTTACATAAATCCTTGTCCTGACCCCATGAGAAGCATACTATAACAAAATCAACAAAACTAATCACTAACGTGAAGACAAACTAAAAATTGTGGGTTTAATTAACATGCCTTAGATGCAAGTATATATACAAAACCTTAAGGGATAAATCTAGAGCAACGGTTGAATGAAAATCAATACATATGAATTTTCTATCGATACAAAATAGTACACAAATTTACTGTCGCAAATTTTTAAAGAATTCTTTATGAATTTTTATTTTTAAAGAATGCACGTAATTCGTTTGCATCAGAGTAAGTACTCTTTCATTTGATGGTTATACTTAAATACTTGGAAGAATAACTATCAAAAACAAAATACTTGGAAGTAATTTATGAAATTACTTAGACGCGTAGTGGACTATAACAAACATCATTTACTTTGAAGAAATCATTCTTAAACCACACACAAATTTGTAATAAACAATAAGTAAGAGAGAATGAAAAAAAAACATCAATGAATAACTCCAACAATATAATGAAGTTTACTTGAGCAACTACCTCCAAATTATACTTTCATTGGACATATGTTTTTGAACTTGAGGAGATATGAGAAATTGGGTGATGGAGATGAAACACAAATTTCCTGCATAATGATACTTTCTGAAATATATGTCAAGCCGAATAGCAAACTTAAACCTAAATGATACTATCTAAAATTTGAAGAACAACCCAGCAAAAAAATGCAAAGTGCAGTCATACAACATATAAATATTTATAAGTAAGAGAGTAGTACAGGTTTAGAAAGTTCAGAGTGAAATAAAACTAAAAGAAATACTTCATTAACTAAAATTCAGAGTCATAACTTATTATTAGGAAGTAATAAATACTGGTTTATCGGCTCATTCACATCTTTGGCACTTGTAAAAAACTAGGATCTCAATTCTCAACAGGTCTTTAGCATAAGATCGCCGAACGGATCCATCTGACCTGAAGACTTTAATAAAGCGACTTGAATCTCAGTTGCCTAGACCTCTACCAGTGAGAGACCAATAAAGAAACATAAGTAATTGCCATTTATGAGGAGAAGAAAATTCAGAGAAACACAACTATAAGTCTATAAACATGTTTACATAAATTGTGATGCCGTGAAAGAACTCTAGTACATAAAGTGCTTTATCTTCCTCATAGTGTTAAATATTCAAACATGATGTCTAAAATCATCAAATCAACTGCTTCAATTATACATATTTGACTAAACCTACAGTAAGTAAAATCAATCTTTCAGAAAGCAATTATTCTTTCATTTACACAACCTATAGTAAAAGGAACTCCTCTTCCTTTCCCAACCAAAAGTTTAAATAATCTAATTCTAAACATGCCATAAGGTTATAGCGTCAAAGATACCCCAGCCAGGTATGATTTGAAAGCCTATGGGATTCCAACACAGGTGTGATTTTCCAACATTGGCCTCCTCGTTTGTGTCTCCTTCACTTTGCCTAAAACATCAAAACATGGAGATGGTGTAATACTGACTCACGCAGAGGTCCAATGAGAGCACCTCTCACCCATATCTAGACACAGAACAGATTATAAGATGTAAATTGATAACTTAAAGAGGAAAACAAAATGGACTACGGGTACCTTAAAATCGCGCCGGAGAATCACAAATATATATATGAAGGCATAGGTTTACCAAACTATTGAGTCATCGAGGGAGTTGCTATGCATATACGATCGGGATGCGGGAGAAATCAAGGGAAATAGGGTTGACGAAACAAATGAATTGGGGAAAAGCAAAGGTTAAAGAATATTGGATTAAAAAATATTAATATATTAATTCTTATCGACTAGCTAATTTAATCATTTTAATGAAATACTATTCTGATTAATGTGAATATTGGACTTAAAAAATACTTATATTGTTTAAGATTTGAGGTTTATAAAATGCGAGTTCGATATCAATTAATTTTACTATGCTTTTATTCAAACAACTATGAGAAATACTTGATGATAAGTCTAAATATTTATTTTTGAAATTCTTTTTTAGATAGATAAAATTTAAACAATAATGAACGACATACAACATTCACATATATAGTACTGTATAGAAAGATTTAGTCTTTATCTTAATCTTTTCTCTGCGAGTAAGTTTCAAAGTTAGAGTCCCGTGAACTTTGGTCTTTCCGAATATGCGCTTAAAACAAGTTGGAAATTCCTCCTAAACTTTATAACATTCCACGCAAGTGCGGCCTCTATCTCTTAAAAGAGTGTAAAGATAACACCAACTCTTGTCAAATTCAGAGTTGACTATTTCTCGCTGTAACTTTTTCCCGCCTTGCTTTGCTACTGCCGTGACGTGTTCTAATCTCAAATTCTCAAAAAAAAATTCAGAGATAGGTATATATATTATTAACAGTATCACATGCTCAAGTCATGGTACAACACAACGTTGATAAAACCACTTATTAATTGACTGCAATTTATTTAAATTAATTCATATTATGGCATTAAATAAATTTCATCATTTGAATTTACATTGAAACTTTAGAACTTAATATCACTAATTATTATAAGAGAAAAGGTCACTAAGTGTCAATTGTTGGTGGCATTTTTCAAAAAAGACACTATACGAATTGACAGTGACATTCTTGTGTTAATGTCATTATATAGTGTACGCTAATGCCACTAATGCATTGAATTATTAGTGGCATTTTTTGTGAATGACATCATATAATAATACAATGACATTTTTGTACTAATGTCATTAACTAGTGTAACTAACGTCACTAATGTATTGGCTATTGTGACAATTTTAAAAATGACACACAAACAATTTAATATGGCATTTGAAAACAAATGCCACTAGCACAGTGCCACTATATGTCATTTTTGTTGTAGTGCGTTTTCTTGTAGTGTATTAATATTGTGTACAGCTCGATTTTGATCTTCAAGCATCAAATTCAGGTGAGAAAACAGAGAATAAACTCGTTAAAGATTTCATGCGCCACGTGTACGGTGATTGCCGGCATTAGCGGATCTTATGCTTATTAATTATTATCAAATAGTACGGCACCGTGAAGCTCTAACTTTATACTATAATATTTGATGAAATTAATTGATTCAGCCTTAATAATGATCACTCAGTTTTTGTAGCCCTTAAGCAAAATAATTCATCACGTTTCCTGTTAATTATCGTGACAGGTTTGACATAAAGTAAAGGAGAGTGAAAGATAATTAAGCAACATATGCATTTGAAAATTCAAAAACAAAAAAATCAAATTAAGAGTACAGAATACTAATTGGCAAGCTAGTGGGGAAACACGTACTCAAACTGTATATTACAATGTTGTGTTTAGTTTCACTAATTTGTTATCGTGTATTTCAATTGTTAGTTAATTCTATATGAAACGTTCATAGATATTACCGTAGTACTGTAAAAGTGATTGGAAATGCTTACATTCAAAAGTGCTTTGAAATTGAAAAAATTAAGACATTAATTTAATTCGAGTTTTTACTAAAAATAAATTATATTAATCGCAAGTGGATTATATAACATGTAGAAGAAAAGTATTTTGCCTTGCATAAGATACTCATAGTGATAATTTTTCTATTCTTTTCATAGAAACCCT
Source organism: Linaria vulgaris (assembly GCA_948329865.1). Taxonomy (NCBI): domain Eukaryota; kingdom Viridiplantae; phylum Streptophyta; class Magnoliopsida; order Lamiales; family Plantaginaceae; genus Linaria; species Linaria vulgaris. The sequence continues at coordinate 103,735,257 of OX415254.1, read as the reverse complement.
CTCCTTTCAACACGTGAGTTGCTCGTAAACCCCGACAAAATCCGTGCCTAGCGACGCCACATAGTATGCGCCATGATGTTCTTGAACTTCCGTAATGGCAGTCAAATTGTACTCCCCGTAAAAATTCACCGTTTCAAGAATTCGACCCGATGCACTAATCTTTTGTCCAAATGGGAAGAAGGCCTCCGGGCGCCGTCTTTTTATGTTCATCGCCACCCAAAAGTCCCCCGAGCTCGTTCTCTTGATGTTGTCCGGATGCCCCGGAAGCTCTACAAATGTCTCGGTAGTATTAGCCTTCGGACCGTTCAACCAAAACCTCGTTATATTACAAGTCATGTACTCCGATATTAAAAGAAACGACCGGTCTTGGCTGAGTGCCACTCCGGCTGGCATGGCCAACCCTCTTAGAATAACGTCAACCTGCTTTGTCCGTGGATCGTATTTTAGTACGGTTCCAACTGGCGCCGTGGTACTGCATATATATATGCACAATATAATGAATATTTTCACAAAAAATTACAACTTAGAAGAGCTTTGATAATGAATTACATCAAATATACACGTCTATTTCATATATAGCTAGCTCTTCCTTCCATTATACTTCGATCAAGAACTGGATTTTCTTTTTTTTAGTTAAATGCAAAAAGACTGCCTTTATGGATCACTTTTTAATTGATTTTTTTGTTAAAACGATGCGTTTAACAAAAAGATTATAGGAGGATTTACTTGTATCTGTATTGGATGTCGCCAAGATCTGTGATATATACGACTCCGTTGATTGGATCAATGTCAATAGCATCTCCAAAATCAAAGTGTGTTCCGGCGGTTAGCGGGGTGGCCAAGCCTCCATCTATTCCGACAACCATCAACCCAAAGTAAGCATCGATAATGTAGAGTTCCTTAGTGTTGTGGTTGAATTCAAGAGCCAATGGCCTCCCACAAGTCATGCATGTTTTGATATCATTTCCATCTGTTCCATAACATAGCTCATTGGACCTGAAATTAAAATTATCGAGCGGTTAACCTACGTAGTAAAATGCGTAAAACCTTTTATATTTAGCGGAACCTGCACCAAACCCCTTTGCGTTGTATATATACTCCTTTTGTCCCGTTAAACCCCCCTTTCTATTATCAAAAACCTTGCATCATATCTCCTATTTAACGGAAAGATATAATCGACTTTAGATGCTACATATATAGATTGTTTTTCTTTTGCATCCAACAAAACCTAAAACCTCGTTATGTTTTTCAAAACCTATCCAAAAAAACTCGTAGATTTTTCAAGACGCTTTCTTAACCGCCTATGAATGAAATGCTTCATAGACCTTAACTCATTCTCCACCAAGAGAAACGAAGAAGAGTTTTGATGAGGTTTTGTGCAGATTTAAAAAAATACACGGAGTATTATATATGGATTCTAGCTCTCAACAATTGATGTTTAATCCGTGAAACGTTCTTTAATCCTCATTTTGCTTAAAAGTTTTTCCTTTTATCGGCAAATAATTACAACACATCAGAAAGTCCGATTATTCAGAAACGAGTGAGAAAAAGATTTGCATCTGCTACCTGTTTGCCGATGTGGTTGCAAATTCTACAAAAGATTTTTTGTTGGGTTGGAATTTGACAATCCGGCCGTCGTTGAGGGCGGTATAAGGTCCGACGTTATCTGAATCGAAAGCATAGGATTCAGAGCCCGGTGATGGAAGCTGAAGCATGGTGAAGGATCGAAATCCGTACGTTAGAGCATTTTGTGACAGGCACAAAAGTATTAACGTCAGAATTGGAATTGGCACCATGGCTACATTTAATTAAGGCGTCCTTTAACTGCTAAGAAGAAAAGAATACTATGTCTAGTCGAAATTAATGCGTCTATTAATTAACGGATGGTATAGTAGTTACATATATAACCTGCAAATTAATGCGTCTTTAAGAAAATAATACTATGTTTAGTCCAAAATTTCAGCACCACACAAATTAAAATATTCATATTTTGGGATAACTTGCAAGTTATTTTGGTCTTATTTCGTCTGATCACAGTACATCGTAATGACGATACAATTGTGCCTGATTCAACCAAAATAATGTTAGTCTATTACAATGATCGAACTAGCTTAGTCCAGAACACTTAATACACGTAGCTAACCTAAAATGACTAGAGTAGCTTCGATCGACTGACAATCGAACGGTACGTGTTCGATGCTCTTGGAACTGTCGAATCTGCAGGACAATCGAACCGGACTTGGTTCGATGTAAATTACTCTCGAACTGATGTTGCTAATGGTTAACTTTCTAACCTACTCAGAAACTGTTGAACCGAATAACTATCGAACGGTTGAACAGTCGAACAGAGGAGGTTCGATCGATGTGGGTTGGTGAACAATAATTGATATGTGGCGTAAATATCGGGAAACGAGTTATATATGGAACCCGATCTGCGAGACCCGTGCCGCGTATGGGTAATAACAATAGAACAACAGACGTTCTATTGTCCTCAAAACAGTCAAACTGGGCTTGTTCGACTCTCTTATTTTTTGGGCCTTATGCGGGGTAGGTAGGCCCTATTCATTTATGGGCCTCCTAAAGGGAAAAAGTACGGACTATACCCATCGTTTTGCCTCTTTTACGAAACTATACCCAACCTTTGAACTTTTGCAACACTATACCCAACCGTTGAAAAACGTAACTATACTATACATATACTAAATTTCCGGCCAAAATTCAAATTTTTGAGGGGTAAAACAGGTATCAACTATATTTTCGGGTAAAATAGAATTTTTTATTATTGAAAATTAAAAAAATTTTAAAAAAAAAACAAAAAAAAATCGATGTTTTCTTATTGATGTTGTTGTGTTTGTGATTGTAATCAACCAAACTCATTGTAATATGTTAATTGAAGTAATAAATGATTGCAAAACCAACCTTATAGTAGATTAGTTGTGAAATAATAGATTAATTGAGATCGATCGAGTTATTAACGTTCAAGATATATTTCACAAATGTACAACTAATTAATTATCATTAGTTAGTTGTAATTGTTATCCGTGTTTATGATTTACTTCACAAACGTTAGCATAGATACGATTATGAGGCATAATCATTAGATCAAGTATTCATTAATTCTACGTATATATGTAGATCGAATTAATTTGTCATTATGTCATTCGTCGTACAAAACAGTAGGAGAATCTTCAAAGCGGCCCGTTCTCCTTGTATAATGTTTGGATATACAATGTGTCGTTGTACTTATGGTTATTTTAACTATTCCAATGGTTATTATGAACTAAACGTACAATGCGGCACCTCGAACCATCGAAAAATTCATAATTTTGATGTATGAATATTAGTAGGGACTGCCAAGCGGTCCCTAAATTAACAATAGAGACTGCCAAGCGGTCCCTAATTTGACAATAGGGACCGTTTGGCAGTCCCTATTGTAAAATTAGGGACCGTTTGGCAGTCCCTACTAATATTCATACTTTAAAGTCGATTTTTTTTATTGATGTTGGTGTGTTTGTGATTCTAAGCAACCAAACTCATTGTAATATGTAAATTGAAGTAATAAATGATTGCAAAACCAACCTTATAGAGATTAGTTGTGAAATAATAGATTAATTAATATCGATCGAGTTATTAACGTTCATGATATATATTTCACAAATGTACAACTAATTATCATTAGTTAGTTGTAATTGTTATCCGTGTTTATGATTTACTTCACAAACATTAGCATAGATACGCTTATAATGTATAATCATTAGATCAAGTATTCATTAATTATACGTATATATGTATATCGAATTAAACCCTAAACCCTAAACCCAGTAGGAGAATCTTCAAAGCGGCCCGTTCTCCTCGTATAATGTTTGGATATACAATGTGTCGTTGTACTTATTGTTATTTTAACTATTAAAATGGTTATTACGAACTAAATATACCACGCGGCACCTCGAACCATCGAAAAATTCATAATTTTGATGTACGAATATTAGTAGGGACTGCCATGCGGTCCCTAATTTCCACATTAGCAGTCCCTATTTTCACATTAGGGACCGCTTAAAGGTCCCTATTAAACTTATAGGGACCGCTTAACGGTCCCTATTACCGTATGAGGCTAGAGTTTGCGGTCCAGTTCACTACAGATGGATGTATCCATTCGAGAGGTAAATCACTTTGATTTTGGATGATTGTTTTTTAATTTATTCTATGTGCAATGAAAGTAAATTATTTTTGTTTTGTATATCAGGCAAATGTTTGATTTGAAGGGTGCAGTGGGGAACAAAGCGAGGCCCGAGGGATGCATGGGCAATGCCTATTTAGTTTCAGAGATATCAAATTTGATTTCCCAGTATCTCGATGTAACCCCTGGAGCTACACACATGCGATATAACAGAAATGAGACTTTGGAAAGCACAGATTGGGATGATGAGCTCTTATTGTTTCGAAAAAAGGGACGACCGCTTAATATTATGGAGAAGCCAAAGACCTTAACGGCGGAAGAAAAGGAGCAAATTGAACTTTATACACTTCTTAACTGTGAGGAGTTGGAGGGATGGGAAGAGTGAGTCTACTAGAATTTTTCTTCATCTAGTGTCAATTTATTTATTATATTAGGACTAACTTATTTTTTTTCTATCACGCAGTTTGTTCATAGAAGAGGAGTGCGACGGATTGAATGCCATGGAGGTGCAAAGGAAAAGGAACAAGGATTATGTGGCCTGGTTCAAGCAAGAGTATAGTAGTGGAAAGTACATGATAGACGATCGGGTTATACCGTTGGTCAACGGTCCACTAAATGATGCAATCGCTTCTGATGGATACATTGTGAATGGGTTTCGGTTCCACATTGATACGAAATTGGTTTTTTTTTTTAAAAAAAATTGGTCCGTTATTGTGGCCTCATTACAAAAAGAGTCCTTTATTGAGGCATAGCCTAATTTTGGTCCTTTATCGTGCTTTTTGGTCCAATTTTGGTCATATTTTGACAAATTTGGGGATTTTGACCAATTTTGACCAATTTAAGGCAATTTTTACCAATTTTGACCCTCTTTTTTTTTTTTTTTTTTTTTTTTTTTACATTTGCACCCCAAAATAAATTGTACTTTGCACCCAAAACATATATATATATATATATATATACACACAATTTTTTTAATATCTTTAACAATTTATAAAAGTTATAAAAATTAAAAAAAAAACATTTTAAAAAAACGAATTCATCATTCATCATATATATATATATATACAATTTTTTTTATATCTTTAACCATTTACAGAATTTATAAAAATTATAACAAAAAAATTAATTCATCATCTAAATATATATATATATATAATTTTTTTATTAACTTAAATAATTTATTAAATTTATAAAAATTACAAAAAAAAATTAAGAAAATTTAGTTCATCACCTTCATGTATATATATATATATACACATTTTTTTTTCATTTACAATTTTTAAAGTTTAATAAAATAAAAAAATAAAATAAAACTAAAGGTGATAAAATTAATAAATTCTTAAAGATAAAAAAAATTGTGCGTGTGTGAGTATATATATATATATATATATATATATATATATATGAAGCTGGTGAACTAATTTTTTAAAATTCATTTTTTTGTAATTTTTATATATTTAATAAATTGTTAAAGAAAAAAATAAAAATTATGTATATATATATATATATTTAGATGATGAATTAATTTTTTTTTGTTATAATTTTTGTAACTTTTGTAAATGATGACAAATTCGTTTTTATAACTTTTGTAAATTATAGTTTTAATAACTTTTGTATATTTTTAACAATTTATTAAATTTATAAAAATAAAAGTAAAAATCATTAAAAAACATTAGTTCATCACCTTCATATATATATATATATATATATATATATACACACACAATTTATTTTTATCTTTAACAATTTAATAAATTTATGAAAATTACAAAAACAAAATTAGTTCATCACCTTCATGTATATATATATATATATATACACACAATTTTTTTTTTCTTTTAAAATTTTGAAAGTTTAATAAAAAAAAAACCGATTCATCATTTTTATAAATTATGATGAATTATTTAATAATTTTAATAACCTCTATAAATTGTTAAAAAGATAAAAAAAAAATTATGTGTAAATATATATATATATATATATATATATATATATTTATATGAAAGTGATGAACTAAATTTTAATTTTTTTTTGTAATTTTTATACATTTAATAAATTATTTAAGATAATAAAAATATATATATATATATATAGATGATGAATTAATTTTTTTGTTATACTTTTTATAACTTTTGTAAATGGTTAAAGATATAAAAAACAATTGTATATATATATATATATATATATATATATATATATGATGAATTCGTTTTTTTTAAAATGTATTTTTTTTTATAATTTTTATAACTTTTATAAATTGTTAAAGATATTAAAAAAATTGTGTGTATATATATATATGTTTTGGGTGTAAAGTGCAATTTATTTTGGGGTGCAAATGTAAAAAAGGAAAAAAAAAAAAAAAAAGAGTCAAAATTGGTCAAAATTGGTCAAAATTGGTCAAAATCCCCAAATTGGTAAAAATAGGACCAAAATTGGACCAAAAAACGCGATAAAGGACCAAAATTAGGCTATGCCTCAATAAATGACTATTTTTGTAATGAGGCCACAATAACGAACCAATTTTGAAAAAAACCCGAAATTGGGGCCCAAGAAGAGTGACTGCAGTGGGGTATACGTGAAGGGCGACATAGGAAACAATGATTCAACTAATTTCTATGGGACTTTGAAAGAGATCATAGAAGTGGAATATTGGGGAGGTAGAAGAAGTATGAAACCACTGACCATTGTCTTCTTCAAGTGTTTGTGGTATGATATTGGACCGAACGACAAAAAAATCCACGAGAGGTTCAAATTGGTGGAAATTAACCCCACTAAAATACTTCGGACCAATGAACCATTTATTTGTGCTAATCAAGCAATGCAGGCTTACTACACCAAGTATCCATCTTTACCAAATGGAAGGCCGGGGGGAAAGGGATGGTGGTCAGTATCACATATTCCAGCTCGACACATCATCGATATGTCGTCGCTCAATGTTCATGATTTTACCCCTTCTGACCAAGAGGTTCCAGAGCAAGTGTTTCAAGAGGATGAAACATTAGGTCTTAATATGTTTGTAGACATGACTTCGTTCAACATGGATATTCAGTTGGGGGTAGGTGAGTTCGAGGTCGTCAATGAGCTAGGTGATAACGAAGAAGATGATGGACAAGAAGAAGGCTTAGACAATAATACGAATGAGGATGAAGAGTATGACTTTGAATATTCATAAGAAGACTAGTTCTTTTCTTTTTTCTTTTCTTAATCACTTGTCCCTAATATCATATAATAAAGACATATACTTACTTTTCTAATAATGAATCGGGTTTATACTTATTTATTATGGGTTTATACTTATTCATTTATTGCATATTCATTATTTAACAAGCCTGTTTCAATTATTGTTTAATCACAAACCTGTTTCAAACTACTACAACTAATAGTTCATAACGGAAACCTGTTTCAACCGATAAAAAATACAAAAAAAAATTGACATGAGTTGGACCTAATAATAGTTAAAAACCTGTTTCAACACAATAATTTCCAAATCGCTAGCTAATCACAAACCTGTATATCCAAACACAATCACAATTACAATTCAAAACACAATCATATCCATAGTCACAATTCAAAACGTCTCGTTATCCAAAACAAATCACAATCGCTAATTATAAGTATAATCACCGTTCATAACGCGATAATAAAAAAAGTAGAGTATCACAATCCCAAACAAAATACAAACCACTAACATCCACCCGATCACTGAGCCAAGTCATCATGACCCCTCTCATCTTCACCGTCCCCAACATCACCCCCCTCATCATCTCCAGGAAGTCCACCCTCAACATCGCTAGGCGGATACTCAACCCCCTCATCACCAGAACTCTCCCACAATCTATACATGTCATCTAGGTTCTCATCACCATCAACACCGGCCTCGGGATCCTCATCACCAGCAACACCATCACAATCACTATACCACTCATCACCCTCAAAATCATCAACATACTGAGAGGCGGTAGAAGTACCTGGAGCAAAAGGATCTGGTCTCTGACGGACCTTTCTCGGAACCATGAATGCGTCTCCGGTCTTAATAGCACCTCCCATGAACAACTCACTAGGAAGCTCTCGCACTGGTCGGCCCTCTGCAATCTGGTCCTCGACAAAGCCATGTGCCCATGTCGTCAGTGCGTCGACTCTCGGGTCCGGTGTCGTCCTCAACTCTAGGATCTCGGACTGGACCTGCCTGAGCAAATCCCGATCCCAGTTTCTCACCCGCGTCATCTCAATGTCCCAGTCACGTGGATCGACATAAGTCGGTAAACCCTTCACCTTCCCCTTGATGATCTTCCCTATGGCCTTTTTCCACGCCTCGACGCCCCATTCATCCAAATCCTTGTCCTCCACGGCGTCGGAATTTTTCCTCCTCAACTCCCTCTTGTATATTTTCTATTGAATTATCAAAAAATTGATTAAAAAGATGAATTAGTTCGAAATATAATTTAAAATTAAATTAGAATTCATAAGCGGTAAACAAGTACAAAAGTCGAAACACTTACGTAAATCAGCCTCGTCGCCTCTGACTTCCACATCCGCCTCAAGGGTTGGTTGGTACCTCTCCCAGTCCCCGACACCTTCTTAGTATGTCCCGTCTTGTATATCTCGTCGTGCCTGATAGGGTGTGTGCGACCGGGCTGATTCCTCATCTTCAAATTGAAAATAAAAGTGGGGTTGAAATTATCTTAAAAATACTAATCAATGGATTTCTTTTTAAGAACAATAATTTAAAAAAATTTACATCTTAAAATATATAACTTAAGAACAATTAAAAATATATAATTTAAAAAAAAAAAATACCAGGCGCTGCCAGATCTCCTCGTAATCAATAGAACCACCGTAAAAGGTGGCGGGCGTCGGGCAATCCTCCTTACCGCCTCTCCTAGCTTTCTTTCCCTTAACAGATTTCTTCTTAAATTCTTCCGTCGCCCAATATTTTGCCGCCGCCTTCTCAATACTCTCGCTCATCCACGGCGTCTTTCTCTGGTTGCGATACTTCTCCATATCCTTCCTCTCCATGTAATAGCCATGCGCCTTGTTCATCGCTCATTTGTAAAGCTCCCTCGCCTTCTCCTGGTATGCCCTGTGTACTGCAGCCCTATCGGAGTAACGAATCCCAAACCTATTCTGCAAAAAAAAATTAATATTCAACAATTAATTACGACAATAAATTAATAAACTAAATTCAACATAATTTTTTTAAAAAAGCCCTAATTTAATAAACTAAATTATGAGATATTAAACAATAAATTAAAAACTCACCGTAAATCGAGCATACATCTCCTCCCGTTTCTCGAGGGGAATCTTTGTGTAGGAGGGCCAAAACTCAGTCATACACTGACGAATGAGGCCAGTGATCACCTTCGCGATCTCACGACTAGGGGGCTTGGAAAAACAACCCTGATGCATTTCTATAAGCGGAATCTTCTGTCCCGCCGGGAACGTCGTACATGGTGCATTTGGTCCCGTCGGTGGGCGAGACTGGCTCGGTAATGGTGACTTACTCGACCTCTGACTCTGTCCAGCTCCAGTGTCGTGTACAGGTGATGGAGTCTGAAGTCTGGTAGACTCGGCAGATGGGGGCACGTGAGTCCCTACTGAAGCTGAAGTAGGTGGTCGTGGCACCTCGGACCTGGTGGACTCTGATTATCGGGGTAGTGGCACCTCTGGCACCTCGGCGGTCTCAAACTCTGCTAATAACTGCCGCTGCAACACTGGTGTCCTCGACGTAGAGACATCACCTGACCCTAGTGCCGAGACGGATGGCTCGGCTGGATGGCCATTCGATGCACGAATCGCCGATCGGACAATACGTACAAGTCTGAACCTACCTCGACCCCCACCCCACCGACTGCTACTATCACCACGACCAACACCGCTACCACCTACTCCGCCACTAGCACTGGCACCAACCCCACCACGGCCAACACTACTCGTGACTCGTCCACCGCTACGAGTACCCGACACCCAGTACGACCTCCATCTCCACGACCTCGACCTCGACCTCTAGTACCGCTAGTGGTCTTACGTGACGTCATGCCGAAAATATATATATATATATATATATATATATATATATACTTTAAAAATGAAAATATAACATTTAGAAAATCAAATCAACATTTGAATCTAATTTAACAATTTAACAATCTAACACAAAACTATTTCAAATTTAACAATTCAATTTTTACAACCTATTTAAAGAATCTAAGTATAAACTTAATCTCGTTTTTACAATCTAATTAAAGAATCTAAGTATAAACTTAATCTCATTTTTACAATCTAATTAAAGAATCTAAGTATAAACTAATCTAATTTAATAATTTAACAAATCTAACGATTCAATTTTTACAATCTATTTAAAGAATCTAAGTATAAACCTAATCTCATTTTTACAATCTAATTAAAGAATCTAAGTAAAAACTAATCTAATTTAATCTAATATATAATCTAATTTTCAAAAATCTATTTCTATTTTTTCCTTTAATCATTCATTAATCAATTTCACAAATCTATTTCTTTTTTTTTCTCCTTAATCTCATTTCTAATCTATTTCTAATCTATTTCTATTTTTTTTTACCTTAATCTCATTTCTAATCTATTTCTAATCTATTACTATTTTTTTTCCTTAATCTAATCTGTAATCTATTTCTAATCTATTTCTATTTTTTTCCTTAATCTAATTTCTAATCTATTTCTAATTTCACAATTTCACAATAATCTATTTCTAATCTATTTCTAATTTCACAATTTAACAATAATCTATTTCTAATCTATTTCTAATTTCACAATAATATATTTCTAATCTATTTCTAATTTCACAATAATCTATTTCTATTTCTATTTCAAATCTAACAACAAATCTAACAATCTAACAATACCAATTTTCGGATTTAAATTAAAATATTAGTAAAACACAAAAAAAAAGGAAAAACTAATAGGAGCTATTCATTACCGGCGGTGAGAGGCGGAAATGGGCAAAGGAGGCGACACAAGGAGGTGTTTCGAACGGCGGAGTCGGACCAAGGAAGATTTGAGGCGGAGCTTAAAAATACCGGCAATTTTTGGAGGGAAAAAGGATGTTATGAGTTAGAGACCGTTTTTTGGTCGCAACTTGAGCTCGACAGTCGCTAATGACTGAAATCGGCTCAAATCGGGTATGGGTCGCTGATTTGGGGAAGAAGATGAGGAAATAAAAAAAAAATTTATTTATTTATTTATACACCTAAATCAGCGACCGCTTAACGGTCGCTGATTTGTTTAGAGCCGAATTAGGGTAAATTCGGCCCTAAAATTGGCCCACATTTTGGCCCAACTCGGGCCAAAATGTGTGTCCCAGTAATTTTTAAATGAGTAGCGACTGCTAAGCAGTCGCTGTTGTCTTCAAGCGACTGCTTGGCAGTCGCTAATGGGCGGTCCCTAATGACCGCCCATTCTTGTAGTGTTGATCTGCCCAAGAACCCGACTTTCGGTAGATGGTAGATGATGAAATATGGCGTGCGTGAGTCATCCTCCAACAAATTTATTAATTCATGATAACAACTATATTTGATTAATATTATGAACGTTAAACAAGTTTCAAATTCGTTTAATTTTTTTTACTCAACATATATGGGTACATGTACATACTAACATTCAAATGTGTTTCTAGAATAAAAATTAATTTCACTTAATACCCAACAAAATTTTCTTTCATTTTCATATTGATCAGTTGCTTAATTAATATTGTAACAATGTACGTATTTGAAACTCTTAATACTACTTTGTAATATTTATCTTAACTTCTTCTTTGTATTTTTTTTCTTGTTGAGAGAATATTCTCTCTTTTCATGTAGTAAGTTTTTAAATAAAAATTATCATTTTATATAGCATTTGTCGACATATTTCATTTTGAATGTACCCATAGGCCATAGCAGCATGTGACAAAATTATGGACCACTTAATATTTTTAAAATAAAGAACACATAACACAAATTATTGCGACTTACGTACTACTTTGAATAAGTAATTAAAAATAGTTAACTAGATATGTTTTCATATTTATAAGGTAAACTTTGTCCCTAGGCATGTCTCTAATTATTTTATTACATATTTGACAATGAAATTTGAGGTAAAATTGCTTAATTAATTTTGAAGTACATTTTGTCAACTAATTCATTTGATTTTCCTCATTATTATTTTAAATACACACACACACACACACACACACACACACACATATATATATATATATATTATATGTGTGTGCGTGTGTATTATTTACTGAGATATCATCCGTTCAATGGTGCAGTCAATATGGTTTTCATTCCTAATTTGAAGGGAAGTGATTTTTAGAAAGCTATTAATTAATTAGGAGAGAAAATCAATGAAATTACCTAAAGAAGAATTAGCAAATAAATATTACTTATACTAGTTGATTAGACACGTGGAGAACATTCAAAGCGTGTAGGAAAAGATGTAGTTTGATTTGTAGGAGAAGATCCGGCTCCGAAAGTAAGCACTAGCTTTTAAAAAATAAATCCATATTTATTATTAATATATATTTTGAATTTTATGATTATGAGTTATAACTTAAAAATTGGAGGGCCGGGGTTTACAGCTCCCTGTGTCGGCATCTTATTAAAACGCCTCATTTAATTTTAACATCACAAAAACACGAGAAATTATTAGGTGCAGCTACTGCACATCGAGTTGATAACGTTATTTCTACAATTCAAAAATTACTTTTAGTCTCAACTATTATTAACACCACGTCTTCAGTACAACTACCATAAATTTTTCGAAACTCTATCTACAACAATAGCACTGATTCCTCAAAAATGGCAAGACACATATCAACATCCCAAGCTTTCGTTATTTGTTATTAATACTTGAATTATAACAACTAGCTTGAAACATAAGAAATTAATTATCAGAATACATACAACAATATCTCAGCACACAAGCCGTTTGTACACTCCAACATAATCCTTGATCAACGAGGCCACGTAGAAATCACCTCCAAACTCCTGAACTTCAGCAACATAAGTAGCCTTGTATTCATCATAAAAATTAACCGTCTCCAATATTTTACCTTCCAAACTAATTTTTTGTCCAACTGGAAAAACTGTCAGCTCTGGGTACAACCTATGTATGTTAACCGCCACCCAAAAATCACCTGAACTTGTCCTTTTGATGTTGTCCGGATTCCCAGGTAGTTGTACAATTGTTGAGATATCTGTCTTCGGCGAGTATTTTATTATATTACCTGTTAAAAATTCCGTTATTAGCACGTAGGAGCCGTCCCGACTGACTGCCACCCCAGCGGGCACGGCCAAACCTACTAGAATAGTGTAGCCTCGCTTTGTCGTCGGGTCGTATTGCACTAGACTTCCGCCTCTATCTTGAGATTGTAGAATTTCTGTCAAGTTGTTACTGCAAAAATATAATGGCAAATTCTATTAGTTGTCTCACATAAAATTCAATAAATATTTAGAGAAGTTCTCGGCCCAATTTACTCTCCTTACTCTCTTGTGTACTTTATATGTCCCAAAATAATAGGAGTGTAATTTGTCTTTTTTTTTTTTGACTTAAGAGTAATGTGTCTATAGTGCAACATTCATTAGGACAAATTGCCTATTTTTTCATGATGAGGGGTAGTATGCATATTTCAAGTAACGTAAAGAGGTATATCGGCATTAATTAATATCTATTTCAACATAATTATCATGCTAATGTGACGCTAAAATAATTACATACAACCGTTATATTGATGACATGGTGCAACCATATAGGAAATAATCACCCGTCAACTCATATGTACCGTGTATTGGTCGAGATAACCATCTAGGTTTGCTACCTAATTGTGAAGTAGCTGCACCTAACTATAATTTCTCTACTTTGTGGATGCTTTAATGTATATCGAGTATTCCATAGTATATCCAACAACTTCAGAAAAGACGAGGATTACTTACTTGTATCTATCAAGGACGTCGCCGAGATCAGTGAAATAAACAATTCCGGTGACTGGATCAATGTCGATTCCATCTGCAAAATCAAAATGCCCGTTGGGGGTGAGTGGTGTCGCCACGCCTCCGCTCAGTCCGACAACAAACAACCCAGAGTAAGCGTCAACTATGTAGAGTTCCTTCGTTTTGTGGTTGAACGAAAGAGCTAGTGGCCTCCCACAAGTACTCCGAAGTGTCACATTACTTCCGTCCGTTCCATCGCATAATGCCTTAGACCTGAAATTAGTCATTCAACCAATTTCGTTAGCCATTACCTTGTTTACTTTACAAAAGAGGTAAATTTTTGAAACAACGTACTAATAAAGCCTAATACCACTATAAGATTGAGCTTTTTATAAGACATTAATGCAATTCAATATCTTATCATAACGAGATTGAAAAGATGTCATTGCCAAACATTTGTCAAAAATGTGGGTTTTGGACATAAAAAGGAGTGTCGTGCTGGAAATTACGTATACAAAATACAAGTTTCTAATTTTTTAAGCTTTTAGGTAAGACAATAATTCAATATATATACCAAAAATATTACCTATTCGCGGTTGTGGTAGCGAAATCAAAGAAAGTGTTCTTCACGGGGTCGGATTTAACAATCCTTCCATCGTTGAGAGCGGTGTAAAGTACACGAGTGTCCGGATCAAATGCGTAGGACTCGGTACCAATTGATGGAAGCGGAAGTTTTTGGAAATTGGGGTTAATTCCGTGAGTTAGAAGGACAGTCTGTGAGAAGCACAATAGTATTGTAAGAATTGGTACCATGGCTGCCATTACGCACTGACTTTGTTACTAACGATGAATCAATTCATGCAAGGTGGTACTTATTTATATTGAGTAAGGTGGAATTAATTAGGTGGATGAACTTTATTGATCAAACGATTGTGATTGTACCACATCATCTAAAAGTTGTTATATTAAATGTATAAAAGGTTACATCAACAGTTGTGGCATATCTACCTACGTGGTTTCCCACTTACATGCGTGTAACATAGTCAAAATGAAAAAAGGTTATACTAAATCTTGTCTTTTTTATTATTCCTTTTATGATTATACGGATTTGAGCAGCAATATTTAATTTCGTGTCATTTCTTCGTTAGATTTTAAGAGTATAAGTCAATTCGAGAGCCATTAATTAAGCCAGCGTACAAATATAACTTAGAAACTAAATTCAAACAACTTATGTGGTCAACTATAATAATAATCAATTACGTTTTATCTGTACTGATTCAGACACAAAAAGAGTTTATGTCGCGAATATTCCATATATACTCACGATTTTTTTTTTTTGAGCTGTATATATACTCACGATTAATTACTAGATTACTCAGAAATAAAATCGCATAAGATTTCAAGCTAAAGTGCGTACAATGCAAGATGAACGGTAATTACCATTTACCAATATAAACATTGCAATTAATTAGTCTGGAACAGTCACGCTAACAGCCCATTTCATGCTTTGTAAAATGTTAGCCATTGCTGAGGCGACTTTACAGGACATTCTATAATTGCCATGTTTAATTATTTAAGGCAATAAATATGTTGCTCTATTCTAATTAACCTCGATTAATTCTCCTAAATTAATGGGGAAATGGTTTTAGTAGGTTAAAGTTAAACAAATCATGGAGTTGGCACACCTATTATTTAATTGAACTTATTTTCCAAAAGAAAAAGAAAAGAAAAGAAAATAACTCTTTTAGCATGAACTCGTGTAATCTAAGATTATACTAAGAATTATGGAATTGAATACCATGAAATACCGAAAAAGATAATCTATTGTTTAAAGATTTAATGAAATTTAAAGGCCTCCATGTAGCTAAAATATATAGCTATATTGATGTATGTAAGAATTGAATCATCCAGGAGTTGAACACAATACGCAAATCTCCAATTACGAATCAAGATACAAATGTGCTCGCAAGGGTGGCCTAATTGGTTAAAAAGGAGACACTTCGTCTCCTTAGTCTCAAATTTGAATCCCACAAAGAGCAACTAGATTCTATGTCTTCTAGTCTGTGCATGCAACACGTGGTTAAATTAACCTAGCATGATTTGCCTCGTCGGCAAAGTTTGGAGGCTATAGCGTCAATCAGCGAGTTCTACCTAGTGCACACCCGGAGGGAGGTAGCTATGAGTTTCCACATCATAAAAAAAATATAATAAAAATCAAGATACAAATATTCTTTTGTCATAATATATCATTGATTTATGTATATTTTATTGACTTGTAATTCTTTTTTATGTAATTCTTTTTTATGATTATTATATTGAACTGTGAAATGCATTGGCTGAGAATTATATATCATCATCAACTCAGAAAAGGAATCAAAAAACAGATAATGAACTAAATAGATTTTTTTCAGGAACAACTTTAATTTTATAATTAACACTTTTTGTTAGTGAAGAGATTGCAAACACCATACTAAACTAATTTACACCTCACTTAATTTCACCTCAAACCGCAAACTTGAATGGTTAAATCGTTGACAGACTAATTCATCCACATTTCACCATAGGGAAAGAAAAAGAAAAAAGAATGAGACAGAAAACAGAAGGCATCCTATGGATTAGCTTTTGGTTTTGGTGAATTCTGCACAAACTGATGACGAGGTGAGACTTGGTTACCGTTGGGCATCGATAGGCTTCTTGGATTCTGCTCTCCATTTCTTGAGAACGAGCCCTGAGTTCGAAGCCCGGGTTTCCCATTTGGGCTGGCGCTGACACGGTCAGCTTGCATTGTCAGAAAGAAGTACGACGAGCTGGCCATGTCCTTGAGGTTCGGGAAAGGCTTCAAAGCTTCAACAACTTCACTCATACGAGGCCTAGCTTTGGGGTCGCGACTAAGGCATCGAGCTGCCAGTTGTGCGGCTTTTTGTGCAGCTTTTATGGAGAAATGACCTTCAAGACGGGGGTCTATCAGTTGGTAGAAACGTTTCCTCTCAATAAGATGGGGCCGAGCCCATTCTACAAGGTTGTGCTCTCCATTAGGCCTGGTTTTGTCCATTGATCTTCTACCTGTCAGCATCTCCAGTAGCACAACACCAAAGCTATAGATATCGCTTTTTGAGGTAAGGTGTCCTGTTAAGGATAAATCAATCAGTTTCAAACGACCAACATGTCATAAGAAATTAGTGTTCATAATACAAAACAAATTTCCAGAGAGAAATGGTTAAAATTGGTGTTTCATCTTACTTCAAACGCCCTATATAGAAGTGCCTAAGTTGCAATGAGAGGCATAGAGGCATAAATAAGTAAGCATTCCAGATAACAAGCATATGTCGCACATCAATTATTTTCTTTTGTAGGGAACAAACAAGTAATTCGAACGAGCTCAAGGGTCGTCAACAAAGGTAGGGAAAGTCATCTCAAAGTGACTCCGAAAAAAGACAATTCTACAACCTATAACAGACAAAGTATACCTGTCATGACGTATTCTGGAGCTGCATATCCGTAGGTTCCCATCACACGTGTCGAAACATGAGTTTTTCCGTCATCAGGAGCATCTTTAGTAAGTCCAAAATCAGAAAGTTTGGAATTATATTCCTGGAAGTATACGAAAGCGCTTTCGAGACAAACATCTTATACGCAGGAAACATATGTACCGGTTCAAAAAAGAAGTTTCGAAGAATGCTGAACAGAGTTGAGAAGTTACAGCATCCAACAGTATGTTAGACGTCTTAAAATCACGATATATCACTGGTCGTTCTGCTTCCTCATGAAGAAAACCAAGTCCCTTTGCAGCCCCTATAGCTATTTTCATCCTGATTGACCATGGAAGTGGCAAAGACCCTGCAGTTAACACGAAAACTTATCACCTAGGATCAAACCCCATAACATAAAATAGTAAAAGAAAAGAGAACAGGGTGTGCTCAACACGAAAATCAAACTAAAGTAATGTATCTCTTAGTAGATGATATCAAGTTAGGTTTCCCAATTGTTATGTAATAAAATATTAGACAAGCCATGTAACTCGGTTTTTTTTAGCTAGGCATCTAGAAAGAGGCTTATTGCACCATATAAATATGGTAAAACGGGTTAGAGCTCGAATATCATGACCAATTTTCAGAGTCAACTTCACAAATCAAGAATCACTACAAGATTTGGGGAGTTTTCGCGACCCCCCGCCTGGTGACCGCCGGGCGGTCCCCAGCTTTTTGGTGACCGCCCGGAGCAACAGGGACCGTTGGGCGGTCCCCATCCCAAACGGGGACCGCTTGGCGGTCACCAGCCCAAAAGGGGGACCGGTGGGCGGTCACCAGCCCAAAATGGGGACCGCTGGGCGGTCCCCAACCCAAAACGGGTTTTAGGGACCGCCCGGCGGTCCCTAATAATATTCATACTTTTTATTTTATTTTATGAAACAATTAAGGTGTCTCGTTGTTTGTTTAGTTGATAAATATCCTAATTATAGTTCAAAGAACAAAATTAGAAAGTTTCATACAAATTGAAACAACATACGATGATTAAGTGTACGTATAACGTAAAATAGTTTCAACGTTAAAAACTTTCTCAATCTCATTCAATCTACAATTAAATAACTAAATTAGTGGTTTTATGATCGTTTGTTACTTCAATTGACATGATATAATGAATTTTGTTGCTAAATATCAAAAACACATGGAAATCGTTTCATAAAATCGAAAAAAAAGAGTATGAATATTATTAGGGCCCACCTGGCGGTCTCTAAAACTACCTTTAGGGACCGCTTGGCGGTCACCAATTGTCTTTAGAGACCGCTCGGCGGTCCCTAAAGATGGCTTTGGGGACCGCCCGGCGGTCCCTAATAATATTCATACTTTTTTTTATTTTGTGGAACGATTAAGGTGCCGCGTTGTTTGTTTAGTTGATAAATATCCTAATAATAGTTAAAAGAACAAAATTACAAAGTTTCATACAAATTGAAACAACATACGATGATTAATTGTACGTATAACGTAGAATATGTTCAACGTTAAAAAACTTTCTCAATCTCATTCAATCTACAATTAAATAACTAAATTAGTGGTTTTATGATCGTTTGTTACTTCAATTGACATTTTATAATGAATTTTGTTGCTAAATATCAAAAACACATGGAAATCGTTTCATAAAATCGAAAAAAAAGAGTATAAATATTATTAGGGACCGTCGGGCGGTCCCTAAAAAGCATATTTAGTGACCGTCGGGCGGTCACCACATGTCATTAGGGACCGCCCGGCGGTCACCAAGTATAGTTAGGGACCGCCCGACGATCCCTAAATGTTTAAAAAACAGGCGGGACTGGGGGGGAAATTTGAAATTTCCGAAAATTCAAAATTTTCACCTTAATTCTATATATACCACCACTCTTCTATCCAATTTTTCAAGACTCTTTAAAAACACCCAACTATAAAATTTCTCTTCTCATTTTTCTCTTCTTAAATCCCAAAAATTAAAATCATCCAAAACACAACATTTCTTCCTTTCTTCTCAACCTTTCTTTTTTTCTTCAAATCCCAAAACACATCCTTTCTTCTCTTTTCTTTTAACAAATGTCAAGAAAACACCAACAATATGTTTTTCATTTCTTTTGCTTCTTCTTTTTCATTATTTTTGGTTTATTTTTATAACTATCATCTATTTTTACTTTTATTTCATTATTTTCTTTGTTTTATTTTGTTGACTTTAATTTCATTTTACTCTTTTTATCATTATTTTATTTGTTTTTGTTCTTGTAAATGTTTGTTGCACATATTTACACGTAATTTATACAAAAAACCCAATAATATTCCGGTAAATTTCCGGAATATTATTGGGTTTTTTTTTTGTTCTGCCGCAGACTTTTAGGGACCGCCGAGCGGTCCCCAATAATATTCATAGCATTAGAGACCGTCGGGCGGTCCCTAATGCTATGAATATTATTGGGGACCGTCGGACGGTCCCTAATGCTATGAACATTATTGGGGACCGCCGGGCGGTCCCCAATGCTACTTTATTCATGGGGACCGCTGGGCGGTCCCCATTTTCATTTAGGGACCGCCGAGCGGTCCCTAAATTGGCGGTCGCTGAAGACGGTCCCCGCGACCGCTTGGCGGTCGCCAAATGGTAGGGGACCAAGGGCAAACGCAACCGCCTTTTGGTGACCGCTGGGCGGTCCCTAAAGACCCCTAAATCTTGTAGTGAATATTATATAAATTCCACATCATGTAAGAAAAATAAGTGCACTGAAGCATGTGAATGTAACTCGAGAAACATGTTCATAATATTCACAACTTGGACCAAAAAGACGTTTCAAAAAAAGCTACTTTGGCATGCCACAATCCTCACAATAAAGCTCAAACTTCAAAATAATCATCAATTCATGACATTGGGAGAAGAACTAGGCACATATTTCTAAATAGATGGTTCTCCAAGCTTCCTCGTGGCATGAACTCATAGACCAACAGTCTCTGATCATCTTCAATGCAGTAACGGACTAATTTAACCAAATTAGGATGAATGAGGTCACCCAGCTAATAGTGCAACAAGTTAATGGCTCTTACGAGGCCAAGGAAGAGAGAATGCAAGAATACATGCGGACGTTTCATCAAAGGCAAGGATGGTTTAATGAATACAAGATAGTCCAAATTCCTCGAAAGGAAAATGAATAGGCGGATGCTTTATCTAAGATGGCCATTCAAACGGCTGATGGCCATACCCGAAGGATCACTCTAATCCACGTCAACGAGTCTGAAAAAACCGAGGGCAAATAAGTTAATGCCTTATGGACCCTCCGACCAGTTGGGTAACCCCGATCAAAGCCTACTTACAGGATCCAGAGGGATACTCCACAGACAAGACCGTGCAACGGATAATGTCCAAGAAGACTATCCGGTACTTCCTCAAAGATGGAGTACTATTTTGAAGGACATACTCTTGCCCCCACGCCTGATGCCTAAATGAAGAAGAATCTCAACTAGCTCTAGCAGAAACCCACGAGGGGACTTGCAGAAGCCATACCGGCGGCGAAAGCACGGTCGGGCGCCTGATTCGACAAGGCTATTATTGGCCCACGATGGCTAAAGATTGCAAAAGCTATGCCGAAAGGTGCAAATCATGCCAATCTTACGCCTTCCAAATCCATCAACCCGTTGCCCCGTGGGAACCCCATCGGACCCCTAGCCCATTTTCCAAGTGGGGCATAGATATAGTGGGCCCCCTTATACCCAATGTCGGCCAAAAGAAGTTCCTACTCATGGCGGTTGATTATTTTACCAAATGGGTAGAGGCGAAGCCCTTAGCCCGAATTACCGCATGCGCCATTGTCAACTTTCTATGGAGGAACATCATGCGCCGCTTTGGCATCCCTCGAAATCTAGTAAGTGATAACGGCCTGCAATCACGAACCAAGAATTAGAAAAGTGGTGTGACCATTGGGAAATCAAGCACCGCTTTGTTTCGGTGGGATACCCCCAAGCAAACGGACAAGTAGAAAGGACTAACAGAACCCTCCTGAAGAATATGAAGGCCCGACTTGGCTGGCATAAGGCCAAGTGGGTTGAAGAGATACCCGGCATACTGTGGGCCTATCGGACCACGTAGAGCACCGCCACAGGCAAAACTCCTTTTAGCTTGGCCTACGGTTGGAAGCGGTCGTACCCTCAGAAGTCTCAATAGAAATATGGCGAGTAAAGGAATACGAGAAAGTTGCCAACAGTTCCAACTTAGCCCTTGCCCTTGACCTCCTCGAGGAGAAGAGAATGCGATCCGCAGTCCGGATTGAAGAATACAAGGCCCGAATGTCACGATACTACAACGCTAAGGTAAAAACTAGAGCTTTTCAAGTTGGAGATTTAGTGATGAAACGGGTCAGAGCTTCCAAGAACGTAGGCAAGTTCGATCCCCGATGGGAAGGACCCTACAAGATAGCGGAAATCGTCGGACCCGCAACCTATCTTCTCGCCAACTCCGAAGGTGCAGTGCTCCATAACACTTGGAACTCACTCAATCTTAGAAAATACTATGCTTAATGTAAAGCAACAGTTTGTACATAAATAAAAAAGTTGTTATATATAGATGGTGCCATTACAATACAAAGGGGGATAGGGTTGCCCGACAAAATGATGACCCTATATGTAAGTCATCTTAGCAACCTAACCCGAGGGGCCATCTAATACAAACAACGAAACCCCACACACTATAGGTATATCGGACCATATCCTATACAAAGGCCCTTATACCAAACAAAAAAGACCCTTATACAAACTAAGCGCCCCCCATCGGACGATTTCCTTCTCTGATGATACGACGGCGTTGCTCCGCAGACAAACTAAGAGGGTCGTCTAGGGATACGACCGGGTCCTCCGTCGATGAAACCTCTGAAAATACATGGCGAATACTCAGCTCAGGAACAGCAAGACCCGAAGGAAACTCTGGCAAAGCTTGCACGGCATCCCGACACAACCGATACCCGATGCGGACTAAGTCACACATCACTTGGTTCAAGGAATCCCGAAGAAGGGACGGGCCAGCAATGTCCAAAACAGCTTGGACTCGGGCCACAACCAGAGCCACCCCATGACTATGGGTCATCTCCGACACCTTCTGATTAACCGCGTCTTGCTCCCTCGTGACGCGTAGCAGTTTCTCATCGGAGGAACGGATCTGGTCCCTCGGCTCCCCCAATATTTCTTCCAAAACCAACACACGGGCTCTCTCTAACATTAAACGGTGCTCCAAGTCCCAAGACTTGTCCCGCTCGGCCTGCAAGATTCCATCGTGAATATCACGAGCAGTTTCACGATCTGCCTTCAATTGGGCGATCTCCTCTTGTGCCTCCAGCAAACCTTGCTCCAACTCATCTCTGCAACGGTACACTAAATCAGTGTCCGAAGATGATTCCCCCTAGATCTGATGGCGTTCAACACCATGTAGATCTGCAAAAGCCAAGTTTATTGCTACGAGGAACACTTAAAGGTCAGTATTAAACAGAATAAATCACTACCATACCTCACACAAGTCTTTACAGGCCAAATCTTGAAGAATAGACAAAGGCAAAGTCTTCATCAACTCGCAATCGGTCGCATTCAGCAGACCACTCAAGTAATTGCGACAGAAACTAACAACTGAAGCGACATGAGGAAAGATACTACCTCCCCCGGGGGGCAGAGACTCCCCGAGGGGAGGATTTTTCTCGAGTGGCGGCGCAGAAACCCGATCAAGACTCCCTCCGAGGGGTTGAGAACTACCGGCAACCGGAGAGGAAGAACCTTCCTCAACCATGTACACAATACCAAGGTCCCCCCGAGGGGGAGAAACCGGTGTCAGTGGCAGCATTAGGAGATCCATTTGAGCCAGTACAACTATTGGATCTTCCATAACTAGGGCCAAAAAGTCAACTGGGGGGGCTGCCACGGGTGAAGCCCCCAAACCCCTCACCTCCGAAGGACTCGTTAACACTTCAAAATCCAAGTGGTCGGAACTTCCACCCTCCGACAACACATACCCTCCATTCACCACATCTCCTAAGAAAGCCCTATCAAAAGGCCTAATAGCAAAAGACTCCATCTCCGTACCTATCAAGAAGCAAAAGATACCATAAGTCCGAAGGCTTCAAAAACACATACGAGCAAAAGACGAAGAGAAGAACTTACGAAAAAAGAAGTTGCTGTAAAGAGGCTGATGCGGGAGATTAAAAATCTCCGCCCCCTCCTGTAAACCAGCCATGATGAGAGTCTCGGGAAACTCCAATAAACTGTTTATATCATTTGTACCCGAGAATATGTTGGTATCGGACAGTGCCTCCCACTCCCTCCTCAAAGTCGTGTCTTTGGGAGTAATATAACTCAAACCCCATCGGAGGGGTACCCCCCACAATCTAGCTGACAAACCCCTCGGACGGACAAAGAAAAATCCTCGTCTCCAATCCCCTCTACCAGAGCGGGAATTGGACACATGAACGAAGGCCTTATTCTTGTCCCGATGGGCTAGGCTAAAGAAGGGAGGACCACTCGAGTAGGGGCATAAGGTGAATATTGCCCCCACCCGATGAGGAGACCTTGGCAAATTCAAAAGTTCACAACACAAAATATACCCCCACCAGATAGCGGTAGGAGTTGGGTGTCAACTGACTCGGGCATATTTGCCAGTATTGAAAAAGAGTTTGAAGAAAGGGGTGGAAGAACACCCGCATCCCGCACCGCATCTGCTATCGGTAAACGGTAAGATAACCCGAGGGGGGATCGTAAGCCCTCTGCTCGGGATGTGGTATTACGATATCACACTTGTCAAAATCCAGGTTATATTCAGCAAAGAGAGTCATAACAGACTCACCATATTCATTACCGATGGCGGAACCAACGCGCCCTCGTCTCACTAACCTTGATGGCTACAGCAGAAGCACATCAAAATAATTAATTTCAGAATAATTAATTATTCTCTCTTGGTCAATTGAATAATTAATTATCAAAATAATTAATTATCTAATAATTAAGTTCAAAATAATTAATTTCAGAATAATTAAGTTCAAAATAATTAAGTTCAGAATAATTAATTATCTAATAATTTTTTAAAAATTTAATCTTACAACCCCCCCCCCCCCCTCCAACCCCCAGCACCACCACCACCACCACCCCACCAGCCCCACCCCCACACACACACCACTCCCACCACCCCCACGCACACACCCACCATCCCCCACGCACACACCCCACCCCACCCCACCCCACCCACGCACCACCCTCCACCCCACGCACCACCACACACGACCTCCACCATCATCGCCCGACCTCAACCAGCCACACAACCTTTCGATTTGGATTTCGATTTCGATTTCAATTTTTTTTCGATTCCGATTTTGTTGAGGGTTTTGATTTGGGATTTTGGAGGGGCAGCGGAAGGGCGGCGATTGTGTTACCAATTTGGGATTTTGGAGGGGCGGCGGCGGCAGGGGAAGACATCGGTGGTGTGGGGGGTGGAGAAGAATATGATTTTTTTTAAATTATAAATTAATATTATTAACTTTTAAATTATTTGTTGTATAAATATTTAAGAATGATTTTTTTTTTGTAAAAATCTAAAGAATTAATGAATTTTTTTTTTGTTTTTTTTATCCACATGGATGCCATGTGTATAGGTGGGCCCTAAATTCAGGTCAAAATTGTCACGCAATCGATCAATTGATGCCACGTAGGTGATTAACGGATAGATTTTCAAAAATGTTGACAGAGGGACCAAAATCGAACTGTATGCCAACTTATGGGACCAAAATCGCGGATGAGCCAACTTAAGGGACCAAAACGTTAAAAATCCCTCAAAAATGCATAAAATAAATAAGTAAATTTCGTTAAACCCCATAAATTATGTTGTGTTTCTCATTTTGTGCTCTAAGATTTTAAAATTAACAATATGGTCCCAAGATATTGATAATATCCTCTTAGACCGTTGATCAACCGTTCACTGTGGACACGTGTGGTGTGTTTTTGTCCGTCAAATTTAGTCCAAAATGTATTCAACATACATAGAGGACACATGGCTAATTCTGAAACCTTGATGACAAAGTGAGAATCACAATATACGTTAAGGTGTTTAACGGGATTTATCTAATAAATAAATTATATAAAAAAAAAGAGGGTCACAAAACCAATTAAAAAACGACAGGCATACACTAAGTTTTTATCATTGTCATTGCATTTGCTATAACATATCGGCTTCAACGAATTCTCAAACACAACTACAATTCCCTTAATAATGTGTATTTCTCTTCGCTAAGGTTTGTCGAATTTGTGTTTATTTTTTGAAAATTGATTGAGGAATTAAAAAGCGAAAAATGGAAGCGATTAATTTATTGGACGAATTATTGGGTATGATTGCAGCAATTGTGGTTTACTGGGTGTATTAAGGTATATATCACTACAATAGATTTGGCCTTTTCCGTCGGGCCCGGCGTTTTGGGCCGACGGAAAAGGCTCTTTTTTTCGTCGGGGTAAAAAAACGACGAAAAAGCCATTTTCCGTCGGGTACAAGCCGACGGAAAAGGGCCTTTTTTCCGTCGGTAAAAAGCCGACGGAAAAGGGGCAAAAAAAAAAAAAAAGTAAAAAAAATGGTGTTAGCTTTTCCGTCGGCCAAAAGCCGACGGAAAAGGGCTTTTCCGTCGGCTCTTTACCGACGGAAAAAGGGCAAAAAAAAAAATAAAAAATTTAATTTGGTGGCAGATCTGATCCGTGTGATTTGATCACACGGATCAGATCACGCCACGTCAGCGATCCGTGTGATATTTCACACGGATCGCTGACGTGGCACGCCCCACCCCTTTTTTTTTTGTTTTTTTAATTTAACCCTACTACTCCTAAATATCTATAAATACCCCTTATTCTACCCACTTAATTCATTAATTCTTCCCATCCTCCAAAAACTATCTACTTTCTCTCCCAAAAATTCTTAATAACTAACAAAAATTTATCCATATTCATTAACTTATAATTAGAGTTTATTATTTGTTTTATTATTTTATTTCTACTTATGTTTTATTCATTATCTAACTAATAATAACTATAAAAAATTTATATTATCAAGATTTTATTTTAAATACGAAATTTTATTTATTATAATAAATAATTTAAAAAAATTGCTCGAATATGTGAATGTTATTATTTAAATCGATTTCTTTTAAATTAAATCGCCAAAAAATTATAAAATAATTATTTAAAATCGATTTCTTTTAAATAAATCGGCAAAAAATCATAAACCAATTATTTTAAAACGATTTATTTTAAATCAATTGTTTTAAATCGTTTTTTTAATTTTTTTAAAAAATTTTAAACCCTTTTCCGTCGGCTTAAAGCCGACGGAAAAGCCCTATACCGTCGGCTTAAAGCCGACGGAAAAGGGCTATACCGTCGGCTTTAAGCCGATGGAAAAGCCCTATTCCGTCGGCTTTAAGCCGACGGAAAAGGGAAGCTATACCGTCGGCTTTAAGCCGACGGAAAAAAACCCCTTTTCCGTCGGCTTAAAGCCGACGGTATAGGAAAAAGGCTTTTCCGTCGGCTTTAAGCCGACGGAAAAGCCCTATTCCGCCGGTAAAAGTCCGACGGAAAAACTCTTTACTTACGAGCTTTTTTCCGTCGGCTTTTACCGACGGTTTTTGCCGACGGAAATAACCATTTCCGTCGGAAAAGGGGCCTTTACCGACGGTTTTTGAGCCGTCGGTAAAAGGCGATTTCTGTTGTAGTGTATGTGATGTTAGGGTCATTACAAGCTGCACTCAATTAAAGACGAGCACGAGAAGAATCTGTTGCCGGAAAAGGATGTGGTTAGAGGTGTGCTGCTTCAGCAGGCTGTTGTTGCCAGTATTCTCTTTGATGTGAATATAATTATCTCATTTGCGTAAAAAAGAATATAGTTATCTTAAAAAATTTAATGTAAAAAATGATTTTTTTTTTATAAAATAAGGAATATCATTAATCACAAAACGAGTTACAATAGTTAATAATCGGATAACCTCCATTGCGTAAGTAACATAACGGAAGGTTAGAGTAGAGGCCGAAAATGAGATGTCCAAGTGTTCAAAAATGCCCATTGAACTAAGTTATGAGCTACAAAATTAGCACTACAATGGATAAAAGAGAATTTCCATCTAGGCCACGAGAGTCAAAACTTCTTAATAGCAATGATAAGAGGGGGCAATATTCCATGGGGGAGAGCAATCAATATCCGCGATGGCTGCTTTGATAAGGACGAGACAATCCGATTCCAAGATGACTTTGGAGATTTTGAGGCGTCAAGACATTTGCATAAGTGAAAATCACAACTTTTAATTTTTTTATGGGGAGGGAAAATCACAAAAGAACTGAAAATAAAAGCGTGTATTCACCACCCTAAAATAAACAAAACACCTTTTGTTCCCAACACTAACTGAGCTAGAGCCACATGCTTCGTTAATTTTGTAGCGGATGAAACGGAGGTAAATCAATTTTTGTTCGATTTCAACGTATTGAATGCAGTGAGTGTATGATGATTTTTAATTGATTTTATTCTTCATTTTTACAGAGCATCAGTTATGTGTCGCAAATTAGTGCGACAGATGATGATAGCCAGGTGATTTGATTTCAGTCTGTTCATAGGTTAATTGGTTGATTATTATATTGAATACAATGTAATGTATGGCGATTTTTAATTTTTATTTTATTTGTCATTTTTACAGAGCATCATTTATGGGTCGCAAATTAGTGCGACAGATGATGATGATAACAAGGTGATTTGATTTCTATAGTTCATAGGTTGATTGGTTGATTATATTGAATACAGTGTTGTATGGCGATTTTTAATTTTATTTTATTCTTCATTTTTACAGAGCATCATAGGGAGTGATGGGTCGCAGATGTTGATAACACAGTGATTTGATTTCATTAAGTTCATAGGTTAATTTTACAAGTGCTTGATTTGATTGTATTGAATACAGTGTATGTATGACGATTTTTAACTCGTATTCCTTTTCTTCATTTTTACAGGGCATCTCTCGCATGTTAGTTAGTGAGTCTGATCTGGAGATTTTTCAGATGCAAAATGATGAAATCATCGAGCAACGTTATGAAACTATGGTGATAGATATGGTGCAAACTATGGTGCTAGCTAAATATGGCGCAACACGATGAAAATATGGATGAGCCAATGTATGATGATCCCGAGGACAATCGTTACTGCTGAGCCCAAGCTGGAGATTCAGGTGCAAAATGATGTCAATATGGATGAGCCAGTGCAGTATGATGATCCCGATAAACTCGTATTCATACAGCATGTACCCAATGAATTAGAGCAGGAAGTATTCACCTATCTTCGTGAGTACTACGAGGTTTGTGATTCTGATCTACTAAATGTGTTGTTATTGTTCGATTTGGGAAAATGAGAAGGTTTCTTAATCAATTTTTTGTCTCTAATTCATTGCTTCATACCAGGCAAATGCCAAGTTTAAGCCTAATCTGGAGTATATGGATTATATGGAAGACTTTGGTCCATTAAATAGAGCAAGAGTGATTGATTGGCTAGTAAAAGTAGCAGGTTATCTCCATCTTAGTTTTGAAATCCTATGCACTACCGTGTCATACATTCCAGCCAGCAGCGGGCGCTAGGCACGTAAGCAAACCAAACATCGTGTGCACCGCATGCACAAGGGCCCCGCACTTTGGCTGGCTGATCCAAAAACTAGAGTTCCAAGGTCACTCCAACAGTTTTTCAACACTTAGGCTCTATCATGTAATAGGCCAACTCTAGATTCTCCATTGTATATAATAATGTTAGACTTCTCTAGAACGTGGCTAGGATTGGGCAAATCATTTTATTGTAAGAAGAGTGTAGAATATTTCTTTAGCCATTAGGGCCGTTAAATTAGATTGATCTGTGTCATTTATTGAGCTCAGCTCTTTGCATATATACTACCTGACTTTTACTTTTTCAGACATCAAGAAAAACTTTTTACCTCACTTGCATAACTTTCAACAATCTTGTTTTTTTCTTTTCTTATAAATATCTATTATCATTGGGGTCAAAACTAGCCCTGGGCTGGAGCCCACCCTAGCCCTCAGGGTGGCTCCGCCCCTGGTTGCGACTTTCGTGACACAATTCACAAGGTTGGCTCCAAACAAGGACGACGCAGGAAGCGTGAGGCTTCGGTCCCTTACTCATTATTTGGCTGAACTTACTCTTATGGAGTTTGAGTTTCTGAGGTTCAGGCCTTCCCTCATCGCTGCATCTGCAGTTTTCATGGGGAGGTTTACGCTAGCTCCATACACTCATCCATGGGTAAGGAGCTTTTACTGTATAAAAGTTTTTTCTGTTTTATGTCAAAAATTTTAAATTATTTCACGTCAATGCAGGCCGGTTACCTTGAACGTGCCATCGATTACAAGCCAGAGGAGTTGGCTCCCGCTGTTAAACTCCTTCATGAGTTGCAGCGCGAAGATAGACTGAAGGAATTTCTTTCGACAAGGAAGAAATATGGCGAAGCTGAGGTCTGTTTGTTATCTTATCTTAATATCATAATTTTCCCGACTTCGTAATTCACATTTTATTGATGTTTGTTTTTTGGCTGCAGTATGAACAGGTGTCCAAAGTATGAACAGGTGTCCAAGCTTTATACTCCTCCAAATATGTCAGAGGAGTTCTTGATAAGTTTAGGAGAGTGATAAAGGAAGCAATTTTATCTTGCCTTACTTTAGCTTGAAATCTTTTGCATTGTATGAACAATTACTTTGATTTCTTCCTGTCCTGAACTTCTTTTTTGCATTGTACGCAGTTTAGTATGGAATATTCGCGACATCAACTCTTTTTGAGTTGGGATCAGTACAGATAAAGCGTAATTGCATTATTATAATTTTGAACTTATTTATTTGTCTAAATTCGGCTTCGAAGTTATATTAGGACGCTGGATGTAATGGCTCTCGAATTAAAAGCTTAAATGATTAAATCTATTACATAAATTAAATATTGCGTACAATGCAAAATGTATGGTAATTACCAGTATATATCAATATGGTAATTAATTAATACGTAACAGTCACGCTTAAGGCAATAAATATTGATCTATTCTATCCTATTGGCATTTGGTACTCCTATTATTTAATTGATTATTTTCCAAATAAATGAAAAAAATAATACCTTTAGGATGAAGTGAACTCGTGTAATCTTAAGATTATACTGAGAATTATGGAGTTGAATACCATGAAAATGAAAGACCGAAAAAGATAATCTATTTGTTTAAACTTTAAAGATTTAATGAAATTTAAAACCTTCATGTAGCTAAAATACAAAGCTATATTGATGTAAGAAATTAATCATCCAGGAGTCGAACACAAAATACAATTTCCCAGTTGAAAATCAAGATACAATTATTCTTTTGTCATACAATATCATTGATTTATGTATATTTTAGTTGTAATTCTTTTTTGACGATTTATTATACTGAATTGTAAAATGCATCGGCTGAGAATTATATAGTCAACTCATAAAAGAGCAAAAAATAGATAGTGAGCTAATAGATGTTTTTTCCGAACATTTATTTTAACCTACACGTACTTTAAAAAAATTATTTAAATAATTAACACTTTTTGTTAGTGAAGAGATTGCAAACACCACATTAAACTAATTTCCACCTCAATTAATTTCACTTCAAACCGCAAACTTGAATGGTTAAATCGTTGACAGACTAATTTATCCACACTCCACCATATGAAAAAAAAAAAAAAGAATGACACAGGGAAAACAGAGGGCATCTCTACAAACAAACACAATACTATGGTTTAGCTTTTGGCTTTGGTGAATTCTGCACAAACTGATGACGCGGTGAAGCGTGGTTACCGTTGGGCATCGATAGGCTTCTTGGATTCTGCTGTCCGTTTCTTGAGAACGAGCCCTGACTTCGAAGTTTCCCATTTGGGCTGGCGCTGACCCGGTCAGCTTGCATCGTCTGAAAGAAGTACGATGAGCTGGCCATGTCCTTGAGGTACAGCAAAGGCTTCAAAGCTTCAACAACTTCACTCATACGAGGCCTAGCTTTGGGGTCGCGACTAAGGCATCGAGCTGCCAGTTGTGCGGCTTTTTGTGCAGCTTTTATGGAGAAATGACCTTCAAGACGGGGGTCTATCAGTTGGTAGAAACGTTTCCTCTCAATAAGATGGGGCCGAGCCCATTCTACAAGGTTGTGCTCTCCATTTGGCCGGTTTTTGTCCATTGATCTTCTACCTGTCAGCATCTCCAGCAGGACGACACCAAAGCTATATACATCGCTTTTGGATGTAAGGTGTCCTGTTAAAGAAAATCAAATCAGTTTCAAACGACAAACATGTTATAAGAAATTACTGTTCGTAGTACAAAACAAATTTCCAGAGGGAAATGGTTACAATTGGTGTTTCAGCTTACTTCAAACGCCCTATATAGACGTGCATAAGTTGCAATGAGAGGCATAAATAAGTAAGCATTCCAGATAACAAGCATACGTCGCACATCAATATTTTTCTTTTGTAGGGAACAAACAAGTAAGTCGAACAAGGGTCGTCAACAAAGGTAGGGAAAGTCATCTCAAAGTGACTCGGAAAAAAGGTAATTCTGCAACCTATAACAGACAAAGTATACCTGTCATGACGTATTCTGGAGCTGCATATCCGTAGGTTCCCATCACACGTGTAGAAACATGAGTTTTTCCTTCATCGGGAGCATCTTTAGCAAGTCCAAAATCAGAAAGTTTGGAATTATATTCCTGGAAGTATACGAAAGCGCTTTCGAGACAAACATCTTATACGCAGGAAACATATGTACCGGTTCAAAAAAGAAGTTTCGAAGAATGCTGAACAGAGTTGAGAACTTACAGCATCCAACAGTATGTTAGACGTCTTAAAATCACGATATATCACTGGTCGTTCTGCTTCCTCATGAAGAAAAGCAAGCCCCTTTGCAGCCCCTAGAGCTATTTTCATTCTGATTGACCACGGAAGTGGCAAAGACCCTGCAGTTAACACGAAAACTTATCACCTAGGATGAAACCCCATAACATAAAATAGTAAAAGAAAAGAGAACAGGGTGTGCTCACACGAAAATCAAACTAAAGTAATGTATCTCTTAGTAGATGATATCAAGTTAGGTTTCCCACTTGTTATGTAATAAAATATTAGACAAGCCATGTAACTCGATCTTTTTTAGCTAGCATATCATGACCAATTTTCAGAGTCAACTTCACAAATCAAGAATATTATATAAATTACACATCATGTAAGAAAAATAAGTACACTGAAGCATGTGAATGTAACTCAAGAAACATGTTCATAATATTCACAACTTGGACCAAAAGGACGTTTCAAAAAAAGTTACTTTGGCATGCCACAATCCTCACAATATAGCTCAAACTTCAAAATAATCATCAATTCATGACATGGGGAGAAGAACTAGGCACATACTTCTAAATAGATGGTTCTCCAAGCTTCCTCGTGGCATGAACTCATAGACCAACAGTCTCTGATCATCTTCAATGCAGTAACCGACTAATTTAACCAAATTAGGATGAATGAGGTCACCCAAAAAATTCACCTCAGTCTGGAAATAGGTAGAAAAAAGAATAATAAAAAACAAAGACTTATGAAACACACAACATTACCACTGAATAAAAATTGAATAAAGAAACAGGATCAAACCAGCCATTCTCTGTGACCCTGAACCCCATCATGATTCAAGGTTTTAACAGCAACAGTAAGTCCTGTACCGGGTTTTACTGGTGCTGTACCGTTCTCTTCAATCCAACCCTTGAACACACAACCAAATCCTCCTTCACCAAGAAGGGACTCTGGTTTAAAATTTCTTGTTGCAAACTTTAAGTCGTTAAATGTAAACTTCCGCAGCCGTGAAGAAACTTTAAGCTCCTCTTCGAGTTTGGGAGTTGAAGAATTACTTTCACCATTGCTGGTAGTGGTTGATGGGATTAATGAGGCAACTGGCTGATCACTGGTTGTATCATTTTTAGATTTGTTTTCTGCTCATTTGCGCAATGAAACAACAGATAAGAAGGCAGACAGATACTATCATGGTATATCATACTCAGAAGTCGCATACTTCAATGTGGAACGAGCATACATGGAAAAGGATCTTACAGTTTCAACTACATGAACCAAGTGGAGACTGTTCTTAATAATAACGTCACGACAAGTCATAGTCAAGTTAATAAAGTATCCTAAACAGTCAAAAATGGTACTTTCAAAACCAACAAATCTCTACATGGAGACGTATCGTAAACCAACTAGAACTAAAAGCTCCCAACATTTCAAATCACTCCACCTATGCTGCTAAAAGAATTATACAAGACCCCGTCCCCCCTGTTTGCCACTTTTGAAGTAAATTTATACTATTAATATTGGCGTAAACTATAAATGATCTCCCATGTTAATTGAAACTATCAAATTCCAGCAAAACTTCATAGATACAAAAGATCGTCTACAGCCGAAGCCCCCTCTCTCCGTCTCCAACACTCGTGAATGAGTTCAACTCACCAAACCATGGTCAACCACATAGGAAACTCGACTAGCCAATACAAACAATTAAATACAAGTCCAACATAATGAGCAACAAATCAAAAAGCCATAAATTTCACCTCATATCACATCTACCAACCAATATAAAGCAATACAAAAGATCGACCAACGTATCGGAAATCGCACAAACACATTTTCAAAAAGAATGCATACCATTACCATGAGTAGTGGTGGTGATGCCACTCATAGAGCTCTCAACTTTAGACCTTGAAGGCATACATCCACTAATAAACCTGCACTTCATCCAACAACCAATCTCCTCCTCCTTCCCCCCCTCTTCATCATTTTTCAACCCCTTCGATTTCTTCACATCCCATGACCCCAATTTTGAATCCACATCACCTAATCCCATCTTTTCTACACACACCCAAAATCATCAATATCCCTCACTTCCACCTCAACTCAAAATCCCACAACACAAAATCCTAATTAAGTCAAATACAACACAAAGGTGACACCTTTACTTCCAATTTCAAGAAATTCAACCACCAACAACAATAATACACCCAACCCTTCAAAATCCCACTAAAACAGCTCAACCCAATTCGTTTTAAAGATCACAGGAGGGATCAAAGTTGTAAACTTTACCCTTTGGCACTGTACAACAAAGCAAAAGATGGAGTCAGATAATAATAATAATAATACTAATAACTATAATATAACAATAAAAAGAACTGTGGTTAATATTATTGATGGGGTTCAAAAGTGAGCTGACCAATTCAATGTTCGAGGAAAGAAAAACAGATTGGTTTTTGTTCGGCATATAATTTGTGAACTTGACTTGACAGTGGTGGTTAGAGAAAAACGAAAAAAAAGTAATTAAAAAACGTGGTTTATTATGAGTTCTTACTTTGTTTTATCTTTTTTTAATAGAATCTATGACTGATAAAGTAAATGGGTGGCTGCCCGGAGAATGCGGGCTGGAAGTGTAAATACCGGAAGTACCCTTTTGGTACTTTTGTCCCTTCCATTTTTGGTTTTCAAGTGGATGGAGATGCGTTTGAAGGATTTTTCATAATATATCTTTAATGATTTATTGCGTTTCATTTTATTCTTATACAGATAGTCAATTTTGATCTTTGATTACGCGACAAGGTTTCTTTCAAATGCAATTTTGCGAAGAAAGTGAGATATTTTTTAGAGAGATACAATATACACATAAAATTCTACACGTACGTGTGTAGGACGAAATACTAAATTTGAGACATCACGTGCAAATGAAGTAAAGAAATTCGACAAGAATAAAAATTGTATTTCAAATGGGTAAAGTTGAATATGACAACACAACATAGGATTCAAATTAACTTTTTAATGGACATTATGACATGTAATGAATTCAATACACTAAGAAAATAAAAAAATTCTCGTAAATTTCTTTTTCCTTTAAATATTTAAAATGTTAAACTATAATTAATATCATAAAAAAATATTAAAATGGTGTTAAATGATAGTTTATAATGCATATAAATGCTACTTGAACAATAAACAAACATAAAATTTCTTATTTCCTTTACCAAACAAAAGGCGCACAAAAGAGGTAAACGTTAAGGTCTAAAACTGAAGAAAAAAATGGTCTAGAATGACAACTAATATAATTATGAATGAACGTTAATGTTCTAATAGTGTAGTTGCAAGTCTAAAGCCTAAACTAACAAGATTATCATATCAAAATCATTTTTTTTAATAAACATGAAATTTAAAACTAAAACTCATAGAGGAAAGTTAGGGACAAATTTGGAAAGTCGCAATTTATGTGGTAGGCAGCAGTCAATTTTCAGGGAGTGGGAAGTGGAAAATGCGGGCAGTCTGGGCATGATAGATAACGAGAGGCGGGACCCATTAGTAGATTGACGTGTCAGTTTCAGCGCGCGCAAAGTGTATGATGATGTTTTGCATGCATCATCTTTGTTTTGAAAATTAACCTTTGAAAAAATGTGTTTTTTTAAACAATTTATTCATTGGACTTCTCAATTTAATGCAGAGAATATACCCATTAATTTAGCTTTGATGTCCTATTAAAAATTAAATATTTGTGACTCACCTCTCTAAGTACCTGATGATTGACTACTTCACAAGTGTTGTCACATTCATGTTATTATTAAAATATTTGGGGTTTGCATCAATGAGATAACAATCTCGATTCAATTATTGTTGTTTTTATTGGTTTAGTAAACACTAAACATTCTGTGTAGGAGATGGTATTAGTTCATATTCGTAGAACGCTTCAAAGAGAAAAGGAAAAAAAAAAAGTTATGGTGAGTATATACTTTATTTATTCATAAGGTCGGAGTATATTACACAATCTGGTAAACATTAGAAAGATGGAACCTAGAGCTAGCAATGTAGTAAAATGCGACACATGTTTGTTCCACATCAAATTGGTTCAAATTCCTTTGAGGTTCTGAATCAATTCAGTTTAGGATACACATGCACCTTGTCAATACAAGCGAGTTTGTTATAACTCGCCTGATGGGAGTATTTTAGAAAAGGCCCAATAAAATATTGGCCGGCCCGCAAGAGAAAGACCCAAAAAATTGTAAATCGAACAGAAGAAATTCGACTTTAAACGAG
Source organism: Linaria vulgaris (assembly GCA_948329865.1). NCBI lineage: Eukaryota > Viridiplantae > Streptophyta > Magnoliopsida > Lamiales > Plantaginaceae > Linaria > Linaria vulgaris. Next base: position 103,698,511 of record OX415254.1, on the reverse strand, counting down.
TATCGAATGCACAGGATTCGATCTAAAAGATAGATCGCATCAGCACGATTCGATCATCATTCCCCAACTAATGTTGGGGCCCACGGACGGGGTCGTCCTCTGACATTCTCAAGACGGATTCAAGACTATCTCTCAACTACTCAATATCGAAGCATCCCGATTCGATACACGGCAATTCGATCTTCATTCGATCGAAGCTTCCCAATTCGATATTCAACAGGTTCAATCATCACTATATCGAAGCTTCCAAACTTGATATAGACCAATTCGATATACTCTGTATCGAAGCTACCCGATTCGATACATACCCGATTCGACGCACACCACCATCGAACAGGAACGATTCGACATTCGAACGATCGAGCCTCAGTGATTTGATCTACATTAGATTTATTGTATTTCTAATTGTATTGCCTAGTCAGCTTGTATTAGGTGTTCCGGACCAAGCTAGTCCGATTTATATTCGATTAGCATTATTTTGGAATCTACCAGGCCCATTGTAACAATAATAGGTGTATTGTAACCCGGACGAAATAAGACCAAAATATTGGCGCCGACTATGGGAACACCACTTTTCCCAGTTTATTAGTCATGGCAGCTAGGAGAACTAGATTGCAAAGCAGAGCAGCGGAAAGTAACAATGTTGAAATGGAACGAGCAACGGTAACTCAGACGATCCCAGAAACGGAAGGATCGTCAACATTACCCGTCGGGGTGCCTATGGTCGCGAGGGGAAATGCCTGGACCAGTGGGAGAGGAAGGCGCTACGCTGGATGAAGGCGCAACAGGGAAAACAGCGATGACAACTTCACTGCCAAGTAATCTCAGAGGTGAGATCTTGACAATGATCCGATCAGCAGTGGTCGAGGCACTGCCCGCACCACCAATGCAAACGCCGCCACCTATAGTTCGCGGTGAGGGGGCGGTGGAGCAGCGATCTATAGCCAAGGGCCCAGATGTTGGAAACAGAGACAAAGCCCAGGCGGACGACCGTAGGGGAAGATCTAACTCGGTTGAGGTGTAATCGAAGAGGCACCACGACGCGAGGGGAAGAGAAGAAAGCCGACACGAAGACTTGAGAAGACGCGAAGAGAACACTGCAATGAGACGCGAGGAGAGTCAAGGCAACGACTCTAGGAGGGAGCAAGCCAAAGCGACGAGGAAGTTAGACAAGCTCGAGAGAGAAATAACAATCATAAAGAACAAGATTGAGGATTGGGCAGCGCTATTCGGAGCTCTCCTTTCTGTGAAGAGATCGAGGCAGAAATTTTGGGGCACAGTGAGAAGATACCCGCTCTAAAACCTTACGAGGGAAAGACGAATCTGCACGATCACATTTTCCAATTGGACACAATGCTAAGTCTGTATGGGTTCAAAGAGAACGTGCAAGTGAGAATATTTGCCACCACCTTGATCGGAGTAGCACTAGATTGGTTCACTCGAATTGCTCCGGGATCGATCAAAACTTACAAGTAGTTGAGGAAAATATTTGAGGATCAATTCTCAAGTCAGTCAAGATTAGTACTGGACCACTCTCATATGTACTCCATCACTCAAGGCGCAAGAGAAACCTTGAAGGATTTCATGAGCCGCTTCAATGCGGAACTGCTAAGGATAGATTGCCCCAAAGAATAGATGATCATGAGCATAATCTTCCGTGCGACCAACAACATGGCCTTCAGCGAGGATCTTCTCAGATTGTAGCCCAAGACGATTAAGGAGATAAACTAGATCGCACAATAAGTGGTGCACCGCAGGACATGATGGCCACCAAGCCAGTTGTTGTTGCGCCTCCAAAAGAAAAAGAGAGAGGAAGAGAGGAGCAGAACCACAACAAAAACAGGAATAATAGGTACAGGGATACGTCGTTGAGACGGTATACGCCCCTAAATGCTGATATCATGACAGTATTTGGGACGACAAAAAAGAAAGTTTGGCTGAAGGAGCCAAGACAAATGAGAGACTCCAAGGCAACGAGGTTTTCAACCCATTGTTGTAAATACCACAAACAGAATGGGCATGAGACTGAGGATTGCAAGGATCTAAAGGATGAGATCGAGCGATTGATCAAGGATGGCAAACTTGTGGAGTATTTCAAAAATTTGAAGGAGCAAGAGGACAAAACAAACAGAGATAGGGCTCGCTCTTCGAGAAAAGACAAGCAGAAGGTGATCGACAGGCCGCATGTACTAGATTATCCTCAGATAATGGACAACAACATCAGAAAATAAATCATACATATGATTTCGGGAGGTTCGGTCTGAGCGGATTCCACAAAGGGTCGGAAGAAGATCGCAAGGGACATCGAATATGACTACTTCGTAGGTTTTGTGGATCTTTTGAGAATAGAGGAGATACCACAGGAAAAGGTCACCTTTTCAGCGGCAAATATGCGCAAGTTGAGCAATCAAGCCATCCATACAGGAAAATTAAACTATCCATTTGTGATAACTGTGGATTTAGCCAATTTTGGTGTAATGAAAGTGCTGGTGGACCAGGGCAGCTCTGTAAATGTACCGATGAGGTCAACATGAGAAAAAATAGGTTTGGGAGATCAAAGATTAGAGTCGATCAAAACCTTGCTTCACGGTTTCGGTGGCCCGGAAATAGTGCCCCGCGGTATGGTTTCACTCCCGACTTCGCTGGGAACTGCGCCCCAAATGAGAACACTGCTTGCTGATTATGTCGTGATTGATTTGCCCTTCCCATACAACGCCATTTTGGGAAGGCCAGTATGGAACGCGTTTTCGAGCACTACCATCAACCTACCATCAGATGGTAAAATTTCCGACTCCTACAGGAATGGGAGAGGTTATAGCGGATCACAGGGATGGTTGGCAATGTTATGTGGCATCGCTCAGATTGCGGTCGCATGAAGAACAAGAAGCACAGAACGCTCTGGGACCCATGGAGATGGAGCAGATTGATTGAATCGTTCTTTTCTCATTTTTGCAAGTCTTAGGTTTTCTGCACATTTTGAACAGCTTTTATTCGTCCCCTTTACCTTCATGAGTATGAGGGGCTGCTATATGTACTAACCTAAAACAGAGACACCGAAGACTTGAGTCCCGAGGACACCCTTTGGAAACATAGGTAGATGAGCTTAAAAGTCGAGCTCTGGCCTATTTCTAATACGATTATATCTCTGCGCGAGATACTTTTGATTTGATTTGTTTGAATATTGTGTTAGAAATGCAGAAAATGCGGAACCCCGTATTGCAATATTAAATGCATAACATTGATGAATTGCAGGACCCAAAAGGAGGCCGCATAACAAAAAAAATGGGACGGACACTCGGTCTAAAACGACAAGTGCTAACCGTAAATCCCTCAAAGACGAATAAACGAGACAACATTCTCTCTCAAATAACAAGTGCTAACCGTAAATCCCTCAAGACAGAGAAACGGGACGGACACTTTGTCTCAAATGACAAGTGCTAACCGTAAATCCCTCAAGACGAAGCAACGGGACAGATACTATGTCTCAAATGACAAGTGCTAACCGTAAATCCCTCAAGACAAAGAAACGGGACGGACACTCTGTCTCAAATGACAAGTGCTAACCGTAAATTCCTCAAGAAGAAGAAACGGGACGAATACTCTGTCTCAAATGACAAGTACTAACCGTAAATCCCTCAAGACGAAAAAATGGGACGGACACTCTGTCTGAAACCACAAATGCTAACCGTAAAACTCTTAGAGATGGAGAACGGGACGGACACTTTGTCTGAAACGACAAGTGCTAACAGAAAATCCCACGACGAAGAAGAGTAAAAGTTGACACAACGCCCGATGCAGCAAAAAAGGCATTAAAGCAAATGCCAAGCCATACTACAGTACAATACGACATTTAAATTGTCAAAATAAGAAGTAAATTACGAACATCGCATCTGAAAGAAAAGGCAAGCACGAAATACAAATAGGTAAACGATTAAAACGATCGCGAAAATTAAACAACACATATACGAAAAAGGAGTTCAAGCAAGCAAATTGTTCAAAACAAACGGGCGACGCAGCGCCTAATCAAATTAAACAAATTGTTCATAAAAGCAGAAAATTAAGACCAAGGCCTTCAGCCTTCGGCATCATCTTCATCCTCTGATGAGGGATAAGTGGCAGGCATTGGAGAAGGCAGAGACGTTCCTCGATAAACCAGGGTTTCACTTTTGAGAAGGCTCGCGAACTCGTTCGCAATAGCAAGCGGATCCTCAACGGCCAACGGCAGAGGTTCCCTATTAGGACCCATCGTCAAGTCCAACCACTGCGGGTTGAACCCACCACGCAGTTAACGAGTGTTGTGAATCTGTTGTACTGTGAGCACTTGATCCCTCTTTGCATCTCGGGCCCCTCGCCGAACACTGATTTCTTAGAAGGTGTTGCTCCGAAAAAACTCCTCGGCAATTTCCACCTGTTGTTGCATGGTAGGAACCTATTCAAACATCAATACAAGATCAACAAGGAAGAATAAAGAAGTTATTATACTTAATTAGCCTAGAACAAAGGGCGAAGTACCTCGCTGAGCCCGCGGGCATAACCAAGTTCCTCGGCCTGTGAAGCTTTCTCTTTTTCATCAGCAAGTTCCTTCTCAAGTTCCGCGACTCTCTTTTCTAGCTCGGTCTTACTGCTCCGCAAGTTATATACCTGCATCTCGAGCCGCACAACGGACTCATGAGCAAGCCTCATAGCCTGCATGTCATCACTCGCCCAGTTCGCACAATCCCAGCATACTGAAGGGCTTTTTCCTTCTCAGCCACCGCAGCCTTCAATGCGCTAGGATCACTATCTTGAAATTCTGCCCGCAGGCGTTCTAGCCCACTCATCCAATCTGCATGGGCCTGCTTCAACCCTTCAATCATCGCATCCACAACCCCTCCAGTCTAGGAAAGAAACAGCAAAAATTAACAACAAAGCATAAATCAAAGATTCTATCAATTTGCATAGTCACATTACTGAGCTGATCATGTGTAATGCATGCCGCTCCAATCTCTTCCTTTCCTCGACCGTTGCAGGAAAGGCCACTGCTAGATTCTGCAGGATCACCTTAAGAGCATTGATGGCCTCTTACTCGAAATGTTGATAATCCGCGACTCGGGCATGCGGACCTTGGCTGGCTTCAGCTCTAGCACTTGCCCTAGTAATGGGTACCAGACCACCAGCAGACATCGAACTGGGTGTACGCGACACATTGGGGGATAACACCTCCTATTTGGGAACGATTTTGGTGTGCCCTCCTTCTTTTAGTCGGTGCGGCACCCTCCGTATGGTCAGCAGTCTCGCTCTCATCAACGGCAGGTACGTCAAAACCTCTTACCTGACTAAACTCAGCGAGAGGAGGCGAATTTTCGTGACCTCCGCCGATAAGATCCTCAAAGGCGTCCTCGGCCCGGGCAGATACAGAAGCTTCACCTGTAGGTTTATTGCCCTTGGCTTTCCTTTTCCTGGGGTGGCACGGGAGGAGGAGCGGTTGTTTGCGAACCCTCAGCTTCTGCGGCCAATACTCGACTAATGCGGGCGTGACGATTCATGATGAAATGACCTAAAAAAAGAGAAACCGAACATTATTAACATATCAAAATTGAAACAAAAGACACCAGCAGTTAAGAATGCAGAATTTATACCAAGAGTATATCTTGAAGACAACCCCGCTAGTGATAACACGCGATTTTCGACAAGTTTTCTAAGATTAAATTGGTGGTTATGTATCAGGTTTGCCCTAAAAATTTCACCCCACCTAGGAAAACCCACCCCCAGGGAATTGCGACTTTCGTAACATCTACCCAATCCCGACGATATATGGAAAACTCCTCCGTAGAGCTTTTCGTGATATAAAAGTATCGTTTCTTCTAGTCTTTCCCGTAGCCGGAGAATTCGCCTGTCAAAAATTTATGATGCCTCAGTGCTTTTATGTGGTAGAAGCCTATCTTTCTTTTACACACCTTAAACAACGCCCAAAACTCATTGGGCCCGCACGGCACGCCTAAGCATTTCATGACGATGATAAAACCAACTATATGCCCAAATGAATTATGCGTTAGTTGGCTCGACACCAGTCCGATAGACATTAGAATACGTCTGACTTCGACGGGCATGTGAAACCGTAACTCGTTGGCTAATTGCCCCACAAAAACGGCAAGGTGACCAGGAGGGGAAGTATGCATACGTTGTCCGGACTAGGGATCACTAACTTATAATTATTTCCTATGTTATACGTTTCACGCAAGAACGGGTAACACATAAGCAGTGTACGCCATCCACGACACCTCTTCTTAGTCATCAAACTCCCTATCGATGACCTCATTCTCTTCGCATGCTTCACTGTCATCATGATTATCATCCGCAGGATGAGGGGGCGAGTCATTCCCCCTAGCCTGCGGTGCGGGCTGCTCATCATCCTTATCGTTATCATCATCCCTCACCCAATCAACCGCCTCTATATCGACGACCTCATAACCATCTCCTTCAACTAAATTCGAACCTACAGGACCGCCTCCAGGACCCACCACCGAGTTGACTGAATCGGAGCTTGAGGCGCTACTAGACCCACTCCCAGACGTAGACTCTGAATTCATCATCTCAATCGACACAAACTGAAATAAAAATAAAAAGAAAAAAGAAGAGTTGATTACGGATGTACGTCACTCCCGATACTTACAACAACTACGAGATACGCTAGAAGCACAAATAAGCTAATACGAATAACGAGACGTAAAATTAAGCAAACAATCAACTACATTGATTAAATCTGCAAAATCAGCAAATTGGTTGCGAGATAACACTGCGAAAAAGATAAACGAAAGCAAAGTTAGAAGTAAAAAACAACATTTTCGAGAAAAATTAGAAAAAAGATTTCTAAGGCATTAGGTCGAATGACCTGAGTTCGATACACCTTGTATCGAATCAGTTACATTCGATACATGGAGTATCGAACCGTGCCCGTTCGATACTACTCACATGAAATTCTGCAAAGACAAGAATGAGGTTCTCAGCCTCTCTTCCGCTTTATATAGAGGGGGAAAAGCCCATTAGGCCCATCAAAATGAATTTCGAATCGGGCGCATTCGACATTGCAAGCAAGATCGAACGACACCAATTCGATCGACTAAAAAAAAACTGTTCGAACCCAAAGATTTCGACATTGTTTATAAGTCGAATTTTTACTTGCGTTCTCAACATCAAACCAAGATACCCAAAACGAATATTTGGAACCCACGTTCTCCGAATTCTGGCTCCCAATCAGGGGCATAATTTTCATAAGTGTCACAACCAGCAATACTTGGCGACCGAGTTAGCAAAACAACACTTTTAAAGTTTGGCACCCGCTCTCTGACCGACATCGACTCACAAACTTGGGGGGACTATATAATGGGGGTATTTTAGGAAAGGTCCAATAAAATATTGGGCGGCCCGCAAGAGAAAGGCCCAGGAAATTGTAGATCGAACAGAAGAAATTCGACTTTAAACAAGTATCGAATGCACATGATTCGATCTAAGAGATAGATCGAATCAGCACGATTCGATCTTCATTCCCCAACTACCACTAGGGCCCATGAGACAGGGTCTATAAATACCCCGTCCTCTGATATTCTCAGGACGGATTCAAGACTATCTCTCAACTACTCAATATCGAAGCATCCCGATTCGATACACGGCAATTCGATCTTCATTCGATCGAAGCTTCCCAATTCAACATTCAACAGGTTCAATCATCACTATATCGAAGCTTCCAGACTCGATATAAACCAATTCGATATACTCTATATCGAAGCTACACGATACTTACCTAATTCGACGCACACCACCATCGAACAAGAACGATTCGACATTCGAACGATCGAGCTTCAGTGATTCGATCTACATTAGATTTATTGTATTTCTACTTGTATTGCCTAGTCAGCTTGTATTAGGTGTTCCGGACCAAGCTAGTCCGTGAAAATACAGACTTCTTTGTCTAAATGGTAAAATTATCAATTATTGAAGCAAATGACGAAGTTGAAGTGCAAAAAATACATTAACATATCTTGATTCTTATCTTAAGGCCATGGGTTGAAGATTAGTCATCGAATTAGCTTCTTGATTCGTGCCCAATATTTTGATGCAAAATCGATGCAAATCTAACAACTATTTCCTAGTAGGACGCACCCTCGAATTTATTATCGAGGTGTTGAATGAATAATGAATATGTACCAACAATTCTCTGTGTAGTCGACAACGGCTTCGGGCAATTTATAGTTTTGTAAGCGTTTGTTTGACTATCACGATCTATTAAATATCGTCAAGTATTAATCAAAATATGTTGCCTCACATTACAATGTGCTTCCCCTGTTTCTAATGTTCATTCTTAAATACGATAATCATCTAAAAAATTATAAGACGTCTTGTGAATCCATTTTAGTTTCGCATAATAACTTGTTGATCATAACTTAATTATACTAGTATAGTTATTTGTGATAATCATGACGTACTCAAGCCACCTCACTTGAAAACTTACATATTTGGCAACAATAGCAGGTAAGCTATTGCTATAATACAGATTAGATTATGATAATGACCCTTTAATTGACTCCTAAATTTTGGTTGAAATTGTAGTTTAAAAAACTAGAAATATACCAACAGTCAACCAACTGCATAATGAAGCACTCACATCACTTAAGTTGAATTATATGCTCCACTTGGATGAGAGAGACGCATCATACACGCAAAATATACACAACTTCTTTATTGGATACTTTGTTTATAGGTTAATATCTCATTTATTTATTTTGAAATGGATTAAGGTCAGGCCGACAAAATAAATTAGTTATTCTATAATTAATTTTAAACATGGAGATGTAGCTGTTTGAGCAAGCTTGGTTTTTGAAGCGTGCATTTATCGCTTTAAATGATTTTAATTTAAAAGATGTATATATGTTTATGTAAGCATGTATTATACAGTTAGTTTGTCACTAGTGTGCTTGGAATTACTTCATTGAGTATTATTTTGGTCTTATTTCGTCACGGTAATAGAACACAGTAAAACAATATAATCGGAATATAAATAACCAAAATAATGTTAATTCAATAAAGTAAATCGGACTAATTTTGTCCGAAACACCTACTATCTATTACAGATCTTACACTGATTTAAATATGTAAATAACACAAATTAATCAACGCATCGAATTGCGGTTGTTCGATGTACGCCTCGAACGGTACTAATTCGATGCCGGTTTGATTCGATATGGCTTTGATAAAATATTGTTGATGTCGAATTCAAATACGTGTCGAACAATGGAGCGTGTCGAATATGGTGATTCGATGTGGTAAGGTTGGGGCTCGGGTTCGATATGCCTCTGAATGCTAAAAGTCGGGATATATATAATAGCCTCGTTTTGCGGGGCCCATAAACAGCTGTATAAAGCGCATCGAATTATATCGATTCGATGCCTGCATCGAATGAGGATTATTCGATGCGCTGAAGGTATCGAATTGGGCCAATTCGATACGGTCTTGGGCCGGCCCAATTCACAATGCTGGGTCAATCCTAAAATACCCCTATCACATAGTCCCCCCCAGTTTGGGAGACGTTCTCAAGATGAGAACGGTTTCCAAACTTATGATTATGCTCACTGTTGACTGATTTGAAGGCATCAAATTGTGACTATTCGATGCGTGGTATAGATAGGCATTGATTTTGAAAAGTTCAATACAACGCATCGAATTCGATGCGTACTATTGATGCGCATCGAATTGTGAAAATTTGATACGCCGCATCGAATTCGATGCGCCTCCGACAGTTGTCGGCCCATGGGCCTATATATAAGGGTCCACCTGCTCTGACATTTCTGTTCTCATTCATAAAAGGGATTTTTTGTTCGTTTCTGGACCGCATCGAACAGAGGCTGTTCAATACGTTACGCATCGAATCTTGGAAATTCGATGCGATCTTAATTATCTTTTTACAGTGCGAAGCAATTAAGATTAAACTGAGGCTTTCATGGCCCGCACAAAATCTCGAAATCGGAGTAAAATTGTGATGTCACCCGAAAACATTTATGATACTTAGAGAAGAGTCGAGCAAAATGAGCCCTCGGAGACGGGCCCATCTGCTGCCAACCTTGTCCCGAAAGCAATACAGAGGCATTTGCAACAAAAGATCCTGCGACCACAACCCCTAGAAACTTTCCGACAACTGGGGTACGAGCCATTCAGGTGGTGTTAGTGCTGATTATACTACCATAAGGCTTGGTGGTATTAGTGCTGGCACTCGGGTGCCTATTGTGAGCGATTTTGAACGTCACGAAGGTGCTACTACACGGAGATTGGTGTTGACGCCAACCTCTACTGGTGGACGCATAAAAGTTGGGACTAATCGCCAGATCCATATAATGGAAGATATTGATGCTGAAGATGAGAGAATTGCTGTCAATCTGGCCATGTTTAATGCGGCTAACCCCACATTTAGGAAAAAACACAGAGTAGACGAAGTGAGCTCCTCTCGTCCAGTCGGTGAAGATTGGTTTTCTTCCACTAAAAGGAAATTGGCGGAAGAAGAATATGCGCGGGATGCTCAGGATATACCTCCACCTCCACCTAGACGGCCTCACCCTTCAGGGAATCCGAGACTGGCCCCTCCAGGAAGTCTTGTTAATTATGATTTTCTCAATGATGAGAATTCTGAATCATTAAGCGACACACTGGGTAGTGTTAGGTTAAGATAGGAGCAAGTTGGAGAAATAATGCAGAGTCTATGGCCTCAGCTGGATCGGCAAGTCGTAATAAACTGTTTAGGATATCATGGTTTAGCTCGCTTTGGACGTCTATTCTTTGCGGTTGTCATTCTAGCAGTATATCGGCTATGTAGGGATTATAGCGGTTTGGTTGAAGTGCAGAGCCAACACAATGCTGTCGTCGACAATCTACGCGCTACTATTCATAACGGGGATTATAGTCGTTGAAATGCGCTGAAACGTTCTAAGGAGGCGGAAAAAAGAGCGTCTAAAGCCATCCGCGAAAAACATGATGCCGAAGTTAAGGCCAAGAAAACAGAAGAGGATGCTGAAGCCTTGCGTGCTGAAATTATTGCGCTTAAAAAGAATAACGAATCCTTGAAACGTGAAAATTTCTCTCTTCAGGCTTCAAATGTGGACGCGGAAAATGCTATTTCCAATTTGCGTCGTCGAATTCAGTATTTTGAATCTGAAGATTATAAATGTGCGATCGTCCGAGATTTTACGCAAAGTAATGTATATAAATTCTTGGAATTACTTCGCGGTGCTGCTGATATGAAATATGGAATGGAAGTCGGTGTTGACCAAGCGGGATATCTTGGGTATCTCGGAGAGGGTTTTCGCAAGGATATGCTTGATGCAAGTCGTAACTCAAGAATGGAGACCCCAGAGGCTAACAGTGATGATGATAATGACGATTTACATACTCCTAGGCCTGGTGATTCATTTTATGCCGTGTGGCGCGATCGTAAAAAACCAAATGTAACTGGCTCCAGCTCCTTAAAATCGAGCTCACCTCTGTCCTATAAAGGAAAAGAGAAAAACACTCATAGCGCTTCTCTGGGCGATTCAGAGAATATCAAAAGAGCTCTTCATGATGCTTTTGGTTCGAGCGATGATGATTCAAAATTACAGCCGAGAACTTCTAGGTCTACGATTTTTCTCTGAAGTCCTCCAAAGACAACGAGTTTTGAAAATACTCTCCCTGCAGCCTCGGATAAAAGGAATAGGGTGGCAAGCACATCTAAGACTTCTGGTCCTACAGCAGTCTTACCAGGCGGAACGTATCCTACCCAAGGTGACATGGTTTCTGTACTGGAACGTAATGTACCTGATCCATCATTTAGTGCACAGAATCTAATTTCTCCTAGTAGATATCAACTCAATGATCCTACTGAAAGAGTTGAAGTTGACTTGCCCGATGATTGGGCCCAAACTGACGAATTGATTCTTACAGAGGATCAAATTCACAGCAATTGTGCCAACTTTGCGCGTTCACTGGGTGTGATTCTTCGTCCGGAGTCCCCCAATTCATCGAATGAGTAGCGATATTTTGTTAAACTATATTGTGGATATTAGGCCTTTTGTTTTGTATAGAGCCTTGTAACTTTTTATTGGTTGCTTTTTAATGATAATGACTCAACCGTTTGACATTATACCCTTTTAATTTACGTTTACTCCCATATTGTTTCTTTCCAATTTATTCCCAAAAGCATTATTTCATTCATTTGTTTGCTGTTGAGTCAATATTTTTCTGATGTTCGATAATGGTGTTTGACATGACAAATATGAGCCTTTTGAGCTATTATTATTATCATTATTAAGGCATGCATATTGTACCTGATAAATTAGATCTCTTGAGCCTTTATCGCGCTGTTATTTTGTCAATGTTGATCATAAGAAATTGGGCCATATTTGGCCTTCTTATCCCATCGTCAAATTTCTCCTCCTAGCATGAGGGGGTGGACCAGTCCGGGCCTTCTTATCCCTCCATTATGCTCTTCCTTTTGGCATGCGGGGGTGGACCACTTTAGGTCTTCTTACCCCTCTGTCATGTTCTTCCTTTTGGCATGCGGGGGTGGACCACTTTGGGCCTTCTTACCCCTCCGTCATGTTCTTCCTTTTGGCATGCGGGGGTGGACCACTTTGGGCCTTCTTACCCCTCCGTCATGTTCTTCCTTTTGGCATGCGGGGGTGGACCACTTTGGGCCTTCTTAGCCCTCCGTCATGTTCTTCCTTTTGGCATGCGGGGTTGGACCACTTTGGGCCTTCTTACCCCTCCGTCATGTTCTTCCTTTTGGCATGCAGGGGTGGACCACTTTGGGCCTTCTTACCTCTCCGTCAGATTCAACCTGTGTCATTGGGTGAATAAAAATTTTGCAGTTAATAATTCGCAAAGGATTAATATCAATTGAAGTGTATGTCACATAATATTTGATGAAATTTATTCCATTTTATGCATAGTAATGCCTGAGATGTTGCACATTCCATGGGCGTTTCTGTTGAATTCCTCTTAAGGATTCCAAATAGTAATATCCTCGTGAACTTGCTTGCGTAACTCTAAAAGGCCCTTCCCATTTTGGTTCAAGCTTTCCGATATGCTGTTTAGCTGCAATACTTCTCAGAACCAAATCTCCTACTTCAAAATTTCTGAATTGAACTCTTTTATCATAATTTTTGGCCATTGCTGCTTTAAAAGCGACAGTACGCTGATACGCATCCTCCCTTGTCGATCCTATCATATCCAGATCCATTTGTCGCAGCCGGGCTGATTGCTCTGGATCATAATCAGTAATTCTGCGCGTTGGCATACCTATTTCTGCAGGTAACACAGCTTCAGTGCCATAAACAAGAACGAATGGAGTCTCCCCTGTGGATGTTCTCGGAGTCGTTCTATATGCCCATAATATTCCTTGAAGCTCTTCCGGCCAAGTTTTCCCTGTACACCTCACTCTCCTTTCGAGATAATCCTTCAATGTTTTGTTAGTGGATTCCGTTTGGCCATTGGATTGTGGATGATATACTGAAGTGAGATTGTGTGATATCTTTAATTCTCCTAACCATGATTTTATCTCCTTTCCAGTAAATTGCATGCCGTTATCACATACAATGGACCTCGGGATGCCGAAGCGGCATATGATGTATTTCCATATAAATTCGATCATATTCTTCTTTGTGATCAACGTTATAGCTTCTGCCTCGACCCACTTAGTATAATACTCAACTGCTACTATTAAGTATCGTTTTTGCCCTTTGGTGGGTGGAAACGGACCCACAATATCAATTCCCCACGGATCAAACGGACATGCCACATCGATGGGTTGTAGCTGACGCGCTGGTCTATGAATGAGACGAGCATGATATTGGCAACTATCACATTTCCTCGAGTAAGCTGTTGCGTCTTTAAGTAGAGTTGGCCAATAATATCCCTGACGCAATATTCGTTGAGCTAAAGCTCGTCCCCCCGAATGATTTCCACAACAACCTGCATGGATTTCTTCCATGATATACTCAGCTTGAGTAGGGGTCAAACATCTTAACAACGGTCCTTCGAAAGATCTTTTATATAACTCTCCATTGCTGATAGTAAATCTGTAAGCCTTATAACGCATTCTGCGTTGTGCATTCGGATCTGCTGGTAGAATACCCTACTGAAGATAAATCATGATTTCGTCCTTCCAGGATGGGTCTTCTTGTATTGCCATTATAAACTCCACCCGAGCTTCCGTGGTAATATATTTTGATATCCCAATCGAAGGTTTATCTGCAACCATAAGTGTGATTCGCTTTTCCGCCAGAATATCTGAAGAACTTGCAAATTTGGAAAGTGCACCTGCTTTTGCATTGTCGTCCTTAGGGATCTGAGTTATATCAAAGAATTTGAAGTTCTTTGATAATTCTTTAACCTTAGCGGCGTACAGCTTCATAGTTTCCTCACGCGTCTCATATCTTCCCGAAAAGTGATTTGCCACCAAGAGCGAATCGGTGAATACGTCCAGATGTTCAATGTTGAGTCCGAGTGCAATTTTGACCTCGACAATTATTGCTTCGTATTAGGCTTCGTTATTTGTTACCATGTAATTCAGGCTAATAGCAAATTCAGATTCCCCTCGCTCTCGGGACAGAAAATGTACTCCAATTCCCCCTCCGTGAGTTGTGGCAGATCCATCAGTGTGTAGTATCCACGTCGATGTTGCCCTACTGGTTCCAACTTGATTTGATATAGAAAAGATACAACATGTGGTCTCAACTACACTGTTTCCCAGGGTCTCGACCATGAAATCTGCTAGAGCTTGCGCTTTGATTGCAACTCGTGGCTTAAACTCCAACCCGAACTCACTCAGTTCTATTGCCCATTTCACCAATCTACCTGAGGTTTTTGGCTTTGCCAACACTTGCTTCAATGGTTTGTCTGTTACTACGGTAATTGGATGAGATTGAAAATACGGTTTCAACTTCCGAGCTGTAACAACAATCGCTAATGCAAACAACTCTATCTCCAAGTAGTTTCTCTCTACCCCTTGTAGTACTCTGCTCACATAATGTATGGGTAATTGTTGAGCTCCTTTTTGCTTGAGTAATATTGTACTGATTGCATTTGCGGATACTGCCAAATAGAGATACAACATTTCATTTTCCTCCGGTTTTGCTAACAACGGCGGACTTACCAAATAATTCTTCATTTGTCTGAAAGCCTCTTCACATTCCGGCGTCCAAATAAAATCTTTGTTCTGCTTCATCACTTTAAAGAAAGGAAGATTCTTTTCCGAAGATGTTGATATAAATCTTCCCAAGGCCGTAAGACGGCCCACCAGACATTGAACTTCCCTCACTATTCTTGGTGATGGTAGATCCAGTACTGCCTTTATTTTATCAGCGTTGGCTTCAATTCCTCTTTCATTCACGACATATCCTAGAAACTTCCCAGCCGTTACTCCAAAAGTGCATTTTTTAGGGTTTAGTTTCATTCCGTATGTCCTCATTATAGTGAAGGCCTTATCCAAATGTCGCACATGCTTATCGGCTTTTAGGCTCTTTACAAGCATATCGTCAATATATACTTCCATCGATTTTCTAATTTGATGGTAAAATATTTTAGCCACCAACCTCTGAAAAGTTGCTCCCGCATTCTTCAATCCGAACGGCATTACCCTATAACAATACACTCCGGTATCTGTCACAAATGCTGTCTTGCTCTGATCTTGCACTGCCATGAAGATTTGATGGAAACCACTCTTTGCATCCATCATACTCAGCAATGCACATCCTGCTGTAGAATCCACAAGTAGATCTATCCGAGGCAACATAAAAGGATCTCTCGGGCAATGCTTGTTTAAGTCAGTATAATCCACACACATTCTCCATGTAGCTTATTTTTTCAAGACCAACACAATATTGCTCAACCACTCTAAGAATCTTATAGCATAAATATGTCGAGCTGTTAAAAGTTTTTGTACCTCTTTTTCAGCTGCTTCATTCTTTTCCTTGCTGAAATTCCGCTTCTTCTGACGTATCGGTTTTGCACTCTTATCTATATTCAAACGATGTACTATGATCCTAGAGTCTATCCAGAGAAGGTCAGAATCGGACCATGCAAATATATCTGAATTACGTCAGAGACAGTCTACCAACGCAGCCTCTATAATCCAGTCAATTTCTGCTCCAATCTTGATTACTTTCTCATAACTCTCTTTGAAAAGCTGAACGATTTTGAACTCCCCTAAATGCTCCATCTTACATTTTTGCCATTGCTTTAACAACTGACTTTCTATTTTATCTTGCCCCTGTTCTTTAGGCCCAATCCGCTCTTGACTCAAATCAGTCTTTGTTTTGATTTTTTTCTCTGTTTGCCGTTTTTCAACCGCATACATGCGCCGTTTATTTGTCATCATATCTGCTCTATCTAAAACAGTGTTAACGGTGTTCCCACAGACGGCGCCAATATTTTGGTCTTATTTCGTCACGGTAATAGAACACAGTAAAACAATACAATCGGAATATAAATAACCAAAATAATGTTAATCCAATAAAGTAAATCGGACTAATTTTGTCCGAAACACCTACTATCTATTACAAATCTTACACTGATTTAAATATATAAATAACACAAATTAATCAACGCATCGAATTGCGGTTGTTCGATGTACGCCTCGAACGGTACTGATTCGATGCCAGTTTGATTCGATATGGCTTTGATAAAATACTGTTGATGTCGAATTTAAATACGTGTCGAACAATGGAGCGTGTCGAATAAGGTGATTCGATGTGGTAAGGTTGGGACTCGGGTTCGATCTGCCTCTGAATGCTAAAAGCCGGGATATATATAATAGCCTCGTTTTGCGGGGCCCATAAACAGCTGTATAAAGTGCATCGAATCATATCGATTCGATGCGCGCATCAAATGAGGATTATTCGATGCGCTGAAGGTATCGAATTGGGCCAATTCGATACGGTCTTGGGCCGGCTCAATTCACAATGCTAGGCCAATCCTAAAATACCCGTATTATATGCTCCACTTGGATGAGAGAGACGCATCATACACGCAAAATATACACAACTTCTTTATTGGATACCTTTTTTATAGGTTAATATCTCATTTATTTATTTTGAAATGGATTAAGGTCAGGCCGACAAAATAAATTAGTTATTCTATAATTAATTTTAAACATGGATATGTAGCCGTTTGAGCAAGCTTGGTTTTTGAAGCGTGCATTTATCGCTTTAAATGATTTTAATTTAAAAGATGTATATATGTTTATGTAAGCATATATTATACAGTTAGTTTGTCACTAGTGTGCTTGGAATCACTTCATTGAGTATTAATAATAAACAGCGACAAATTAAATATTTGTCAATGTGACTATTTCGAAACTTAAATATGACGCGTACAAAAAGTTTATACACTCATAATAACTCGTTTGTGTTACTTCCCAACAAGACCATTTGATACATAAGTTTGTAGAATGAAGTAAACTAATTCGACTTAATGCAATAGTAACAAATAACATTTTTATTGTTTCTATGTTGATCGTTGGATTCATGTTTGTCCATCGACCTCTAATCAGCAGGCGATCGTCCATGGGGCTTTGACAGGTCGACCTCCTATACAGGAGGTCGCACATAAGTATGTCGACTACTGTAGGCTAATTTTGGGATGATCGATCTTCAATAGTGAACTTTATATGATTGACTAGATGGTTGAACTTTATTTATGGCCTACTAAATCTTATAAAATCAAACACACTACATATGAAAGGTAAAAATGTTAGATCTGTTATAAATATGGTTAGTGGTATATGCCTAGTGGCCATTGTTGAAAATTATATACAAATACTATTTTATAATAATAGTAGTTGCTGTAAATACTGTAAGATATTGAAAATCCTTGCCTATGTAAGGAGCCATCAAGATGAAGAGAAAAACGCTCATTCACAAGTAATACACTCCTTATTTGCTCTTCTTTTCCTATGTTCTTTTAATATATTGGTATAATTCACAAATAGTTTTAGTTATTCTATAACACGTTATCAACACGATAGTGCTCGATCCGGAAGAATTCAAGTTCCTTCGTTAAAGAAAACGTTCAACGTTAAAAGGTACGAAAGTTTATATTTACTTGTTCATCTATCTCCGTTATTATAGACAAGGCGGATTACCGCCTATCTATAATTTTATGATTAGATGAAAATCCTCTTTATATTTTACTGTCATCTAACTCTAACACTAGAGCTAATTTTAACTTTCGTTGATGCTTGAGTTAACCCCAAGCTAGAAACGACTACTGACAGTTTATTATTATGGAAGGTTGTACCTCCTATTATTGCTGAAAATTTATTACTATGGAAGGTTGTACCTCATATTACTGCTGAAAATTTATTATTATGGAAGGTTGTACCTCCTATTACTGCTGAAAATTTATTATTATGGAAGGTTTTACCTCCTATTATATTGCTTATTTTATTCCATAAGCCCATGAAAGTTTTTACATAGTAATGTGGCGGGAATTATTTACGCACATAATTCATTGCAATTATTTTACTTGTTTACATTATTCCTTAAGCCCATGAAAGTTTTTACATAGTAATGTGGCGGAAAATATATATGTATTTACTTATCGTAATATTATTCTATATGCCTGTTAAAATATCATTAATGCGGCGAAAATTATTTTACATGTTATTACAATTAATTTTTGTTGCTAAATTATTAAAGACATTACCGTTCATAAAACATGCCAAAATAAAAAAAAAAATGATTGTTTTTCTAATGGCTATAAACGGCTACTTACAGATATTTTCCCTCTATAAATACGCAAATCTCATAACACAAACTCCACACAAATCTTCACCTTATTTCTCTCATCTTGCAAAATGATCTCTACGACAACAGCGATCTTGATCCTCATTTACCTTTCAATTTTTATTTTTATGCTAGTAGATGAGGACACTCCTATGTTTGTCCCTATGATATTCCTCCATTTTATCATAATAATGTTCGAGTTCAAGATTTGGCTAGAGATGAGATAATTGCATTGTATTATTGTAATAATTATGCTTCTATTATTATGTGTTAACTAAATTGTCTCGATCCTAATTATATTTTTCTTGGTTATGTCTTTAGCTAGCAAAATGTCTAACCTCACAAGTACAGTTAGTTGTATACTCAATATCACTGGCAAGAATTATGGACAATGGAAATCGGATACGAAATTGTACCTCAGATCAAAGAGTATCGTTGAAACTCTTGCCGCAGTAAATACAAATACGGATCCAGAAAAATGTGAGGCTGTGATCTACATGAGAAAACATCTAGATGAAACCTTAAAGAGAGAATATCTCGATGTTACCGATTCTCATGAATTATGGACAAATCTACAGGAAAGATATGGCCATCAAAAGGAAACCATGTTGCCAAAAGCCACCGATGATTGGAACAATTTAAGGTTCCAAGATTTTGAAACTGTAAGCGCATACAACTCTGCGCTTATGGAGATTCGTTCAGATTTAATTTATTGTGGAAGAAAGCTTACTGATAGAGAAATGATAGAGAAAACACTTTCTACTTTCCATGTGTCCATAACAAATGTTCAACAGCAATACCGATTGCTGAATATTTCAAAATATCACGACTTGCAACAAAAGTTGTTAATGGCAGAAAGTTACAATAACTTATTGATGAAAAATCATCAATCTCGTCCTCCTGGAGCACATGCATTACCTGAGGCAAATGCCATTAACTTTTTAAACTCCTATGGACGAGGTAACAATGAGAATGCCAATCAAGATCGTGGTCGTGGTCGTGGTAATGGTCAAGGTAGAGGTGGTCATAGAGGAGGATATGGCTATAGAGGTGGACGCGGTAAAAGAGATGGTCGTGGCCGTGGTCGTGGTCGAGGGGGTTTTCACAACCCCTCGCATACCAACACTGTCTTTAAGAATAACCACCAAAACAAACAAAAACATAATAAAAACCCTCAAGGTTATTGTTTTAGATGTGGAATGAAAGGTCATTGGGCCAATACATGTCGTACACCAGAACATCTCTGTAAGATGTACCAAGAAAGTTTGAAGGGTAAAGAAAAGGAAGTTAACCTTGTCGAACAAAATCCAAATGGTGATTCCACCTTTATGGAGGCGGAAGACTTTACTGATGACTATGATGTTCGTTTGGCTTAACGCGTGTTATGTGATCTTATGGCTGAATATGCTTATTGTGATTTATGTTTTAAGTGGTATTATCTACTTACTGCATTTTTGTTGTGTTAACAGGGTAAAAATCCACGTGCTTAAAACATACCATAATTCGATTACTAAAATTTTCGGAGATATTATTATATGATTTATACTCGTAACCACAAAATACCCGTATCACACGGCGAAGACCCCGAGTCCCCCAAAATACAAGAACACCCCCTACACCCCCTACACCCTCCGATGTCTAAAAGCTATCGGAGAACTCATCCCGAGGGCCAAAGTGCGATAAAAATGCACTATCAAAACCTAGAACCACTCGGAGCGCACGTCATAAAGACCTGAATGCAAGAACATTGCCCTGTCTGAACAAGAAAGCCTTGTCTAAGCACAAGAAACGTTGAAAGACATTCTACGAGAGCTTAGATACTAAAACACTACTTCACGAAGGCTAAGCAAAGCCCTCGGAGACAAAGCAAAGCCCTCGGAAATCAAATCAGACCCCTTGGAAACATGCCCAATTTACGGAACCCAAGACCAAGATAGAAACACCTATCGGAGTGCACATCAGAAGAAGACAACCTAACAATGGACCACTATCGGAACTACAATAGCATCATACGAGCATTCCCTCCCACTTATCCAGCGTTTCCGATAGGTACCGCCCATCGGAGAGAAGGAAACCAATGAGCCAGTTCATCAGAGCACATTGAAGCTATCGGAGAGGATAATTCATCCTGGTCAGTACCCCGTCAGCAAATATACCAAACAAATAAAACCTATCTCTTCACACATGCATAATGACACATGTGAACACATGCACAGTGACACATGTCCCTAAAAGACTTCTATAAAAGGTAGAGATGAGAGATCAGAAAAAAAGGGGGACCTCCCAAGGGAACTTATGTTCTCTATAAAACTAAAAGAAAAAAGGCTTCGGAAGGGGGCGCTCCCAAGAGAACTCATGTTCTCTATAAAACTAAAAGAAAAAAGGCTTCAGAGGAGAGGGCGAACTCCTTTCTTTCTGAAGGCTTCACAAAGGTCAACTCTTTCAACAAATACAAAATCAACACAATCAATAAAATCGACATACTCCAAATAATCAATGCCAAGAACAAAAACTACGAGTGGCTTGATTCCCAATTGGGAGATACGTAGGCACCTCGGAAAATATCCGAGTCCAGTCCCAAATCAATAAAAACCAACAATCCCCTCGGGCCGGGATCGGCGTTCCAACCCAAAAATATACTCGTTAAATAGGGAATAATATCCAACCCGTTAACATGTTGTGTGCTTTCAATAAAATAATCTCTTTTCAAATATATACCCTGTTTATTGCAATATTTGTTTTAATATTGTGTATTTGAACTTAAGCGTGATATGGAGCATACTGGTGATTTGTGCCTACTTGACTGTTGTACAACTCATACAATTCTCACAAGTAAGAAATATTTTACATATTTAGAACCCTCAAAATTTCAAGTCGGTATAATAAGAGGTCCTATTAAATTGATTGAAGGATCTGGTACAACTACTTTTACTTTACCAAATGGAACAAAGTTTATCATCGATGATGCCTTATTTCCCAAAAATCCAGAAGAAATTTATTGAGTTCTAAAGATATATATCGTCATGGATATGATACTGAGTCAATGACTGTGAATAAGGCTAAATATGTTATCATTACTAAGAATATACCAGGAAATAAACATTTTCTTAAAAAACTACCATATATCTCATCAGGGTTGCATTATACATATATTAATGAAATCGAATCAAATATGGTAGTCAATGAAAATCCAGAATTATTGACTCTATGGCATGACCGACTGGGTCATCCTGGTTCAACAATGATGCGAAGGATAATTGAAACTACACATGGACATTCATTAAAAGGATCCAAACTCAATCTGAGCAACAATAGTCCATGTGAAGCATGTTCTCTTGGAAAGCTAATTATAAAGCATTCACCAGTTAAAATTAAGACAGAATTATCCACATTTCTTGAAAGAATTCAAGGTGATATATGTGGACCTATTCATCCATCAAGTGGACCATTTCAATATTTTATGGTATTAATTGATGCCTCAAGTCGATGGTCACATGTCTGTCTATTGTCTACTCGCAATATGGAATTTGCGAGATTTTTGGCTCAAATAATTAAAATAAGAGCCCAATTTCCTGACTATACGATCAAGAAAGTCAGACTTGACAATGCTGGTGAAATCACATCTCAAGCTTTCAATGATTATTGTATGTCAACTGGAATTACGGTTGAACATAGTGTTGCACATGTACATACTCAAAATGGTTTAGCTGAATCATTAATTAAACGTCTTCAATTAATTGCTAGACCATTGTTGATGAAAGCTAAATTGCCAAGTTCTCTATGGGGTCATGCAATTTTACATGCTGCATCACTAATTCGCATTAAACCAAGCTCGTATCATGAATACTCCCCATTACAACTTGTTTTTGGTCATGAACCTAATATTTCCCATATAAAGATTTTTGGTTGTGCGGTTTATGTTCCAATTGCACCACCAAAGCGAACAAAAATGGGACCACAAAGAAGGTTGGGAATATATGTTGGATTTGACTTACCATCAATAATCAGATATCTTGAGCCTCTAACAGGTGATGTCTTTACGGCACGTTTTGCCGATTGCCATTTTAATAAATTTTCCAACCTTAGGGGGAGAAAAAAAGTAGTTGGAAAAGAACATATCATGGTATAATCCATCTTTGACAAGCTTTGATATGCTAACAAAGCAATGTGATTTGAAAGTAAAGAAAATTTTGCATTTACAAGCTATTGCAAATCAATTACCCGATGCATTTACTGACATAAGCAGGGTAACAAAATCACATATACCACCTGCAAATGCTCCTGCTCATATTGTAATTCCAAAAGAAACATCAAAGGATGAGATATTTGATATAGCTAAGAAACGTGGGCGTCCTACTGGCTCAAAGGACAAAAATCCTCAAAAAAGAAAAGGAGCATCAAAACCTAATGATCCTATTATTGAGGAATATATGCCTGATGAGTCGCAAAATGTGACATATGAGATACCTCAAGAAATTATTCAATCAGATCCTATAAATAAAGAGAACGTTGAAATCTCCATAAATTATATCAATACAGGAATGGTATTGGATCGAAATGAGATGGAAAATATGGATGAAATATTTTCATATTTAGTCGCTTATGAAATTGTGAATGAAAATGATGATCCTGAACCCAAATCTGCAATTGAATGCCAAAATATGAATGATTGGGATAACTGGAAAGATGTTATGCAAGCTGAATTAGATTCGCTTAATAAGCGAAAGGTATTTGGACCTATTGTTCTCACACCTAAAAGTGTGAAACCCGTAGGGTTCAAATGGGTCTTTGTTCGCAAACGAAATGAGAAAAATGAAATTGTAAGGTACAAAGCTCGCCTTATTGCACGAGATTTTTCTCAAAGACCTGGAATCGATTATGAAGAAAAGTATTCTCCTGTATGGATACAATTACATTTCGATTCTTGATCAGTCTAGCGGTCTATGAAAATCTAAACATGCATCTCATGGATGTTGTCACTGCTTATCTCTATGGATCACTCGATAATGATATTTACATGAAGGTCCCTGATGGACTTAAATTACCCGTAACATCAAGTTCCAAACCTAGAGAAATATACTCAATTAAATTGCAAAGATCATTATATGGGTTAAAGTAATCAGGTCGCATGTGGTACAATCGTTTGAGTGAATATTTATTAAAAGAATGATATATAAATAATTCTTTGTGTCCATGCATTTTTATTAAGAAAATATCATCTGGTTTTGCAATTAACGCGGTTTATGTAGATGATTTAAATATCATTGGCACTGACAAAGATATTCATTCAACAATGAATTATTTAAAGGATGAATTTGAAATGAAAGATCTTGGTTTTTATTGATTTGCGGCTGGACTCGGATATTTTCCGAGATGCCTACGTATCTCCCGATTGGGAATCAAGCCACTCGTAGTTCTTGTCTTTTGGTGTTGGTTATTTGGTGCTTGTCGGTTTTATCGATTGCATATGTTGGAGGAGTTGTCCTCGCGGAGAGTTCTCCGAGGGGAGGGGAGAGTTCTCCGAGGGGAGGGGAGTGTTCTCCGAGGGGAGGGGAGTGTTCTCCGAGGGGAGGGGAGTGTTTCTCCGAGGGGAGGGTAATGTTCTCCGAGGGGAGAGGAGGGTTCTCCGAGGGGAGGGGAGGGTTCTCCGAGGGGAGGGGAGGGTTCTCCGAGGAGAGGGGAGTGTTCTCCGAGGGGAGGGGAGTGTTCTCCGAGGGGAGGAGAGGGTTCTCCGAGGGGAGGGGAGGGTTCTCCGAGGGGAAGGGAGTGTTCTCCGAGGGGAGAAGAGTGTTTCTCCGAGGGGAGGGGAGAGAGTTCTCCGAGGAGAGGAGAGAAGGAAGGAGTTTTTTGTTCGTAGGTTGCGTATGTGTGTCTCTCTTTCTCTCTCCATCTTTTTTCCCTCTTTTTTCTCTATTCCCGGACTTGTTTCTTCTTCTATGGTTCTTGTCCCCTTTTTATAGAGGTCTTTTAGGGGCAGGTGTCTTGTGCATGTAAAGATACAGGTGATGTGGCCTCATTGCATGTGTGCCACTTGGGGGGCTAAGTAGAGGCTTGGTACATGCATTGGGCCAAATGTTAAGTCATGATACGGCCAAGTATGAACATGTGTCAAGCTTTGTGTGGAGCCGTGTGTTGTGCCTTGTTTGGTGCAAATGCTTTTATAAATTTGAGTCGTATTACCGGAGCGAGTACAAAATCGTACGTGTAATAATATATCGAGTCGTGAGACATGTTATAAATACGAGCATAAACCGGGTAGTATTTTAGCTATAAATCCGGTTGATAGTCGTGCGTCGTGATTTACAATATACGAATAGTATAATTTTTAACGAAGTAAACCGATAATTAAACCGTGTTATAATGCGATGTCGTTTATGAATATATATATAATAATATATACCAAGTAATTTTGGTAATCGAATTATCGTGTATTTTAAGCACGTGAATTTTTACCCTGTTAACAAAGCCCCCCAATTTTTAGTGTAGTCGGTCATTATGACTGCACTAGAAACTTAAAAAAAATCGAGAATTACGATGGTTCGAGTATTACGAATTTTTTAGAGAGGTATCGTAGTCTTTTGTAACGAAGTCGTTTAAGGCATTGGTTTCGAGCCTTTTAAAGTATCGTACGTCCTATTAAGACATCTTAGTGCCTTTTTAAGCATTATATGGATT
Organism: Linaria vulgaris; assembly: GCA_948329865.1. Lineage (NCBI taxonomy): Eukaryota > Viridiplantae > Streptophyta > Magnoliopsida > Lamiales > Plantaginaceae > Linaria > Linaria vulgaris. Next base: position 103,673,051 of record OX415254.1, on the reverse strand, counting down.
GCTTCGACCCTTTTAAAGTATACGTTCTTCTTGCTTTTTCTGGTCGGGGATATTATAGTGTAGGTCCGATAGCTATTTAATGTTTTTAACGATCCTTTTGAGGTACCGTAGAGTTATTTAGAGCCTTGTCGGTTATTGCATTGTGAATGTCCCGTAGATCCTCGAAAGGCATCCGAGTCTCCTATAGGACTCGAAAAGCCTCGGTAAGGTATCGGGGAACTATTTTGGGGTACCGTAGACCCTCGTCGTTCGATGTTTATATCTGTTTAACACGAGCCCCCCAGTTTTTGCTTGCCTCAGAAGAGGCGAGGGCCTTAGAAGAGGCGAGGGGTATATCGTGGTTGCCTTCTTAGAGGCGAGAAGTTTTTTATTTATGATGCCTTCGTTGAGGCGTGCCTTCGTTGATATTTTATTCGTCGTGACTTTTCAAGGAATGTTTCAGTGCCTCTTCGAATGCCACGCCGTACCGCATCGGGTATGCGGCATTCGATGGACTTTAGTATTTCCTCGGGTGCCGTACCGCACTCGGGTAGGTGACACTCGAGAAGCTTCCTTATCGGGAGTATAGCTTCTCATCGGGAGTGGAACGATAGTATCGTCATTGGGTTAATAACGTTTATGTTTTGGATTTTTACTTGGCATTTTAGCGTTTGTAATTACTTTTTCATGCTAACATTCATCATAACTTTTCAGCACTTATAAATACTTGGACCCTCTCCTTTAATTGTAGGATTTAAGATTGAGTTTAAAGAGATGAGATTAAATCTCATTCTTACTGGCCAAGCAAATTACTTAGCATGACGTGTCCGTTTGCAGTGCAAACTTTGGAGATACATTTTCTCTGAATAGAGGTATCTACCGACACGTAACTGTGGCTATAATAGAGCTTGGACAGCTCAAGCTTAACTCGGTTATCCAAGGAAAGATTCCTAAGTATATATAGGTGCTTGGAGTTTAGTGAATATTCTCACGTACTTTCAAAAAATCCTTTTCAGCTGAGTTGTTTACTCATTTCCTTCTATGGAGAGTTTTACGTTCTTGTTATTTTGTGTATTGCTGATCGTATCTCGATAGCTGAGAATAGTGTGGCGTAAAAAAGATAAAGAGGAGGTTAGGTCGGAGGGGTCCCGTGATCGAACCCTCTCTCTAAATTTTCCCTTTTTTTTTATGCATGTTAGGCCACCTGTCCAACACTTTTTTAAAGGAGACATGTGTCTCCTTCAAAGCTTAAATTAATCACAAGAAAGACGTGACTCCCTTTTCTTCTCTTTCTTTTATTTATTTTCTTCTTCTCTGTTCTCTCCTTTTCTTTCATTCTTCATTTGCAGATTTTCTCTGCAACTCTCAGGCAGTAGGCCAAAAAATCCCCTCCTGCCCAAGTTTATTTACAAGTCTTTTATAGACTTCGTATATATACACTTATATATACTTATATAGCAATTTAGAAAATCTTATGATTTTCAAGGAGATATCCAAGATTGGGATCGAATCACGCAATTGTGGAGAAAGGAAAACTTAGCTTCGGAGCGTATCGCCCCGTGGCTGTAGCACTTGCTTTCCCTTTTGGTTTTCGCAGTGATCTCCTCGGGCTTGCTCAAGGATTCAACGGCGTTTCCCACAGAAGGCGCCACTTTGTTAACGGGTTTGGAATTATTCCCTATTTAACGGAAGATATTTATATTGGGTTAGAACGCCGATCCCGACCCGAGGAGATTGTTGGTTTTATTGATTTGCGGCTGGACTCGGATATTTTCCGAGATGCCTACGTATCCCCCGATTGGGAATCAAGCCACTCGTAGTTCTTATTTTTTGGTGTTGGTTATTTGGTGCTTGTCGGTTTTATCGATTGCATATGTTGGAGGAGTTGTCCTCGCGGAGAGTTCTCCGAGGGGAGGGGAGAGTTCTCCGAGGGGAGGAGAGTGTTCTCCGAGGGGAGGGGAGAGTTCTCCGAGGGGAGGAGAGTGTTCTCCGAGGGGAGGGGAGTGTTTCTCCGAGGGGAGGGTAATGTTCTCCAAGGGGAGGGGAGGGTTCTCCGAGGGGAGGGAAGTGTTCTCCGAGGGGAGGGGAGTGTTCTCCGAGGGGAGGGGAGTGTTTCTCCGAGGGGAGGGGAGAGAGTTCTCCGAGGGGAGGAGTGAAGGGAGGAGTTTTTTGTTCGCAGGTTGCGTATGTGTGTCTCTCTTTTTCTCTCCATCTTTTTTCCCTATTTTTTCTCTCTTCCCGAACTTGTTTCTTCTTCTATGGTTATTGTCCCCTTTTTATAGAGGTTTTTTAGGGGCAAATGTCTTGTGCATGTAAAGATACAAGTGATGTGGCCTCATTGCATGTGTGCCACTTGGGGGGCTAAGTAGAGGCTTGGTACATGCATTGGGCCAAGTGTTAAGTCATGATACGGCCAAGTATGAACATGTGTCAACCTTTGTGTGGAGCCATGTGTTGTGCCTTGTTTGGTGCAAATGCTTTTATAAATTTGAGTCGTATTACCGGAGCGAGTACAAAATCGTACGTGTAATAATATATCGAGTCGTGAGACATGTTATAAATACGAGCATAAACCGGGTAGTATTTTAGCTATAAATCTGGTCGATAGTCGTGCGTCGTGATTTACAATATACGAATAGTATAATTTTTAACGAAGTAAACCGGTAATTAAACCGTGTTATAATGCGATGTCGTTTATGAATATTGAAATTGTGGATCGGGTTAATACGTTGTTGTTGTTAAATTAACACTGGAGAGTTAACAGCAGATTTGCAACGTTGTTAACTGAGCGATGTTACTTTAACAACAGACCAGAAGAATAGTGCAGCGGAATAAACAAACACCAAGTTTAAGAAGTGAATATAGACTTATATTAACTTCCGAGCCTTAGGCAAAATAACCCGTGAAGGTTTTAACAAAGGTCGTTCTCTCAACTCTCAAGCTCCTCACTCTTAAATTGATTGAACTAAGCAAATCACACAAGAATTGCTTCGTATATCTCTAACAGCTCCTCACTCTTAGATCTACCCTAACAATTCACAAACTTTGCTAAAGCAAGACAACACTCAACAACTGTAAATTAATCTCTCGGATTGATTGGCTCTTGTCTCGTCTTTGTCTTGATGTACTTCACACCTATATATAGGTTCTTGATCTTCGACTTCAAGGTGTGTTGTACACGGTTGGTAATTCTCTTTGTTTCCTTCTTGAACTCTTCTTCTTTGTTCTCGCAGTCCTTCTCGAATAATAGTTCCTTCGTTAGTGATCTAACTAGGGAAAGACTCCTTCTTCAAATCAGGACTGATCTTGGAAAGCATTCCTAGTTCCACTCGAACTCTTCTTTCCTTGTAGAGTGGTTTGCGTAATTAAGGAAACTTTCCTTCTTGGAAACTTGAGCGTCCAACCTATGACAAGTTTTTTCCTGAATAATAATCAAAGACAATTACAACTGTGGAACTCAGTTAGTTAAGTGAATAAGGCAAAACAATAATGAAGAAATTAACTAAGATTGTAAATCGGATTCTGCTCCAGCAATGTTATTCTAACATTGACTTCTCAATGTTAAACTAACATTGACAGAATACCTGCACTTTCAATGTTAAACTAACATCGACCGAATACCTGCACTTTCAATCTCCCCCCTTTTGCCTTAATCACAAAACTTAAGAACCTGTTCTAACCATATCAAATTATTCAAGCAAACTTAACTATCAGATCACAATGGAAAAATAAGTACTCTCCCCCTGAACCTCAGAAGGGACCATTTCAATGTTATTCTAACATTGATACTTTCAATGTTGTCATAACATCTGTCTGTCTTTGTCAATGTTAGCTTAACATCGAACCCGGACAGATATTCTAACATTGAACATCACAATGTTATTTTAACATCAGAAAACAGTTAACACCTGCAAAACAGAGTTAGTACTTTGTATCCAAAGTTCAATGATCATAAGCAGAAGCAGTAAGCAACAAGATAGAAATGTACTTAATTACAGACCATACTAAGTAGCAAGGAACACACTCCTTGAAGAAACCGAAAAATAAACAAAGAAAAATAATTGTTCATGCTGACAGAAACATAACAGAACTCAGAATTTTTTGAAAATTTGATCATTCTCCCCCTTTTTGTGAGGAAGGAAGATCCCTCAAATGCTTCCTGAGGCTGTCTATCTCTTGCAGCCTTACTTGCTTGTCTGCTATCTCTCTCTGGGTATCCTTGAACTCTCTGTCCAGCCACACCAAGGTCTCCTCCACAAAGGCATCAGCAATGACAGAACAGTTGTGCCCACCAGCCACAGGAACTGAAGAAGCAACAAACTTGTGAGTCTTCTTCTTCTTCTTCTTCCTGCTTGGACCAGCTCCATCCTTGGGATTCCATGGCAGATCCTGAATCCTGATCTGAGTGAAATAGCTCCTGGTGATGATCATCTTGGCCTTGTTCTTGATCCAGCCTTCTGTCTTCTTTGTCTTGAAGCCTTGCTTCACCAGAATGCTGGATATCAGAGAGGGATATGGAATGATTCCCTTTGCCTTGGTTGTGACTTCCCTCATGTGCCTCAGAACCTTCCCCCCTATATTCATACTCATCCCGTTCTTCAGTTTGTACACCAGCCTTGCAGATTCTTTTGTCATCACAGTGGTGTTGGATGAGGGTAACCAGTTGTAGGTGGAGAGTTTGTGAAGTACAACACTTAAGGAGGTCAGCTTTGTAGTTGGAAAACTGTCATTCCATTTCCTTGTCAGTCCACCAGTGAGGTCAGTGATCACCTCATCCATGCTAGGATCCTCAGTCTCCTCAGGGCCAGGGAGTCCCCAAGCCTCATTGATCACAGAGGGGCTAATGTCATAGACATTCATCCTGACCCAAGCTTTGCCGAACTTGGGAGAGTCCTGGTGGGACACCCATTGAGAGAGGTTCATGTAGAACTCTTTGATCACATCAGGGACAAATGCTGACTGGTTCATCACAGAGCCCAACACCCCTCTAGCTTCCAGCAGCTCAAACAACCTATTTTCTTTGAACATTTCCTCATCAATGTTCCTCTCAGTATGAATCACCCTGGCTTGATAAGCCTCCCACAGCTCTTCCGCCTCAGCAGACACATAGAAGCCAGAATAAGGCTTCTTGGGATACTCCTCCTCAAGCAGATCAAAGTATTCATCTGATGTTGGAGTAACATCAGCAGGGTCATCACCTACCTGTAGGCCTTCATCCTCAACTTCCTTCTCAACTTCCTCCTCTTCCTCATCCACTTCCTCCTCTTTTTCTTCTTCTGACTCAGACTCAGAAGCTTCAACCACCACCTGTTTTCCCTTTCTTTTCTTAGCAGCAGTAGCTAGGTCAGTGAGAGTCAGGCTCTCTTCTTCTCTCTCAACCTCTTCAGGTTGACTGTCATCCTTTTCACCAGCATCTTGGTTACCTTCAGTAGTAACCTCCTCAGCCACAGTCTCCTCAACCTGATCATACTCCTCAGGAAGAGTCTCCATCTCATCAGCAATATCCTGCTCAGCCTCATCAGCCTTAGTAGGCTCAACCACTTCCTCAGCAACCACAGATTCATCCCCAGCATTACCCCCAGGGACCTCATGCACCACCTCAGACTCACCCACAACAACACCCGGGGCCTCTTTCTCCCCCTCAATACCAACAACAGTAGTATCAGGTATATCCAGAGTAGGGTTAGCCATCATTACCTCGTTTTCAGGGTTGGTGGGAGTGGAGGTTTGCTCACAAGTTTTTGGTGTTGAATCAACATCACCCTTAGCAACTTTCTTGCCCTTGCGCCGTTGATAAGTGGATTTCCTCTTTGGTGCGGCGGCGGTAATCGCTTCAGCAGTTGCACTTCTGGTCCTGCGGCGTCTAGGTTGTTCCATCTGTTCGGCAGCTGCTGCAAGAGTGTCAATGGAAGACTTGCGTGCCATTGTTAGTGATTTAGAGAAGAAAAATCGAAACTTGATTTTGCAGAGAGAGTTGTTTTTGCAAAAGATTTTGAGCGCGTACACAATAGAGGAAGATTAGGGCAAATTAGACAATAATCAGCTGAAGAGTAGAGATAGTGGTGTTGTAACATGTTACCAACATAATCGGACCACTGTCACACGATCATACCCATGTTCATCTTACCACGTGTCAGTGTTGGATTAACACGTAACCAGAGCGGTCTTCAAACCTGAAAACTTATAAGTTACAATGTTTCAATGTTGGACTAACATTGGTAAGTTAACATCAGGGAGGAAAGTTGTAGGTGCAGGGCTTCATCCAAGGCAGCATCATGTGAGAGCGTGAGATATTCCTGTCAACTAATCTGAACCCTCACCCAAGGACATAGGTACAAAGACATAGGTTAAGATCATCAGTATGAGTAAGTAACACATCAAATAGAAAAACACAGAGTGGATATACATATCCATGGAAAAGATGTTCCCATAGCATAGAAGATCACAAAACAAAGTGTTTTACCTGCAGTGAGTCACCCACAAAGTATGCCTCAACACATGATTTCTTAGGATTACTACTCCCCCTAAGCCCAAACCGACACAAGGAAAAAAGAATACAGAACTAGAAAGAATGCAACAATGTTAGATTAACATTGGGAGATGGTAACCAAGTACAGACCGCTTTGCTGACTGGGATCAGGACACATCAATTTATCTTTATGAACTCTTTTGAACAAAAAAACTAGTGAATGTAAAAGGATAGATTCATCACTGAATGTGGGCAGCGCAAGACCCTACACACCCTAGCAACTTAGCCATCAACAACAGATTAGGCAAGTACAAAGGAACTGAATGAAGACAATACATTTATCATATACTTCTCCACCCCAGTCCCTCATGCATACTTGTTTTCCAACCTGTATACAAGCGAAATACCAAGTGAACAATGCTACTGAATGCAAGCAGTCGAAGACTTCAAAACACCCCAGTAGTAAAGATCACTATCATGCATAACCTTGGCCATAGACAAAACACAAAAATAAGCACAACTGAATGACAATGAAGCTTTCAACATCATGTACCCCAGATTCTCTTCATGCTTTGTCTAACCTAGCATGGATAAGTCACAACTGAATAACATCAGAGTAGTGAGCTCTGTGTACCCCAACTTCTCCCAGATGTTAGGTTAACATTCACAGACTAACAACAGAGTTTTACCTAACAAACCTCTTGATATGTACCTGTCCACCAGTCAACTCAGCTATCCATACAGTTAAACCACACAACCCAACATAATCTCTAACAAGGATGTAATATGCAAGACGAAAGAATGCAGAAAGAAACGAAAAGAATTACAGATACACCACAACCAATAACCAGTGCTAGACAGTGGTGTTATGTCAACACTGGTGTACTAACATCCCTAGACGATGCACATGCCAAGAGAATTCCTCAAACTGAAGAACCTCTCAGAATCTAAGGGTTTAGTGAACATATCAGCAAGCTGATTGTTGGTTTCAATGTGTTCAATATCAATGAGCTTATCATCTACCATGTTTCTCAGAAAGTGATGTCTTATGTCAATATGTTTAGTTCTGGAGTGTTGCACAGGATTCTTAGAGATGCTTATAGCACTAAGATTATCACAAAACATAAGTAAGGTATCACTGTCTAACCCATAATCCAGTAGCATGTGTTTAAGCCATACTAACTGAGTGACACAACTGCCTGTTGCTATGTATTCAGATTCAGCAGTGGAGAGTGACACACAGTTTTGCTTTCTACTGTACCATGAGACCAAGTTGTTCCCCAGATAAAAACATCCTCCACTTGTAGACTTCCTGTCATCAGTGTCACCTGCCCAGTCTGAGTCACTGAACCCTACAAGATTGGTGTTAGTGTCATAGGAATACCATATACCAAGGGCCAAGGTGCCAGAAATGTATCTAAGAATTCTCTTCACAGCAATCAGATGAGACTGCTTTGGACGTGCCTGGTACCTAGCACAAACACAGACAGAGAACATTATATCAGGCCTTGAAGCAGACAAGTAGAGTAAGCTTCCTATCATTGAACGGTACAATGTTGGATCAACATTGGCACCATTAACATCCCTGGATATCTTCACAGATGAAGACATGGGAGTCTTGCAAGGCTTTGAATCTGCCAATTCAAACCTTTTCACCAAATTCCTTGCATACTTTTCCTGACTTAGGAAAATCCCATTACCTGTTTGTTTCACTTGAAGACCAAGAAAGAAAGTTAATTCTCCCATCATACTCATCTCAAACTGCACTGTCATTGATTCAACAAATTTTTCTAGAATAGAATTGTTAGTTGAGCCAAAAACAATATCATCTACATAAATTTGAGCAACACAGACATGAGAATCTTTCTTCAAGACAAACAGTGTTTTATCTCCATCACCTCTAACAAAACCAAGACTTAAAAGGAATTTTGTAAGCCTTTCATACCATGCTCTAGGTGCTTGTTTAAGACCATACAGTGCCTTTTCAAGCTTGTACACATGGTTTGGATACTTAGGATCTGTGAACCCCTTTGGCTGTTCAACATATACTTCCTTATCAATCAGCCCATTCAGAAACGCACCCTTTACATCCATTTGGTATAGTTTTATCTTAAGGCAACATGCTATGGCTAGAAGTAACCTAATAGATTCAATCCTAGCAACTGGAGCAAATGTCTCATCAAAATCTACACCTTCAACCTGTGTGTACCCCTGAGCAACTAGTCTAGCTTTGTTTCTAACTATAACCCCTTCCTCATTACTCTTGTTCTTAAATATCCACTTCGTCCCTATTACATTAACATTAGGTGGTCTAGGTACAAGTATCCAGACATTGTTCTTAGTAAACTGTAATAGTTCATCCTGCATGGCATTAATCCAAAAGTTATCAAGAAGGGCTTCATTCACATTTTTAGGTTCTATGGTGGAGACAAAACAAGAGGCATTATCAACAGTACAAGTGAAGTTCATACATACACACAGTTTTACCATATCTCTATAGTCAAGTCTTTCTCTGTTGCGTGTCCTTACCCGTTCAGTGAGTTCACCTATTACCTGGGATGCTGGATGGTCTTTCTGAATCCTAGCTGGGGGATCTCTTCTAGGTTTAGAGGCAACTTCATGTTCTGAGTCAGAATCCTCTGTTGTTAGTCTAACATCAGATCTTGCTGGTGTTAGTCTAACATCGTTCCCTGACTCATGTTCAGTGTTTCCAGCTTCCAGTTCCAATGTTGGTGTAACATTGTCAGGAGTAACATTCTCGGTTTCCACTGTTGGTTCAACATTGGGAACTAAGATGTCACCAGTACCTGTATCAAGAGTGAAATCATCAAACACAACATTCACTGATTCCTGAATTGTCTTCAATCTAAGATTGTAGACTCTAAAGGAAGTACTATTGGTTGAGTATCCTACAACAATGCATTTTTCACTTTTAGAATCAAATTTACTCAGATAATCCCTGTCATTTAGTAGATAACAATCACATCCAAATTCATGGAAATATGCAACATTTGGTTTTACACCCTTCAAGAGTTCATATGGAGTCATGTTAGTTCCAGGTCTAAGATACACCCTGTTAATAATGTGACAAGCAGTATTTAAGGCTTCAGCCCAGAGTCTTTTGGATAAGTCTTTGGCATTGAGCATAACTCTGGCCATCTCTTGAAGAGTCCTGTTCTTTCTCTCAGCAATCCCATTCTGCTGAGGTGTCTTAGGAGCTGAAAATTCATGGAAAATACCTTTAGTATTGCAGTAGTTATCAAAACTAGCATTTTCAAATTCTTTACCATGATCATACCTAATCTTAGTCACAGTGGAGCCATACAAGTTTTTAATACTAGCACAAAGAATTTTGAACTGATCAAAAACTTCTGACTTTTCTTTAAGAAATTTTACCCAAGTGTATCTAGAGAAGTCATCTACAATCACAAAGGCATATCTCTTCCCACTGAGACTACTTACCTCAATTGGACCCATTAAGTCCATGTGCAGCAATTCAAAACACCTACTAGATCTAGGGTTAGCATTCTGTACCTATAAGGGTGTATGAACTGCTCTGGTTTGCTTACCCTTGAGGCAATCACCACACACAAGCTTACCTGGACAAGACAGCTTTGGTAAGCCTCTTACAGCATCAACTTTCTGTAATTTCTCAAGGTTTCTGTAGTGAACATGTCCAAGTTTCCTATGCCATATAGAAGCCTCATCTATCTTGGCATGGAAACATTCTGCTTCCTCTTGGGCTAGGTAGCAGTTGTCTTTGGATCTAGTACCTGTCATCACAAGAACATTGTCACTATCATAAACATCACAAGATATCTTATCAAATGTAACCAGTAGGTCATCATCACACAGCTGACTGATACTGATTAGATTTGCCTTTAACCCATCTACCAACAACACATCCTTCAAGGGAGGGAATCCATCAACATTCAATGTCCCCTTGGCAATGATTTTTCCTTTGGTGCCTCCTCCATATGTCACTGTTCCAACACTCAAAGGTACCATTTACTTAAGATTCTCTTTGCTGCCTGTCATGTGTCTTGAACATCCACTATCGAAGTACCATTTACCTGAAAGGTTAGAGTACACAGCAGAGAAAACAACACTGCACACAACTTTAATCTTAGGGGTTTTAGCCTTTTCTATCCAAGTTCTACTTTTCTGTCCTGCACCTAATGTTAGTCTAACATCAGAACCTGTTGTAGAATTAACATTGGATGAGGAAGGTTTCTCAACAAATCCCAGACCACATGTACCTGAGTTACTCATGTTCAGTACCTCATCCAGTTTAGAAGTACCTCCATTCCATTTAGCTATGATCTGTGAATCCTTTTTGAGTTTCTCCTTTACCTCTTTCAGCTCAGCTTCAGCTTTGTCAAGATCCCTTTCATAGAGTTTCAACATGTTCTTCAAACATTCAATGTCATGCTTCTGTGCTTTATTTTTCTTCATGAGTCTGACATTCTCTCTCTCAAGTCTGAGAAAGGTTGTATGTAGGTCATCAAGAATTTCCTCCTGGGACATCTCATCTTCATTGAAGTACTCCTCTTCTAGATCAACTGAGCCATGAAAACAATCAAAGTTAGTATCATCACAATCAGAGAGTGTGTCATGGTTAACCTGTGTATCATTGTTGTTCCAGTCTCCAAAGAAGATCTCCTGGTTTGCTGTTGGTTCTCTAATGTTAGAGTAACATTGAGATTCTTGGCAGTTTCTGGAGTCTTCTCCTGACCAGATGATCCGAGTGCAGAGCGCAGCAATGTTGATTTCCTCTGATTGTTCATCAGCACTTGTTCCAGATTCGAAGTCAGCTTCATTAAAGTCATCTACACAGACCCAATGAGAATTCCCTCTTGTTCTGAGGGTGTTAGCACATTCATGTTTAAAGTGACCATACCCCTTACATTCATAACACTGGACATCTTTCAATTTCTCAGCATCTTGAGGAGTGCTCTTAGATGCCATGTATTTTACTAACTTTGGGGGCAATTTCTTATAACTAACAACAGCATTACTAGGTTGTTTTTCTTTACTTTTATCTTTGTAACCCAATTTACTAAACTTCCTAGTGATGTTACCATAGTTAGAAGAGATCAACTCATATTCATCCTCATCACTCCCTGTAGAATCTGAGCTAGTACCTAGTAAGGCTAAAGCAAGTTGTTTACTGGACTTTCCTAGGAATTCTAGTTCAAATTCTTTTAGAGTGTTTATTAATGTTTGAAAGTCCATGTTGGCAAGATCTCTAGACTCATTCATAGCAATTCTTTTGACAGTAAACTTAGAAGATAATGTTCTAAAGGCTTTATAGACCATGGTTTGATTAGGGATGATAAAACCTAAGTTTTGGCACTGATTAGCAATATCTAGAAGTTTCTCAAAATAACTATCAATGCTTTCATCCTCACCCATCTCTATCTTCTCAAAGTCCCTCAAAAGTTTTCTATATTTAGAGTCCCTCACAGCCACATCACCCTCACAATGTAATTCAAGAATTTCCCATGCAGCTTTAGCAGTAGAACAAGTTTGAATAAGTTTGAACATATGATTACCTACCCAGCTAAAAATAGCATTGAGGGCCTTTTCATTGAAGTTGTAGAGAGCAATTTCGTTGGTTGTCCATTGTCCCCTTGGCATAGGTACCAGATCAGCATCTCCATCTCTTGGCAAGTAGGGGATGGTGTAGCCTTCTAGTACTGCGTCCCAAGCTCTTAGGTCGATGGATTTGATGTGGACTCTGAGCCTGATCTTCCAGTAGGCATAGTTGTTGGGACCCTCCAATACAGGCAACCTGCTGGTATTGGGGTTGGAATTGTCCATCTTGTCGTATCAACGCCAAACACCGGTGAAGTTGGTATTTGGCTCTGATACCAATTGAAATTGTGGGTCGGGTTGATACGTTGTTGTTGTTAACTTAACACTGGAGAGTTAACAGCAGATTTGCAACGTTGTTAACTCAGCGATGTTACTTTAACAACAGACCAGAAGAACAGTGCAGCGGAATAAACAAACATCAAGTTTAAGAAGTGAATATAGACTTATATTAACTTCCGAGTCTTAGGCAAAATAACCTGTGAAGGTTTTAACAAATGTCGTTCTCTCAACTCTCAAGCTCCTCACTCTTAAATTGATTGAACTAAGCAAAGCACACAAGAATTGTTTCGTATATCTCTAACAGCTCCTCACTCTTAGATCTACCCTAACAATTCACAAACTTTGCTAAAGCAAGACAACACTCAACAACTGTAAATTAATCTCTCGGATTGATTGGCTCTTGTCTCGTCTTTGTCTTGATGTACTTCACACCTATATATAGGTTCTTGATCTTCGACTTCAAGGTGTGTTGTACACGGTTGGTAATTCTCCTTGTTTCCTTCTTGAACTCTTCTTCTTTGTTCTCGCAGTCATTCTCGAATAATAGTTCCTTCGTTAGTGATCTAACTAGGGAAAGACTCCTTCTTCAAATCAGGACTGATCTTGGAAAGCATTCCTAGTTCCACTCGAACTCTTCTTTCCTTTTAGAGTGGTTTGCGTAATTAAGGAAACTTTCCTTCTTGGAAACTTGAGCGTCCAACCTATGACAAGTTTGTTTCCTGAATAATAATCAAAGACAATTACAACTGTGGAACTCAGTTAGTTAAGTGAATAAGGCAAAACAATAATGAAGAAATTAAATAAGATTGTAAATCGGATTCTGCTCCAGCAATGTTATTCTAACATTGACTTCTCAATGTTAAACTAACATTGACAGAATACCTGCACTTTCAATGTTAAACTAATATCGACCGAATACCTGCACTTTCAAATATATATAATAATATATACCAAGTAATTTTGGTAATCGAATTATCGTGTATTTTAAGCACGTGAATTTTTACCCTGCTAACAGAAAGACTAAATATTGTCTTGATTTGTAAATTGAGCATGTTAAAAATGAAATACTTGTGCATCAATCTAACTATACTAAAAAGATATTGAAACGTTTTAACATGGATAAAGCAACACCTTTGAACCATCATATGATTGCAAGATCATTAACTATAGATAAAGATCCATTTCGTCCTTGTGAAGAAAATGAAGAAATTTTTGGTTCTGAAGTTTCATATTTAAGTGTCATTGGAGCTTTAATGTATCTAGCTAATTGTACTAGATCTGATATATCATTTACTGTGAATTTATTAGCCAGGTTTAGCTCATCACCCACAAAAAGGCACTGGAAATGAATTAAACATTTATTTCGTTATCTTCAAGAAACTATGGATCTTGGTCTATTTTATCCTAACAATGCGGTACAAGAATTGATTGGTTATGCAGATGCAGGTTTTCTATCAGACCCACATAAATCCAGATCTCAAACGGGATATGTATTCACGTATGGAGGCACTGCTATTTCATGGTGTTCTCAGAAACAGACACTTGTTGCAACATCATCGAATCATGCTGAGATTATTGCACTCCATGAAGCAAGCAGGGAATGTGTATGGCTACGATCAATGGCACATCATATAAGAAGTACATCTGGCTTACCTATTAGAGAGGGTCCTACAACATTATACGAAGACAATTCTGCATGTATTGCACAGATGAAAGAAGGCTATATCAAGAGTGATCGAACCAAACACATACCCCAATATATTTTGTCTACACTCAGGAACTCGAGAAGAACAAAGAAATTAATATCCAATATGTTCAAGCATGTGACAATATGGCAGATCTTTTTACAAAGGCACTCCCTACTGTAACTTTTAAAAAATATGTTCAAAGTATTGGGATGCGTCACCTACGAGACTTATGAAGAATTGGAGATGCCAACTTGAGGGGGAGTTCACACGGCTGCACTCTTTTTCTCTTATTAAGGTTTTTATCCTATTGGGTTTTTCCTTATAAGGTTTTTAACGAGGCAACATTTGACGTGTGCAGAAGACGGATCATGTACATAGCAAAATCTTCAAATGGCCAAGGGGGAGTGTTATAAATATGGTTAGTGGTATATGCCTAGTGGCCATTGTTGAAAATTATGTATAAATACTATTTTATAATAATAATGTAAGATATTGGAAATTCTTGCCTATATAAGGAGCCATCAAGATGAAGAGAAAAACACTCATTCACAAGTAATACACTCCTTATTTGCTCTTCTTTTTCGATGTTCTTTTAATATATTGGTATAATTCCCAAATAGTTTTAGTTATTCTATAACAAGATCATTAAATATGGTACATGAATCAGTCAATTTTTGCCTAAGTATACACATTAAGTATGCATATAAGTATTAATTCATATAAAAAAAAAGTCAATTATTATTCGCAACCGAAAATGACAGGCGGCGTTATTAAAAGGTCACACCTTGCGAGTGTTCATTTACCTAACCAGATTAGGTTGGGGTGATGAAGAAGCAAGCTGTCCCCTATGGTATTTGGCTTATAATTTAAATCAAATATTGTTAGTATAAGATTGAAATTCTCATTTGCTCAGATTCTCAAGCATGTGTTGAAAGTGACTCCACGTAAATTGAAAGTGTCAGGAATTAAAATTAGCTAAAGCCAGACCCATTATAGCCAAAATATATTGTGTATTTTAATAATTTTCTCTTGAAAGAAAGAGAAGATTAAATGAGTTTTGGGCAAAAACAAACTAAAATACAACGTATTATATCCAAAAGTGACAACAAGCCACACTAAATATTATAACATTCATTTGTCTTGCCTAGGTTTGCAAGAGAAATCACAATATAAATTAGCAAAAAAAATCCTCGTGCACGAAAAAAAGAACCTCATTTTTCACTATTTTGCCTTAGAAAAACTTATATTTTCAAAGAAATTGTGGCTAAAATTGATGAATATTTGGGCTCTTGGATAACTATGTCTACAAGTGTCAATGTCATTAAGGAACTGATAGAAATTGCGTACAAAAAACGTGGATTACATCACCTTTTCAAAGGGAAGAATATATATCTACTTCTACTATTACTATCTATAAAGGGGAGAATTGTTCATACTTGGTAATTTGCAAAATAGTATTTTAATCTTTTCTATTCTCACCCCTAAAGTTTTTTATTATTTACTTTTGGACCTCATGATAAATTGTAACACAACCCTTCAAATTTTAGATTTTCTTATTTTTGCCCTCAAAGGTTTTTGTTATTTGACTTGTAAATTTTAAAAAAAGAACTCTTTCACTTTCGCCCCTAAAGTTTCTTATTATTTGTTTTTGAGATGCACGGTAAATTTTCGCCCCTAAAGTTTCTTATTATTTGTTTTTGAGCTGCACGGTAAATTACAAAACAATTATTATGGTTTTTACCTCTTTACCTTTCGTCCCTAAAGTTTTCTGTTGTTTGCTATTGGGCTCCCATAGTAAATTGTAACACAGTCGTTCAAGTTTTAAATTTTTTGATTTCTGCACCAAAAGTTTTTGTTATTTAGCTCATTTCGTCGTCCATCTTTTTTTGTTTCAGTTTTGCCCTTATAAGTTTAACTAATTACTATGTTCTGTCATAAAGGGGAGAATTGGTCTTACTTGGTAATTTGCAAAATAGTCCCTGTGTTTTAATTTTTTTTGTTTTCACCCCTAAAGGTTTTTATTATTTACTTTTGGGCCCCATGATAAATTGTAACACAACCTTTCAAATTTAGATTTTCTTATTTTTGCCTCCAAAGGTTTTTGTTAATTGACTTGTAATTTTTTTTTAAAAAAAACCCTTGCGCCTTTGAACTCTTTCACTTTCGCCCTTAAAGTTTCTTATTATTTGCTTTTGAACTCCACCGTAAATTGCAAAACAATCATTATGGTTTTTATCTCTTTAACTTTCGTCCCTAAAGTTTCATGTTATTTGTTATTGGGCCCCATAGTAAATTGTAACACAGTCGTTCAAGTTTTAAATATTTTAATTTTTGCACCAAAAGTTTTTGTTATCTATTTAGCTCATTTCGTCGTCCACCTTTCTTTGTTTCAGTTTTGCCCTTGTAAGTTTAACTAATTACTATGTTCTATCATATTATGTCTATCTATATGTACTATATCTATAAATTGCTACGATTTTAGTTCTGTAATTTGGTATGTCCCTATTTTTCCCATGTTATTTCATGTAATTACTTTCCAATATGTTGTAGCTCAAACAACAAGAAAAGAGGTGCCCGCAATTGCAGACTTTGTGGCGTAGATTTTCCGGTGCGCCTCGTTGGAGGCGTGTGATGTGGTGGTGATGATATGCGCAATCGGAGGGGCCGAATGTAGCGGTGGTTGTGCGCATCGCAGGGGTCGTATGATGTGGTGGTGGTGGGAGCTTGGTGGCTACGTGCTGGAAGAAAATTGATTTGACCGCTGGGGCAGAGGAAGCTGGGCGCCGGAGTGGGATTTGAATGAAAAAATAGGTGGTGGGATTGCCAGGGCAGGGGTGTAAAGAGAGAGAGAGAGAGAGAGAGAGAGAGAGAGAGAGAGAGAGAGAGAGAGGTCTTGTGAGGTTTAATAATTTGTGATAAATACAGTAGTCAACCATAGTAGATTAATTTATTATTGCTTTATATAAAAATAATACATAAAAAACAGTTTTTTGAGTTTTAATCTTATTAAGTAGACATCGAATAATAATAATTAAAATATTAATAAAATTTGTACGCACATGCTTATTTACTAGTACCTTACAAACGATAACAATGTCGCTAGGTATGTTTGGGTGACCACAAATATTATTGCCTTTAAGACAATAATAAGGCAGAAATGCTAAAAATGTCGGATAGCTTTTCCCAACTTTACTTTTTACCCGATAATTTTTTAAGCCTGAGTTTATGCTCGGTAACTTTGCCAAAAGTGCCCGAAATATTGTTTGCCCGCCAAATCATAAAACCATGTCTCAGGTGGCAAAGTTGCACTTCCACGTGGATTAAAATTGGTACACCTGGATTATTTTTTATTTTAAACCCGATTTAATTAAATTCTTTAAAAAATACTAATTTGAATTGTAACGTATACCACTAACGTATTATACATACATACATTTAAATATACACCTACATATATCACTCATCCACACAGACTTATAAAAAAATCTCACCAGCAAAATCCTCAAATCCCCAAAAACCCTAAGCTGCGAATCTTCGAAATCCGCCCTTCCACTTCTGTATTAACCACTTTAATCCACTGAGAATGCCGATTCTTAGGTCTTCACAGAAGATTCTCAGTTTCCCGCCTATTTATCGTAAGTCTTCGATTTTGTTTAGGCGTTTTAACGTTGTTTCAGGATAGAGATTGCATGACTAATAATGTGATTTAGTTGATATTGTCTTTTGTTTATTTACAGTTTAATGTTAGTTTTAGCCGACAAGATTAATTTTTAGGGTTTGTTAATTTTTTGTCTAGATTATAGTATAATGTTATTTATGCTGAAATGTTGAAGTACAATATAGTGTATAATAAGTTTCCTTCCTTTTTAACAGCTCGAGATAGAAGGTGTATTTCACTTACCTTATTTCAAGGTGGAGTGCTCAAACTGCTTCCATTTTCTGATTACAAAGGAGGGTATTTGTGTAAGTATGACCATGTGGAAGTAGAGCAGCTTTCTATAAATATGCTAGAAAATATTTATGCCATACAATCACTAGTTGGCCACAAGAAATTTTATTTGAGGATTAGGGGTAAATTTGCGCTTATATCCGATGATGAGACTCTGAAAAAGGCAGGTGAGGCTGCTCTATTCTCAGCTAATTTGGTAATTTACATTGATAATCACAATGATGATCAGAGTGTACCAGATGAAGTGAATGAGTGTTGGACTGATGTGGGTAATTTGAGCAGAGGAGTGTTGGAGGGTTATGAAATGTCTTATACAGATTTAAATGAAGAATTACGAGGAGGTTTAGGAGGAGGTATTGGAAAATTTTAAAAGAGGGTTCTGGTGTAGATATGAACCATAATGTTAGAGTTGATAAGCAATCTCCAGTTGATAGAAATCACAGTATGGGAGTTGATAGAAATCACAGCAGGGGAGCTGATGCCATTGGGGAAACACATATGCCTAGGCAAGCAGGAGATGAGTAGACTGGTAGAAGTCCATCAGAACACTTTGTACAACCACAGTTTGATGGTTTAACTTCCAATGACATTGAAGTTGGTGAGGACCATCGGGATACTGACATTGATCAGATTGATGTGGTGACATCTAGCAAAGAGTTTTAATGGGCACCTATCTTTGAGCATGATGAAGAAGCAAATAGACCCATCATTTTTAATGAGGATGAAATCTTTAATCCATGTTTTGAGTTGGGAATGCTATTTAGAGACAAAAAATAGTTAAACTTTGCAATTCAATCTCACGCCATTGCAACAAGACAGAGTCTTACAATCGAGACAAGTGATCCATCTAGGATACATGTAAGGTGTGTTAACCAAATGGGGGGTTGTAAGCGAAAACTAAATGCATTAAAACTCTTGACTGAGGACACATTTCAGATTAGAGACTATCAACCTCTTCACAGCTGTGGTGATACTCATCATGTAAAAAATATGAAGTCCACTTGGTTGATGGAAAGATATCTGCATGTATTCAAGACTGACCCTTGTAGGAGGACAGAGGCTTTTGTGCTTGACTGCATTGATGAGTTGAGGGTGGACATATCTCTTAACCAGGCAAAAAGATTGTCTTTGGAAAAACTTGAGGGCAACCCCGCTTATCAGTTCAGTAGATTGTGGGATTATGCTGACCATTTAATAAATTCTAACCCAGGTTCAACAGTGATGATATGATTGGATGAAACAGAACAAAACAAGTTTAGTTGCATGTATGTGTGCTTGAAAGCTTTAAAGGATGGTTACAAGAATGGGTGTAGGCCTTATATTGGTTTGGATGGAGCACATCTCACTGGTCCTAATGGGGGAATACTATTAACTGATGTTAGTTTGGATGCAAGCAATAGTTTCTACCCAATTGCTTATGCTATTGTCTCTGTGGAAAATTATGTTAATTGGATGTGGTTCCTTGGGATTCTAAAAGAAGACTTGGAGTTATTTTCCCACAGTCACATGATATTCATGAGTGATAAGCAAAAAAGACTAATCTCATAGGTATTGTGTTAGGCACATGATCAATAACTTGGGGAATGCTAGATTTAGAGGGTTGGAGTGAAGTGATAGAGTGTGGGAGGCTGCTCACCAAACTACCAAGCCTGAATTTTTAGCATCAATGTAGAAAATCAAAAATAAAAGTGTTAAAGCATTCAAATGGTTTGATGACAAGCCACCATCCCAATGGGCTAAGGCATATTTTGTCATAAAATCCAGCACTAACTTGATCATGAATAACACTTGCGAGACCTTTAATGGCATTTTACTGCCAGCAAGAGAGAAGCCCATTATCATTTGTTTTGAGTAGATTAGTTTGTACCTAATGAATAGATCGACAAGAAATAGAGACAAAGCAATTGGTGAATAGCCCTCCAAAAAACCAGTTGAGCAAATTGTACTTCTATCTCCCATAGTTCAAGAAGAAATTCAGAAGTTGAAGGTATCTGATTGTATTCCTTCTAAGTCAGATGATCTTCATTATCAGGTCACTCTATTGAGTGGAACTGGAGGGCCTTAATTGATGAATCTGGAAAAGAGGACATGCTCATGTAGAGTATGGGATCTTACTCTTATTCCATGCAAGTATGCTGCATGTGCAATCCTACATAAAGGCCAGCAAGTGACATCATGGTTAGCTCATTGGTATGACCATCGAATGTATTTGAGTTGATATGAATGAATATATTTCATATAATTGGCTTGATGATTACATTCGTGTCTACTACTCAATTTATAGGATACAAAATATACAAGTATAGAAAAATTACAATAATTGATCTACCAACCCCTAATTATATAAATCATGGATCTAATCAAGGTAAGAGAATATTCTACAATATTCTACACTCCCCTCAAGTCGGAACATAAAAGTCGTATGCGCCAAGCTTGTCACATATATAATTTATCCGAGGACCTCATAGCGATTTTGTGAGAAAATCAGCAAGTTGCTCGTCTCAGTTGACAAACCATGTAGCAATCTCTTTTGCGTCCAACTTCTCTCTTATGAAATGACAATCAACCTCGATATTCTTTGTTCTCTCATGAAACACATGATTAAAGGCAATGTGTAAAGTTGCCTGATTGTCACAAACTAACTTCATAGGTTCCTTATTTCTCAATCTCAACTCATCTAGCAACTTCTTAAGCCATATAAGCTCACATGATATTCGGCTTCTGCACTTGATCTAGCCACTACATTTTATTTCTTGCTTTTCCAAGATATAAGATTTCCACCAATGAGAACAAAATATCCGAAAGTAGATCGTCTGTCGACGGGTGACCCTGCCCAATCTATATCAGAGTACGCAATGATATCAGTGTGGCCATTATCAATGTATAACAACCCTTTTCCAGGTGCTCCTTTAATGTACCTAACGATACGAATTGCAGCATTCCAATGAATGTCGCATGGAGAATCCAGAAATTGACTAGTGGTGCTGACTGAAAAGGAAATATCAGGTCGAGTTACCGTGAGATAATTCAACCGTCCGACAAGCCTTCTATATTTACCTGGACCATTTAATGACTCCCCCTCTCCAGGTAGCAACTTAATGTTTGGATCCATAGGAGTTTCAACAGGTTTGGCATCCAACATTCATGTTTCTTTAAGAATATCCAATGCATACTTTCTCTGAGATATAACAACACCGTCTTTAGATTGAGCTACTTCAATACCCAAGAAATATCGAAGTTTTCCCAAATCTTTTGTTTCAAAATGACGAAAGATATGTTGTTTCAATTGACTGATTCCTTC
The DNA here is from genome assembly GCA_948329865.1 of Linaria vulgaris. NCBI lineage: Eukaryota > Viridiplantae > Streptophyta > Magnoliopsida > Lamiales > Plantaginaceae > Linaria > Linaria vulgaris. Next base: position 103,651,788 of record OX415254.1, on the reverse strand, counting down.
TTCATCACCTCTAGTGATAACGATATCATCTATATACACAATTATATAGATGTTTTGGCCGTTTGACGAGTGCTGATAAAATACAGAATGATCTGCTTCACTTCGTATCATACCAAAAGCTATTACATTGTCACTAAAACGACCAAACCAAGCACAAGGAGAATGCTTTAGACCATAAGTGCCCGTTTTAAGCGACAAACCATATGAGAAGACTCCCCCTGAGCAACAAAACTAGGTGGTTGCTCCATATACACCTCTTCTTGCAACTGTCCATGAAGAAACGCATTCTTGATATCCAATTGATATAGAGGCCAATGATAGATAGCAGCTAACGAAAGAAAAAGTCTGACAGATGCCATCTTAGCTACCGGTGAGAATGTATCCCCATAATCAAGTCCAAATATCTGAGTATAGCCTTTAGCTACGAGGCGAGCTTTAAGCCGTCAATTTCACCATTTGGACCAACTTTAATTGTGTATACCCAACGACATCCAACAAGTGTTTTCCTGATGGCAATGGAACCAAATACCAAGTACCATTGGAGTGAAGAGCATCCATTTCATCAGCCATTGCCTTATGCCAGATTGGATGTGCCATAACCTCACCTACAGATTTAGGAATATAGACAGAGGACAAAGATGCAAGGAAGGCATAATATGGAGGGGATATACGATGATAACTCAAGAAATTAATCCATTGATTTGAGTTACGAGTAGCTCGTGTACCTTTGAGTAAAGCAAGTGGTAGACCGTCATCATGTGGAAAGGTCGAAGTTGGAAACGGAGTTGAAACATCGCATGAATTGTTATTAGCCTCCGTAGGTACGCCTGAACAATCAATAGGACGACTTATTCTAAAATATGTAAGAAGAGGCACAAGTGGAGGACTCTTATGTTCAAGAGAGTGAGGGTCAATCTCAGATATGAAAAAAGATGGAAGAGTCTCGGAAACTAAGGAAGGATCGGAACTAGAGCTAAAGAATGAGGTAGACTCAAAGAATGTAACATCTGTAGAGATTAGGTAACACTGGAGATCAGGTGAAAAACATCGATACCCCTTTTGGTTGCGAGGATAACCTAACAAGACACATTTTAAGGAGCGAGCATATAGCTTATCCTTACCCAGAGTGAGATCATATACAAAACATGTACAACCAAAAATGCGAAGAGGGACAGGAGAGCGATCTTGACTCGGATACAAAATGGAATGTGGTACTTGATTTTGAAGAATGGAAGATGGCATTCGGTTAATTAAGTAACACGAAGTAAGAACTGCATCCCCCCAACATCGAAGTGGAACATTCATATGTATAAGTAAAGTGCGAGCTGTTTCAATTAAGTGTCTATTTTTCGTTTCGGCTATCCCATTTTGTTGTGGGGGTATGAGAGCATGATGTTTCGTGCAAGATACGTTGAGATTTTGTAAAATTTGAAAAGACATAGATAGATATTCACGAGCATTATCACTGGGCTAAATTCGTATGGAAGTATTAAATTGAGCACGAACTTCGGCTATAAAATTTTGAAATATAGAAAAGACTTCAAATCTATTTTTCATTAAAAAAAGCCACGTGCAGCGTGAATAATCGTCAATGAAAGTTACAAAACACCAATATCCCAAATTTGAAACAACACGACTCGGACCCCAAATATCAAAGTGAACAAGAGAAAAGAGAGAATCGACTCTACTAGTTACTTTTTGAGAAAAAGTGTTACGAGAGTGTTTTCCTAACTGACACGACTCACAATCTAAAGAAGATAACTTTGATAAAGAAGAAACCATGCTCTTAAGTTTATTTAGACTCTGATGACCTAATCGACTATGAATGCCATATGGTACTTCAGTTGCAAAACATGCTATTGTTGCTGGTGACAAATGGTAAAGACCTTGAGATTCATGCCTTGTGTCAATTGTCTATCCCGTACTTCGATCCTGCACATGAACGAACTTGCCATCAAATGTAATGGAACAATTAAGGGAACGACATAAGCGATGAACCGATACTAAGTTAAAAGGAGAACTTGGTAAGTACAAGACAGAATCAAGTGGTAAAGAGGGAAGAGGACTACCATGGCCAACTCCTTTGGCTTGGGATCGTGAACCATTCACTAAGGTACTAGATGGTAGGTATCCAATATTTGTAAATGAAGAAAAAAGTTCTTTATTACCAGAGATATGATTTGTAGCACTGGAATCAAGGACCTACGGCCTAAGTGACAGAGATTTGGAGGCACAGGCTACAACACTCTCCGATTGAGCAATAGAGGTAGTGGAAGACTGTTTGGATGCTAGCCACTTCAGAAAGTCCTCATAGTTTGGTTCCTTTGACATCATGCTTGAAGAATTGTCAGATTAAGTTGCGTAATCAGATGCAATGTTCACCGGAGTGGGACGACCATGCAAGGAATAGCAATGGTCTATGGTGTGTCCAATCCTATTGCAGCGGGTGCACTAAGGACGAGATCGATTACTATTGCGACCACCACCACAACCTCCTCGTCCTCCTCGTATACTGGATTGAGAAGCTAAGACAGAAGAGTTAGATGTTGATACATCAGTAGTTACAGAAACAAAAACCTGAGGAAGGACTCACAAGAGTCGGGAGAATGCTTGTGACAAAGTAGGAACAGATGAGCTAGCAAGGATTTGATCACGGACTGCGTTGAATTCAGATGGTAGACCAAATAGAGCCAACAATATAAAGAAAGTTCCTCACTGAGACAATTCATCTTGTGATGTGCTAGTTGGAGGAAGCAATTCATTGAAATCTGCCAACAGTCCTTGAATCCTGCCGAGATAAGATGTCATAGGCATATCCAATCTTTGTGGTCCTACAAGGTTCATGAGATCCGAATAAATTGAGTACATACGAGAAACATCATTCGTGTAGAGGGCCTTAGCTTGTTCCCAAACACTAAAACAAGTCTTATAAGAACGAAAGATTTGTTTTAGCGATGGAACAAAAGTTTGCCATTACATACTACACAATTGTGCATCAATCTTTTCCCATTTAGGTTTATCATCAGTAATATTTTCAGCGTTTTGAATTAAATGATCTTTGTAACCTTGGCTCATAAACCATAATTCAACATCTGCAACCCACGTGGAATAATTTGAACCATCTAACTTTTCATTAGTAATCAAAGTAGAACCAAAAATAGTTGGAAAGATCATACCAACAATTTGAGGAGGAGTAACACCTTTATCTTTTGTTATAGTTGAAACGGAGGACAATCTGTGATATATATATATATATATATATATATATATATATTACAACTGGACCGAACAAAGTATGAATCAAAATATAATATAAGCCAAATGAGTTGACCAGAAGATAAAATAGTATATAATATATAGATAGATAGATAAGATTATTATAATATAATATAAGATCTATATCTAGTAATGAACTGGAACAATTCGCACACACACAGATGACCGTCACTGTGTGTGGTCTTTGCGCAACAAAGCAGCGGAGCGGCGCGGCGGAATTGGTTAGAGGTTGAACGATCTGAATTGTGTGGCAACGGAATACAGTTCTGGCATGCTTGAGGGTGAGGGTGTCACCGGAAAGAAAACATGGCGGCACGACGAGGTGGGTGAACTATCGGAAAGAAAATACGGCGGCACAAGGGGTTGGTTGAACTGCTGGAGAAGTAACACGGCAGAAGTAAGTGCAACTGTACTACAACAGTCACCGAAAAGGGAAGAAAAAACTTTTGGATCAGAAAATCAGGCTCGATACCATGTTGAATATGAATGAATATATTTCATATAATTGGCTTGATGATTACAACCGTGTCTACTACTCAATTTATAGGATACAAAATATACACGTATAGAAAGATTATACTAATTGATCTACCAACCCATAATTACATAAATCATGGATCTAATCAAGGTAAGAGAATATTCTACAATATTCTACATAAGGCTTATGAGCCAGTGATATATGGTATGCCTGGAATAGAGATGTGGGGTTGTGGTGTTATCATACCACCCCTACCTCCAAACTTTAGGAGGCAACCTGGCAGACCAAAGAAATCAAGAAAGAGAGGGCCAGATTAACCTTCTCCAGTGAAGACAAGAAATAAGAGTTTGATAAGAATGCCAAGGCAGCAAACAAAAAATAACCTTAAACAACCACTAAGAATCCATTCAACATTACCAAGTCTTACATTCAACAAAACATTCGGACAACATTAAAAAACCTTAAACTACGTAAACTAATGTTTTAAAACCTTAATCAACTAAAACAAACCTTAAACAACTCAAACAACACTAAACCTTAAAAACTGACTCAAACATCTCTAACACACACTAAACCTTAAAAACTGAAAACTTCTGCAATGACGCACTACGATAAATCACCACCAAAATCAGAAAAACAACTAGCATCAACAAATTCATGTTCTTGCGTTCCAAATTAACAGCTTTTTTTTCTAGCTCCTCATTCTTCTTAGCAAAAGTCGACTTCAGATTCTCATACTCCTTCATCCTCTTTTGCATATCTGTTTCATTTCTTGAATTCCTTAATTCCCTCAATTTGGATTCCAGCGCTTCAAGCTGCCTCCTCAACTGAGGTATCACAACTCTAGCGCGTTCACAAAGAGGATCATCGACCCAGAAGAACAACCTACAACCGTATTTCATACCTTTATAACATTCCGTAAAGCGACGACCAGAATTCGCGTCGGTTAAAGAGGTTCTCATCATTGTGGTTCTACTACAAAAGCAGTTGATATCAGCGAGATAACTTTTTTCAGACATTATTAAATTAACAAGAGGGAGAGAAAGCAGCTGAAATGTATTTGCCCAAATTGAATTAGGGTTCTTCAAAAATGTGGGAGAATAAGAAAGGATTTTTTTTTCGCGTGTTGTAATTATGTGGAAGAGTGATAAGTGATATATATATATATATATGTGTGTGTGTGTGTGTGTGTGTGTGTGTGTATTTAAGTGTATGTATGTATAATACGTTAGTTGTATACGTTAGTATTTAAGTTTTTAAATTTTTTAATGAATTTAATTAAATCGAGTTTAAAATAAAAAATAATCCAGGTGTACCAATTTTAATCCACGTGGAAGTGCGACTTTGCCAAAGAGCCTTTCAGGCATTTTTGGCAAAGTTATCGGGCATAAACTCAGGCTTAAAAAGTTATCGGGCAAAAAGTAAAGTTGAAAAAAGATATTGGGCATTTTTAGTATTTCTGTCTAATAAAAATGTCGTACATAATACAAGGATTATATCGTCTCAAATAAAGCAACTATATCGTGCAACCTATGCCCGGTGAGGAGTTATAATCATTCGGTTACTGATGTTTGTGCATGACTAATATGGATATTTAGAAGTTATCATGGTATAATCTTAAGAAACGTATGTGTGCTATCTTAATTCTTAATCGTATCATGTTACAGTGCAAGTGTATACCATATATATCTAATGACATATCAAATGTGCACAAGAATATTGGAAATGGGCTTTTTCGTTAACAAAGGTTTGTGATCTTGTTTTATTTCTGGACCAGACAACAACTAAGTCACTTCAACTTCAGTATTATGTACGATCTAGGCCTGTCATGGGCTGGGATCCCGCGGGTTTGGGACCCCGGCCCCGAGGATTAACATGGGATGGAATCTGCCGAGCAGATCCCGTTCCTTCCCGTTGGGAACGTAAGTCCCGATGGGGCGGGATCCCGGCGGGAACGGGATTCGTCGAAATTCGCATTCTCCAGAACGTAAGGGAGTATCTTAGCCAATTTATAAACCCTAATTTATATATGTAAATCAATATAAAAATGTAATTCACAATCTAATTTAATGATAACAATGTAACAATTTATTTCACAATCGAATTTAGGAGTGTTTCACTTTGATTTTTGAAATTGGAGTATGTTGTTAGAGTTGTTGGAGGCGGGCGACGGTGCGGCGGTGTAGAGCTGATGCCTGGTGTTGGTGATATGGTGGTGGTGTCGTACGTGGTGGTGACTCGGAGGTGTGGAGCTGCTTTGGTTGTGTGGTGATACGGCGGACTCTGGAGCTGGTGCGTGGTGGTGGTGATACGGTGCGACAGACTGTGGAGCTATTGTGTGTCGTGCGCGAGTGAGTGAGAGAAGAGAATAAGGAAAAAAGAAAGGAAAAGAAAGGATGTAAGGGAAGAAAAAAAAATCTCGGGCCCATAACACAAGTTGTCCACACACTTCGAAATTAGGGTTTTGAGTGAATTACAAAGGGGGTCGTGTAAGAGAGCTACTTTTGCTAGAGAGTGCTTTTTTGCTATTTTGCTAAGTATACTAGAGTGTTTGCGTAGTGAATTTGGCGAAAGTGCACTTGTCCATTTGATGCTGAATGAGGGGCTATTTATAGTGCTGATCTTGGAGTCTTTTGTCCAATAAGAGTCAGCCTTCCTTCTTAAGTCCGAGTGGTGATGATGGCCTATGTTGTGAGGGTCTTCTGCGCCAATAGGGTCGTCTGGTACGAGCTACCAATAACGTGAGTTGACTGAGTTTCTTCTGACCAGATAATGATGATGCCTGCTCCAATCGACTTGTGTGATGTTCTGAACCAATGAGGGGGAGGCGGTCCTGCACCAATCGTTGGTCTGGACCGGTAAGATTTGTTGCTTTCTGCTCCAATAGCAGTCTTGGACCAATGAGGTACGATCTTCCGTCATAATGAGGAGTGGTTGGGAGTTGCCTTTAACATGGGTAGTTGACACTTCCTTTTAAGCTAGGTGGTGTCGTCGTGGTGTTAATTACGCCTGGAGGGTCTGGTTACCCTCCGAGTTGTGTGTATCCCCGTGTATTCTGAGGGGGTTCTTTGAGTCGTGTTTTGTGCAGGTAGCTGCGAGATTGTCTGTCTTTGACCCATTACGTTAAGATCATGGATGAGAGGTCTTCTTCCTTCGGCCCTTCCTTGTATTCACTCGTTCCATTATTGTTTTGTATTGTCTTCATTTCTCAAAGATAATTTGGTTAAGTGTTGGATGCTACCACCCGGGGGTCCCTTATCGCGGGTCCCGTGAGATCTGGGTGGAGTTAGCCAGCTTGATGGGTCGTCGTATTGGCCCGAAAGAGGGGGGGGGGGAGCTCTCGTGACTTTCCTTGTGGGTACCCCGGATCGGGGGTGACTTTGGGCTGTTAGGTGAAATATACTCGGGCCTTTGGATCCTAGCCGTATACCCTTAATAGGGCGTTAGCTCGTCGTGATCCGGGGGTATCTTTTTCTGGAGTTCAGACTGTATATCCTAATTGGGGTGTTAGTCGGTCGTGACCCGGGAGTACCTTTTCCCTAGCACTTGGTTGTTTTTGTAGGGTACCCTTTTTGCCTTTTTTCGAGGGCATGACGGATTATGCATTATTGTTGGAGATAATATATAAATATTAAATGTCTACTCTCTCTAACAATTTTAGTTGAGATGGCAATTCAATATGGTATCAGATCTCAGGTCAAGGAGGAGGTCCTGGGTTCGAATCCCACCGCCACCCGATAATCAAAAAGTGTCACGTGACATGCGTAGCAAAAGATTTACAGCCTACACGTGAGGGGGCGTATTGGAGATAATATTTAAATATTAAATGTCTACTCTCTCTAACAGCTTAAGCTTTTAGATGAGATGACAATTCAATAATTATCAACAATGATTTACTTGCACATAACAATAGTAAATAAATATAGGGACAAGCTGCAAGAAAATAAATATTACGAAGCAACTATCTATAGACCAAAATATTTAACCCATATATATGTTGGATGTCGGTAGGGGTGTGCAAAGCGATATTATCGTATCAATGATTCGGTATTTGGATAAATAATTTGATTCGGTAATTCTAAAACTCGAATCGTTTGCCAAATCAAATTACTTCGATACGATTCGATAATTATCGAATTTGAATTCGGTACTTTCGATCGAATCGGTATTTTTGCCAAACTTTTCTTGAATATTTTTTCATTGCAAAAATAAAACAAAAAATGATGAAAAATATGCATCATATCATGGTTTAAAAAAGTATTAGTCGAATTGAGAAAACATATGACAAATATAATAAATATATTTTCTAGAACTCAACAAGATATCATTATTTTAACTCTAATTTAACCATCATATGACATTCAATAAAAAAACAAGCATGATATCATCACAATGACGTGTATTCCTCAATTCTAAATGAGTCTTAAATATAAGTGCACACCCTCTAAAATCTTTATTACTTAATTAATGATCTAACTACTTAAAAATGCAAAAAAAAAAAGAAAACATGCCTAAGAGTTGAAGTTTCCAACTTTAATATATAAATATTATATATGCATTAGATAGTTCGGTAATTCGGTACGATTTGATAATCGACATATAAAACCAAATATCATATCAAATTATAATTCGGTATTTTACGTCAGATCGTTTATCAGATCATTTAAATGATTCGATAAATGATACGTACCAATTGATACGATTACTAATAATTCGATCGATCAGACTGTTTTGCACACCACTAGATGTAGGTAACCCAAAAGCTCAAGCAAATGAAACACTTGACAATGCTTACAATACACGAATAATACGATTTAAATTTAGCAGAGTTATCTATAAATCTTAATTCATTTTGTCGAGTTGCTGAACAAAAGTAATATACACGTATGATAAATTGATAATACAATAGTACAAGTTCTTCGTGGTCCCACCAATTTGGCAAGTTGTGAATATAATAAACTTTATCTTGTGGACACGTACAAATGTTGCGTGTATGTGGAGATTCTAAAATTTTATATATAGCACAAATTTATGTCTTATCTAAAACACTCTTTTGGCGTAATTCATAACTCATAAATACGATTAATATCTTAATCTTAATTATGGAAAAAGAAAGTACGATTGTATATGACATGAATTAACAGAAAAATATCTACATAAGAAAGTGTGGATGGCAGAAGAAAGATTACGTGGATGGATAAGCCTTAGCTTCTCTCTCTTAATCTATATTGGGTTTATTAGGCTGTAATGTATATACTGTATTTTTGGTATTGAGAGTGTACGTGGGTAAAATACAATGATGTGGTACACAATGGGATGCTTTTGAAATACAAAAAAAATAAAAATTTGAAAAATCGACGCAAGATTATAGTTTTCGAATTAAGTACTCGTGCAACAATAGTCGGAAAATTAGAGGAACCCTAATATTCAAATTTTATTGAGATTATAAACCAAAGTTACCTAAATTGCCCAACTAACAATGAATTGGTACCAATCAAAAAGAAAGATTTCATTAGTTCGAGAAGGTCTATTAGGAAATCTCGCTAAGGTCAGTTTGTTCGAGAAGGTTTATTACGTATTGTCAAACGAGTTTTTGTCTTAATACAATGCTAAAGTCTTAAGAAGATAAGAAAATGATTTGAAACTTATCTTGCTTGAACCAGTAAACCATTAGAAAAATATTTTTTGTCCCCAACCAAAAAGAACAAAAAAATAAATATCCCTACAAAAATCCTCACCCCATGTTAATGCCTAGCCCAGTGTTTCAGATAAAATTCAGGTAGACTCTTATTGAAAAACTAGAAAATTTTGATTTCTTGATCATAAAAAGGGATAAAAACATCAATGATCAAAATCCCCCAACCTATTGGCCCTTTTGTATTTTACGACTTGCCCCTTAAATAATATTTTTTACCACTATACCCCAAACATTTGCTAGTTTGTGACATTTATCCCACCGATGTACGTTCGGTTATTTTTGATCGGAATATTCGCCCTTATGCGACTCATACTACGTGTTTCACAAAATGCATTTTGCTAGTTGGTTGCAAAAAATGGGGGGAAACACTCAAAACCGGAATTATTTCGGTCAAAAGAAGCCGAAAATACACTTGTGTGGTGATAGGCACAAGCAGACAAATGTTAGGGAGTAAAGTGGTAAAAAAAATTCTAAGGAGCAATGTCAAAAAACACATAACAAATAAATTAGGGGGATTGATGTTTTTATCCCTTATAAAAATTGCACTTAGATTATTTTCACCGACTATGGTCAACACGTACGGATCAATGATATAAATGTTAATATATTTAAACTTGTAACTACAATATTAAACATGATTATGACATGCAAATAAAATATAATGCCAAAAGAGCTAGGAACCAGTCATCGAATACTACCTCAATTTACTAATTAATTACAATCGCAGTGCAGGACCTCCAAAGGCCAATACATTTGGGAGACTTTTGATTTTTTTTGCCACCTGCCTTAAAAATAACCATGTATATTTATTTTAGTATATGAAAAGTATTTATCGTGTCACTTTCATTAACTAATGTTATATAAATAATAAGTAACTTTTGAACCGGCGTCTGGGACATAAATAAAACACAAAACAAATTATGCAAATTAAAATGAGTAGTGTTTTATCCTATCCAGCTATCCTAATTAATTTGACGTCGCACCATTGGGCATTACTGTCATGGACCGGGTCGGACCCGGACCCGATAATTTTCTCGCGGATTCGAACTCGGACCCGGATCCGATCATTTCGGACGTGGACCCGGACCCGAACACTTTACAGCCTTCGGGTCTGCGAAGACCCGCGACCCTGCTTCGGGTCCAGACCCGGACCCGTACGTATTTTTAATAAAAAAAAAGAAAAGCAAACTTATTACAAATTTACAGAACAGCCGTTCCACTTCCAAACTTTATCTTTCACCAAAAAAAAAATTCTCTCTCATTCAAAAAAACTCAAACAAGAAAAACCCCCTTCAAATTTCGATGCTCAAATCTCAATCGCCCTGTAAGATCTGTAATAGATAGTAGGTGTTTCGGACAAAGTTAGTCCGGTTATTTCAAGCGGATTAACATTATTTTGGTTATTTATATTCCCATTGTATTGTATTACTGTGTTCTATTACCATGACGAAATAAGACCAAAATATTGGCGCCGTCTGTGGGAACACCGTAAACACTGTTTTTAGATAGAGTAGCTAGGATGACAGATAAAAGGCATTTGAATGTGGTTGAGAAACAACAAACCAAGAAAAAGCTCAGAACAAAGTCAGATCCGAGACAAGATAGGCTTGAGCCTAAAAAACAAGGGCAAGATAAAATTGAGAGTCAGTTGTTGAAGCAATGGCAAGAATGCAAGATGGAACCTTTGGGAGGATTCAAAATAGTACAGCTTTTCAAAGAAAGTTCTTAAAAAGTAATCAAGATTGGAGCAGAAATGGATTGCATGATAGAAGCAGCTTTGGTAGATTGTCTTCGCCGCAATTCAGATATATTTGCGTGGTCTGATTCAGACCTTCAAGGGATAGACTCGAGAATCATTGTACATCATCTGAATGTAGATAAGAGTGCGAAACCGATACGGCAGAAGAAGCGGAGTTTCAGCAAAGAAAAGAATGAAGCAGCTGAAAGAGAGGTGCAGGAACTCTTAGCAGCTCGACATATTTACGCTATAAGATTCTCAGAATGGTTGAGCAATATTGTGTTGGTCTTAAAGAAGGAAGCTACATGGAGGATGTGTGTGGACTATACTGACCTAAACAAGCATTGCCCGAGAGATCCATTTCCTTTGCCGCGAATAGATCTACTAGTAGATTCTACAGCAGGATGTGCATTACTGAGTATGATGGATGCAAAGAGCGGTTTTCATCAAATCTTCATGGCGGTGCAGGATCAAAGTAAAACGGCATTTGTAACTGATACCGGAGTGTACTGCTATATGGTGATGCCTTTCGGATTAAAGAATGCGGGAGCAACGTTTCAGAGGTTGGTGGCTAAAATGTTTTACCATCAAATTGGGAAGTCAATGGAAGTATATATTGATGATATGCTTCTAAAGAGTCTTAAAGCTGATGAACATGTGCGACATCTGGATGAGGCATTCACCATAATGAGGACATATGGAATGAAGCTAAACCCTAAAAAATGCACTTTCGGAGTGACGGCTGGGAAGTTTCTAGGATATGTGGTAAATGAGAGAGGAATCGAGGCTAATCCGGATAAAATAAAAGCAGTATTGGATTTGCCTTCGCCTAGCACAGTGAGAGACGTACAATGCTTGGTGGGCCGCCTGACGGCCTTGGGAAGATTCATATCAACATCTGCCGAAAAGAATCTCCATTTCTTTAAAGTGATGAAACGGAACAAAAATTTTATCTGGACTCCGGAATGTGAAGAGGCATTTAGGCAAATGAAGAAGTATCTAGTAAGCCCACCGTTGTTAGCAAAACCGGAGGAGAATGAAATGTTGTATCTCTATCTGGCAGTATCTGCAAATGCAATCAGTACAGTACTACTTAAACAGAGAGGAGCTCAGCAACTACCAATACATTATGTGAGCAGAGTACTGCAGGGGGCGGAGAGAAATTATTTGGAGATAGAACTGTTCGCATTGGCGATCGTTGTTACAGCTCGAAAGTTGAAACCGTATTTTCAATCTCATCCGATTACTGTGGTGACTGACAAACCATTAAAGCAAGTATTGGCGAAACCAGAAACCTCTGGTAGACTGGTGAAATGGGCGATTGAACTCAGTGAGTTTGGGTTGGAATTTAAGCCGCGAGTCGCGGTCAAAGCGCAAGCCCTAGCAGATTTCATGGCCGAAACCCTGGGTAATAGTGTAGTGGAGGCCGCATGTTGTATATTTTATATATCAAACCTCCCCAGAGCGGAGGGAATTTGAATTTGCCATCAGCTTGAATTACATGGTGACAAATAACGAAGCTGAATATGAAGCAATAATTGCAGGGATTAAAATGGCACTCAGACTCAACATTGAACATTTAGACGTGTTCACCGATTCGCTTTTGGTGGCAAATCATTTCTCCGGAAAGTATGAAACACGCGAGGAAACTATGAAGCTATATGCCGCAAAAGTTAAAGAGTTGGCAAGGAAGTTCAAATTTTTTGATATAACTCAAATCCCCAGGGACGACAATGCCAAAGCAGATGCACTATCTAAATTTGCAAGTTCTTCAGAAATTGTGGCAGAAAAAAGAATCACACTTATGGTTGCTGACAAACCTTCAATTGGGAAGTCAAAATATATTACCACAGAAGTCAGAATGGAATTTATAATGACAATACAAGAGGACCCGTCTTGGAAGGATGAAATTATGATTTATCTTCAACATGGCATTTTACCAGCGGATCCGAATGCTCAACGCAGAATGCGTTACAAGGCTTACAGATTCACTATCAGTAATGGAGAGTTGTATAAAAGGTCTTTCGAAGGACCATTGTTAAGATGTTTGACCCCTACGCAAGCTGAATATGTCATGGAAGAGATCCACGCTGGTAGCTGCGGAAATCATTCCGGGGGCCGAGCGTTAGCTCAACGAATATTACGTCAAGGATATTACTGGCCAACTCTACGTAAAGATGCAACAGCTTATTCAAGAAAATGTGACAATTGCCAATATCATGCTCGCCTTATTCACAGACCGGCACGTCCACTGCAACCAATCGACGTGGCATGTCCTTTTGATCAATGGGGAATTGATATAGTTGGTCCGTTTCCACCGGGCAAAGGTCAAAAACGGTATCTAATAGTGCCAGTGGAGTATTATACAAAATGGGTCGAGGCGGAACCTATAACGTCAATCACGGAGAATAATATGATCGAGTTCATCTGGAAATACATTATATGCCTTTTCGGTATACCGAGGTCCATTGTGTGTGATAACGGAACGCAATTTACTGGGAGACACATTAAATCTTGGCTTGGGGAATTAAAGATATCACACAATCTCACGTCGGTATATCACCCACAATCCAATGGCCAAACAGAATCCACTAACAAAACATTGAAGGATTACCTTGAAAGGAGAGTCAGAGCCAGGGGAAAAACATGGCCAGCAGAGCTTCAAGGAATATTATGGGCGTATAGGACGACCCCGAGAACATCGACAGGGGAAACCCCATTCGTTCTTGTCTATGGCACTGAAGCAGTATTGCCTGCGGAAATAGGTATGCCAACGCGCAGAATCGCTGATTATGATCCGGAACAATCGGCCAGGCTGCGACAGATGGATCTAGATATGATAGGATCCACAAGAGAGGATGCTTATCAGCGCACTGTTGCATATAAAGCCGCAATGGCCAAAAGCTATGATAAGAGAGTCCAATTCAGAAGTTTTGAAGTAGGAGACTTGGTTCTTAGAAGCCTGGCAGCTAAACAGCATATCGGGAAGCTTGAACCAAAATGGGAAGGGCCTTTTAGAGTCACACGAGCAAGTTCACGAGGATATTATTATTTGGAGACTCTAAAAGGAATTCAACAGAAACGCCCATGGAATGTGCAACATCTCAGGCGTTATTATGCATAGATAGAAGAAATCTCATTAAATATATGTTTCTTACACACATTTACGCTGATCCTGTTCAGAGTTTATTATTAACTGAAAATCTTCGTTTGTTAAATGATGCAGAGAAGAACATGACGGAGGGGTAAGAAGGCCCAAAGTGGTCCACCCCCGCATGTCGGAAGGAAGAACATGACGGAGGGGTAAGAAGGCCCAAAGTGGTCCACCCCCGCATGTCGGAAGGAAGAACATGACGGAGGGGTAAGAAGGCCCAAAGTGGTCCACCCCCGCATGTCGGAAGGAAGAACATGACGGAGGGGTAAGAAGGCCCAAAGTGGTCCACCCCCGCATGTCGGAAGGAAGAACATGACGGAGGGGTAAGAAGGCCCAAAGTGGTCCACCCCCGCATGTCAAAAGGAAGAACGCATGTCCCAACCTGACCACATCGAATACATCCATTCGATACGTTCCCCCATTCGACACGTTCCTCAATTCGACACGAAACAAGATTCGATACGTACCGAAGTCCTGTTGAGATAATATAGTGTTGACTCGGCATCGAACCGTCACCATTCGAGGCGTGTATCGAACAACCTCAATTCGATGCGTTGCATACTTAGTATTATTATTGTATTTAAATCAGTGTAAGATCTGTAATAGATAGTAGGTGTTTCGGACAAAGTTAGTCCGGTTATTTCAAGCGGATTAACATTATTTTGGTTATTTATATTCCCATTGTATTGTATTACTGTGTTCTATTACCATGACGAAATAAGACCAAAATACGCCCCTTCAATAATTAAGACTTCACGGTAAGGTAAACTCAATTTTTTTTGTAGGGTTTGCATTTTCTCCATATGGGTTTTTGATTTCGCACATGGGGTTGTTGTGTTGTTGGATTTAGTCCTTGTCTACAAGGTGTTTGATGAAAGTCCTAAATGAAATTTCTGTCAATGTTAGAATATTACCATTAGTTTGTAGTTTTTGAATTTGTAAATTATTAGCGTGGAGGGTTACTTTTATGTGAACTTAATTAGGTGATAACAAGTATTAGTTTTATGATATAGTTTACAAAGTATGAAAATAGGTGATAACAAGTATTACTTTTATGATATTGTTTACAAAGTTTATCATAATTATCTTCTAGTTTATATATCAATTTGTATGTGCTGTTGTGTATTACTATATTGGTTAGATATATTGGTTTACAAATTTGCTCGACTATTTCATTATTTCTTGAACTGACCCTTGCTCTAAAATGTTATTATAATTATAAAAATCGTTTAGTTTGATATGATTTCTCGTTTTAAGTGCAGATTTGGCGATGTTGACCCCTTCACAAGAAACTAATGTAGAGCCATCTGCTTCGATGACATAAAATTGGCTACTACTGTATGACATAAAAATATTATAGTTATATATAAAAATTCTTGTTAAAAGATATTAATTGGCTGAAAATATATAGAAAAAAAGTACGTGAGACAACCAAAAAAAAGAAAGAATATTTGAAGAAAAAAAAGATAAAAGAAATAAGGAACAAAAAAAAAGGTAAAAGAAAGAAGGAAATTTTTTTTTGAACGGGTCCAAAGGCATTTCGCGGGTCCAGTACGGGTCCGGGTCCAGTTCAGGTCCGGACCCGCGAATTGTTTTCCACGGGTAATGATCGGGTCAAGGTCCGGGTCTGACCCGGTCCGTGACAGGCCTAGGCATTATTACCGGAAGAACTTTAAATTTTAGCAATATTACCCTTTTCTTTTTTAACAAACATGCCGTATTATTTAATCTTCCACGCCTAGAAAATTGCAGGCGCACCGATCTCGCATTGCGACTTCAGTGTCCTTGTTTCCACACTAAGACACTTTACTAATTCTTAATTCTTGCACTAAAATTTCTTAGTTCTTGCAGTAAGATTTCTTAGTTCTTATATTAAAATCTAACTAATAATCATAGAAAATTGTAGAAGACAAACAAACCAATGACATTGAAGAAAAGTTGAAGTAAGAGAAGGACAAAACTAATAGATATTGTATATCTTAGCATATTTTAGTAAATAGTTATCATATATTGGAGATCCTTATCTCCTTATCATTGTACTTGTATAAATACGTTTATTGATTAATGAGAAGACACACAGAATTATTCATATCTTACATGGTATCACGCCTATAATCCTCTCCGCTCAAAATCTTCTCCCAATCTCTTCCAATGTCTAACCCTAGTGACCCTAATTCCGAGCCGTCGTCGTCCGACTCTTCTCTCTCTAAGACGACACCGCCCACCACCTCCCCCTCTCTGTTCATCCCAGTCCTCGCGGTCACTAACGTACGAAATTTTATTCCCGTTATGTTAGACAATGAATCCGGCCAATACACTATATAGTCGAAACTCTTTAAAATCAACGCCCGTGCATATCAGGTCCTGGACCACATCATTCCCACTGCCAAATTCGCTTTCCCATCGGACGACTCTGACTCCGATCTTTGGGATCGTCTCAATGCCATCGTTCTCCAATGGATATACGGCATTATCTCAAACGACCTCATCCACACAATCATCAAGACCAACTCTTCTGCCATGGAGGCTTGGGATCGTCTTGATGAGCACTTTAAAGACAATAAGAGCACTCGGGCTCTGCATCTTGAACACCAATTCTCCAACACAACTCTGGACGAGTTCCCCAACGTTGGTACCTACTGCCAAAAGTTGAAGATGCTTGCCGATCCACTTGCCAACGTTGGTGCCCCTATCTCTAACCAACGCTTGGTTCTTCCACTCGTCGCTAGCCTCAATGAAACCTATAGTGGCGTGGCCACCCTCATCCAGCAAAGTAATTCTACCCCAATTCTCCAAGGCCCGGTCCATGCTTGGGTTGGAGGAAACTAGCATGAATAAGCGGGCCGCACGCCAAGCAGACTCAGCCTTAGTTGCGCACTCAAGTCCGCAACCCATGGACGGTGCGGCCCATCACGTGCAGCCTCATGCACCGCCATCGCACACCACTAGTCAGTGCTCATCCAGCCGCGGTCGTGGCTCCAGCTCCCACGGATGCAGTTTCTCAACCCGCGGTCGTGGAGGACGCGGCCCGCCCTCCTCTTCTTGGGGTTGGCCATATCCGTGGCCCGCTTACGAAGCGCCACCATGGCCCTGTCCGCCCTCACCCTACCCAATGGTACCCTGGAACCCGTACCCCACTCCGTCCGCGATGCGCCAACCGGGGATATTGGGTGCTCGTCCTTCTCAAGCATATCATGTGGAACCCACCCCTCTTCCCATGTGGGATATGCTCCTAGGGATCTTGAAGCTGCCATCAACACTATGTCTCTAAATCCGCTCGATGACAATTGGTACATAGAATCGAGGGCCTCTTCACATATGACGGAGAATGACGCTACTCTTACGTCTTATTTTAATTTGAGCAACTCTAATGGTATTACTGTAGGCAATGGTCACACTATTCCAATTGTTGGTTCTGGCAACGTGTCTTTTTCCTCCCCTTATTCACCTTTCTTTTTATCTGATGTTCCTCATGCACCTAACCTTGTTAAGAATCTTATTTATGTTCGTAAATTCACAACTGACAATTCTGTGTACATCAAATTTGATCATTTGGGTTTTTTTGTGAAGGACCTTCGGACCCGTCAACACCTTATGCGATGCAATAGTTCTGGGGATCTCTATCCACTCCTACCGCCATGTGCCTCCTCTCGTTCCCGCTCTCACTTATCCTTTGCCTCCATCTCATCCGACCTATGGCACGCTCGTCTCGGCCACCCCAGTCCCACCATCCTCTCCTCCCTCCGTCAGGCCAAACACATCTCTTGCTCATTGGCGTCGTCTACGTTTTGCCCATCGTGTCCCATAGAGAAACACGTTAGGTTACCTTTTTTATCATCTACTTCTTGTACTTTACAACCTTTTGATATTGTTCATAGTGACATTTGGACTTCACCGTCTTGGGTTCTTCGGGTCATCACTACTATGTTTTGTTTTTGGATGTTTTTACTAATTATTTGTGGACTTTTCCCATTGCTCATAAATCACAAGTTTACTCTACTTTTTTAGCATTTCGTGCACTTATAAAAACTCAATTTGAACGCCAAATAAAGAGTTTTCAATGTGACAACGGAAAAAATATAACAATGCTCTTTTTCGACAATCTTGCGATAAAAATGGGATGATTTTTCAATTTTATTGCCCTTATACATCTTCTCAAAATGGAAAATCGAAAAGAAAAATACGCACCATAAATAATATCATTCGCACTATTCTCTCTCACGCATCCATGCCGCCCATTTTTGGCCTCTTGCCTTACAAATGGCTACATACCTTCTCAATATTCTTCCCTCTAAAACACTAAATCTCTCCACCCCTCTACACGCCCTCAACACTAAAATACCATCTTACTCACATCTATGGGTTTTGGGTGCCTTTGCTTTCCTCTATTCCCCTCTACCACAATACACAAGCTCGAGGCCCGGTCCACCCCTTGCGTATTCTTGGGCTATCCATCCAACCAACGTGGCTACAAATATCTTGACATCAAGTCCAACAAAATCATATCTTGCCGTCATGTCCTCTTCGATGAAACCAAGTTTCCCTTTGCTCAAATACAAAAACCCGAGCCCACCTCTTATAGTTTCTTGGACTCACATCTCTCGCCCCTCATTCTCCATCAACTCCAACCCGCCACCACCTCACCCGCGGCTCCACCTCTGAACCCTACGCCGCCACCTTCGTCGCTGCACACTCACGGTCGAGAACCACTACCATCTCCCCCTCCACCACCCCCACTACCTCCCACTACTCGCGGCTCCTCTCCTCAAATGAAGACTCGCAGCCGCCATGGCATATCAAAACCCAAACAAATCTTCGATCTTCATGCCACCTCTCAATCCCCTCTTCCTCGTTCCCCCTTGTTGGCTTTATCCGACCCCAATTGGAAGTTAGCCATGCTTGACGAATACAATGCTTTTATTAGTAATAATACATGGGAGCTCGTTCCTCGTCCGTCTAATGTCAACGTCATTCGTTCGATGTGGATTTTTAGACATAAATTTAACAATGACGGTACTTTTGAACGACATAAAGCCCGTCTTTTTGGTGATGGTAGGTCTCAACATGTTGGCGTTGATTGCGACGAGACATTCAATCACGTGGTCAAATCGGCCACCATTCGGGCTGTTTTGTGGATTGCTCTTTCTAAATCTTGGGACATTCACCAATTGGACGTCAAGAATGCATTCCTACACGGTAACCTTCATAAAACCATTTATATGTATCATCATATGGGTTTTCGTGACTCTCCTTTGCCTAATCATGTTTGCTTTCTCAAGAAATCTTTATACGGGTTGAAACAAGCTCCTAGTACTTGGTATCAACAGTTTGCCGACTATGTCACTAAAATTGGCTTTCTTCATAGCAAGTCGGATCACTCTTTATTCATATATCGCAGCGGGGGTGACACGGCTTATTTGTTATTATATGTGGATGACATTATCTTGACCACGTCCTCCCCTCTCCGCCAATCTATTATGTCTTGTCTTGGATCCGAATTTTCAATGAAGGACTTGGGCTTACTTAGTTATTTTTTGGGCATCTCTATCTCTCGGGTTCCTAATAGTCCATTTCTCTATCAAAAGACATACGCTGAGAGCATCATCGAGCGCGCCGGCATGAGCACATGTAAATCGTGCGCCACTCCCGTTGACACCAATTCTAAGTTAGGTGGTGTGATGGACAACCCGTCTTTCTCGGACCCGACCCTATTCCGAAGCCTTGCGGGTGTGTTGCAATATCTCACCTTTACCCGACCAGACATTACTTATGCCGTTCAACAGATTTGCTTATCTATGCATGACCTTCGGGATATTCACATGCAAGCCTTGAAGCGGATCATTCGATATATTCAAGGAACTATTGATCATGGCTTCTCTCTTTCTCGCGGTTACCTGTAACCAGCCTCATCGCCTACTCCGACG
This sequence comes from Linaria vulgaris, assembly GCA_948329865.1. Taxonomy (NCBI): domain Eukaryota; kingdom Viridiplantae; phylum Streptophyta; class Magnoliopsida; order Lamiales; family Plantaginaceae; genus Linaria; species Linaria vulgaris. Next base: position 103,631,520 of record OX415254.1, on the reverse strand, counting down.
TCGAATGGGGGGCCTGCCCAGATACTCGTCGCTCAACATCGGGTTATTGTATTTATATTGGAGATAACTTAGTATTGGTCCGCTAAACGTTAAGGCACTCTCTCTCGCTTAAGTGCCGAAGCTGAATATAGGGGCGTTGCAAACGTGGTGTCCGAGGTTTGAACTTCATTGCCCAATAAATAAAGCAACATTGGCCTATTGTGATAATGTAAGTGCGGTTTATCTATCGGAAAATCCGTTTCAACACCAATGAACCAAGCACATTGAGATGGATATATACTTTGTTCACGAGAAAGTCGCTCGTGGTGAAGTACGAGTTCTTCATGTCCCTTCTCGGTACCAAATCGCGGATATTTTCACGAAGGGCCTTCCTCGTGTTCTTTTTGATGATTTTAAATCCAGTCTCAACGTTCGTCCTCCTCCCGTTCCGACTGCGGGGGTGTAATAGATATTGTATATCTTAACATATCTTAGAAAATAGTTATCATATATTGGAGATCCTTATCTCCTTATCATTGTACTTGTATAAATACGTTTATTGATTAATGAGAAGACACACATAATTATTCATATCTTACAAATATTAAGTCGGAAATAAAACAATTACAAAAACATAGAAGTGATTTAAGACACATACATTTGTCTTCTCACCATAATAATTTAGAAAATATTATAATAAAATAATGATTTGTTTTATGAAAATTCTATACATACTTTTGTTTTATGTGTTAATAATATGACAATTTAGAAAACAACAATTTATTTCTACATATAAATTATTTTTATTTTAGAAGCGTATTACAGTGAAGCATTAAGACTCTGTTTTCTAACAATTCTCGCACAGACGCACCCGCACCCACATCCGCCTCAGGTGACTTAAGACACAATACTATACAAGGGGTTGCGAGGTTGGCATTGACAGGAGGGCCGAATATATGTACAAGCCGTATCACACAAAACTAATTAGACGTTTGAGACCGGAGGGCAACAAGCTCATCTAGTACAAAAAGGGACTCTCTTTCAGCACATGGTCTATACCCTTACGGGCCAACACTTTGACAATGTTGTTCGCCTCACGGTATATACAAGAGACGTCAAGCTGCGTGAAGCTGTTCGACTATATTACTCTATAGTACTCTTTATGACTATATTACTCTTTATAGTTAATTTAGTTCAACAAACCGTTGGAAACACATTGTTATAAGAAAACGAGTTAAAAGTTTCTTTCCTGTTAAGTGGCTCACATTAAATAACAGGTATGTGGGATCCTTCTCGTATATCTCCTATATTATCTTCAACAATAGTCAATAACAATATTTATAGAATAATTAAGATTTAAATATATCGTAATCCATCACTTCACTCCAGATAGAAATAGGTTACACGGATACAGATACGAGTATCGGTATCCGTCGAATATGGATACGTAGATGCGATTTTTTTAAATTTACAAAATACGATACATATGCGATACGTCAAATATTTAATATTAATAATTATATATAAGGATATAATTTAAATAAAAATATCAAATAATATTATATCTAATTACTTGCACAGTCATTAGTCACATACTATTATGAAACATATGAAAGTTTTGTGTGTTGTTTTTATTTTGGTTTGAAATAGAGGGTTTTCACGATTTTATATTTAATTTTCTGAAAAAATATTGCAATTTGGTTATTGTTGGGCATTTTCTAGTTTAAGAAAACTACCACACTACTCTTATAAATTGCTGATACGCATCAGATACTCCTCGGATACGCTTCACAGCATATCCGATACGTGTATCCGTCTTTTTTAATTGCTTTTAATGTAGAATACGCCACGTGATGTATCCGATACGTATCTAAAGAGTATTCGAAGAGTATCGATATCCAATACGTATTCGAATCCGATACGTATCCGACACTGACCAGCCATTTTTTTGAAGTATCCGTGCATGGTGCATCCTATAGAATTTAGTATTTCTTTCCTACACTGTTGAAAATTACCATGGTACTTATCTTTTCTTTTTATGCAAATAAGATAATTTGATGTTTGCCACGTAACCATTGAAAAAGAATTATCATTTTGATCAGCTGAAAACTCAACATCAGAAAAAAGAAAAAAAACTCTTTGCTTCTCTCTGTACATATGAATTAATAAAAGAAAGAAAAAAAAAATCAATTTTGGGCATACTTCTCAAACCTTTTTGTTGATTGAAATACGTTGTGTACTGAAGATATTTTCATTGAGGAATTTCACCTGCTGCACATATTTTTAGCTCACTCATTTCTTGTTCATACTTTATTTAGCACTGTCTCTTATATTTTTTTAATCTTTTTTGGTCACTGCATAATCTATGAGCTTGCTATGATACAGTAGTGTAATGGGTTTTTTTTATATGGTTTGAAAGTGAGAATCTTTAATTAATTTAGTTTCTTTGTGGAGCTGAGTTGACACATGGGCTTGGGATTGTTCTTTGCTCATAAAGATTCAAACTTTGAGGTGAAATTGGTAAATTTTGCTCATAAAGATTCAACCTTTGAGCTAAAATTGGTAAATTTAACATGGAAACACACCTGGGATTCATTGATCAGTCCTTTAATTTGAGATACTCGGAGTGGGTTAGTGGAGCACTTAATGAATTGCCTGATAGTTTCACCATAACTGATCCTTGTATTGATGGCCACCCTATTGTCTTTGCTTCAAATGGTTTCTTGAAGCTTTTTGGTTACTCGAAAGACGAGGTTATTGGGAGGAATGGGAGGCATTTTCAGGGTCCCGATACGGATAGGAGGTCGGTTATGGAGATTCGGGAGGCAATTCGGTGCGGGAGGGGTGTGGAGGTTACGTTGTTGAATTATAGGAAAGACGGGACGCCGTTTTGGATGTTTTTTTTAATGTGTCCTGTTTTTAGTAAGGATGATGGGAGGGTGATTAATTTTGTGGGAGTTCAGGTGCCTATTTTGAGAGACCGAAGGCGGCGGTCTGGACTTGGGAATGAGATGGGGTTTTGTGAGAATGGAGGTGTATATCATGAGAGTGTGTTGAGGTGTTGTAGGAGGGAGGTTTGCTCGGCTTCTGTTTCGGAACTTGGACGTGCGGCTCTGGAGTCGATGTCTAGTCATGATGATGGAGGTTTGTTAATGTCCGGTTCTTCTTGTTTTAGTTGCAAATTTTGTGTCTTGAACTGATTCACATTTAGAATGCCGAGTTCTTGATGCTTGAAGTATTAAACCCGTGATAGGCAAGTACGTATTGCTCCTTTGAATTCAGCTGCGAAGTATTGTTTTTGTGGCTCTTGTTCTACCATATGAGCCAGTGTCTAATTTGGCTGCTGCTTATTCATGACTCGGTTTTTCTGTTATTCTCGTGGTAAATTAATATTCGAAACGGTATGGAGAAAGGTTTATTTCTCTTTGAATCATTACTTGATCTTTATTGAAATGAGGTTGACGTAGTTTTACGTGCAAACGATTACAATTTGATATTTGTGATGGAGTTCAATTACTTGGTGCCACGTGAATTAATATTCTATTACTTGTTGCGAATTTTGTCCAAGATTTTATCAGTCAAATACATTGCAGAAGTAGAGATTAATGAACCTTGTGAAGCAAGTGAGATGGAGAAGACAAAAGCAACTGTTGCTGCTAGTAACGTTTTGTCTGTGCTGACACATTACAGTGAGTTGACTGGCAAATTGGTATGCAGAAAAAGATGTTGCGTACCTGGGAACGGTTGGCATGCTGCATCCTTAAATACATCTCTTGGTAGAATCAAACAAAGCTTTGTATTGTGAGTTTGTTCACATTCAAATCTATTTTCAGTTCATACTACTAAAGTTAGTAGCATCTACTAAATATCGAAGGGCTGTGGCAGAACTGATGCGCTAGCAGCTGACATGCCCATAGTCTATGCGAGTGAGGCGTTTTTGAAACTGACAGGTATATGAATGTATGAGATCTGATGCCAACTGTTTTGGAAGATACTTTTCACCAATTCTGTTAGCTAATGAATTCATATAGTCGTCTTGTTATTCAATTATGAATTTCCCGCTCATCTTGATAGGTTATACAAGGGATGAAATTCTGGGAAAAAATTGCCGATTCTTAAGTGGGATGGATACAGATCCCACAACACAATTTCAGGTGAGGTGCTATCCTTTTGGATTTAATGTATTCGATTTCACTATTCTTTTTCTCTAACTATAAAAGTATCGGGTTGTGACCAAATTATACGTTTGCTAATTTGTGCTCTATATATGCAGATAAAGGAATGCATTCGAACGCAACAAGCGTGTACAGTACGTATTTTAAATTACAGGTTGATGACTGATCCCACTTGTTACCTTTCTCTTCAACTTTCTCTCTTTGTGACCTTACACCGCTGTTGTTGCTTCCAGAAGGGATAAGACTTCATTTTGGAATCTTCTTCACATTTCTCCAGTCCGGAGTGCCTCAGGAAAGGTAATTTTGTTTGCACTAAGAGTTTTTCGCTATTTTTACAATTGTGATTGAGGTGGTTGTTTAAGTCGTTTTTCCTGCATTTGACTGTCTGAAATTTGATTCTGCGTTATCAAGTAAGATTCTACTCCTCATCGGTTGTATACCGGAAAATCTCTCCTGCAACTGACAGTTACTAGTATATGCATACTGTCAGTTTCTTTAAATTAAATATATAGTACTGTAACTTAAGAGGTCTCTGCTTGTAGTTTATTTGAAGCACGACAACTGCTGTGTTAATTATTATGATTTATTGCTTTAAAATGCTATACAAAGGAAGTATTTTTTTTCCTTTTGAACCAGAACATCCTCAAAAGTGGAGCTTTTAAAATTGACTTGAATAACTTGTGAGCTCAGCGTAATTCACACATAATTATTCTGGTACGTCACACACCAATAATAGAAAGAAATAGGAAAAAGGCAACCAATGAAAGGGTTGATAACAGTTAAAGGAAACGTCTTGTTAAAAGTGCTTTGTTTCGTGAATGGACTGCTCCTGTCTTCTAGTTGCGAGTGATCTTTCTGTTGTAAGCTATATGAAGGAAAAGGTCGCAGGTTAGGCACGTAAGTGCATATAATGGCGAATTAACTATAAGGGCATGCAACCCAATTCCTATTTTTATCGATATAAATACGATATCTCAATATTGCTATCAAATTTTAGGTATAAGCGAACATGAGATTGTTAGCATAAAATCTTTTTCCTTTTTTAAGAATTGTAGGCGTGGATTTCTAATAAATGAAAGATTTCTATGAATTTCAATCCTGTATTATGAGCATACAGTTAGTTCTTCATGTGTATACTAAATAATATATACATCGATTTAATGAGACTTATGAGTCGGGGTGTTTTACTCGCTTGTGGGTTGTTTTGGACATAGAAGAATTGATGAGGATATAGATGTCTTTTTTTTTCTTTGATCCATTCCATACACAAAAGCCAGCTTTGTAATGTTTTAAGCGTAAAAACTTTCCAACACCAAGAACTTGAATAGCAGAACGCTCAAGAAAGGCTAAATTCAAGCAACTCGTAAGCTTCACTTGAAGGACTACCAGGTTTTGAGATTGTATGTATTTTCTGCTTGAATAGCAAACACTTCAAAACGCTTAGAGCTTGATTAGGTATCTAGACAAGTACCAGCAAGACCCTTGTCAATCATTTGTCTACTTGCATAGCACTTTAAAAGCCGAAACACACATGTGAAATGAACCGGTATGAGGCGACAAAAGCTACTCATAATGCATTATAAAATGGCATTGTGTTAATGCACAATTTGATCATCTGCAAATAGTGAAAACTGTATTGTTCAATGATTAAGAAATTGCTGTTCTATGTTCAGAAAAGAAACAGTCCAGCATAGATGTAATGTTTGTGACATTGCCTGCTTTTTTATTCGAAGTATGTGATCATCTAAATTTGGTAGCCCAAGTACCCCGTTTCCACATATATCCTGATTTTCCGAAATAAACATGCAGGTAGCGTACTTTGTTGGAATTCAAGTAGATGATGGCTGTAAAAATCAAGGGACACAGCCTCTGCGTCCTGAAATGAAACAACTTAGTGTTGTCGGAGCTGTCAAAGTTGCCGTGAGAGGCTTGTCGATGGGGGGCAGTACCTCCTACTCAGTATAATACGTTTACACGGTCATGTACGTAAACACATTTTTTTTATTCACTACGATTTATAAGAGCCCTTGAGCAATAGTATTCAAGGAGAAATATGATAGAATATGGGGAACGGGGCGTCGTTACTGTTTGTCGATCAATAAGCTATTGTCAGCAATGACTTTTAATACATCATTTTTTTTCCTTAATCGAATATGTTAATATTGGATTGAATGTGACTAAATAATGCAATATGGCTTTTTTATTTTATTTTTTTCAAATTCCATTTTCATAAAAAGATTCTGCAAGAAGTTAGGCACTTTTTTTAGTTAAGATTGGTTAATTCTAACAAATTATCTAAGCATAGTCGTGGACAAGAAAAGTTGTCTAATTTATATCATTGAAGCATTTGTTTTTTTTTTGTTAAAATTTGGTATTGCTGCTTGCTTTGCGGTCCTCCTTTCATACTTAAAAGTTTATACACCATGTACAAAAAATTATTTCACAACTTTAAATCTTCCTGTACTCAACAAACACTAACAATATAACTTGTAAAAACAACAAACTTTGTATGCATTATTGAAGAAAATAGTTAGCTGAAAAATCTAATCTCAAAATGGTCTCAGATTTTAACACCATATCTCTAACACTATGCATTGTCACACTTTTCACTTTCTTCACACTTTCCTCACAACATTTTCACCACCTCGAACATCACCATTCTGTTCTTAAACATCACAAACATCACCATTCCATTCTCAGACATCACTTTCCCTTTCTCAACCCGTTCGAGCTAGAAGATTCCAAAGTCACCGATGGTGGCGGCTCCATGTTGGCCACAGGCGGCACATGGACCCTCCTGAAAAAAAGCATAGGCATCTCTGCCATGCACATGCAACTTCTCTACGATAACAAGATTGTCATTTTTGATCGCACAGATTTTGGCCCATCCAACCTAACCCTTCCCGACGGGAAATGCAGGTTCAACGATGCCAAAATGAAGAAGGACTGCACTGCTCACTCCGTTCTATATGATGTTACGACTAATACATATCGTCCCCTCATGGTGCAAACCAACGTTTGGTGCTCATCAGGCGCGGTTCACCCTGATGGAACTCTAGCGCAGACGGGAGGGTACAATGTTGGAGAGAAGAAGATCCGCCTCTTCACTCCATGTATGAACAAAACGTGTGACTGGGTGGAGTTACGCCAGGACTTGACAGTTAAACGATGGTACGCCAGTGACCAAATTCTTCCGGATGGAAGTATAATCATTGTCGGAGGGATTGATGCATTTAGCTACGAGTTCTTTCCAAAGAATCCGAACAAGAACCAAAACATGGACGTATACGAACTACCATTTCTGAAAGAAACGACTGACCCTGTGGAGCTCAACAACTTGTATCCGTTTCTACACTTGTTGCCAGACGGTAATCTTTATATATTTGCCAACAACCGTTCTATATTGTTTGATTACATCAATAACAAAATCATTAAGGAGTTCCCTGTTATTCCGGGCGAAAAGCGAACGTACCCATGCACCGGATCATCTGTTCTGCTTCCTATCCAGTTTTCCCCGGGGAAAGAGGGGGAGTCGCCTCTGGCTGAGGTGATGGTGTGCGGCGGAGCGAAGGGCGGGGCCTTCCTCAAGTCTGGAAAGGGAATTTTCGACGTGGGCTCGAGGACTTGTGGACGATTACGCGTCACCGACCCGGATCCACAATGGGTCATGGAAGAGTTGCCAATGCCTCGAATCATGCCCGACATGATATTACTACCTACGGGCGACGTTTTGCTGATAAATGGTGCCAAGAATGGTTCAGCAGGATGGGAACAGGGGGAGGTACCGGCTCTTAACCCAATTCTTTATAAACCGGATGAAAACGACCCGGCCCGAAGGTTCGAGATATTGAATCCTAGTACCATCCCAAGAATGTACCACTCGGCCGCGATACTGATGCCAGATGGCAGAGTTTTAGTGGGTGGAAACAATCCACATGAGTACTACAACTTCACGGGAGTGAGGTATCCAACTGACTTGAGCTTGGAGGCCTTTTCACCTGACTACATGCATGCAACCTATGATCTACAGAGGCCTACTATAGATATGGTGGGGACTCTAAATTCCAACGGGATATCGTACGGTCAGAAACTCTCGGTCGATTTCTCGGTGAAACTCCCCGTTCGTGATCGAGGGATAACGGTAACTATGATGTTCCCGCCGTTCCATACGCATTCTTATGGAATGAATCAACGGTTGCTCGTGTTGCCACTTAGCGACTTCGAGAGAGTCTCGGCTTTGTCGTATAGAGTAACGGTGCATGCGCCGCCAACACGTAATTTGGCACCACCCGGGTACTATATGTTGTTCGTGATGAACAATGGAGTACCAAGCCACAGTGTATGGATCAAGATTAAATGATGAGCACAAAAATTAAACTTTATGGTAGATTTTGATGTTTTAGAATAGGTCTTTTGGAATAGAGTGTAAAGCATAGTGTAAAATTGTAAATACTTTTGTACTATAACTTAATGTTACCAGTGCAATTCAGATCTTGATATATATACGTTCTCATATTTATTTGTAATATTATTTGAAGCAACTATACCAGAGGGTTAAACAAATTCGAAGGTGTGTATTGAGATAAAGTAACATCTAGCTAGGTTGGTAATTAATAATATCATTTATATGATCTTAAATATGTGACAGCCTTATGATTGATTGTAATTTATAAGTTGTCGTTTAAGTAGTACACATTTAATAATGTAATGAACGTAACTACTTATTAATTACCTATAATGTGGCTAAAATAACACTAGTCCCTACCAAATTGAGGACAGAAATTTGTTGGCCAAAATATTATGTAATTTGATCATAAAGTAAAAATAAATGGCCAATTATATACCTATATATGTGCAATCAGCTCAAATTACCACGATATTGCACTTGACATGAGGCCAAAAACTTAAACTGAGCAGCCAGAATCCTTAACAGAACAGAAACAGTGACTGTTATTCAGCACTTTCCATCACCAAAAAACAAATTTACCAAAATACTACAAGAATCTTTCCTCATAATCGAAATTGAAAAAGACAACTCCACCCTAAATAAATATAAAAAAAAGTCACCAACTTTTCCCCCCCTTATTACTAACATCCGTTACTCCAATCCGCGGTGCCATAAATTCGAAAAAGAATTAAAATAACAACAACAACAACTAATCACTAAAACATAGCACCAAAATCAGCTAACTAACAACCCTCCCAAAAGTAAATACAAAACAAAAATCACTCCCCTTCCATATCAAAATCCCAACAAACACACAAATTTTAGCTAACATTTGTAACTAATTAATTACACCACAGTTATACACAATTTCATTCTCCGTCTAGCAGAGTTTCAAAATGCCAACCAATCCAAATAAATAAATAAAAAATAAAAAACCAATAGTCCCATTTTTCTCCTAATTACTTAACGTAACTAACTATAAATTCCGTCACCGTTACTTATTTTTTTTTCATAACAAAAAACAAAACAGAGTGTACTCTGTTTTTACTCTGCCATGGCATTCAAGAACCTCTCACTATTCCTCTTCTCTCTGCTCCTCCTTCTCTCTCTAACCACCACCATCCTCTCCTCCTCCTCCACTTCCTCCGCTTCCCCAGGAAAGAAAAACCCACGTGTCAAATCCTCTTTGGACCCCACCTCCTTCCACCTCACCTCCCTCACCACCCCCCACGGCGGCGAATGGAGCCTCCTCCAAGAATCCGTCGGCGTCTCCGCCATGCACATGCAGCTCCTCCACAACGACAAAGTCGTCATCTTTGACCGCACTGACTTCGGCTCCTCGAACCTAACCCTACCCGTCACCAAATGCCGTTACAACGACGAAATCGTACAACCAAAGGACTGTACGGCACACTCCCTATTATACGACGTCGCTTCCAACACGTACCGTCCGTTAACGGTGCAAACGGACGTGTGGTGCTCCTCCGGCGCCGTTAGTCCAACCGGGACATTAATCCAAACGGGTGGCTACCATAACGGTGACCACAAGATTAGGCTCTTCGAGCCATGTAACGACTTTGAATTTTGCGATTGGGTCGAGCTCGAGCAGAACTTGACCGTCCAACGATGGTACGCGTCGGACCAAATCTTGCCCGACGGACGTGTGATCATCGTCGGCGGGAGACGAGCTTTTAGTTACGAATTTTTTCCGAAGGAAACGACTTTTGGCGACGATAGTAATAGGGACAAGAACGGAGTAATAAGCTTCCCTTTCTTGAAGGAAACTACCGACCCGAAAGAAGAGAACAATCTCTACCCGTTTTTGTATCTTTTGCCAGATGGGAATCTGTTCATTTTCGCTAATCAGAGGTCATTAGTGTTGGATTATGTTAACAACAGGGTGATTAGAGAGTTTCCGTTGATCCCGGGTGAAAAAAGATCGTACCCCGCTACCGGGTCATCCGTAATGCTGCCGTTGAGATTGGATGGTTTCCCTCCGACGAGTTTTCCGGCGGTGGAGGTGATTATCTGCGGTGGCGCGAGGGGCGGCGCTTATATAAAAGCGGTTAAGGGTGTGTTTATTCCGGCTTCGAAGACATGCGGGCGGTTAAAAGTGACTGACCCGGATCCGAAATGGGTCATGGAGTATATGCCGATGGGTCGGGTCATGCTGGATATGTTGATTCTACCAACCGGGTCGGTTATTTTGTTGAATGGAGCGGGCAAGGGGACTGCGGGTTGGGAGTCGGCGGTTGAGCCGGTTTTGAACCCGGTTTTGTATGAGCCGGATGGATTGGATGGGAGGAGATTCAGTGTGCTCAACCCTACGACGATAGCGCGGATGTACCACTCGGCTGCCACATTGCTGCCAGATGGGAGGGTATTAGTGGGCGGGAGTAATCCGCATAGGTGGTATAATTTTACGAATGTTAAGTACCCTACAGATTTGAGCTTGGAGGCGTTTTCGCCTCCCTATTTGGCTGCGGAGTATAGTCATTTGAGGCCGTCTATCTTGGCAGTTGAGGGTCCGATTGATGAGGCGTTATCGTACGGTCAGCAATTCTCGATTAACTTTGGAATGGGGCTGTATCAGCCTGTTGGGGAATTCACGGTAACGATGGTTGCGCCCTCGTTTACAACGCATTCGTTTGCAATGAATCAGAGGCTTATGGTGTTGCACGTTGTGGGAGTACAACAGCTTTCGGCGTTTGACTATAAGGTGACGGTATATGCGCCGGGCTCAGCGAATATTGCGCCTCCGGGTTATTATATGGTGTTTGTTGTGCATCAGGGTGTTCCTAGTCATAGTGTTTGGATCAGAATGAAGTGATTGGTGATCTGGTTTAGCTTGGTGGGATGAATTCTTTTGTGATTTAAAGAAAAACTTGATTCTTTGAGATGTGAATTCTATTGACAAATTTTGTTACGTGGTGATTAAATACATGCATGTTGTTGTTGCCAATGATTAAGTCATGTTCAAGTTGACCAATCTCTACTGGTCACAAAATTTCAATCATTTTTGTTTTTTGCTGAATGGACACTACTGAAATTGAGTATATATTATGAGTTGTGACAATTCAAAAAGTGTTGCCAATGATTAATTCATTATTTTATGTTTCTAGTAGTCATGTATCTCGTGCAACAATTGCTAAAATATCTTGAATTCACACTACTACTAAGGTTGAGAAAGCCTTAATGTCAGTGAATTGTGACAATGTCATAAAATGTCCACCTAACTGTTTAATAGCACTCTGCCATTAGCTTATGAGTTATGAGTATTAAAATGTCTATTCATTGATATCTTTACAAAAACATTGTCCAAAAAAGAAGTTTTAAACTTTTAATAGTTAAATGATATATATGACTCGTTTTGCAATGTGTGTAACCTTCGAATCTAGTTTTAAAGCCTCAATTTTTGTGAAAACAAGTGAGTAAACAGTTATAATAACTCTGTTTTGATGGGAATGTGAATAAGTTACTCTTATCTTGTTTATTTGACTCCTTGAATAGTAGTCATTGGGTATTAAATACTTCAACTGCATTTTGCATGTGCATCAAACAGAGGGTGAGCTACAGACTTTAGGACATATGAGCCATGTTTTTATATCATATATATTTGTAGACTGGTGATAGTGATGGAAGATGATGAATGATGAATGATGACAGCCATAAGCATTTAAGGTGTGTATAAATATAGGACAGGAAAGTGTCCCAGACTCTGCCTTCTTTAGTTCGTGCATTTCCCTTAAATTAAATATTATAGCAGCTATCTTTCATATGGTAAAAAAGAAGAAAAAAAAATAAGAAAAAAAAAGGAACAAAACTAGATTGGAGATGCGGGGTATCGATCCCCGTACCTCTCGCATGCTAAGCGAGCGCTCTACCATCTGAGCTACATCCCCGTGTTGCTGTGCTTATGTAATTTGTCTCTCAACACCCTATTAATTAATTTATATTACATGCTTGCTATTTTAATAATTTTCTATGAAAGAGAAAGACATCGGTTCTTGTATCTTTTTGTTTGGAGTAAAGGCTTGCTATCGACAAATAAATAAACTATATTCAATACAAATAAAAACTACGCCAAATGGAAGGGCAACTATAGAAGTCAGAAGTAGCTAGCCTATTGTAGTCGGGCCTAACCAAAGCGTTCAATCATATTTAGGAATGGAGTCTTAAGTAGGAGGCTAATCTTCAGCTCGAAAAGTTCTTTTCGTGTATGATCACTAGTTCAAATACGCACGAACGTTTCATTCCAATTTAGTCAAATAGTGAAGAAGATTCCATTAGTAATGAAAAAAAACTAACTAGTAACAACTTCTTACAAATCAATATCGTTTACTTCTTAGGCATCCATAGTTAATTTGATAAACTAAAACTCCTTTCTCCTTTTTCATTTTTTCCTTAATAAATGTTCGTAGTTGGTGCATATTTCAGACTGAATAAAGTATTTATAAGTTAGCTATTGGAATTACAAGTGGGCTAGCCTAGCGATTCATTACTTAACCAGGCCCAAAATTTGTGTAGACTAAAAGTGAAGCCGCAACAAAGTTAAACAAATAAAAGGCAGGCAAATTATTATAATCCCTAAAAGTGGAAAAATTATTATATACATCTGTTGCATGTACAACCAATGCTTGAGATTACAAGGAGATTTCTATATTGTAGGAAGCCGGTTGTCCTTTTAGGTCCGACCTCTCTCTTCCACTTAACCACCCAACACCTCATCCCCACCGTGTATTGGTAGTGGACGCACATGCATCAGATGCATCAAATAATCTCTCCTAAAAGTGATGCGGCTACTGCCATGGAGATGATGGAGAGGAATAGGCCTACGCTGATGCGTTGGAGGCCAGAGATGCCGGTGCAAGGATCATGATGAGTATAAATACAGGGAAAACGGGAAGGGAGGCTGGTGGGACTTTTAGAGAGCCGAGCTTTGTATGTGTTCATGGTGGCGGCTTGTTGGACTCGGAATGTGGAGAGTTGAGCATTACGGTGCATGCGAAGATTAGGAGGATTTTTTAGAAAGAAAAAAAAGAGATAATCACCCGCATGGTTCGAAGAATTAGTACTTGCTCATCGAAGACGAGGAGGCTTTATACAATTTCTTTATACTTAAGAGTAATATGGTATCCACTATTCATCACCAACGAGAAAACATTTGTAATCACATCATATAGAGAGTAGAGACGACCATATCTAGAACGTCACACCTGCGATTCAAAGAGAGTTAATCAAAACAAATTTAAATATACACTGAACTAATGGTGAATTTCAGTGCTTGCGACATCTCATATTTGGACATTTGCAAAAGCAAAAGGAAATATAACATGATAAAATAGGTTTCTCGAGCTACCCATATATATAGCATAGATCACCGCTTAACGGTAAGCTCCATCTGTAAATGCAATACGTCATCAATAAAATAAACACAATCCTCCTTCATGAAAGAACTCTAAGGCATGTTGAACAATTTGGGATAACCGTACGTAATTCCACTTCCCTTCTATAAATGTATGGTTCAACTTACCAATGCTACATACATTTCTGTGGGTTTTGATCAGACAGCAAACTTGAATTCGACGTCAGACGTTGACAAATCATTTGGTTTTCGCCATAGAAAAGCCCAAAACTATCTGAATCCATGTTGCATCGTGCAGACAAATAGAAGCATTGTTCCCCCCAAGTGACAATGTTGAGTATAAAACCGACCCGATGGGTACAATTTCGCACATTTTTCACGTTTCAGGTCTAAGTAGATAATGCATTGTTGTTTTGGGTGTTCAACCACAAAGGTTTTAATGGGATGGTCCTTGTAGGATCGTTCTATGAAGCGACAGTTGGTGGACGTAGACCCCTTTTTGACATGGAGTAGCTGATGATATGACGCCTCCGCCTTAAAAAGTAGAGCATCAAGTAAATATTTAGTAGCAAATTCCTGATCAAAGTCGTCGCACGTAACAATGTTCCTAAGTTTCTTGCAAGTCATAAAAGGAAAACGAATATATTGTCCCAAGCGTGTGGAGAAGATCTCCTTCTGCTCCTTGGAGTTTTGGTAGTTGGCCTTAATCCATTTTAAAGAAAAATCGTAAATCTCATCCTCTGAGGTGTTGGGTGGCATTTTTTAAATCACAAGTGCAGCACTACTTTCTTGAATTGGGGCGGCTGCTTTATTAAGTATGGTGTGGGGCGACTGATTTAATTAAGTATGGTGCAGGGCCGCTGATTAATCATGGTGCAATTTATGTTTGATAGCAGGCTTCCCACAACATTTGAAGATCATTCCATACAACAAAAACACATACAATTCTTCTCTTATAATTAAGTGTAATTAATAAAAAGAGTGTTGTTAAAGTGTTGTAAGTGTGAGGTAAAAATAGAGAGTTTGTGCGACTTTACTACGGTAAAAAAGTCGGAGTATTGTAATTCCTATTTTTACACTCATTGTGAAGTTCTTCTACCTTGCCCGTAGTTTTTCACCCTAAATTAATTTGGGATTTTTCACGTAAAATATGTGAGTCGTTTATTTTTCGGTCTTTCATTTATTGCCGCGTTTTCGCTCTATCCGAAGGGTCCACTTTACAACAAGTGGTATCAGAGCCTCGATTCATATTCGGGGTCTCGGTGATATCTGTGGGTGTCGTACTGAAATTATTTTTCAGTGATGGTGGTACGTGATGGAAGCAATGACGGCGAAATTCAACAGGAGTAATTTCTCGTTGTGGAAACTGAAGATTAAAGCCATCTTGCGAAAAGATGGATGTATCGCGGCGATCGGCGACAGGCCGGTGGAAATCACAGATGATACGAAGTGGAACGAGATGGACGACAACACTATTGCAAATATTCACCTGACGTGAGGTGATGACGTATTGTCAAGCGTTGAGGAGAAGAGGACAACTAAGGAGATATGGGACCATGTCAACAAGCTGTATGAGGCGAAGTCCCTACACAACAAAATTTTCCTTAAACGGAAATTGTACACACTGAGGATGGCGGAATCTACCCCGGTAACTGAGCACCTCAATGTTTTAAATACTCTATTTTCTCAATTGACGTCGTTGAGTCATAAAATAGAAGTGGTTGAACGTGCTGCAATTCTGCCGCAAAGTCTGCCAGATTCGTATGACCAGCTTGTCATCAACTTAACAAATAATGTCCTCACGGATTATTTGGTCTTCGACGAAATTGCAGTCGCTATTCTGGAAGAAGAGAGTCGGCGTAAGAACAGAGAAGACAGGGAGACAGGTTCGCAACAAGCAGGTGCCTTGTCGGTGACAAGAGGGAGAACAACGGAGCGCGGTGCAAGTGGAAGTAAGAAACCGGGGAGAACCAAGTCAAAGACCAAGGGCAGTTGTTGGCACTGTGGCAAGAAAGGTCACTTGAAGAAGGACTGTTGGAATCTTAAGGATTCGAACAAGAAGAGTTCTGATCCTTAGGGGAACGTTGCTAGCACTTCAGATGATGGTGATGTACTATGCTGTGAAGCAACAACAACTATTCGAGGTATGCGTGGCTTCAATGATGTATGGCTTATTGATTCAGGAGCCAATTTTCATATGACTCCCCGGAGGGAGTGGTTTCATGAGTATACACCGATCGCTGGAGGATCTGTGTATATCTGTAAAAATGAACCTTTGAAAGTTGTTGCCATCGGTACGATCAAGCTGGAGATGCATGACGGGATTGTTCGGACCATTCGAGATGTCCAACACGTGGAGGGATTATGCAAGAATTTGTTGTCTTATGGACAACTGGATGATCTTGGTTGTGAGATTAGGTCGCAAAACAAGATCATGAAAGTTAAAAGGGGTGCGCTTGTACTGATGAAGGTGGACAAGATTGCCGAAAACTTATACATGGTACATGGGAGGGCTCTGCAAGTGGAAGAAGCGTCAGTGGCTTCATCTGAGTCGATTGAGAAATCATCAATGATTTGGCATCAGCGGCTCGGGCATATGTCGGAACAAGGCATGAAGGTTCTTGCAGAAAGAAACTACTTCCGGGCCTCACAAATGTATATTTAGCTTTTTGTGATCATTGTGTTGTTGGCAAGCAACATCGTATAAAGTTTCGTAGTTCAGATTCTAGAAGTAAAGTCATTCTAGAAGTGATTCACTCTGACGTGTGGCAAGCACTAGTACTATCCCTGGGAGGTGCAAAGTATTTTGTGTCTTTTATAGATGATTATTCCAGGAGAATTTGGGTGTACATGATCAAGAGTAAGGCCGAGGTATTCTCGATGTTCAAGATGTACAAAGCGCTGGTGGAACTTGAATCTGGGAAAAAGATCAAGTGCCTGAGATCGGACAATGGAGGGGAATATACTGGCAATGAGTTTGAAGACTTCTGTAAAGATGCTGGGATTAAGAGGCAGTTTACTACGGCATACACTCCGCAGCAGAATGGGGTGGCAGAGCGGATGAACATGACCTTGTTGGATAAAACAAGAGCCATGATGCAGGTTGCAGGCTTAGAAAAGTCGTTCTGGGCAGAAGCAATCAATACCGCCTGTTATGTGGTGAACCGATCTCCGTCAACAGCACTGGGGCTGAAAACACCGATGGAGGTGTGGATAGGTAAAACAGTTGATTATTCTAGTCTCCATGTATTTGGGAGTCCCGCTTATGTTATGTTCAATACTCAAGAGAAAACAAAGCTGGACCCAAAATCCAGGAAGTGTTTGTTCTTAGGGTATGCTAAAGGAGTGAAAAGGTATCGATTGTGGGACCCCAATGCCCACAAGATAGTTGTAAGCAGGGATGTTATCTTCACGGAAGATAAAAAAGGAAATGATAGCAGTACAGGGGAATATCCAGAAACTACGACAGTAGTAGTCAAGAAGGATGCTGAGCAGGATGGCCCTATTGAACCAGAGCATGAACCTGAGGAGACAACGGAGTCAGGAGTCTCGAGGATACGTCGATCGACACGTATCAAGAGACCACCAGGCTGGCACTCAGATTTTTCTATGGAGAATAATGTTGCATATTGTCTTTTAACTGAGGACGGGGAGCCATCAACTCTTCAGGAAGCAATGAGTAGTTCAGATGCAGCTCAGTGGATGGTAGCAATGCAGGAGGAAATTGAAGCACTCCATAAGAATAAGACGTGAGAACTTGTGTCTCCAGCACAAGGGAGGAAACCCATTGGCAACAAATGGGTGTACAAAATCAAACGT
Organism: Linaria vulgaris; assembly: GCA_948329865.1. Classification (NCBI taxonomy): domain Eukaryota; kingdom Viridiplantae; phylum Streptophyta; class Magnoliopsida; order Lamiales; family Plantaginaceae; genus Linaria; species Linaria vulgaris. The sequence goes on along the minus strand of OX415254.1, from coordinate 103,613,735 downwards.
AACAGTGATGACCAAGTGGAAAGGTATCGTGCACGATTGGTGGTGAAAGGATATGCTCAGAAGGAGGGGATTGATTTCAACGAAATATTTTCTCTGGTGGTCCGAATGACAACTGTGCGGGTGGTTCTGGCGATGTGTGCTACATTTGATTTACATCTTGAATAGTTAGATGTAAAGATGACTTTTCTTCATGGTGATCTTGAAGAAGAAATTTACATGCTCCAACTAGAAGGATTTATTGAAGAAGAAAAGAAGAACTTGGTTTGCAGGTTGACCAAATCTTTGTACGGTCTCAAACAGGCACCGAGGTGTTGGTACAAAAGATTTGATTCATTCATTATGAGTCTTGGATACAACAGAATGAATGCAGATCCTTGTGCATATTTCAAGAGATCTGGTGATGACTTTGTTATTTTACTGTTGTATGTTGATGACATGTTGGTTTCAGGCCCCAACAAAGCTCGTATTGAAGAATTGAAGGCTGAACTGGCTAGGGAATTTGAAATTATGGACTTAGGACCAGCAAACAAGATTCTAGGGATGCAAATCCACCGAGACAGAAATAGCAGAAAGATTTGGCTTTCTCAGAGGAACTATCTGTTGAAGATTTTGCGGCGGTTCAATATGCAAAATTGTAAGCCAATCTCTACCCCTCTTCCTGTTAATTTCAAGTTATCCTCAAGTATGTGTCCTAGCAGTGAAGAAGAGAGAAGGGAGATGTCTCGAGTACCGTATGCATCAGCAGTTGGAAGCTTAATGTTTGCCATGATCTGTACTAGACCAGACATTGCACATGCAGTGGGAGTGGTTAGTCGATACATGGCGGATCCGGGAAGAGAGCATTGGAGTACAGTAAAGAGAGTTCTGAGATATATTCAGGGAACCTCAGATGTTGCATTATGTTATGGAGGGTCGGGTTTTACAGTCAGGGGCTATGTTGATTCTGATTATGCAGGTGATCTTGACAAAAGCAAGTCCACGACAGGATATTTGTTTACTCTTGCTGGAGGTGCAGTGAGTTGGGTTTCGAAGTTACAGTCATTTGTTGCGACATCAACAATGGGGGCTGAATACGTGGCAGCTACGCAGGCCAGTAAAGAGGCAATTTGGTTGAAAATGGTTATGGAGGAACTCGGACACAAACTAGAGAGTATTTCTCTATTCTGTGACAGTCAGAGTGCGTTGCATCTTGCAAGGAATCCAGCGTTTCATTCCAAGACAAAGCATATTCGGGTCTAGTATCACTTTGTTCGTGAGAAAGTCGAGGAGGGTACTATGGATGTGCAGAAGATTCACACTAAAGATAACATATCTGATTTCATGACGAAGAGTGTTAATGCTGACAAGTTTGTTCAGTGTTGGTCCTCGTGTGGTCTGGTGAAAACGTAAGCAACATGAATGGCGAGGTAGAAAGAATGGTGTGAAGATCTGATTAGTTACTAATCGAATCTTCAAGTGAGAGATTGTTGGGTGGCATTTTTTAAATCACAAGTGCAGCACTACTTTCTTGAATTGGGGCGACTACTTTATTAAGTATGGTGTGGGGCGGCTGATTTAATTAAGTATGGTTCGGGGCGGCTGATTAATCATGGTGCAATTTATGTTTGGAATAACAGGCTTCCCACAACATTTGAAGATCATCCCATACAACAAAAACACATACAATTCTTCTCTTATAATTAAGTGTAATTAATAAAAAAAAGTGTTGTTAAAGTATTGTAAGTGTGAGGTAAAAATAGAGAGTTTGTGCGATTTTACTACGGTAAAAAAGTCGGAGTATTGTAATTCCTATTTTACACTCATAGTGAAGTTCTTCTACCTTGCCCGTGGTTTTTCACCCTAAATTAATTTGAGATTTTCCACGTAAAATCTGTGAGTCGTTTATTTTTCGTTCTTTCATTTATTGCCGTGTTTTCGCTCTATCCGAAGGGTCCACTTTACAACATGAGGTGGCATGAAGCTCATCGCTAGACAAAATTGCCTCAATTCCAATGAGTGGCAAATTCATAACTTCATCTTCATACCTGTTCAAAGATGCAAAACAAGAGACTATAAAGAAAACAAAAGATTAGGGATATCGACATCTAAACCGCCTCAAGTTTGGTCTTAAGTATAAAACCCTTCACAGAAATTTGCATTTGTTCATGTAGGATCAATGACATGCCAAATTTGAGGGAGATGTGAAGATATAAACGTACAATGAAAAACTATATATAAGTGACTCCTTGAGAAGGAAGCTAACGCTCCCTTTTGTATATCGAAAGGACATGCAAGAAGGAAGAATAAGAGGATTTACTCTGATATATCCTTATAGTTATCAACTATAAATTCCTTTGTGGCATCAATCAAGTGTTTAATTTCATCAGCTCTTTGAATGCTAGAAGGAAGGCTTAAATATAATAACGCAGACTTCGTTGTCATTGGCAAATTACTCAATGAGTGGTTGCAATATATCATACATGAAGCGACCTCAAACTTATCAGCAACCCGAAGCACATCCAATAACGCAGGCGTCGTCTTGCTGGTTAATGTATTGCAATACATGAAACTTAATAATTCCATAACCGCAGCTTCCTCTGAAAAATCAAGCAATAAGTTACAATTTCCAAAGCAATTTCACATATTATAGTTATATTGAAGCCAAAAATGTTACATGGCAAAAATCACAAAACTTTGGTCTAGATAAATTACCTCATTACTATCACTACAAGAAAATAGGGCTTTTTCCGATCGGAAATTCGGCCGGAAATAACCCGAATCCGGTTGGGAATGACCTTTTCCCGACCGCATCCCGGTCGGAAAAATTCGGTCGGGATTGCTTCGGTCGAAAATCTTTTCCCGACCGGACCCCGGTCAAAACTCACTTTTTCCGATTTTCCGACCGGAATCCCGGTCGAAAATTGTCTTTCAATCTTTTTCGACCGGAGTTCTGTCGGAAATAATATTCAACTCACTTCCGACCGTAGTGCGGTCGGAAATAATATTTAACAGATTAAAAAAAAATCGGTAATAATTACCAAATTTTTTTTGTGTGTCTTTTTTGAAAGATTTCGATTAATTGTCCCAATATAAAACACAAAAAGTGATTGTTAGTCAAAATAGTGTTGAATTAATGGAAGATATGTTAGAACAAGTGTTTGAAAAAAGAAGTGAAGAAAAAAGTGTTTATTTAAAGATGAAATGAAGTATAAAGTGTTTATATAAAGATAAAATGAAGAGTGAAGTGTTACTTAAAGATGAAATGAAGAGAAATGAGAAAAAATATGTTTATGTTGAAATATTTGCGTTTGTGAAAAAAGTGTTTAAAAATGAAGAGAATAAATGAAAAGAAAAGTGTTGTGTAAATTAGATGAAAATGGTGTAAAAAATGAAGTGTATATATAGAAATTGGAGAAAAAATTTTAATTTTTGGAAATTTTGAATTTTCCACCGAATCTCGCCTAAATTTTCGAGTTTTTCCGACCGGAGTTCGGTCGGAAAAAGTTTGAAATTTGAAAATTTTAAAAGCCCGCCATTTTTTTATTTCCAGATTTTCCAACCGGAATCCGGTCAGAATTGTATTTCTGCCCAGATTTCCGACCGAAATTTCGGTCGGAATTCCGATCGAAAATAATCATGAATATTATTTTCGACCGAACTCCGGTGGAAATACTCAAAGTAATTGATTATTTGCTTGATTTTAGAAAATTATTGATGTGTTTGTGAATTTAACTATAGAATTTCACTAAAAATACAAATTGAACTAATATTTAGTTAGTTTAATGTTCTTTTGGAATAATAATTAGTTAATATTAATTAACATAGTAAGTTTACTACTAATCTTGTTTTAAGATCTACACATATATTAATCATACATAGTATATAGTACTCTCTCATTTGCGATTAGCATTCGTTACAAACGTTAGCATAGTAAAGACAATTGTGATATATATATATATATATATATTTAGATGTTACGTGAAATTAACATAATCATAAGTAGTTATTAGCGACATATACCGATCTATTTACAAGTGACATTATGAGTCGACGCTTCAAATGATTCTTTAACGTGCAACAAAATATTTTTTTTGTAACTAATATATAACTAGTATTGTTGTAATTTATCATACGATTTATCTAAAATTGGAGCGCGAAATAGTTGATTTAAAAATATGAATATTATTACCGACCGCATTCCGTCTGGTCGGAAATAACCCTAAACCCTAATATTACGAACCGGATTCTGGTCGGAAATAACTCGCCAAAGTATCTCGACCGGGATCCAGTCGGGAAAATCGGAGTTTAGTTTCTCGATTGAACTCTGGTCGGAAATATCATTTCCGACCGCAACCCGGTCGGGAGCGGTCAGAAAACCTCCGACCGAATTCCGGTTGAGAAAAACGGTCAATTCTTTTAGTATATATACACGCAAAACAACATGTAGAAGCAAATCTCACCAAAAATAAAAGAATTCCTAGTAATGTATATCTCTAGAAACAAGTTTGCACTAAAATATATAGGCCTAAAAGTAAGATCCATATGAAAGATGGTAAAAAATGCAGTCAATCGCCAAACAAAATTAGAAATACTTAGTTAATTACATCAAATGACGTACCGCGTCTATTAATTTTCAGAGTTTTGTGTCTTTGCTCCGATTCCATCATGGCATTTGAGAACAACTGCACAATATGTTGGGATTGGAAAATTCTTCATTCAACAATACGAATGAATTACAATAGGAGGAGCAACTCTCTCACTCGACTATTACAAAAAACCAACCCTCAAATCTCACGTTTTAGCTCTACGGCTTTTTCTCTCTATTTTCTCTCGGTGTGTGTTTTGTGTAGTTTGTGGATGATTGTTGAATTCCTCTTGAAGCTCTATTTATAGGCACTGAATTTGGAGAAGCCGTCAAAGGAATAGTTGGAGTCGTGAAAGGAATAGTAGCCGTCAAAGGAACAGTTGGAGCCGTGAAAGGAATAGTAGTCGTCAAAGGAATAGTTGGAGCCGTAAAATGAATAGTTAGAACATGTGGGGGGCTGGTACAACAAATCTCCCCCTCCAGCCCAACTATGTTCGTACACAGACCAAGTTTCTCTCGTGTCACCGCTTTCGTTAGCATATCTGCAGGATTCTTGCTTGTGTGAATCTTAACCAGCTTCAATAGTTGTTGCTCCATCACTTCGCGTATCCAGTGATACCGAATGTCGATATGTTTTGTACGGGAATGATACATTGCATTATTGCTGAGGTCTAGAGCACTTTGACTATCGCAGTGAATAATGTACTCATTTTGTGTACAACCTAGTTCTTGAAGAAAACGCTTTATCCATAATAACTCTTTCCCTGCTTCCGCTACAGCAATGTACTCGGCTTCAGTGGTGGATAAAGCAATGCACTTTTGCAGCTTGGACTGCCACGAAACAGCTCCCCCTGCGTAAGTGAATATGTAACTTGATGTAGATTTTCTACTATCAAGATCTCCTGCCATGTCGGCATCTGTGAAACCATTCAGAACTGGCTTTGCTCCCCCGTAACACAAACATATGTTAGACGTACCTCTCAGGTACCGAAGAATCCATTTAACCGCCTCCCAGTGTTCTTTCCCTGGATTTGACAAATATCTGCTAACAATACCAACTGCATGAGCAATATCTGGCCTAGTACACACCATCGCATACATCAGACTTCCCACTGCCGAAGAATATGGTATCGCCTCCATATCTTCTTTCTCTTTCATCGTAGAAGGACACTGTCTCTTGCTTAACTTGAAGTGATTTGCAAGCGGAGTCGAAACAGGCTTTGCTTTACCCATGTTGAACCTTTTCAGAACTCGTTCAACGTAATCTTCTTGAGATAAGTACAACTTTCTCATTTTCCTGTCTCGCGTGATTTTCATGCCGAGAATCTGTTGTGCTGCACCCAAGTCTTTCATATCAAAGAACTTGGACAAATCTTTCTTCAAGTTGTTGATTAGCGATGCATCCTGGCCAACTATTAACATATCATCGACATAGAGCAAAAGGATGATAAATTTACCATCAACGAACTTCTTCAAATAAACACACTGGTCTGCCGCAGTCCTGTTATACTGGTGACTCGCCATGAAAGAGTCAAACTTCTTGTACCACTGCCTCGGAGCTTGCTTTAGGCCATACAAACTTTTCTTCAATTTACAGACAAGATGCTCCTTGTCGCGGACTTGAAAACCTTCGGGCTGCTCCATGTATGTCTCTTCTTCTAGATCACCATGAAGGAATGCAGTTTTCACGTCCATCTGTTCAAGCTCCAGATCCAAACTGGCAACTAACCCAAGTATAACACGGATTGATATCATCTTCACCATTGGTGAGAATATCTCGCCAAAGTCAATGCCTTTCTTCTGTTGGAATCCTTTGACGACAAGCCTGGCCTTATATTTCACAATATTTCCACGACCATCTTTCTTGAGTTTGAACACCCATTTATTCTTCAGTGCTCTCTTTCCCTTCGGAAGTTTCACAAGCTCATAAGTTTGATTCTTTTGCAAAGAATTCATTTCTTCTTCCATGGCTTGCCTACAGCTTTCTTTGTCACTGTGAGATTGAATTTCTTTGAAACTTTCAGGCTCCCCCTCACTCGTAAGAAGGATATATTCTGATGCAAGATACCTTGTTGATGGTATCGACACACGTCCAGATCGTCGAGGTTCACCATCTTCTTGTAAAGGAGCTGAGAGCTCCCACTGCTCAGCACCTTCATCCTCGTCAGCATCGTCTACATTATCTTGGACATCCTCATTTTCAATATGAGGTTCTGGTGGTGAAGTAACTTCTTCCGGAGCACTAGTACGTTGTCGAACTGGAGCAGTTGGAGTATGGTCATAGAATTGATTTTCGTAGAAAATCACATCTCTACTGCGGATAACTTTCTTGGATTGTGGATCCCACAATCTGTAACCAAATTCTTGATCACCATTGCCAATAAAGATGCATGGAGTTGACTTGAGATCAAGTTTCTGCCTGAGCTCCCTCGACACATGTGCAAAAGCCTTGCACTTGCACCCGAACACTTTTAGGTGAGAATATGAAATATCCTTCCCTGTCCATATCTTCTCCGGAACATCAAAGTTCAAAGGAACTGACGGTGTCCTATTTATCAGATAACAAGCTGTGAGGACTGCTTCGGCCCAGTATGCTTTAGGCAGCTTAGCCATACTGAGCATGCAACGAACTTTCTCCACAATGGTGCGATTCATTCGCTCAGCAACGCCATTATGTTGTGGGGTCCTTGGCATCGTCTTCTCGTGCCTAATGCCATGTTCAGTGCAATATGCTGCAAATTCTCGAGAAGTGTATTCGCCTCCATTGTCTGAGCGAAGGCACTTCAACTTCTTCCCTGTCTGTCTTTCCACCAACGCATGAAATGCTTTGAAGCAATCAAAAACTTGATCTTTTGATCTTAAACAGTAGGCCCATAATTTCCGTGAAGCATCGTCAATAAAGGTCACAAAATATTTGCTTCCACCGAGAGATTCTTCTTCTATCGGTCCACACACATCAGAGTGAACGAGACTCAGTAACTCGGAGCGTTGCTTCCTGGTGGAACTGAAAGAAACTCTATGTTGTTTCCCGAACAAACAGTGCTCGCAAGGATCTAGTGCAACATCCTTTGTAAGATTGATAGCATCATTCTTGGCTAGTGTAGCCAAGCCCTTCTCGCTCATATGCCCAAGTCTTTTGTGCCAAAGATTTGGTGACGCCTCTTCTTCAACGGCGTTGAGACTTAACTCGCACAATTTTGTATGAGTTTTGAATAGCGTGCCACAAATATGACCCCTCGCAACAACTATCACACCTTTCGACAACTTCCACGTGCCATTTTTAAAATTACTTTCATAACCCTGTCGGTCAAGGGCTAGACCTGAGATCAGATTCAGCCTGAGATCCGGAACATGGCGCACATACTTGAGGATAAGAGAGCATCCTATGTTGGTTTTCACGTGCACGTCACCAACACCAACTACACTAGAGTAACTGGTGTTACCCATCTTTACGGTACCAAAGTCCCCTGATTTGTATGTAGCAAACAAATCACGATGTGGAGTGGCGTGAAATGAAGCTGCAGAGTCAATCACCCACTCAATATCTTGGTTGCCTACATGTAGGCATGTCTCGTCTCCATAAGAAACAAGAGCAATTTCCGATGATACTGTGACAATGGTTTCACCTTCATCCTTGTTGGAGCTTTGGCCGGTTTGGGGTTGATCCCTCAAAAGCTTTCGACAGTCCCTCTTCATATGACCATAAATTCCACAATAATTACAGTTTCCGTTGAATCGACTAGAGTTGTCAAAAGATTTACCTCTCTCCTGGGATCTACCTCGATCTTGAGATCGTCCATGATTTTGACCTCGACCTCTGCCTCTGCCTCTGCCACGACCTCTTCCTCTACCTCCACCTCTGCCTCTACTTTCTGACACAAGAGCATAAGATTGGTCGGCACTGACTTCTCTTCTTCGGGCTTCTTCGTTCAGTAAAGCATCTGTCACCATTTGCATCGATACTTTACCGTCGGGGGCAGAATTACTGAGGGTGACAATAAGAGTCTCCCAATTGTCCGGTAGGGAACTTAGAAGTAGTATCGCTTGTTCCTCGTCTTTGAGGTTCCAATCGGCGGCAGCAAGCTGGTTTACGAGGTCCTGGAACTAACTCGTGTGCTCTGGTATAGACGTACCACTACGAAGCTTGTGGTTTACTAAACGTCTCATCAACAAGGTCTTGTTACGTGCCGTCTTTGCCTGATACATGTTCGCAAGCTTGTCCCACAACGTGTGGGCACTCGTTTCCTGTGCGACATGATGGAACACGCTATTGTCAATCCACTGACGAATCTGAGCAACGGTCTTCTTGTTCAACTTTTTCCAATCGTCATCACTTGTCTTCTCGGGTTTGACACCTTTATTTTCGATTGGCCCGGCTAAATCCTTCAAATTTAGGAAATCCTCTATGCGCGGCTTCCACATGTTGTAATTAGTAGGCGTCAATTGCATCATCGTGTCCGACGTTGAATTTTCCATGTTAAAATTCAACAAGCTTGCTTGTACCCAAATTTAGAAGCTGAATTTGGGGAAACGGAGCGCACGGTTGGATCCGGAACGGTCGAAAACCTTGGGAACAGTTCTGACTTTGTCAAAAACCGACAAGAATTGAGTTGAACCGGACCAAAAGAAGTTGGAGGGAATTGAACCAGACCAAATCCGGTTGGACCAGTCGTTGACCGGTCAGACCAGCAGCTGGCTGGGTCAGGATCTGGGCGGGTCGGATCGGGGTCGGATCGGGATCTGGACTTCGTCTTCTTCGCCCGTCAATTCGAGTTCGGCCGAGTTAACTCGCCGTTAACTCGGTCGGCGTGAAACGACGCTTTCCAGCAACCGAAAAATCTCGAAAAATATATTTTCGGAATCCTCGTAACACGAGCTTCGCAACGGTAGTAACAAAACACGATTTTGGGACGGAAAAATTTTGACGTCGAATTGGGTCGTCTTCGATCGTCACTTTCCGGCGATCGAAATAGCTCGAAAACTATATATTCGGAATCGTCAGACCGAGAGCTTCACAACCGTGATAAGAAACCAAGGTTTCGGGACGAAAAATTTCGGACGAAATTTTACCGTGGCTCTTGATACCACTTTGTTGGGATTGGAAAATTCTTCATTCAACAATACGAATGAATTACAATAGGAGGAGCAACTCTCTCACTCGACTATTACAAAAAACCAACCCTCAAATCTCACGTTTTAGCTCTAAGGCTTTTTCTCTCTATTTTCTCTCGGTGTGTGTTTTGTGTAGTTTGTGGATGATTGTTGAATTCCTCTTGAAGCTCTATTTATAGGCACTGAATTTGGAGAAGCCGTCAAATGAATAGTTGGAGTCGTGAAAGGAATAGTAGCCGTCAAAGGAACAGTTGGAGCCGTGAAATGAATAGTAGTCGTCAAAGGAATAGTTGGAGCCGTAAAATGAATAGTTAAAACATGTGGGGGGCTGGTACAACACAATAGACGTACATTAAACTGCACAATAGACGTACATTAAAGTGAAATACGTAAACCTTAACTCACATGTATATAAGGACGAATTGTTAAAAATGCACGCTATTTTTTTTTTAAAACGTTAAAATGTATTTTTTTCGGGTCTTGCCAAAATGCCCCATACGTTCAAAAAAAGTTATCAACTGCATAATGCCACGTCAATAAGTTGCTTTGTCACGTCATATTTTTCAACCAAAAAACGTTTTTTAATCAAACCCTTCTAATTTTAAATATTGTATGTGTACTCCAAAATAAATTCCAATTTGCACCCCAATATATATATATATATATATATATATATATATACAATTTTTTTTATAACTTGAAAACTATTTGTAAAAATAATAAAAACATTAACAAATAAAAAAAGATACAATTAAATTAAAAAATAATCATCACTTTTTTGTATCTTGAAAAATATTTGTAAAAATAATAGTTTTTATATATTTATTTAACAATTAAAAGAAATTAAAAAAACAAAAACAATTACATTCAAAAAATTAAAAATCCCATCGCACCACCACCGCTGCCCCCACCACCAACTTCAAATCAACAACAATGGCGTACCTCCTGAAACCCCTGCTCTCCTCAAAGTCAAACCACAAATCAGCATAATACAAAAGCATAATTGCAAAAGATAAGTGTCAACGAGAGTTCAATTTTATCGATTACAAAAGGCTGCTTAGGCGCGCCGTCAAGAACCAGAATTTCCAGCGATTCCCGGCGATTTCCAGCAATTTCCAGCGAATTCCGTCGAGATATGGCAAATTCCAGCGATCGCGGGCAAGATCAATTTCCAGCTGTGGGGGGGGGGGGGGGGGGGGGGGGGGGGGGGAGGGGAAGGGATGAACAATTTTAACTATTTTTTTTATATAAATTTATAACGTTTATATATATATATATTTACAAATATTTCTATAATATATATAAATGTTTTTATTTTTACAAATAATTATATATATATGTTTATATATATATATATACAGATGTTTTTATTTTTACAAATAGTTATATATATGTTTATTGTTTTTATTTTTATGTTTATATATGTTTCTTATTATTATTTATATATATTTATTATTTTTACAAATAGTTATATATGTTTATATATATATATATATCTTTATTATTCTTGTTTATGTATATGGTGTAAATTACTATAGGGTGTAAGTACAATATTTAAAATTACAAGGGTTTGTGTTAAAAACGTTTTTTAGTTGAAAAATATGACGTGACAGAGCAATTTATTGACGTGACATTGACTGTACCGCCACGTAGGCAATTTTAGCCCGAATAAGGGTCGAAGGCATTTTTGATAACTACTTTAAAACTTATGGGGCATTTTGGCAAGATAAAAAAAAATATTTTAAATAAAAAAAGCGGACATTTTTAATAATTTGTCCTATATATATAACCACTACTACCAAAACTCATTGTACCTTACGGAAAAACTGACTTTTTGCTGCTAAGATGGCAGAACAAATATGTAATGTTTTAACTGTTAAAACACTTGACCTATCTTCAGTGAAATTTGACTCGCCGCTATTTGCAGTTTCATCATTTCCTACAAGAGTAACATAAAACTAGATAAGTCTTAGTTTAGACTTTTGAGCAACACAGCATCCAATACACCAAGCATCAAATGCAAAAGATGTTGGAACAACACAAATAGAACTTAGTACATAATAGTTCAACTTAAGTCTGGTTTTTCCAACAAATTATGCAAGAAATGGAACACTTCTTCGTTATTAGCTAAGATATATAACACCAGTACGAGCCAAAATAGTACTAGATTCTACGCATTAAAATTCATGGATTTCAGTAACATGCATGTTGTAATTTCTCAGTGACAAGACAAGATCAAATACACAAAGCAGTTTATAGCAACGATATTGCAAATCATCAGAACAATAGCGAAGCAAGTTTATTAACTCGAAACGACTAAATTAAGGTTTGACTATACGTACCCTCCGCGACAATCTCAATGAGAAGAATCCGGTCGGAAAAATTACGGTCGTTGAAGGCAAAACCGAAGTCCGATAATAATGATGCTTTCAAGTCAACACTTTTCAGGTCCGTATCCCCGATAAGCTCTCGAAGTCTGGTTTTACGTATTCTGTTTGGATCAACTTTCGCTCAATTTCTGGGGGTTTCGTTCAGCGGAAAATTGGTTGGATCACTACAAGAAAAATGGGTCATTAGGGACCGCAAATTAGCGACCGCCAAGCGGTCGCTAGTCTTCAGCGACCGCTGAAGACAACAGCGACCGTTAAGCAGTCCCTATTGAGGTCATTAGGGACCGTAAAATAGCGACTGTTAAGCGGTCCCTAATGACCTCAATAGGGACCGCAATATAGCGACCGTTAAGCGGTCGCCAGACTTTTGAATAATAGGGACCGTCTGGGCGGTCCCTAATGTAGAATAATAGGGACCGCCCAGACGGTCCCTAATTTCTGCAATATGGACCGTTAAGCGGTCCCTAATGACCTCCAGAAAAAATAAAAAAAAATACATTTATATTCCGGATTAAATCCGGAATATAATTTTTTTTATGTAAAATTGTAATTTTAACAAGATCAAAACAATAAAATGATGAATAAAAAGTTAATACAATGACAATTGACATGAAAGAATAAAAGAATGTGAAAAGATGAATAAAATGAGTAATAATATAAAATGAATGAAATCAAAAAACAATTGACAATAGGGACCGTTAAGCGGTCCCTAATCCCTATTGTTAATTTAGGGACCGCTTGGCAGTCCCTACTAATATTCATACATCAAAATTATGAATTTTTCGATAGTTCGAGGTGCCGCGTTGTATTTTTAAAGTCATAATAACCATTGGAATAGTTAAAATAACAATAAGTACAACGACACATTGTATATCTAAACATTATACAAGGAGAACGGGCCGCTTTGAAGATTCTCCTACTGTTTTGTACGACGAATGACATAATGACAAATTAATTCGATCTACATATATACGTATAATTAATGAATACTTGATCTAATGATTATGCCTCATAATCGTATCTATGCTAACGTTTATGAAGTAAATCATAAACACGGATAACAATTACAACTAACTAATGATAATTAATTAGTTGTACATTTGTGAAATATATCTTGAACGTTAATAACTCGATCAATCGCAATTAATCTATTATTTCACAACTAATCTACAATAAGGTTGGTTTTGCAATCATTTATTACTTCAATTTATATATTACAATGAGTTTGGTTGCTTACAATCACAAACACAACAACATCAATAAAACAAAACCGATTTTTAAGTATGAATATTAGTAGGAACCGTTAAGCGGTCCCTAATTTGACAATAGGGACCGTTAAGCGGTCCCTAATTTGACATTAGGGACCGCTTGGCAGTCCCTATTGTAAAATTAGGGACCGCTTGGCAGTCCCTACTAATATTCATACATCAAAATTATGAATGTTTCGATGGTTCGAGGTGCCGCGTTGTATGCTTAATTCATAATAACCATTGGAATGGTTAAAATAACAATAAGTACAACGACACATTGTATATCCAAACATTATACAAGGAGAACGGGCCGCTTTGAAGATTCTCCTACTATTTTGTACGACGAATGACATAATGACAAATTAATTCGATCTACATATATACGTATAATTAATGAATATTTGATCTAATGATTATGCCTCATAATCGTATCTATGCTAACGTTTGTGAAGTAAATCATAAACACGGATAACAATTACAACTAACTAATGATAATTAATTAGTTGTACATTTGTGAAATATATCTTGAACGTTAATAACTCGATCAAGCGCAATTAATCTATTATTTCACAACTAATCTACTATAAGGTTGATTTTGCAATCATTTATTACTTCAATTTATATATTACAATGAGTTTGGTTGCTTACAATCACAAACACAACAACATTAGGGACCGTTAAAATCGAAAATTTTGAATTTTTGGCGAAATTTTTTGGCGGAAGTGAGGGGGAAATTTGAATTTTCACCAAATCAAATCTCAACCGTCGATGAAATCCTAATCTACGGTCATAAGTACCCATCATGTCTTTAACACGGATCGCCATCTTAAACCGTCGATCATCTAAAATCATCCAACGAACAAAAACCAATTGAATATATATATATATATATATATATATATATATATATATATATATATATATATCTCACCACTCTTACACCCATTTCACTATCTCCAAAAAACACTATCTTCTTTTCTTCTTTTCACCAACACAAAAACACTTAATTTTGTTTTCTTATTTTCACCAACACAAAAACTTTTCTTCTTTTCACCAACACAAGATTTTCTTCATTTTATTTTCTTTCACTTTCTTTATTTTGGATCTTCATTTTCTTTTTTTCACCAATACAATCTTTTTTTCTTATACTTTCTTTATTTTGGATCTACATTTACTATTCTTCACTTTTGATTTCATGTTTTTGATTTCATTCATTTTATATTATTACTCATTTTATTCATCTTTTCACATTCTTTTATTCTTTCATATCAATTGTCATTATATTAACTTTTTATTCAATATTTTATTGTTTTCAATTTGTTAAAATTACAATTTTACAAAAAAAAAAACAATTATGTTCCGGATTAAATCCGGAATATAATTGTAGTTTTTTTTATTTTTTCTGGAGGTCATTAGGGACCGCTTAACGGTCCCTACTAATATTCATACGATGAATATTAGTAGGGACCGTTTGACGGTCCCTAATATCAAAATCAGGGACCGTTTAACGGTCCCTATTGTAAAAATTAGGGACCGTCTGGGCGGTCCCTATTATTCCACATTAGGGACCGCCCAGACGGTCCCTATTGTTAAATTTAGGGACCGTTTGGGCGGTCCCTATTGTTCCACATTAGGGACCGTTTGGGCAGTCCCTATTGTTCCACATTAGGGACCGCCCAGACGGTCCCTATTATCAAAAAGTATGGCGACCGCTTCACGGTCGCTATACTGCGGTCCCTATTGATGTCATTAGGGACCGCGTAACGGTCGCTATTTTGCGGTCCTTAATGACCACAATAGGGACTGCTTAACGGTCGCTATTGGCAAACGACCATGGTCAATAGCGACCGCAAAATAGCGACCGCTAGACGGTCGCTACCCCCTCAATAGCGACCACATGGGGGTCATTAGGGACCGCCCAGGCAGTCCCTAATGACCCTTTTTTCTTGTAGTGGATATATGGCCTCTCGGTACAAAATTCATGGAAATGTTGAAAATACATGGAAAAAGATAGAGCAAATTACTTTTTCTGCCCTTTAATTTCGACTATGTTTGCCTTTTGCCCTTTAACTTTCCGGGCTCCACTTTTGCCCTATAATTCTTATATTTTTTACCAAATATGTCCAACGAGCCTGGGAAATAACCCAACGGGCATATTTGGTAAAAAATATAAGAAGTATAGGGCAAAAGTGGAGCCCAAAAAGTTAAAGGGCAAATGGCAAACATAGTCGAAATTAAAGGGCAGAAAAAGTCCATATGTTTATCTTTAATGTACCAACAATATTCGTTTGCAATGCACTGTTAAAGCTAGAAAAATTCGTATTGATAAACTCTTGAGGTGGTGTTTTCTTTAAAAAACCTGACATACTCAAATTTGTATCTATAGTACGCCCTACCACTATATTAATTTTTCTTAGAAAAACACACGTATGCAAGCATATAACATAAAACCCACATATAATATAGGTAATAAACTTGTTATTCTCTTGTAAAATAAAAACATGCAATCATGCGGTATGTTAAGTAAGACACATTCTCCAATAAGTTAAAATAGTTAAATATTCGAAAAAACTAAAATTAATAGAAGAGAAATCAAGTGTGTAAAATTTCAAACAACTAAAGAAGTCGTGTCAAAATCTGCCCAAACTTGCGATACCCAACGATGAAGACGATCTGGTGCTATACACAGATGCTAGTGACCATTGGTGGGCAGCCGTTCTTACAAAAATAGAACTAACATGAGAAGTCCCATGCAGATATTGCAACGGACTATTTGTAGACAATAATGCAGCAAGATGGCACATTAACGAGAATGAGTTCTTTGCAGTTCGCAGCGCATTTAAGAAATGGCCCATGTTTCTACTCGCAAAGAAATATATCCTAAAAATTGATAACACAAGTGTTAAAGCTTTCTTAAAAAACAAAATAAAAAGTAAACCCGAGAAAGCCAGGCTTTTAAGATGGCAAGCTGAATGTCAATATTATGATTTTGACGTTGAAATTATGAAATCTCACGAAAATGTTCTTGCAAATTTCTTAACACGAGATGGAGCCAAGTGAAGCCAACAACATACTCACCAGATGGAGGCATCACAGCGACAGCCTTGAAGAACTAAACAAGACAACTTACGATTAATGCTAAGGCTTCAGGACATGTACAAGAAAAGGATCTTAACAAGGTCCAGACTGCAATGAAAGCCGCAAGGCTTTGCAGTACCATGTTATGGGATAGTCTTTACGGCTCCGTTATGCCAGATGCCTTAGAGTCAAAACTTGTCTCTGAACTACGAGCACAAGACGTTAAAATCGAGTCCGGGGATTCAAGTACGATTCACCCAAACACAGGAGAAGATCCTTATGATGAGGATTCTGAAATCAAGAAATATTCCAAGATGGAAACATTAGAAGAATCAAAGCAGTCTAAAAAATTAGAGGCTGAAGTCAACGAGTTTAATCTTAGACCAAGAACGGAAAAGTCTAAGATCCAGAATGATAACCTTAAACCATCTCCATTGGCTGAATATCAAAGAACATGGGAAATGTTATATACGAGAATGGGACTTGTCCCAGGTAAATCCTTGGCCGACTGGTCGGGAAAATACTCACGAGTTTGGACTCTACCAGGTGTAAAACCGGAGAGTATACTCATGTATATACCAAATTTTAAATATATAGAAGATCGCACGAATTGAAAGTGCATATATAGTATAGATAGCTAAATTAAAGAGATTGGAATCCATTGATGATATAAAAAGGTTACTTGAAATAAAAGATGTAGTTCATATGTACATGGATTAAAGTTTCGGTTCAAAGGTTGGTTTCGGATTCCTAAAAATTGGAAATATTTCGAAATATTTTCGAAACGTTTCAAAATGTTTCGAAAAGTTTCGAAAATGCTTCGAGAAAACTATTAAATATAAAATACATTTTTACAAAAGAAGTCAAATGAATGAATAATTGAAAGAAAAAATATTTTTATTATCATTATTCATAAGTTCGATAAGTTTTTCAAACATATATATCTAACATTTAAAATTATAAAATATGCTTACAAAATCCACAAATTTCTCGTAGTTTAGTATAAGACATACAAAGATTTCCACTTATATATTAATATATTTCGATGAAGTACTTATATAGTTAAATTGCTGTTGTAATTGTCGTTTCCATTTAATTCTTAATTCTTTCGTAAGTATTATCGAGAATACATAAATATTGGAATATTGACCGGACCGCGGGGTGTGAATATTAGCGTGAAGATAGAGAGAAATTTGAAGCTTTTGGCATTAGTTACTCATTATGGCTTTAGCTCAAAACATATTAATAAAAAAAAAAACCAAAAGTAAGATTCTGGGAAATGTATAATAAATAATAAAGAAAGATAACTGTTGTCTATTTCAAAATCACTGTAGGGAAGAATAATACACAAGTTTGCCCATCTGTTTTCTTTAAAAGTGTATTATAAGATGCCTATTTTAACATAACACGCACAAGAAAAGAATGTTCAAAATTTGGTGCATGTTTCAGATTGAAAATTAAAAACTATATAGTTAGCTAGTGAAAAATACTTATTAGCGGGCGCTGGCCCTTCATTACTTAACTCAGGCCCTAAAATTTGTGCACTAAAAGCCACGCCGCAACAAAGATAAACTGATATGAGAAAGGAAAGTAAAACCATCCCACATTGACAAAACAGCAGAATATATTCACTATTTCAACATCGGAATGAACAGTTCCGTTCACAACCTTACTTGAACATGATCTGTTCTATGGGCGCATACCTCTGTATCCTTGAGTTCTAAGGAGACAGGAAATTGAGTCTGGTGGATGAACCATAGTCACTTGAGCAGAGCGTGATTAATAGAACCATAGTTAGGTCTCTTAGCCATTGGTTCAGTAGACGATTGTTCTCAATTAGGAGGACCCTTAACTGGGACAGTCAAGTAACTGTCTGACGGACTAATTAACTTTTTTGCATTTGTCATCATCACTCAAATAGTTGCTGTCTCTTACTCTTACTCTCTTCTCTCAAATCATATTTACAGTCAAAAAAACAAGAAAAGAACTTGCAACATTACAAAACAAACTAGTCCTAAGTTACTTGTCAAGGCCCTTTTGATCTGTACTTGTACTTCATGGCCCAAAAGAGATAGTGTAAGAAGTTCAATCCACTCAAACCACACATCAGCCAGTAGAATTTCTCATGATGGTAATGATATTATGATTAATAGAACCATAGTTAGGTCTCCTAGCCATTGGTTCGGTAGACGATCGTTCTCAGTTAGGAGGACCCTTAACTGGGATGGACAAGTAACTGTGTGACAGACTAATGAACTTTTTTGCATTTGTCATCATCACTAAAATCGTTGTTGTCTCTTACTCTCTTCTCTCAAATCATCTTACTCTCTTCTCTCAAATCATATTTACAGTAAAAAAAACAAGAAAAAAACTTGCAACATTACAAAACAAACTAGTCCTAAGTTACTTGTCAAGGCCCTTTTGATCTGTACTTGTACTTCATGGCCCAAAAGAGATAGTGTAAGAAGTTCAATCCACTCAAACCACACATCAGCCAGTAGAATCTCTCAAGATGGTAATGATTCAAGTTGCTTCCTGATAGCCATAGTTTGTTCCTCGAAACGCCCGTAAGATAGCCATGCTGAGGAAATATCCCATTGCCAACGACGCCCAAGATAGGGATGTTGCCAGCGATCTCATGTTGAACGGTGCTTCCGTGAAGAAAAACTCCAACAATCCTGCTAGGCTGAAAAGATCGGCCGATCCAAGACACATATACTGGAATGCGATCCAGAAGAACGTGATGGGAAGTTGCTTGGTCGAGTCGAGTGATGCTGAGTCGTTTGCAACTTTCTTGCGTTTGATTTCGACCAATGCGGCAATGGCCATGGCGATGATGGAGAGGAATAGGCCCACTCCTATGCGTTGGAGGTGAGAAATGCCGGTCTCGGTTTTTGTGACACGACGTGCGAATGGGATTATGACGTGATCGTAAATAGGTGTGAGGATCATGATGAAAAGGACGGGGAAAACATGAAGAGAAGCCGGTGGGACTTTTAAGGATCCGAGCTTTGTGTTCATGGTGACCACTTGTTGGACTGAGAATGTGGAGAGTTGAGCTAGACAACAGTTAAGCATTACGGTGCACGCGAAGATGGGGAGGATCTTTAGGACAATCTTTACTTCCTCCACTTGTTGTACCGAGCATTTTAGTATGTTGAATGGTGAATTGTTTACAACTGCTCTGTTCAGAAAGTTAAGGCTTTTGGATGGAGATTCAGTTGAATTTGTGATTTTGTCGTTGTCAATCTCGTTTTCATTTTCAAGTGTTTGACAAGGGCTTGTCGTCATACTTGCAATGGCATTTAAACCTTCTTTTAAAACAATGGCTTTGATACCATACTGTGAGAATCACACCTCGAGATTTAGTTAATATCAAACGCGTCCCATGTTCAAACAACACAGAAACAAACTCGATATTAATTTAGTCTAAAGGAAAGGTCTCACGGCCAGATCATGCCATACACAAGGAAAATCAATTTATTACATATCACAGCGAAAGGTTTGATAAAATACAAATAACAACATCATAGTTGAATAAAAGTACCAATATTTAGTTATTTAAAATATTTCTGATTATTGAAATGCATACTCCAAATCACACTTAGCAAAATAACTTCTTGATTTGGAAAACCGCTCACACTAGCCACACGTAAGTCGCCTTTTATTCTGAGCAATGGACAGACAAAACAAAATAGGAATAAGTCTTTAATGACTTAGTGAGATTTATAGGTTTAGGCGGTAAATTAAACAAGAATAAGTAAAATCCAAAAATGAACTGAACGGTAAAGAATGGCAAGAAATAACTATTGAGCGATAATAACATAAGGAGACAAGAAATTGAGTCTGGTGGATGAACCATAGTCACTCGAGCAGAGCGTGATTAATAGAACGATAGTTAGGTCTCATAGCCATTGGTTCAGTAGAGGATCGTTCTCAGTTAGGAGGACCCTTAACTGGGATGGTCAAGCAACTGTCTGACAAACTAATTAACTTTTTTTTGCATTTGTCATCATCACGCAAATTCTTGTTGTCTCTTATTCTCTTCTCTCAAATCATATTTACAGTCAAAAAAACAAGAAAAGAACTTGCAACATTACAAAACAAACTAGTCCTAAGATACTTGTCAAGGCCCTTTTGATCTGTACTTGTACTTCATGGCCCAAAAGAGATAGTGTAAGAAGTTCAATCCACTCAAACCACACATCAACCAGTAGAATCTCTCAAGATGCTAATGATTCAAGTTGCTTCCTGATAACCATAGTTTGTTCCTCGAAACGCCCGTGACGGTGTTGACTTTTGATACGATAGCCGTGCTGAAGAAATATCCCATTGACAACGACGCCCAAGATAGGGATGTTGCCAGCGATCTCATGTTGAATGGTGCTTCCGTGAAGAAAAACTCCAACAATCCTGCTAGGCTGAAAAGATCGGCCGATCCAAGACACATATACTGGAATGCGATCCAGAAGAACTTGATGGGAAGTGGCTCGGTCGATTCGAGTGATGCAGATTCATTTGTGACTTTCTTGCGTTTGATTTCGACCAATGCGGCAATGGCCATGGCGATGATGGAGAGGAATGAGCCCACTCCTATGCGTTGGAGGTGAGAAATGCCGGTCTCGGATTTTGTGACATGACGTGCGAATGGGATTATGATGTGATTGTAAATAGGTGTGAGGATCATGATGAGGATGACGGGGAAAACAGGAAGAGAAGCCGGGACCTTTAAGGATCTGAGCTTTGTGTTCATGGTGGCCACTTGTTAGACTGAGAATGTGGAGAGTTGAGCTAGACAGCAGTTAAGCATTACGGTGCACGCGAAGATGGCGAGGATCTTTAGGACAATCTTTACTTCCTCCACTTGTTGTACCGAGCATTTTAGTATGTTGAATGGCGGCTTGTTTACAACTACTCTATTTAGAAAGTTAAGGCTTTTGGATGAGATTCGAAAATTTGTGATTTTGTCGTTGTCAATCTCGTTTTCATTTTCAGGAGTTGGACAAGGGATTGTCGTCATACTTGCAATGGCATTAAAACCTTCTTTTAAAACAATGGCTTTGATACCATACCGTGAGAACCGCACCTCGAGATTTAGTTAATATCAAACTCGTCTCATGTTCAAACAACACATAAACAAACTCGATATGAATTTAGTCTAAATGAAAGGTCTCACGACTAGATCATACCATACACAAAGAAAATCAATATATTACATACCACAGCGGAAGGTTTGATAAAATACAAATAACAACGTCATAGTTGAATAAAAGAAACAATATTTAGTTATTTAAAATATTTATGATTATTGAAATGCATACTCAAAATCACACTTAGCAAAATAACTTCTTGATTTGGAAAATCGGTCACACCAGCCACATGTAAGTCGCCTTTTATTCTGAGGAATGGACAAACAAAACAAAAGAGGAATAAGTTTTTAATGACTGAGTGAGATTTATAGGTTTAGGCGGTAAATTGAACAAGAATAAGTAAAATCCAAAAATGAACTGAACGGTAAAGAATGGCAAGAAATAACTATTGAGCGATAATAACATATGAACATGAAGTAATGAAAATTAACATGTGCACATAACAACTAGATTCAACCTTATATCAACGATATACTACCTTATACCTCCCAACGGGGAGTAACCTCGCAACAAAACGAAAAGACATGCTCGAGTACACGTCAATCTAGCAGACGGGATATAATCAACTCCTGACTATACGCGGCGTCCAGATCGATGGGTATTATACAAAAACACTTAAACTGACAGCTCTTAACACCCAGCAGTAAATTAACACAATCTCGGGCCCAACTTCCCAAAGGCGTCCCAATGGGTGAAATATAATATCATATAAGCTAGTAAGCCGGATAATATTCGTTGCTCGTTTGCACAGTCCAAGAATCAATATATAGTTTATCATATTAGATCAGGTAATACAATTATGAATTGACAGGTCATAGATTTAGCATTTGAACATGAAGTAACAATAGATAAAAGAAACTGAATCGCCAATGAGAATAAGTAATGGAAATAAAGGCAATATAAAGGATGAAAGAAGTGACTCGTGATTCGGGAACAAAAATCACGATTTTTCTGTCCAAGTTCCTTAGGGTCGGGTGCCAAACGGGGCTGGAATAATCAAAAACAAACTTCACCTTTTCCATACAATTGCCGCTAGTTGTCCTCGTTAACTTCGTCAATCCCTAAATAGGTTTATAAAGTGTTAATAGTTATACAATTAGCTAGTAAGTTTATGTTTTTCATAAGTTGTTCTAACTAGTAATTAGGCTATCTTTTAATACTAACTAAGTTAAAATGTGAGAAAACCGTGTCCTAATATACATCAAAGATTCATACAAAGGATTAATATGAAAGTTAACTAAAGATCACTTAAAAACATGCATCATCATTAGTAAAAATAAAGCATACTCAGCTACTACTATCTTTGCCGTCTAAACTATGATCTAATGAGTGATTTGCTTAAACAACCTTCAATATAGTAGATCTATCATGAATTCACATTTCAACTCTTCATATTAAGCAATCATATAAAGAGATTGGTGAAATATTATATAGTATTCTAAAACAAATAACTAAAATAGTGACATGCTTAGATTCTTATACTAAATTGACCTTTGTAACCAAATGAATATCATAGTTATTTACGTTTTAAAGAATCAACATATATATAGGAATAAATGCATGGAGTAGGAGTGATAATGAAAGAGTTTTACTATTTTTTGTAAAAATCCTTCTGTGATAGAAGCTGTTTTCGAACTTTTTGGACAGAGACTGATTGTTGCTTGCTTTCGGCCTTCAAAAACTTCTTTTCTCAAAATGGTGTCTGAATATGAAAGATGCCTAACTTAGAGAGAAATCTGAATCTAAAATTTCAGAACTTTTGGACTTGATTTAGATGAGTTATGATGTTTTTAGTGCTCAGATTCGAAAGCAGTTTTTTTGCACAATGAAAAGTTTTGGTCTTTTGGGTAGAAGGAGGATGAGAAAAATTCTGAAACAATTTTTTTTATGAAACTAGACTCAAAATGGTTGAGAATAATGAAAACAACAATGCATGAACATGAGTTAATATGGCAGCTAAAATTGTTCAAAGTCAGACCTAGAGTGCTGACAGGTTCATGTGCAATTATAGTAACAAGTTGACAACTTGCATAGTTGTCTTTTTATCACTTATTTTTTTTTTTTTTTTTACTTTATACACCTTATAATATCAAATTTAGATCATATATATATATATTCATTTTAAATAATTCACAACTTGTAATTGATTAGCTATTATGCAATTATAATTATTATATAAAAGATATATATATATATATATATACATAATTAAGTAGATAACTATGTAATTAACATGTTTTAAGCTAATTTCAAAATAATCATAATTATTTAGGATCTATGAACCTAATTTAAGAACACATAAATTGTGTAAAGGCTATCATAAGCTAATCATAGACGTTTAGGACTACATTTGCAAATTCTAAAACTATTTGGTGTAAAAATCCTAATTTGTGTAAGTTGAAGGACTAAAGTGCAAATTAAACTAAAATAAATTGAAAACGTTATTTTTTATTTGGTGCGTAACAATTTTTGTGAACAATCTATATTTTTGTATTTAAAAATAATCTATATTTTTGTATTATTTTAAATATAAAAAATAAGCTTTTGCCAGATAAATTGATTACATTTCTTTTATTTATTGAAACATAATATTCTTTTGATATTTATTAATTCAGTATCTTATACATATCTAGCTTCAGTTTAAATTAACAAAACAATTTGTACGAAGACAAAAGACCTGCATAAATCCATTTTAATATATGTAATTTAAAGAGTTATATTTGTGTTAATAATAATAATTGTCAAGCTTAGCAAATATTGATTATTCATTAAAATCGATAATCTCTTGTCTCTTATCTCTTATTCATGAAAAAGACAGTATGTTTCTTATGGTAGCTAGCTTCGGTATAAACTTTTTTTTTTTTTTTACTTTTGATGGATGAGAAAAATGCGAATTGGAGTGAGAATATTTTTTAATGGTACATTAATGCTAGATAATATTGAATTTCCTTTATATAAGACTAATCAATAAGAAATATGGTATCTAAAAACTTAAGATTTTATAGTGTTACATTGACAAGAATAAATTAGAAACCAAAATTTAGTCGCTGCAATTATGTGTTTTGTGACAATATGGCTAACCAATAACCATTTGATCATCTCAACGAGTTGTTTAGAGTAATCCAAAGAGAAATAGTCCCGCAGTCATGAAAATACTTAATAATACACCATGACTATGATATTGTTCATCAATAATTTAACATTAACAAATTATATCGGTAGCAACTTTTACTTTATTACAAAGCTTCCAAAAACATTTCGAAACGATCCTAAAATATCATCATTTACATTTTTTGCTTCTCAATTTCTTTCCCAATTTAAGTGATTAGGAAACAAAAGAAGTAACGTAATATATTCAAAAATATCCATATAAAACTTTTTTTTTTGAGATTATTATTCAAATTGAGAGCGCAGATAATATAGTATTGGTCCTAGCTATATATATAAATATTGAACGCAAGGCGAATAATCTTATAGTGTGAGTATATTGATAAAAAAAAAAAAAAGAGTATAGACTTATAGACATATTTTTTCCTTCGCAACACTTATCAAGGTTTTGTAGCTCAAGTTCATCAACTACGTACATTATCTCTATCATAAAGAAAGAGGAATATGACACTTTACTACATTAAAAAATAAAAAGTAACTAAATATACTCAAGTGTTATACTCATTTACGAAAAAGAAGAGATAATTACCCCCATGATCCTAAGAATTAGTACTTGCCCGTCGCCTCTTAGAACTTATCTATAAGAGGAGAAAACATGTGTAATAACATCATATATGTAATATAGAAATTACTTCCGTGAAATCAAATTTGAAGGGCACAAACGAATTAAAATACATTGAACTAATAATGAATTTGGTTGATAATTGCGACATCGTACATTTGAACAAGCGCGCGAAAAGAAATAACATGATAAAATAGGTTTCTCGAGCTTCCCCTATATATAGCATAGATCACCGCTTAACGGTAAGCTCCACACGTAAATGCAGTACGCCATTAATGAAATAAACACAATCCTCTGCCATGAAAGAACTCCAAGGCATACTAAACAAATCCCGATATCCGATACCTGAGTTCCCTTCTTTAAATGTATGGTTCTCCTTATGTAGGCTGACATACATTTCTGTGGGTTTTGATCTGGTAGCAAACTCGAATTCGACATCAAACGCTGAAAAATCATTTGGTTTTATACATAGATAAAGCCCAAAACTACCAGAAAGCAAGCTGCGTTGTGCAAACAAATAGAACCATTGTTCCCCTAAGTCGAAATCTTGAGTATTAAACCTCTCTGATGGGGACAATTTTGCACATTGCTCACGCTTCAGGTCTAAGTAGACAATGCACTGTTGTTTTGGGTGTTCAAATACAAATGTTTTAACAGGATGTTTTTTGTAGGATCGTTCTATGAAGCGACGGTTGGTGGACGTGGGCTCCTCTTTGACGTGGATTAGCTGATGATATGATGCCTCCGCCTTAAAAACTAGAGCATCAAGTAAATATTTAGTTGCAAATTCGTGATCAAAGTCATCGCACGTAATAATTTCCCGAAGTTTCTTGCAAGTCATAAAAGGAAAACGAATATATTGACCCAAGCGCGTAGAGAATATCTCCTTCTGCTCCTTTGAGTTTTGGTAGTTGGCCTTAATCCATTTTAAAGCAAAATCGTAAATCTCATCCTCTGAGGTGGCATGAAGCTCATCGCTAGACAAAATTGCCGCAATTCCAATGAGTGGCAAATTCATAATTTCATCTTGATACCTGTTCAAAGATGCAAAGCAAGAGACTTTAGAAAAACATAAGATTAGGAATATCGACATCTAAACCCCCACAAGTTTGGTCTTAAGTATATAAAAACTCCTCAGAAATTCACAAATGCCAAATTTGAGGGAGTTAGATGTTAAGTTGTAAACTTACAATGAAAAACTATGAGTGAGTCCTTGAGAAGGAAAATCAATGCTTCCTTTTGTAAATCGAAAGGACATGCAAGAAGGAAAGATAAGAGGATTTACTCTGATATATCCTTATAGCGATCAACTACAAATTCCTTTGTGGCATCGATCAAGTGTTTAACTTCATCAGCTTTTAGAATGCTAGAAGGAAGGCTTAGATATAATAATGCAGACTCCGTTGTCATTGGCAAATTACTCAATGAGTGGTTGCAATATATCATACATGAAGCGACCTCAAACTTATCAGCAACCCGAAGCACATCCAACAATGCAGGCGTCGTCTTGCAGGTTAATGTATTGCAATACATGAAACTTAATAGTTCCATTAGGGCAGCCTCCTCTGTTCAATCAAGCAATCAGTTACAATTTCCAAAGCAATTTTACATATCATAGTTATATTGAAGCCAAAAATGTTACATGGCAAAGATCACAAGATTTTGGTTTATACCTCATTACTATATACACGCAAAACACCATGCAAAAGCAAATCACACCAAAAATAAAAGAGTCTCTAAAAATGTATATCTTTAGAAACAAGGTTGCACTAAATTAAAAGCAAGATCCAAAGTATTAAAGATCTAAAAAATGCAGTCAAAAACCAAACAAAATTAGAAATACTTAGTGATCAATTACATTAACATACCGTGATTGTTAACTTTCAGAGTTGCGTGTGTTTGCCCCAATTCAGTCATGCCATTTGAGAACAACTGCACAATAGACGTACATAAAAGTGAAATACGTAAACCTTAACCTTGGACTCACATATAACCACCACTACCAAAACGCATTGTACCTTATAGAAAAATGGACTTTTTGCCGCTAAAATGGCAGAACAAATATGTAACGTTTTGACTGTTAAAACGCTTGAACTATCTTCAGTCCAATTTGACTCTCCGCTATTTGCAGTTTCATCATCACCTACGTACAAGAGTAACATAAAACTAGACAAGTTTTAGTTTAGACTTTAGAGCAACATGGTATCAAAATGGTACTAGACTCTACGCATTAAAATTCATGGATTTCACTAGCATGCATGTTGTAATATCTCAGTGACAAGACAAGATATAATAATAATACACAAATCAGTTTATAGCAACGTTATTGCAAATCATCAAAACAATAGCGAAGCAATTTTATTAACCCAAAACGACTAAATTACGGTTTGACTACGTACGTACCCTCCGCGACAATCTCAATGCGCAGAATCCGGTCGGAAAAATTACTGTCGTTGAAGGCAAAACCGAAGTCCGATAATAATGATGCTTTCAAGTCAACACTTTTCAGGTCCGTATCCCCCATAAGCTCTCGAAGTCTGGTTTTACGTATTCTGTTTGGATCAACTTTCGCTCAATTTCTGGGGGTTTCGTTCAGAGGAAAATTGGTTGGATATATGGCCTCTCGGTACAAAATTCATGAAAATGTTGAAAATACATGGAAAAAGATATGTTCCTTTCGTGCTAGATCTAGGTAGGTATATAGCTAGCTACGGTCTACTCCTTCGTAATGGTACTTCAATTGCTAATAATGCTACTACAGTTGATAGAGTCTCTGTTAAGAAACATCAATGTAACACACGTATGAAATATATATGAACTATGAACAATGTTCTTAAGTCATGTATTATTTTCAAATTTATTTAATATGAGACCATCAAAATACGAAAGAAAAAATAAAACTGGACCAATGGAATGTTTTTTCTAGCTAGGCTTTATTACATTATATTATTGCCTACAGCTCAATTTTACTTTTTATCACAAGATTAAACAATTTTAGAATAAATGCATCAGAATAGCAAATAAAATTAATACAATGAAATAACAATTGAGAGAATACGAAAATAACTTATTGAACTGATAAATAGAAGTGATAATCACGCTATATATATATATATATATATAGTACGTACCTGCGATATCCTATGCGTACGGTACCAACAATTAAGGAACCCATCTTTACATTATCAAAAAT
Organism: Linaria vulgaris; assembly: GCA_948329865.1. NCBI lineage: Eukaryota > Viridiplantae > Streptophyta > Magnoliopsida > Lamiales > Plantaginaceae > Linaria > Linaria vulgaris. The sequence goes on along the minus strand of OX415254.1, from coordinate 103,585,268 downwards.
CAAGAACACTTGTAGCTTAATCAGTAATTTTAAAATCTACAATATTAGATAAACAGTAGAAATGGAAAAAATAATTATGCATGCATTATAATTTCAAAAAAATAATATAAAATTATTATTAATTAAATTATTATTTTTATACATTCTATCACATTGATTTGATGTTTACATACCTACTTTTTCTCCCAACATTCAAACATTCAAACTCCATCCAAATTAAATTTTACATTTTCACACATTTTTCAAATTATCTTTAAGAGACTTGGCCAAACCAAAATGACCGAAACCAAAATAATGGAAATACATCCAAACGGGACTTTAATATTTATGCACACTCATGTATATACCAAATTTTAAATATATAGAAGATCACATGAATTGAAAGTGCATATATAGTACATATAGCTAAAGAGATTGGAATCCATTGATGATATATAAAGGTTACTTGAAATAAAAGATATAGTTCATATGTACATGGATTAAAGTTTCGGATTCCTAAATATTGGAAATATTTCGAAATATTTCCGAAACGTTTCAAAATGTTTCAAAAAGTTTCGAAAATGCTTCGAAAAACTGTATATTAACTATAAAATACATTCTTACAAAAGAAGTCAAATAAATGAATAATTGAAAGAAAGAATATTTTTATTATCATTATTCATAAGTTCGATAAGTTTTTCAAACACATATATCTAACATTTAAAATTATAAAATATGCTTACAAAATCCACAAATTTCTCGTAGTTTAGTATAACACATACACAGATTTCCACTGATATAGATTAATATATTTCGATGAAGTACTTATATTTTGGTCTTATTTCGTCACGGTAATAGAACATAGTAAGAGATTACAAAATGAGATCAAAACAATGCTATCCAACTTTATTAACGGACTAGCTTGGTCCGGAACACTTATTACAAGCTTATAAGGTAAAGACAATGAATTACAATATTTAGGTAACGCATCGAATTTGAGGTATTCGATGCTGACGTGTCGAATATCTTCGTTCGATGCAGAATAGTCAACAGTCGTTCGAAGTTATATCGGAAGGTATCGAATTCGATGTGTACTTGGATGTCGAATTCGATGCGTGTCTTGGCGTGTCGAATGGAAAAGCACTGTTTAAATGCGTATCGAACGAGTAACGATTCGATTCGATGCGTGTCGAATGAGAGGCGATTCAATGCTGACTGTGCTAAGGTGGTTAACTTCCCGAAAAGTTGCACATAATACAAGGGGACGGGCTATTTATAGAACCCGTCCCGTGGAACCCACATTCTAATATAGAAAGGCGCATCGAATCCTCCTTGTTCGATACGCACATCGAATACGCACATCGAATCATGGGGATTCGATGCGCTGATGGGCTGGCCCAATAAAGAAGAATTATACTGTAGATTCGATGCGCGCATCGAATTCTCTCTATTCGATGCGCTTATGGGCCGGTCCAATAACGATGTATTGGGCCAACCTTAAATCATACCCATCATATAGTCCCCCGAGTTTAGGAGACGATATCAACTTAGAGATCGTCTTCCAAACTTAAAGAACATATTTGCACTGATTTAGGATATTCCTATTCGTATGAGAGTTCGGAGCAGCTGACAGTTGCTTTTCCAACATTAGCCTGACGCATCGAATATGACCAATTCGATGCGTAAAATGTACCGCATCGAATTATGATCGTTCGATGCGGTTATTCGATGCGGCAGGGAATTGGGCATGATGGGTCGCTCGTTCTCTATATAAGGGAAGTTTCGCTGTGAGGAGCTCATTTTGCAGCTCACGTATTCCGCTCCTCAGGTGAGCCGAATCGAATTGGCGTCATTCGATGCGCTCCACATCGAATGGTCATTGATTCGATGCGGTCAGCATCGAATTGTGGCTGTTCGATGTGATACTTATATCACTGTATCTTGTTGCTTTTTCTATCTTTTTATAATTTATTTATTCTTTTGTTTAGGATATATATTTACCAAGCAACGCTATTTCTACCTGAAATTCGATCAAGGCAAACATTTGCTAGCATGTTGCCAGATTATTCCTTTTAATAAAGTTCTCTATACGTATGTTTGAGTATTTTGCAAGAATCCAGAGTGACGTGTTTGTCTTTAGTCAGTCTTCGTTTTTAATTTATTTCAGTTCATTCTTGTCAAAGATGGTGAGCGGTGAATCCACTTCTGGGAGTGAGTCGAGTTCTGGCTTTAGCTCCAGTTCCATTAATAAGGGGAAACCTTCGAGTGCACCTACGGCCCCAAGCACATCCGACGTAGATGTATTCGATTTAATAGATATAACAACGGTTGATCCTCATGTGGGTGATATCCCCACTGCAAATATCGAACAAAACACGCCCAAAGTGGATAGTGATGACTCGTATACGTCCTCTTATAAAGATAACCGCGCTCCAAGCGAGGGTGAAGAGGACGTAGATTATATCAATAAGGAATTCGATGATCATGTAGAGGTCCCAGGAATGGCCTATGATCAATATATCTCTCGTCTCCAACACAGTCGTGAGGGACTCCGTAAGAAATTTAATATACCTGATAAGTATAAGATCGTCCTCCCGGGTCCAAATGATCGGATGCATACCCCACCGCCCGGACATATGACTGTATTCGTTGGTCATCTCCTCAATAGTTTGCGCTTCCCAATTCCGTTCGAGCTAAGAGGGCTCTTGAGAATGATAGATCTTGTGCCTGCGCAACTCACGCCAAACTCTTATGGGAGTTTGATTGGCTTTATCATAGTCATGAAAGCGTTACGACAACCACAAAGTCCCAATGAGTTTTACTCGTTATTCGAGATTGCCAGGCGTGATGAGGGATTTTATCATATTAAAGCACAAACAAATCGCAAATTCTTGAACGGTGGGGCGACCGGATATGGAAAAGATTGGAAAAGAAGATATTTCTATATCAAAGAGAGTTACGAAGGCGAATTTGAACGATATCGCCGTGAATGGTATACCGGGGCTAGGGTAATGATTCCCGGGGGAGTTAGTGTAACTTCATGGGATTGTGAGTTTATCCCGAACTTAGTTTGTGAACATCAGTTTGATGTTAAAAAACTTGTGGAAAATCGAGTCCTTTCTTTAGCCGGGTTGTCTCCAGTGAGATATGATGGGAGGATGACCCTTGGTATAACAACCAACTTTCTTGATATCTTCGATTTATGTTCATTATGTATTCTAACGATTTATTTTTCTTGCAGCCAAGTACTTTATGAGTTGTCACGCCAGAATGAATCGAGCAGTTGCCGTTGATTTGGCGAGCTCCCAGACCGACAATGTGCCCGAAATTCCTCCCCCTCGCAAGAGAAAAAACAAGGGCAAAAAGAAAATCGTCGGTCCCTCAACTGTCGCTGCTGCTGCTGATCCACTAGCTTATCTATTCGAGGATTTATTGGAGAATAATCCTGAAGGTGCTCAAGGCGGAACTGAAGCATCTGAAAGCATAGCAGCTGAAACAAGTGAGGATGCTGAAAATCTTGTCCAACACAAGAGACGAAAGATGCCTCAAACTCAGTTGCAAACCGAAGGGGTTGCTCCATCGGTAGGTCAAACAAGCAGGCCAAGTACCTCCGATGCTCCTACCACTGCAGATGGGCCAAATGCAGGAGTTGGGCCTAGTCAAGGTCCTCGGGCACGCGCCACTGGGTATGAGATCTCGGAGGCTGAAACCATCGAACATTTGAGGGCACTGCTGCCTGGACTCAGAGTTCCTCTTCCCGTCTCAGCTGAAGAAAGGAAAAGGGTGGAGCGTAACACGCTGCATCTACTAACAGCGGTAACAATCTCCTTTGCGTGAATTTTCTCTCACTTGAAATGATTTTGTAATTTATGATCTGACTGTTCATTAATTTCAGGCGGGAGGTTTTGTGGACACCATGTTCTCGTCGAGGTCAGCTCGAGGCCAGGAATGCTCAGGTTCTAACTGTGCATCAGTTTTATGCTAGTACGTCTGTTCGTGGTGGTTTCAAACCAGAATGGTTGGACCTGTCCCTAGGGCCAAATCGAGAAAAATTGCCACCTCGTCAAACTTCTGAGCCTGCAGAACCTGATGAATTCACCTCACTGCTAGAGAAGGAAGATCTCATTCTCGGAGGATTATCACCAAAGCTAGATATGCCTGATCCTTATCCCCCATCTGAAGATGAGGAGGAGGAAGAAGAGGATTGACATTGCGACCCCGAGGCTTTCTATTTTAAACAATTTTAATTTCAATTTGGTTTTATTCGTGGCGGTTTATCGCTCTTGTATGTTCGAACAATTTACTATTTATGAGAACAACTTTTTCAGACGCTAGTCATTATTTGCATAATTATTTTAGCCCATATTTGTTGCCTTTTATTTCAATTTCTCATTTACATTCTTTACTTTATTTTGACAACCTTCTGGTTCACTGTTGCTCGATAAAAATTGTTTATCTTATTATGAAACAGTGGGCCAGGTTTCTTCTTTAAGATTGTAATCATTCTATTTTAGAAAAGAGATTTCACTCGTCATTCTATACCTACTTCTCTTGTTTCTTATATTTTTTTTATTTAATCGTTATTTGCTTTCCGAGAATTTTGTTAAAGTTTTCTCCAATTGTGGATTTCAATGAGCACTTACAATGTTATTTGTAGTGTTCGTCGCCTGTCGCGGTGACCTTTGCCATTCTAGCGAGAATTGTTTGTTCCAATTCGTTGTTTTTGACATTTTGAGTGTCTTGTAGTATAAATTGTCCTTCCCTGCCCTGTATTCTTTGGGAATTACAGTGTTTCGTAACACATCAGATAGTCTCCTTTCTTCTGGTCACCCTAGTGATCGTCGGTATCTCATGCCAATGTGGAGCAGAGTTTTCGCCCTTCTTTTTGCTTTAGGGATTTTCGGTATCTCGTGCCACTTTGGGGCAGAGTTTTCGTCCCTTTTGTAACTTCTGACTTCTTTCGGTGTCTCGTGCCACTTTCGGGCAGAGTCTCCGTTCTTCTAATTTCTTTAGGAATTTTCGGTATCTCGTGCCACTTTGGGGCAGAGTTTCCGTCCCTTTTGTCTTGAGCTTTAATCGGTATCTCGTGCCACTTTGGGGCAGAGTCTCCGTTCTTCTAATTTCTTTAGGGATTTTCGGTATCTCGTGCCACTTTGGGGCAGAGTTTCCGTTCCTTTTGTCTTGAGCTTTAATCGGTATCCCGTGCCACTTTGGGGCAGAGTCTCCGTTCTTCTAATTTCTTTAGGGATTTTCGGTATCTCGTGCCACTTTGGGGCAGAGTTTCCGTCTTTTTTTTCTTGAGTTTTAATCGGTATCTCGTGCCACTTTGGGGCAGAGTCTCCGTTCTTCTAATTTTTCAGTCCTGACTTCCAGTGCTGTCCTCCAGATCCATGATTTGGGGTACCTGTTTTAAGTTCATACATTTTGAACCTCATGCGTGTCCTAGCATAGAGAACGAATAAAACTTGTTCAAAATATTCAAAATGCTAAAAATGCTTATAAATTTAAACATAATATTTAATCGATATGCTCCATATGCCTTGGAGCCAATGCTACTGCTGCGTTATCTTCTTGTTGCGGCCGCGTCCGGAGCGAATTTACATAACACTTCCAACCTTCGATATGATCTGCAATGACTTCTCCCGTGCCGGCGGTGGTGGGAAATTTTATCATTTGATGGTAGGTTGATGGTAGCGCTCGAAATGCATTCAACGCCGGTCTTCCTATGATTCCGTTGTAAGCAAAGTGCATATCAACGATTACATAGTTCTCCAATATTGTCGTTCTCTTTGGCGCTGTTCCCAATGAGGTTGGGAGTTTGATCATTCCTAGCGGCACTATCGCTGGACCTCCAAAACCATGAAGTGACGTTCTCACCGGTTCTAGTGCCTGGTCGTTCAATCCCATTTTAACCAATGTAGAGTTGAACAACACATTTACGGAACTTCCATGGTCCACAAGCATTTTTGTGACTCCAAAATTAGCTATGTCAACAGTTATCACCAAAGGGCAATTTAGATTGGACATCTGTATAGCCTGTGCACTTAGTTTCCGTAGGTCTGCCGTGGAGAAAGTGATCTCTTCATGTGGCATCTCTTTAATTCTCAGCATATTGGCCATATGAACAAAGTTATCTGCTTCAACAAGCCTAGTGATCTTTCTTCGACCATTGGTAGAATCTGCTCCCCCTGGTCCTCCTGATATCATATTGATGATGCCTCTTCTGGCATTTCCATCCTCAATCTGGGGGTATTGGAAAAGTTGTGGTTCATCAACTGCCCTCTGCTTATCTTTCCTAGGAGATAGAGTTCTCTTCCGGTTGAAATTGTTTTCTTGTTCTTGCACCTTCCTGACAAACTCCACCAGTTTTCCATCCTTTATTAGCCATTCAATTTCATCCTTCAGATTTATACAGTCCTCTGTATTATGCCCCTTTTGATTATGGTATTGGCAGAATTGATTTGAGTACATCGTAGTCCTAGACTCTCTCATCGGTCTGGGATCCTTTAACCATCCTTTTTTCTTTGCTGCCCCAAATACTGCCATAATGTGAGCATTTAGTGGGGTGTACCTTCTAGGCGAACTGTCCCTTTTGTAATTTTTGTTCCTATTATTGTAATTGTTGCGATTGTGCTCTTCTCTGCCTCTTTCCTTCTCTTTCACAATTGTAATAACAGGTACCTTAGTCGCCATCATTTCCTCGAAATGGACCACCTCTTGTGCTATTTTATTAATCTCTTCAATATTGGTGGGCTTTCGTTTGAGTAGATCTCCCCTGAACATTGTGTTGGTGGTTGCCTGGAAAAGTATGCTCGCTATCATTTCTCCTGACGGGCTATCAATCCTTAATAGCTCTGTATTAAAGCGTTTCATAAAGTCTTTTAGACTTTCTTTAGTTTCTTGCTTCATTGTGTAGAGATGGGAATGATCCAGAACTTGTCTGGATTGACTGGAGAATTGGTCTTCAAACATTTTCCTGAGTTGGCTATAGCTTCTGATCATTCCTGGTGGAATGCGATTAAACCAATCCACAGCTACTCCCGAAAGAGTTGTCGCAAATATCCTGGCTTGGATATTGTCTTTAAAATCGAAAAGAGACAACTTCCTATCTAGCTGACAAAGATGATCTCGGGGATCAGTCTTCCCATCATATGTTTTCAATTCCGGGAGCTTATCACCATGTCCCAAAATTTCTGACTCTATCTCTTGACAGAATGGACTGCGACTATAAGTATTGCTTTCTTGTATCGCTTGTCCCTCAACTGTAGCTTTTCCTTTCTCCATCCTTTCTTTATCCCTTACTATTCTATCATGCTCACCCCGTGAATCATGACCCTCTGACTGTCTCATGTCATCTCTATATTTTCTTCTTCGCGATTCCTCTCTTCGATTCTCTTCCTCATCCCGTTCCTTTCTGGAATCACGGCTCTCTGAATGTCTTCTATCTTCTCTTCTTCTTCGTTCAGCAATACATTCAGCCTCTTTTTCCTTTTGTCTCTTCTCATGATGCCTTTTCGATTGTATCTCAACAGATACTAGCTTCTTTCCCTTTTCTTCATGAACGGATCTCCATTTACTCTTTGATCCCTCCGAAGTATGTCTACTTCTTCGGTCGTCTTGCTGAAATTTTTCCTTATCCTTTCCCTTTTGCTTTCTGACAACAGAACCTTGTTCCCTCAAGGTCTCAGGATATCCAACAGGAGATGGTATCACAACGGGTGGTGCTGAAGTGAGTACTTCAGCCACAACGGCTTTTATCATTGCCAATAATTCATTCTTCAATTTATCTGGAATTACGGCACTCGTTGTTGAAGCTCCAGTTGCATCGGCTTCATTATGGGGTATCTCCTCAGCTTGAGTTCCTTGGTTCTCTTTCCTAGCTGGAGTTGGTACTGCTGCGGGTACTGTTGATGGTCCCGCAATATCTTGCATGGTTCGTTTTGGTGTATCCTGTCGTTCTTCTCCCGTATTTCCTTCTAGAACTTTACTCTGGGATCTGGTCATTCTAGTCATACTGCCTAACAAGCTAATAAAATTAGTGTTCCCACAAACGGTGCCAATATTTTGGTCTTATTTCGTCACAGTAATAGAACACAGTAAAAGATTACAAAATGAGATCAAAACAATGCTATCCAACTTTATTAACGAACTAGCTTGGTCCGGAACACTTATTACAAACTTATAAGGTAAAGACAATGAATTACAATATTTAGGTAACGTATCGAATTTGAGGTATTCGATGCTGACGTGTCGAATATCTTCGTTCGATGCAGAATAGTCAACAGTCGTTCGAAGTTATATCGGAAGGTATCGAATTCGATGTGTACTTGGATGTCGCATTCGATGCGTGTCTTGGCGTGTCGAATGGAAAAGCACTGTTTAAATGCGTATCGAACGAGTAACGATTCAATCCGATGCGTGTCGAATGAGAGGCGATTCGATGCTGACTGTGCTGAGGTGGTTAACTTCCCGAAAAGTTGCACAAAATACAAGGGGACGGGCTATTTATAGAACCCGCCTCGTGGAATCCACATTCCAATATAGAAAGGCGCATCGAATCCTCCTTGTTCGATACGCGCATCGAATCATGGGGATTCGATGCGCTAATGGGCTGGCCCAATAAAGAAGAATTATACTGTAGATTCGATGCGCGCATCGAATTCTCTCTATTCGATGCGCTTATGGGCCGGCCCAATAACGATGTATTGGGCCAACCTTAAATCATACCCATCAACTTATATAGTTATATTGATGTTGTTATTGTCGGTTCATTTAATTCTTAATTCTAAATATTATGGAGAATATATAAAAATTGGAATATTGACCGGAACGCGGGGTGTGAATATTAGCGTGAAGATAGAGAGAAATTTGAAGCTTTTGGCATTAGTTACTCATTATATTATAGCATTAGCTCAAAACAAATTAAAAAAAAAAACCAAAAGTAAGATTCTTGGAAATGTATAATAAATAATAAAGAAAGATAACTGTTGTCTATTTCAAAATCACTGTAGGGAAGAATAATACACAAACACAAGTTTGTCCATCTGTTTTCTTTAAAAGTGTATAAGATGCCTATTTTAACATAACACGCACAAGAAAAGAATGTTCAAAATTTGGTGCATGTTTCAGATTGAAAATTAAAAAGTGAGTATATAGTTAGCTAGCGAAAAATACTTAGTGTGGGCTGACCCCTTCATTACTTAACTCAGCCCCTAAAATTTGTGCACTAAAAGCCACGCCGCAACAAAGATAAACTGAATATGAGAAAGAAAAGTAAAACCATCCCACATTGACAAAACAGCAGAATATATTTACTATTTCAACACTAGAATGAACAGTTCAGTTCACGACCTTACTTGAACAGAATCTGTTCTGTATGCTCGTACTTCTGTATCCTTGAGTTCTAAGGAGACAGGAAACTATGTCTGGTGGATGAACTATTTGTTACTTGACCAGAGCGTGATTAAATAAACCATCGTTAGGTCTCCTAGCCATTGGTTCAGTAGAGGATCGTTCTCAGTTAGGGGACCTTAACTGGGATGGTCAAGTAACTGTCTGACTTAATTAACTTTTTTGCATTTGTCATCAATCATCATCATCATCAACATATTAAACTAAAATTATTATGAGACTATGAAATCCTTGCTGTCTCTTCACTCAAATCATATTTACAGTCAAGAAAAGAACTTGCAACATTACAAAACAACTAGTCCTAAGATACTTGTCAAGGCCCTTTTGATCTGTACTTGTACTTCATGGCCCAAAAGAGATAGTGTAAGAAGTTCAATCCACTCAAACCGCACATCAGCCAGTAGAATCTCTCAAGATGGTAATGATTCAAGTTGCTTCCTGATAGCCATGGTTTGTTCCTTGAAATGCCCGTGACGGTGTTGACTATTGATACGATAACCGTGCTGAGGTAATATCCCATTGCCAACGACGCCCAGGACAGAGATGTTGCCAGCGATCTCATGCTGAACGGCGCTTCCGTGAAGAAAAACTCCAACAATCCTGCTAGGCTGAAAAGATCGGCCGATCCAAGACACATATACTGGAATGCGATCCAGAAGAACGTGATGGGAAGTGGCTCGGTCGAGTCGAGTGATGCAGAGTTGTTTGCGACTTTCTTGCGTTTGATTTCGACCAATGCGGCAATGGCCATGGTGATGACGGAGAGGAATAGGCCCACTCCTATGCGTTGGAGGTGAGAAATGCCGGTCTCGGATTTTGTAACACGACGTGCGAATGGGATTATGACGTGATCGTAAATAGGTGCGAGGATCATGATGAAGATGACGGGGAAAACGGGAAGAGAAGCCGGTGGGACTTTTAAGGATCCGAGCTTTGTGTTCATGGTGGCCGCTTGTTGGACTGAGAATGTGGAGAGTTGAGCTAGACAGCAGTTAAGCATTACAGTGCACGCGAAGATGGGGAGGATCTTTAGGACAATCTTTACTTCCTCCACTTGTTGTACTGAGCATTTTAGTATGTTGAATGCCGGCTTGTTTACAACTGCTCTGTTCAGAAAGTTAAGGCTTTTGGATGGAGATTCGGTTGAATTTGCGATTTTGTCGTTGTCAATCTCGTTTTCATTTTCAGGAGTTGGACAAGGGCTTGTCGTCATACTTGCAATGGCATTGCTTGGGGTTCTCGGCATGCACGTATTCAATAACGAAGCAACGAGTACCTGCGAAATAGATAGGAAGGATATAATAATATGAGTACAAGTGAAGAGTCAGGAAAATTTCAGTCAAATTCTTGTGAGTAACGCTGTAAAATTTACAGCTGCTTGTGGTTATCGCGTAGACGCGTACCTTACATATAGTGGTAAGAGGACTTCCAAGAGGAATCTTGTTCTTGTAAAACCTCGATCCGCCTAGGAATATTGGAATAGATAGTAAGATTGTCAAGGTAGATATACCGAACCCCCATTCCCATCCCTTGTTGTCTTCAATCCACACCACTAGAGTCACGGCAACGAGTGCACCACATGATAGAGAAAAAACAAAATAGTTGAAAAATGTCGATCTCTGCTTCCTCCCTTGTGCGGTGCTTCCATCAAACTGCTCTGCTCCATGTGTCGGTAGAGCTCCTTTAATGCCTCCTACACCAAGCGCCACAAGATAGAGGCCTGTGAACAACATTGCAGCTTTCACACCGTGGACATGGCTGCATGGACTGTTTTGCTCACATTTTGGCGGCTTCAGTGAACTTGAACGTGCTTGCACTGTCAGTATTACTAGACCCTGTTGAGCAATTAAAAGTTGCATGGCATTAGGAGCACAAAAATTATATTGCAATGCTGATAGCCTAGGATGATTAATCACACATCTAAACTTATTTTCTATTTGTCTTTGTTAGTCAGATTTGGTCATTAGGTAGATCAGATGATCTATGATACTTAAGTTAGGTAACAAGTGGAATAGACATTAGAAATTCACGACAATTAACTCATGAGAAAAAGACTTCATGTGCCAGTAATCACGGCAAAGAATTATAATATAGGGACGTGTTACAACGGTGTATCAGTCTATATAAAAGTTTTTCAATGAGTAACGAGTCGATCATTCAAGTCTATGTTCACATCCATATTGATAAACAGACATAAAACTGAGAGATCAAACTTTATCTTGGACACCACTCTTGATCTCAAAGACATCTACATGCGCGCGGCCTAGTGTATCTACGAAACGAGTCCTCTGAGTAAAACTACCCTTTGCAGTTTGCAGCGGCCCAGTGTCTCTACAAGTGTAGGTTGTGCATGAGACAAACCATTGAATGCCTCGTCATGCACAAACTTGTGCTCAGTACTTGTGAAGGATCATTGGTTTGAAGGTAAAACTTTCTTCGATTACTATCACAAGTTCACAACGTGTGACATTATAAATCCCCTTCATGTCGCACCTTGAGATGAAGTGAACCGAAGAGGGGCGGGCGGTGTATTACTATCCGGCTGTCTTACATAGATCCTTAAGGTATTTCCCTTGTGACGGGTGAATTTCTTAATAATGTACAGTGTTGTCCAATATTCCATTACAGCATTAATGGTATTCTGTAGTAGTTTTATTATCTATTATGTTTGAGTAGCTGTCTACAAATTGATTCTATATGATGTATATTAATGAACGTGTAGGGATTGGTAGCCTCAATATTATACTAGTAAACAAAAAGCCTTGCCAAATTTGTAATCACACACCTGTTCTATTCCACACTAAACTAGTTCCTTTCTATATAATAACCTAATCTAAGCCTATATGTTGATAAATTTGAACTTAATACAACACATGGAATTGAGCTTGCCTGGTGAGAAGGGCTTGCAAAATCGAGTAACCAGTGGTGATATGCTATTGGTTGAAACTTAAAGGTCATTATCGCATATCAAAACAACAATATGATTTAGATTTGAGAGACGTAGGACAGAAAAAATATTTTCAAGAAAATGAAATTTGGCTTTATATTAGTGTGACACGCACAAAAAGAAAATATGGGTCCCTTGGACATGCACTTAAATGTGCCTAGATACGATGCATGTGTGTTTAATGCAAGGGACCAATCCTATACTCCACCCCAGATATATTATATCCACTCACGCTATTTAACAAAAAATAGAGAAAAAAGATAAAGAAAACGTTTCTCCTGTATCTTCTTCCTTTTTTAGATCCCGAAAATGAAGTTTTTGTAGTCAAAATTCAACGTGTTCTGTGAAAATATCTGACAGCAAATGCATAATGTTAATGAAGATACACTATTGGATACATAAATTTGGTTTTTTTGTTAAAGAACCACATTTCTACATTATGTGAAAATAAATGCATAAACAATCCTAACTCCTAAGCTATGATAAATAGGTGCATGTGAAAAATAATAGCCTAACTATTCTATGGGTGCTGTTAATTATACGTCGCGGAATACGTACTTTATTTTAGAAGTGGGGATCGTAATTTTTTTTTCTTTTATAAATTTGTGCTTTATAAAATTAGAGAGTAGAATAATTTGTCGATTTCATTTCTACTAGAGTATATTGGTGGAAACGACGTGTCTTTTAAACAATAGAGCCGATAATTTGTCTATTTATCTTTATAGGGTAAGTTGCCTACTTTAATTTCTTTCCATCTAAAACAAAAGTTCCCTAATTTCTAACCATTAGCAAGTACAAATTCGCATCTGTTTATAAAGCACTTCATAAAAACAATTGTGAAATTCATAACATAAGTAACAATAAATTTAATAGGGACGTACCGATAATTTCTAGAGTATTACGTGTGTGGTGTGTAGTTATTGTGTATACATTTATGTTGTAACAAATTATAGTTGACTAAAATCACAAATGTTGTCATCAATGTTGTTCGCAGTTGTAGGTGTGTGTGTGTGTGCGCGCATGTACGCATAGAGAATCACATACTTTTTGGTGTTTTATTCAATTAAAAAATGATATATAGAGAAAAAAAGGACAAAGTGAAATAAAGGATTGACACTAGCTAACCAATTCTCGTGCATCCAATTTTGCTCCTAGCAAGTGGGGTTACTGGTGTGACGACAGAGTCATTCATTTCTGTTTCTTATATTAAATATATATATAGTAACAAGAATTACACATCAATCTATTTATCTCTTTATAACAAATTGTACATAAAATGATTATTTAAATAAAGTAACTGTTTTCCAAAACTAAAGGGGATGCATGCATCAAAAAGTCTCAACTTTTTTCTCTGTGGCTGAATACGAAGAAACGTGAAGAAAATTCTGAGTTTCACGTGCACTTAAGTCCCATTCAGAAAAAATATAATAAAGGTCGCAATAATTGCTGATAATTTTACTGAACAAATTTAAAGCACCGATAACAAAAAATAAAATAAAAAATACTTACCACGAATTCAATTAGTGCACTGATGAGATAAATGTGATAAGTTGTGAAGAAAGCATCGGACAAGAATCCACCAAGTAGAGCCAAAAGAAAGGCTGTGCCCATGAAATTAGTGACGGAATTTGCCGATTCCGATGGTGAAAAATGCATGTATTCCGACAGGTACATCACCAAGTTGCTAGCATTTGCCAAAAACGCTAAGTTCTCCAATATTTCCACAACTATTAAATAAGATCAATTAAAATATTATTAGTCCAATAATTCATCAAATTTATTATTTGGTTCTAATTAAGCGTGATCACACGAATTGCACAAGGACATCATTTAGAAAGAAAATAAAATACTACAAAATGAACAATTAATATTAGAGATATTATCTCTCTGTTACCTAGTGCTTAGTGTAAACGGAAGACTACAGCTAATAGTAGTTCTTCTTCACATAAACTCTGTGTTTAATTTGTGCCTATGAGTTGGTAATTTGGAATATATAAATCATATAAACAAGTATATATATTACTAAGTATTTAATTATGGTTAACTAATTACCGAAAACAAAGGAGGCAGCTCGCATGCCGCCATGTTTGGTTCTCAAAGCAGGTTTTCCCCTCCAATCAACATACCCATCCCATGTACTTTTCACCTGATTTTCCACTATTTCCTGATAATCAAAGTCAATTAACATAAGTAATAATCATTAGGAAAAAGAAACAAAATAAAGTTATTTTGAAATCATGAGCTATATATATATTGAACTCACCATTGTCTTTCTCTATTAATTGCTACAATCAACTTGGAAGAGCTAACAATATGTACATATATAATAAGCTATACTGTATGAGGGAAAAAAAAAAGGAGAGGAATTAAAGGAATGAAGAGTATGTATATATACTTCAAAGGCGCATGTATATATGTATAAGCTTATGAAATTAAGAAGAGAAGAAAGGGTGAATATGTCGAACTTCAGGAAATTGGTATAGGCCCCTTTGGACAAAGATTGTATGGCTTGAATGTCCTTTTATAATGTAAGTCGGAGACTATCTATGAAATGAGTGGTAAAAATCCATTTTTTATGTGCGTGAAGAAGATCTTTATTCTACCGTAATAGTGATTTAGATTTAATTTGGAAAATAACCTCGAAGCTATAGGTTGCACACCTCACCCCTCCCGTCTACTTTTAAGTTTTTTATTGTTCAAGAATTGAGATTTGTATAATTGGAAGCTAATATATATTATTTTTTAAACAACGGTAGACAAGAAATTAAAAGAAATAAAGAGAAACTGACTCGAAACAATATATGCCATAAAAGAAATCGTTACTATTAGAGCTAATGAAAAAGACTTAACGGTAATAGAGGTTTGTGTTTTATTTCACCTTTTATTTTCTAACCAGAAAATCATTCATAATAAATAATTAGCGATGAATGTATCAATATAATAACAAATGATTTTTTTTGCATTACAATTTTGAACTAATTTATAATTATAGAAGATATACTATAAACTATGGCATAACTTTGTAAAATTTGTTTGAAATCGTAAAACCATAACAAAACTAATCTATAATATTCCTACGTTTTTTCGGATCTAGAAATAAATGATTTACAAAACAATGACAAAAGAAAGTAAAAGTTCACTATCTTTGAATTTTTTGACTTTTTGCCGAATATTGAGAAATACCTTACACCTTTAAGTTTTTTAGCTGAAAATATCCAATGAGCATCCGATAAGGCTTTCGGCTTAGGTGGAAGCCAACATGTTAAAATGTTGTGTGCGTGTAAAAATCGTGTGCCACGTCCGCATAAGGCATGATTGTTAAACTTGTCCAGAAAAGGAAATATTGGAATTGTAAAAAGAGGCACACGCTAGGAGGAGCCCAACAGGCCAAACGGACCGGCATTCGACGCGTACGTCGTCGTGTGCGAGCCCCGAATCGCAGTAATTCGATGGATTTTGGACCAAAATTTGCACCCCCTGCGCGCACGTAGAAGAGGAATGAGACACTAGGCAACGCGCTCTTACAATGCTAAGAACACATTTCCATAGTGTACCATTTTGAGTATGTAATATACCGTTTCGAAGCTCTTATATATGAGAGCACGTCCCGATCTTGAACTCGTCGGAACAACAAGCGGGACCCGCTCAAAATCTGACTCCAAGTCAGCTGTACAAATCCATTTTATTTTACCCAAATTTCTAACGAGAGTTACGTGACAATTATTTTTCTATACTTTAAAAAGCTATTTTGATATTGCTAGTGCTCTATATATGTCAAAGTTTCTAATATCGAGGCTACGCATTCACCATTTTGAGAATATATAACTACATATATTTACGGGGTATTTTTCATTTACCTCCCCTGAGGTTTTAGTGCTTGGCAAATACCCCCCTGTAGTTTAGAATTTTGGTAGATACCCCCCTTAAGTTTAAATATAGGGGTATTATTGTACTTTTCATAGCAAATTAGATTAAAAGTCAATTTTGCCCTTTTTAATAAGATTGTTTTATGTACTACTATTTATAATGTTTATAATGTTTAGTATTAAATTTTTAAACAAGAAAAAATTACTCTATAATTATATGAGTTTGAGTTCATTATTTTTTAATGTTTTGAATATTTTTTAAGTAACAAAATATTTTATATTATAAATATAAATTGGGATTATAAATATAAATTGTGCCTCGTAACTATGGGTACCCTCTGCTAAAAATGTTCAATCGTTCTTATTCGGGCTATTTGGCCTACATGGTTGCCACATCGTCGCCACGTAGAATTTTTAGGGCATTTTCATCAAAACGACAAACAAAATGGGCATTTTTAATAATTCGTTCATAATAGAATAATAAAATCTCATAACTAACCTTATAATTTTAAAATTACTTTTTGCATTCCAAAACATATAAGAAAAGTATTTTTTTATATTTATATCTTAAAAACTAAATTGCTTGTATTTATATTTATATCTTATATTTATTAATATTAAACTACTTAAAAACATAATAAAAAGAAAAAAAATAAAAAAGTAGAATTTCGGTAATTAAACTATATTTTTTAATTAATAATTATAAAAAAACTTCATCTTTATCAAATGATATATATTTTCAGAAATAAAATTTTTGCAACAAACCCAATTTATATTTATAATTTAAAATTTTTTGTTACTTCAAAAATATTCAAAACATTAAAAAATAATGAACTCGAACTCATATAATTATAGAGTAAAGTTTTCTTTTTTAAAAATTTAATACTAAACATTATAAATAGTAGTACATAAAACAATCTTATTAAAAAGGGCAAAATTGACTTTTAATCTAATTTGTTATGAAAAGTACAACAATACCCCTTATATTTAAACTACAGGGGGGTATCTACCAAAATTCTAAACTACATGGGGGTATTTGCCAAGCACTGAAACCTCAGGGGAGGTAAATGAAAAATACCCTATATTTACGAGTTAACATTTGATGAATGATTGGAAGATCCATATATCCTACATCACAAGGAGTTTGATCTGTTTCTCATGTCATGCATTTTCAATTTACCTAAAATTGATCGCCCTTTTGGGCATGTGACATGATCATCTCCCTAGGCACTCAAGGGTCAAGTATACCGAAAGAGGCAAGGAGAAAAATGATGTGTGATTACAACTTACAGTTAAATATAACTAAGTAGTATAATATATATTTTCCTTTAAAAAGAAGGCAGTGGAGTTGGGAGCATCAAATTCTTTAAACAAATACTATGATCATGATCACCAAATCAAAGAGATTGATCGAGAGACCTTGGTGGGCATTTGACTAAGTGAGCTTAGAAAGTAAATGTGAAAGCACTCAAGCCCCCACAATAACATTTATGGCATGTTGTCTATCATTAATTAGAAAATTTGGACAAGTCGACAAAAAGTTGTTCATTATTCCAAATTATTTTATAGTACCCACACAATTACTTATTTATCGATCTAAAAGGATAAGGAATTGGTCCTTAAGTTCTTTTCCACACGCGTTGCAATAGGGTCCTCTGGATTATTAAACTTGACCTGCCACTGAGGAATCCGTGAAGGTGATTGATTATAAAGATTACGTTAAAAAACTTGATCACAAATATATAACAGTAAACAGGAAACCAGGATTTTATTCGAGCATGGTGTATAAATAAAATATGGTTCTAGAGCTTAAGCAAAAGATGACTACCTGACTTCGAATTCTACCGCCTCCTATTGCGGGTTCTCACCGCATAAAAAAAATATTAATAGATGTAAATATATCTTTGCATAGAAGCGAGAGCTTTATGAGATAGAGAAAAATAGCAAACGTTTTAAAGTCTAATCTTAACGATGCAATCACCTCGAAAATACACGTGTTACATGCATCCAGTTAAAGTGCAATATACGTTCGGTTTTATTCTCTGAATTTTGTCAAACTTCACTTGTCACTGTTATGAGGCATTAGTTAGAAAAAGTTATTCAAGTTGGCTTAAAAGCAAGGTTTTCTTTAGTGTGACAAATTAAAGGACTGGTTAAGGAGGGTTCAAAACTTGAAAAAAAAAAAACGGCTTTGAATCAAGTTGCTTTTTGCCAAGTGACTTGAGATATCTTTTCATGTCGAAGGCTTTTAGTATTGAAAAGAAATTAATTCCGTCAAATGGATTAATTGTAGCATAATCAGAATTACCTAGTGTAAACAATTTGTTAGAAACAATGGAGATAACGAACAGTATTTAAATTGACATGCAAATAAACAAAATAACTAGTAACACAGAAACTAAAAATAACCGTAGTAAGTGGTCGAGTCCTTCTCGATTTCCTTAAAGTAGTTTAGTCCTCTCCACGTGCTGAGATCGTTGGACTAACTCTTCCCAGGATAAAACGACCTTTCGAATTGGCTGCTAGCACTCGCAGAGTAATTCCGGCGAACTCGAACACTAATAGACTACAACCACCACACAATGATTAAAATTTGTTCTTTTCGTGTATGCAAAAGTGTAATTTTTGCTTGATATAAACCCTATGGGGAGCGACCCCTATTTATACTAATTAGGGAGAGAGTCGACTGACTTGATTAACAAGGAACGGAATCTTTTAGATATATGCAAATCTCTAATTAAGATAATACCGGATCGTAATTAAGATAAGACCATATCTTCAGATGAATCTGGACGCGTTTTGATGCTTTGGATTTAATATTAAAATATTATCCAAAACTGAATTAATTATGTTACCTAAAACAGAAAAATAAATATTAAAGGTGCAAAAACAAGGCCCACGCGAGCGGGAGCCCGACAGGCTAAACGGACCGACATTCGGCGCGTACCACGTGTGCGCAAGCCCGAATTGTATTAGTCGCACTAATTTTTGGCTCACATTTGCACCCCTTGCGCGCATGTAGGGGAGGGAGGAGACACTAGCCAACACATTCTTATCATGCTAAGAATGCATTGCTATTGATAAACCCAAAAAGAGAGTGCTCTTTTTCCCATGTGGTATGACCCTCTTTTCTTTATGGTTTTCCCTCCTTTACTTCAATATTTTCAGCTTTGTGTAGCTACATTTGAGCATCAATTTCCCATTCACCCGTGTACCATTTTGAGCGTGCAATATATCGTTCCGAAGCTCTCACATATGAGAAAACGTTCCCATCTTGAAGTCGTGACTACGACTAGTGGAGCCCGCTCAAAATATGACCCAAAGTCATATGTACAAACCCATTTTATTTAATCAATTTTTCAACAATCCCCCACATGAATGAAATTTGAATAATCATGCATACATCATGTGGTGGTGGAGTACTACGGACTATGTTTGCATAGGATAGGTAGGACACGCTCTTGAACCATCCCTCGTGAGAAATACTTTCTTTGCTAGCCGATAGTGTGACTTGACGTCATTGAACTATCCGTCATTTGTGCAAACGTTCCATAAATCTCACACAGGTATAATTCCTTTTACCGTTGCGGTTCTCATGGTTTATGTCCATTTTGGCCCTGGACATACGCCTGGTTCTACAAGAGTTTTTCAGAAAACTAAGCCCCCACAATTTTCCTCAGAGGCGGCCCCTCCTCTCTCTCACATAGGTGATTTCTTATCTAAGAATAACCCGTATTACTCCGCTCGGATTTCCGACGCGTAAGAATCATTAAAAGCATAATGCTTAACCTTTTCCATTACGGGTGTCACTGTTTCATCTAGGAATGGACAAGGGTTGACCCCCACAGTGACCGTGCAAAGTTCTTACAATTAGGTTGTCCCATTGAACCAAGATATTGGGATCTCCAGTCAAATATGGTTGGGTTTTCCTTCATAAGACTTTAATTTCCAATAGGCTTAAGTCCCATTCCCTTCGATGTCTTTTCAACTTGATCTCTATTTAACCCTTTGGTTAGCGGAAGCGCAATGTTATCTTTTGGCTTTACGTAGTCGATGGTGATAACCTCAGTCGAAATCAGTTGTCTAACGGTGTTATGTCGTCGATGTATATGTCTAGACTTACCGTTATATAGAGCATTCTTTGCTCTCTATATCGTAGCTTGGTTATCGCAATTTATGCAAATTGCTGGCACCGGTTTCGGCCACTTAGGAACATCTTCCAAGAAGTTACGAAGCCATTCAGCTTCTTCACTGCATTTATCCAATGCCACAAACTCAGCTTCCATCGTGGATCTGGTTATGATAGTTTGTCTTGAATATTTCCATGACACGGCTGCACCTCCTACAGTGAATATGTATCCACTTGTTGCCTTGGAGAATTGTATATCCGGGATCCAACTTGCGCCGGTGTAACCTTCAAGTACAGCATGATCTCTAGTATAATGCAACCTGTAGTCACGAGTATAACGTACGTACCTAAGTACTCTCACGATTGCTTTCCAGTGCTCATGCCATGGGTTACTCGTGAATCTACTCAATGCGTTAATTGTATAGGCAAGGTCTGGTCGTGTACAACTCATTAAGTACATCAGACTTCCTATCACTCTGGCGTACTCGATTTGATCAACACGTTTCCTTTTATTTTTAGGTAAGTGTTGACTCTTGTCGATTGGTGTTCTGGCTATATCTGAATCGCCATTGCTGTCTTTATCAAGAATCTTGTCCATGTAGTGCGACTGAGCTAATATAAGACCATTTGGCGATCTTTTAATCTTTATTCCCAAGATTACATCGGCCAGTCCCATGTCTTTCATATCAAATCTTTAATTCAGCAAACTCTTAATGGAGTTTACCATATGGTCATTGCTTCCCACGATGAGTATGTCGTCAACATACAAACAAAGTATCAAATACCCTTGTTTTGTAACTTTGACATAGACACACTTGTCACCTTCATTGATTCTAAAGCCATTTGTTAACATGACGTTGTCAAATTTCTCATGCCATTTCTTTGGTGCTTGTTTAAGTCCATAGAGAGACTTCACCAATTTACAGACTTTCTTTTCTTTTCCAGAAGCTACAAAACCCTGGGGTTTTTCCATATACATTTCTTCATCGAGATCTTCATTAACAAAGGAATCTTTACATCCATTTGATGTATTGCAAGATTTCAGATAGATGCAATCGCCAAAATCATCCTTATCGAATTTATTCTCGTTACAGGAGAATACGTATCAAAGTAATCAAGGCCTTCTCGTTGGTTGTATCCTTTGGATACAAGCCTAGCCTTATACTTTTCAGTTGTTCCGTTTATTTTCATTTTCCTTTTGAAAACCCACTTGTAACCTATGGTTTACATCCCGGAGGAAGTTCTACCAGTTGCCAAGTGTGATTCTGTAAGATGGAATCAATCTCACTTTGTATGGCTTCTTTCCATAAAGGGCCTTCCACTCAGCGTACAACTTTTTTATATGTTTTAGGCTCATCCTCTACCTCTATCATATAAGTTAGAAACTCAGGTCCAAAGGAGTTTTTTGTCCTTACTCTTTTACTTATTCTTGGCTCTTCTTGGGCCTCGTCTATTTCTTCACTTTCTTCTAGATCTTGACTATTGTCAGTCTCTTCGAAAGTTCGTTTTGAAGAACTTGGTCCAGCCACATTGGATTTACAGGGAAATGTATGTTCAAAGAACGTTGCATTCCTTGACTGCATTATCGTGTTCTTATGAATCTCGGGGCTTTTAGATTCATGCACAAGAAAACGGTAAGCAATGCTATTGTGCGCATAGCCAGTGAAAATACAATCCACCGTTTTTGGGCCTATTTTCATTTTCTTAGGCAAAGGTGACGACACCTTAGCAAGACACCCCCACACTTTTAAGAATTTGTAGCAAGGTTCTCGACCTTTCCACAATTCATAAGGAGTCTTTTCTTCTTTCTTTTTGGGTATCTTATTTAAAAGATAATTAGCCGACAAGATGGCTTCCCCCCACATGTTCTGTGGTAATCCAGAACTTAATAACATGGCATTCGTCATGTCTTTTAAAGTTCAATTTTTCCTTTCTACCATCCCATTCGATTGGGGAGAGTATGGCGCAGTGACCTCGTGAATAATTCCATGTTGTGAACAAAATTCACCAAATGGTTCAACATATTCACCACCACGATCACTTCTAACCATCTTAATTTTTTTATTAAGTTGGTTTTCGAATTCTTTCTTGTATAGAACAAATTTGTCTATAACTTCATCTTTACTTTTCAGTAAATATACATAACAGTATTTTGTACTATCATCAATGAAAGTTATAAAATACTTGATTCCACCTCTCGTTTGTGCAAATTTTAAATCACATACATCAGTGTGAATTAAATCTAGAGGTTTCGTACTTCTTTGAATGGTTGTAAACGGTGTTCTTGTTTGTTTTGCCTCTACACAAGTTTCACACTTATGTTTGGAATCAATTTCAAACGTTGGTATGTGATTCATGTTAATTAATTTACGTAATGACTCATAATTAACATGTCCTAGTCTACCATATCATAGATTAGACGACTCAAGCAAGTAAATAGAAGGAGAAGTTTTATTACTAGAATCAAAAGAGGTGGGCTTAACAGCCATTACATTCATTTTCCACATCCCTTCTTGCACATAACCTCTTCCAATGTGAACACCACATTTGGAAAGCACAATTTTCTGAGATTTGAACACCATCTTGAAGCCATGAGTGTCCATCAAGTACCCAGAAATCAGATTCCTACGAATGTCCTGCACATACAGCACATTCATCAGCCTAACTTCCCTTCCAGAAGTCATCTTGAGGCGCACCGTCCCTTTCCCTTTGATCTCAGAGGTAGCAGAGTTGCCCATGTAAATCACATCCCCATTTTCAGCAAGAGTCAGCTCGGAGAAAGCATTTTTGTCACTACAGACGTGATGGGTAGCTCCAGTGTCGAGGTACCATTCCTTCGGATTAGCATCCATAAGATTCATTTCAGAGATCACAACACATGGATCAAGTTCGGACGCAATGTCCATCAGATTGGCATCATTAGTCTTCTTGCCTTTCTTCTTAGCAGTCGGCAGTCAGATGACTTGTGCCCCACTTTGTTGCAGTTGTAGCACTTGCCCACGAATTTCTTCGGTTTAGAAATTCCACCCTTCAGTCCAATCTTTGGCCCATGTTTAGGCTTATTGTTCTTCAAGCCTTTGTCATGCTCCACTACGTTTGCCCTAGCAGCATTGGTGTTAACAACAGCATTTGAAGCCCTTTTATCTCCACCCTTGTTGTCTTCTTCTATACGAAGCCTGACAATCAAATCTTCAATACTGATCTCCTTTCGTTTATGCTTTAGATAATTTTTGAAATCTTTCCAACCAGGTGGTAGTTTTTCGATGATACAAGCTACCTGGAAAGATTCACTCAAGATCATCCCCTCAGCATGAATACCATGGAGAATCAATTGAAACTCTTGCACTTGACTGATCACAGTCTTCGAGTCTTTCATCTTGTAGTCCAAGCATTGACCCACGAGGAATTTCTTGGCATCAGCATCTTCGATTTTATACTTATGGTCTTACGTGATGACATCCGAATATATATATATATATATATGTGTGTTTGTGTGTGTGTGTGTGTACTATGAAAATAATAAATGTAACATTTAAATATCAATTTAACATTTAAATAACAATATTATATTTAATCTAACACATGTAAACTTTAATTTAAACTAACAATTGTACATTTAATCTAATACATGTAAAATTAAATTTAAACTAAAAATTATAATTTAAACTAACACATGAAAATTCTTATTCACTTTTAACTAATCAATGTTTTTTCTTTAAACTAACAATCTAATCAATCTTTAACCTAACAATCTATATAATCTAATAATCTTACTAATTCAAATTTAAGATTATAATTTTCACAATCTAATCTAATTTAAACTAATTCAAATTTAACAATCTAATTTTCACAATCTATTATAAACTAATCTAATCTAATTTTCACTTTAAACTAATAATCAATCTTTAAATTAACAATATAACACATGTAAAATTAAACTTAAACTAAAAATTATAATTTAAACTAACACACGAAAATTCTTATTCAGTTGACCCAACTGTGACCGTCGGGCGGTCCTTACTAATATTCATACTTTAAAATCGTGATTTTATGAATTGATTTCGATATGCTAGTGGTTTTTAGCAACAACCTCAATACTAAATATGAAATGAAGTAATTAATGGTTACAAAACAAGTGATTGAGTTATTCAATATTAGATATTGAATGTGATGGAGTGAGTTATTAATTTCGAACCTATTTTATTATCGACACCTAATCATCATCTACACCCTAGTTGTTATTGGTTATTATGCTTTAACTTTACAAATTAAAGTATATACATCATTACGCGGTTCAATTAAAGTATAAATATATGTACTTATATATTCTATACATATATATATATATGATTGTTGTCGTTGTATAAATTAAGAATTTTCAAAACGGGTCGTCCCCTATACAATGTTTGGATTTGCAATTAAAGATGTGTAAATATGGTTGGTTTAACAATGAATAGGATAATTATGAACTACACAAACAACGCGGCACCTTAAAACATCGGAAAAACCTCATTTTTATGTATGAATATTAGCAGTGACCGCCGAACAGTCAAAAATATGGGCAATATGGACCGTTGGGCGGCCCCTATTGACAACGGCTAGTATCAACAGAGACCGCCAAGCAGTTACTGTTGATATTAGCATTGTTAATAGGGACCACCAAGCGGTCCCTATTGAATGTCAATGGCGGAAATATCCGCCAATGGGCCGAATGATCGAAGTTAAATCGCTTAACATCTCCAGTGACCTAACTTCGGTCACTACTGGACGGTCCCTAAAGACCGCCCAGTCTTGTAGTGAAATCATTTTCATGCAACTGTTATATTATGACGTGGTTCAATAACTACTAATACACGACGGAGATGAATTACAAGGTTATTTTTCCTTATCTTACAAGAGAATTTAGACTAAATAACTAAATCTAGATCAACAGTTGATGAACCACGTAAATAATGCAGAGGTTGTATAAAAAATTGATGAAACATATTAACTCATTAAGATGGATTGTTCCAAAAATATGAACTCAATTATTAATTTTTTTTACTTAATATAAAGAATCGAGTTTTTTATTTTTTAATATCAAAATTCAGATAAAAATATATATTTCTATTTTAAACAAACAATTTTGGTTTTGATGATTACATGAGCTAAATGGATAATAGTGATATTGATAAATTTTTATTAGAAGACATTTGGAGATCACTTTATGAATGATATGATTGTCATTATTACAATAAGAACATGTAAATCGTTGAAAATCAATAGGAAACATAAAAATATATGTTTAACCAAGTAGGATTAAAAGCATTAAACCATCACCATATTACTCGTTTACGAACTAACTCCAACCTATGAAACCTTGCATTAAACCCCTCAACCTTTTGCAAGCAACCTCTAATTAGTGGGTTTTAATTACTAATTACATATAAACGGGCCTGATACTCTAAAATCGCAAATTCGCAATCTTAGTTATAATTATATACTATTGGGAGTGGGATATTGCAGACTCCTCAGACTGACTATTGAAAAATACCAGCCCTATCGTATGAGAGGTTTTGATGACTGTCAAAATCCTTAAAATATTGGCCGAAATATTGTAAAAGATAAAAAAAAAAGGGAAACTATTTGTGGGGCACAGTCATAATTAAATCTTGTCACGCTTTATCCTTTTCCATAGGTTTTTGCAAATTGATTATGCACGAGAAACACCAATTCTAAATCTTAGTTGTCGTGTAATCCTTGGCCACATGATAGTTCATAGTTATAATCTTGAACAATTTGAAAGGGACCATACATTAAATTCTCTTTTCAGCTTAATTGTACATTTCTTCATCAGCAAAGTGCTTCCTCAAATAAAATTGTTTAAGATTTGGCATCGATCAAATAATTTTTAATATTAAAAATTAAAAAATAATCATAACAAATTCCATTCACATTGGCATAGAAGTAATAACCATCTTATTGCGCCACCTCATCGAACAAGGAGGTTTTTGGATAGATTGATAGCCTTGTGGAAAATCTGATCAATCAGGTGCACGTCATTGATATGAAGAGTGAACAAAATATCTTATAGAACGAGAAGGTGATGGCGAGGAGAGAAAAGGCTGGAAAAATGTGGCAGGCAAAGAGAAGGAAAGAAAGTATCCTCGTGCAAAAATCGAAATTGAGAGGGTTGAAGGCGAGAGATGCTAACACCAGTTTCTTTCACAGGTGTATTAACCCCAATAGAAGACGAATTGAACTTAGGGGCTAGAAGGTGGATAACAAGTGGTTTGAAAATGTGGATGATATTAAAAGAGAAGTTAAACGCTATTTTCACAATCTATTTTCAGAAAACAGATGGGAGAGGCCACAATTGCTCAACGCGGAGTTTAAACAAATTTTCCAAGCTTAGAATATTTGCTTAACTTCACCATTCTCAGAAAAAAAATTCAAGAAGTTATTTTGGGGATGCGAAGGATACAAAAGCCCGGGTCCGGGCGGGTTTAACTTTAATTTTCTCAAGAAATGTTGGGAAGTTGTTAAGGCAGATTTTTGCAATTTTATGGAGGAGTTTCATAGGAACGACAGATTAGCGAGGGGATGTATTCATCTTTTATTGTCCTCATTCCCAAGATCGAAAGTCCGCAAAGTTTGAACGAACATATGCCTATCTCATTGACCGGTTGTGAAAAGAAATTGGTTGCTAAAGCGTTGGCGAATAGGTTGA
Organism: Linaria vulgaris; assembly: GCA_948329865.1. Taxonomy (NCBI): domain Eukaryota; kingdom Viridiplantae; phylum Streptophyta; class Magnoliopsida; order Lamiales; family Plantaginaceae; genus Linaria; species Linaria vulgaris. Next base: position 103,558,227 of record OX415254.1, on the reverse strand, counting down.
GGAAGGTGATGGGCTTTATCATTTTCAAAGAATAATCCAGCTTCGTCGGGGTCGACATATCTTTGATAGAATTTTAATTACAAATGAAATCATTGATGAGGCAGAGGGGAAGAAAAAGCCTTGTCTTATTTTCAAGGTGGACTTTGAGAAGGCTTATGACTGCGTGAACTGGAAGTTACTTGATTTTATCATAGGAAAAATGGGGTTTTGGGGGGAATGGAGAAAATGGATTGAGCAATGTATCACGACAGCTACATCCTTGGTGTTGGTAAATGGTAGTCCGACAATTGAGTTCCAGTTACAAAGAGGATTGAGACATGGCGATCCTCTATCGCCTTTTTTTTATTTTTGATTGTTGTTGAGGCTTTGAGTGCCTTGATTAATAAAGTTAAGGAATGTGGTTTTCTTACGTGATTCAAAGTTGGAACTGAGGGGTTAGTTCTTTCTCACGTGCAATTTGCGGATGACACGGCATTATTTAGCTAACCTACACAGCAAAATGTGAGAGCTATAAAGAGTATCCTTATGAACTTTGAGCTTGAGTCGGGGTTGAAATTAACTTTCAAAAAAGTCAGTTATTTGGGATAAATGTCGATGAAGAGAATATGACTGAGTGGGCTGATTTTCCTAACTGTAAGAAGGGGGTTATTCCTTTCATATATCTTGGGGTGCATGCATGTTGGTGTTAATCCGGGTCGATGTAAAGCGTGGAGTCATGTTCTTCAAATTATACAAAAAAGATAAACTAATTGTAGTTACTCTTTTATTTCGATGGGAGGACGTGTGACACTACTTAAATCTGTCTACACATGTATACCTACTTACTTCTTCTCTTTTTACAAATCACCATGTAAAGTTATCAACTCGTTGATTAATCTTCAAAAAAGATTCTTGTGGGAGGAAGTGGAGAGGAAAGAAATATTTCATGGATTAATTGGGATTTGATATGCAGAAGTAAAAAGGAGAGGGGTAAGGTGTGAAGAACTTGAAGTTATTTTCGGGCACTTTTATGTAAATGGAAGTGGAGATTTTTTAAAGAACACAACGCCTTCTGGAGAAAAGTTATTTCTGCAAAATATGGTAATGAGAGGAGAATTGGTGAAGAGCTATGAGGAAGGGGATGTAGTAGAAGTGGCTCGCGATGGTGGAAAGATGTGTTCTCGATATCTTCTAATATCGAAGGGGGAAATTGGTTTGTGCGAGGCATCAAAAAAATTGTCGGTGATGGTAAGGACACACTTTTTGGGGAAGATACTTGGTTATGAGATGAACCTTTGAAGAATAAACTCATTAGGCTTTATCTAGTCTCATGTGATAAAAGAAAGCATATTGCGGAGGTGGGAGAGTGGAGTAGCAGCGCTTGGGTTTGGAGGTTGCGGTGGCGAAGAGAACTTTTTGATAGAGAAATGTAGGGTTTTAATGAGTTTATGATTTTAATTCAGCAAACCCATATTTCTCAAGATCGAAGGGATGTATGGAGATGGAAATTTGACCCCTCGGGAAAGTTGTCGGTGAAATCAGCGTACAATGCTATGAACGGTGTTTGCCATAGCGAGAATTCAGATTTATTAAATTCATTCTGGAAGCATTCAGCATTGTTAAAAATGTCTATATTTGCTTGGAGAGTTTTGTTGGATAGAATACCGACTAAGCAAGACTTCCTCAAAAGAGAGATTAGTTTTACAGATGATGTTCTTAAATGTGATCTCTATGGAAAGGAAGTGGAGGTTGTTTCTCATATTTTGGTAAAATTATCTTTTGCGTATAATATTTGGATGCGCATTTATCAATGGGTTCAAGTGAGAAAAGCGATGATCAATAAAGCCGACCTTCACTTTTGTCAACATTCTGGACTTCTTTTCTCTTTGAAGTTCAAACACTATTGGAAAGAAATGTGGTGTATCACGGCATGGATGATTTGGGATGCAATGAACAAGGTTATTTTTTAGGGGAAACAAGTTAGTATTGACGAAACGGTGGAAATCATCAAACTAAAGCTGTCGATTTGGATGAAGACCAAGAAAGTGATTTTCTTTATTCTTTTTCGAATTGGTGTATTAACTCGACGAGTTGTTTTCTAGGATTTTAAGAATGGGAGGAAGTTTTCCATGAGTCGTTTTCTTTGCATTTGTATTTTTTGGTCGGTTTGTAAGGGGTTGAAGCACCCATTGTGCTTCATTTAATTCCATCTTTCCTGATCAAAAGATAAATAAACATATTAAATACTTCTAAACAATTATATGACATATAACCATTTGGTTAGGTATAAATCTAGCAAGAATCTAAATCTGGCACTCTTGATGTGCAATCAACTTAGTCGAGACAGTTCTTAATGCTTCACGTATTAGTATTTTCTTGGCTTATCACATAAGGAGCGGATTCAATAATCAAATCTGATCTTGTTGGAATAATCTAATAAATTATATATACACATATATATATATATATAAAAGCTGATACGGTCATGCGTACTTAAAAATAATAAATACTCTAAGATCGCAAGGATCATAACTTTGAAAATGAAGCTATTGTTGCTACATGCTCGTAGATATAGAAGAGTTGTCACTGGAGAAGTGACGTCTTCCTTTTGCCTGTAGCGATTCTTTAAGAGTTAAGATTTATTTAGGCATCGTCATGTGCTTGAGGGCACTTGTCCTTTGTACGAGGGTGCGCGCTCGCGCAAGTAACTGTGTTCTAACATCTTGTAGGTCAAATATGTTAAGGCCGAATTCCCTTCGGATGGGCTCTAAACCATGCGGCCCATCTCTTATCTTTATTGATATTGTTTTGTTTAAATTATTAGGATTTAGGCAACCTGATTTGGTAATTATCTTAAAGGATATCGGTTTATCTTAAAAGATATGTTATTATCTAAATCATGATTTTTATTCCTTATCTCTTTATTGCACTTGGACTAATAAGCATGCAGGTTCATTAAGATCGGCTGGAATCCCCTTAATAAGGAAGGACAGCCTCACGGATCTACAAGAACAGTTGTCGTGCTCATCTTACTTGGAAAAAAGATCGCCAGTGGATTGCAACTGAAGATTTGATAGAAGATTCTGTTGCGCCTATATAAAGAGAATACTCGAGATCGTTACAAGGCACTTTGAAAAAGATATTAAGCAGTCAGTCTTGTATCGAGTCATTTGAGAAGAACATTAAGTCAGAGTGTCTCTGAGTAGCTTAGTGTGTCTTCGATTCAATCGTGTTTCTGAAAACAAGTTAAGGGTTAGGTGTTGCAACTGCATATGTTAGAGGGAGTCTAGTATATGAGTTGATTTAAATCCTTCATTGTAATTCTTAAGTAGGAAACAGTTTGAGTCAAACTTTGGGTGAAAGCCCCGTGGACTAGGACCATTTGGACCGAACCACGTTAAAAATCTCTTGTGTTCTTTACTGTTTATGTTTCACTGTTTTTCGCAATTGCAACTGCAAAAACTGTTTTCAAACGTTAAAGAACTATCGTCTGTTGTACTTCAGTGTACAGTTGCAACTATTGCTAAGTGCAACTGGACACAGTTACAAGTATTGCAGATACTAAGATCTTTCAATTGGCATCAAGAGCAGGTCATTATACTTACTTAGTGTAGATTCTGGTCTAAAAAGATCTTTGTTTTGTTTAATTTTTTTACAATGGAAGAAATGAGGGAAGGACTGTCAACCATCAAGCCACCAATGCTAACGGCTACAAACTACTCCTACTGGAAGAATCGTATGCGAAACTTCATCAAGCAGCAGGATCAGAAGGCCTGGAAGAGCATTCTAAAAGGATGGACCCCACCGACAGATGAACAAGGACGAGTGAAATCCGAGCTGGAATGGACCGATGCCGAAGAACTCTTGGCAAACTATAACTCTACAGCTTTAAACATTATCTTAGTTGCTGTTGATTATGACCAGTATAAAAGTATATCTAACTGTGAAATTGCAAAAGATGCTTGGCAGGCTATTGAGAATGCACACCAAGGAAATGACAAAGTGCGCGCGTCCAAGTTGCAACTACTCAATGACTAGTTCAACTATGTACGCATGGAAGAAACGGATACCATTGCTCAGTTCCACTCCAAACTCAGGCATCTCGCTAGTGAATCCACCATCCTTGGAGCAGACTTCCCTGAATCCAGAATCGTGCTAAAACTCCTAGGATCTCTTCCTAGAAGGTTTGCAATGAAAGTCTCAGCCATTGAGGAAGCAAAAGATGTTAACACACTACCTCTGGCTGATCTCATGGGATCACTAACCGCATGGGAAATGAAACTCAAGAGAGAAGGAGACACAATTTCCAAAGGAGTTGCACTTCAGGCCAGTCTTCCACAGAACAGTCCCAACTCAGAATTAGAGCAATCCCTAGCACTCCTCACAAAGAAGTTCAACAGAATGAACAAACGTTGGAGTAGAGGTAACTCTTCAAACCCAGTTGTAAGTCCCTCTGATTTATCTAATAATAAACCTTCCGCTACTAATAGACTTGACAACAAAAGGTCTGGAAAGGGTATTCAATGCAGGGAATGCCAAGGCTTTGGACACATAAGGGCAGACTGTGCAAATCTGCTCGAGAAAAACAAAAGTCGTGCATTACTCGCATGGAGTGAGGACGAGTCTGATAACAGTGAAGATGACACAGAAGAAGCCGATGACGTGGCATTTTCATCGTTCATTCCTCTTAGAGCCAACATGGGAGTTACAATTCGCAGCAACTCTGACTCCGATTGCAACTCACTCGACAGTGACGAGTTGGAACTTACAGAGGATATGGAGGCAATCTGCAGAAGAAACTCCGAATTGGAAGCCCAACTCAATATTGTTTCTTCCTTTGGCAGTCCTGTGAGAATGAACAACAGAATCCTCGAACTCGAAAGAAAGGTTCTCGCGCTCACCTTGGAGAGAGATCTCGTGTCCGCTGATCTGGAATCGGCACTTAAAGCCCACAAAGCACTCTGGAAGTATGCGATCTCACCAAGAAAGAATTGGACACACTAGCCAAGAATGTGAAGTTGCTCACACCAGGCACATAAAATCTGGAAAAAGTTCTGGACACCCAGAAAGTTGCAACTGGGAAAACAGGCGTAGGATATGTTGATTCCACTTCACCAAAGTTTCTTGGTAATACCAAGATATCCGTTTCCAAAAAGAAAATGATACCCAAGGGAGTTGAAATTCCCTTCGACTATCCCAACACCAACAATCAGGTACGTGTTAGTTGTAATTTGCCAGCAACAGTATCTAACCGAAATTCCGTAAACAGGTTTGCAAGAGGAAGATTCATTCCTATCTGCCACCACTGCGGAGTCCAAGGACACATTCGTCCTTACTGCTATCAACTATGGACACCTCAGGACACACCCTCCATCAGTGTCCCCGAAGTACAGAAGAAGAAGAGGAGAAACCAAAGAAAGAAGAAGATCATACTGGATGCACCCACAACTGCAACCGTCGTACCACCACGACAAGTTTGGGCTAAGAAATCTTCTAACCCTCTTATCTGTCTTACTGCTTGCAACTCCACCTCTCAAGGAGGGTCTTATTCTAACTCTTGGTACTTTGATAGTGGATGTTTTAGGCATATGACTGGAAATAAGGACATTCTTAACAATTATGTGCATGAACGAAAATGGGATGTTGTTTTCGGTGATGGAAACAAGGGAAAAATAATGGGGAGAGGAACCCTAAGTGTTAAGGGCTTTCCCAAACTAAGAGATGTTCACTATGTTGATGGACTATGTGCAAATCTTATTAGTATTAGTCAGTTGTGTGATGATGATCTCTTTGTTCATTTTACCAAAGATGAATGTGAAGTTGTAGATCAATTCCAAAATGTAGTCTTGAAAGGACTACGAAGCACTGAAAACTGTTATACCATGACTAACTGTAAACCGATCCTCAGGTCACTTACTTGCAACTCGAGCAAAGAATCTGTTGCAGAACTATGGCACCAACGGCTTGGACACCTCAATTACAAATCCCTGGCACAGCTCTTCAACAATCAAAGTGTGAGAGGATTACCAAAGCTTGGAGCAAAACCAATTGGAAAGTGTGGTTCATGCCTTGAGGGAAAACAGACAAGAGCAAGCCATAGGGAGTTGCAACACATACCATCGGTAAGGATTCTGGAATTGCTACACATGGATCTTGTGGGTCCCATTCAAAAGGAAAGCATCTCTGGTAAGCGTTACATTTTTGTATGCGTTGATGATTTCTCAAGATTCACCTGGGTTGAATTCCTAAAAGACAAAAATGAATCTTTTGTTTCCTTCAAAAACTTGTGCAACACTGTTGCAACTGAGAAGGATCTAACTGTTAAAAGAATTCGATGTGATCATGGTAGGGAGTTTGAAAATTCAAGCTTCGTTGAATTATGCTCTAACAAGGGTATATTTCATGAATACTCGTCCCCCATCACACCACAACAAAATGGGGTTGTTGAAAGGAAGAACAGGACACTAGTCGAAATGGCAAGAGTCATGCTAAACTCAAAAAAATTAGCCATCAAGTTCTGGGCAGAAGCCGTGAACACTGCATGCTATGTCTCGAACCGAGTTTACCTTCGACCAGGTACAACTAAAACTGCCTATGAACTCTGGAAAGGTAAAAGACCAAATGTTCAACACTTTCATGTTTTTGGTTGTGCTTGCTACGTTCTAAATGATAGGGAACCTAGAGGAAATTTCAATCCAAATCTGACCTAGGAATTTTTGTTGGGTACTCACGGTATAGTCATGCTTACCGCGTATTCAATATGCGCACTCAGACAGTTGTTGAATCATCTAATGTTGAGTTTGACGATTACATGGACTTTGCAGCCACATCATCTGAAGCTCGGATCACTGAACTGACAGAGGGTGATGATGAGGAGGAATCACACCGCCCACACAAGATTTCACCACCAGTTGCAACTAACTCAGTTACCCAGCAACCTGAGGATACTCCGACGGATACAGTTCCAACAGAAACGGACCCCATTATAGGAGTGCCAACAGAGAACCCACAAGCACCACCACACATCAGGAAGAACCACCCACCTGATGCTATCATTGGGGACATAAGTGACGGGATAAGAACGTGAGACATCCCTCGAAGGAGATATGACCAAATGGTGCGGTTTGTGAGTTACACCTCCAAGATTGAACCCCAAGAACGTAAAGGAAGCACTCCTGGAAGAAGCTTGGATAGAGTCCATGCAAGAGGAACTGAATCAATTTGAACAAAATGATGTTTGGACACTTGTACCGCGACCAGATAAAGTGAACATCATCGGCACCAAATGGATATTCAAGAACAAAACCGGCGAATTGGGAAATATAGTGCGCAACAAAGCAAGACTAGTTGCACAGGGATACACGCAAGTAGAAGGAGTTGACTATGACGACACATTTGCCCCAGTTGCAAGACTTGAGTCCATTCGTCTTCTTCTCGCAGTTGCATGTGGTTTGCACTTCAAACTCTTCCAGATGGATGTCAAGAGTGCATTCCTGAATGGGTACTTGAACGAAGAGGTGTTCGTCGAACAACCTAAAGGATTCACAGACCCACACTTTCCTAACCACGTGCTGAAATTGAAAAGAGCACTATATGGCTTAAAGCAAGCCCCACGGGCGTGGTATGAAAGACTCACCGTGTACCTCCTTGAAAAGGGTTATACAAGAGGGAGTGTAGACAGAACCCTGTTCTATAAACACTTTGGAACAAACATTCTCATTGCCCAGATTTATGTAGATGACATCGTGTTTGGTTCTACGTCTCAGGATGAGTTGCAACACTTCATTTCTGTTATGAAAAACGAATTTGAAATGAGCATGGTTGGTGAACTAACCTATTTTCTTGGTTTGCATGTCAAGCAGCAAAATGATGGAATATTTATATCCCAGGCGAAGTATGCTAAGAATCTTATCAATCGTTTTGGCCTGGAACATGCCAAACCCATGAAAACCCCTGTGGGATCTACAGATCGCCTCAACAAAGATGACAGTTGCAACTCAGTGGATCCCAGTCTTTACCGAAGTATGATAGGAAGCCTACTTTACCTCACTGCTAGCAGACCTGATATTTGCTTCAGTGTTGGAGTATGTGCTCGATATCAGGCCAACCCGAAAAAATCTCATCTCAAGGTCGTCAAGCGAATTATACGTTACATCTCTGGAACAACAGATTTTGGTCGCAGTTACAACTTTAATGATAACATGTCTCTTGTAGGATACAGTGATGCAGATTGGGCAGGATGTGCTGATGATCGGAAGAGTACCACAGGAGGATGTTTTTACGTAGGAACAAATCTTGTGTCATGGTTTAGTAAGAAGCAACACTCAATCACATTGTCCACAGCTGAAGCCGAATACATTGCTGCTGGGAGCAGTTGCACCCAACTGGTCTGGATGAAACAAATGCTAGAGGATTACGGTATCTTACAAAATGAAATACTTCTCTATTGTGATAATACTAGTGCTATCAACATCTCAAAAAATCCAGTTCAACACTCCCGTACTAAACACATTGATATTCGATATCATTATATTAGGGAACTGGTTGAGGCTAAAACTATTGAGTTACGACATGTGTGCACTGATCTACAACTTGCAGATATCTTAACCAAGGCTCTGGATGTGTCACGCTTTGAGCACCTTCGCAAGACGTTAGGGCTCTGCCTTATGTGAATTGCAACAGGAACTGGGTTGCAACTGAGGATGACCAGTGGCGATCATCTAACCTGTTACTGATCTCAGGCAGTCTCCTCATGTTTGTTGTTCTCTTACAAAAAAAAAACACAAAAAAAAACACAAAAAGGGGTTGAAAGGATTTTTTCTGAGGTGCAACTGGAAAAAGCTACCTGACCTAGAAGCAGCAAGTGTGAAAGCTAGCAATTCTTATCTCACGTGACCACTCATTGCAAAGAGCTACCTTGTGCACAAATGTGTCAGTGTGAAAGCTACCAGTTGCTCTCAGTCCCCGATTTTAGTTGCAACGGAGTACCATTCAGTAAACTGCCTGGAGAAATCTGCATGTGGGCGTAACAGGATGGACTTTCTCCCACTGATTACCTTGGTTCTCGTGTTGCTGTATTCAATTCTACTTAACTTGCTGGAGCCCTAATTACGCGTGATTAGGCCTCACTGAGTGACACATTGTGAGTTCAGTTTTTTTCTTTTGGCAAGTTGTTAAGATTTGTACCCTGCGTATCTTAACTTGTTTTAAACTCTATTTTTTCCGCTTTTAATATCCTCTATCTTGTGAAAAGAGTATCTTGGGCCTGCTAAGTGTTGGTTTTTTGTGTCCCCTAAAATTCTAGGGTTTTGAGTGTCTTATATTATCCCCTGTCGTTTTCCTTCTTCCCACAGATCTCACGATTCTCTCTCTCTCTCTCTCTCTCTCTCTCTCTCTCTCTCTCTCTCTCTCTCTCTCTCTCTCTCTCTCTCTCTCTCGTCTTTTAGATTTTCTTTCACAGGATGGGAGGATCTGCGCGTAAACTAGCCGCCACCTTCTCAGACGAGCCCCTTGATCTTCCTCCTCTCCGCACGATCCACCCTCCATCTCCTACGACGGCCCCTGCAACTGTCGGTGACCGTAATACTACCCAATCGACTGAGCAGACCTCACCTCCTTCACCACCATCTTCCCCGTCTCCGCTGCGCCGATCACCATCTTCTCTGCCGCGCTCCACTGCTCCAGCCAAAGGGAAATCCAAAGTGGACTCTGCCTCCACTGTGCCACCACCACCGCCACCTGAGGACAATCCCGCCTCTCCTGCTGATCCTCCTTCCTCCTCTGGTGTGAATACCAGGAAGCGGTCCAAATTTCGGTCCGTCAACCACCCCGCCGTAGACGACTTCACAAGCTCGCCGACGTGCAACCCGACTCTGACACTGAGTCAGAGGACAATGCACCTCCACCTGAGCCCCCCAAGAAGAAAACCAAGTCTTCTGCTCCTCCAAGAAAATCCTCACCGGTTGTGCCCGAGTCTACCTTCGCTCTCCCCGATGTTGCTCCTGCCTCTACCTCCTTGAAAGCTGCTAGGGATTACTCTCAACGTTTCTACAATGCTGACGCAGAAGCTAAAATGCTGGAAATACGCAAACGTCCTATGGTTGTGGAACGACCGTTGGACCTCAAGTCCTATGAAGAGACTGGGGTGCTGGACCTCCTTGAACAGCGCGGGTGGCTAGTTGCAACTCAGAACGCCACCAACTACAACAAGGTCCTGGCGCAAGAGTTTTATGCTAACCTCACGACCCAGCTCGATGCGGAAGGGTCACTACAGCGCCATGTCATCTATCTTCGGGGAAATGTCTGCCCCTTTACTGCTGAGCTTCTGTCCCAGGCCATGGAAGCACCAATCGTGGACACAGTGGGGCTCTCTGAGTTGCGACTGGAGCGCAACATGGACAAAGTTGCATACGAGCTGACTGGCGGATCAATCCGCGTGTGGCCCCTCGAACCTTTTCCCACCAGCTCACTCACAAGCCGGTACAACCTGTTTTCCGCATCCTTGTCAGCCACTGGCTACCTTGCACGCAAACCTCCACCATCCGCCCTGAGGTGGCCAGTGTACTGTTTCGTGTTGGCACGGGAGTTGCAATTGATCTGGGGACGCTTGTGTTCGAATGCATTTATCGGGGTACCTTTCCAAATTTCCATCTCTCACTTGGGTTCCCTGCACTCATTTACAGGTACTTTGCCTCCAGACATCCCTCCGTCATGCTGGACAAGGAAGACCTTCTCGAGTGTCCGGTCATGCGTGCCAGCACTAAAATTCTGAACAAGCCGCCGCCCTCCCCAGCTGCAACTGGATCCTCCACAAAGAAGCAATCCGGCTCCATTCCCGACGCCTCCGCCAGTCTTGATGGGGTGCACCTGGAACTCTCCAGGCTGAATGGTCTGGTAGCTGAGTTGGTTCAGTCCAATGAGGAGTTGCGCACCTCAATGGCCCTTCAAGCCTCCAAGCTTGACTGTCTGTTGCAACACACTGGACTGTGCTCCGGGCCTCGTGAATCCTCTGGGCATGGTACCCCTTGATTTGTTGTTTCAAAAAGGGGGAGAGTTTGTTTAGGGGGAGTTGCACATTTTTTTTGTCCCTCACTAAATCTGAACAATTTCTATCTTGTTAAACGTTTTGGCGGAAGGTTGCACTGCTGTTGCAACCAGTACATTTCGTACCCTTTGCTCTACTTTTCTACGCGTACTACTTGCTTATGAATGCTTACTAACGATTGTGCAGAGTGGTCAATAATTTTGAAAAAACAAATCAAAGGGGGAGATTGTTAAGGCCGAATTCCCTTCGGATGGGCTCTAAACCATGCGGCCCATCTCTTATCTTTATTGATATTATTTTGTTTAAATTATTAGGATTTAGGCAACCTGATTTGGTAATTATCTTAAAGGATATCGGTTTATCTTAAAAGATATGTTATTATCTAAATCATGCTTTTTATTCTTTATCTCTTTATTGCACTTGGACTATTAAGCATGCAGGTTCATTAAAATCGGCTGGAATCCCCTTAATAAGGAAGGACAGCCTCACGGATCTACAAGAACAGCTGTCGTGCTCATCTTACTTGGAAAAAAGATCGTCAGTGGATTGCAACTGAAGATTTGATAGAAGATTCTGTTGCGCCTATATAAAGAGAAGACTCGAAATCGTTACAAGGCACTTTGAAAAAGATATTAAGCAGTCAGTCTTGTATCGAGTCATTTGAGAAGAACATTAAGTCAGAGTGTCTCTGGAGTAGCTTAGTGTGTATTCGAATCAATCGTGTTTCTGAAAACAAGTTAAGGGTTAGGTGTTGCAACTGCATATGTTAGAGGGAGTCTAGTATATGAGTTGATTTAAATCCTTCATTGTAATTCTTAAGTAGGAATCAGTTTGAGTCAAACTTTGGGTGAAAGCCCCGTGGACTAGGACCATTTGGACCGAACCACGTTAAAAATCTCTTGTGTTCTTTACTGTTTATGTTTCACTGTTTTTGGCAATTGCAACTGCAAAAACTGTTTTCAAACGTTAAAGAACTATCGTCTGTTGTACTTCAGTGTACAGTTGCAACTATTGCTAAGTGCAACTGGACACAGTTACAAGTATTGCAGATACTAAGATCTTTCAAAATACATGCACTGTAAGGATATATGTGTGGCACATGATTGTATGATGATGTCTTAATTAGCCTATTTGTGTTTAGGAGAATCTAGCACGCGAAATTACGTTTGGCCCGTCTTGGATGAGGATCGGTCTCACTTAATAATAAGAACAATAATAATAGTAATTCTTATTTTAATAAATTAATTATTCTTGTTATTATTGTATGATTGAAAAGTAATAGCAAGGGTCTTACAACAATAGATTTGATTAAAAAATCTAAGCCCGTGTAAACACAACAAATTAAATCAAAATAATTTTTAGTAGTAAGACCTCCATTAATGGGAGGAAAACTTTGTCAGCTCCAATTTTCTAGAACCAGACAACATCAAAGTGATCACATGAATTCTCATTTATATTTTCTTCCATTATATTCACACTAGGATATTTTTTGGGAAACCAACATTTCTGCGTTCGTAATTCATATGACTGGCGTTTATGGCACCAACAATATTTTGCTGTTACATGCAACCAATTATGGTCATTTATCCATCTCATGTGGGGTCCATCCCTGTGCTTTCTGTTATTTAATTATTATCCTAAATTTAAGATACAAATAATGTGATTTTCTTTTTTTTTCCTCATTTTTCTCTTGTGGTGAATTATTTTCCAGTATTGTCGTGGAGCAGCAGGGGCGCCGCCCCGTTATGCGTCATGCATGAGTCATTTTGATAGATTGGTTCTCCCACAAAAGTGGAGATGCGGTTAATTAAATTAGTTTTCAATTGATCAAATTCATTTGGAGGGATATTTACTATTATGTGCGATTTATTACCATTACTAGTTACTACTATGAAGAGATGGTTGTGATGGAGTGATGATAGGGAGATTTCTTTCTAAATTCGAGGAAAAAATTAAATATATATTAAATTTGAATATTCGGTTGTACGGTTGTATAAAATACTTTTTTTCATAATTAATAGGTTGTATAGTAATATTACTAACATATGTTATCTTCTTTGCATTGGAATTTTAAATGTACAATTCGCACACTCTAACGTTTGGACTTTATCTAATGGGTACAAAATTGTCTTCTATATGCATTGAAATTCGAGGACTCAAATGCATGGTTCATTTGACCTCAAATACCAAATGATCTCCAACAAAATTAACTAAAACAGAATACAGAGACGGGTCAAGTTGGAAATTAATATATAGCTTTGCACTCATTATATATTCATAATAATCTCATATCTTGGCAGCAGTATACAATATACATTGCTAAATAAATATTTAATTTAGCCCCGAAAGTGGCTTATGGTACATGGCAAAAATCTATAGCTGCTCAAATCGGTGGTTAATGGTTCATAGTATTTTGTTCACAATTATATTGTCAGTATGATAGGTGTCCATCTTTTGTACAAGTGATATAGGATAACATACATTAACATATAGGGTAGAGAGCCACAAAAGACAGATTTATATTTAATGGTGTGTCTTGCCTGGTGTCTCTATATTTTCTTAATTTCAAGTATTTTACATCTAACTTATTTTCTTATTGTTTCAGGAATCGTGTTCGTTGTAAAAAGAAAAACGGGCATAAATTAAAATAATAGCCTTAATCCGTCTCTTAAGTTAAGTTAAGTACAATCAAATATATGTATTGCTACATGTGATTTGATTTGCATTTTGGACTTCTAGAACAGACTTTCTATTTTTCAAAATTGTATAGCATGCAATTGATGTTTGACATTTGAGCAATAACAATAAATAACTCATTAATCCCTAGTACTATGTTTCTTATTAGAATTAAGTCCACTGGCTGGATGCCTAACCTAACTCAAAAGTCTCAAATTATGACAAATTAATATAAGCTGTACTAACGAACTGAAATGTATCATCTTAGGACTCGTTTGCTTTGCCCAATCAAACCAAATTATATTAATAGTCGTAGCTATAAGGTCATTTGCTTCGCATTACTAATAATCGAGTTGTTCTACGTGGCGGTCTTATTGGGGTATTAATAATTGGGTACCCCTCCCCCGCAATTAATAATACCCCCAATTAAGCCTAATAAGGATAAATTTTATGGACCTAAATACCCCATCTTTTTAATTTATTAGACCAAAGTATCCTTGTGGGTATTGTTACTTACCAAGTTGTACCATTTCTTATCTTCTATTATTTCAATAATCTTATGGATATTGTATTTGCAATAATTTGAAGTGTTGTCTGGCATGGATCAAAATTTCTGTGCGTTTTCTCGAAAAGTACCGAAAAAATTCCGTTTTTGACTTCACCGATACGAAATATACATGTAGTTTCCATGATAGTCATAACTATAATTTTACGAATTTTTCGAAATATACCAAAATATTCTCGAAATATTACGAAATATTTCTAATTTTCAGCTAACCGAAACGTACTTCGGGACCGAAATCTTCATCCATGTTGCCTGGCCACGATAGAAATTCAGCCGTATTATATATTGTAGTTTTAAGTGGGATCTTTATATTCTAGTGCATATAATAAAAAAAAAATCTTTGAAGTGTTGCCTGGTTACAATAGAAATTCAGCCGTATTATATATTGTATTTATAAGTGGGATCATTATATTCTAATGCATATTAAATTGGTTGATATATATATATATATATATATATATATATATATATATATATCACCAATAATGCAATATGGCATCCTAGACCCGCCTATTGTTTTATTATAATATGAAATTGTATTTTTTTTCTTGTTCTTGTTTAATCTTATCTCAATCAAATCAAATTTTGTGTGTTTGGAGTTATATACCAACGCCCGTGATCGATTGTTAGTGGAAAGGAGCAATTTGTGTAATAAATTGATTGTGACCTTGTGTATTATAGCATAAATCCAATAATTATACATGATTGTGTTATTTTCTCAAAATGACATGTTTATAATTAGCATAAATTCAATAATTATACATAGTTGTAGAGTTAAGAATTACAGTAAGGGTAAGAAGGTCATTAAACACAAATAAGTGGCAAGATTAGAAATATTTGGTCAATTAGCCCAAGCAAACATAGTATTTTTTATTTTTTTGGATTTATTCTAGGATAACAATTTGGCTAATCATGCAATCTAATAATAATACCCAGGACTATTAATAAGGGTAAATTAATAGTTATGTGACTATTAATTTTGAAAGCAAACGAGTCCTTATAGTATACACAGATAGATATATATATATATATATATATGTGTGTGTATATATATGCTTGTACATATTATATTGTATCCACACCCCAACCAAAAAAAAACTGTATACTTTAATATGTTATCCTGATTTTCATGTCATTAATAATTTTGCCGTCGGCGCCAATATATAGCGGTGCGTATAGTCAAAAAGGTTGCTGTTGCCCAAAGGAAATTTGTCTAAGCTACTTTAATTTGACAACAGCCAACATTAAGTAATTATAATTGTCAATATATGCGTTATTAAACTGATTTGTCTTATAAATTCAATGTTGTAAAGAAAATAACTAAAATATATATGTGATGAGTATGACATGCGTATCCCACGATTTGCTCATCAGTTAACGATCATGTCTCTTTGCAACTTAAATTATTTCCACAAGATCTGGTAAAGAAGAAATTCCACTTACCAATTATAGAATTAACAAATCTTGTAGTGCTTACACAAAGCTTCCATATCCTATATTAATCAAATCTAGATTTTTCTAGACAATCGATCGATAACCGTGTTGACCCAATAACAATAATGAATCACAGGTTCGATTCGATCCAAATATTGCATGTCTAAAGTATTATAAACATTTCGTTAATTTTTCGAGCTTTTCGACTTGCTTTGCAGAAGTCTTATTAAACATAACTAGTCGTCGTTGCCACAGAGTTCAAAAACTACTTATATGTTTGTTTCTACAAAAATAGTTGAAAATTCAAACGTTTGAGATAATTATTCACAAAATTTTAAGAAGAATTGATACATACAAGTAAGGAATTAAACGAGTCGTCAAATGAACGTAATTTGAGCACTTCGTGTATATGAATATAATTGAGGGGTGATGCAAGAAAGCATGGGCATTATATTGGACAATTCCTTGTCAAATTTTTCTTCTTCTTTTTTATGTTGTCCAAATTGCAGATATGACACGTCTAAGCATGCACAAACCTTCCACTGCCAAAAAGAATAAAACAATAAGGCCAGGGAAATTAATTGTAATATAAATCCTAAATAGTATATGTACAACAATATTAATTTACATATATACGTTAGTCCAGAAAATAACATGCAGATATTTGAACTCATTTGGTTGCATGATTTGATTTATTATGTGATAATGTATGTATATCGAAGTGTTCAAAAGTTAAAGTATATGTGCTTTCGCAATGTATTAAAAAATTTGCGGACCTAATTTTAGAAACTCCTAGAAAATGTTAACTTCTACTTTGTGCATTAACTACTATTAGAACGCTCAGTTTTTCAAAAAATAAATCTGATAGAAAATGTTAGTCTAAGTTCAAAATGTGCAATTTCTAAGATTGCTTTTATATTTAAATAACAGTACTTTAAAAAATTGAGCGACTAGTTATAAGTTTAAGTCATAAATAAATTCTAATTACCTGCAGCTGCAGGCATTTATACGAAACATCACCAAAAGCTGTTATATTCTGCAAACACCGGCCCCAACATTTGGTTTGATAGCCTGATAGGTATATTTGCAATTTAGTTCAAATTATTAACTTCTATGATTTTAGATAAATAAGAAATTGTAAATACTATTGTAATGTAAAAAGGGATAAATTGCGTTCGAAGTGTGTTTTGGTAATAATTCGCATGCGTTATGGGAAATAAAGAAAGTACTAATAAGCCTAAATTACACAAAATATGTTAATCTACGCTGTAAATACACTAGATTTGTTCGGAATACCCTAAAGCACGGTAAGATCGTTGAACCGAACAAAAAACTCCAAATGAGTCGAAATCAGCTTTGTCTCGAAACTAAGACAATGTCGATTCTAGATACAACTCGAAGTAGCTGGTTCTCGATACAAGTTCTCGAAAGATCACGTATCTCGAAAGTACTCATGTATCCAAAAGGTTAAGTCGAATGATTACTCTCGATACAAGAGCGTTGTGATGCTACAATATTAAAGTGACTTGCGGGTCTGGCATATTTATAGGTCTCACGATGCGGGGCAATTTTCTGAATTTTCTATAATGTGTAAAAAATGCAGGTATCTCGAAAGGAACTTTCGTGAAATTTGTAACTTCGCTCAAAACATAGCTTCAAGGCATATTTCGTTGGATTTCTCCTAGGACATACTGGCCCAATTCTATTTTTCTTGGGCCACCCAAATAAGCCCATATCAAAGAGTTTTATCAAAGAGTTTATACGTTTTCAAAAATTGGAATCAAAGTTATTCAATTTTATGTTGTTTAGGTTTGGGCCTTTACTTCAGTTCAGCCCAACTCTTCTGCACATCACTTAAACGTAAGCCCGAGAAGATTTCCCAGTCCCAATATACCGCCACCCATGTATAATATTGTTTTATTCTAACTGGGCCTGATCCTTTCGCTCACTTTTTTCTTATTTTGTCAAAGTCCATATGACTTATTAAGCTGTTTTTCAACGATGAGTCCAATTTATTTATTTACTTTATTTTGTTGAAAAGATGAGTCCAAATTAAAAAGGATATAATTTTTTATTTTTTGGGTATCCATTAGTCAAAAGTTGGAAGTTTAAATTAAGTACGCTATATTAATTAGAATATGAAGGAAATACATTGATTCAAAAGAAACTAAATATTTTGTGATTTTAATTGGAATATGAAGGAAAAATATGGTATTATTAATGATGTGAGTTTCCTTACTATCCCCCAAATTAAAGTAGATGAGAACATATAATTTAACTAAAATAATTTAATTTCTTTTCTTCTTCAAAATAAAGTTTACAGAACCTTATATATATAGCAAATAAAACTAACTTGTAAGACCGCTAAGCACTAACACCACTAGTCCACTACTCTACTAACTTAATAACCAACTAAAAAATAAATAACACTAATTTAATTACATATATTAATAATAAAAAGAAATTAAATAATTTTTTCGAATTGGACCCGTAACAATAATGTGTAAAAATAATGCACCGTGTATATATGTGTCCTTCTGTTCCGGTTTTAGGTAGCAATGTATTTTGCTTTTAAAATATAAAAGTCCAATTGTCAAATGTGACTTGAGTGCACTCTCACTCATATGAATAACTACGCGATTTTGAAAAACTTTTTCGAAGTGTACACTATATTACTGTATATGAATATATTATTTTTCAATTAAATATCTTAGTGTGAACTTATTACACAATGAAAATAATGGAACACTCAGAGAAACGAAGTACAAATATCAGTTTTCGGTTTCCACAGCACAAAACTGGTAAAAATAAAGAGCCCAATTTCGTAAGGGTCCTTAACTAAATAAAAGTAACCTATGATAACAGTAGAGGTTTCTTCATACGTCTAACGTGTAGTAACGTAATTTTCTGCTTTACGTAGATGTAAATTCATCCCCCCAAAAAAAAACATACATACATACATACATACATACATGTAAAAGAGGACAAATATGGAGCGCGGGGGTAGGGGTAGGGGCTAGCTGGTGTTAAAGTCATGAGTCATCAAAGTCTCCCTAAATTCGAGAGCTGCCAATGGACAGTGACTTTCATTGATTTGACAGGTTTGTGTTTGTTTTTTCTGCTTTTTCCTCTCTCCTCGTTGTCACCAGTAATTTTTCTTTCATCAGTGCTTTTACCAGCTTACCCCGCGGTTAAATTTGCATTTGTGTTTGTAGATAATTTGTAAACACACTTTACAAAGTAATATATTAAATAGGACTATTCAACGATGGAATAGACCCGCCAGTATGCCCAACGTGCCTGCTGATCTCCACCATTTAACCAAATCGTCGAAACCGAATCAAATAAAGTAGTTTGGTCTGAACCGTAATAGATTTTTGTCACACGGTTCAGTTCGATTTAGAAAAAATATACTTTGCAAATTATGCTTAACATGTAGAAAAAATATCAAAATATTATAAAATATTTCTAATATTTAACAGAATCCGACGTGTGAAACTTGAAAATCAAGATATACCTAAAAATACTTGTATTTGCTAGTCTCTAAAAATCTCAATTAGATACCTATCTCAAAAAGGTTGAGGGTATATTAGTATTTCACCTATGAGTTCCAATCCAGCAAGAAACCAGCCACTTGTATTATAATCCCATCAAACCATTGGAAGCCCACACTACTCTCTCATATCATACATACAAGAGAAGAAGAATCTCTCCTACTCTTTCTCTCTCTCTCTTGTGAATAGTAGGTTATTTGTCTCCATAATAAATCTTGTCAGTCTCCTTTCCAATATCTTCTTCTGGTAAGAGTGATGGGTTTGAGCTCCTCTGATTCTCCCCACATTAATCTTATGCTCCACACCACGTTCTTTCGTCACAAGCCTTAAGAATAGTAATATTATTCACTCTTTTCACCAAACTGTGAAAGTTTTCCCCTGCCAAATAAAGTAATGTGCCTTTGAGTTTCCCCATATAAAATTTCACTATACTCTTCTAACAACCAAAATTAATGGAGGGTGGCATAGTTTATGAAGATTCTCATCACATGACTAATGTTTTAATGAAAAATGAAAGTTCTGAAGTTCTTGATTCACTTTGGGTTCCCAATTCTTCCCCTTCTTATCATGGTATGTTTCATCTTAGTTAGTTGATCATTAATGTTATAAGTTGTTTTGTTGCATACTTGCATTTATCATATGTTTGGAAGCTTATCTCTCGAAACGAGCAATAGATCGTATATGCCACTTTGTATGTCGCACTTGGTCTACCACTCGTGTAGTGTTTCAAGATCGTCTATGTCACTTTTTGTGTTAATTGGACGTTGTTGTGAAGCTTAATACATGGTCTACAAAAAGTTTTAGGCAAGTAAAGTGGCACACAAAGTGTTATACTAAGTATAAAAAGTCGCAAAAATTGCTCAACGTGCTTTTTAACATTAGAATCCTATGCGTAAAGACTTGTAACAACACTTTAGACTATAAATTGAACATGTTCTTCTCTTCTTGCTAAACAGGCACTACATCCATGGTAAACTTCGAAGATGTACGAGGGGCTAACAATACCAACACGCCATTCTTCACACAAATCGATCCTAAATCCGAAAACCTTAACAACGACGAAATGGACAACGTATGCTTCAACCAACCTGAGAAGAAGCGAAGGCTATTGCCCGAACAAGTTCAGTTTCTTGAGAAAAGCTTTGAAGTTGAGAACAAACTCGAGCCAGAGCGAAAAGTCCAGCTTGCTAAGGAACTTGGCCTGCAGCCTAGACAAGTCGCGATATGGTTCCAAAATCGACGAGCCCGATACAAGACCAAGCACCTCGAGAAAGAGTACGATGCCTTGAAAGCGAATTACGACAATCTGAAAACAGATTACGACACCCTTTTCGAAGATAACGAGAAATTGAAAAACGAAGTAAGGATCTGATCCCTTTAGTGTCACGTTTCTTTTGTTAACACGTCCTCTTACGTGCAGAGCGAGAACTATGTTGGTGTTACATTAAGTAACTAAATCGTGACATTTTATTATATAAGTATCCTAAATGGGGAGTTTTGTGACATTTTATTGTAAAGTGTCCTAATATGTATAAGGGCCATATATGATTGTTGTTTCATCTACTACTCAGGCTTGTAGAGAGACTTGACATTTATATTTATATACGTATTTCTGAGTGATGTCTTAACAAAATCTGTTTTTCATAACAGATTCTATTGCTGACGGAGAAGTTGCTTGCGAGAGAGGACGAGAAGACCGATGATCCATCGAACTTACCGCGAAAGAAACCAAAATTGTCTCTGGATGACGAAAAGATTGTGACTTGTAAGCTAGAAGGTGTGGCGAGTTCGGCTAAAAGCGACATTTTGGATTCCGACAGCCCACAATATTACACTGAAGGGAACCATTCGGCATTGTTGGAGCCCGCTGATTCTTCGCACGTCTTTGAACCGGAGGCTTCTGATTTTTCTCAAGATGAAGATGACAACAGCATTGGTCGTAATTTCTTGCAACCGACGTACTTTCCGAAAGTGGAACTAGAAACATTCGATGATTTACAGCCGAATTCGTGCAATTTGGGATTTCCTGTTCAGGATCAGGGGACTTGGTTCTGGCAATATTGAGTTAGTATTGGCATGAGAGGGACTTTGGGCTTACATTTTCATATTGTGTTGTTACCTTTTTTGTAAATAAAGTTAGGTTCGATTCAATAATGAAGGTTTCAGTTATCTTCTATTAAGGTGTTATTTGGATAGTGTTTTTATTTTTAACATGCTATGTGATTGAACATGAATCAAGGTAGTTGCCTCTCTAACTTGTAGTTATTGTGATGGATGTTTTTTCCTTCCCGTATTTGAACATGAATCAATGAGGTGTATCTTGTCCTTTTTTGAGGTGCAAATCAATGAGGTAATATTTATTTTGTAACTGGATATAGTGCAATGAAGAAAGTAGGGTATCCAAGAAAGTAGATGGATAAAGGCATATGACCGGGTGTAGCAAAGATAAATAAGTGCAACTGTGTAACATATTAAACATTCTTATAAAAATGGGATCATTTTTGAAAATTATGTATAAAAATTATTTTATAATAATACTAGTTGTTGTAAATAGTGTAAGATGTTGGAAATTATTTTCTATATATAAAGAGTCATAAAGATAAAGAGTCATAAAGATGAAGAGAAAAATATCCATTTACAAGTAATATATTTTTTATTTATTTTTCTTTTCCTATGTCCTTTTAATATATTGTTAAAAACTTCAATAGTTTTAGTTTTTCTATAACACGTTATCAGCATGATAGTGCTCGATCCGGAAGAATTCAGTTTCTTAGTTAGAGAAAACGTTCAACGTAAAAAGGTATAGAAGTTTTATATTTACTTGTTCATCTATCTATATTATTATAGACAAAGTGGACTACCGCCTATCTATAATTTAATGATTAGATGAATATGTGTTTATAATTTTGTTGTTAAAGTTTAATATTTACTTGTTCATCTATCTACATTATTATAAACAAGGCGGACTATCTAACTCTAACATTAATAATAATTTTAACACTTGTTGATGCTTGAGTTAATCCCAAGCTAAAAACGACTACAAACACTTAATTATTATGGAATGTTTTACCTCCTATTATATTGCTTAGTTTATTCCACAAGCTCATGAAAGTTTTTACATAGTAATGTGTCGGAAATTATTTACGCGCTTAGTTTATTTCAATTATGTTAGTTGTTTACATTATTCCACAAGCTCATGAAAGTTTTTGCAGAGTAAAGTGGCGGAAATATCTATATATATTTACTTACCGTAATCTTTTTTCTTATGCCCGTTGAAATTTATTAACGCGGTTAAAATTATTTATTTGTTATACAATTAATCCTTGTTGCTCGATTGTTAAAGATATTATCATTCATCAATCATGTCAAATTAAACAAAACAAAGAAAAATGATTATTTTTTAACGGCAATAAAACGGTTACTTATAGATATCTTTCTTCTATAAATATGCAGATTTCATAACCCAAACTCCACACAAATCTTCATCTTTTTTTTCTCTCATCTTGCAAAATGCTCCGCACGTCAACAATGATCTTGATGCTCGTTTACCTTTTATTATTCATTTTTATGCTAGTAGCTGAGGACAATCCTATGTTTCTACCTATGATATTCCTCGCTTTTGTCGTAGTAATGTACGAGTGCATAATTTGGCTAGAGATTAGATAATTGCATTATACTATTGTAATAATTGTGCTTGTATGGTTGCGTATTAAAATAAAATATTTTGATCCTAATTATGTTTGTTTTAATGTTCATTTAGATGCAATATGTCTAATCTCTCGAAAGTAGATTTTACCGAACTCACTGTCGATGGGAAAAAGTATATGCAATGTGAATCAAATGTGAAAACGCATCTTACTGCGAAATTCCTCGCGGAAACAATTGATGAGGAAAATGAATGTATTGACCACCAACGATGTGAGGCAATTATATTCTTGCGTAGACATTTAGATAATTTTCTGCAAAAAAAATATCTCGATATTATAGATCCTTCTGAGCTATGGACTAATCTGAATGAAAGATATGGCCGCCAAAGGAAAACAATTCTTCCAAAAGCTCAGTGGAACACATTAAGGTTTCAAGATTTTACATCAGTAAATGATTACTCTGCCATTCATAATATCCGACCGATTCATCCATCATGTGGACCATTTCAATATTTTATGGTATTAATTGATGCCTCAAGTCGATGGTCACGTGTCTGTCTATTATCTACTCGTAATATGGCCTTTGCGAGATTTTTGGCTCAAATAATTAAAATAAGAGCTCAATTTCCTGACTATACGATCAAGAAAGTCAGACTTGACAATTCTGGTGAATTTACATCTCAAGCTTTCAATGATTATTGTATGTCAACTGGAATTATTGTTGAACATAGTGTTGCACATGTACATACTCAAAATGGTTTAGCTGAATCATTAATTAAACGTCTTCAGTTAATTGCTAGGCCATTATTAATAAAATCTAAATTACCAGCTTATGTATGGGGTCATGCAATTTTACATGCTACATCACTAATTCGCATTAGACCAAGCTCGTATCATGAATACTCCTCATTACAACTTGTTATTGGTCATGAACGTAATATTTCTCATATAAAGATTTTTGGTTGTGCGATTTATGTTCCAATTGAACCACCACAACGAATAAAAATGGGGTCTCAAAGAAGGTTAGAGATATATGTTGGATATCACTCACCATCTATAATCATGTATCTTGAACCATTAACAGGTGATGTCTTTACGACACGTTTTGCCGATTGCCATTTCAATGAGGCAAATTTCTCAACCTTAGGGGGGGAAAAGAAGCAGTTGGAAAATGATATATCATGGTATAATTCATCTTTGTCGCACTATGATATTTTAACAAAACAATGTGATTTGAAAGTTAAGAAAATTTTACATTTTCAAGATATTGCAAATCAATTACCTGATGCATTTATTTATATAAAACGGGTAACCAAATCACATATACCATCTGCGAATGTCCCTGCTCGGATTGAAATTCTGAAGGACATATCCAACAATAATAAAATGAATGCACGTAAAAAACGTGGTCGTCATATTGGTCCAAAAGACAAGAATCCTCGAAAAAAGAAAAAGAGAAAATATTATTAACTCAATTATCGAGGAAACTATTAATGATGAAATAGAAAATGTGACAAATGAGATAACTCAAGAGATCACCGAACCAAATCTCAATACTGAAATCTCTTTAAATTATGTTAATTCATGAGTTATTTAGAATCGAAATGAAATAAAAAATATAAGTGAAATATTTTCATATAATATTGTTTATGATCTTATGAATGAAATCCCAAACCAAAATCCGTGGATGAATGCCAAAATCGGGACGATTGGGTTAGATAGAAAGATGTTATGCATGTTGAATTGAATTCGCTTAACAAACGAAAGGTTTTTGGACCTATTGTCCTCACACCTAAAGACGTGAGACCTGTAGGCCACAAATGGGTCTTCGTTCGAAAAAAAAATGAGAAAAATGAAATTGTAAGATACAAAGCTCGACTTGTTGCATAAGATTTTTCTCAAAAACATGTGATTGATTATGGAGAAAGTTATTCACCAGTAATGGATACAATTACTTTTCGATTCTTAATCAGTTTAGCTGTTTATGAAGATTTAAATATGCATCTCATGGATGTTGTCACAACTTATCTTTATGGATCACTTGATAATGATATTTATATGAAAGTCCCTGAAGGACTTAAAATCATCTTGCTCTAAACCTAGAGAGATGTGCTCAATTAAATTGCAAGACCATTATATGGGTTAAAACAATCAGGTTGCATGTGGTACAATCGTTTGAGTAAATATTTATTGAAAGAATAATATATAAATAAGTAGTTGTGTCCATGTGTTTTTATCAAGAGAACATCATCTGGTTTTGCAATTATTGCGGTTTATGTAGATGATTTAAATAACATTAGAACTGATAAAGAAATTCATTCACCTATGAATTATTTAAAGAATGAATTTGAAATGAAAGATCTTGGTAAAACTAAATATTGTCTTGGTTTATAGATTGAGCATACTAAAAATGGTATACTAGTACACCAATCTAATTATACCAAAAGGATTTTAAAACGTTTTAACATGGATAAAGCAACTCCTTTAACTCAGCATGTCATTGCTAGATCATAAACTAAAGAGAAAGATGAAGAAATTCTTAATTCTGAAGTTTCGTATTTAAGTGCCATTGGAGCTTTAATGTATCTATCTAATTGTACTAAACCTGATATACCATTCACTGTTAATTTATTAGCTCGATTTATCTCATCACCTACAAAAAGACACTGGAAATGAATTAAACATTTATTTCTTTATCTTCAAGGAACAACGGATCTCGGCCTATTTTATCTGGATATGTATTCACGTATGATGACACTGTTATTTCATGGCGTTCTCAGAAACAAACACTTGTTGCAACATCATCGAATCATGTTGAGATTATTGCACTACATGAAGCCAACAGGGAAAGTGTATGGCTACGATTAATGACACATCATATAAGAAGTACATCTGGCTTACCAATTAAAGAAGGTCCTACAACACTATACGAAGACAATTCTGCATATTACACAGATGAAATAAGACTATGTTAAGAGTGATCGAACAAAACACATACATCCGAAATATTTTGCCTACACTCAAGAACTCGAGAAGAACAAAGAAATTAATATCCAAATATCCAATCATGTGACAATATGACAGATCTCTTTACAAAGGCACTCCCTACTGTAACTTTTAAGAAACATATTCAAAGTATTGGGATGCGTCACCTACGAGACTTATGAAGAATTGGAGATGCCAACTTGAGGGGGAGTTCACACGGCTGCACTCTTTTTTCCTTATTAAGGTTTTTATCCCACTGGATTTTTTCTTATAAGGTTTTTAACGAGGCAGCATAAGACGTGTGCAGAAGACGAATCATGTACATAACAAAATCTTCAAATGGCCAAGGAGAAATGTTATAAATATGGCAAGTGGAATATGGCAAGTTGCCATTGTTGAAAATTATGTACAAATACTATTTTATAATAGTAGTAGTTGTTGTAAATAGTGTAAGATGTTGGAAATTATTTCTTATATAATGAGCCATCAAGATAAAGAGAAAAATAATCATTCACAAGTAATATACTCCTTATTTGTTTTTCTTTCCCTATGTCCTTTTAATATATTGTTATAAACCCCAATAATTTTACTTTTTCTATAACAAATATGATGAATTTCTATGATATAAGTGATCCACAGGCCACAATGTATGCTAATATTTTGACACATTTTTTTATTGTTAAATTAATAAAGAATGTGGTAGAACACAATAAGTTCCATAGTTGAGGGGCATATGCATGCTACGTTGCCCCAACTATAGGCAGTGTAGCCATGGCAAATTCATATTTTAATTGATAGAAATAATGGGAAGTGTCTTTGGTGACTTTATGTGTTGTACCAAATCCTCTCACATGTGGGTCGCATGTATTTGACATAATCCTCCTCTCACATTGTGTATTGTACAAATGTTTTGACACATGTGTGTAGAATTTAGGTACATGACCTACACACATACATGTGAAGGGAAATTTAGTACAACATATAAGGGTAGGTAAGACATTTTCAAAATAATGAGACATGATTTTTTCGTTTCAAACGTTGAGCTACTCTTCGTTTGAAAAATAGATTTACTACCTGTATCCATAACTCGGGATGAGATCTTAGACATGGTGAGTGGGGAAAAAGATATGATTATTGCACTTGACAAATATCTATTAGTAATACATATATGCATACTATTTTGTCAATGAAGAATACTTTGTGGGACATCATTGTAATAAGAGAAAATCGACAAACTAGACCCATCCTTTCGGCATTTTCATGAAACTAGGTCCATCCTTTTATTTTTTGCAAAACTAGACATGACCTTTGCATATCGGGAAAAACTACCCAACTTTCATTCCAGCTAAAAAACGTCATAGTTCGACGTTATGACACCGTTTTGATCGTTGGCAAAATAGACATTTCACTTATAATATCTTAGAATTACACTTACACCCATAATAAATATTTCTTTATATCTTCAAAAAATAAGAAAATACATACATAAAAAAACATTAAATTTAAAATATACCATTTTTATTATTGGAAAAAAAAATGTCAATTTTTAAAATCTATTTTAAAATGCCACCCCCACCCCCACCCCCACCCCCAACGACCAGAATCGCACCTCCACCCACCGGCGTCAAATCGCGGCGGCGCGATTTGACGCCACTACCACTAACAATCGCACCACCATCGCGATTTGCAGTGGTGGTGGCGTCAAATCGCGTCGCGGTTTGACGCCAGTGGGTGGTGGTGTGGGTGGTGGTGCGATTCGCAATTCATCACCACCACCACTCGATTCGCGATCGCGGCGATGACGGAGGTGTGGTGGTGGTGATGACTTGCGAATGTGCACAGGGTAAGGTGGGGTGGGGTGGGGAAGAAAACGAGTTATATATATATTTTTTTTGATTTTCAATAAGAACAATTATATATTTTAAACGTGATGTTTTTTTATGCATGTATTTTCTTTGTTGTTTGTTTAAGTTTTTTATTTGTAAAATTATTAAAGGTATTTGTATATTTTGTTGTTTATAATTTAAACGTGATTAATATTAAGTTTTATCTTAAAATAAAAAATATAAATAATTAAAAATAAATTGGTGAAATAATGGAATTTTTTCTTTTTGTTATATATTTATATATTAAAGAATTAAATATTTTATTACTTTTAATATATAAAGATATATACTTTTTAAGAAATAATAATTCGTCCTTATAATTTTATTACATTTGATACACATTTCGACGTACACGCAGAAAGTCGCGTTGGATTCTATCCCACATTAATTGGGTTCGTGAACTACTATGAACTTGTGTATTAACAATTTCCTCCTTTTCTTTTAGAAAGACCTGTTTAACCAAATGGCTTGCTTGATATATCGTGACAAAGTTTGTCTACAATTTTTCATGTATTAAAACTTGAGCTTGTAATTACAATTTCTTTTAATGTTAGCCCGTGACCACTACATTATGTTTAATCTCACAATTTTCTAAATGATGTCGCGATAAGTTATGACATAAAAAAATCTAATCTACGTAATAATCACGTTGTGCCAAACCTAAACTCAATAACCCCATATAACTATCAAGAACTTCATGCATATCAAAAGCTATTAACCACAAGTCTACACTGGGGTACTTATTTGTTGCTTCTACAAGTGAAACAGAGACATTTGTCCATGAATTTCAAAAGTGAGCTTGATATACTGTGCCTAATTTTCCTCAAAAAAAAAAAAAGATAAAGTGGGTAGCATATAGTCTGGATGTGACAAAGAGGGAAAAAGGTGAACGGACAAAAGTCAAAAAAAAAAAATGAAAGACTTTTAGTTCAATTTCGGCTACTCTAAGATGCTGACATCTTGTCCTCAACGAATTAAAAAATAAATATAAGAATCACATCATTGGTATTTTCTTATTCTTGGGTTGGATTAAGTTTTGACATGTTATGCTGCTGATTTAAAGACTATATAACAAGTGTTAAGCCACCTGTGACTTTAGATTTAGAGTCACTTAACTTACTCTTACATATTATAAATATTTGCTATAGAATAATATCTGATCAATACATCAGGTAAGCATGAAGATTTGTTAAAGTAACCGATTAACTAACGGCAAGATTCATGTAAGAAATTTTAAGAATCCAAAGCTTCTAGAATGTATTTCAACACTTGTCAGGGGAGTAGCATGTTAATTGTATTTTATTAATTAGGAAAATATATTTGTGTGTGTGCATTGAGATTTATGATTATACAAATAACTAATCTTAAAGCAAATTTGCAGCCAACCCTCCTCCAAGATTATGAAAAGATAATTAACTTCCACATGAAAAACTTTGTTGTACTTTGTCCTCTAAAAATTATCTGCGACATTAATTATGTTTTCTGTCCAAGTAAAGTTAATGTTGGTATTTGAACCGCCTCAAATACCGTCCCCAAGATTTGTTCATGAGATAATTGCGAAGTAACACAAATATAATATTGACGATAGTAACAATACAAGGATTTAACGTGAAAACTCCTTCACCGGAGAAAAACTACGGAAACCCGAGCAAAATTCACTATGTAGTAAATTCGTAAAACCACATAATTCTCACTCAACCCGAACGACCCCGACATATACTTTTCACTCTCACCACTCCCTAATCTACACTCTCCCGGTGTATAAAATACTACATTGTATAATTAGAAAGAAAAGAAAAGAACCCTGAATGAATACTTTTTCAATAGCATAGCACATGCTATTTATAGGAGAAGTTGCTTGACAAAACTTCTCACAAACCGTGTTCAACAAATAATTCATACAGTTGTATGAATTATTTACATCCTGCCATCTACCTCATTAAACGAGGCGGCTCCCAACAATCTCTCCCTTGAAGGTTTGATCAATCACATCTTCAAAAATCGTCTTCACTTCGGCCTCTGGACTATTGTACATCCACTCTGCCTTGTTTCTTCTCTTGCCAAAAGAGGAATACAATTTATCGTTCACCAACATCATTCCTCGAACGACTTTATATGTAAGGGTGAACGCTCCACCTTGCTCAAAACTTCTCTTTCTCCATAACTCCCTGAAGAAATGCAAACAAACGTAGAGATATACAACACCTCTGTATACCCGATCTTTCTTCGAATAACCCCGAAGAAAGGCAGACGATCATGGCAATATCTCTTATCTCCATACACCAAATACTTCTTCGAATGACCCTAAAGAAGCCAAACATGGAGATATACCGTATCTTCGTATACCCCTTCTTTCTTCGAATTCCCTGAAGAAAGGAAACAAAACATGGAGATATGCCGTATCTCCGAATATCCCAATCTTTCTTCGAATAACCTTGAAGAAAGGTAAACAATCACTTATCTCTTTCTCCGAAAACCCATAGAGAAAGGAAATCCAAACGTGAAGATATAACTATTCTCCGTACACCATCATTCTCTTTTCAGGTCTCAACATCGAGAATGGAAAAACCACCACAGAGAACTTAATCTTTGTACCCATTTGTTCTCTTTCTCCAACATTACTATGAAGAAATGTATATCCACCGTAGGTTGAATCCTTGTGTAACCCGATCAAATCAACTTCTCTCTGATTTGAACATGCCACAAGTCATAGTTGATATTCCCGTCAAACTTTCCCATATCCGTGCCCTTGCTTCCTGATATTACACCGGTGAGTTGGTGAATTTCCTGAGAATGGTACAAAGTAAACTCCCGGAAAGTGATAGCTCGTCTTTCCTGATAGGGTTTCAAGGTTCTCAGGTAATTGGTGGGGTCACAATGGTTCCACTTAATAACCAGTTACCTTTGACAGAACCGCCTTTACAGTACGTATTCATATTACCCCACACCACAACTCCACCCCAGCAGTAACTCCACCTCCGGCAGAACTCGGGCTCTGATGCCACTTGTTGGGTATTTGAACCGCCTTAAATACCGCCCTTATGATTTTCCCATGAGGTAACTGCGAAACAACACGAATATAATATTGGCGATAGTAGCAAAACAAGGATTTAACGTGGAAACTCCTTCACCAGAGAAAAACCACTCCTTCACCGGAGAAAAATCACGGGGATCCAAGCAAAATTTACTATGCAATAAATTTCGTACAACCACATAATTCTCACTAAACCAGAACGACCCCGACATATCCTTTTCACTCTCACCACTCCCTAATCTACACTCTCCCGGTATATAAAATACTACATTGTATAATTAGAGAGAAAAGAAAAGAACACTAAAGGAATACTTTTTCAATAGCATAATACATGTTATTTATAGGAGAAGTTGTTGGACAAAACTTCTCACAAACCGTGTTCAACAAATAATTCATACAAGTTGTATGAATTATTTGCAGCCTGCCATC
Organism: Linaria vulgaris; assembly: GCA_948329865.1. Taxonomy (NCBI): domain Eukaryota; kingdom Viridiplantae; phylum Streptophyta; class Magnoliopsida; order Lamiales; family Plantaginaceae; genus Linaria; species Linaria vulgaris. Next base: position 103,526,994 of record OX415254.1, on the reverse strand, counting down.
TACCTCATTAAATGAGGCGGCTCCCAACAGCTAATAACATCCGGAGGCAGAGATTTTGACTACAAACTTTTAAGTGTCATAAGTACTAAGAAAACAAAAGGTTTCCCAGTGCACGAAAGCATACCTACAATGCGAGAATTCGGGGAAGAGTCTCACCACAAGGGTGTATAAGGGGCAAGTCTCCCCTGTCAAATTTGAAAATCGAACTAGAGGCCATTCCCACGACTTGAACCATGTAACCTCTGAGTCACACACCAACATATGTACCGGTGCGGCAAGGCTCCCCTTCTTAGGTATCATAAGCACTAAACACAAAAAATAACGTATAAATAAATCAGCATCGGATAAGAGCAATAATTATAATTTGACTCACAAGTATCTCTTTCACGTTATTCAATCATAAACACATTACATTGACGCTAAAGTACTCAGTTCTCGATTTTCTCAAAACGCTTAAGTATTCAATAGGTGACTGAACAATTGTCCAATCTTTATTTCATATGACTTATCTCTTGTGGTGTCGCCACCACCCCTGCCATCAAAGCTCAGACTCCAGTTATGAAGGATAAAGCCAAAATATGTTGCACGGGTACGGATACGGTACGATACGGGTACGGCGATATGGATTTTCAAAAAATAGGCGATACGAATACAGCAAGGATACGTCTATATATATAAAAATATATATTAATTTTAATATTAAAACTTTTAAGTGGCACGTTCATATTAAGTAAACTAATTCGTAAGTAAAAATTAATACCAAAAATATTAATTCAAAAAAGTGGTAATAACAAAATAGTGAATTACGAAGGTGGTAGTGGGCGAGTAGAAGGTGGCAACAACCATGAATTTGGTGTCTTGGTAGAGGTGGGTTGAGAAAGAATAAATTTTGATCGAAAGTTAGAAAAGTGGATTTTTGATCGTGAGCTGGTTAATTACTAATTAGATTAAAAGATTTTGTTTCAACTTTTAATTGTAGGTGGTATTTATTGAAGTTGTCCATCAATTTTAAAATTTATAAAAAGACCCAAAATATTTCCGATACGCCCCAAATATGTATCGGATACGTATCGGGAATTTTTTATTTTCTTTTAATTAACCGATATGCCACGTGGCGTATTGGATTCGTATCGGTAGTATCGATATCGGATACGTATCCGATACAACATCATTAGATTTTTATGGTGTATCTGTGCATCCTAGCGCCAAATTGTTGTCATAATTTTTTTTGTTCTTGACTGTGATGCTTATACCCATCAGATCTTTGTACCTAACATTACGAGAGATTAAAAAGAAAAATCATCTATTCTTTTACATGTGAGATTACCTTATTTTACACTAAAATTGCCCTTTACACAACTTTCATTGTTGGTCTTCTTTTTTGTTTTTTCTTCTTCTTTATGACGTGGGAACTTGCAGTCGCTACTCTGCGGGTACGCACTAGGTAAACCCGTGGGTTGATACAATAGTCTGCAAACTTCGTCAATCGAGCAAATCATACTTTAGTAAATATGTGTAACAGGCACATACTTAAAATGCCTCATGTCACTTCTGGTGGATTCGAACATGAGACCAAGTCTCTCCTCTAGTTGTGAGCAAAATAAAGATCACCAGTTGAGAAGAGATGGAGACGTGGAAGTGTTGGTCTTCACTTCAATTAATTATTAGTCCATCCAGTCCACACGAGCAGAGAGAAATTAGAGTAGCCAATTGGTGATAAGTCACAATTTTGGTAGTTTAGCTATAAATGCAGCTCAAGTTGGCCTTAGTACTTATGGCTGAACTAAAACAAAATGGATCCAACTAGAGAGATAAAGAGAAATGGGTTGTTCTTACTTTTTATCAGTTGATCAAAACTATTGACAAGTCACTTTCCAAATTTGACGTCCTTTAAGGCATATGAATTGATTGATTCACAATGCAATGTATCATTACTTAACAAAATGTGGACAAGTTTTGGTAATATCAAAATGTCATGCCACCTTATTAGCCTATCTAAGTTCGTGAAGACAAAACGAGTCTTGAGATACTTATCGTCTAGTAAATATTAATAAACCGTGAACTTCGTAGGAAGTGCATAATGTATACTTTCAACAAATTGTTTAAACTTTGATCGAACATCAGACGTAGTTGGTACTTGTTTGTTGATTCTAATTCTAAATATAATCTCACTTAATGCATGATGTGAAGGGTCAATTATGCCTAACAATCCACGGATTAAAGTGTTATGTGTTATCACTATCGCATAAGGATTAATAGCTCTTAATTAAAAAGATTTGTCACGTAATGAAGTCGCTTTGATACGATAAGAAAAAAACACGGCAACGAAGAAAGTAAATGCAAAGAAAAATTATAACAAAACAAATAGTGATTTACTGACATTCAAGGTGATGTTTATTATGAAACTTAATATATTTTAAAACATTTGTACCTCACTTTATTTTGCATGCAACTTCATAAGATTACGTGATAAGAGGAGTTTTATTATTGACTTAAGTTTCTTAACAATGCAATTTAGCCAAAGGTACTCTCTTATTAACAGAGAATTCTGATGTTGACATTAGTTTCTCCCATAAATTGGTAATTACAGGATACTAGTTATTAGCTAGTAATGGTCCTTAAAGCATTGTTACTAGTTATTAGCTAGTAATGGTCCTTAAAACATTCTTGCACGTTCCGAACGTTATAAATTTGGATAACTAGTATTTATGATTTTCAATTGTACATTTGAAAACAAAAGAAGTAGGATTAAGATTAAATTAATTATTATATTACATGAATCGAGAAAATTACATTTCATAAATATTTGCCACATGTCCGTTGTTACCCGCCATGCACGTTGCTCAGAAAAAGCTCACTAGTGCCCCTATGAATGATAAAAAAAAAAAAATAATAATAACGAGTAGTGATGCTAATCAAGATAGATCTATTTTTTCTGTTTTACAATAAAAAAATAAAGATTATTCAAAAAATTCTCCTATATTAGCTGGGATTAATAATGTGCTGGTGTATATAGATAATTTTATTTGTCCCCTTTATAAGATTTTTTAAGTGAAATAGCGTATCCAAATTCCAACCTGTCTAACATGCACGTGAATGTATTGAAATTTATCTCAAATTACATGATCTTAAACTTAATAATCCTGTTTATCAATATTAAACCTATAATTTTTAGAGAGAAAAAAAACTAGAAAAAAATACCATTAATAACATAATAACGTGTCGAAGAAGTTAATCTTCATTTAGTATACAATAATTGTTCCTTCTTCCTCTAATCAAATTTGTGTATAAGATAAATAAAAAGAGATCTTAAAAGCGAATATTTCAGATTACCTTTTATACATTTTTTTTATTTTAAGCTTAGCTCAGGTTTCCATCAAATCAGCAACACCACTCATTTAAATTAATATATTAAAAAATATCTATGTGCCGATTTTATTTTAACAAATCAGATCTCCTCCACGTTTTCATCGACCCATCATCACCATACACGTGTCACTATCACCTAGTCTTCGTCAAAAATGCCACGCCACCGTCAGAAGCGTACACAAAAGCCCATGGGCCCACCACAGCCCGTGATAGTGACTGGGCCTGCAACGTGTCGAGCAATAAACGGTGTAAAGTAAAATGGGCTGGGCCAACTTGTCCCACATATCGCTTTCTGTCATTTCTGCTCAGAGGAGGATACAGATAAGAATGGAAAAATAGGAGAAGGTGATGTAACTTAATCACATGGGCCCAATGCTTTTTTGGACTTGATGAGTGCGATTGTGCCTTTTGTTTGTCAGTGAAAAACACTTTTTTCTTTCTCTTTTATACAATTTATTTTGCAGATACTATAGAGGAAGTTGTAAAGGAAAATTCTGTAAAGCCCCTACCCTATAATGTGTTTCTTACTTTGCCTCCTAGTGTTTTAAAATTAGTGATATGCCTTCAACGTAAGTTAAATATGCACCCCACCCACGTACTAAATCTGATGAACAAAAATGTGAACACATGTCCAAAATGAATGGCAGATTAATGGTCACGGGAGCAATATCAATAACAATATGTTGGGGGTTACAATGCTACTTTTGAAACTTTAGCGAGCAAAGTGGAAAACATACTATATATTAGGTGGCTTAACGGGGTTTACCTAACTTATAATACGTTTATCTTATGTGACACGCATCATGTTTGTTTATAGTAGATTTAGATATTATATAATAAATTTATACCTTTAATATGATTGTATTGTATACAATTTAGAAAATCATATTCAAGTCTCATTAATTAAATAAGATCATACTATCCTCAATAGGTAATTTACCTATTGTAAACTTCAATTCCTTGTCCTTTTCTTTTCTTCTTTTATAAAAACTATGAAGAAGTTGAAACTTATAACTCCTTTTTAGGTATCATTTTATGAAGTTAAGAATTTGGACTTGTTAAAGTATATGTTCTTCAACACTAGTAAATTTCTTCTTTCCATGCAATTGTTATATGATGATGTAGTGTAGCAAACGTCTACAATTAGATTTATTTTTCTTAAAGCGCATAACTTCTTAATACAATATTTCAATTCCGCATTAGCATAGGTTTTTGTGCAACATAGAAACATTTACACGCGCAGCACGAAGAACAATGTATTACATTTTATAGTATTTTTTTCATGTACCGAATCTGAAAGTGTAAGATGTTCTAGAACCAATGTTGGATGGATGTTGTGCCAACATCCAGAGGACAACATTGAAACCTGAAATGTTTTTAACCTAAAACATGGTTCTGATATTCTAGAACATGAGTAAAGTGTTTTGGATTAAATGTTGGATGGATGTTGAGCCAACATTCACAGGACAACATTGAAACCAGAAACTATTCTGTCAATATGTCTTTAACTGCTTTATTTCAGTTTTGCCTTTATTCACCTATTAATCAAGTTCCACAATTTAGTTGTCTTTGTTTATTCACCTATTAAGAGTTGAACAAGGAAACAACATAAGTTACCAAAACTGTGTACAACACACCTTTGAGATCAAGTGTGAAGAAACATATATATAGGGTGTGAAGTACATCAAGATTCATAAGAAACAATAGAGCTAATTAATCATTTAATCACGAATATTCCAAAATGCACGCTTGAACAATTATTCATTTAATCCATGCTGCCATGTTGATTTTATCATGAGGAATGGACTTTTGAAACGAGGAATAAGTCTTTAATGACTTCGTAAAGAACTGGTAATGCAAGAATTAACTGTGACCTACTAGATATATTTCGAGGAGTGATCTTACCAGTAGAAACAATTCAACTAGACAATTTGATGTAGCAATGGCACTGGAATTTTCATAGAATAATTAATGAACTTGTGCTTAACAATAAACAAATCAAGCCTTATGACTTCTAATATTCTACCTTATACCTCCCGACGAGGAGCGACCTCGTAAACAATCAAGAGACATGCTCGAGTACATGTCAATTCAGCACGCGGGTTACAGCCAACTCCTGATTGCAAGCGGCGCTTAGATAGATGGTTACAGCCAACTCCTAATTACTTAAACCGACAATCCTTACTGCCCGGCAGTAACTCGACTCAATCCTTGGGCCCAACTTCCCAAAGGCGTCCCAATGGGTATAACAGATAAACAAATAAGCTAGTAAACCAGATAATATTCATTTCTCCTTAAGCTACATGTCCCGAACATAGTTCGTTGCTCTTTGGACAGTTCAAGAACCAGCATATGAGATTATAATATCGAAGAATTACCATGATTATGAATCAATATGATAAATAATAAATGATTGGATACGATTTAACGATGAGTAGGAAAATCATGTTATGGGATGAGATGCAAAACAGATTATGATGGAATATAGGTTGTTCGAGGTTTGGTAACGGAGTAGTGGGTTTTCTGTCCGAGTTCCTCAGGACCGGATGCCAAATGAGGCTAGAACAAATCAGAAATAGAACCTCAACTTTACTCATACGGGGAACCTTGATGGAGTTGATTAGTTCGTCAAACCTTTAACAAATTTGAATAATATTAATCAACTGAATTTATAATTCACCACAACAAATATTAGTACTTTTTCTTCAATTCTGATGTTGGTGAAATTGAGAATGTTCTTGTTAAGGATGCTAGTTACAATGTAAATCTTAGTAAAGAACACATAAACTTAATTCATGTCATTACACTAAACATGAAAACCTTAGATGATGAATTGAAAAACGTAAGGTTCGATTAAATATCAAATATCAATTATATTAACCACCTTATTGATATAAAAAATTATCTTAAACTAACATATGTTCAAACTTATAATTATAAGTATTCATATTTTTATGTTAAAGTCATATACAACGACAAGTAACTGTAACAAGTAAAACTTGATTATCTATCTAAATTGATGCATAATCAATCCTTAAAACATATTACTTAACTAACTCTAGAAAAACTCATCTTTTTAGTCTTTAGTTAATTTCAAACTTTTAATAACCACACACCAAATAAGTATCATAAGAAGTAATACCTTAAAAGGTATAACTTAGTCATTTAGTACTTTATCTTACATAGTAAGTTTTAAAATACATATACTTGTTTTATAACTTAAATATAAAGATATAAACATGAGTGATTTATCAAAAACATGTGATAAGGAATGTTTATTATGATAATAATCTTATTTGATGGTTAGATTATGAAGTGACAAAAATAATCTTGTAAGACTTATGAAAGTAGTATGTTAAACATGGTAAATCTACCAATTAAATGCTATAAATAAAATTACAAAAATATCATTTCATGATTATAAATTATTATAATCTAATTATAACTAATACTATACCATATTAAATTCATGTGTGTGATAAATACTTGAATTATGATGGTGATTTAACTTTATAAACAAATAAAATAAATGTTGTGCCAAATAAACTAAAAAATCACTGTAATTTCGGTTTTACCTTTGATCGGACATCCAAACGAACTTGGTTTTCAAATATTTTTACGGTTCTGATATCTAACATCATGATGAATGTGTGTATCTAAAATTTTGCGAAAACACAAAGGTTTGCTATGCTAAATAATTCTTGCAACATAAGAGCCGCCATCGGCTCTCTTGGCAGTAGTTTACAATTTATGTTTTACGGCTTCCTAGATCATATTATTTGGGAAATATGTCTTCATACAAAAGATAGAAGACACCAAGGAGGTATGTATCCAAAAATTGGTAGTAAAATAATGTTTTTTACTATTTGATATGATTTTTCTATGGTGTAGGGGCAGAATCGGTATTTCCTGCGCAGTAAAAGTTTTGGCGTCTTTTTGGGTAGAAAATAACAAGATAAAAATTTTAAAAAACTCTTATTTTAGGTAATTTTTGCAGAATCAGATTATTTTGGGTTGTATCCCACCTTGATTATTTTATATTAAATCACAAAAATCTGATTTCAATCATTCTCTTAAGTATGTCATTGCTTACCTCATCAATTAGGTTAATTGCATATTAAGTCCCTCAATTATTTATAATTAAAATTCAAATAGGTATAATTAGATTTCTTTATTATATACATATTTTCTAATGTAATTTTTTCTAGGTAATTCAATTATCTTGGTTAATATTTGAAATTAAAATGTATGTCTTAGGATTAGAGACCTATAAAATAATAAAAAACTAACTTTTAAGTTCAGGGACTAAAAGGCAAATTTTTCTAAATATTTAGGGTAAAAAATAGAAATTTTCAAAAATTCAAGGACTAAAGTATAGATTTATTTTCTTCTTAATTTTTGGGGTGTTATAGATTACATCTACGATGTGAGATGGACCCAACAGCTATTGGGGCCTTCTATGTATATAGTTGGGGCATATATCACTCGAATATCACATGATATGCATGTTTGTCAAATTTTATAGGAATAATTATAGCTACACCCCTCTGAAGTTTGGTGTAATTATGAAGACTACCCCTGAGGTTTGAATAATTACAATCACCGGGGAGGTCTTTGTCAGTGTAGTTATTCAAACCTTAAGGGAGGTCTTTATAATTACACCAAACCTCAGGGGGTGTAATTGTAATGAGTAATGACCCCTTACAATTACTAGTTAGATGGGAGGTGATTGTATTATTCAAATCTCAGGGGAAGTCTTTGTAATTACACCAAACCTCGGAGGGTGTAACTGTAATTATCTCTATTTTATATGGTTTAACGATTATTTTAGTGGTAGGGACACTCATGGTTTGTCACGGGTCCCTCAGGGTCGCATAGTTCTTTGCTAGAGATGAGCTTTTTACTCTGTTATGAAAGGCATGACTAGGGACGCGCCCAGGGCATGCTCGGGGCAATTTTGGCCTAAAAATGCCTTTGAGCGCTGTATTAGGGCGCCACCTTTGTGAGGGGCGTGCGCCCAAAGTCCAAAAGGCGTCTGGGAGTGCACCCCGTGTCATTGTTAACGCCCCACAAATTATTGCATTTTTGTATTCTTTTTTTCTAATTACCCAGCCGAGAAATAAATACAAAACATAAAATTGACCCACTTAAAATACTCTAGACCCTAAAGAAAAGTAAAGAAAGGAAATTGTGATTCTTGACAGAATCTGAAAAGTCATATACGTGACTTGATTTCTTCTTCATTTTGTTTCTTCCATTACTTTAAACTTTCTTCCATAACGTGATCATGTAAAAGGATGTTATGAATATGATCGCACCTTTTGCTTAATTTCCAAGTTTACCTTTTGAATTTACTCCTTATTTTTTGTATTATTATATACTTATTTTATAATATTATGCTTAAAATAAATTAAAATTCAACATTTATTGGGCTTACGCCCACGCCTCACCTTTAGCTATAAAAAACGTCTCATTTACGTCTCACGCCTTTAATAATTCTGGCTTTTTTATGAGCAGGTGATTACATGACGCTTCTATGTATCTTAATTATTTAGGTTTTAATTGTTTTGTCTATCCATTTAAAAATATACTTGCGTAGAGGTGGTCATGTTGTATGGGATACTGAAAAGTTCAAAAGTATCCAAAAGAATTATAATAGTTATTTTTTTGTTAAAAAAAAGTACCTATTATAAGAATTATAATGTAAATGGAAGTGAATGATTTTTATTCATCAAGAGTACAACATATATACAGGTTACAAAAAGAACTAAGGAAAGTATAATTACAAATAAGGAAAAGAATAAATTCTATCTAAGAACTAAGGAAAGAATAATTATAAATAAGGAAAAGAATAAATGCTATCTAAGAACTAAGGAAAGAATAATTACAAATAAGGAAAAAAATAAATGCTATTTAAGAACTAAGGAAAGTATAATTACAAATAAGGAAAAGAATATATTCTAATAATAATGTTATCTAATACGCCCCCGCAAAATGGACGTTCCATCAGCAGCAGAGATTGTGGAACAAAGAAGGCAAAACCGAGAGCGAGCAAGGGGCGTGGTGAGAAAGTCCGCAAGTTGATCGAGAGTGTTAACATAAGAGACTCGAATAAGTCCTTTGTGAACAAGGTCCCGAACAAAGTGGATATCAACAGAGATGTGCTTCATCCGAGAGTGTTGGACCGGATGGAGAGACAGACGAAGGGCGCCCATGTTGTCACAGTGAATAAGTGGCGACGAAGGAAGCGAGAGACCAATTTCGCCAAAGAGATGTTGTAGCCAATGTACTTCGGCTGAGACAGTAGCGAGTGCACGATACTCCGCTTCAGTGGAAGAATGAGCACGGCCTTTTGCTTCCGAGAAGACCAAAAGATCGGATTGGGACCGAGGAAAATAATATAGGCCGAAGTAGAGGTGCCGGTTCTAGTGTCGCCGGCCCAGTCCGAATCCGAGAAGGCCGTGAGGGCAAGAGACCACTTTGCTCGAAAAAGAATACCGAAAGCAAGAGTACCCTTAAGATAGCGAAGGACACGTTTGAGAGAGGTCCAATCTGCGTCAGATGGAGAAGTCATACATTGAGCCAAGCGGTTAACGGAAAATGCAATGTCGGGGCGTGTAATAGCAAGATACTGTAGACCCCGATAACTTGCCGAAATTCGGTGGCATCAACTGAGGATGAGGACGACGAGATAGGAGGATTGGTCGCCATAGGTGTAGAGAGTGGCTTAGCACCATCCATCTTGTGGTGGGAGAGCAAGTCGTGAATGTACTTTTGCTGAGATAGAAACAGCCCTTCGGGACATCGTATAACCTCAACGCCCAAGAAATAGGAAAGAGCACCGATATCCTTAACCGCAAACTTGGTGGCAAGTTGTGACACAAGAGAAGCTATCGTAGAATCACAAGAGCCAGTCACAATAATTTCGTCCACATATACAAGCACAAAGAGGCGAATAGAGGCACGAGAGAACACGAACAATGATGTATCAGACTGGTTTGAACAAAACCAAATGAGATGAGTGCAGCACTGAGGGCGAGATACCAAGCCTGTGAGGCCTGCTTAAGGCCATATATAGTCTTATGAAGAAGACAAACATGATCGGGAAAGGCCTTATCAACAAAGCCGGATGGTTGGCGCATGTAAACAGTCTCAGATAGATCACCATGTAAAAATGCATTACTAACATCCAACTGACGAAGAGACTACTGATTCATAGTAGATAAGGAAAGTATGGTGCGAATAGTTACCGGTTTGACGATCGGCTGAACGTTTCCTTATAGTCGATGCCAGGACGTTGATGAAAGCCTTTCGCCACAAGGCGTGCTTTGTACTTGTCAATAGTCCCATCAGGATGTCGTTTGCTGCGAAACACCCATTTGGAGCCAATAATTCCACGATCAGCAGGTGGCGCAACTAAGGACCACGTGCCATGCTTTGTGAGCACAATGATTTCCTCTGCCATGGCCGCTCGCCACTTCGAATCAGTCATAGCCTGAGTCGCACAAGTTGGTTCAATGGGACCAACTACCGGATGTTTGGTGACGAGATGAAGGACCTTAGGCTTGAATATATTATTGCGAGACCGAGTGACCATAGAATGAGTGCAGGCCAGTGGAGGAGAGGCATCCAGAATAGGTGATTGTACATCAATAGCCGTGGAAGGTGGCTCCGATGGAGGTTCGGGCTCAGCAGGAGTCGAATGCACCGATGAGGCAGGTGGCAGAGCAACCGGAGGCGGGGCAGGCGTCGTGGGAATAGTGTCCGGCTGCGGAAGTGATAACACGGCAGTGGTAGGACTAATGGTGGGAGAGGCTAGGGGCAGAGTTCCCGGAAAAATAGTTTCCACGAAGCGAACATGTCGAGAAATAAAAATTCGGCCAGAACTTGGAATCAAGACACTTATAAGCCGCATGTGAGCTGGAATAATTGATGAAGATGTAGGCCTGAGATGGTGGAATTAATTTTCTCGAATAATACGGACGTAAATAAGGATAACAGAGGTGCGTGTAAACAGTCTCAGATAGATCACCATGTAAAAATGCATTACTAACATCCAACTGACGAAGAGACCACTGATTCATAGTAGATAAGGAAAGTATGGTGCGAATAGTTACCGGTTTGACGACGGGGCTGAACGTTTCCTTATAGTCGATGCCAGGACGCTGATGAAAGCCTTTCGCCACAAGGCGTGCTTTGTACTTGTCAATAGTCCCGTCAGGATGCCGTTTGATGCGAAACACCCATTTGGAGCCAATAATTCCACGATCAGCAGGTGGCGCAACTAAGGACCACGTGTCATGCTTTGTGAGCACAGTGATTTCCTCTGCCATAGCCGCTTGCCACTTCAGATCTGTCATAGTCCGAGTCGCACAAGTTGGTTCAATGGGACTAACTACCAGATGTTTCGTGACGAGATGAAGGACCTTAGGCTTGAATATATTATTGCGAGACCGAATGACCATAGAATGAGTGCGGGCCAGTGGAGGAGAGGCATCCGGAATAGGGGATGGTACATCAATAGCCGTGGAAGGTGGCTCCGATGGAGGTTCGGGCTCAGCATGAGCCGAATGCACTGATGAGGCAGGTGGCAGAGCAACCGGAGGTGGGGCAGGCGTCGTGGCAACAGTGACAGGCCGCGGTGAGGGCAGCGGAAGTGATAACACGACAGTGGTAGGACTAATGGTGGGAGAGGCCAGGGGCAGAGTTCCCGGAAAAATAGTTTCCACGAAGCGAACATGTCAAGAAATAAAAATTCGGCCAGAACTTGGATCAAGACACTTATAAGTCGCCTGTGAGGTGGAATAACCGATGAAGATGCAGGCCCGAGATGGTGGAATTAATTTGCTCGAATAATACGGACGTAAATAAAGATAACAGAGGCAACCAAACACCTGAAGCCGAAGATAGTTAGGCGCACGACCATGAAGCATCTCAAAAGGTGACTTATTATGCAATACAGGAGTAGGAAGCCTGTTGTATAAGTAAGCGGCCGTAGAAAACGCATGATCCCAATAATTAGGAGATAAGTTTGCACGCGTGAGAAGGGTGCGACTTATAGTGACAATGTGGCGATGGCGACGCTCACTTGTATTGTTTTGTTGAGGTGTATGTGGTGCCGTAGTTAACCAACTTATGCCATTCATTGATAAATATGTACGAAGTGCCAAAAATTCTCCACCATTATCAGAATAAAATTTTTTAATTGGCATGCCAAATTGCTTTTCAACAAGAGCACGGAATTGTATAAAAATCCTGCACACATCAGATTTCGCAGATAGCATATAAACCCAACAGTATTTCGTAAAGTGGTCAACAAGTATCAGATAATAGCGAGCACTGGAAATAGATACCACAGGAGACGGACCACAAACATCACCATAAATATATTTCAACACATGATCCGAAATAAGGGATGAGCTATTAAAAACCAACTGTTGACTCTTGTTCAAAAAATATGAACTACAATGCTGAAAGTCCATATTATTCGACGGCAAGAAAGGTAAATTGTACTTGTGTAAAATTAAAGAACTAATCTTCAAGGAGGGATGACCAAAGCGCTCATGCCAACACTTTTTACGAATCCGTTCTCCAACTAAGGCTGCCATAGGCGGGCGCAAGTTGCGCAGAATACGAACACAATACACCCCATCTACACAATCACCACGCATCAGTTTAGCCCCCGAACTGCGATTCTTAACAAAAAAAATGTGATGAGTAAAATTCAATAGAAACATCATTCGCCTTAGTAAATTGATGAACAGATAAGAGATTTCGCCGCGAGCGAGACACACTTAATATATTATCAAGTTTGAACGTTCTATCAGCATAGAGAAAATGAGAAGTGCCTGTGTGGGATATACGCAAACATGTGCCATCGGCAGTGTTAACCTCATCGGGCCCCTCATATTCAGAATGAACCGAAAGATTGTTGAGATCGGATGTCAGCGAGTGAGATGCACCGGAATCAATGAGCCACTCGTTGTTGGATGCGGTCGGGGCCGATGGCGAAGCGACAAAGTTGGCACTCGAATTTGGGAATTTTCTGCACGTGCGCGCACCGTGCCCATAAATGCCACAAAGTTGGCAGGTGATCGGAGGCCTATTGTTGTTGGAACTAGAGGGTCGGGGATGTCCGCGGGACGGTCCACGAGAATGCTGATAGAAGCCACGGCCGTGGCCGTGTTGTTGGCCACAGTTCTGACCCGAGCGCTGCTACGCGGATGCCATATTAGCGGTGGCAACAAGGGTCTCCGCGTCGGATTCCGGTTGACGCAAATAGGTTTCATGACCCACCAACAAGTCGTGAAGTTCTGGAAATTGAATAGAGGTTTCCCGTGCGCGAATAGAGCCGGCAATATCCCTATAGGTTGATCTGAGGCCGTTAAGAATGTAGAGAGTGATATCGTCGTCTTTCAATGGACCATCGATGATGGCGAGTTCGTCCGTTTATGATTTCACCAAGTGGAGGAACTCCGAGACTGATTTTGAACCCAATTTGAGGGAGGTTAAGTCATCCTTCAATTGCATGACTCTCGAGCAAGAGCGATTAGCGTACGTACGTTGAAGAATACCCCACGCATCAGCCGAGGATTTGGCGTTGGAGATGAGTTGAACGATTTCCAGCGAAACCGAACCAAATAGGGCGGAGATGATAAGCGAGTCTTGTCGCAACCAGTAAGAATGAGCCGCCAAGCTCTCCGGTGTGGAACCCGGAGGAGGACATGGAGTCGTGCCATCCAAGAAACCAAATAGTCCGTAGCCAAAGAGGAGATGGCGGACTTGTGAATGCCATGAGGCGTAGTTACTCCCGGTAAGTTGAAGCGGGAGTTGTTGGTGAGCGTTGATCGGAATCAACGCCTGAGTGCCCGCAGAGGGGCCTGCCGCAATGGGAAGCGGGTGCGAGTGAATCGCGGACGAGGAGCCGTCCATGTTGTGGCCGCCGGTGTTGGAGTCGGACGGGGAGGTGGCGGAATCCGTCGGATTAGTCATGGATCAAGATCTCGTTAGAGATTGTGGCGTCTTGATACCATATAAGGATTATAATGTAAATGGAAGTGAATGATTTTTATTCATCAAGAGTACAACATATATATAGGTTACAAAAAGAACTAAGGAAAGTATAATTACAAATAAGGAAAAGAATAAATTCTATCTAAGAACTAATGAAAGAATAATTATAAATAAGGAAAAGAATAAATACTATCTAAGAACTAAGGAAAGAATAATTATAAATAAGGAAAATAATAAATGCTATTTAAGAACTAAGGAAAGTATAATTACAAAATAAGGAAAATAAATATTCTAATAATAATGTTATCTAATACCTATCCCTTCCATCTTTTGTATATTGCATATATTCCCGTGTAGGGGTGTGTGATTATAACAAGTTTGCCTCAATAAACTACTTGAGGGTATTTTCTTATGTTAAATATAGTTGGTCAGTAATCGCGGACAATACATTCATGTTTCACCATGTTACTAAATTTGTTTCTCTTAAAGCGCGTAATCTCTTAATTCTATATTTCAATCATGCATTAACGCAAGTAATCGGAATGTTGGTAAAAACACAAAAAACTGAAATGACACACTACTTTCTCGAACAACGACTACTTCTAATAATCTCTCTTGAAAAAACTTGCAATATTTCACGGGTTTTATATCATCTTTGTCTTTGAGTGTTGTATAACCTACCTTGTAATTTGAATGTTATAGATGAATTTGGTTCTTTAGTGTAGATCAAATTATAGATAAATTTTTGTTTATTTACTGTATTCAAAAAATTCAATTTTACTTGCCTTCTATCATCAAACAATCAAATATCAGATGAGAGAGTGGATAAATGGTCTCATATCTGGTTTTTCGTTTCGTGTTCCACTCACTATCTACCTATTATTTTGTGTATTAATACGTTGTGAAGTTTTAATCTCAATACATCGAGAATGTATAACGAGTGATAGATAGAGTGAAACACCAGAATTAGAATAAAAAATAGTTTGTCGACTTCATGACACACATGTCACGGTTTTGAAGAATTTGTATAAACCTCGCGTTACACACATTTCATGAACTCCATCATTTCATAAACTACAAATAGAGTTCATGAAATTGAATTGAGATTTTCAAATTATAGTTCTCGAGAATTTGTACATTTCCCCATATTATGAAATTTATGGTCCATCGTCATTATAATAACTGAACTTTGATATTTACGAGCTAGTATGAGATTGAAGACGTGTTCGAAAGTCCAATACTTAAATTGGTTATGTTACACAAAAATTACTTATTCAACACAACTATTAAAATACTATTGTATAAAATATACACATTTGAACATAAATAAAATATAATATTATATGTGTCGGCTGATGATAAAATCTAATATTAGGTCCCCACGATCCACGTGCGGGGTAGGGTCATGACTTACACAGAAACGTTGAAACAGTATTAGCAATATTTCATGCATGAATGAGGTTAGAGAAATGTGTGCATCCATCAATTTCTCTTTTGGTTTATCTGGTTAGGAGTTTATCCCTTCACTTATTATTCCTTTGTTCTTTTGTTCAGAGTAAGCTTTAACCATGTAAATTGCATTGCGTCATGTATTTCATATTTCTGGTGTTTCTATTTGTATTACCCAAAAGAAGAAAAAATAAAAGGCTGGATTGAGAAAAAAAATTACAAAAAGACTCGAAGCTAGCTATATAATTTTGAGGATATGAGTAAAATATTTCAGTTGTTACATGGTGGACTACTGACTCAATGTAACCAAACTTCAAGACAATAATACACTAACTATCACGCAACAAATTGTGAGTTTAATTACACAAATGACTAAATTGTGTACGTCGTGCAACTAATGCATGTAAAGATTTCTACATGGATTATGTATATTTATTATTAGGCCTAACCTCGCAATCGCCCATCTACCTCTTCTTGGACGAACAATCGATCCACATCAGAAAGATGAAGATTGTAAAATTAAGTTTAAATGAACTTGGCGGAGTATATATTTCTAACCACGTTGATTTGTAGTTGATACTAACAACCTATGAGTGTCGGTGAGAGCGCGAGGGAAAGTTTGAATTTGATCTTCGTTTCTATTATGCATGATTATAAAAATACGGGTTAATTCAATCAATAAAAGTGTTTCTGAATTTTATTATCAAATTTTGTTGTACTATTACACTAGTGCTCACTGCTGAGTTTTATTTCGAGCTTGACAGTATACTAATTTTCTCATAGAATTAGCTTTAGGGAGGCCGGAAATTGGAAGAAGCCAAGGGAGGGCGGGGTGAAACCTAATTTTGTTGGCAGCGTGGTGGCAAAGCAAATTTGGGGCTCGATTGGTGGAGTTTTGCGCAATGATAGAGAGGATTGACAATGGGGTTTAGTAGCTAAAATCCCGTGCCTGTCGGTTCTTGAATCCGAAGTCGAAGCTATTAGAATGGGATTATCCCTCGCTTGGGAGAAACGGATAGGATGCATAGAAATAGAATTTACTATCTATTTTAGAGACGGATGTAGATTAAGGGCTTTTTTTTTTTTTCCTTTCATTACCAAAAAATAATATAATAATAATATCAAAATCAAAATTATATATACACTTTAAACCGTATGCGGTAAGTAATATATTTAAAAACTGAAAATTTTATCTTTATGCACCTATTTACGTCGTAATTGTTTGATGGGAATACGGGAAACGTTATAAATATGTGTGTGAGATGGGAAACAAAAACTTGAGGTATGAAAATGAAAGCCACGGTTTCAAGTTACTGCTACTATGCATGCGCAATAAAGTAGATATAGTACATAGTTCAACTATTTTCTGAATCAATCTGACGTTGATGCAGTATAATTGTTGGCTTCCAAGTGTCGATCGATTGTCAGTCTTATTCCAAAATTCACTTAATATAAAACCATTCAAAAGAGGACCACAACTGCAAGGAAATTGGGAAGACTAGAAGCTGAACTGCAAATGTTGGATGAAACTAATGGTAGCAGAAATAATAGGTGATAGATCATATCATTATCATCATATCGATCCTATTCCTACAACATTTTGCGCTTCATGGTGCTCGATCCACGCCTCTTTGATGCATTTCACTAGTACAGACTTAACAAAGTATCCATCGCATAAAACGTGACAGAATGATGTGTTCTAGAGTTCCATTACTATGAAATCCTGAGCAACTTATATATACAAAAAACACCAACTTGGCAACTGCTAAAGTTGTCTGCTATGTGAGTATCATGAAAATGTCCTGCTACTGATAGCTTCACCATCCATGCATAAAAAATGTTTATTCGTTAACGCGGTGACACAGAGTACAGAGTACGAGCTGTGAAGATCAGTTCATTTTGCAGAATATGCCACCAAAGTGTTAACTTAATTACTTTAAATCAATATGTTGGAGGTAGTTTACGACTTGGAGTATACTCAAAAGCCGGATGACTCTGTTCTTGAAGGGGGCATTGGTCATAAAGGAAGTCTTCACCAGTAATCTTTTTTCTCACACGACAGTTCTTCCATTCTCGGATCAAGGCAGTTTTTTTCCTTAAGAATAATCACATCCACATCCTGGGAGGTTTAACCTAAAGCTAAAGACATCCCTAAGGCTAGAGTCTTTCTGTAATTATTCAAACGTAAAAAGGCTTTAAGGGAGTAATAAGAATCGTATAACAAGTAGGGGATCCTTTGAATAATAAGCCAGCCTTCGCTCACCTACCATTTTCACAAGCCTGAGGATAGAGTTCTAACTTCTAAGCAAATGCAGTGACAAACAGGATCAAACATGTGAAAGGGTAATTATGCTCTTATTGTTCTCCAATTGTATTAGCAACGAAAATCATTTTTACATCTTCATTACGCTTACGTAAATGGTAAGAAGAGAAGCATCCTTTTGTTACAAAATTTTGACCGACTTGTTAAGACGGCAAGATATCCGTATGACCAGTTGAAACCCAAAACCAGTAACTAATGTGACCATTGTCATTCACAAGTTCTCAAATTTTCCTTTTGTCTCCTTGTGTACGGATAATGTTTCCGTGAGTAATCACTCATGCCCTCATCACGCTAAGTGACAATTGCTATATAGTTAATGAGAATCTGGGTACGGCATAAGTGGTCCAAGTTCTCAATGAACGGATAATACCATTGTTTCCTAAACATAATACGAAGTGCACTAGAAGTAAACAATTGCACAACTGAAGGGATAGTACTCGAACTGAATACATAATAGCAACCACCTTAACACTCGACCAGACTTGCTCATACATTGAACATCAACATCTTTCTCATAAATAAATTAATAAATAATCAACATTTGCAAAGAAAAAGTATATCAAATATCTTCTTACACCTTTTCTCTTTTTACTAAATTTAGCTCTAGAATTTAAGGGAGCTTAAAGAAGACGGTGAGGCTACGGATGGTCAATTTTTTGTGAAAAAGGCAGTTCTCATTACTTCAACTTGGCATAAGCATTACTTCTTCAAGTATCCAACTTACGTCTCAAAAATTATCTTCTCGTGCTGTAATACAAGCATCTGATGGCGTAATACAAGCACTGTTTTCGAATTCAGAATAAATTGGCTATAATCATGCACATATGACATATCTCTACTTTTTTTCATGATAAACTAATAAATGATGTCATAACATTTAGCAATTTCTATAGGAAGATAAGGTACCGAGATATCAAACTAACCTACTTTAGTTGTCACATGAATAAATTTCCTTATTCAAATTCTGATTCAATTTGATGTGGTCAACGATCTTCTGAGACCACGGATGATACTCCACATGAATGTAGAGATAAAAAATAAAATTACACCAGTTACAATGGCATACTTGAGTCCAAGGTTAACCAGTAAGTTTACCAGAAGGCCAGCTAATACAACTCCGACAAAGTTTGCCGAGAAAGCAGGCCAGAATGGCATATCCAATATTGATGCAATGATGGCCCCAGTCCAAGCTCCTGTTCCAGGAAATGGCACTGCTACGAATAACATCAGACCAAGCCATTGAAATTCTTCCACAGGACCTGCCTTCTCTTTAGCCCTCTCAAATAACATGTCGAGAAACCGTGAAGCAACTTTATTCTTTCCAGCGAGAAATGTTGCAACCTTTTTTAGATACAGGATGATAAAGGGTACAGGAACCATATTCCTGAGATTGCAGCACAAACCATGAGGGGGCAAAACAAACAAATGTCGTTAATTGCATAAAGCTTATATAAGAAAGTTATGCTTGATTCATGATAGCTAAAAGCGTAGAAAGTCCGTTAAAAGTATCTGCGTTGTGATATTCAAAATCCCAAATACAAGAATGCTTCAAACAGAACTTCTATAGTTCTATACTAAAGTACTTTTGGTTCTTAGGAACTATATCTCCACGATGGTATGATATCGACCACTTTGGACACATTCGCTCATTCTTTCTTTTTTGGTTAGGTTCCTCGCAAGAGACTTCATACCAATGAAGATATCACTGTTCCTATAAACTCAATTCCACTCTTTCATCTTTTCGATTTGGGACTCTTGTTTGCCTTAGCAATAGTCATCGAATATAATCTCACACCCTAAACAAAAAAAAGGGCAGCCCGGTGCACGAAAGCGTCCCCGCAATGCGAGGGTCCGGGGAAGGGTCCCACCGCAAAGGTGTATAAGGGGCAAGCCTTCCTCTGTCAAATTTGACAAGAGGCCGCTCCAGGACTTGAACCCGTAACCTCTCAGTCACACAGCAACACCTTTAGCGGTGCGCCAAGACTCCCCTCCATAATCTCACACCCTCCATCGTAAAAATCATCATTATAATGGTAAAGCCCCCTCAAATTGAGAATATCGACAACTAGCATTACCTTTTTCCCAAATCATCCTTTGAAGTTGGAAGAGTTATATTTCTTAAACCACATGTAAACTCATTGAGCCAATTACTAGAGAAGCTGATCTCTTGAATAAAACTAAAGTAACATTAGAACACAAATTCTAAAACAGACCAAATCAACCCATTCAACAACTTTACTGGACTAATGTAAGCAGAATAGTAAAACGAAAGGAAACAAACAACAGCAACAACCAAGCATGTAATCCCTATAAATTGAGGTAGGCTATATGAACCATGAATGAATCACGTCGAGTCGTGTACATGAATCCTCTGTCTCCATTCGTTACGGTTGGGAGTAAAACAAAAAGAAACCAGTTACCTAAATCTAAAACCATGAACTACACTACCTAAACATATACAAAAACAGTCAAATTGAGGCAATAAAAACATATCCAGTTAGTTTAAAGAAATGTAAGACTAACCCAAGTACAGACAACACAGTCAACACCACAGGCTTAAGCTGCAACCAATAACCAACAGGAATAGCACCACGCAGCTCAATAATAGGCAATGTAGCCAACGCAAACACAACAGCCTCATCAGGCCAACCCGAACCCCTCAACGCATTCGCAACCTTTACGCCAAAACCCGAAGCCCGTATAGAATCAGCACCAGCTACAACAACAGCTTTAGCATCTTTACCAAATGCATACAACCCAATTGAAACAGAAGCCCATACCAACACCCACAACAAGAATTTCACTGGCTTCTTCCCTGACACTAATAAAGACTCCTCATTTTCGAATTTTTCGATAATTTCGTTTGATGAGGCACTTGTGACAGTGATTTTGGGACGACCCACATCGGAAAATGTTTGAAATGAGTGTAAAGACTTTGACTTTATGAGGATTTGTGGGGTTTGGAGTGGAGAAAAATGGGTTCTTGGAAATGGGATGAAATGGGATTTTAGTTTTTGATGAGGGGGTGGTAAATGGATTGATGGGTGTGGTAGAATTGAAGCCATTGTTGAAGAAATGGAGGTGGTTTTTTTGTGGTTGACTAATGTGAAGAAAAAGGCTTTACACTTCTCAATTGCTTCTGTGGAAAAAGGAAGAAAAAATTGGATTGGTAGACATATTTGAAATGCTTTTCTTGTTTTCTTCTTTAGTGGCCCTTCTCGACTGCATCATGTCGCCAATGCTACGATTGCATAAAATAATTTTTTGTTTAGTAATAAAATAACAAATGGGTTTCGTCTTCGGAATCTTAATAGTGAGTTGCACCACGTCACCAATGCAAATGGGAATAAAAAAAGTTGATTTATAGTATAATGTTTGCGTTATGTGGTAAGATTTAGATAAGAATATAAAGATTATGAGTGTGTTGGTGTAACAAACAAAAAACGAATTTGGGGGATAAATCGAGGTAGAACTAAGTATGGATTGAGCTATTGGGTCATTATTATTTATTAATGAAGATTTGAAATCATGTGATTTGTTTGGTGAATAGAAGCAGCATTATTTGCCGTTCCCTTTGTTGATTATTACTATGTGATGTTGTTAATGACCGAAAGGAAAAAAATACTAAATAATGTGGTTAATTAAGATTTGAGTTAGACTTAAAATATGTCGTTCCCTTTGTTGATTATTACTATGTGATGTTGTTAATGACAGAAAGGAAAAAAATACTAAATAATGTGGTTAATTAAGATTTGAGTTAGACTTAAAAAGTAGAAATTTAGAATATGCCTAGGTCTACATAAGCAACGTGTTTTCATCAATAAGCCTTTTTCCTTTAGTAACTCATAGTTATCAATGTTCTCCTCTTTGCGTTAATTCTAAGCCTAACCTAAAGAAGGCATTATTAGAATTATAACCAATAGCGTTAGGTACTTAGGTCGGCGAGCAAGCTACAATTGATCCCTAATAAATGTCCCAATATTCTCTTCATATGTTATCTTCAAAGATCGCTTAATCATAATGGTCAAGAGTCAAGACTCGAAAGTATTTAAATTTGTTGGCAAACATTTTTCAAATATGCATGATATTTGAGATGAGACGCGTTCACACGCTACAATTATCGATACCAATATAACACATTTTTATATCTTTAACATTGTTATGATATTGAGGTTTGCCCACGTCTTAAGATTCTTAAGTAAAGGTTAACATATGTAATTTGGTCTTAAACTTGACATGCATCATGAAACCTTTAGATCGATCTTATTCAGTTTTGTAGTTGACCTACTAAGCTTGATATACATTATGCATTCTTTAGGCCGACCTTTAGTAGTCATGAGGTCGACCAACATCCTAAATCTTTATTTCAATCTTGATTTGGACTCTCGAGACTGATCTACATTATGCAGTCATGAGTTTAACATACATTTTTTTAATTTTTAGGTCCGACCTCGACATGTCAACCTACAACATGCAAACATGAGGTTTATATACATTCTAGAATAGGTTGACCTCGACCTACGTTTATGAATTTTAGCCGGCCGCTTCAAAATTAGATCAAATATGGGTGAAACACAAAATTGTCATAAAACTATAAGGTACCCAATCATATAAAGAAAATGTACGCTAATTGTTTTTTTTTTTTTTTGCTAGAAAAGAGATTAAAAAGGTCGTTAGACCATGTTCGCTAAATACAAACTAGAAATAAAATTCGGTGGCTTATCCCACACTATTTCTACACTACTAGAGTCAATAGGAAATTTTCCAAGCTTGTCCGCTACTTTATTTTTATCACGTGGTATCCAAGCAACCCGAGTATCCCACGGAAGTCCCAAAAGTACTCGACAATCCCCAATCAAATTTCCTAGGACCGAACCAGCTGCAACACCATCCGTTAGCCCCTTATATGCCACAAGTGAATCTGTCTCGACGACGACGCGGTGATAACGCCTATCCCATGCTAATGTGAGTCCTTTCTTGTTCGCTTCAAGCTCCGCTTCATCAATAGTTGGAGAGGTAAGGACAATTTTGAATCCCCACTCCCAACTTCCATCCGCCAACCGCAAGACTCCCTCTCCATACCCTCGATTTTCAGCCGCAACCACACCCCCATCCGTGTTAAGCTTAACCCAACCATCTTCGGGCTTCTCCCAACGCATCTTTTCTACACGTAAACCGCCTCTTCTTCGGCCCCCTCGTAGCTCGTCGCTTAGGAGTTTAATTTGGAAGACACATTCTTTGTTCGTATCCATACAATTCTTGAACACTTTCTTGTTTCTATTTTTCCAAATCACCCAAAGTCCCGCTACTAACACGAACTTCCAATCCTCCTTATTAGCAATATTGTTGGCCAACTGTTTGCATAACGCAACCCTCTTGATCCATCCGTCATCCGCCCAAGCATCAAACCGTGTTATCTCCTCGACCGCAACCATTTTCCTCCAAATCCCCTTCGCCATCCGACAATGCCGCAACATATGCACCACATTCTCCTCCTCTCTTGAAAACATTGGACATAGGTTTGATGTTGGAATTCCCATAGTCTTGCGCATAACGTTCGTGGCTAATCGATCTTGGGTTGCAAGACACATGAAGTGCATAATTCTGTTGCTGATTTTCAGCCCCCGAATCCACTTGGTGTCGACCGTATTGTTGCTATCAGACTCCTCTTTTTCAGCAAACACTTTGTACGCAGATTGGCAAGAAAATTCGTCATTCGAACTTGCACTCCAAATCAATTTGTCCTCTCTATCATGCAGCGTGATTTGGAACCTCAAAATTTTCGCTCTAACTCGTCGGGAATTAAGGACCGAAGTCGATCAAGCCTCCAATTACCAGCGCTATCTAAGACGTCGCGCAAGACCACGTCAACATCCCGTGGATCAATCAGACACTCTTCTTCGCTTGATTTACCTCCTCCGAGCTAGTTATCAAACCAAAAACGTATGCCACGCCCGTTTCCAATTTTCCATCTAAGAAAAGGCTCCATTCTCGCCACACACCGAATCAAACCTTTCCAAGTAGCGATGTCCATTGGCCTCATATGTTACTATTACCAGTCACCCGCTTGACTTATATAATTCACCCGCTTGACTTATATAATTCACATAATCGACATTTAAATTGCACAACACAATCAACTTATCAACTTATTTGCCTCTTTTGACCCACAAATTCGATTGATTTAAGGGGTTAACCAAAAGAACCTAAACCAAGTCCCAGTTTGTGCTTCAAAATTAAGACAACCTCGTACTAAAAAAGTTGCCCTGACCTCTCTCTCATCTCATCAATGGAATTCACTAGCAATGAAGAAACCAAACAAAAAGAAGAAGAACACCAACAACAAGAAATATGGAGTTGGGGCGCCGGAACAGACGGGCAGCTGGCAACCGGAAAACTCGAAGATGAGCTGACCCCACAAATCATCCGCTCTCTCTCCTCATTGGGCCCCATCTCTTCTCTTTCTTGCGGCGGGGCCCACGTCATCGCCCTCACCCCGAGTAATCATAATCATAATCATAATCCTACTTCCTAACACTCTGTTTTACTCTGTTTCGTAATAGTATGTATTTATGTTTTTTTTTTGTTTTTTTTTGTGTAGGTGGAAGAGTGTTGACATGGGGCAGGGGCACTTCTGGTCAATTGGGACATGGAGATAAGGTTACTGATGTAATGCCTAAGAGAGTTGAGGCATTTGAAGGGCTTGTCATTACACATCTTTCTGCTGGATGGAATCACTCTGGCTTTGTTTCAGGTTCTGTTTCGTTACCGTGGATACGTTTACGGTTGCGCGCAGTCTTTGTTTTTATTAGTTGATGTGTTGAAAATTGAAATCTACCTTAAGAATGAATCTAGGCTTTTGTGTATGTTAAGGATTTTCCGTCTTGCCTTAGTAAGGTGGTACCCGAGGTATCTACATGGTAGTAGGCGAACCTACTCGACTGTGTAGGATCAGATTACCTTTTCGCGTACATGTTAGGGGAGCATACTATTGTGTCATTTCTCGCATCTTATATTTTCTTCAGTTATTTTCTCGTTTCTTTATTACTGAAGAATGTTATGCTGCTGGTCAGAAAATGGTGCCATATTTACCTGTGGAGATGGCTCGTTTGGTCAGCTTGGCCATGGTGATTACAAGTCGCAGTCTTCTCCTGTTGAAGTCTCGTATTTTGGCTCTAACCGTGTTGAACAAGTTGCTTGTGGTATGCGTCATACGCTTGTCTTGCTTAGAGGTAATTGTCTGGAATTTGAATTGATTTTGTTGCTGCTTTTATAATGCCCAAGTAGTAGACTTTTTGGTCCTATTTAACTACTATATATATATATCGTCTTATGAAAATTTAGAGGAGTAGAAAGTATTTGGTGGTTTAAACCAATTGTGGTTTACTGGGAATATTAGATGGCGAAAACAAGATTTATACACAATTGGGGACTGCATGTTTGCATTCAGGACATCCAGCTTCTAGCAACATAGACAGAATGCAATTCAGTATATGTATAATAATCCTACATATAGACCAGTTGTGTGCTTATGTTCTGCAAAACTAACGGTACATAGCTGATCTTTACACACGAATGCACACATACGCGCACAAACACACATATATTTGTAAGTGTGTCTCATGTAAAAAAAGAAGCACACAAATTTGCAGTGATGGGGATGATTAAAGAGGGGGGAAACATTAACCCGATAATTAATCCTCCGTGATATTATAAACATGGCGAATTAGATTCAAGATAAAAGGCATTCCTTTTACAGGGATTTCTCTTTAAGTTCCTGGTTCTTGCACAAACTTTGGAGGTACTATTTCTTGAATAGGATGTTGAAAAAGATTGGTCTTGTATTACGGAACATGTACTTCTTGTCCTCCATTGCCTAAGCTTATCATGTTTAGGTGTTTATACGGATGTTCTCTTTTCTACAGTATGATACTGTACCGCAATTGCTGCTTGCTCAAAGTTTTTATCGACCATCCTATCTTAATTATAATCTGGCTACCCTGCAGGTAATGTACAACACCAGGTGTATGCATTTGGGTCTGGGAAACGTGGTCAACTGGGTATATCTATGGAAAAAGTCAAGTCAACAAATCTTCCACAGGTTACCATGGGGTTTATGGATGTTAAGATAGTCAAACTTAGTGCTAATGGAGATCATAGTGCAGCATTAACTGGTGAGTTCCAAATATCTATGTTGCATTACTCACATTAGAAGCTGAACAGGTCTGTGTCCTTACTTCAAGCTTGATCACACGTGCCCAAGTTTTAGTTGAAGTCCGACACATCGTAAGCATGAATTGTAGCTAGGTGAAAAACTTACTAGTGGTTAAGGGTGCTTTCATGTTACGAGTATTGTTGTTGCACCACCTTTTGACTAATTATGCTATCTTGCTGTCACCGCAACGAATTAATTAGCCGATGGAAAGCTATATGCCTGGGGAAGAGGGTTCGGTTCTGCTTCAGATGCATGTATTCCTTGCCTATCTAATGCAGATTTTTCATTCGACCAGGTTGCTCTGGGATGGAACCATGCTTTACTGTTAGCAAGTAAGAAAACCTTAGCATCTTAGTTTAACAATACCTCTCTTACAAACAAAGCATATGCAAGAAGAAAAACTTGGCCGTAACAGTTATGTGGGCATTTTTGCAGGAGAAGGCGAAGTGTTCATGCTTGGTGGTGATCGTCATGGCGTGCTTAGTGATGTCCAGAAAACACCATTGAGGAGTGATGCATCTTGTAACGATGGTAATTCCATGCTTGTCTCAGATTTTAGTTTATTGCGACGAACACTTTTGGTATATGACTGTAATTTGTGGCTTCTTATAACCTTTATTCTGTGCTTTCACTGAAATAATGACTTAGACACAAAGTTTGGCAGAAAGATAAGGAGGCTGGCTGCTATATATGATTTAATACCATGGATCTTGAGCTATATTGAGAATTTGCTTGCCCTCTAAGTCTAAATAAATAACCCTACCTCTATGCGAGGAGATTGTTGGTAACTGCTGCTGTGATCTAAACTTTTCTTTAGAGGTGCCAGTGATTGAAATATGCAACTAACGATAACTCTTCCTTTTTATTCTGTTTTAAAACATATTGTCCACCCACCCCGAAAAGGGGGATTCTTTACTTAATTTTTCTCGCCGAAAAGTTTTCAGCAAAGTTGGTTCATAAAGACTTTTATTTTCATAGGAAAATCACAGGAGTGGCAACTGCGGACAGTTCCTGATCATATGGAATCAAAAGTCCTGCAGATTGCAGCCGGAGCAGAACACTCAGCCTTTGTAACTGGCAAGAGAAATCAATCTTGATAGTTGATACTTGTTTTAATATTTTCATACCCTGTGTGTTGATAGAATCATTTATTATGTTACAGATAATGGAACAGTAATGACATGGGGTTGGGGAGAACATGGTCAACTTGGCTTGGGGGATACAACTGATAGAATTGGTCCTCAGGTGGTGAGCTTAGGCCACAAGTCCGTTGAGAAACGTGTTATTCCTAGAGTGTACTGCGGCAGTGGGTTTTCATATGTTTTGGGGCACAAATGATCTGGATTCTCATACTATTTAAACAAAATGAAAGATCCAAGGGATGTTGCCACACTTTCTACAACCCACATTGGTGAAGTAAGAGAACTTTAGAAATCACGGTTTGAATGAAGTTCTCTCGATATGTCTGCTGCAAAATGCCATAGTTGCATTTTTTATTCATCCGGGATTGCACAAATTTAGGAAAGAGCAACATGCAGAAGTTATAGACTTTCGCAGAGCGAAAAAAGAGACTAAACGCAACGCACAGGGAGTGATTGTTGTGATAGCAAAAGCAGTGTACCAAAGTATTTTTTTTCTTTTCTTTTCTTAGTTATTAAATGTTATTTTCCTATTATCCTCTTATACCTGTGTTCAAAAGAGTGGATCCTTTCAATACTTCTAATGTATAACACTATGCCTTCTTTTATCCACAAATGATTCTTATGGTAACCATTTTTCCAATATGTTTTGGTGATTATTATAATATCTTTTCTTGATGTAGATTCAGAGAATTGATACAAGGGAAGGTAGTCTTGCAACAGACAAAAGTAAATGAAAAGAATTGATCAAATTTCTAAAGATTTACAGTGTCAGATACAAGATGTGGTACAATTAGATTCTACCTAAAACAAAACTTTTGGTGGCAACCCAGCAAAAGAATCACGACTAATTACCTACTGCAGCTCAATTCTGCTTAGCACTACGAAAACGCTGCATGCTAGTCTTTGCTGCATAGAGTGATCTTCCTCCTCCTGCTGGTCTGTATTTTCATGGTCATGTAACAATAAAAAGGTTATTTTCATGTCCGTTATTATTGACAATGGGCCTAAGCGGGTCGAGTTTCCATATGCCATCAACAATGAACTTGATCTGCAAATATATGGTAATACAACTTTAGCGAATGGTGATAACAAGCTGGATAAGTAGACATCGAATATGGCCATTGACCTACCTCGTATCTACCTGGATACAGCTTTAAGCATACAGAAAAGACGCCTGTCCTTGATTTCTCCATCTTTCTCTGCAATTTAGCACAAGCCATATAACTGAACCACACTTGTACTAGTGAAGAATGTCACAACAAGAAATGAAGAAGATATTGTTCAATATGTACATAAATGTAAAGTGTTGCTAACAAGAGTGCCATTGTTGCATCCACGAAAACCAGGTCTACACATTTATGTTATTAGTAGATGAAACAAAATGCTTCCTTATTTTGCATAATGCAACTTAAGTTTTTTTGTTCGATCAACTTCATGTCTCAATATGAAGAAGATATTGTTCAAGATGTACATAAATGTAAAGTGTTGCTAACAAGAGTGCCATTGTTGTATCCACGAAATCCAGGTCTACACATTTATGTTATTAGTAGATGAAACAAAATGCTTCCTTATTTTGCATAATGCAACTTAAGTTTTTTTGTTCGATCAACTTCATGTCTCAATTCACAAGTAAATCCAGGATACAAGGCAGTTGTTGGTTAGTACCAGCATTCCTGTCTACCTCACTCATTAATACTATTTGATGAAACTCAAAACAGTTGCTGAACAGGAATCAGACCACTGTGATGCAATTAAAAAAGCACGTATACACGTGTTCTCTGCCAGTTACCAAAGTAAAATGACTAACTATTGATACTAGCAATTGTTTCCTTTTTTGTCGTTGGTCTATTGAAGGGTTAAAGCCTCATATAGCACCTGGCCATCCTCTATTTGATACTCTCTTTCGGATAAAATTATTTTGCGAGAAATTCAAATTTGGCCATAGTCTAGTCAGATTACAATTTAATACCCTAATGTATTCAACGGCTGGCGAAACCAATTTTATATAATGCAAGAATGTAGACATGAACAAAGAACTTGTTGATATACTAAAGACATCTTTCCCCAGTAACCTTTTAAATCTCAGGAAGATATCTGACCTGAGTAGTCCATCCATCAAACGATCCTACCAAGAAAACCTCTGAAGCTGAATTAGGCCATACTACGGTGGTAGTCCGCAGAAGTTGCAAGGCTTTACGGGCACCATCTATCCGCTTCTGCTTTTCGTCCACTACCTTTTGCGCTTCACTGCAATAGAAAAACGTCACAGATTATTGAAAAGATTGCTCATCGAGGCTGGGAATTATCCAATGGATTAGATAGCTCACATTATTGCTAATGCCATTTTCCCCTCTAAAACAGCTAACTTGGCTCTTAATGATCTCAGATTCTCCTTGGCACGCATGAACTCATTCTCTTGGAACTCCCAAGCATCGGAAAGCTTATGGAATTCACTAGAGCTTCTAACTGCCTGGTTATCGAGCGCATAGACTATGAACAAGAGCCCAAAAAAAATAAAAATATATCTACATCTATTGCTCTTGCCTTTCTATAAAATGCATGTTACACCTCATTAACATTTTTCTCTTTTAACATAAAAGCTGTAGATAAGAAAAGATTTGATTTATTTTGCAATAACCACAAATTTCATAATAGTGAAGTTCCATTTTCCAGTATCATTGATTATGGTGCATGCAACAAAAGCTTAAAGCCTAGCAGCTCTGACGGGTAAGATTAAATAGTTACGGGAAGATTACTGCAGGACTTCTCACCTCTTCTGTCATCGACTCGTCCTTTTTAGATCTCAAGGAACAAAGAGTTGCGTTAAGCTCAGATTCCAATTGTTGAAGACGAGTCCGTACATGGTTATGATCCATCTCTTGGGTTGTAACTCCATTGATTACAGTTATTCCATCATAATGAGTTTCTCTATCACTTTCGATGTGGGTTTTAGTGAAAGAAATCTCTGCAGCTGTACATTTTTGATGCTTTCAGACACTGAAGCTAAATTAACAAAACTATTGAAAGGCCTAGCAAACGATTTAAGTATTAAGGAAAGATGACCTTCAAATTCTCTAGGCTGAAACCCGGCTCGCTGGTTGCTCCAAGCTCTCCAACTCTCTGGTTCAATATTTTGGCTACTATTGGCACTGGAGGGGCTCGTATAGTGGAAACCAGGCATGACTCTGCCATTTTCTCCAAGATCAGCCCTGGCTTTTACAATTCAAAAACACCAAATCCCATGGTTAAGAATGCAATAACACAAATTACGGGCTAACTCAAAAACAATAAGTAGTAATTAATCTCGACATAGACAAGTATATTGACTTATACAACTTATATTACCCACTTTTTTCCATGTCCAATAACAGAGACATGTGATTCACAGAGAATATAACCCCATCAATTATTGATGCAAGAAACAAACTTACCCACATCTACAGAGGCATCAATATGCCTGCCATGCTCATCATTACTTGCCCCACGTGTTTTATATTCGTACTTCCCAAAATTGATTCCAAGATCAATGTTCCTCTGCTTCTCCAATCGGCTCAATATACCATCAATTCCAGCATCTTCTCTAGCACCACTGTCTCTACACCAAGATAAAAGACCAGAATCACTAACATCTGAACAAATTCATCTTCCATCAGGTCACAGCCCTCAAAAAATACAAGCGAAAACCGAAAACTTATCTCATTACTAAACTTCTATCATTTGCATTCATGTAACTTAACATCTGCATTACACAGATTATAAGCCAATCGGAGAATCATCAAATGATAATTGTTTGAGAATATACATGAAAGAATACTCCTTTCTACAATCTTAGGCTTTTAGAAATGCTATAAGTTAGACTTAACAAAACAATCATCAAAATCCGCACATAAGGACGAGTGTTGGATAATAACGACTATCCTCTATACTCTTAAGAGCTAGAGAAAAAACGAAGCAAACAAGTAGTAACGCAAAGTACATTAATCAAAAGCACAAAGAATTAGAACCTCACAATGATAAACCCAACGACGACGACGAAGAACCCGACTCCGAGTGTTCCAAATCCTCAGAACCGGACGAAAACTCCTCCTCCATCTCACAACCAGACAAAGAACCACCACTTTCTCGCTCCCGCAACGACGCCCTCTCTTTACTACCCTCCACTCTCCTCTGAAACTCCCTAAGGTCAACTGACTCCTCAACACTCTCCTCCTCCTCCTCATCCCCCCAACCCAATGAATACCACCCACCCCTCTTCCTAATAGCCTCCACCAAATCCCTCCTCCCACCTCCCAAAAGCTCACCCTTCGAAGGAAACACACTGGGCTTCTCAGATTCCTCCATAAACCTCATAATCTCAGCATCCAATTCCAAATCCTTGTCACTCCCTTTACACAAACAACACCAAGAATCATTAACCCCACCATTACCCTCAATCTTATTCACCCTCCCAAGTGTTGTAAATCCCTTAAAATGGGTAAAGATTGCACCTTTTTTGTGTTTTCTATGTGGGTAATGGATAATGATGAGTGAAGGGGTAAAGGGATTGTTCGAACAAGATAAAGGGTGCAGGAATTTTAAGGTAAGTGATGCTGTTTGAGTACAGTGTTCAGGCATTTCGGGTATTACTACTTTTATTGGAAAGGGGGGAAATTAAGTGGAGAGATTAGAAGAACAGAGGAGGAGAGGAATGAACTAACTAACGGACAGTGTTGGTGAAAAAGCGTGGCATACCCGCATGCATTTAATGAATCTGAGTAAAGAAAAAGGATTTAATGAAATCCCATACGGTTTTTCTTGATTTATAGTTCTTCTACTCTCGACTTAAGTGTCCCACAATTTTCTTTTTGTTTTTACTTGAAAGTTGTAAACATGGGAAAGTCTTCGATTTTTTTTCTTTTTTTCTCTTTTTATGAAAGAAAGATTCAATAGATCAAACAAGAACACCATCCGTCGTAAAAAAATATTTAAAGGGAGTTCAAAAAGAGGAATATGGCCCAATTTTTTTACGGATACGAGTCCAAGCAGCCAATTTATGGGTCGCGCCAATTTATGGGTCGCGTAATTGTAAAACGTAGAAACAAATTTAGATTTTCATTTTGGCCAACAAGACTTGATGCGAGGTGATCTGCTCACTAAGCACTTCACGTTTTACTATCTCAAAATTTTTATATCCTGAGATAGTTTTGAGTTCAGAAAACGTGCACTGAAAAATAAAAATAAAAAAATGAATACCTAAGTGAACTTGGAGCTTGTTGATTTTGGACTGAACTTGGGTTGAGTCAAGCTGCTTACGTATCCCATAGGGAATCAAGTCGAACGTAATTCCTTGTTTCTCTTTGACGGTCATTGTTGCGCGTTGGACTTAATGGGTCGTGTTGAACGGGTATTGCAGTGTTTGGGCTCGAAGCTTGTTGGGCCAATGGGCCGTGTTTGATAAGACGTCAAGTCGGACAAGCGTGGGTCGGACGGCCATCAATCAGTACTAGATTGTGTGTCGTAGAAGAGCTTGATGGGCCAATGTACCATGTCGCATAAGATGTCATCGAACCGAGCGGGTCGACCGAAATTTGGGCTCTTACAGTTTAAAGAGAGAAAGTTTGACTTAGAGAAAAACTAGAATTTTCACTGGGTGTATTTTGCCTTTAGGGAAGGGGATATTACATATATCTCACGGGACTTGGCCCATCTTAGAGGTTTGGTCCAAGTTCAAGTGTGCAACTTGCTGGCATGCAATTGAGTCACATCGCTAGTATGTACTTGTGCTACTACGAATTCAACCTTGTTACGCCATGCAGTCTTGCTAGCATGCTACCGTGTTATCTTGCTTATTGCTAACATGCAACCGTGTTATCTTGATATCATGTTAGCTTGAAACCGTGTTACCTTGCTTGCGTGCAACCTTGTTAGTATGAAACTATATTACATAGTCTTCAATTATTTAGAACATTTTCGACGACAAAAACTTATAATGTTATGCGTTGACGACTTGTGAGTTTGCCACGTGTCGTTATCAAATTATGGCACAAAGACTAATATCTACAAATTTAACGAATAAAGTTCTTCGATCTCTAGTGTGTTTGAGTAGATGGAGTACTGTTAATCTGGTTAATAACCTCCAAGTAATCAGATTTAAAAATCATGTGAGCCATTTGTAAATGATGCGCAAAAATAAACTGATTTTGAGAAAACTACAAATTAATAAGTACTAGAAGGGTAGGACAACAGTCTTGTCAATTTATACACTTTTCCCCCAACTTAGAGTCGTTTTTTGCAAAACATATTGTATGAACAATTGAGTTGAGCTCTTTTTTTTTTTTTTTGAAGTGGATTTAAGCTCTTTGTGAAGTGTAGAATATGTAGATGTGATCATGCATTCTTCGTTGTGTTATGCAACCGGATAGACTAGTATCCTTTAAGTGAAGTTCCGTGTAGACAAATCACTGAATGACGTGCTATCTAGAGTACGAGATACCATATGTTGGATATGCCCTTTCTTTTGCACAAAACTGACGAAATAGGTTCGTGAATGCACTGAACTACCACCCTATAAATGACTTTTAAACTGTCGATTAATGAGGTCGTACAAAAAGTTCTCAAGGCATAAAATCCTTTAGTGTTGTAAATAAGTCGAACTGAATACAATGTTAACCTACTTTGCATAATTTTCGTTAATGTTATAAATGGCAAAGATCATCTGATGAACCATGGTAACCTATATGACCCCCTAGTGATTCACTTTTATTATGTATTCAGTTTATGGGTTGCCGTTTGCGGTAACTTGTTGTACCATAGCTCACTTCTTCATGATGTTTACAAAACTAACGATGTATACTAGAGTATTATGCACCCCTACGACTATTTCACAAAAGAAGCGGATAGACTACAATATTACATATCGCACGTAATTTTGTGTGTTATCGGTAGTAAGGTTTTCTAACAAATCCTCGTAACCTAGTTGTGTCGCAAAAAAAATGATAATAAATCTACAAAGAGACAAAAAAGTAGAATCTGACATGAAAAAGGTTCTTATCAAATATCCGGTATTTTCTATTATGGTGTTTTTTTTTTCTTTTTTCTTGAGGAAATAAATTGTCAGTTTGCAGAATAGCTGAAAAAAATTAGACCAATTTTGTAATGTTGAGCAGGCAAAATACAAATGTATGTCGGTATGTTCATACATGTATATTACCGTAAAGATGGGGACTTCTACCTTATCCAGTTTCGTCTCTTTAAAAGAAGACAAGTTTATTTTTAAGATTTGCTAATTATTTCGTCGTTCAATATTATTTAAAAGTCCTTATTTATAATTTTTTTTGGTTCAAATCTTGCTGTTCATATAACATTATAACGCATTAACCTTTATGTTGTTATTTTGATTCAGGTGTGTGTTACAATCTTATAACATTGTTGGATACTGATACACGAAATGGTGAATTTTAATCGATACAAAAATTATTTGTGCTTAAATTATAATCATCAATTCATCATGGAACATAATTCAGCAGTGGCACCCATTTAGCACATAAATATTTGAGATGCTACAGAGGACTTGGGCCTTAGATTTATGAAAAAAAGACTCAGTTAATTTATGGGCCTCTTGTAGAGGACCGTAACTTAACGGACTGCAGGATTCCCTTGAATATTGTATGAGTATCACTATATTTTGATTTCATTTGATAGTTTCATATAAAGTATATTTATATATATATTAACACTAGAGACTCGCATGTTTTCGCGATGCCATTTTTTTGCGCAAAAAATATATTTTAATCTATTAAACCTATGTATTTGAATCTGTGAAGTAAACCCAATACATTTGGTCACTACCATAAATCACTAGACTATGTGGTGAAACTATTTTAAATTACAAAAACCTTATTCAGATTTTGAATTTTATTACAATTACTTGGTGAAACGTGAAGACCTATGTGGTCTATTTTAATATCTTTAAAATATTGTCAGATGTCTCTCATATAAGTAAAATCTCCAGAAATTCTTTGTAGATATATTTTTATCTAAAGTTTAATTAATTGTTCAATTATATATAGTATAACAGAAGCTTTCTTGTAATTAGACAAGAATTTATGGAGAGGTGTAAATTATTCTTTATGCATGTAATTGAGACATGCTACCAAAACAATATCTAGAAGTTCAGCTTTCAGGCCCCACAAACCAGAAGTCACCCTTGTAAACGTGCATCTATTTGTTATTGCATTAATTAATAATCATTGCTTACGAACTAAAGTTCTGAATATAATGATTATATATATGCGATCACTGGTGAAGACCAATCAATCATTCGGTACCTTTAGAAAATCTTAACGTATGTTTTCCATTATACTATGGATCGCGATCGTTCTTTTCATCTCGACGTCGAAAACACAATTTCAATAATGTTGATTTATTTATTATTAATGTGTTAACACATGTATATTTGTATATTATTTGTCTTAAGAGTACTTTAATTTTTTTTAGTATTTCAGTTGTCTTGTATACATATTTTGCGATTGTAAAGTTTTGATATCGGTTCATTTGTAACTCCTTTTGTCTTTTAAATTATGGCTAGTGTTAACCCTAAAAAAATAAATAAGGGATTATGCAAGAGATTAACCCTTAAATTAAGGATTAATCCCAAGGGCGATACTATCGTTACAAACACTCTCGTATGTCACATACCTTACTATGGTATGACGTGGCACCCGAAGAGGTAATAGAATCCCTCGGAATTCACATATCCTACCAGGGTACGACGTGACACCCGAATGGACATCTAAGCGTCCCTTGGAAAGTCAAGATGAATAAAAATAAGATATCAACGTGGCATCGGAAAAAGAGTAAACCCCGATGGATCCTCGCGACTCGGATATCCATCACTGCGCCAAGAGGGACCACTATACGAAAATACTTCCTTGCTGATTACTCCCAAAGCCCTCGGAATCACTATCCCGAAGGCCAAAATTCACAAAACAATGTTCTACTCAAAAGCACCAACCACTAAACTCCCTTACTCTGAAGGCACCAACCAAGGAGGTCATTCAACAAAGGCCAAAAAGCCCTCGGAGAATGATTCCCGAAGGAGCCACTACTCTCACGATAGCAGGAAACGCTCGGAATCCCTACTACGGGAATCCATACGCAAGAATACCGCCTTACATACACATTGATGCCCTCGGAGCCCGCCTTACAAGCCTGGCGAGACAAATCTGCCCCTCGGAAAATCTTACCAAAGAAGTCAATGAAGAAATAGCTGTGCCCGGAACAGAAAACTCCTCGGACACCCACTTCACTTCAACTAGTGAACCTCCTCGTGAAATTCAGCCCCTCGGAGAAAAGAAAACAGAAGATTCCGCCTATCAAAGGGAAGAAAACAGAGGAAGTAACCCCTCGGAACTCCCCGTAGCCCTCGGACAAGATAATGATCAGCCTAGTCAGCACCTTGTCAACAAGATATACCTTATCTTATAGAAGGACACTTGTAATACATGCAACATTACACTTGTACCACATGCATAGTGACACATACTCCCCCCCTATACCTATATAAGGGAAAAGGAGAAAAAAGAGAAGGGGGAGGATCCGGAAGAAAAAGCATAAGATCATACTTGTGCTCCTCAGAGTAAGAAATTCAGTGAATAAAGGAAGGATATTTTCGTAATTTTCTCCAAATAGTCATTTACTTTCTTTGAACCACGGATAACGGTGTTCCGAACCTCTAAATAAATCTGTTAATCGGGTATTATTCCAAGCCTGTTAACAAAATGGCGCCGTCTGTGGGAACACCATAGAAGTTGTCCTCGAGCGTGTTCAAGAAAGCAAATCCACTATGGAAAATTTATTTTACAGCGAAAATTACTTGCCCTATGCGGACAATTCGGAGGAAACTGTAGCGAATCGCCGTTCCGACGAAAGGGACTTCATCAATGTCCCCCGATCTGTTTATGAAAGATTAGTGGAAGTTACCACTCGAGTTAATCACCGAGAACTCGAGTCTCCTCTGGAAACCGCCCCAGGATCTCTGAACCCAGGAAATCACCCCTCGGAACAAGGCGAGGTTTATGCAAGAAGGGCACAATGTCCTACGCCCATCTCGTGGTACCAAGAAACTCCTCGGAGGACGCCAAGGCGTTATGATCATCTGGAAACTCCGAGGATAATCCAGAGGGAAGAGAGGTCTCTCCCCGTATATCGTCCCCCTCCTATTATCACCCCCAACGGAGAACCAACCTTATGGGGAATCCTTGAAGATCTACGAAAGGAAGTAGGAGATCTCAAGAGGACCGTAGGGCCCAAGGAAGAGCCAACGTTTAAGATATCTCCCTTCATTCCTGAAATAGCATCTGCTCCGATTCCTTCGGGAATGCGGCCTCTTAACGTACCATTATATACAGGAGAAGCTGATGGGAGAGACCCGCAAGATCACATACATCAATATTTGGCAGGAATGGACCTATCGTCCGCCCCGGACTATGTCCTATGCCGAGTGTTCCCTGTTACCCTCGGAGGACGAGCCCAATCTTGGTTTACCCATCTCCCTCCTAATTCAGTGGCCAGCTTTGACCGGTTGGCTCACCTGTTTATCCGCCACTTCGCCTGTAACCGCAGGTATCCTAAATCGGCCACTCAGCTTTTTACTGTTAAACAACGAAAGGATGAATCCCTTCGGGAATATATAAAACGCTTCACGGACGAAGCATTGGATGTTCCGAATGTCAGCCCAACCATTATGGCCGATATTCTGACACAAGGGCTTCGAGCGGGAGAATTCTTCCGATATCTGATGGGGAATCATGTCACGGACATGAATGAACTTATGCAACAAGCTGAAACTCATATTCTTATGGAGGAAGCCGACCATACAAAGAGAGGGCTAGAGAAGGATGACAATGAACGTCACGAGCAGACGGAAAAGGAAACTAAAACCAAAGAAAAGAGCAAAGACGGAAAAGCGCCCCCTCGGAAGGACGATGGGGAGACAGTCAAGAAATTCCTTAAACCTGTGCCCCTTCCTCCGATGACCCTAGCTCCCGTGGAAGTACTTAACGTGATGCGGGGCAACGAAGAAGTGCGCCGGCCCCGGCCCACCAAATTTCCCAACAAGGATAAAGATACGGGTAAGTACTGTAAATTCCATAAAACCTATGGACATACCACCGAGGAATGTACTACCCTGCGAAGAGAAATACTTCGCCTTCTGGAGGCAGGATATCTGCATAACTACCTAAAAAGAAACAATCCCGAAGAGCCCAAAGCACATGTATGGAAAAGGCCCCGAGAAGGACCTGAGGAGGAAGAGGATACTCCGCACCGGCAATCACGAGAACAAACCGCGGAACATCGGCGGAAGTCCCCAGAAAAGAATAGAAAGCGTCAAAGATCCCCCCGAGAAAGAACCGCTGTGTTTCCACGGCGGTCACGGGAAAGGACCGCAGGGTATCGGAACCTACCTCCCCCTCCCGATACGTATGAAGTCAATCCCTCCTCGGGACGAACGATCAACATGATAGAGGGAGGAGACATTTCCAGAATACCCCAGGGTAAGAAGACAAAATATCTCAAAGAAGCTAGACGAGTGGGACAAGGGCTCCCAGTATGCTCCGCCCAAGGGGCTAGATTACCCAATATCACCTTCGGGTCCGAAGACCTGAAAGGTGTAGTCTACCCCCACGAAGACCCTTTGGTAATTGAAGCTACCATCTATGGATTTGAGATCCAGCGTATCCTCATAGATACGGGAAGCTCCGTGGATGTCTTGTTTTTTCCCACCTATCTAGCCATGGGATTGAAGAAGGAACAAATGGAAGTGGCTGAAGTCCCTCTAGTAGGCTTCTCTGGCGAAGCCTGTAACACCCTCGGAACTGTGACCCTGCCAATGTCATGGGGAGAAGGAGCCCTACGAAGAACGGAACACACCAAATTCTGGGTGGTGGAAGCTTCATCTAGGACATACAACGCTATATGCGGAAGACCCTCCATTCGGTCATTCGAAGCGATCCCCTCTACTCTCCACCTTAAGGTAAAATTTCCTACCTTGGCAGGTATCGGGGAAGTCCGGGGCAATCAAGCTAGAGCCAGAGAATGTCGAATGAATGCCCTACTCCCCGAAGAAGACGAAAACCCCTCGGATAGTGGTAAAAAACGGAAGGTAGAAGAAACCCGAGTCCAACCCATTGAAGAGCTTAAGATGGTAGAACTCGTGGAAGGAAATTCCGCTAGAGCGATCAAGATGGGCACTAATATGGAATCTGAATTGGAAACCCAATTGGTATCTGTTTTAAAGGAATTTTGTCATCTTTTCGCATGGGAAGGAGCCCCCCCCGGACGAATCAGTAATAAGGTATGCCAACATTTTCTTAATGTAAAGCCAGGGGCCAAACCCATTCAACAAAAGAAGAGAAGAATGGGACCCGAACGCAACAAGATTATCCGGTCAGAAATTCAACGGCTTCTCAGCCTACGGCAAATCCGAGAAGTCGTGTATCCTGAGTGGCTGGCCAACGTGGTCCTGGTCCCTAAGTCAGGAGGAAGATGGAGGATGTGCGTTGACTTTACCGATCTCAATGATGCTTGCCCAAAGGACTGCTATCCCTTGCCAAGCATAGACCAATTGGTCGACTCAACCGCTGGTTGCGCACTCCTGTCGACTCTAGATGGGGACCAAGGATACAACCAGATCCCGATGGCATTCCCGGACCAGGACAAAACCAGCTTCATTACGGACGCAGGTACTTTTTGTTATCTAGTTATGCCCTTCGGACTTAAGAACGCAGGAGCTACATACCAACGACTGGTGAATCTCATGTTTGCGGGACTCATCGGAAAAACTGTGGAAGTATATGTAGACGACACAGTCGTCAAAAGTCGTGCCGCGAAAGATCATCCCGAAGACTTGCGAAAAACCTTGGCTATTATGGATCGCTTTGGGATGAAGGTAAACCCTCGGAAATGCTCCTTTGGCATCCGAGGAGGCAAATTTTTGGGATTCATGGTCACCGAGAAAGGAATAGAAGTTAACCCCGAGAAAGCTGAAGCCATTATTGGGTTGCCAACCCCGAAATCCATAAAGGACGTGCAGAAACTGACTGGGCGAATGGCCTCCCTCAGCCGATTTGTCTCCAAATCAGCAGAGAAAGGACTCCCGTTCTTTAAAACTCTTCGGAATATCAAAGAATTCCAGTGGACCCCACGATGTGAAGAAGCTCTCCAGGAATTGAAAAACTACATGGTGAGACCACCCCTGCTGGTCAAACCGTCACCCCAGGAAGAGCTCTTTGTGTACCTGTCCGTAGGAGAGGAGGCTATCGGAGCGGTATTGGTCAAAGAACACGATGGGGAACATCATCCGGTCTACTACGTTAGCAAAACTCTCCTCGGAGCAGAAACCAGGTACACTCTGATAGAAAAACTTGTACTCACTTTGGTTACCACGGCGCGTAGATTGCGCCCATATTTTCTCTCCCACCCGATCACTGTCCTGACTAAGCACCCTCTACGAGCAATTCTCAATAAACCTGAGACCTCGGGGAGGTTGATAAGATGGGCCGTCGAATTAACGGAGTATGATATCTCCTATGCCCCGAGACCTTCCATTAAAGCCCAGGTCTTGACAGACTTTGTAGTAGAACTTGCGGGAATCGGAGTAGAAAGGAAGGAACCTCTGTGGTACGTCTATGTAGACGGTTCCTCCGTAAATACGCATGGCGGAGCCGGGGTAATCTTGATCAACACGGAAGCCGAAGAGGAGGCGCTACACTTCGCGATTAGAATTGATTACCCCGTATCCAACAACGATGCCGAATATGAAGCTCTCCTCATTGGAATGAGGCTCGCTCGGGAAGGCGGAATGCGAAAAGTTCGCCTGCATAGCGACTCTCAGTTAATTGTCCAGCAAGTTCAGGGCACATATGAAGCCAAAGAAGAGAGGATGCAGAGTTATCTTCGAGTAGTCCATCGGGCCAAAGCATGGTTCGATGAATATCAGTTAGTGCAGATTCCCCGAGGGGATAACCAGGCAGCTGATGCCTTGTCCAAAATGGCTACACAGTTGACCATTATTCGTACTCGGAAAATCACTCTGCTACACATGAGCGAATCCGAGAGGACTGAATATGAAGAGGTAAGTGTCAACATGACAAATCCTCCGATAGGCTGGATAACACCCATTAAAGCATACCTACAAGATCCTGAAAGATACTCCGAGGACAAATCCGTCCGACGAATGATGTCCAAAAAGACCATCCGATATTTTCTCAAAGACGGAATGCTATTCCGAAGGACGTACTCCTACCCTCATGCTCGATGTTTAAATGAAGAGGAGGCGCAACTTGTCCTGGCAGAAACTCACGAAGGGGTGTGTGGCAGTCATACCAGTGGTGGAAGCATGGTCGGACGGATAATCCGACAGGGTTATTATTGGCCCACGATGGTTAAAGATTGCAAAGACCACGCGGAAAAGTGTAAATCGTGCCAAGCTTATGCCCCTCGGATTTATCAACCGGCGG
The DNA here is from genome assembly GCA_948329865.1 of Linaria vulgaris. Lineage (NCBI taxonomy): Eukaryota > Viridiplantae > Streptophyta > Magnoliopsida > Lamiales > Plantaginaceae > Linaria > Linaria vulgaris. The sequence goes on along the minus strand of OX415254.1, from coordinate 103,484,985 downwards.
CTCCGTGGGAACCCCATCTGACCGCGTGTCCTTTCGCTAAATGGGGAATAGACATAGTCGGTCCACTTATTCCCGATGCTGGTCAAAAGAAGTTTTTACTCGTAGCAGTAGACTACTTTACCAAATGGGTAGAGGCGGAGCCCCTGGCGCGAATAACTGCAGGGGCGGTCATTAATTTTCTGTGGAGAAACATTTTGTGCCGTTTTGGGGTCCCTCGGAGCCTAGTAAGTGACAACGGTCTACAGTTCGCTGACCAAGGACTAGAAAAGTGGTGTGATCATTGGGAAATTAAACACCGCTTTGCTTCGGTGGGATACCCTCAAGCCAACGGACAAGTGGAGAGAACTAATCGCACTCTCCTGAAAAATATGAAGGCTCGACTCGACTGGCACAAAGCCAAATGGGTTGAAGAAATACCCGGCATATTATGGGCCTATCGGACCACACCAAATACCACCATGGGTGAAACCCCATTCAGCCTATCTTATGGTTGTGAAGCAGTCGTACCCTCCGAAGTCTCAATTGAGAGTTGGCGGGTCAAGGAGTACGAAGAAGTGGCCAACAGTGCTAACTTAGCTCTGGCCCTTGATCTTTTAGAAGAAAGAAGAATCCGAGCAGCCATTCGGGCCGAGGAATACAAAACTCGGATGGCACGACACTATAATACCAAGGTAAAGCTTCGAACTTTTCAAGTGGGTGATTTAGTACTAAAACGGGTTGGAGCCTCTAAAAGCGTAGGCAAGCTTGAACCCCGATGGGAAGGACCCTACAAGATAGCGGGAATTGTCGGACCCGCAACTTATCTACTTGCCAATCCCGAAGGCGCCACTCTTCGTAATAGATGGAATTCCTTCAACCTTAGAAGATACTATGCTTAATGTAACATCTTTATTGTTACATAAATAAAATTGCTTGTTCATAAGTGGATGGTTATGATACATTCGAATCCGACAGGGTACATAGGGTTGCAAAACAAAAGTGATAACCTTACATAGGAAATCATTACAAGCAACCTAATCCCTAGGAGCCATCTACTATAGACAAACAGCCATCGGACCCCAAAAGACCACCTACCCTAAATTAAATACTACTTACTACAAACTACTCCTCTCGTAAAGGACGCTTCCCTTCTCGGATAAGGCGACGACGCTGCTCCTCGGACAAGGTTAGTGGATCCGCCAATGAAACGCCCTCGGAAACCACGGGACCATCTTCGGGAAAGATGGGATGAAGACTAAGCTCGGGAATAACTAAGTTCCCAGGGCATTCTAGCAATGATTGAACTGCATCCGTACCAAGTCGATACCCGATGCGGACTAGATCGCGCATCTCCTTTTGCAAGGACTCCCTCAAAACTGAAGGACCCGCGATATCCAGAACAGCTTGGACCCGAGCCACCACCAAAGCAACATCGTGAGCGCGAGTAACCTCTAGCACCCGATGAGTGGCCGCATCCCGTTCCCGAATCATCTGTAACAATTGCTCATCGGAGTGACGAAGTTGACTCTTCAACTCCTCCAAACTCGCTTGAAAACTCGTCACTCGGGTCCTCTCTAGCATTAACTGACGCTCCACCTCCCAAGACTTATCCCTCTCAATTTGAAGAACCATCTCGTGAATCGTTTTAGCAGCTTCATGCTCCTCCTGTAAACGGGAAATTTCCGTCTGAGCTTCCAACAAACCATGCTCTAACTCATCCCGTCGACGATATACCAGGCCAGGATCTGAAGAGGAACACCCCCGAGATCCGATGGCGTCTAGCACCATGTAAATCTGGGTGCAGATGAATGGATCACTACTGGGAAAGCAAAAGGTAAGTAACCAAAATTAACAAATAAAATGAGTATCTACCTCACATAGGTTTTTGCAAACCAAGTCCTGAAGAAGAGAGGAAGGAAGGGTCCTCATGAGTTCACAATCCGTAACATTCAAAAGACCACTAAGAAAATTTCGGCAAAACCCCGATACTTCCCCGAGGGGAGAAAACCCCGGGTTCGCGCCCGCGGGAGGAGAGCCCACGAGAGGAGGATTCCCTCCGGATAGCGACGTGGGTACGCGCTCGGGACTTCCTTCTACAATATTTACGATATCGGAAATCCGAGGAAAGGGTCGTGACACCAAGGGAAGCATTGGATAGTCTATCGGGGAAAGTGCCGTAGTTGAATTTTCTGCCCTTAGAGGAACCACAAAGCTCACTGGGGGGGCTGCCACGGGCGAACCCCCCGATTCCTGCCTCTCCGAGGAGGAGTTAGCCCTCGTAACCGCCACAAAGGTATCGGAAAGGCCTTCTGACGCCCGCCGCATACCATGTAAAGCTCGCCCTAGAAAAACACCATTAAAGGGATCTATGGAAAAGGCCGCCATCTCCGCACCTATAAGATAAATATAGAGTATGTGATGATCCCGAGGGCGCATAACTTGATAAAAGAGAAATAGACAGATCTTCAGACTTACGGAAATAGAAATTGCCATGAAGAGGAGGAATTGGCAAATTCTCTCTCCTTATTCCCTCTTGAAGACCTGCCAGAATAAGAGCCTCAGGACACGCAAGCAGACCGGCAATATCGTACGAGCCAGAAAATAGCCCGGAATGACTCAGTTCCTCCCATTCCCGCCCTAACGTCTCGGATATGGGCGAAACATATCCCAAGCCCCATCGGATAGGCACTCCCCACGATTGGGCCGAATGACCTTTCGAACGGACAAAGAAATACCTCCGCCTCCAGTCCCCCCTGCGGGGGCGAGGACTGGATGTACCAGTGAAGGCTTTTTCGACGTCCCGATAGGCCAGGCTGAAAAGGGGGACTCCATCCGAGCAAGGCTGAAGGATAAAAATTGCCCCCACCCGATACGGTGACAAGGGAAGGTTAAGGAGCTCGCAGCATAAAACGTATCCCACTAAAAGGCGATACGAATTGGGTGTTAACTGGCTCGGACAGATTTGCCAATACTGGAAGAGCGATCGAAGAAAAGGATGAAAAAACACCCGTAATCCACAGTGCATTTGGTCACAATAGACAGTTAGGAATCCAGGAGGAGGATCGTATGCTCTCTGGTCCGGGGAGGGCACAATTACATCAAAATCATCGAAATTCAGGTTGAATTCCGTAAAAAGAGTTGCTAGAGACTCTCCGTATACAATACTAACGGCGGAACCTACCTGTCCCCGACCTATCAACCGGGAGGGACTCAAAGGTATTAAGTTGAAAACAGAACGCTCATCAGCAAGAGAATACGGTTCTCTACCTAGGAACACATCCCTTATATGGTCTATCCTTCGAGAATCCGTGTACGATGACCTACTCCCCACCCTTGAAGACGAACTTGTCCTAATGATCATTTGATTCTCAACCAACCTATTACGCTGTCCCGGGGAAGAACTCTCCGAGGAAGCACTATAAACCTGGGACCCAGGGCCGATTCGGGCACGACTCCGAGAAGAACTACTTGATGATGTGGACCCCCCATGCCTGCGATGTGGCGGCATCATCTTTAATAGTAAGTTTTCCGTTTACTCTCATACGTAAGTCGAAAATAAAGTCTTAAGTACAATTACGAGAGCAAGAACCAAGTCTTATGAAGGTGGATTTCTAAAAGGAGAAAGTAAAATGATTTATCTGCTGGAGCAGGATAACTTTTAACAATGAGTATAAATACCATTGTTAGCATATTATATGAATTAATCATATGGAAAGAAGCTGGAGCTGTCCCCCTCACTCCTGGGAGTATGACACGTGCTAATGAGTGTCCTTAATTAGAATAAATAACTCTTAAGCATGCGTGTAATTTGACACGACCTGCTAAGTTATGTACTTAGTCAGCAGATAAAAGGTTTTGTCTTTAGCCTGTCTTCTTGAAAAAGAGAAAAAAAAAGAATAAGTTTTATATGCAAGCATGCTAATAATTTATTAATATCTCATACTAATGGACAAATAAGACAAAATAGAAAGGCAGGAATAGGACAAATTGTTCATAAATCCGAGAAACTCTCGGAAAAGTTTACAAAAGCATAAGAAAAGGAAAAAATAATAAAAAAGAGATCCTATTCTAAGTCCCTGTGCTCGATGGAGGTGGAGGAGGAGGTGAAATGCCACTTGAACCAGTAGCCCCAAGATTTGACGCGGTCGGAAGAGGAGCCGGAGATCCCCTAGGTGTCATCACTGCGTCATACATCTCAAGAAGATGTTGAACCTGCTCAGGAGACGGCTTAGCAAGCTTCTTGACGTCGAAAAGACTACCAAAGCTTACCCCCGAGAGCATTACTCCACGGGCTACGGTAGCACACTCTAACCATCCCCATAGCATATGCCCAAGGGAATCCCGAGCGGACAAAGAAGCACTTTGGCGCTCCGCTTCCACTGCCGCGTATCGAACCGCCTCGTCAATTCGGGCTTGCACCTCCTCCTGGGGCACCATCTTGGCTATTTTTAGATCCACTAACTCCTTGGCCCGAGATTGAAGCTCCTGTTCTCGCTCCAACCACCCCAACTTCTCTTTCTCTAGAGCGTTCACCCGAGCACGGAGAAGCTCCTCGGATTCCCTCTTCTCCTTCTCCAGAAGAGTCAGTTGGACTCGAACAGCTCCTTCAGACGTTTCCAGCTTGTCGAAAGCCGACTGCATCCTCTGCAAAGTGAGCCGCATCACCTCCTTGGCTCTCTGATCTTCCCTCCAAACGAAGTCGCTGGCCTCCAACTTCGTTTGGAAAACATCTCTCATTGACTCGGCCTCATAGAGTTGGGCCCGGAGAGAAGTCACCTGCCCTCGGAGAAATCCTAGTTCAGCCACCTCCTTCGAATGGCGCTGCTCTACTGCAGTGATAACCTCCCGAGTCTTCTTGGACTACATGGCAAGAAGTGAAGCATAAGGAAAAATACAGGAAAATCATTTAAAAATAAAGTGGCTAGAAGACTAATACTTACTATCGTTTCCATCCAGACCATGCTAGCCCGCAAAAACTGATAACTTTCCGCAGGCGCGGCAAGAGAAGATCCAAAGAAATGGAGGATCTCATGATATGCCTCCCCTACCGTCGGAGGCTCCTTCTCGGACACTGGAGATGAAAAATTCCCCTCGGAAGCTGACCTCCGCAGGGGAACCCTCTTCGGGAGATCTCCTATCGGAGAAGGAAGGGTAGTAGTAGGAGTCGTAGCCACTGCTTCCGTCGGGGTCGCTTCCGGAACCTTGGCAGTGGTCGAGGGACCCTCTCCCCGGAGCAGGGTATCCCACACCTCCTTCTTCGCCTCAAAATCCTTAGGTAGATCCGTAGAACCTTGGTCGATCCCCTCGGATGACTTCTCCGAGTCCGGTTGAAGTAACTGAGCGAACAGATCCGCGCCCGGAAACATAGGAGCCTTCCCCTTATCAACCCCTACAAAAGCAAGGAAAGCAGTTAAATAATGAAAACAAAATTTGACTAATAAATCAATGTAAATAAGGTATTAAAGTTAAGAAAACAAAGAAGGATAAGAAACTTACGAGGGCGAAGGGGAGAAGGATCCGGAATAGTAGGCGAAGGATCCCGAGAGGAGACCAAGATGACATTTGGCCCCGGAGATGAAAATTCTTCCTCCTCGGCTATCGGAGATTGCACCCCCTGCGAACTCCTCGGAAGATTGCTAGTATTGGACTCGGAAGAAGGCATCAAGACCATTGCCGACCTAGGGTCTACCTGTCGCAATGGAGCAACATCCAGACATATGCCCTCGGCATATAGAGAGGGACGAGGGATATTCTCATGTACACCCTCGGCCCCCGCGTCCATTCCTGTTTCCTCGGATTGACTTTTCCCTTCATGGTCTCCCCCCTCGTGACCTTCCCTCTCGTGATCTCCTCTCTCGGAAGCTCCGCTATGACTACTTGGAGCCACTTCTTCAGAACCAGGTACTAAATAGTACCTCGCCAGAACCTCCTCTGTGTCACCCCAAAATGTCTTAGAACGAGTAATGAAAGAGTACGAAAACTGCTCGAAAAGAGTAGATATAGAACAAAAGAGCATACGAGCAACAGGAGGAAAACTTACTGAAAGCCGTCATGTACAGGCTCGAAACAGAAAGCGGCTTCTTCATGTTGTCATTAACCCCTATCACGAAATGAAGTCCAGACTTAGCAAATAGCCACCGAAAATCTTCTGACTCCATTAGCGCATGCTGGGCAACCACTGGGGAAAGCACCATATCTTCAGCCAAAGTGTAAATTGGGGTCACACCCTCCCCCCACTTGAAGGGCACGTCCCACTTCCCTCGGATGGGCTTCACATAAAAGTACTTGTCCTTCCAGACACCGTGTGAACTTATCGTCGCACCCAGAATCCTCTTCGTAGAGTTGGCCGAGTGATCTCGGTGGTGAACGTGATAAAAGGGATATCCCCCAGGTGACACTCCCACATCGAAAATAGACAAAAAATGGTCCACATTACACTCGTACCCCTTGACCATACACCAAAACACGTAGATGCAGAGGGCAGCATAGCCATTGGGGACCAACTGACTCGGACAAATCCTACAAGTCTTGAAGACTTCGCAGAAAAAAGAGGGCATAAACGCGCGCCACCCGTAATTCACCTGCGCGAAATACACCGTGAGCATACCCTTAGGAGGATAGCACGCCCTCTGATCCTCCGAAGGAATGTGAACGGTCACATTCGCCATCGTAGTTCCCGTAGCTTCAAACAAATCCATGACCTGTTCATAAGTAACCACGGATTGAACATTTTCAATCTTGGAGAAGTCACGGAGAGGGAGTTTCTTTGATTTCGAAACCCTAGCCTTTTTCGTGGCGGCGGCGCCACTCCCTTCGGTAACGGCAGCCCTTTTCTTGCGAGTAGTGGCAGCAGGACCCACGAGGGGAACGGTAGTTGCAACAGGAACAGGAGCATCAACGGGAGCGGCAGCAGCGGAGGACGTGTTGGCAGAGGAAGCCATCTATTTTTCGGACGAAAAGAGATTTTTGCGAGTCGGGTAAGTGAGAATAAAAACTAAGAAGAACTAAAGTCACTCTTAAGAAAGATTGGAGAAGATTGAAGATTTGGAAGCTTGAAGATTGAAAGATCTTGCAAGAAGAATGGGGAAAAAGAGTACGGACGGGTATATTTATAAGTAGACCGCCATTAAAAGACGTGCCCTGTTTCCCACGCCCCACGTCTCCACTCAGGACGCGACGTGTCAATCCACGCGCTAGCCGTTACTGCAGATTAACGCACGGATGAGTGAATGTCATTTAAGACATCCAACGGCTAAAAAGAGCCGTTATAAAAGTGATTCTTCATCTGGACCGCTGCTTCCCAAGACCATAACGGTAATTTTATTTCATGGTATTTTAAGTATATATTTATATACATATAATACCCCCGTAAATCATAAAAAAGAATGGAGAAAATCCTAAGCCCTCGGAAAAATTACCAAAAAAATAAAGAAAAAGCCCCTTTTGCCTTATTAAGGCCACAAAATAAAATTTCACTCGTCTCTACGAGAACGATTGAAATTTGGGGGGGCTAGTGTTAACCCTAAAAAAATAAATAAGGGATTATGCAAGAGATTAACCCTTAAATTAAGGATTAATCCCAAGGGCGATACTATCGTTACAAACACTCTCGTATGTCACATACCTTACTATGGTATGACGTGGCACCCGAAGAGGTAATAGAATCCCTCGGAATTCACATATCCTACCAGGGTACGACGTGACACCCGAATGGACATCTAAGCGTCCCTTGGAAAGTCAAGATGAATAAAAATAAGATATCAACGTGGCATCGGAAAAAGAGTAAACCCCGATGGATCCTCGCGACTCGGATATCCATCACTGCGCCAAGAGGGACCACTATACGAAAATACTTCCTTGCTGATTACTCCCAAAGCCCTCGGAATCACTATCCCGAAGGCCAAAATTCACAAAACAATGTTCTACTCAAAAGCACCAACCACTAAACTCCCTTACTCTGAAGGCACCAACCAAGGAGGTCATTCAACAAAGGCCAAAAAGCCCTCGGAGAATGATTCCCGAAGGAGCCACTACTCTCACGATAGCAGGAAACGCTCGGAATCCCTACTACGGGAATCCATACGCAAGAATACCGCCTTACATACACATTGATGCCCTCGGAGCCCGCCTTACAAGCCTGGCGAGACAAATCTGCCCCTCGGAAAATCTTACCAAAGAAGTCAATGAAGAAATAGCTGTGCCCGGAACAGAAAACTCCTCGGACACCCACTTCACTTCAACTAGTGAACCTCCTCGTGAAATTCAGCCCCTCGGAGAAAAGAAAACAGAAGATTCCGCCTATCAAAGGGAAGAAAACAGAGGAAGTAACCCCTCGGAACTCCCCGTAGCCCTCGGACAAGATAATGATCAGCCTAGTCAGCACCTTGTCAACAAGATATACCTTATCTTATAGAAGGACACTTGTAATACATGCAACATTACACTTGTACCACATGCATAGTGACACATACTCCCCCCCCTATACCTATATAAGGGAAAAGGAGAAAAAAGAGAAGGGGGAGGATCCGGAAGAAAAAGCATAAGATCATACTTGTGCTCCTCAGAGTAAGAAATTCAGTGAATAAAGGAAGGATATTTTCGTAATTTTCTCCAAATAGTCATTTACTTTCTTTGAACCACGGATAACGGTGTTCCGAACCTCTAAATAAATCTGTTAATCGGGTATTATTCCAAGCCTGTTAACAGCTAGTTTTCATAAATGTTAACAACTTTTAACACGTGTAAAACGGTGATGAGGCCTTGATGAAATAAATATTGTAGTGGTTAAAAATATAAATACACAATTTCCACCTTACAATCATATAACAGCTTATTAATTTAAAGATGGTCTAAATAATGAAAAAATAGGCACAGAATATCGAGATGTCACTCATATTTATTAGCTAAGATATATATTATTTATAATACATTTATCCTTGAAATCCGTAACAAAACAACTTCCTGTCAATCAACACATTATTAATTTGATACGTAATAAGAGTTGTAAATGTCAAATATATGTATTATTACCATATTCATCACTAAAGCCTTAAGCACGCATCACATCTAACATGGTTTTCAGGGAAATTCAGTTGAAGATATCATTCTTCCGCCTTCACATAAATTTATCACAACTCTTATTTGCAAAATAAGACTACTCTTTAATTGGTGAATGTAGAATAAAATTAAATCCAAACACAATGTTACAAATTAATTTGACTGTATCACCTTACTCCACAAAAATTCAATAGTGTCACAATAAAAAGTAGACAGCTTTACTAAAGAAGATTTCATGGGGAAGAAATATACTCCACTCATTTTTTTTTTTCTGTACAAGCTAACTTAGGAATTGCCATCCAACTTTCACATCTTTCATTTGTGCACTCATTCATTTGTCAATATCTAACTAAAGGCATCTCAATTTATATTTATGACAATAATAATATAGCCTTTTCTCTGTTATTTTTGATTATATCACCTATAGTAATTGTGTAATAGTTCAGGCAAATATTTATGAAAAAATACATTTTTCAACCACACACCATTGCGACCATTACAATCTCACCACATAATACATTTACATGCCTAAAGTATCGAACGATATGGTTTTGAGACATGTAGTGTAAGCAATTGGGCTAATTGAGATAGTTATTACAAGATTGACATATAGTTATATATATAGGGAAATTATATTAATGTCTGTAAATTTATAAAAATGTTTTCGCTTTCAACGTTGTGGTACGACACGCCAACTAAATTAAATAATTTTTCAATAATGCTAGTATATGTAGTATTTATTACAACATGCCAATGTAAGCCAGGTGTATTGTTACCCTATTTATAGAGAGTGAGTTGCTTCTCGATTTCTATAGAAAAAAATCAAAGATGTATTCCTCAAACGACAATAAGAAGGAGCTCAACTCTTCTTCTACTCCTTCTTCTTGGCTTGCCTGTTGTAGTAACAAATTTCAATGCTTCCCCGCAAAATCTTGCTTAGGCAAATCATCGTCGCCTCCGCCACCACCGCCACTGTCATCCGAGTCGAAGTTGTCGGAAAATGGAATACATGATGACTCTAAGGCAGCCGTAATTCAAGAAAGAAAGCCTGGCGGATGGAAGGCCATGCCTTTTGTCTTGGGTATCTCTCTCTCTCCCTCTCTCTCTCTCACACACACACACACATGATGGAAAAAGAACAAAAAATAAAACAGACATGTACGTTAGAACACACGTTACAAGTTCACAAAATTAGCAAATTGACGACGCATACATGCATGCTAGAACATGTGACTTTGTCTTGTCACTATATGGACGCAGTGGACATCAGCACCGCACTGTTTTATAAGGCATCTGAATAGTACATATCAATTTACACACAAATAATTCATAAAAAAAATTACACACAAATAAAATTTACTGGCGGATATATATAACCCCAATCTTTTTTGGTGAAACTTATTGATTACGAGCTTACTAAAAGTTATCAGAAATGTTTCAGTTGATTACTGATATATTATTAATCTTATGTATAAAACGAGATGATCAGCTACAGTTGCCAAAGGTCAATTTAAAAAATTTCTTTTCGCTCATGATTGATTTAATATTTAAATATTTCGATTTTATATATGTATAAATTAACAACTTACATATATTCACTAAAAGTTTCTGTTTAGTTTCATCATGATATTTATCTGTAATTTAATCTTAATTTACTTCAGTCTTGCGAATTAAAATTTTGAGTCCGTTATTAGTACAAATTAAAAGCACATAAGCTAAGCTACAATAAAATTACACCATGGGTATATCCAAATTATTTGTTATACCACTTTGTGTACTAGTTTAAATATCAATTATGTAGATTAGCATTACGATCGAGCTTAATTAGTATCACCATTTGCAAAACTTGGTTCTTGACACGGTTCTGCACACATTTTCCAAAATTTGTGTTACCAATTTTATTTATTTTCTCTCTGTGTCATATTGATATGTAGGGAATGAGACTTTTGAGAGGCTGGCTTCTATAGGGTTGCTAGCAAATTTTATGGTGTTCTTGCTAACACAATTCCACATGGACCAAGTTTATGCTTCAAATGTGCTGAATGTATGGTCGGGTTTCACAAACTTTGCTCCTTTGATTGGTGCATACATTTCGGACTCGTACCTGGGCAGATTTCGAACTATTGCTTATGCCTCATTTGCTTCTTGTATGGTACGTATAACTCGCAAATCTCAATAATGATCATCCTATCCAAATATCCAAAATTGATGTATATGTTTTTTGGGCACGTAGTTCAATGCTTTTATTTATTTATTCTTCTAGCTAGAATTAACTGCTGGAATATTTTTTATTATTAAAACATGGATAGTATCATTTATATTTGTTATATTTTCAATATATCACTGATTTTTAGTGCAAAATATTGTGCGCTGGTGTGAAAGACTGAAAGTACAGGTTATAATGGAAATTAATGAGCAATGTGGTCGACTGTCGTTTATATATATATATATATATATATATATAACTGAGTCTATTGTTGCCAAAAAAAAATGAACTGATGAGTCTATACTCTATAGGGTTTAAATCTGTGTATGTTGGCCGGGTATGAAAATAGCGTACACATTAAATTAATTATATGTGGACGACAGTCGTTTTCAAATTACTGAGCCGATTGGGCAAAACAAACATTTCGTATTAAAGTGAAACTTAGATATTATTGCTTACTGGTTTTAATATTTGAAGGCGTTAATTGATAGAGACTGTCGCAATGTACAATAATATTAAAAAAAATGTTAACCATTACATTTTTATGGGCAAATATATAATTTCGGAAAGCTGAACCCACAGTGCATGTGCTATATACCCCATGCCTATTCACGAATTATTTTCTTGTTTTGCGTTATATCTTTAAAAACGTCACTCTCTCAGTTTTATAAAATGACATAATCACGACTTGGCTATTAAACATTTGAAAGACATTTTTATAGAAAGCCAAGTTTAACCATTTGTATAACTGATTCTAAATTCTTTTTCTTTTATTGGCAACTCATTCTAAGTTATATATACGAACTGCTAATTAGAGGAAGATGTAATTACTTATAGCTGGCAAATGATTGAATAATAATTAATTATATTAGCGTATATTACACAACCGAAATAGTTGTAGAAAAAGAATTACGTGTTCGGTCCAATATTGTATTCTTGTTCTTTTCAAACTTCAAATGGCATGGCTCAGCACAATTATTTGAAATAAATTAAGTATTGATTACTGTTGTTGTGTCGCTTCACAGATATAATTAATGATCTTCACGCAATCAAATTATTAATTTTTAGCATTAGGACATGATGGAGTCTCTCCATAAGAATTGAGAGCTCAATAATTTATAAGACAACGTGAGAAAAATCATTAGCGTCTACGGGCCCTTTTTGAGAGGGCTCTCCCAGCGGCGTTTTTTACATCCGCAAGGCTCGAACCCGAGACCTTGCTTAATTTATAATGAAGGAATATTAATATACCTAATAATACAAATTGTTTCTAGAAAAATATAGACATGCATCTCATGTATAGTCCATTTTAGCCAAATACATCATGCATGTACCGTCATCTAATCATTCATTCAAATTAAATCATCATGACAAAAATCTAACAACAATATTTCCAATTGACTACTTGATCAAACAGGGAATGGTGACACTGACCCTTATAGCATGGCTGCCCCAATTGCACCCTCCAACATGCAACGTACAATCACATCAATGCATTGGTCCTACCAATCAACAATTCGGAGTTTTAGCCTTGGCGCTTGGATTGTTATCAATTGGTTCTAGTGGCATTAGACCATGCAGTATTCCTTTTGGTGTGGATCAATTTGATGCCACGACTGATGAAGGAAGAAAAGGGATCAATAGTTTCTTCAATTGGTACTACACTTCGTTTACCGTGGTTTTGATCATTGCACTGACTCTCGTGGTTTATATTCAAGACTCTGTGAGCTGGACGTGGGGGTTTGGGATCCCTACTGTGCTTATGTTTTGCTCGATCGTGTTGTTTTTTGTTGGAACGAGATTTTACGTGTACGTGAAGCCGGAGGGTAGTGTTTTCTCCGGCATTGCTCAGGTGGTGGTCGCGGCCATCAAGAAACGGAAGGCTAAGTTACCGAATAATGACGACGAGGATGTTGATGGGGTGTATTATGATCCGCCACAGTTGGAGGGGGCGCTTGTGAGGAAGCTGCCTTTAACAAATAAATTCAGGTAATGTATCTCATCTTTTGAAATGTTAATTAATTGCTTTGAATTATTAGGATAATGACTCTTTTAGTAGATATGACTATGATTTTGGTTTACTCACAATTTTATAACGAGAAGGAAACAGGGGCGGAGCCAGGATTTTGGCTTTGGGGGGGCGAAATAGTTAAATCAACGGCGTGATTTTTTTCGTTATATGATATCTTAACAAATAAAATTCTATTATGGATACGTGAATACTTTAAGAAAAACATGAATTATACATGAGAATTAATTCATTTTCCTTTGACATATAAGACGTGGCATTTTTTGCCTACTCCGTCATATATCTTTTCAATTACATAGATCATGCGGTTTACGCTAATATCTCCTACTTAAACATCTTTTTTGTTTTCATTTAGTTTAATCTATAAGCTTATCTAATTTTATTTCAAACTACATAGATATTGTAAAAAAAACCATGAGCATTAAAATAAAATATACATTTGCATATTGGTGTAGGTGTTATTAATTATTTTATTTATTATTTGTAAAACATGAAAAATCAAATAAATAACAATAGATAATTAGACAAACAACTGTAAAAGTCACAAAAAAACACATCATTTGTACATTTAAATTGTGTTGTAATTACGTAGATAAACATAAATACCGAGTATAAAATGTATTTAATTTTGTGACAATGAAGCATGCATGGATTCAATTGCCTTGACCAAGTCCTCAATTTAAGCTAATTATACTTATAGAGAAGATTCACAAGATTCATTTTGATAAGCAAGACCGAAAAGATATATATAAAAAAGGAAATCTCACTTATTTACCTGCTTAGTATACGAAGCTAATATACCCAAAAAATATGTGAAACATCATATCCCTATATATAAATAATATTCACGAAGTATGAAGATATATAGTATATAAATATCATACCACTTATTTGGCCAGATGTTTTTTATTAATGTAATAAAAAGTCCTTCTTCCTTTTCACCTTTTCATCATACATATACATTATATAATATATATATAATTATATCTATATAGACTAAGTACTAACAGCTAGGAGAAAAGTTTCTAATTTTTAAAAGTCCAGAAACGAAAGCATTAATAATATTCTATGCGATAGTTGTTTTACTTTAATTTTAGCATGCAAATATATTAAATAATGGTGGGACTGTGCCTAGTAGTATTAAAAACATTATTTGCAAAATGTTGGGGGGTGCGGTTGCCCCCACACGCACCCCCCGTGGCTCCGCCACTCAAGGAAACATCCACATGCTTTTGAAATATTAGTTAATCAATTACTTAGAATTATTAGGATAATGACAATTTCTAAGTTTTTAACTACATTTTTATAATTGGAAGGAACCCTGAGGGCCAATAGAGTAGATATATTAGTTCTTTATTTAAGCTGTTAATTGAATGGCCGTCTTAATTATAATGATGGCTGGATTATAAAATGCTTTTGATTTGATAATTATATCGATTATTTTTCGGGGCATGCAAAGTGTATTGTTGTCTTATCGTTTTAAAAGTTTCAACGATGATTTGTAGTTTGATTATTCAACAGTTTATAAAGTATTTCTTTCGCTCTGGATTGCAACCTATACACATATATATATATATATATATATTATATGTATCTGGTATTTTCATCAATCAAATAATTGAGTCAGCGTACATAGGATAAGTTACGATCTCCATTTGACGGGTGGCCATTCCTTTTTAAAAGTTTCGAAATGTGTGGAACTATGGATGTGCTCTCAAATTTGGAAACACGCGTGAGGTCTTTAAAGCTTTATAAGCGTTCATAACGGCTGTCAATTCATGCATAATTTGGCAGTGAAGTCCGAAAGAGATAAAAATGTCGCGTGAAATAATTGAGCAAATATGTGTGTTTTGTACACTTGTAAGAGACCAGTTGCGTGTATGAGTTACCCTTCTACTTCATGAGATGAGAAAATGGTATTAGTTTACAACAGAAATGGTGGAGACCACTGATTGAGATTCCTGTATCTTGGCCCTCTTGTAAGTTGTAAGTACTAGGCATGTGCATCATTTCATTGTAGCACAATTCATCACGAAAACCATCTCTGCATTTGACCTAATTCTTTGACTAGTAGAAAGACAGTCCAATTGGTTTAAAAGGACAAACAATAGCTCATTTTGTTTGAAGTTGAATTCTAAATGAAGAGCAATTTGATTCTATATCCTTAAAATGCGAGTCTCTACCACACATGATTCATAATTTGTCTAGCCAGACTAACAATCTTTATGTGATACTGTGTGATTTTGACATGAATCTAATCAATGGCATAAATACCACACAATATTTGATTGAGTCTTATTACTATAATCACCATATGTGATGAGATCATATTCATAGATTCTATGATAAATTATGTTTGTCACTTTAAGATTTGCAACATTGACATTTCATTTGGTGAAATCTTCACATGCGAGATGGTTTATTATTCCGACGATGTCTCTTTTCAATTAACAATAACATAAAATAAATGGCAAATAGTATGACATTATACCGTTTGGCTACGAAGATTAAAGACGTGCATGATTTCATGTTTTATAACAATACTAATGCGTATTAATCGACTAATAATGTGTTATTGATCTCATTCAGGTTCTTGAACAAAGCCGCCTTAATAACAAACAACGAACTCCAACCAAACCATGCCATTACAAACCCGTGGTCCTTATCGAGCATCCAACGAGTCGAAGAAACCAAATGCCTATTCAAAATCATCCCAATATGGGCATCAGGCATCATTTGCTTCACTGCCATGGCACAACAAGGCACATTCACAGTCTCACAAGCTTCCAAAATGAACCGCCACATAGGGCCCAACTTCCAAGTCCCCGCTGGCTCCCTCTCTGTCATATCCATGATCACTGTCGGTATCTGGCTTCCAATATATGACCGGATCCTCGTCCCTCGCCTCCGCAAAATCACCAAAATTGAAAACGGTATCACTCTCCTCCAACGAATGGGGATAGGCATCGTTTTCTCCGTACTGTCGATGATAGTTGCAGGAGTAATCGAACGATGGAGGAGGGAAACATCTTTATCGTCCAACAAACCTGTAACGGTATTCTGGCTGGCCCCTCAACTGATTTTGATGGGATTCTCCGAGGCGTTCAACATTATCGCGCAAATTGAATTTTACAATAAGGAGTTTCCGGAGAATATGAGTAGTGTGGCAAATTCATTGTTTTCTTGTACGATGGCAGGTGCTAGTTATATTAGTGCATTGGTAGTGAATGTTGTGCACAACACAACGGGCGGGAAAAATGGGAGACCTGATTGGTTGACGAAGGATATTAACCAAGGGAGGGTTGAGAACTTCTATTATTTGATAGCGGGAATGGGGGTTTTGAATTTTGGGTACTTTGTGTGGGTGACTAAGGGTTATAGGTATAAGAGTAGAGTGATGGTTGATGAGGAGGAGAAGTTTGGGTTTAATGATGTTGAGCTTAGTGCTGCTAAGCATTGAAGTGAGTAGTTGGTTGAGGGTATATTGTAGTTAATAATTAGAGCAATAATTATGAATACTATATGTAATGAAAATAATACTTCTTGTTGTAAAGAGCTTTCTATAAGTGAAAATGATTGGCTTGAAAAATTATACTCTTTTTCATTTTTTTTTTGGTAACTAATAGACTAATGCACAATTTAGTGATGGTAGAATTACCAGAACTATAATGTACCTTATCATCTTTTTACGTTTTGCCCTGTATTTGGGCAGAAATATAAGATTATCACTTTTAAAAAATCGACCTAAAATGATCTCCTTAAGCCTAGCCAAGCTTTTTGCACCCGTGTCATTCACGTCATAAAAACGTGGCCTATGTGGCAAAAATGCAATGGCACGTGAGATGTTAAAAATGTCATGTAAATTTTGTTACTTTATTGTTAACGGGTTTAGAATTATTCCCTATTAACTGAATTATTTATTAGGGTTGGAATGCCTTTGCCCGTGGTTCAAAAGCTAAACGCTATGATCATGAGAAGGAAAAATGGACAAGAACCTTCCTTCCTTTTATTGACTATACTTCATTCTCTCTTCCGAGTGGATTTTCTTACATTTCCGAGTCTCGTTCCTGAGTTGCCCCCTTTCTTCTATTGATATCTCCCTTTATATAGGTTTTGATAGGGGCAGGTGTCATGGTGCATGTGTTTACATGTGTCGTTATGCATGTGGTTATGTTTACACGTGTTACAATGCTTATTCAACCAATAAGATAACGTGTTCACTTTGAGTGCTGACTGTATCTTTTCTTCTTCCGAGGGCTTTGGTCTTCTTTGTGATACGGGGTAGATTGCTTTCTTTGCTGTCTCTAATGGTGATTCCGAGGGCCGAGTTGGAGTATTCCCTTAATGATAGTGCTATTCCGAGAGATGTGTATTCTGGAGTAAGTGTTTCAAGATATTTTTCGAGAGGGTGTGGGTGAGTTGATCTCCGAGAGGTTTTGAGCTATCGTGGGTAGGTGTTCTTCTTTCTCCGAGTGTCCAGAGAGGTTTGTTGAGTTATTTTGTAAAGTTCTGACTTTTAGTCTGATCGTCGAGAGTAGTGTTCCGAGAGCTTTCGTGTTTGGAATGTATAGTCAAGGAAGGGTTTTGCCAAGGTTCTGGGACTGTTGTCCGTTGAGGCCCTGCTCGATATCATGATGGATATCTGACTCGGGTGGATTCCTCCGGGTTTGCTTTTTATCCGAGGTCACCTTGATATCTGGTTTTGAGTCATTATGAATTTCCGAGGGACGCTTAGGTGCCCTCGTCGGATGGCCAATCATATCGCTTTGAGTTAGTAACTGAGCGATATTGGTCACACCCGATGGGCCTCCTCTTTGGGAGCGGGTACAACTCATTGGAGGTACTCGTGACAATATTATTGTCCATTTATTATATGTCATTTTGGTTTAGGACCAATATTTTCTTTAATCTTGTATTTTTATTTTATAGTGTTAACATTTATTTTTTGTCCCGTAAATGACTGTAGCTTTTAAACTTGAAGCAAAAAGTGCCCTGCCAGTTACGAAAAAGTCATGCTTATATCAAAATCTCGACTTAATGATGGCGATATTGTGAGTGTCAGAATAACATGCATAAACATGGTACTTTATCTTAATGGTAACATAAGTTCAACATCGAGCTTTATATTTTCTTGTAAGTCTTATTATTTGTGGCCTGATTTCAATCTCATTTTCGAATTTAGAATTTAAAATTGAAAGTGAGGATTTAGAATCATATAATAAAAATTGAAGGTTTAACATGGCTCGTAATTGAAATTAGAATTAAACTAATGCAAAATACAAAGATGTTTAGAGAGTGCCTTCAATAAGATTTGTTGAAAATGTGATTCAGTGTTGACGCACTGATTAACAAAAAGTTAGAGGTCGGAGGATTTGGAATTCAGTACGTGCCCTAGTGAAAGTTCGGTAGCTAGTCTGTGGTTTTGAGGTGTTTTAATAGTTACACAAATTTAAGGTCGTTGATTGCATTGGTGAAGTACTTTTAATTGTAGGATGTGTAATTATTATGATTTTGTTCTAAATTGGTTAAAGTTTCAGAAGTGTAAAATAATCATGTCTTATATTTTTTAATTATTTATTATAACTGGCCAATTAGACGAGGTAGTGGGGATTCCATTCGATTCGCGGGAATGAGTGTGATCTTAAATCAACGGGTCTTCATTCACAAGGCATTTTTAGTTCAACTTTCAAAAGTTATAGTCCTTTTTTATAATCTGAAAGTTATAGCGCATAAAGTAAAAGTAGCAAAAGCTTCAGGGCATTTTTTACATCCCAAGTAGCGACGCATTTTTGCCACATAGGCCACGATTTTATGACGTGGATTACACGGGTGCAAAAAGCCTAGCCGGGCACCAAAAGGGCATTTAAGTCAAAATTTTGAAAGTTATAGGCCTATTTTTTGGCCCGAACTGTTACAAGACAAAAAAGTAAAAAGAGCATAAGTTACAGGGCATTTTTATTTTTTTTGGCTTATGTGATTATTACACAGATATTTACAAGGGTTTGCAGGTGGACACGTGTCTTATTACTATCTACCTTTATTATATCAAATTAAGGGTCAAATGTTATCATCACAACGAAATATCACCCAAAGTAATAAGTGGAAGATACAATGTTGAATTTGATTAAATATAAATCTTAGACGCAATGGTCAATCTTCGTACTTTGAGCATCAGGCTCACTCGTTAAAAAGCTTCTTAAAGTCGATCAAATTACAATAAGTATGCTACCAAATGTTGCATTATTCAACATAATCAGAGTGTTTAAGTATTACTATTAGGCTATAGATGTGTTAAGCCTTGGAAGAAGACAATTTATTGATAATTCAATTTTGGCTACAGGTCCGATTAGGGTGGTTGTTGCAACTATATAGTTCACATGTCTCGTATTACTAATTAAATTAGGTTGTTCTCCCTTATTTCTTTGATCCAACTGGGACGAATTGCTAACAGGCGACTTAGGTCACCATGACTTCTTACTTTTTTTGTCATTCATGTAACCACTTTAAAAGCTTGAACTAACCCTGAGACTCGACTTTCTTGTCCAATCAAGTTGTTTTATTGACCTGAATCTCATTTTTTATAGTTGTACCAACAACTCATGGTAACTGTATCATTATCAACAAAGAGAATATGCTAGAACTTTGCCCCCCCCCCCCCACTCCACTCCTTATCAGCAACATACATACATTTCGCATATGTATCAAGTAGACCTTTAGTCCAAATTTTATTTTTAAGTTGGCTTACATGCGGCTCATCTCCTCCCCTCCTAAAATTATACGAAAACAACCTTTAACTCAACTACGTGGGAAACAACCCCAATCATGCTAGAAACAAATCAAACCACAAATAAAGAAACCCAAACCCTGACAAAACAAACCATGGACACTCTCACCGAGGCAGCATCTGCGGGCAAAGAACCCTAACTACAAAACACCTCCAATGAGTGCTTTTAGTATTTTTATTTAATGGTTATCCAATGTAGTCCATTTTTTAACTTCTTGCTGATATTATGCATGTGGTTGAGGCCTTTAATTTTTTGTGATAAAGCTTTAGGTTTTGTGAATCACACAATTAGCTAGTTGGTGAAGCAATAGCTTACCAAGACGATGATCAGTAGCTAGTAACTGGTCCGAGAGGATGATAAGTCACATTAGGAATGAAACACGACCTAGACTCTTACGATATGGTTGTCATTCACTAGTTAACTACTATTCCATGTCTTTGGCACCTTCTTCCCGGACTGAAAACAAAAATGGTCTCGGCCTGCAGTCAATAACAATTGATTCATGCTATCAATCTTCCTTTGCTTTTGCTACTGATGGCATTCTATTATAAATTCTTTTCTCATAGTACTTGTATCCAAAGGCTAAACTGTTGGGTTATCTATGTAGTTAATGTCGTGAGGCTTTGTAGAAAGAATGCATCGATCATTTGTTTCTCGACTACTTTTCGTGCAAAAATGAGCAACTGAAGCAACGATAATTGTACTGAACCTCTCTTTCCAACACCCGTTGATCGTACTACTTCATTTTTAGTGTGTTGTCCCCAATAATAAGCTAAAAGCCATAGCAAGATATATTGCTTCCCATCGTGTGCCAGATCACATTCCGCGAAAGCTAATTAGTTAGTGGGAAAAAACAGGGCAGTACCCATTTTGTTAAATGAGAAATTCCGAAAATGAGAAAACATTAAAGACATCTATGCCACCCACTTCAAGTAAAGTAAGAAGTCCCACTGCAACTATTCATCTAAACGTTTATTCTGTTAGTTGGTCCAAGAAAAAATTCTATTTTAAAAAAAAAAAAAAACTTTTAAGTTGAGTAATATGCAACAACTAAATTCTTGATGATTATGAAAATCTAATACCCTTTTAACTGATACAAAAGCAATTCCCCTGCTAGAGATTTATGCGGCTTCATAGTTGTTGCATTTTTCATAGTGTATTTTCAGCATCTGTTATTTTAGTCTTCCAGTCGACTGCATAGTAGCTTTCTGAATTTTGATCACGACTCCTTAATAGGTTTGGAGACTACTTAGTCAGGTAGTTTTAAGTACCAATAACTTTAAGTCTTTCGGGTGACTGTATAGTCAGGGTTCATTTCTCTGTTATTATTTTCTATTTTTAAAATTTGTTTGAAATCTTATATACGTTTTTATCGAAGTAATATTTCTTATTCTTTAAATGTGCAAGGATACACTACTAGTTTGTCTGAGCTACATAATCTAACAACATTGGTGAATTATAAAGTTTTGATAGATGCAAAACACGTTATCATTGAAGATAACCATCAGACAACAGAGAATTCTTGATGCATGTTATCAAGAAGAAGTTAAATGCTAAGGGGTTGAAACTATTTAAGAAATCTTGTTTTAGGAATTTCTTAGATTTGGACTCGGAATGGCTACAAGGGGGCGAAAACACGGCAAACACAACAAGTTGTGAATCAACTTGTTCATTTTGTTTTGCTTAGACACATGAATATATTAAAGAATAATGATATGTGATTTCTTGTGGAAGGAAAAACTGCCTATTTTTTCCTAACCGAGTTTGCCATAGTAATTCTATGGTGTTGTTCTATCCCACCGACAAATAATTCCAGTCATACCAATCTTTGAAGAAGGGGTCAGAGATTTTTACTCTCTTGGAAATAGTTTAATAAGCAAGATTATCTCGCCCGTGGACTTCATCTAGAAGATATGTTTAAGGAATGTGGCACCAACAATAATATAAAAAGCAAGAAAAAAGGCCACCGTGTCGGGCTCGCTATTGTTTATTTTCTTGAGGGGGTTCCTCTTGGCGGGGATGATAGGAAAAGCATTTTTTTATTTGATCTTGGTCAAGGATTTGAAGTTGTTCAATCCTATCCATGTGGCAACCATAATTATTCGAAGATTACTAGTTTAAAGTGTAATGACCTTGTTGTTGAGTATGCAGTAAGGCTCAAGAAGCAAACATATAAACAAGTCCCTAGCAAGAAGGCGACATACAATATTTTAGGACTCTCTTTAGCATTCCAAGTTAGTATGTATCAGTATTCTTAGTTTTAATAAATTTATCAAATGTACACCTAGATGTACTAAGTTTTAATATTCACCAATATGAATCCCGCAAAGCTTTTGAGTTGATTTATATGCAGCAACTAAATTCTTGATCACTATAAAAATCTTATACGTCTTGAAACTAGTACAAAAACCATTACCCTTCTAGAGATTGCTAAAAATCAAAGTAATAATGAAGGAGTAATTACTAATTAAAGGTAAAGTAATATAAGAAATGAATTAAGTAACTAAATCACCATGCTTTGTGGTTTCTTGATAAGATTAAACAAAAGTGTTTATAACTTTCTCTAACTCTATCTCTATCTAACTCTATCTCTATGTAGATTTTATAAGAGAATAAGGTAATTTGGAAGTGATGATATTCTCATTAACAAGGAAGGTATAAATACAAATTTATAATCTTAAGTTTAGAAACTAGATCGCTATAATAAAGGAAGGATAAGTACAAGAGATTACAATATCTCTACAAGATAAATATTTAGAATAATCTAGCTAGGTCTATTACGCCCCTGCAAAATCGACGTTCCATCAGCAACGGAGAGTTTGGAACGCATAAGTTGAAATCGAGATCTAGCTAGAGGCTTGGTAAGAACATCAGCTAATTGGTCGAGAGTGTTGACATAGGAGACTTTGAGGAATCCTTTGTTAACAAGGTCACGAACAAAATGGAGATCAACCGAGATGTGCTTTATGCGCGAGTGTTGAACCAGATGAAGAGAAAGGCAAGTGGCACCCATATTATCACAGCGAATGAGAGACGTGGCTGGAAGGGAAAACCCGAGCTCACCGAACAAGTGTTGGATCCATCTAATTTCCGCCGCAGCATTCGCAAGTGCCCGATACTCAGTCTCGGTCGATGAACGGGAGACCGCGCGTTGCTTGCGCGACGTCCATGAAATTGGATTCGAGCCAAGGACACGACATAGGCTGATGTGGATGTGCCGTGGCGGGTGTCGCCCGCCCAATCCGCATCCGAATAGGCAGATAACTTAAGAGAGTCCGAGCGACGGAGGAGAAGACAATGGGAAAGAGTACCCTTAAGATAGCGCAAGATGCGCTTAAGGGTAGCCCAATCCGATTCGGTGGGAGACGCCATTCGTTGGGCAAGTCGATTAACGGCAAAGGCAATATCCGGGCGAGTAAAGGCCAAACAATGAAGAGCGCCAATAATTTGGCGGTAAGGTGTCGGATCAACAGCGGAGGCCGAGCCCGAAGCGGCGGGATTGGATGTCATCGGAGTAGCGAGGGGTTTTGCCTTATCCATTTTGTGTCGAGCCAACACATCAGCGATGTATTTGGGTTGGGATAGAAATAGGCCTTCACGACAACGAAGAACTTCAATGCCGAGAAAGTATGTTAGCGCACCCAAGACTTTAATGGAAAAATGCTCACTGAGTTGAGAAATAATAGAGGAGACGAAAGACGGATCGTTCCCCGTGATAATAATGTCGTCGACATACACAAGCAAAAGCAAAGAATCTTGGTGCGAGAATAGATGAAAAGAGAGTTGTCAGACTTGGATTAGATGAAGCCAAACGAGACAAGCGCCGAACTAAGTGCCAAGTACCACGCCCGAGGTGCTTGCTTAAGGCTGTAGAGGGACTTGTGGAGATGGCAGACACGACGTGGATAAAGAGGATCCACAAAACCTGATGGTTGAGTCATAAATACATCCTTACTGAGATCCCCATGAAGAAAAGCATTGCTTATGTCAAGTTGACGAAGTGGCCACTGACGAGAGACAACAAGTGTGAGAATAACCCGAATAGTGAGGGGTTTAACAACGGGACTAAACGTTTCCTTAAAATCAAGGCCCGGTCGTTGATGAAAACCTTTAGCCACAAGGCGCGCCTTGTATTTATCAATTTTCCAGTTAGAAAGCCGTTTAATACGAAACACCCACTTTAAGCCAACAATATTTCGATTAGGCGGCGCGTCAATAAGTGACCAAGTTTCGTGCTTGGCGAGGGCCGTGAGTTTCTCATCCATAGCGTGACGCCAATTGGGATCTTTCAAGGCTTGAGTGACACATGTGGGTTCAAGAGGGCCTGCCAAAGGATGCTTGGTGGCGAGATGCATTTGCTTCGGCTTAAAAATGTTATTACGCGAACGAGTGATCATGAGATGAGCCCGATTCGTGGAAGGCGGGTCAGGAGCAGGTGTCGGGTCAGGAGCAACTGTGTCGGGTTCCAACACGGGTGAAGCCGAGGTGGGAAGAACAGGGTTCTGGATGGAATGTTGCCCCAACATCACTCCAACATTTTTATCAGAAGGGGGTAGTGCTGGTGCAACTTGTTCGGCTGGCAGTTGGGGAAGAACGAGAAGTGACGTGGAAAAACCTTGTTGTGTTCGCGTGATAGGAGCAGACGGATCGAATCCCGAAAAATTATCCTCAATAAAACGGATGTGGCGAGAGATATAAATCTGACCAGTTTCAATGTCAAATCATTTATACGCTGACTGAGTCGTGGAATAACCGAGAAAAAGGCATCGACGAGATGGCGGATCAAGCTTGCCACGAATATACGGCCGTGGGTGAGGAAAACAGAGGCAACCAAAGACACGGAGACGGAATTTGGCGAACGCCCCTGCAAGATGGAAAAGGGTGACGCGCCTTTAAGAACCGGCGTTGGAAGACGATTGATTAAATAAACGGCCGTTGCAAAAGCAAATTCCCAAAATACTGAGGGAAGGCGAGCACGTGAGAGCAACATGCGGCCAATAGAAACAACACTTAAGTGACGGCGTTCCGTAGTGCCATTTTGTTAAGGCGTGTGTGGGGCCGTGGTGAGCCAGCTTATACCATTAGCAAGAAGATACGGATGTAAGGCAAGAAATTCACCACCGTTGTCCGTATAAAAAATTTTGATCACCTGTCCAAACTGTTTTTCAACAAGACCACGAAAATGACCAAAAAAATTTTCAACCTCGGACTTATTAGTCATCGAAAACAACCAACAATATTTCGAATAATGATCCACTAACAGAAGATAATATCGAAAACCATTAAGAGAAGTAGTCGGCGCGGGGCCCCAAACATCACCATAAATGAAATGTAAGGCATGCTCAGACACAAGTGAGGAACGAGTAAACGGTAATTGTTTGCTCTTATTCAAAAAACAATGTTCACAGTTATTATAATGCAAAACAGAAGAGTCCTCACAAGGTAAATTAAACTGCCGTAAAATAAATGTGCTAATCCGGGAAGAGGGGTGACCCAAACGATCATGCCAACAATCCTTGGTTGTTCGTTCGCCAACAAAATCTTGCACATGCGGCCGAAGGACCTTAGGTAGCCGTAACTGATACACACCACTCAAGCAAGGTCCGGTAAGCAACCTATCCCCCGTACTGCGATCCTTAACAACAAAGTGAGACGAGAAAAATTCAATAGTCACGTTGTTAGATTTAGTGAATTGATGCACATATAAAAGGTTCCGTCGTGACGCTGGGACACATAAAACATTATCCAGAACAAAACGACGATCGGAGCAATTAATAACGGAGGAGCCAACATGTGATATTTGCAAACCTGTACCATCGGTGATAGCAACCTCATCGGGACCGTCATACTCGGAGTGAATTGATAGATTTTGTAGGTCCGAGGTGAGGTTGTGGGATGCGCCAGAGTCAACGAGCCAATTATTGTCCGAGTTCGATGGTTGACCGGTCGAAGTGGTAGCAAGGTTGGCATGAGGTGGACTGAATAAATGGCAGGTGCGTGCGGCATGTCCCGGAAGGCCACACAATTGACAGATCACGGCGGGCCGATAGGACGATCCAGCGACACGGTTCACTGGCGGGCATTGCTGATTTCCATTTCCGGACCCGAACCCACGATGGTGACCGTGAGGGGCCAGACCGCGATTGTTGGATGATCGACCCGACCTGAATTATGTCCCCGACCACGATGATGATTGGATCGGGGTTGAGAGGGGCCATAGTTGGCCGTGGCAACAAGAGAAGCGACGTCAGTTTCAGCGCGGCGTAAAAACGCCTCTTGAGCGAGTAATAGATCATAAAGCTCGCTGAAACGAATAGGATTTTCCCTAGCACGGATCGGACCAACCAAGTCACGATAGGCGGGGCCGAGACCATTCAGCACATAAAGAGTTATATCATCGTCATGAAGAGGATGATCAATGAAGGCAAGTTCATCCGCCTTTGCTTTCACGACATGAAGAAAATCAGCAACAGATCGGTTGCCAAGTTTGATGGTGTTAAGATCGTCTTTAATTTGCATCACACGCGAGCGAGAACGGTTTGCATATATACGCTGAAGCGTAAGCCACGCAATCGTCGAGGTGTCGTCATTAGAGATGAGGGTCATAATGGTGCTAGTGACGGAGCCAAAAAGGGCGGTGAGGATGAGTGAGTCTTGCCGCATCCAATGAAAGTGACGGGCATGGGATTCCGGCATGGTGCCACGGGGGGGACACGGGGTTGAGCCGTCGACGCCAAGCGCGTAGAAGAGATGGCGAACTTGTGAACGCCAAGCGGCATAATTGGTGCCGTCAAGGTGCAGCGGAAGGTGCTGATTTGCACTGATGGGAACGAGCGGGTCGGAACCCGTCGCGTTGGCGACTCCAAGCGGCCGAGAGGTGAGGAGGGACTCACTGGAGGACGAATTATCCTCGGCGGGGCTAGACGGAGTAGGGCCGGCCATCAGATCAAGAATCTCATTAGAGAGTATTGACTCTTGATACCATATAAGAGAATAAGGTAATTTGGAAGTGATGATATTCTCATTAACAAGGAAGGTATAAATACAAATTTACAATCTTAAGTTTAGAAACTAGATCGCTATAATAAAGGAAGGATAAGTACAAGAGATTACAATATCTTTACAAGATAAATATTTTGAATAATCTAGCTAGGTCTATTAGATATGTCTATAGATAATACATATATATTTTTAAAGATATTTTTATATATATACATGTTTACTAAATTTGAAAAATGTTGAGAGAGAGGGGCATTTGTCATTGGAGGTTTTTGCATTCACCTTGTCAAGAGAATATAGTATGATGTAAGTTTACCATGTTTCAAAATTTTGCACATGTGTCAAAATATATTTTGTAAAAATAATATTTTCAATCTCAGGCTACATGACACATGTGCAACACGTCTCATATGTACGAGATTTTCAAAATAACGATGATGGAGACGTTTTCAATATTATGGAACTGCAATACAGAAAAAAACTTTAACCCTAAACCCAAGAATAGAATGAGACCACATTAGGAGACTATATCAAAATATTTCCCTATATAATATGTAGCTCCTTGGTAGTTATGTTGTGCTTTTTGCCTTCACCTTGCTCAAAGGATTGCATATTGCCTAATATAATATAGTACGCAGTAGTAATAAGCCCTTCTATATGCTTATAAAGAATGATAGATTAGAGACGAAGTTAGAAAATTAGTAATATTTTGGTTAGGTGCTTAGATTTTGAACACATACACCATTTTTTTATATTTACTATTCAATGTCAATATTAAATGTAATTTTTTATGTTCACTAAGATTACTAGTGGTATTTTATGGCCAGACAACTACATTCATGTTTTCGAACACTCTTCAGCATAGTGTACTAGTTTCACTTAGAATTTTCAAACAATTTGTTTGGAAAACACAGCACAACGCGCATGAAGGGTTTCAACACCTTAGAGAATGTGAGTTTAGACTTCTTATGATGGGTTTGAAGTAGTGGTAAACAAAATGATCTCAATGAAAGTTAAAAAAGATATCGAAGATATGTGTGATTATAATACTGAGAAGTAGGAAGATGTGATTGATTTGCAAACTTGGGAGCGCTTTACACTGGTAAGAGAAAGGGTTGGAGATTTTGAATGTAGCTGGAATTAAAAAGTAAGTTACACTATGAAGTTTGGCTCTCCGTGAAGGCTTTTTTTTGTATTGGAAATTCAGTACGCTCACTTTTTCTAGTAAATTATTGGCAATACATTACTTCTCCATAAAGAACTCAACGAATGCATTAAAAAAATGGCATCTCAAGATGGTTTAAAGTTAATTGCTGGAGAACTTTTCGATCAACCGTTAGCCATTGCAATTCGTGAAATCAAAGGAGTATGATATTCATTTATCTTCTCAAACATACCACGTGACACAGACTAATATCATTTTCCACATGAAAATGGTAAGTCGTGCAACTTATAAGTGTCATGATGCACAAGTAATCAACCTAACTTTAAGCAAAGACAAGTGATTTAGAGAGATAAAAAGACAAATAAATGTTGAAAATAAGGTAAGTGAGCTAAAGGTTTCTTGATGATTTGAATGAGGAAATATACAAAAAGGTAAGCTCAATGAATGACCAAGATCGATATAATCTAACGGCGCTAGCTAAGGTTTTACAGCCTTTCAATAATAAAATAATGGTGCCCAATCTCTAGCAATATTCGTAAACTTTTTGTTATCTTATCGTGGTCTTTTAACATATATTTCTTGTGGACATAGTTGCTAGTAAGTTGCTTGGTGATTGAAACTTGGTATTTACATGTGATGTCGTTCTATAAAAACATAGTGCAGAGGTTTCTGTTAGTTATTAAATTCAATTATTTTTGCTTGGTTCTAGTAGTTTTTCCTCAAAAAAGTATTCTCTTTGTAAAAATAAATTCATTAACCTAAAGCTAGTTTATACCCCTAGAATTTTGACAAGCCCTTTTTGTTGTACTAGATTTGTTTTGGAGTCATTTCTTGTAATGCATTATAATGCAGTTAGTGACAATTGTCCACTTAAAAATAACATTATCTCATGTTACACGCATGAACCCTCATTTGTTTATGTTTCCTCGCTAGGAAGAGGTAGTTTTATTTGTTTATTAACCAAGCTGCTTTATGTTTAGGATGTTAAATAGTTATAGCATCCCACTGTGATTTATGATGTTACATATAACGAATAATATTGTATTGTCGGCCCATCCAGCTGGCTCGTGTGCAAAATATCATAAGTACAAATGAATGGCTTTTCCGCTGCTAAATAACTTTTCGATCAACCATTAGCCATTGCAATTCGTGAAATCAAAGGAGTATGATATTCATTTATCTTCTCAAATATACCACGTGACACAGATTTATACTATTTTCCACATGAAAATGGTAAGTCATGTGACTTACAAGTGTCCCGGTGCGCAAGTAATCATGCTAACTCTAAGCAAAGACAAGACAAGTGATTTAGAGAGATAAAAAGACAAAGAAATGTTGAAAATAAGGTAAGTGAGCTAAAAGTTTCTTAATGATTTAAATGAGGAAACCAAGGGAATGTATATACAAAAATGTGAGCTCGATGAACGACCGAAATCGATCTAATCTAACATTGCTAGCTAAGGCTCTACAACCTTTCAGCAATAAAATAAGGGAAAACGACAAACTAGACTCAACCTATTCGCGTTTTTGCGAAGCTGAACCCAACCTTTTTCTTTTTGCAATACTATACTCGACCTTGGCTTGTGGAAAATGATATACCCATACCTATTTTCTGGCAAAAAAAGTCATAAATCGACCATATTGCGTCATTAGGCATCATACGTGAAGGGTAAAAAAGATATTTCACTCTGCAACTGATGTAGGTAGGAATTGGGGACCAACCTGTCATAATTCCTGCTCCAATTTGGGGAAAAACACGAACCCTAATTTGCCTATTCGCACAATTACTCAAAATTCGCTCAAAATACTTTTCAAATTAACACGATTTCGTTGAACTTACTCACCTAAGGGTTTACTAATCTTAGATTTCTGACATCTTTCTTGTTTCTTGTTTCTTGCACGGGTAATTTGTACAAAAATGTGGAGATTAATGAAGGAATTTCGAATGATGAGCAGATTATAGGAAATGTTGCAGTGGTTGCGGATTGTGGATTGCAGGTGGGGGGAATTGATGTTGACGGTATTGGTTTTGAATGGGTTAAGGATAATCAAATGTCAAAACAAGATATTGAGGAGGGGGAATTTGTTGCCCACAAGGTGTTTGATAAAATGCCCCAAAGAGCTGTTCAAATTAATCATGATGAGGAAAATGGCAGATGTATCACAGATGCACAACAAGTGTTCGATAATATGCCTAAGAGAAAAAGGGTAAAAATCAACAGGTCTTTGAGCAAGTACCTAAGAAAACGAATGATATGGTGAACTACAAATCTGCTAGCATCAACAACAATAAAGGATTTCATGTTAATGCCGCGAATTCTATTGCCCGAAGCACCCCGATTACTAACAAAGAACGCGCTATTCAGATTTACAATGTTAATCATAATAGCTTTGCGGCTCTAAATATTGAACCATTGAATGCTTAATATGAACATCCTCAAAGGCCGAATGAAGAAGGGGATATGAAATGGCATGCTCTTCCAGTTAAGAGTCTGAACTGATTTTGCCTCCCAAACAACTAAGGTAATTTGCAAGGGTAACAAAATTATCTTTGCTGTTGCAGCATGGCCGTGATAAGTGGTACGAGTTTGACGACAACCATGTTTATCCTTGCTTCATCTTTTCTGTCAATTGTGTGAAATGTGCTGCTTGGTGATTTATTTAAGAGGTGTCGATTGGATGTATTGTATCAAACCATCAGTTGTCCATTGGTTGTATTGTATCAAACGCAAGTGATTAAATTGTGACTTTTGAATGAATAAGTCTTTTACCACTTCCTGATCTAGAAAACTAAAATGTAGTTAACGAGCAATCTACTTCCCGGAATATCACAAATTTATGCATGTAAAAGTAAAACTATGATGCATAAACAATTCACCAGTTCATGATCTAGAGAACTAAGATTCAATGCATTCAAATTAATGTATGAATGTTCAAGAAACCGGACTAAAGCACAGTGATTGCACAACGACTTTCATGTTTCAAAAATTAGAAAAGCACTGAATTAATTCTTCACATAAAAATCGCGTTTGTGTGAAACATACAAATAACTTCCCACCCCTTTTATATTAGCTTTTGTTCAAAAAAAAGATTTTGATTTCTTGTTTATTTGGTGTCTAATGGAATTGGATTGGTAAAGGGTATGGTCTAATAGGATAAATTTTGTATTTTTGTCCTTGCAAAGTGGTAAATGGTGGTTATTGGACAATGTTTTTGTTTTTGTTCTTGAATTGGTTATAAGACTCAATCTATTCGCGTTTTTGTAATGTTATACCCAAAAAAAATCTGTTAGGTAGCCGTTAGAAACAGTGTAGTACCAAATTTACCCTGTAAAATTTAAAATTTCGCCGAAAAATAAGTGTGGGTATAGCATTTCCCAAAAGTCAAAGGTCGAGTATAGTATTGAAAAAAAAGGTTGGGTATAGTATTGCAAAAAAAAGGTTGGGTATAGCTTCGCAAAAAAACGAATAGGTTGGGTATAGTTTGCAGTTTTCCTCATAAAATAATGGTGCCCAATCTCTAACCATATTCATAAACTTCTCATTATCCTATCGTGGTCTTTTAATATATATTTCTTGTGGACATAGTTGCTAGTAAGTTGCTTGGTGATTGAAACTTGGTATTTACATGTGATGTCGTTCTATAAAAATGCAGTGCATAGGTTTCTGTTACTTATTAAATTCAATTATTTTTCCTTGGTTCTAGTAGTTTTTCCTCAAAAAAATATTCTCTTTGAAAAAATAAATTCATTAACCTACAGTTAATTTTATACCCCTGGAATTTTGACAAGCCCTTTTTGTTGTACTAGTTTTGTTTTGGAGTCGTTTCTTGTAATGCATTATAACGCAGTTAGTGACAATTGTCCATTTACAAATATGTGTAGGCTACTATCTCATGTTACACGCATAAACCCTCCTCTATTTTTGTTTCCTCGCCAGAAAAAGTTAGTTTTATTTTTTTATTTACCAAGTCGCTTTATGTTTAGGATGCTAAATAGTTATAGCATCCCAATGTGATTTATGATGTTACATATGATGAATATGTATTCGTCGACCCATCCAGCTGGCTCATCAAGTAGTGCTCAAAGTCATACAAGAGGATAAGTGAAAACATAGGCAAAATATCATAAGTATAAATGGATGGCTCTTCCACTGCTAGATATTCACAAAAATCATGACTTGGATAGTCTACCATCACCCATGCGAGAAATTTTTGCCTCTTTGCCATTTGATGAAGATTTTTTCAAGGGAAAATGGTCGAAGAGACAAGTCTGGCCCGAGCGTTGACAAGCCCATGGCCCAGAAAATTCTACAACGCATACTTTATAGAATTGATGCAATCACAGTTTTTCTAAGTTATCAGCAAAAAAATTGGTCAAGTTCAATTTTATATGAACAACGAGCTTCCATGCCCAGTCCATCGAGAAGAAGGTATTCCTATATATTGTGATATGAGTGTGGAGTTCTGCTACTGGCTTTGTAGGTTCTATCGCGAATGCCTCAATTATTGGACAACTAGGTATTAGAACCATGAACGCCTTAATTACCCAAAAACATGTGTTTCCTTATGATGCTGATATGGTTGTTATAACTGGTCAAGGACTTGGGATGGTTGGCTATCAAAATACCAGCTCGAGTCGAGTCTTAAATATCACCCCCGACGAAAAGTAGAGACCCTAGGCTTCAACCACCTAATACGGGTGTTGGGAATCTCAATCAAGGCCTTCTAGTTGTTGAGAATAATGAGCCCCAACTGGATTCTCTAGGCAACATTAAATAAAAAAAGCATAAGACGATGAGGAGCAAGTTATGGATGGTCCTCTATTTGAAAAATAAAGAGATAAATCAAAAGTTGGTAGATGGTCGGGGGAGAATGCACACACAGTTGGTATCGCAATTGCGAGTTGTCTGTCTATGTTATTGACAACAAGTTTTGAAGTAAACATGCTCCAAATGATTCTAATGCCATAACTCTACCCAACTCTTCAATGATTGGGCATGTGTCAACTAGAAAAATTTGGACTCTTTTCCCTGCTATCTTGGTACTTATTTTGTTTTATTTCTTCTTATTAGACTCCTCGAAAGCGTTAGTTGGTTATCTCAAACATTAACCATGAAAACACGTTGACCTAAATGCAAAAGCCCCTCTCTCTCTCTCTCTCTCTCTCTCTCTCTCTCTCTCTCTCTCTCTCTCTCTCTCTCTCTCTCTCTCGTATTTTGATAACATCGTAAACTGGTTCTTCCAAGATGAAGTATGGTAGTTCACTTAATTGTGTTCGGTGTGATCTGTTTGTTAAACAACCACTTAACCGCAAGAGAAGTCTAGAAAGACTGTTTTTGTCCTTCCTCAACCACTGGATGGGAAAGCGAAGAGTGATGTCGAATCTCTGTTCGGGGGCTGTTGACCAATCTACAATCCAGAAAGGAACAACTAACATGTTTGACATCGACCAACCCATGCGAATGCATTACTCAATTTGGAGTTGAGATTGAAGATTTATTTTGATGAGGGCTTTAAACATTTCGAGGTAAGAGTCACGGTACATGAGGACCACCATATGGCTAATTTAACCCTTTATATGGATCAATTAGGTCAAAAATGGCAGCGATGAACGAGAAACTCGATAATGTTCTAGCTGACACAAGAAGACCTCTAGAGATAAAGATGAGAGAATTTTACTACCGAATGGATCATTAGAACACCAAATTTACGAATCTCAATGATGTTCTACCTGCCACAAAAAAGACCTTTGGAGGTAAAGGACGGAGAAAACATTGATGCGATGAACAAGAAGATAGATGATGTTCTAGCTCCCACAAGTATGGCTTTAGAAGAAGATACATGAGAGGACATTGATATTGATGTAGGCGCGTTCAGTGGAGGAAAAGAGAGAAGGATCCTATAGTGGTGTGGTGATTGACTTTTTGGAGGTGTAGACGCGTACATTACTCCTAATACCTTTGTGTAAATTGATGAAATCAATGAGGATAATTGTGGCGACACCATTGAAGAAGTCACATCTTCGACAAGAAAGAAAACGAGAATCTATAAAGTACCTTTTGCATGATCCTTGCCATTTAGATGTCCACAACCAAAGCAAAAACAAACGCATGTCTCTTACTTTTCTACTCAACTTGGGGTGGATGATAGGTCGCTCCCGTCTTTTATCATAAGCCGCACATGTCTTATATCAAAGGCATTTACCACTCAACTTGTGGTGGATGATATCAAACATAACACATTTGCCGCACAAATTCTTTATTGTTTTGCTTAGTAACGCGAATACATTCAAGAAGAATAAGATGTGGTTTCTCTAGAAAGAGAAACCTGATTGTTTTTCCCTTAGTGAGTTTGCTATGGTAACTAGATTACGATACTCCACCCTACTGGAGAATAATTTCAACTGTAACAATCTTTGAAGAACTGGTTCCAAGAATTGTACTTTCCCGAAAAGATTTCATTCAAACAACGATCTCAAGAGAGCACAAAAAAATTTTGTTGAATTCGAGTGGGCAGAATCAGGTCAGACAAGTTCGACCGAGTTCGATGGGATCAATCAGGCTAGTGAACATTATTTTTGCACTTCTGATTCCAAGTTCCAATAACTTATTTTGATAATTGTTCATCTTCATACAATTTTATATATTTTTTACGAAAGAGAAGAGAATAATTTTGCGTATTTCTTAGCTAAACAAGGTCTCAATCAAGATCAGAAATCGGAATAATCGCATGAACCCTCGCAAGGTCTTGAATATTTGCCTATTGCGGATATGAGTGGGGTGCATTTGATTAAAGTCGTTTCTTAATTCCTTTTTTTTTTACCGTCAAGTGCGCCAACCAAAAGAAAAATTACAATTACATACAAGTTAGACAAAAACTAGAGTGAGTAATTGACTCTCCATTGACGCGACTCACTGTCCTCACCCTAATTCTTTTGCTAGTAAATCACAAAATTTCCTCCACGCTTATTTTAATTGCAAATAACTCGTGTTTTTCTTTTCCTGCTAGAATTTCTCCTCATAATATAAGAATATTAGCAAAAAGACTCCATACTACATCAAAATCCATTTTTTTACTGCATTCATTTGAAGTTTAAAGGATTAATTTTGACTAACTCAAATTCCATATGAACGCATAATATCATATTTTTTCTTGAAAAGCAGAAAAAGAAATACTGATTTTTTTTTTAGTTAAGATCTTAAGTAACTCACGGAGAAATAAAAAAGAGTCAAGAGACTATTACCATATTTCATCATATTTAGTGAATATATATACATTTGATATAAAATACTTTTAATGCATATAAAATAGATCCATAGATGTACCGGCACGACGCGTTAAAACCATCGGCTTAGAGTGTACGACTAAAGCTCGAAGGGCATCGGAAAAAACATGAATGGAAATCACACGTGATGACATCAAACTCAACGGCTTAGATGAAGATGTACTTTCAACCGAAATGAATAAAAACAGATGATTCACGTACACAACGAGACGTGATTCACTTGCAGTTCATATAGACTACCTCAACTTTGCCAACCCGTTTACTAGGTACATATTTGCTAATATTAATAACTAGAGGGGGTAACCTAGGGCTGTGCATTTGGATCAGATCGAATCGAGGCTGATAGTCGATTTCGATCCTGGAAAAATGAGGATCAAAATCAAATCAATTCGATCCAAAATTATTCGATTTCAATCCTTTTTTTTCTTATTTATTTTAATATCAATGAAACAAACATATATGATTGATTATTTTGCATCTAAAAAAAACTTAAATAAACATGAATACAGTGATAATTTAAAATAAATTAACATGCATTAGCTAGTGTATTTCTTCTTACAAAATACTAACCAATGTTCAAATAAAAATCCCAAAATAAAGACAATTCATAGTTAGTGCTAATAATTAATATGTTATAATTCAAGATTGTGCATACGTACTAGATACAAAAGTATTATAACTCTAAGTAATTACACTTCAAGTCATATATTAAGTTAATTAGTAGCATTTTATTAGTATTATATATAAATATATAATATTATATATATACTATTATATGTTTATTTAATTTTAAAAAATAAGATGAGTATTCGATTCGATTCGATTTTATAACTCTAAGTAATTACACTTCAAGTCATATATTAAGTTAATTAGTAGCATTTTATTAGTATTATATATAAATATATAATATTATATATATACTATTATATGTTTATTTAATTTTAAAAAATAAGATGAGTATTCGATTCGATTCGATTCTTAACTTGTGAAATCGAAGGATCAAATCAAATGAGGTTTGATCCTAAAGCAAAAATTAAAAGTCGGATCAAATATATTCGATTGATTTTCACCCGATTCGATTCTTTTTGCACACCCCTAGAAATTAACCCACCTACAAAACTGTGAGCATATCCACTCACGAGACTTTACTCTCTCTCGTCCGTACCGCCGTTTCTTCTCCTCCTCCGTCGTAAAACCCTAGCTCTCTCCAACTCACCACCAAAAATGGCGGCGGTCGCGGCGGCGTCAAATTCCTCCGACCTCAACAACACCGACGGACCCGTCCTAAACCTCATCAACAAGCGCCTCCGCGCCCTCCGCAAAAAACTCAACCGCATCTCTCAAATGGAGGACGCTCAATCGCAAGGCAAAATCCTCAACAAGGAGCAGGAGGAGACTCTACGATCGAAATCCTCCGTCCTCGCCGGAATCGACGAGCTCGAGAAGCTCCGCCAGCCGCTCGCTCAGGCCGTGCAGCAGGAAATCGAGCTCGCGTCACAGGAGTTGAAGCCGGAAACCCTTGCTTCGGATGAGGAGGCTGGAAAGGGTGAGGATTCCGATTCCGGTTCCGGTTCCGATTCGGCTGCTGTTGTGGCTGATCTGCTGCAGTTGATCTATTTCGGGAGTATTTTCGACGTGAGGACTCTGATGAGAGCGCACGAGAACATGCTGACGAGGACGCTGGAGAGGAACTGCTGCCTTACGTATGATTATGTTACCGATGATGATTCGGCAGGGGAGCCGTTGAAGGAGTGGGATTTGGATTTGATTTCCGTGCTCGGTGGCCTGTTGATTTCGCGGCCGGTTGACTCCAGTTTGTCGCACAAGAACGCGCTGCAGGAGTGTGTCGAGCGTGCTAAGTTGTGGCTTGGGAATTCGGAGCAGCTCGTTGGGCCTGATTCGAATATCACCTGTAAGAAGAAAAAAAGTTCTCCTTTAGGTTTTCTTACTTGCAGTTAGGAATGCCAGTACCTTTTGGTGGTCAGACTTGCTTGATTGTTTCTTTTTATATGTGTTGAAGTGAAGTTGTTACATTTGACTTGTTATGTTATGAGTTAAGTGCTGGATAGGGGGCAATGGTAATCATTTTGAGTTAGTTTGTTGTGAATAGTGTTGCCAATTGGCCGTTGTTAAATGTCTTTGCCAGTTTCTCTGAACATGTGGCGAATCCGGACTCATGATTTTGTTATGAAATCGTTGTTTGGACAAGCATGATAGTGGCATTCTATGCTTCGGTAACAAAGTGCAAATAGATATTATGTATGTGTGTGAAGTATTAAGTTTTATGTTCTGATATTTCTTTAGAACTTCGGTACTGGGAGAACGTCTGCCCAACTCACATTGTATTTATTTAGTTTTGTCCGAGTATATCCATGCATATGAGCTTTTTCTGAATATAATTTTACATAAAAATTATAACTTTCACATGTCAAGGTTATTATTCATGAAAACTAGGTTTGTATCTGTGTTGGGGTTTTCGGAGTTAGCGGCCTTTAAAAGTGTAGGAAGACTCCTTTCTCATTGTAAGTATCACCAACATGTGGTTATGCCCAAAGCGTTAGTTCTGCACATGTGGTTATTTTTGGCTTACTATTTTGCCCCCATTATGAAAAACACAATTTGTTGAACTCAGTGTTATTCATGTACAGAATAACATGGTAAACACAGACAATTCTTGCTTTTTTATATCTTGGGTCCGTTCTGCTGATTGTTGATATTGCTTTTGCTGTTCTATATGTTGGCGATAATTTCTGAAAGGCTTATTTTTCATTAGTTAATTTGAGTATTTTTAAGTTTTCAAAGTTTTTGTCATTTTTTGTTGGCACTATTCTTATATTCTGGCGGAATGTTTTAGATGCCAGCTTAAGGGAAAAATTAAACAAAATCATGGCTTCGGAATACTTCACAACTACTCCACAAATAAAGGCTCCCGTGGAAGTGGCGGCAGCTGCTGGTAATTATGTATCTTTTCAGATGCCTGTCCATGGGTCTGTAATTGCTCCAGCGAATGTAAATGTCCCTATTGAAATCTCAGCCCCACAGTATCAGCAGCAGGTAAACTTACTTCCATAATCATTGTTAAGTTTCAATGAACATCAGTAGCGAATATGTTGTATTTGATAGAACCTATTCTGATAGCAATGATTGTTTTAAGAACATTTACCTGGGCTTTACACTGAACGGATGGAATAGCTCTTTCGTCTTACTGTTCATTTATTAGATTATTTGTCGAAGAAAATGGTTCCCACTCACGCTTCTTCACTCTGGTTGACTACACATTTGGGAGCTTGAGTTTTTAGGGTGACAAATTGTTGATTGATGGTGTTTCAGTCGTAAGTATGTTGTCGAGGTTTAGATTCTATTTGGGTTTTCAATGGACACTTCATTTCATGTCTTCAAGTCACTGCATCCATTGGTATTGTGATGGAGAGGAAATGGATTAGCATGTATGGAAAAATAAAAATTTTAGCTGGAGCTCATTCGTTGAGATGCTCAAAAGATTATCTAGTTAGAAGTATACTGTAATTGCTTGATCCTACCGTTTTTAAGGGAGTAGAGAAATGTGATTTAGCGAGTAGCTTTCCTCATAATGCGGTGTGTATCATCCTTTTCTAAGGCTAATAAAAAAAAACTTAAAAGGGTCTTCTGTGACATACGCTTGTTTTTATCAGATGACGGGGATCGGTGAAAACGGCAAACAAGTTCTTTCATTTTAGGATTCTTTACATTTAAGACTCGATTTGAGGATTTAAAGTAACAAGGCGTTTTAGTCTTTTCTCCTCTCTCTCTCTCTCTCTCTCTCTCTCTCTCTCTCTCTCTTTAAATTGCAGAGTCTCTGCTAATATTGTTCTTTCCCTTAGTCTTAAACCCAATAACAGAAACTCCGAAAACCTACATGCTTGCGTCTAAGAATGTCATTGACGTTTTCAGCGCGAGGAACTGAAGTTAGATGTTGGCATAAGGTGAAAGAGCAAAGTGTAGAGTTCAAGTGTTGATGGATGGAAAGAGGGATGAAAAGATAAGGGAGTGGTAGCGGTAAGTTACCAGTGCATGCTGTTGGGGGTGCAATCATGAAAGTGAGTTTGAAGCTGAAGGAGAGTGAGAAAATGAGTGGAGAACAGTGAAATTAAAAAATAAAAATAATGTCTGGGAACCTGGATCAGTTGGATGATTAAAATATGTACTATCACACATTAGTGTGAAAAAGTGTCTCTCGTGACTGTATTAGTTGATATCACAATTTTATGTACTGGGACGCATTTTGATTAGTCAAAGTGGTAGTAAATGTTGTTCGCCTCAAGGACGAATAACTTTTATTTCACAGGCTTTAGCACATTCCTTTTTGCCTTCTCTTCTCGTCCGTCAACCCTGAGAATCTTTTATGAAGTTGCTGATTCAATTCTGAAAACAGCTGTTTGATGAAGCTTTTGATTATCAAGAGTACCGAAAATTTGACTGCAGTCTGTTATATATAGAACTGTTTTACATTAACCTATTTTTATTTATATTATGGAATCAATATCTCTGTATCTAAGTTCAAACTTCTTACGGTAATTCTCGCAACTCATTTGTCTGCAATTTTACCAACTTGGACCTTTTTTCTTGCAGGAAGAAGATTCACCTAATTCCCATGGCAATGAAATCTATGATGATGAAACCAGTCCTGTCGAAGAACAGCATCAGGTAAGTTTCAATTTATTTTTAGGTATACTGACTTTTTTCTTTCTTTTCCCCCTTCAAAATTTGGTGTTCTGTTAGTTTCCTTTTACGTGTTCTGAGTATGTTAACTAGTTCACTTGTTAAATTTTGGTTTCAGAGAGATTTGGAAGTAGAAAATGTATCGGAAATCCAAAATCAAACTGAGCTGGCCACACCTGATACAGAAGTGGATCAAAACTCAAGGGATGCGGAGTTGAATGAGCAACAGTATGCCAATAGAAGGTCATACCAGAACTACAGAGGCGGTCGTGGTGGCAATGGTGGTGGGCGACGAGGATATGCTAATAACCGTGGAGGGAGGGGCGGCAGTAGAGGAGGCTATCAGAATGGACGAGGCCAGTTTTATGATCAGCCTGGCGGCTATTACCCGAGGAATAACTACAGAGGTAGAGGTGGCCGGGGTGGTATGGGTGGTAACTACGGTTACCATGCTTCTGCTGGACATGCAAGCCACGCACAAGAAGCATCGTGATTTCATCTTTAGGGTGGTGTGTTTGTCGTATGTGTTTTCTTTTGGGGGTTAGTTTGCATATCTATATGGATTCAGGACTTCTGTAGTGGCAGAGTACTCATGGACCCTTTGCCGCTCTTTTTTTTTGAAGTTAAGTGAATGGAAAACACAAGGAGGATGAAAGGAAATCGTTTGTGACTGCTACTTTGTCTGTTGACCTTTTATCTTTGATTGCCTCATTATTTAGGTTTGCTTTGTTGTGTATTACATACGGCTGCTGGTTTTATTAGTGCACCGAGAGTGAATACTTGTAACTAAGTGCTCATTTTGTATGGGTTCATAAGATTTAAGTTGTGTAAGGTAAAATATGCAGCAATGGGCTTCAAAAAATGAGTAGTCTGCTAATTGTCCTGGTAACTGTTAAGCTTACAGCAAAATTTGATGTAGTGTTAACTCGTCTTTTTACAGGAACAATAAAACCTAGTGCAGAATGAATCTTGTTGTCTCGTAGTATAGAGGGATATGATGGTTCGACCTTTCAAGTACGCAAATCCTTTTGCGTCAGTCCTTAAACAAAATTCTAGTCTGATTAAGGTGTATGAAATCGTCGACGCAAATCCTTTTGCATCAGTTCTTAAGCAAAAATTCTAGTCTGATTAAGTGCTACACGATTTCATTGTCTATTTGTAGCAGTGCTTGCACTTCTATACTCAACGCTACAGATGATTTACTTGTATACTGTTTGTACAGTTAGCATGTAACAGTGTTTGTTCACGAGCACACAACTCACACTGGAAATTCTATTGTGACATTTTGTTTAAGAACTCACACGTCATCATGCAGCTCACCTTTGAGGTTCAGTCCCAATCAGCATATGATAAAACAAATCCAAGAAAAACTGAGAAATGCAACTAGATAAAGAAAAGTAACGATCATGCATGTATCTAAAGCAAAATCATAACCAGAAGCGAATTTACATAATGAAGTTCAACACAAAACCATTAAGGATCCAGCTACATTGGGAAGCAGTACTGAATTTTACAGATTTTACACCCATTGCAGTTTCATATAAAAATACTGGATTTTACAGATTCACTTCCATTGCAACTTCATATTAGTTTGGTAGTTAAATAGCAGCTAAGTCGGAGTTAATATCTCCGAGGACTGCAAAGTAAAACTCAAACTATTTCTCCTATGCACAATAATCTCTAGTCAGAATAGGTTACGTTATATACACTTAGTTGCATTTTCATAACTAAGAGTTATTGGCAAACTCTAACACCTCCGAGCTTTACTCGATTGCCCTGCCCAAGACCTTCCTCAGATCTGATTTCTGATCTGTTGTAAGCCTTGATGGGAATTTGACATCAAATTTGATCCTCAAGTTTCCATTTTTACCAGGTTCTTTCGATATGGGCATTCCTTCATTTTGGATCACCATTTCATATCCCGGTTTAACAATATCAGATACCGAAACGGTCAGGTTCCTTCCGTCTAGGGTTTCAAAGACAAGAGTCTTGCCGGTGAGAGCATCCAGTAGAGAGATTTTCTGACTGATGATAAGATCATTGCCGTCCCTCTTAAAAGTAGAATGCGGCTTCTCATCCACGACAAACACAAGGTCCCCTGGGGCAGTGCCAGGCTCATGGTTTCCTTTTTCAGGAAAAGTGACCTTCGTGCCCTTCTTCCAACCAGGTTTTATATGTATTGACAAGACTTCTTCTGCAGTGATTGGCTTGCTGCAATGATGAACAGCACATGAAACAGAATGTAAAAAGGATGGGGAGAGGACTTAAAAGTCACAACAGTCTTGTAAGTTAAGAAATGTAGTGATAGTCAACATAAAGAACACAACAGTCTTAGTACTGACGTTAAATTGCAGCTGAAAGCAATCAAGCAAATTAAACCTGCATTCGAAGATGTTAGAGCTTGAGTAAGATTAGTTCTTCGCTAATATTTGATCACAAACTTCTATTAGGCACCACGTTTTGGTTTTTATAAACTTTATTCTTGAAAATCAACGAGACCCTTAAAAATAAACACTTCAGAAAAGCCATTCACATAGTGGCAAGGAGTACCTATTCAACATTCATCACAACCACAAGCAGCAGGAACATGATGTAATCACAGATACAAGGTTAAATCAAATCTCAAATTAATAACAAAATTATAATTTCTTGATGTATAGAACTGTATACACATGTGCGCTTATAGTTTATTCGCAGCTGATCTATCCATTGCAAGTATGATGAGATATCCCTGTATCTCCATTCATACTCAATTTTAGAGAACTACATCAATATGTGATTCTTCTATGATATAAAAAACAATTCTATGAATAGAAGTAATAGGCCACAGTACGATCCAAAACATGTAATATACTATAACTTAACAAAACCAAACATCACCCTCAATAAACACTCACTACTTACAAACCAATAGTGGATGAAAAATATCATCATACTACATGTAGGAGACATAATTAAGCTCAAAAATCAGCGAACAATATCGCCTACGCAATATGTGCATATAATACCACCCACTCTTAGTTAGCAAAGTATACTTCAGACATACACAAGCAAACACATTACTCAGCTTTATCTAATCAATACGATACTGACTAGTTGTTTCACTTCCAAACACCATAGTATAAGGTTCAACAAACTCACTAACCACACACAAGAAGCTCCTAAAACCACAGAAGCCACATTGATCAAGGCACCTTCTCGCATAAACACGTATAAGATCCCATCAACACCACTTCAAATCCAAATCCCATACTTCAATCTACACACTCCTTGCACCATTTACTCATGAC
Organism: Linaria vulgaris; assembly: GCA_948329865.1. Classification (NCBI taxonomy): domain Eukaryota; kingdom Viridiplantae; phylum Streptophyta; class Magnoliopsida; order Lamiales; family Plantaginaceae; genus Linaria; species Linaria vulgaris. Next base: position 103,441,492 of record OX415254.1, on the reverse strand, counting down.
TAAACGATAAGTGGTCATTTATAGCATCTGAGTAACACACACACACACACACACACACACACAACGCACCATTCATCCGAAACAAGTCAAAATCCAGTCAAACACACAACAAACCAAATCACTCAAAAATCGACAAACAACACACATTACCCCGCATCATCAAGCACGATCCTCGATATCTTCATCTTCCGCCTCGACCCCTTATACAGCTCCTCCAAGCTACACGGCAGCTGCGTCTCCATCGCCCCCGCCTTCTTCACCCTCCCTCCCTTCTCCCCACCCTCCTTCCCCACCCCACCACCAAAAAACTCCTCAAAAATATCCTCCGCATCCCTCGGGCTAAACTTAAACCCCAAATCCCTCTGCTTCGGCACCGGATAGGCCCCCGACTTCAGCCCCTCCTCTCCATAAACATCATAGATCTGCCTCTTCTCCGGATCGCTCAACACATCGTACGCCTCACTAATCTGCTTGAATTTCGCCTCCGCTTGTTCCGTGTTGACCGAATTCTTGTCCGGGTGCCACTTCATTGCCAGCCGCTTGTACGATTTCTTTACATCTTCCTCTGTTGCGTGCTTCGAAATGCGAAGTATGTTGTAGTAATCAACTCCCATTTTTGGTAAAGGTTGGATTTTTATGGGTTTTGGGGTAAAGGGGTTGTAGGGGGGAAGTGGGTCGGCGAGGTTAGGGTGGTTGACGGCGGGGGAGGCGGATGGCGCAGGTTAGTGGGGAGGAGGTGTGGTGTGCTAATGTGCGCGTGAGGGGCTAAATTTTTAAAATGACAGGGTTTTTGGATTTGGAGTAGGAAAGTGATGGTGGTATCAATAATAGGAGTTGATGGGCGTGAATTCCTAGGGCGTGTTTGGGGTTCGGGGAATGTTTTTTTTGTTATAAATGAGTAACGTTCTTCAAAAATATATCAATTATACAAGGCAACTTTGTGAAAGTTAATATTTTTTTTATTTTATTGATAAATGCATGGGCTTAAATAAGTTAAAAAATGGTGTTCTTACTTGAATATGTTTAGGAAGACGTGGAATTCATATAAAGTAATAATGACAAACTCCACTTCTTATTTGTGATACACTACTGTCTTAGACTATTAGTTTTTTACGTACACAATGAGTGTACTTGACAAAACTTTGGTTCAGTTCTTATTTGTGATACATTACTGTCTTAGACTATTAGTTTTTTACGTACACAATGAGTGTACTTGACAAAACTTTGGTCCGTTCTATTAGTCTTTATTTATCAAAAAAAGAAATGTCGTTTAATACCTAAAGAAACTTGCGCGATGTGCAAATAAACACAAAAGCTCCTCTAGTAGATTGCATAAGCTGCGAAGAAATTTCCTTAATAAACAAATGATCTTGTTATGAATAAGATTTCTTGAAAAGAGGCAAAAGAATTCGTACACTTGTGATTGTTTTCTTACCTATTTATTTACCATAAAGTTACTTTTCATGGCAACATAGTCAAAGAAGTGACCATACATACAAAATTGCAAAAAAAAAAAAAAAAAAAAAATCGCTTGACCTCGAGTGGTACACACTTAAACATTTATTAGACAACTAAATGACTTTTAATCTTTTTTGAACAAACAATATTTCATGTGTCGATGTGAGTTTGTATTGTACTGCTGGTTCAATATGTATATACATGGATAGTCCTTGAGTGCATATGCAATGTGGCTCGACATGTTTTGTTAAGCATTGTGCGCTTCTATTTTCGAGTTTTCTCACTCAAAGTTGGTGAATGACCTATTGTGCTGCTCATCATTTATTTTTAAAAGTTACTCGGAGCTAGGTGTTGGAAAGTGGGACGAGAGTTATTGAAATCAAAAGACCCTTAATAGTAACATTATTGAAGATAATTAACTGGACCAAGTCTGCTCTTGTCGTACCTTAGAAAAGGGTCTATAACTTATAGATGAAGTTGTTTTCCTTGTTTCCTTAGTGACCACATAATAATAATTTAGGCATTTTTTCTTGTTTCCTAAGTTAACACGTTGTTTTTTGTTTGCCAAAACCCCCTCTTCACATATTTTAGATCAAAGCTATTACGCCATCTACCTCTTTTGTTTTCCTTTAATTAGGAGAAATGGCATAGTAAATGAAATAAAATTTGGTGAAATCCCGTTAGGAAGAGTAAGTATTAGGAATTGAGTTTGCTTTACTAAAATATCAAGAATTATGTATACAAATTATGCACATACTGAAAAATATTTATACTTAATGAAACATCAGATAAACTATTCCTAAACTTTATAGTTAAGTATATGTTTTTACAGAGTTGACGTATATACTAGGAATTAAATTAATAGCTTAACCAAAAAAAAAAAAGAGAAACACCATTGGCTTGTCATGTAACTAGGTGACAGGCACGTAGCTTAGTATGAAAGGCAAGGGATTAATTAATTGAAAGGTGAGTAGTATAGTAGTTAGGTTGGCTAGAGAACGTGCATGCGCGTAAACAAAGGGGCCGACAAAAGATAGTATCTTCTCCTTTCCTTTACTTCTACAAAAAATTATTACAACCTTAGCTTACTTACGTAATGGAATCTACTTTGCCGTCGGCTCGCGCTAATTTTGGCAACTTGGCGGCTAGTACTCGTCGTTCCTCACATGCATGCCTTATGTTGTGATAAATTCTTTTATATAGAAAACGTTTGTTCACTTTGCAAATACCATTTGATAACGTATATTCAACGAACCATTGGGTTGTGTAAAGTATATAATAGTCCCTTATACTGTTATGCTAACTGTTAACTCCAGGGTGTAATTTTTATACTTTTCAATTCGAAGAACGCCTTGCCCAAATAGCTAGCCAAAGAGTCTTATAAGAAATAAGAAAATATAATATTGTATTAAGCTTCTGGATTTACAGATTGATTTTCCACTTATAATTTTTTCTCCTTCTCCTCCCCTCCTTTTCCCTCTACGTGAGTATTTATAGTCATCTTTGGACTGCATGCCCCTTATTGGGTGGCAGATACACCAACGTTTATATGCTAACTCAGCTGCTAACGAAGTGCATTCTCATCTCTTCTGGTGCTGAAGCATCACAGGCAAGAGTGGCACCTGGTTAACTTGGGATTGACTCATGATGTGGGTGACGATACCCCGTCTTTACCTGGCAGGTGTATTTTGCAGAATGACACTTGGCTTCCGTTCTAGAAGCATTTCTCTTGTTTGCCCTCGAAGAACCTATGTGCCATCGGACTGCTTGGCATAGTTTCTTGTTTGCCCTCGAATAACCTTTTTGCCATCGGACGGCTTGGCATAGTTTCTTGTTTGCCCTCGAATAACCTTTTTGCCATCGGACGACTTGTCATAGTTTCTTGTTTGCCCTCGAAGGACCTTTTTGCTATCGGAGTATCCTCCATAAGGATATCATCGAATAATTTGGTTATTGTTACCCTAGGTATGTTCTTCTCTCGGGTATGTAAGACACACTTTTACCTGTATCACCATAAAGGGTATCTCTCGGAGAGAACATATTTAGAGCTTCCATTTTATAAGATTGTTCACTGGCTAAAACATCGGCGATTATTAGGCATCGTAGAGTCATCCAAGACTGGTAGTGCCTTTAGCATCAGATGTTCTGTGAGTGTAGTAATCCATAAGTCATCGTAGATAAAGCTTGCTGAGAAGCAATTTTATCCTTCAATAGCGAAAGCTCTACCTTTCCTCCGATGGCAAACCCTTTACCTGTCTTTCGATAATGAACGTTTTACTGGTCCCCCGACGACTCATGGTTCCGATGGTCACTATTTTTTCTTCATAGGTTTACACCAGTCCCCCAACTGGTGTATTATAGGTAATCAACATGAACTTATAGTGAAATGGTCTTCGGAAACATAGCCATCGGAGAACGTGGGGAACGGATTATTTCCGCATTAATGGGAGAATTCCAAGGGTTTGTAACGGCTTTTATTTATGGAGAGTCGCGCTCTTTAATACAGGCGTGCATTAACTTCCCTCATTTTTCAGACGAAAACCCTTATAAACGCCTTTCTTCCCTTATTCTTCTTCACTACTCTTTTCTCCCTCAAGCTTTTTATCTAAAGCAGCAAAAAAACCCTAAGTTTTTCTTTCTCTCTCTCTCCTATATCATGGCCGGTGAAACTTCTTCCGCCACCCCTTCACTAGCCACCACTTTGGTGGATGCTTCTGGTGCTCCTCCTGTAACTCTCATGGATTTCGCCGCTACTTCTACTGCTCCTTTGATGGCTGCGGTGGACGCCGCCGCCGTTACTGTAGCTCTGCAACCGTAGGTTAACCCTTCTGGTATTGAAACTTACCGCCGTAAGAGGAAAGGCAAAGCTTCTAAGGGTAAGGGAGATGAACATGTACATGCTTCTAAAAAGTCAAGGAAGTCGTCTGTTACGACTGTCGCTTCAGCTGCTCCTGTGAAGACGAAGAGTAATCGTCGCTATAAGGAGGTGGAGCATGTTGCTAGCACTGTTACCAAGGAAGAAGTTGACCAACTCTTCCGTGATTTTGGGGTGTCGTCTCTCAACATCCATCGGGAATTTCCTTCTCAGGTCGACAGGAGACATGCTCCCCCCGAGGGTTATGTTACCCTTTATTTGGTTCAGGTACGAGCAGGTCTCCGATCTTTCTATCCTCCCTTCTATTGTGAGGTGTTCAAAGCCTGTGATGTGTGCCCTAGCCAGTTAACCCCTAATAGTTTTACCATCCTGGCCTCTTTTGTCTTTTGGTGTCTGTCGAGGGGGATAGAATGCACTGTGATGAGATTTTTTTCTATCTTTACGGTTAACGTTTCTTCTACCGGTCATCCATCATACTTCTTTTCGCATCGAGACCCTGAGAAGAAGATAGTCATATGAACTACTTTATCCTATAGTAGTTGGAAGGATAAGTTCATTTTCATTAAGCCCATCGTTGGCAAGTGGGATTTTCCTTACTCCTGGCGTCATCCCGAGGCTCCTTCTTACAGAGTAGATTCATCCATTTCTTTTACTTTGGCACTCGATGCCACTGCTCTGCTGAAGTCAGCCCATTACTTGCCCTTGTATGATACCGCGGGATTAAATACTCCGGCTCCATTGGAGGCTTCTTTCGTAGGGAAAAATCTCATACATCTTTCTGATGAGGAGCGGCCTACATTTGGTGAGTTATAATGTTATTTTCCCATTTATATTCTTCTCGTCGATGCTTTGTATTTTCTCACATGTTCTTCTCTTGCGCAGTTTCTTACTTGGAGGAGCACGAGAAGGATGTAAACAACGTTCCCCGTCCCACTGCTCCACGTGCTAAGGGTAAAGGATCCAAGAAGATCGTGCCGCCTTCCGATAATGATTCTCGAACATCCGATGCGGGTTCTGACTCTGAGGGCTCTCATGGGGCTAAATCTCAGAAATCGGCGGAACCAGGTATCGACGATGAGAACCTCCAGGGGGACATTCCTGATACCGCCGCTACTCAAGAAACACACCCATCTCCGACGAATTTCGATGCATTGCCTGGTACCGAGGACAAGAACCTCTCAAAGGATGTTCCTATTACTGCTACTGTTCAGGAGGTGCACGAGACCCCAAATGACTTTGAAGCCTTAAACTCTTCGCCTTCCCCTTCTATTCATCTTGAGCAGGCTGTGGAAGCTTCTCTCACACCTTCACAGTCACCTCTTGGCGCAACTGATATCCAAGAGAAACCTGACAAAGAGAAGCTTGACTCCCCTGTGGGGTCTTCTCCCTTAGGTATTTCACAAAAATATTTCACGTGTGTTTTTTTTTTTTTTTTGAAAAGTGCGACTTATTTCTTTTATTATTCAGCAACCAACACAGGGAAGGTCATCCTGATCGATAGTGAAGACGAGGATGCTCGAATAGGTTATCACTTCTTACCGCAATCTTTGTGTTGGTTTTATCTTCTGTGCTCAGTTTATGTGCTTACTTCTCTTCTCCTTTTTGAACAGGTAATTCACCTTCGGATGCCCAGAAGCATCCGCCTTTGATTCGTCAGGATCTATCTATTGATGATCTTTTTTCCTCCGAGGGTCAAGCTTTCGAAGGCGATGCCCACGATCCTTCATCTTCTGCTCCGCCTCGCACAATTAATTTGGAGCTGTTGGATGAACTTTTGCCCTCTCTGGTGCAAAAACATGTATGGAACGCTCCATCGGATGATCCTGCTGGCACTTCTGCGAGATCTTCTCCTTATTTCGAGGGGATGCCTTTTTCCAGCCGTTTTACTCTGACTGGTTCCCCCTTCTTTATCCATACTACTGGGATCCAAGCAGAATCCAGCACAAGACCGAGTGCTCCAGATATGCGCACAGCTTTCGATCTTATTACCCGATATCTGAATGCTACTACAACGGCAACTCCTCATGATGAACACACTGCTCGATTCTTTTCCGAGCTGATGGTTGCTATGGTAAACTTTCTTGTTTATTTTTCTTTGTTATATCTGTTTAGGCTTTATTGCTACGAACTCATCTTTTTATATCCTTCTAGGTTCCCAAGATCATCCCGTCTATCTGGCGAGAGGTGGATGCTGCTCAAGCCATCGGGCAATTGTCCATGGAAGAGTTGGCTACTCAGAAGGTGGCTTTGAAGAAGGCCGAGGACGAGCTGAAGAGCTTCCGAGAGGCCTTTGCTCAAAGTTTAGTGAGGGAGCAAATGTTGACTTCCAAACTGGATGAGACCACCAACCTTCTTTCCGAGCGTACTTCTGAGTGTAACAAGCTTAAGGATGAGCTCTCTGCGCTATCGGTAGAGAAAAATTCATGGGGAGAACTAGAGCGTACTCTGAAGAAGGAAGTTTCTACCCTTCAAAATCAATATAATCAGCTTAAGGAAGAGCTGAAGAAGCCACCTCCTCCTCCTTCGGGTTTTATTACTTCCGAAGTATTGGAAAACAAACTATCCGGGGCCATTCTTCTCACAAAAGATGAAGTTCAGAGGCATTGTGAGGAGAAGTACCAGCAGAGGCATAAGAGTCATTTACTGGGTAACTTTATACTCGGGTATCTGGGCTGCATCAATCAATGCCGTGAAGACCGACTGTTTTCCAACCCTGAGAATTGGAGGCATTTAAACCCTCGGGCTTTGATGATGCGCCCTCCTTCCTCCCAAGAAGCTCATGATGCCTATCAGAAGATATTGGGTCGGGCTCCTTCTCCTGCATCTTCTTCTGGCTTTCCACCCTCCCCGTCTCACCCATCGGAGCGTCGTTCTTAGTTTAGCCCTTCAGCTTGTTATGCTTTTTATCTTTCGACTTGTAATTGTGCTTTGAACAAGTTATCGGCTTTCTGTATGATTATTTATTACCTTATGAATTATTGAACAAGTTTTATTGTCCCCTCTTTTTTTTTTATTCTGCTGTTTTGTCTTTTCTTGTCCCTTTCTGCACTACTTTTTATGTCTGATGTCTGCCATTATTACCAACATTCTTCTCACGTGTCTTTATCCTTATTTACCCATACCTTGAGAGTTCCAGATGTCAATTTTACTTTGACACGTACCCCCTTGTTGTCTTCAGGTACTTCTATAAATTGCTTTCTCATCATTTCCTCCATCAACAACATTCTCTGCAGAATCTTGCTCTTGTCCTTTTATTGTCTTTGGTTCTCTTTTGCACTTTTATTGCAGTAGATATAACTTCTTTATTACTTTCCATATTTTTGCCCTAATGCCTTCCTTCATCCGTAGATCATCATCATCTTCTGGGGAATCTTCTCCCCTTCATGCTCGGGGTGAATCTTCGGGTAGGGTTTTTTTATTTTTGTATTTTTTATTTTTTTTGTGTTTTATTGTTATTTGTTTAATTTATATATATGTTTATTATTATTTATATATATATATATCTTTATTATTTATATATATATATGTTTATTATTATTATTTATATATATGTTTATTACTATTTATATATATATATATATATATCTTTATTATTTATATATATATATATGTTTATTAGTATTTATATATATATATATCTTTATTATTTATATATATATATGTTTATATATATCTTTATTATTTATATATATGTTTATTATTATTTATATATATATATCTTTATTATTTATATATATATCTTTATTATTTATATATATTTATTACTATTGGCTGAAAATATGACGTGGCAGAGCTATTTTATGATGTGGCGTTGACTGTGTCGCCACGTCGGCATTTTTAGCCCGAATAAGGCCATCGGGCATTTTTGTAAGATTTTTCAAGACTTACGGGGCATTTTTACAAGGCCCGAAAAAACGGGCATATTTAGTTCTGAAAAAAAGTTATAGGGCAGTTTTAATATTTCGTCCTTTGCAATTTAATTGAGTACATTTCTCTAGGTTTAGAGCAAGATGATTCAGGCATTTTAAGTCATTCAGGGACTTTCATATAAATATCATTATCAAGTGATCCATAAAAATAAGCTGTGACAACATCCATGAGATGCATATTTAAGTTTTCATAAACAACTAAACTGATTAAAAATCGAAAAGTAATTGTATCCATTACTCGGAAATAAGTTTCTCCATAATCAATCTCAGATCTTTGAGAAAAACCTTGTGCAACAAGTTGAGCTTTGTATCTTACAATTTTATTTTTTTCATTTCTTTTTCGAACGAAGACTCATTTGTGGCCTACAGGTCTCACGTCTTTAGGTGTGAGGACAATAGGTCCAAAAAAATTTTGTTTGTTAAGGGAATTCAATTCAACTTGCATAGTATCTTTTCATCTAACTCAATCGTCGCTATGTTGGCATTCATCCACAGATTGTGGTTTGGGATCATCATTTTCATTCTTAAGATCATAAGCAATATTAAATGAAAATATTTCACTTATATTTTTTATATCATTTCGATTCCAAATAACTCCTGAATTAACATAATTTACAGAGATTTCAGTATTGAGATTTGGTTCGATGATCTCTTGAGTTATCTCATTTGTCACATTTTCTGTTTTATTATTAATAGTTTTCTCGATAATGAAGTTAATAATATTTTCTCCTTTTCTTTTTCGAGGATTCTTGTCTTTTGAACCAACAGGACGACCACGTTTTTTACGTGCATTCATTTTATTATTGTTGGATATGTCCTTCGAAATTTTAATCCGAGCAGGAACATTCGCAGCTGGTATATGTGATTTGGTTACCTGTTTTATATCAATAAATGCATCAGGTAGTTGATTTGCAATATCTTGAAAATGTAAGATTTTCTTAACTTCCAAATCACATTGTTTTGTTAAAGTACCATAGTGTGATAAAGATGAATTATACCATGATATATCATTTTCCAACTGCTTCTTTTCTCCCCCTAAGGTTGGGAAATTTGCCTCATTGAAATGACAATCGGCAAAATGTGCCGTAAAGACATCACCTGTTAATGGTTCAAGATACCTGATTGTAGATGGTGAGTCATATCCAACATATATCCCTAACCTTATTTGAGGTCTCATTTTTGTTCGTTGTGGTGGTGCAATCGGAACATAAACCGCACAACTAAAAATCTTTATATTAAAAATATTAGGTTCATGACCAAAAGCAAGTTGTAATGGGGAGTATTCATGATACGGGTTTGGTCTAATGCGAATTAGTGATGCAGCATGTAAAATTGCACGACCCCATACAGAAGTTGGTAATTTAGCTTTCATTAACAATGGCCTAACAATTAATTGAAAACGTTTAATTAATGATTCAGTTAAACCATTTTGAGTATGTACATGTGCAACACTATGTGCAACAGTAATTTCAGTTGACATACAATAATCATTGAAAGCTTTAGATGTGAATTCACAAGCATTGTCAAGTATGACTTTCTTGATCGTATAGTCGGGAAATTGGGCTCTATTTTAATTATTTGAGCCAAAAATCTCGCAAATGTCATATTACGAGTAGATAATAGACAGACATGTGACCATCGACTTGAGGCATCAATTAATACCATAAAATATTGAAATGGTCCACATGATGGATGAATAGGTCTACAAATATCACCTTGAATTCTTTCAAGAAATGTTGGTAATTCTGTCTTAATTTTAACCGGTGAATGCTTTATAATTTGTTTTCCAAGAGAATATGCTTCACATGACCCATTATTGTTTAAATTGAGTTTTGATCCTTTTAATGAATGTCCATGTGTAGTTTCAATTATTCTTCGCATCATTGTTGAATTAGGATGACCTAGTCGATCATGCCATAAAGTTAATAATTCAGGATTCTCATTGACTACCATATTTGACTCGATAGCATTAATATATGTATAATGCAATATTGATGAGAGTTTTGGTAGTTTTTCAAATATATGTTGCTTTCCTGATATATACTTAATAATGAAAAGATATTTACTTTTATTCTTAGTCTTTGAGTTGGTATCATATCCATGAAGATATATATCATTAAAACTCAATAAATTTCTTATGGGTTTTAGGGCAAATAAGGCATCGCATATGATAAATAGCGTTCCATTTGGTAAAATAAAACTAGCTTTACCAAATCCTACAATCAGGTCAGTAGGACCTGATATCGTATTGATTTTTGCATTTGTTGGTTTTAGATATGTAAAGTATTTCTTAATTGTGAGAATTTTGTGAGTTGTACCGCTATCAGGGATGCAAAAATCACTGGTATGCTCCATACTGGCTTCATGTCAAACAAGTAGAGTTAAACATGATATAACAATAAATGAAGCATATATTTGAGAAAAGAGAAATAGTTTCATTAAGATACATAAGGAAACACAATTAATGAAAATACAGTACATTACAAGCGAAAATCGCAAATACATATCAATTCAAAAATCACACAATAAGGAATCACGTAATGCAAATCAAACCAAGAATCAAGCATACATGAATCACATAGTACATATCAAGCTATAGTAACATTATGATCATCCGTGAAATCAAATGCTGCCAAATATGTGTGATTATTAGGGATTTGTTCAACAAGGTTCACTTCATTTTCTTTGCCTTTACTGTCTTGGTACAATTTACAAAAATATCCAGGTGTATGACTCGTATTGGCCAAATGTCTTTTCATTCCGCAGTTAAAACAGTAACCTTCAGATTTATTATGAGCATTTTTTCTTTTATTATGATGGTTATTGTTATGGACTGTATCACCGGTCGAAGGGTTGTGATAACTACCTCGACCACGTCCACGACCACGACCACCTCTAGAAACATATCCTCCTCTATAACCACCCCAACCTTGATATTGACCTCTGCCTCGACCACCATTATTGTAATTTTCTCGTCCACGGAAGTTTGAGAAATTTATGGCATGTGCTTCTAGCAATGCATGTGCTCTAGTTGGGCGTAACTCATAATTCTTTATCAATATATTATTACAATCTCTATCGTTAACAACACCCTCTCTAGTTCGTGATACTTAGTGTATCCATTTGGATGAGTATATGACTGACATGAAAAGTAGAAAGAGTTTTTTCAATCATTTTCTCATCAGTAATTTCTATCCAGCAAAAAATTTAGCGTATGTCGGATATTATGAATGGCAAAGGAGTAATCATTTACTGATTTAAAATATTAGAACCTTAATGTGTTCCACTGATGTATGACTTTTGGAAGCATTGTTTCCCTTTGGTGGACATATCTTTCATTCAGATTAATCCATAGCTCAAAAGGATCTGTAATATCAAGATATTCCTTTTACAGGAAATTATCTAAATGTCTACGCAGGAATATAATTGTCTCGCATCATTGCTCGTCAGTACATTCATTTTACTCATCAATTGTTTTCGCGAGGAATTTCAGAGTAAGATGCGTTTTCACATTTGATTCCCATTGCATATAATTTTTCCCATAGACAATGAGTTTGGTAAAATCTACTTTCGAGAGATTAGACATATTGCAACTAAATGAACACTAAAACAAACATAATTAGGATCAAGACATTTTATTTTAATACGCAACCACACAAGCACAATTATTACAAGAGTATGATGCAATTATCTCATCTCTAGCCAAATTATGCACTCGAACATTACTACGACAAAGGGGAGGAATATCATAGGTAGAAACATAGGATTGTCTTCAGCTACTAGCATAAAAATGAAAAATAAAAGGTAAACGAGCATCAAGATCATTGTTGACGTGCGAAGCATTTTGCAAGATGAGAGAAAAAAAAGATGAGGATTTGTGTGGAGTTTGAGTTATGAAATCTGCATATTTATAGAAGAAATATATTTATAAGTAGCAGTTTTATAGACGTTAGAAAATAATTATTTTTCTATGTTTTGTTTAATTTGGCATGATTGATGAATGATAATATCTTTAACAATCGAGCAACAAGAATTAATTGTATAACAAGTAAATAATTTCAACCGCGTTGGCATAAAAAATAATATTACGATAAGTACATACATATAGATATTTCCGCCACCTTACTATGTAAAAACTTTCATGGACTTGTGGAATAATGTAAACAACTAACATAATTGAAATAAACTAAGTGCGTAAATAATTTCTGCCACATTACTATGTAAAAACTTTCATTCGCTTATGGCATAAACTAAGCAATATAATAGGAGGTAAAACCTTCCATAATAATTAGGTGTTAGTAGTCGTTTTTAGCTTGGAGTTAACTCAAGCATCAACGAGTGTTAAGATTATTATTAATGTTAGAGTTAGATAACAATAAAATTATATTTTTTTTATCTAATCTTAAAATTATTGATAGGCGGTAGTCCGCCTTGTCTATAATAATGTAGATAGATGAACATGTAAATATTAAACTTTAATAATAAAATTATAAACACATATAATCTAATCATAAAATTATAAATAGGCGGTAATCCGCCTTGTCTATAATAATGTAGATAGATGAACAAGTAAATATAAAACTTTCATACCTTTTGATGGTGAACGTTTTGTTTTACGAAGAAACTGAATTCTTTCGGATCGAGCACTATCGTGCTGATAACGTGTTATAAAATAACTAAAACTATTTGGGGATTATAACAATATATAAAAAAAATTAGGAAAAGAGGTGCAAATATTATGTAAGATAGCTTTTGAATTGGTGTTTTTCTCTTCATCTTGATGGCTCTTTATATAATAAAATTTATTCCAACATCTTACACTATTTATAACAACTACTATTATTATAAAATAATATTTGTACATAATTTTCAACAATGTTACTTGCCATATTTATAACAAAAATTGAATTAACTATTGCACCAAATAATTCTACTCTATGTAAATTGGAAAAAAAAAAAAAAAAACTACTCTATGTCTGTGTTTCGTGTTTAATCCGTGTGGATTTGAATGATGCGCCATGGACCTTAAGAAGATAATGTTGGGCCCATGAAAATAACATAACTATAAAGAGTCAGCTCAGGTGGCCCACTCAATAGAGGACCCATTGAAACGAGTGGAGATAGAGTTCAAAACGTGGATGATATTTAAAGTTGGTTTAATATCCAAAAGTACATTTTCATTTATCTTTTGCATTAAATACAATATATTATCTATCACATGTTTTTCTTTTTAATTATTCTTTCATAGTTCATAATCATAGCGTATAATTATCTTGTATAACATTTTCTTTAATAAAACCAAGGTCCGGATAATTAATGAATGAAAAAAGGGTCAAAGGTATAGCGTCACCATTGTATGACTATTTGCTAACTAATTTTGTTAAATTCACATAGTGGGATCCAAAATAAATTACATTACTTCTGTAGTAGTGCTTCCACCGGATTCAATCCAACTAACTCATGCCAAGGTAGATACAATATTGAACGAGTAACATGTTAGTTCATATTGTACATCTTGAAAAAAAGTATTTTAAAGGCAATTAAATGGACCAACTTATGAAGAAAAGTTATTCTTTTACTACATTATATAGTTGATGTGATGTACCCAACAATACAATGTTAGATGTTTAGGAAGATTTAAACTACCCTCGTCTTAAAAGGACAAATATGTAATTTGAACCATCAAAATTCCTCCAAAAAAATTGCGAGTTAGGAATAATTCCTTCGTATCTGAAGTCAAATATCATCGTAAACACAACATTCCTTTTTGCGAGTCTTAGCTTTAAAGAAAGCACTGAGATCATCACAACACATGACTAACTCATGTTCTTCACATCTCACCATCTAGTTGTCATGCTAATTCCACCCCAAAATTCACGACCCCTACATATTTCTAAATAGCGTTTCACCTTAGTTTTAGGATTTTTTTTGGATGAATAACTTCACCTTAGTTGATGAAGGGGACATACTTCCTCCTCTACACCACCAATAGTCAATACCACATGTCAATCCTCTTGCGAATATTATTTTATCTAATCTATGATGAGCAATATGATTTTCTAATCTTGACCTCAACAACCTGATTCCTCAATGCCCTGCGAAACATGTTCAAATGATTTTTTTTACCACAATGGTTGTTCTGATTTGTAATAAAATTTGACCTTCTTTCCGAGTACATAACCACAACATTTATCAAACTAACCAACTCTCTTAATCTCTTGGAAAAATAACTCAAAACGAACCAACACAAAATGACTTTTAATCCTTCAAGCTCTACAAAATAGTGATCTCAATATTTCATTTGCAAGACAATAAGAGTTTAACAAACTCCCTACATTTTCGTCATCCCCATCATCAAGAATCACATTTTTTCCACATTACATATACTAATCGCTTCATAGTATCACTCGACTATATTACGAACTTTGCACCACGTCATCATATAGCGAGAGTAACGAGACTCATCTACTTCATGCAGATTTAGTAATATCATAGAAATAGAATCACCAATAAACCAAATCTCTATTGGGCTAAACCGTGCCCACCAAGATTGGGCTTTCTCAAACAATCCCAATAGACAAATCAAATTGTCTTTCGAAGGATGACGGCGGTACTAGTGACCGCGCCACCAGCTCAGCCCTGCACTACCGCATCCCACCACCACCTCCGCCACTTACTAACACAACCCACCTCATTTTCCCTCCCTCAGCTCAAACAAATCCACGCACAAATCCTCCGCACCACACCCGATTCCGAACCTCTGTTCCTCTACAGCAGGCTCATCCACTTCTCCTCCTCACAAGACCTCAACTACAGTTACAAACTCTTCAACCAAATCCCAAACCCCAACACCTTCATTTACAACACCCTCATAAGAGCCTACGCTCGTAGCAGAGACCACAAACACCTCGCTTTTTCCCTTTTTAATGACCTGTTAAAAAACGAGACTTTATTACCTGATAAGCATACTTTTCCATTCGTGCTTAAGGCCTGTGCTTATTTGTTTGCTCTCAAAGACGGGGAACAGGCTCATGGGCTTGTATTGAAACATGGGTTTGCCTCAGATGTGTATGTTAACAACAGTTTGATCCATTTTTATGCTTCTTGTGGGTGCGATGAGAGGTGTAGGAAGGTGTTTGATGAAATGCCGGAGAGAAGTTTGGTGTCGTGGAACGTGATTATCGACGCTTTTGTGCAGATGGGTGAGTTTGAGGAGGGGTTGAGGATGTTTGTTGAGATGGGTAAGTGGTTTGCGCCCGACGGGTACACGGTGCAAAGTGTTGTAGAGGCTTGTGCTGGTTTGTGTGCTTTGTCTATGGGAATGTGGGCTCATGCTTATGTGTTGCGAAAGTGGGAGGTTGATGATGATTTTTATGTGTTGGTGAATAATTCTTTGGTGGAGATGTATTGCAAATGCGGGTCGTTGGGGATGGCTCTACAGGTGTTTATAGGGATGAGTAGACGAGACGTGAATTCTTGGAACGCTGTGATTTTGGGACTTGCAATGCATGGGGAGGCCGAGAGTGTGTTTGAACATTTTAATAGAATGATTGATGAGCAAAAGGTACAACCTAATTCGATTACGTTTCTTGGTATTTTGAACGCGTGTAATCATAGAGGCTTGGTCGAGGAGGGTCGCAGATACTTTGATACAATGGTGAACATGTACAACATCGAGCCGGTTTTGCAGCATTATGGTTCCCTAATTGACCTTCTGGCACGTAAAGGACGAATCAGTGAAGCACTTGATGTTGTGTCGAGCATGCCAATGAAGCCCGATGCTGTGATTTGGAGAAGTCTCCTTGATGCTAGTTGCAAGAAACACGAAGGCATGCAATTTACGGAAGAAATTGCGAAACAGATAATGGCAGGTGAAGGAAGCACTAGCAGTGGAGCTTATGTTCTTCTTTCAAAAGTCTATGCGTCTGCCAACCGATGGAACGAAGTTGGGCTAGTCAGGAAATTAATGACCGATAAGGGCGTTGTAAAAGAACCCGGGTGTAGTTCTGTCGAAATCAATGGAATTGTTCATGAGTTTCTGGCGGGAGATACGACTCATCCGCAGACCAAAGAAATCTACCAGTTTTTAGAATTGATCAAAGAAAAACTGGTTTCGGCAGGATATGTTCCTGACTCTTCGCAAGCGGTTATGGTCGATGAAGTTGACGAAGGGAAAGGGAATTCTCTCAGGCTTCACAGTGAGAGACTGGCTATTGCCTTTGGGCTTTTGAACTCGAATCCTGGAGTCCCGATTCGTGTGTTTAAGAACCTGCGTGTATGCGGTGATTGCCATAGTTTCACTAAGTTGGTCTCTAAGATTTTCGATGTGGAGATTATCATGAGAGATCGTCTTCGATTCCATCATTTTAGAAATGGTACATGTTCTTGCAAGGACTTCTGGTAACATGACCGTTTGTGGTGTACTTACTAAATGTGTGTTATATGGTCATGTTAATACTATGTCACTGATGAGAAATAAACTTCACAATCTTATGCTACAAAATCTGGTATAAGACCTTATACAATCAAATAATACTAATATCAATTTAAGAGGCCCACAATCCAGAAGAAAACTACAAGAAACTCAAAAAGTACTATTACACCTTCTTTAATCACTATATACTACTCTATGTATATATTCACGTTCTCTATTATAATAACAACTAGCAACGCCACTCATGATCAAGCAAGCGCATAGATTACTAAGGTTGAAGCAGACTGTACAAAGCATGCACCATCATTTGCAGTTTATTGGATCAAAATTGTTGCGATTTTGGGTCTTCCTTCTAAACTTCTATTGCTGTTTGATGTGAATCTTGACCCACTGATACACAAAACATAGAGAAAGATTAGAGGGATATCGCGTGAAAATAATGCCATAGAAAGTACTTTCTATCAGAATCACAGAGAAAAGTCGAATGTTACACATGATAACGAAGGGCCGAAGATGTACCTTGTGATGATGGTGGTGGAACGACAACAATGTGCATGTTGGCGTTATTGGGAGGAAGCTGCAGGCGAAGAGGATAAAGCTTTGCGTTCAATGGACTCCTCGTGCACACGGTGATACCATCAATTCCCAACTCCGACTCTAGCCTCCTCGTAAGTTCTTGCACACTGTTTCCCTTGAATGTAATACATAGCTCCTCGAATGTCTCGTCTATCTCGCCATATTCATCCGCTATATGAAAATGAATCAACCGGCCATCCACTGCCTTTGGTGGAGAACTAGCGGAAGAATCATTTGACTGAAAGGAAACGCAAAAAACCAGTCTGTTATAATAAGCACCCATGAGTCCATGACTACTTAAGTGATACCACATGTTAGTATAATCAGAAAATCTTAGACCAAAACTAACGCATTAATAATATTTAATTCTTTACCATCAATCCAAAAAAAAAAATCAACCCTTTAAAAATATTCATTTGATACTCAATCCAAATCATGTGGCTACTCAGTATATTCCATTTACTTCAATTCAAAATCTCATCACCATCAGCACCCTTTTTAACCTAACTCAAAAGTTATATAACTCAACTCTTATCCACACCATGCTTCGAATATTCGACCAACTTTTATCTTGTTTCAAATGTTTGGTATAATCAAATCATATAGAACCTTAGACAAAAGTACCTTTGTACACTTCTAAGTTCGACTCTATAGAAACGAAACATTAAAGTATTCTCCAAATCCACTGCAACAACCATTTTATGTGTTTTCTATGTTAGACAAGATCGAACAATTGCAATTTATACTTTTTTTGACATTTATCATACATAAATATTACCAAATTTGAAATCGAAAACTCAATCCAATTCCAAATACAGGTCGCAACCATGGATCAAAATTTGTGCGCTTTTTCTGGAAAAAGTACCCAAACGTTTCCATTTTACCTCTGTCAAAATGACACATACATGTAGTTTCTACATTCACTACAACTACAACTTTTATGAATTTTTCGCTAACATTTCCAATTTCTTTGCAACATAGCAAAACGTTTCCAATTTTTGACGTACCGAAACGTACACGAAACAGAAATTTAATCTATTAAATCAAAATAATTCAATATAAATCATGAGTTACCTCTTGTCTAGAAAAGCTCGGAGACTTCGACGACCGGCTCGTTGTCGGCGAACTCGACTCCGACCCAAACGATCCTCCCTCCTCCACCGCCGCCGCCGCCGGGGGCGGCCGCGGTGACGCCTCCACAATCTCCACCACATCCACGTCCCAAACAATCCACTCCCTCGTTGAGCTCCGATGCGGTATATCATGCGTAACCGAGTTCCTCCACGGCGGCAGGCCCCCATTGGCCCTCAAAAACTGCCCATACCTCGTCTTCAGCTTCACCCCTCCCTTCTCCCGTATCGGCTCCCACTCCACCGAGCTATCCAACCGCTTCGGCAACGTCTGCACCACCTTCCGACCAGTCATGCCGAGCAAAAACGGCTGGTTCGACGCGGTCAAATACTTCCCGTAACAGCTTTTAAGACGTATGATCGTGTCGGAGTTCTCAACGAATTCCACGGTCCACTTGGCGGCTTTAGCGGAGCCGTGGCGGTCCTGGACGACGGACTCCTCGTCCTCGTCGGCGGTGAGGTACTTGTCGTGTGGAGACTTGAGGCGTACGGCTTTGGCGTTGAGGAATAAATCCATGGCGGGTGTTCTTGTTGTTGTGTTGAATGATGATGGTAAGGGACTCTGTTATGAGAAAACAGGGGAGGGTGTTATTGTGTATTTATAAAAGGTGTGTGGGGTGAAAAGGAAATCTCGTGGGAGTTGAGGGGGGGAAATGTGAAATGACAGTCAGCGCTAAGCCGCCAACCATGTAAGACATGGACAAAGATTAACTGATTTTATGATGACACGGTTATTGGATTTTTCGAACGCGGTCTTTTTGTGCTGACTAGTTTGACACTCAGGTGGATAAAACGTGTACAACAACTAAGTTATTATGATCTGAATTAAGAAAAATTATTTTACGGATTTGATACATATTAAAGTTTACATATCACAATCATCATATCTCAACTATGTATTGATGTCGGTTGCACCACGTAGCAATAAAACATATGCATGAAATTATTTCTTCTAAATTAAGATGTGTCGTGAAGATAAGACGATTGGAGAAAATTGATTACAACGGTTTAGTAATGTAAATGAAACTAGTAAACATACCTTGTTACGCAGATACGTGTAGAGCTAAATGACAATTGGGAAAAACTTGACTACAACTATATGAGTTTATGAGTAGATAAAACGTTCTACTCAATTTTCTTAAAAAAAAAATTTTGATGGTCAATGTTCTACTCTATATACATACATATAAAAAGGTGTGAATCTTAAGAGATAAAGATAGAAATTTATGTGTTCGATCTGATATGGAAAACCTATATATGTTAGGCAATTATTATAGTAAAAGGAAATGCTTTCACATTTTTCTTGTTTTGGAAGCGAAATTGATTGATAAGTATATTTCCTGTTATTAAATACCAGATGTAGAATATAATTAATTTTTTGGGGTCTTAATGTGGTCCATTACTCACTGAGGATATCCACTCGCATGCTGACATTATTTAGTAATAAAAATAAAGTGTGGCCTGAATCGAACTGAGATGCCATTTATTTTCTTATCTAGTTACTAAAATCACGATGATTTTAATATAAAACCAAATTGGCCCAAAGGTGACATTTTCTGACCTAACTAGGGTAACGTAATTAACTAATACAAATTCACGCTACTATCTTGTACGAAACATTAATGGCCACTAAGGACCATAAGTATAACCACTACTTTATAAAAGGATTTCGTCCACTCATCAGTTATATATCACTTATGGCCACACGGAAATTATACCACATTCAGTTATTTAAATTGCGTGTGCCCTTACTCCTAAAAAGCAATAATACATTTGCTTTTCTTTTCAATCCACTAATCTTTTTCGGACCTTCATATAGTTTATGCTACAAAGAGTTACATAGAGAGAAAACGAAAATACCATTTTTATTATCTTTCTAGTCGAAAGCTGACAGTTTTCAGTAATTTGAGGCCTTGTGAATCAACTTTAGTTCACATTATAATGGTGTATGATATAAGTTATTTTTATGATGAATTGTTTCTAAATAATGCTAACTTGTTTGTTTCTATTGCAAGGCGAAGAACATAAGGATAGAAGTATAACAAGTCTTTTTGAATGTGATGAAATCAAATACTTATAACCGAATGCCTTATATAGCTAGCTATATTTTCGGTCTACCAAAGGGCATTACAGTCATAAAAAAACTTAAATAATATTATGAAGTTCAACGAAAATAAAATATCCTCATATATGACCGAGTCAAAAGTCAGTAATAGTAGAACAAAAATGAGAAGCAAGCAAACATAAACACTTCTAGTTAAAATCAGCAGTACACAATTAAGTTGAGTTGCTTGATTTAAAAATGATTGTTTAATTATACTAGAATTTATATGGTTTACTTTTCTCCAACGTTTATTATTTTTTCGTCAACTCGCCCTAAGCTTCATCACTTAATTTTTTATATGCTCACAACAAGCTATATCGAGTTATTTTTCCTTCTTCAGCAAATTAAATATTTCTATTTCAATCAGGCTGTTATCATCTTTCACACACACACACAGATATATATATATATATATATATATATATATATATATATATCTATAAAAAGAATAACAAGTATTATATGTATATTTCTAACTAGACCAATTCAAATCTTCTATGTAATATAGTGCCATTACTATTATGCATGGTTGACTATACGAATTTAGAGGGTAACTATTTGATAAATTAAGATAAACATTTCCTACATATATGATCATCACGATTCACAAGCATGTATCATACATTTAGGGTATATTTGAGATTTAAATACATGAATCATTTAAGTTTTTTGGTCAGAACGTGAATTATTTACGCAAAGATAGCCTTTTTAATCTTTAATTCTTTATTATGTGGTGTGCACCCGTGCGTGCATCTGTCACATGACAATTAAGTACATTAATCAGACATTTGTTGTTGAACAACCCAAGAAATATTTTCTGTGATGTTGTACAAGTTCATCAACAGACTATTTTGTATCGTTTCACGCTGATATTATATATATATATATAAATCTTATCATCGAACTTCTCATCATTTTTAATTTCTGTCGAGAATAGAATACTAATACCCGTCAATTGTAGTACCTTGTGCATATATAAACTTTGATTGAAACGTACTGCAATTTGCAAGTCTTTAATTTCATTATATTAACGCGAATCGAAAATGACAATCCCATGCCATAATTCTTTCGTGTGAAACTTACCAATATGGTCATTGTACTATAAGCTAAGTAACACCATATATAATTCAGTATTAGTTCCAATTAAAATAGTATATATTAAATTTCATTTAATAGTCATATATCTTGAATTAGTAATCGTACCTCAATAATTACTTAGCAATTTAAATTAATTATTCCATATCTAAAAAGTCTTTAACAAGTAAACAAATAAAAAACGCACCTTCTTCCACGACCACCTAGGCGACGGCGAGGCGGACCAACCCGACCGGACCGAGACCGGCGACCCGAACTCAAAATCCAAACCGGAAATCTCATCCGAAACCGACGAAAAACTCGACACCATCGTCAAATAATCCGACGTGGCCTCGTCCTCCGAGACCTCCACGGTCTCCACGTCCCACATCACCCAACCATGCGTCGCACTAGATTGCGTACCATCGTGCGTAACCGTGTTCCGCCACGGTGGTGTTCCGCCGTTGGCTCTCAAATAGGTCCCACCGTAAGCTTTTAGTTTCACTTGGAACCCGTCCCTTATTGGTTGCCACTCGATTGTTGTATCTTTTGTGAAGTTTTTATCGGGTGTGGTTTGTAGGACCTTGCGACCCGTCATGCCTAATAATAAGGGCTCGTTGGATGCCGTGAGGTACTTGTTGTGGCAGCTTTTGAGACGAACGACGCCGTTTTTGTCATCAACGAGTTCGACTAGCCACCGCGCTTTCCTGGCGTCCCCGTTGCGGCTCTGGCGGGTGGAGGTTTGATCGTCATCGGCGACTAAGTATTTGTTTAAGTGTGTTTTGAGTTTTACGGCTTTTGTTTTTGTGAAGAATTCCATTGTGCGGTTTAATTCGTTTGTGAGAATTTGGAAGTGAAATATATGAAAGAGGAAGATTTGGAATTTTGATTAAATTAATGAGTGATGATGCATGTAAGAAAATGTAATTTTGGATTTTAAGTGAGGTGAAAAGAGAGTGTTTGTTTTTGGTTTTTGGAATGTAGAAATAAGTGAAGGTAAGAAGAATATGACTGTGTGAATATGAAGGGTCAAGTCATTAACTTTCTAGTATATGTTTTGTGTCTTCAAGCGTAAGGAATTAAAAATTGGGGTGAGTATGCAATAGAAAAAGGAAATAAAATATGTGACGGGTTGAAGTCTTGTATATGAAACTTCGAGGTAGTGTCGTGTTGGAACTAAGGAAGAAATATTGGGTTCTAATTTGACGTGTGGAGGGGGAGAGCATGCTTGATTTTTCTTGGAGTGAATTGAGTGAAAATGATGTATTTTCGATTTATGCGGTAAATAACTAAATACCATTAATTAAGTTTACTATGTACGTGCATTGATTAGAATTTGATTTACTTAGTAATATGTCATGTAGGAATTGATAACTTGAATTGCAATATTAATTCATGCTTCTAAAAAAACTTATTGAGAAACAACATTTAAAAAAAAAAGAATTAGTAATTATCATGTTATTTTGAAAACTGCGAGAAAAATTAGTATTCTAAAGTGGGAACAACATAGGCAGAAACAACGCGCGAACATGATTGAGAAATTAAATAGATATCCTTTAATAGAATTGATGTCAAATATATATATATATATATATATATATATCTTTGGTTATACTGGCTATTTATGGTCAGATATATTTCATCAGGTAAAATGGGGATTGAATATAACTCTTTAAATAAATAAATAAATTGAGTGTAAGCTACATTTTGAAGCGCAAAGGGTGTGACATTTGCTTTCGTGTGTAAGCCCCACATATTGAGTTTCAAAAATCACATCATTTTTGAATAATAATAAAAAAAAAGAGTTTTTAACAAAATAACACCATATTTAATGTGCAAAAGAAGCGCATTAACCCGTGGTAAAAAAATAATAGGCATATTATATTTCCCTAATTTTAAAATGGTACAAAATGACGTCCCTTATGTAAGGAGGTGGCACACGTTTATCAAAAGTTAATCTATGGACCTAAGTTTTCTTGAAGTTAGGTCTACATCGATCTATAAGACCATCGATCTTAAACACACATCATCTCAAGTCGAGTTGTAGAACTGATCGACCTATGCTTTTAGGCCAACGTCGACCTATAGGGACTTGCAACTCATTCGTTGTTATAGCCGAGGTCTACTTAAACATGGATTACATGCTTGACCTATGAGGATTCACGAATTAGCCCAATCCAACATTCTGTTGACAGGTGTGCGACCTCAATCCCCAAAGAGAACTATAGATATCCCATCGTATTATAAGAAATGTACATCACTAATTGCTAATTTCACGCGCACACTGGACTTCTTTTGTACTGGCCTTCATTTTTTTATAAGTTAAGCATTTGGTCAGGATTGGCGCAGGACTCACAAACATCAAGTGCTTATAAGTTACTTTGAAATGCATGTAAATTCAGAAAAGCTAGACCCACTCTGCGAACTAGCCATGTGGACCGTGATTTTGTCTGAATTGAATTATTTGAGTCCACTACATGTGGGGCGGTGGCAAAGTGGAGGACAACACGTCATGGTGTAGGTCCCCCCACTTTTGTGAAGCCTAACATGGCCTTTGGTGGCAAAGCCATTATTTGTAAAATAATGGAGCTTGGGAGTTGTGGAATTAAATTCCACACGGTTTCTCCCTTTGTGAATTGCCTATAAATAGGCATTTCTTGTGCTGAAGATATCATCCCACAATTCAGAGTTCTTTTGTAGTATAACTCTTATATTTCATCTTGTAATATTTCTATATTTGTGTGAGGTGTATTCGGGGAATGTTACGGGTATAAAGGCTCTGTGGGGATTGTTGGGTTGAGCGAGAAATTGTGTAGTTGTAACAATTTTCTACATAGTGTATTTTCGTTCGGGCCCCGTGGTTTTTCTCCGGTTTTGGAGTTTCCACGTAAAATCCTTGTGTTGTTACGATCGTCATATTTTATTCGTATTTGCTTCGTATATCCACGAAGGGCAAATTCTGGAGGTGCGTACTTGTCGACTCAAATACCTAACAAGTGGTATCAGAGCCCGGGTACTGCTGAAGGTGGAGCTTTTGTTGGGGTGGAGCTCTGGTGTGATAGTAGTGTGAATACTCGCTGATAAAGGCGGTTCTGTCAAATGTAATTGGTTATTAAGGGGGACCGTTGTGACCCCACCAATTACCTGGGAACCTTGAAATCCTGTCTGGAAAGACGAGCTATCTCTTTTCGGGGGTTTACTTTGTGCTATTCGGATCTACTTGAAATTCACCAACGCTCACTGGTGCAATGTCGGGAAGTAAGGGTACGAGTGCGGTGAGATTTGACGTTGGAAAATTTGACGGAAAAATCAACTTTGGCTTGTGGCAAGATCAAGTGAGGGATGTGTTGATTCAGTCAGAGTTACACAAGGCTTTAAAAGGGAGGGTTGCTAAAGGTAGCGGCCCTACTAGCTCGAGTTCCGAAGCAGCTGGTATAAAAGCTGTGGTGGACGATGATGACTGGGAGGATCTAGATTTGCGAGCTGCGAGCGCAATTCGTTTGTGTCTGGCCAAAAATATTCTTGCGAACGTGCATGGAATTTCTTCGGCTAAGGGACTCTGGAAAAAATTAGAGGAGTTGTACCAGGCGAAGGGCGTATCGAATCGCGTGTACCTAAAAGAGCAATTTCACACACTGCGAATGGCAGAGGGTGCGAGTATCTCAGATCATCTGAGTGTTCTGAACGGAATCGTTGCTGAGCTTGAATCCATTAGAGTTGCAATTGATGAGGAGGATCAAGCCTTGAGACTCATCTGGTCTCTTCCAAGTTCGTACGAGCACATGAAACCGATATTGATTCATGGGAAAGAGAAAATCAATCTCTCTGAAGTTACGGGCAAGCTTCTGTCTGAAGAGAGGAGGCTTAGTGAGGGTAACGGTTCACATGTAAACAATGCATTGGTGACTTACGATGGAAGGAAGACAAACTCTGGGAGGAAAGTGTGTTGGCGGTGTGGACAATCTGGCCACGTTAGAAGAAATTGTCCAACAAGGGGAGCCGATTCGGCAAATGGCTCCGAGGCATGAAAAGGAAACACTGGAGGAGATACTAACATTGCTTATTGCAGCTGAAGTTCTGTAAGCGGCATGCTCGTCCTGATGGTATGAGACCCTAAAAGTTGCCATGAGACAGGACGTTAATGTTAGTGGGTCTAGTGTGCACACGGGCATTGCTTTTGGCATTAATACAAGGTGTGGTATATTCATGTCGGCGGGCTGATGACTTCTGGATGAGCCAAAAGGGGAAGTTGCACCATCCTATCAGCATGTTAATGTTCGACATAGGCCGAGAAGGGAAATTCTCGGAATTGGTTTATTCTGAGTGGTTATGCTTGATGGTGGAGCATGGTACTTCTAAAAGTACGACTGCGGTTGCAGTGATAGCGGGAGCTATGGAGATCTTCTGAGGCGGAGTGGGTGTGCGATTGCCCAATGCCGGAATGGAGATGATTTTGAAAACATGATTAGTCACTAATAATCACATCTTCAAGGTGGAGATTGTGGGGCGGTGGCAAAGTGGGGGACAACACTTCATGGTGTAGGTCCCCCCACTTTTGTGAAGCCTAACATGGCATTTGGTGGCAAAGCCATTATTTGTGAAATAATGGAGCTTGGGAGTTGTGGAATTAAATTCCACACGGTTTCTCCCTTTGTGAATTGCCTATAAATAGGCATTTCTTGTGCTCAAGATATCATCCCACAATTCAGAGTTCTTTTGTAGTATAACTCTTATATTTTCTCTTGTAATATTTCTATATTTGTGTGAGGTGTATTCGGGGAATGTTACCGGTATAAAGGTTCTGTGAGGATTGTTGGGTTGAGCGAGAAATTGTATAGTTGTAACAATTTTCTACATAGTGTATTTTCGTTTGAGCCCCGTGGTTTTTCTCCGGTTTTGGAGTTTCCACGTAAAATCCTTGTGTTGTTACGATCGTCATATTTTATTCGTATTTGCTTCGTATATCCACGATGAGCAAATCCTGGAGGTGCGTATTTGTCGACTCAAATACCTAACACTACAAAGTTACTACAATTTACAATTGTTCACATAATTTATGACTCATGTTAGAGAAGTGGCTAAATTAGTTTATCTTCGATATGGTGGTCATATGGTGCGATTGCCACTTTCATCTAGTGCACCTGCACATTAAAAAGATACAGAAGCTGAAGGCAATCATATGCAAATACTATATATATTTGCAAATGCTGAAAGCTATCATTTGTGGATGGAAAAGAGTTCACTTCTAGAATATCTAATTAGTTTCTTTCGGTATGGTCTGATTCCAATTTAAAAAATTTGCCGAAGTATTTATGAAGAAATGTGTTTCAGTTAAATAGTTAATAGTTAATAGTTAATAGTTAAATGCAAATTTAGTTTTAAGTTATATAAATTTTCTAATGTAGTTATATTCCTCCACACAACCACACTATATATGATAATAGATATATAAAAGAAAAAGAAATTAGCACCTGGTATTGTTTTGATTTGTGATTTTATTTAGAAAAGAAAAACATCTTGATCTGTTACATTCATGTTGAGAAACATAAATGAAGTTACGTGAGGCAAGAGGTAAGCGAGTACAGTGTGACAATAGTACTTGAGCGTGGGCTGTTGCAAATATTTCATCTAGAAGCCCTTTGATCTGTCGTGGACTAACAAATTTCAACAATTACACGGTTGCTCAAAAACGTTAGCTGCCACGTGGTTGCCCTTCACTCTGTCCATTTTGTATGAGCAAGCTTGGTTTACATTATGATAAGAAGGAAATAGGAATATTGTTGGTTCTTTATTATAAAAAATCAGCATTCAAATGTGTATAATAATTTCTGAGTACAATGAAAAAATCGAGCTTGTTCTACAGAAATTAAAGTCTTGCTTGTGAGGGTGAAGCGTGCGACACGGCTTGACCGTCAGACTAGAGAAATTTCATGGGTATTCACAAACTTATGTTTCAAGTCCGATAAAGTTTACTTTGTTTCTTGTAAAGTTTGTGGTGTGATGGGGATATCTTATGAATGAAACAATACCAATATTGGATCGGCCCAAGAAAAAATCCTACTAAAATAGTATATCAAACAGTAGAAATTTGATGTTAATCGAGCATCAAACGACCTCGATTCGATCTAAATGATCGATCGAACCGTCCCAATTCGATGCGCATCTCCCAACTGCCACAGGAGCCCAAGGGACGGGGTCTATAAATACTCGGTCTCTTAGCCTGAAGATTCATTGAACACTCATCACATTCTCACATAAATCGAATCCACCGATTCGATACACTTTTGGTTCGATACACTTCAAAGTTCGATCCACCACCCAATTCGATACAGGACCTGATTCGAGCCAAAGCAACATCGAGCCAAGCTTATTAAATACACATCAACTTCGACATAGAGCAACATCGAGCCAAGCTCATTCGATACACATCATATTTGACATAGAGCAACATCGAGCTAAGCTCATTCGATACACATTATATTTGACATAGAGCAACATCGAGCCAAGCTCATTCGATACACATCAACTTCGACATAGAGCAACGTCGAACCACTACGATTCGAGATTCGTGGATCGAATGCCACAGATTCGACCTATCTTGGATCGAACAACACAGATTCGACCCAACATGATAGTTAGAGATAAATGAAATACGTAGACAACTTGGTTTTCTCCCAAGTTCAGCTCGAAATCAATGACACACGATCCCTCATGCCGTGATGCTCGGAGTGCCGGCGTGTAAAGAACAAAGTTGATTCTAACGCAACAATGAAACAGTCTGTTAAAGAGTGTCTATTCAACTTGCCAAGTCAACAGACGAAAACACTCCAAAACATGGCGTATGAGTACTATTTGTTAACTATGACACGAGATAGTGAATATTGTTTGATACCACAAACAATCCTTTGTGTCATATATGACATTAGGGTTCGTCATACGACTATGTCCATTGGCTAGAGAACAATGCGAAACCAGTCAACCTAACACATTAAACAAATATGATGGACCCCTTTAACCTAACATCATACAATTTTGGAATTTGACAGACGATTAACTATACAATTTATCAAAGTTATAACAATTTATGCTTTGCGAGAATCTAGAGAGTGGAGTTGTCCGCCACTAGAGGTTTGTATGAATTCAAAGACCCATCCTACTGCCCTCGTATCTAACATTTTTAAAACGATCACTTACTTAGGAGGTCAATGCATTATTGCTTTCACTTGAAAATAGGGATGTCGACGCTTAAAGAACCTCGTTCAAAGGTCTTCAATGGTTTTTCTACAATAGCCCGTGGAAAACAACATTCGACACGCACACAAGTCGAGCCTATATCTACGCACTAAAATAGGTGCGTATGAGAAACTCACTTACTCATATAGTTTGTACATCAAATACGTTTTAGAGGACAACGCTTCACCCTCACAAGCAACATGGAGCCAAGCTTATTCGATACACATCAACTTCGACATAGAGCAACATCGAGCCAAGCTCATTCGATACACATCATATTTGACATAGAGCAACATCGAGCTAAGCTCATTCGATACACATCATATTTGACATAGAGCAACATCGAGCCAAGCTCATTCGATACACATCAACTTCGACATAGAGCAACGTCGAACCACTACGATTCGAGATTCGTGGATCGAATGCCGCAGATTCGACCTATCTTGGATCGAACAACACAAATTCGACCTAACATGGATATTTAGAGATAAATGAACTACGTTCGACTTAATTTCCTCAATGAGATACGTAGACAACTTGGTTTTCTCCCAAGTTCAGTCTGAAATCAATGACACCCGATCCCTCGCGCCGTGATGCTCGGAGTACCGACGTGTAAAGAACAAAGTTGATTCTAATGCAACAATGAATCAGTCTGTTGAAGAGTGTCTCTTCAACTTGCCAAGTCAGCAGACGAAAATACTCCAAAACATGGCATATGAATACTATTTGTTAACTATGACACGAGATAATGAATATTGTTTGATACCACAAACAATCCTTTGTGTCATATATGACATTAGAGTTTGTCATACGACTATGTCCGTTTACTAGAGAACAATGCGAAAACCAGTCAACCTAACATATTAAACAAATATGATGAACCCCTTTGACCTAACATCATACAGTTTTGGAATTTGACAGACGATTAACTATACAATTTATCAAAGTTATAACAATTTATGCTTTGCGAGAATCTAGAGAGTGGAGTTGTCCGCCACTAGAGGTTTGTATGAATTCAAAGACCCATCTTATTGCCCTCGTATATAACATTTTTAAGACGATCACTCACTTAGGAGGTCAATGCATTATTGCTTTCACTTGAAAATAGGGATGCCGACGCTTACAGAACCTCATTCAAAGGTCTTCAATGGTTTTTCTACAATAGCCCGTGGCAAACAACATTCGACACGCACACAAGTCGAGCCTATATCTATGCACTAAAATAGGTGCGTATGAGAAACTCACTTACTCATATAGTTTGTGCATCAAATACGTTTTAGAGGACAACGCTTGAGGTCGTACAAAGAGCACCAGAACTTTAAGTGGTACTTATATTTGTATCTTCGTATTGTGGATTTGTACGTGTCATCAATATCTATAGTATATATGCAACTCTAGGACAACACAAGTGAGTTGTGACATGTTATTGAGATTCCTGCCACTACTCAACGGATGTTTTGCCTTTTATGTTTGTAGATGATGATATCTCTTCATTTGCGGAATAAATATTACTTAAACTGCAAGTACGGTTTATCTGTTCGGATTTGGCATTGATCTTTATAATTTTGCTTATATTTCATTTAAATCCAAAAAATGTAATAAATTCACCGTATACGATATTGCAAATAAGATTAAAAATGGCCTGTCTTGTTGTCGATGGTCCCCAATCAAAACCAATGTGATGTTGGCCCGGGATTGAAATAGAGATATAGACAGCTTCAGGTCCTCAGCTATTTAAGATGTGTCCATTTAGGCCCAATTTACAACTATACTGTCTGGTGTCTGCATCGAAAATAAATAACAATAATAATAATAATAATAATAATAACAATAATAATAATAATAATAGTGCACCACATCTAGCTAATGACTTCAGAACTGCAAATCTGACCCCAATAAAATTATTATTCATTTATGTAAAATTATTTAGTAAAATTGCATAGTTATGCACGATCTATTACAGATTACTACAGCTTCTAGCACGTGGACGAAACAGCAAAACAAAAAAGAAAAGCTTCTACGTTCTTACATGATAATAATGGAGAAATCAAAACTCGAAAAGACACTCATAATTCGGTGGCAAGTGCATATGGGTTTTTGGAGCTCTCAATGATAGAGCTGATGACTCTTTAATATTAAACCGACAAAATCAAACACTAATCAATAAAAATCGATACATAGGATCCAATTAAATAACAAGTTAAAGATAACCAGAGTCAGTCCAATTAAGACCCGCACACTCGCCAAGTTAAGGAAAATAGTGCAAAGTGTAAAAAGCAAGCAAGCAATGATAACACGATTCTTTTTGAAAAGATCAAAATTGTGATATTTACAACCACACCTCTTACTTCTAAGATTTAAATGATGACAATCAAATAAATCAATTATGTATTTTTACTTCTAAGATTTTTGAAAAGACCATAATTATGTATTTTTACTTCTAAGATTTAAATGATGACAATCAAATAAATCAATTCATTCTGATATTAGAATCTTTTGATTTAGCTAAATGAAATATATTATGCAAACTACATTCAAATGTAAGAAGTAAGAACACCTCTTACTACATAACATTACACCCCTTAGCTTTCAGAAACGATTCATTTGGTTTAAAAAGTATTCTCCACACCAACATAAGACCTGATTTCTATAAAGAGCAACTTGATTCTACGGGTTGACCAACTTGATTCTACGGGTTGACCGACCTTATGTCAAGTATTTACTCTAACGTATGTTGGTAAACCATTGTAATTCTCTAAAACTTCATGGCAAATCTCCATAATAACCAAAATCTAAAAGGGTTCATCCAAAATGAAAAAAAAAAGAAAAGAAAAGTTAGCCGCTCAAAATGACTCTTTCTTTCAAACTTCCACTCCCATTTGGTCTCCTCCCACACACCCTTCAACTCCATGTCTTTTTTTGAGGTTTTTGTCTTAACCCCCACGTGAGCTTCCCCACCTTTCGCTCCCCTCGAGACCCACCCCACCCCACCACCCCAGCCCTACCCCACCCCCACCAATCAACCTTAGTACTCCACCCAAACTAGATCAAGATTTAGATCTTTACTCCTCCCACTCATCACTCCACTCCCCATTTTTACCTCCCTTACCACCATGCCACCACCACCACCACCCAAGTTACTATTACTCTCTTTAGTATCACTAACATTATTCTTCACAACGTCATCACACAATTGCACTTACTCATCAAACACCAGAATCTCATCATGCCCGCCATTCTCATCAACCTCACCACCACCATTCCCATTCTCATTCCTCCCCAACTGCGGCCACCCCGCCTTCCAAATACGCTGCGGTTCCCCCGCACGTGTCGCCACAATCTCGATCAACAACCAAACCTTTACTCTCCTCCAGTACCAACCTAACTCCACCACCCTTACACTCACCCCTACCACCCCTGCTACTAATCACTCCACCCCACACAACTGCTCCTCGCCACTCACTATCGCAACACTCACCACACCAATCTCCCTCTCCAACTCACCCTTTCGTGTATCCGATTCCTCGTGCTCCCGCCTCTCGGTGCTCAAACCGTGCCCCCCGCCTAGTTTGCCGAATTGCAGCCATTGTTCTTGGGAATGCAAGCTGATCAAGAACCCACATCACCTTATACACGGATGCGCCTCCACGGGCCACCGTGAGGACTCTCAACCGGAATGCCAACGAGACGTTCTTGGAGTGTTGGATAGTATCTTGCGGATTGGGTTCGAGGTGGAGTGGGATGAAGGGGATGATAGTTACTTTTCTAGTTGCAGGTCTTGTAGAGCTGGTGGTGGTGTTTGTGGGTTCAACTCGTCGGAGTTTGGTGAACCGTTCTTGTGTTTTGTGTCGGAGGAGGAGGCGAGGGTTCGACAGGAGAGTCCGAATAGAGTCGCGCTCTTGTCGATAATGGTGCTGTTTTTGTGTGTCTTGATTGTGTTGTCGATAGGGATTTTTGTGTTTCGGTATAAGAGGAAGGTGTTGATGGAATCGGAGGAAGATCCCACGATTATTTTCTTGAGGAGGCATCGTTCGGCTAGCTTGCTTCCTCCGGTGTTCCCTTACGAAGAGCTTGATTTGTCGACCAATGGCTTTGATCCTAAACGAAAAATTGGTGACGGGGGATTCGGTTCGGTGTTTTTAGGCCAGCTCCACGATGGTAGAATTGTGGCCGTTAAGCATCTTCACAAGCAGAGCTCCACCGCGACAGCAGGGGAGAAAGGGTTCTCGACGAAGTCGTTTTGTAATGAAATCTTGATCTTGTCGTCCATTGAGCATCCGAATTTGGTGAAGCTTCATGGGTATTGTAGTGATCCGAGAGGGTTACTATTGGTCTACGATTACGTGCCTAATGGTACTCTAGCTGATCATCTCCATGGAAAGAAGAGTCTTTACCGAAAAGGGGCGTTAACGTGGAACACGCGTGTTGACATCGCGCTCCAAACAGCAATGGCGATGGAGTACTTGCATTTCGCGGTTGTGCCGCCTGTAGTCCATAGAGACATTACTTCAGCAAATATTTTCGTAGAGAAGGATATGAGGGTGAAGGTGGGGGATTTTGGATTGTCGAGGCTTTTAGTATGCTCGGAAACAGCAACTGCCATTAGCAATTCGTCCGAAGGTGTGTGGACGGGTCCCCAAGGAACACCGGGGTACTTGGATCCTGATTACCATAGGTCGTTCAGGTTGAACGAGAAGAGTGATATCTACAGTTTTGGAGTTGTGTTGCTGGAACTGATCACGAGAATGAGAGCCGTCGATCAGAAACGGGAGAAGAGGGAGATGACGTTGGTTGATTTGGTCGTGCCGAGGATTCAAATGGGGCTGTTGCATCAAGTTGTGGATCCTGTTTTAGTAGTAGACGTGGAGGCGATGGAAGGGGTTGGCGCGGTCGCAGAGCTTGCCTTTCGTTGCGTGGCGGCGGATAAAGATGATAGGCCGGACGCGAGGGAGGTGGTGGAGGAGCTGAGGAGAATAAAAGGCTTGCGGCGCGGAGGTGGTGGTGGAGGAATGTTGAGGAGTTCCAATTCCAGCAATGTGGTGGTTCCTGATGTTGTTGTTGGAGGGCTAGTGATTTGAATTTGATTGGCTGGTCAATGTGATAATCAAACTGGTGGGGTGTACACATGTGGGGAATTTTGACTGGAAAAAAGGTGTCAGGTGTTTAGTTTGGTACTCTGGGTAAATAGAATGTTGAAAGGGATCTAATGGGTTTCATTTTTTATGGTCTTTGAATTAAAGTTATTTCAATTATCAAAAAAAGAAAAGAAAAAGAACTAAAGTTATTTCATTTCCAACTGGACTACTGGAATATCTACTGTAAATTTAGTTCTTTCCTGAGTTTTTCCTTTGATTTCTTTTTGTATGTTAAAGAGGGTCCACCAATTATCATCTTAGGAAAAATAATAACAATGCATAATAACCATTTCTCGATTTGTGCGTATCATCTTTGCACATGACTATGCTAATCTTCTCTGTATCATCTTTGCACATGACAATGCATAAAGACCTTGTCAAAAGGCATCAATGAACAATCTATTCAGGCACCGAAGTCTTGTGAATAGTGCACTTCAAATATAGGTTCTATTAAAGAACATTTAACACAACAAATTGACCTATGCCATTGTTCTATAAGAATAATTTACAACTATAGTGTAAATGGGGAGACTGAGGGATTTGTCAATTAAGGAAAACACAATGAGATTTCAGAAAACTGAGGTTTACTAGAGGTAAACCAATATTTCAAGTTTGAAACTAAAAGCTTTCAACATTATTATATTAACAGAAGTATGCTATATTGGATTTGAAAAACAGATGAAAAGAGAGAAATCTTCTATTTGTGATACAAGATATTTCATTGCTCTATGGATGTTACTTGAGCAAAATATCTGGCTTCCAACTCCGCCGCTCTCTTGCCACAGCTTGCAGTTTCTTCCTGTCCCATGATCGAGTGGGCTTTCTCCTGTATTGTCGATTCAAACACGTGCTTTAGTAAGGTGAACTAGAAAAAAGTAACTGAAATTGCAAGTAATAATTGGTAAAATGCTAAAAAAAAGACGCATACAAGGAGTCTCCATAAGAATGGTGCACCTTCTCGCTTCTTCAACTGTTTTTCAATAGCTTGGATAGCTGCAATGGTCGAAATCATGGTCATATAAACTACGCTACCGTCCAGGATCGTTAAGTGAGAGTTAGGGGTTGTACCTTCACGGGTGTCGCCAGTATTTAGCAGCAAAGTAATATGTACTTCAGTGAAAACATCAAGTTGTTCATCTGATGCACCAATTATCTAGCACAGTAGAACAAAATACGCTTTTTAACTGCAAAGCAAAGTGAGAATATCAAATGTTTAAGGCTTATTTCATTGATACCTTATAGTTAACGGCATCAAAGTCTTGTCCGAAACACTCCAATGCCCGTACGTCGTCACCCTTCCCATAATTATAGAGACCCTCTGCAAGCTACAATAAATAGTATATTACAGAAATTCCAAAAAAACAAAAAATTAACACTGAAGCCATTTTCCTAGCAGTTTCGGAGATTTCAGGAATGTTACTAAAGATGACACAAAGAATTTTCCCTTTCACGCATAATATTATCAAGGAAAACGCTCTCACGTGTTTCATTATGGTTTCTCATAGTTGTCTCAGTTCAAAAAAAGGAAAACGATTGAAATAACTTCTTAACAGCTTGAAAAGATACTGCATGAAGCGAAGCAGGGTGGACAAGGAAAGTGACTGGGCAAGTGCGGCCATTCCCGCATCGAGCAACTAAAGTTAAGAGTTTCATGTATCTGAAAGAAAGTGATTTTCCAACCCAATTATTTATATCGAACTTTCCCAACAAAGACCAGGTTCTGTTGCATGGAATAACGTTTATCAACACTTCAGCATCAATCAATTAGAGGAACAAAGTAGAACAGTACAAACGAACCAAATATCCTCTCTGCATCAGTTCTTGCTTCTTCTTGGTCATCCTAGAAATCCTACAGGAAAAAGAGGCTTTTAAAATGTAAGTATAAACTGCTATGAATCCAAAACCATGGGAAAGGACAAGAATAGCTATTCACCTGGATTTCAAGCCCTCGAGTAGATCTTCTGCTTCGGAGAATTTGCTCGTATATGATAAAGCCCAAAGTATTAAGATATCAAGGTGCCACTCCAGAAACCAAAATGCCTGAGGTTTGTAATCCATATATAAAACAACAAGAGCATTTATATGTACTGAAGGAAATACACGAGGGAAACAATGAAGAGCAAAAATCATTTCATGTACTCATGTATAATAGAAAAGGGATGAATTTAATTTTCATAGAAACAAAAAATGGAAATAGCAGCAGGTTGCCACTCACCTGATCTGTCAGACAATCAGCTAAAATCT
The DNA here is from genome assembly GCA_948329865.1 of Linaria vulgaris. Lineage (NCBI taxonomy): Eukaryota > Viridiplantae > Streptophyta > Magnoliopsida > Lamiales > Plantaginaceae > Linaria > Linaria vulgaris. The sequence continues at coordinate 103,405,300 of OX415254.1, read as the reverse complement.
TTATACGGTCCTCAAACACATCATGAGCACCTCGAACACACACGCGCAACAACAAACCTATTGCATTTAAGTATACCTGCGCGCATTAAAAGTACAGAGTCAACATATTTTATTCGATGGTAAAAGAAGCCATTTTTCGAGAAAACAATTGTGCTAGACCTCTGCTGGCACAGCATCACTTCTATCAAGTTCTTTGCAGATGCACTCATCGTATTTTTCCCGTACTTTTTCCATTGGAGCATGGCCTTCCAAATAACATAGAGCAACATGCCACCAGTTGTGTGTATTCCTAATAACGAGTTTTGTTCAGCACAATAACCTTAACAGGATAATTTAGTCGCAAATTATGGATGGATTTTATATGTGTATTACATACATAAAAGATGACAAAGAACTCCATGATTTTGAACAATCTTCCATGAACTGCACCGCCTCCTTGAAACGACATTCGAATTGGTACACATGGCATAGCTGCATTTCGATCAGGAAACCATTAAAGACTGTAAATGCTATAAGTAAATAGATAGCTCAAAGTGATTGTTATTTTTCTGGGTAATTATAATGCTGAGCTATTAATGGTCACATTCTGTATGTACAAAAACTAAATGTCGTCATGTTGAGAACCAAAAATGATGACACGGTGTAAGGCTAGATAGTAGAATACCGCTCATGGTAAGAGAAGATCATCTTAAATGAAGCAGGAAATATCAAATCTAATGAAAATTACTTCCGGTCTTACGAAAAATGATGAGTAGATAGTAAAGAAAAAAATTCAGAAGATCGGGCCAAGCTCACAGCATGTTGTGACCAAGGATCAGACTCGTTGATCTCAAATCCCTTCTTTCCAGCTTTCTCTGCATCTTCGATTCGACCAAGCTCTAGTAAAGGGAATGCAAGCATTCCATATATATAGTCCTCATGGTCATTCATAGGTAGAACCTGTTGATCAAACACCATAGATTATATCATCTGAATAAGGATACAACTACTGTTCGAGGTAAAATAAATGTTATTTTTTCTATACAACCTCTAATTGATAAACGTGTACTAGAAAATCAATACTTGTATTAATTTGCTAAAAGATTCGCTTAGCGATGACAAGAAGCACCTGCTCTACAAGTTTCAAAGATAAATCGGGCCGTCCCATGTAAAAGCATAGCACTTGAGCCCTCTTCAAGGATACCAGATCTTTTGGGAAATCTTTTAACAACTGTAACCAAGGCAACAAAAAGAAGCTTAGATTCGTCCTAAAAGTTCTAGAGTAATGGCATATTCACACGTATGATGCAACAGTTATTACCATAGATATCATTAATATCAAAAAAGAAAATGTAGATAGCAGAAAATTTAAATGATGAATATTGATTTGTCCAAGGCTCCATTTCTCTATGCACACTTCCCGTACATTCTAATCGGATCCACATTCAGATACCTCCATGATACTTAAAAACAAGTCACATGTGAAAAACATGGAATGTACGCCTGTTGCAAGGAGAAGAAAACTTCTGCTCTGCAAAATCTTGCCGCGTCTGATAATACGAGCTCCAATAAGAAAACTTACTCAATCAAAATGACTAGAAACAGAGAATTTTATTGCTCGATTGGACGCCTTTCCTATATAAGGTTGAGCTAACGTGTTTGGTTATTGTCATTGTAATCGAGTGAATTACCACATCATACGGAAAAACGTGTCTCACGCATACCATTTAGGTGTTTCTTGTTCTAATGCAAGAACGCTCCATTAGCAACAAACGGAATTCCACATATTCGATTAGAAGATACAATCTCTCAGACATAAAAAAAAAACATTTTGACAATGAATTTAAACAAACAACCAAACAAAACCGAGACATTACCTTGGAGTGCAGCTCGACTGCGAAATCATCATCCCTATCCGGTGAAATTAAATATATCAGAGCATCAAACACTCTCCTCTCATAAAGACTACCATTTTCCTATCCAAATTAAATCAATAACTATAATCATCATCATCAAAAAGACACAATTTTTTGGCAAAAATAAAAACGAAAACTGCAGAAACCATACGAGATTCGACTTGGCGGCATCGATGAGCGGAGCAGCACGAGATGAATCAGAGGAGCACAAAAAATGGGCTGCCAAAATATTTCCCAATACACACTGTGGATCACTCTTTGGAGCTTCCAATATCACTGACCTTTCTCTTCCATAACTTAGCACCTACACATATATATATATATATATATATATATATATATCAAATTATCAATAAACAACTTATATCAAATTAATAAATTATGTAATAATATTGAAAACTGGGTTCCAACAAAATTAAAAAAGTAATCTTTTTTTTTTTTTTACCTGGTGATAGTAAGAATTGATAGCTGAGATACAATCATCAGAACATGTCCTCACTTCATAACCCCATTTGTCTACTTTCATCTTTCTTTGTATTGTGAATTTGTGATATATGTTTAATGATTATTGAAATGGTGTGCAAGTTTAATTAATGTGAAGTGAGAGTAAGTTGTGGGTGCAGGGTTGATGTGATGTGGCGCATGGTCGTTGTGATTTCAATACTTTGGAATTGAAATGTGAAAAGTTAGTACACGGTGGTACCTAAAACAATAAACATGTTTCAGCACTTAGGAATTTGTCGTTAATCACTATATCCAGATCAAGAAGATTATCTAAAAGACTACAACCAGCTGGGGTAATTGCACTTACGCTCCTCATGTTTGGTGTAATTACGGGAGCCTCTGACGAAGTTAAGAAAATTATGTAGACTCCCTCGCCATTTTATAGTGAAAAACCGTCGAAGTTGTGGGTAGATTATGGAATTTGACAACGTGTTGTGATGTTTTTAAGAACTCGTCTCAAAGCTCGTCCGAGCTTATTTGACTCCAAAATTCTTCGAAACAGCTCTTGGGATTGAGCTATGGCGGGCTTACTTCCATGATTTGGCGTTTGCGCCCGTAGCCTATACAACACTATTCTTAAATGTACTAACAGTTACCCCGAATTCATGGGGATCATCATCCGGTGCTTACGAATTGCTTGGGCACGGTTAGGGGCAATAGGACACGTCCTTTTCGTTTCGAAGATATGTGGACACGTCATCCTGATTGTGAGAAAACTCTTCAGACGACTTGAGATGGTCAGGAAAATATTATGGAGGCAATCGACATGGTCCCGGAGGTCATGGAGTCTTGGAACAAAAACTGTTTTGGCAATATATTCAAGAATAAGCGAATTCTCTTGCGACGCATCGAGGGAGCTAAAACAAATTGGCTTTTGGGCCGAATGACTACCTTGAAGATCTGGAGGTGAAACTTATTTTCGAGTATAATGAAATCCTATGAAGAGAGGAGATTTTTTGGCGTAAAAAATCGAGGATTAAATGGCTCGTCGAAGGGGATAGAAATACGACCTTTTTTCATAGATCCACATTAATTCGTCGGAAGAGGAATCGGGTTCTTATGCTGAAAATTGAGAATATTTGGTGTCGAGACCAAGGGGTCCTCAAGTCGCACGCACACACTTTTTTCCGGAATCTGTTTAGGGGCGAGGCGCAAACGGGTCACGGGTTATCTATATCTCGGTTCCAAGAAAAATTAGGAAGGGAGAGAGTTAACTTTGTTAGGAAAAAAATGACAATGGAGGAACTTAAGAATGTTGTTTGGAAGATGAATCCGAAAAGCCCCCGTCCCGGACGGTATTCAAGCTTTCTTTTTTCAAAAAATTTGGGAATGGATGCGCGAGTCTCTTTTCGAGTTTGTAGAGAAGGCTTTTGAGACAAGGAGCTTCAACCCAAAAGTGTGTGGCGCACACTTATGCCTAATCTCAAAGGTACCCGACACGTCACTTATTTCGCAATTTAGGCCTATATCTCTTTGTAACGTAATTTACAAATTTATTACGAAGTGCGTCACTTTGAGATTGAAGGATTATATGCCTAGAATAATTGCCCCGACGCAATCAAGTTTTATCAAGGGTCGTAGCGCCCAGGATAATATATTCGCCATGCAAGAGATACTCCAATTGCTCCGTGCGAAGAAAGAAAATAAAACAGGTTGTATGATTCTTAAGCTTGATCTTGAGAAAGCGTACAATAAAATCAGTTGGGCGTTTTTGGAGGATACGCTGCATGCCTTTGATTTCCCGAAGAAGATTATTGAGCTTATTCTTTTTTGTATGCGGAACGCGTCTACCAAAGTTCTATGGAATGAGGAATCTTTAGAGGCTTTTGAGCACGGGTGCGGATTACGGCAAGGCGACCCTCTGTCGCCATATTTTTTTGTGCTATGTGTGGAAAGACTCTCTTATCTTATCCATAAAACGGCTATTGAGCGGGGAGTGGGAACCATTAATTCCATGTCGAGGTGGACCGCGTCTAACACATCTTTTTTTTGCGGACGATCTTATACTTATGGGGAAGGGAACGGTGCGGACGGCGAGAAGTATGAAGCGGATCTTGGATGTGTTTTGTAGGGCGTCGAGGCTGAAACTTAATGAGGCGAAGTCAAAAGTATTCTTTTCGAATGACGGAGGGTGGAATATTAAGCGAAGGATTTGCGCGATCTTGGGCATTGCGCGCACCACATCCCTCGGTAAATATTTAGGTGCCAACCTTGTTCATGGGCGAGTAGGACATGATAATTTCAATGAATTATTTGACAAACTGTCGACTCGCTCGACGGGTTGGAAACAGGTTAATCTTTCACTTGCAGGGAGGACGATGCTAGTCCAACTGGTGTAAACGGCAATCCCTATACATATTATGCAATCGAGTTGGCTTCTGGAAAAGGTTTGCGACAACATCGATAAATTCAATCAAGATTTTCTTTGGTCGAATGATCCGAACTCACGTAAAATTCATCTCGTGGGATGGCATTGGGTGCTAAGAAGCAAAAAGGAGGGTGGATTGGGACTGAGATCGACTCGATTTAATAATGAGGCCCTACTCGCAAAAATTGGCTGAAAAATTCTCCAACACGAGGGGAGTATTTGGTCCGATTTAATTGAAGCAAAATATTTGAATGGGAGCCGAATTGATAGGTACGTGATTAAGCCTCACGATAGTATTACTTGGAAGGGTATTATTAAATGTATGTTGCTTATTACCCCTTTTGTTCGTTGGAAGATTGGGGATGGTCATACGATATCTTTTTGGTTCGATAATTGGTTGGGTGAAACGAGATTATGTGATGTTATTGAAACATTTGCTCTGAGGATTTTGGTCTCCGTCTTAGAGATGTTCCCGACGAATTCGGCAATTGGAACCTTGGGATCCTTCACTGTCCGCTGCCGAATGAATGGGAAGCGAAAGTGAATCAAATGCAGATTGTGTTGAAGGACGAGGAGGACAAGCCGATTTGGAGTCCTACAACGGATGGGAAATTTACGTGCAAGAGCGCGTACGAAGAATTATTTAGGAAGTACTCTGTGACACCGAACTCGACTGCGAATATTAATTGGGTATGGAATGCCCCATGTAGCAACAAAATTCGATTTTTATTTGTCTTGCTAGCCAAAATAAAATCGCGACAAATATGCTTCGCAAAGGAAGAAAGTTCACGAACGATGATAGTTGCGCTTGGTGCTGTTCGCACGCGTCTAAAGTTTGGAGAATTATTATTCCCCGCGAGTGATGGAGTGAGTTTTTTCGGAATTGAGGAGAAGTCGTGGTTGAAGAAGAATCTGAAATTCGAGGGAGAGGTGAGTCGGTCAATCCCAACAACTGCCTAGAACATTATTTTTGCGGCCACAATTTGGTGTATTTGGAAAGCAAGAAACACTCGACTTTTCGAGGGGACTTCAATTAAGCCATACGAAACCTTCGAATAAAACAACATTACTGGGACTTCGCTTTTGTGAGAAAGCCGAAGAAGTTGGGACAGGAAATGCGATGGAAGAAACCCAAGTTGGGATGGCACAAACTTAATACGGACGGGAGTGTGTATGCAAAAACTAATTTTGAGGCTGCCGGGGGCTGTTAAGGGACGATAAAGGAGAATGGAGATGGGGACTCGTGAGGAAATTGCATACCCCGACAGTCCTTGAGGCCGAGCTCGAAGCAATTAAATTGGACCTTACGGTTGCTTGGGAAAAACGAATACAACGAACTGAAGTCGAGACGGACTCGAAGAAGCGTTCAAGGTTATCACAGATACCTCATTACGCGATCATACATTCCAATCAACAATTGACGAGTGTCGTTCTTTATTACACAAGCCGTGGGATCACTCGTTCCGATGGGTGAAAAGAGAAGCAAATAAAGCAGCAGACGCATTAGTGAAGATACCAATCACTTTTGTGGAAGGAACTAGATTAGTCTTGATCCCTCTCCTTGTTTATCGTCTATTTTGTATGTGGATATTGCCTAAGGGCTTGAATTTCTTTTGGATACAAAAAAAAAAGTTATTGTTTTTACTAAGATATATGTAGTTTTGCATACAAAATAAATATATATGTTCAGCTATAATATATACACATAGTTTTTTGTTTCTTCAGTTTTTTTAATAACCCAAATTAGCATAAAATATTTATTTTTGACATCTTAAGAACATTTTACTCATGTTTTTGGCTTTCTCACTTATATTTTTAGTATGAAGTATATCTTTAAAAATAAATATTAAAAACCGTAAATAATTGCCCTACGTCCGACACCTTCAACAACATTGATTTTAATAGTATACTACTTAGGCAAAAGTTTAGGATACTTGATCTTTACATATTGATTTTAAGTTTTAAGATGTGTAAATAACCTTTGATCTATTATTTTGATATATTTCCACAAAGAAATCTTCTAATTTTATCTTAGCAAAAGAGAGTAAAATAATATTGTACAAATTTTATATGCATTACCTGCAACAACCAAAAATTATTAAATATTATCAAGTACACCCTCTCGTAGTTGGCTAGGGACAAAAATGAATGTTGATTATAATATTATTACCAGATTATTGTGCTTCATTCACAACCGGTAGTTAGTTTAATGGAATCTCATGATATTTCTCGAACCTTAGGCGAAGTTTTTGTAAATACACATAACTTTAGGGTTGTAGCTGTAATTATTCCCTTATAGCTACATAATCGAAATTTTAGATGCGAATAATTGTATTATTTTTGAAGGTCGGCATCATAGTGTATCGAAGTGGAAAATTAATATTTGACTTTTAATAGTTATCTGTTTCTTCTAATTCTTATAAACGAAATCGTAGAAAACGAAGTTTGGCTTCTAGAAAGTATTGTCACCATCACTACACAAATTACTGAACGTACGTATCCGCTCTTGTTTCTTGTGTACCAGCTGTTGCATCGCCGTCACAATGGCATCTTAATGAAATAATTTTAATTATGATATTACATAGAATAAATTAGTATAATTTCAATAAGATATTGCATAAATTATTTTAAAATATGAAAATCCAGGGATCTATCTGTAATACGTTAAACTTTAGGGATGCTTTTAAAATTATATAAACTTTAGAAAAGTCTTGTATACTTTCTAAGAATAATATCGAGCTAGAGGAGTTCAGGTAACTATTGAAAAAGCAGACAAGAGACTTGTATATTGAATATTTCTTTTTTAAAGTCCTCCAATTTTGATTAACTAAAAGCTTAAACAAAGTCGATTAATTTATTTGAGATATAGTTGTTGATAAGCTCAACTTATATGTTGAGATGGGCATTTCAGATACTTTTTGTCAACAAGGAATAATTGAGGTGGCCAAAAGGCTAAATAACTCCAATTTCATATATTAAATCTGCAACGATGGTGACATAAACCGGAAAAAGAGATAACAATTGCAAGAAGAGACTATTGTCATGTTAATTAAATTTGTTATCTTGAAAGGTAACAACATTCACACATTGAGGTTTAAACTCATACAATTAAAGTTTAATTTATGATGCACCGACCCTCGGGTAATTGAATGATCCAATGTCGGACATGACATTACACGATTCATCACGTGTATCTTTACTCGACTCGTCTCTAGTTGTAATAAAAAGAAGAAATGATACGCCTTTAGTAACATCAGAGAAATTTCCTTTAATATTTAGGGGGTGTTTGGTTGCTGAGATGAAGATAGATGACAACCCTCATCTCACTTAAAACCAGTTTGGTTTGAATGATTATGCAAATGGGCTTTTTGATTTAATAGCTGAGGCCCGCTCTTTATCTCACTTTCTCAACTTAAATAATATCTACACCCCCCTGTTATTATTTTATCTCACTTTTTAGTCATCCAGCTCACCCTACGAAATGACTTATTTACTCCTGTTTCTTCAATTTTAATCTTTTTATGCAACAATTTAATTAAAAAAATGTAATTAAAAAAATGTAATTAAAAAAATGTAATTAAAAAAATGTAATTTAAAAAAATGTAATTAAAAAATGTAATTTAAAAAATGTAATTAAAAAATATAATTAAAAAAATGTAATTAAAAACGTAATTAAAAAAGGTAATTAAAAAATGTAATTAAAAAATATAATTAAAAAATGTAATTAAAAATGTAATTAAAAAATGTAATTAAAAAATATAATTAAAAAAATATAATTAAAAAACGTAATTAAAAAAATGTAATTAAAAAATGTAATTAAAAATGTAATTAAAAATGTAATTAAAAAATGTAATTAAGAAAATGTAATTAAAAATATAATTAAAAAAATGTAATTAAAAAACGTAATTAAAAAAATGTAATTAAAAAATGTAATTAAAAAATGTAATTAAAAAATGTAATTAAAATATTTTTGGTGTATATTTTCTTAATAAAATGGGGGCAATAAGGTAATTACCTGCAATACCTGCAATAAAATGGGGACATAACATGAACCAAACACGTTTTATAAATCAAGATAAAATAGTAACTTTATTCAACTATCCAACCAAACATGGTTACTGTTACGCATATGAAATAAAAGACTATTTTAACTGAGTAATAGTTAATCTACATATATAACTGTCTCTGCAACCAAACAGCCCCTTAGTGTACAGCAATGCAAGTTTAGCATGCCTAGACTTATATTAAGACTCTATGCATGTTATAACTTTTCAACACAGTCATCTGAGTTTGCTGGCCAGTTTCCATTGCACAAAGAATTCTAAAAGGAGACACCGAAAAGCATGCCAAAGAGACTAGTCTGGTTCAACTGACTTTTATTAGCAAGTTAATTGCAAAATGCAAACAGATCAAACTGTTCACAGATGCATAAACCATTACTAAATGAAGAAACAAATTAACAAAACAAACGACAGATTATCGTATAATTAGCGTTATTCAACCAGAAGAAGTTTGGGCAGCTTTGATCTCCATATAGTACTCCATGAGTTTGTGAGGCTCCGGAATAACATCTTTAGCAGCATCGTGCGAACAAAGCCTCTCCGCCCATCCTGCCAAGCCCGGTACCCTGGTTTCGTCTAGTAGATTTAGACCGGCCACCATTTCGCTCAACTTAATCCATCCCAGGTAGCTAGCTAGTACAAGATCAAGATAACCAACATTGTCTCCACCAAAAAAAGCTCCACCCTTGCTACACTTGAGAAAAGCCGCCTCCACCAATGAGAATCCTTCCAGTATTTTACTCACACACGTGGCTCTTGCCTCGTCTCCTGATGTCCTTTCCAGTTCCTTCAGTTGAGGGAACAACTGATCAACATTGCACAAAATTATGTTAGTTAATACATTGTAATGATCACACAGAAACTACAACAACAACCAAGTTGTTACTTCAAATGATACAACCCTCAATCAAAGTATCTAAAAGACAGGCAAACAATGATTCAATGAAAGATTCATAACACACTAACTCAAGTATCACACCATTTCCTAATATGAATAAAAAAAAAAGACCAAGAACCAAAACTATACCTTCTCATCAATGTACGTCGCCCAGAAACGAGCCGTGGCACGGTCATAGGGGTCAGAAGGGAGGATCGAGGGGCCATCGGTCCACGTTTCATTAATGTATTCAACAATGGTAAGTGACTCACAGATAGGTTTGTCCCCATGAATTAGAACTGGGATTCTTTGATAAACAGGATTGGCCTGAATAAGTAGTTCACTTTTGGAAATGAGGACTTTTTCCTCAATGAATTCATGTTCAATGGACTTCAACTTAAGTGATATTTGAACCCTGTTGGTGAAAGGGCTTGCCCATAATCCAAGTAACTTCACATCATGACTTGTAGCCATTGCTAACTCTCAAAGAACTATGAATTTTGAACTTAATACAACTATCACAATGGGAAAAATTAAAACGATTTGATTTTGTGAATAGTTATATAAAGATTAGATTTTTTTTTTGTGGATGAGATCTTATAGATGGTACATTATGAGAAATTCTGTTTTGATACGTAATACAAGCCAAATTTGACTTTGTAGCTGAAGTTTGACTACTGGTCATTCATTGGGAATGGGCTTACTGTAGCTATGTTGTACCATATACTTGACAATAATCTTTTTTATGAGGCCATTACAATAAAGTTCTGACTTCAGCCTTCAGTGTATTTATTATAATATTACGTTCTTATATGATTAACTAGTTGAAGGAGTTTGTCATTTTGTGAAGCACATCAAAGAGATTGATGTTTTGTGTGAATTGTAAAACAATGCAACTTTGGCTGTCCCATTTTATGTTACACCTAGTTGTGTGGAATCTTAAATACAATATAAAGATAAGGTAAATGTTTTGAACACAATGAGTTGGTTTGTATGATTCTAACAACGACATAGTAGAATCTAAAGAAAGCCATATATCCAGAGTTCCATTTCGAAATTCTTGGTCAAAGTCCAACAAAACAATCATCTTTTATTCAACTGACATTATATTAGTGTGTTATACAAAATCAAATTGTCCACTAATAAGATCAACAAACCAACAACGTAACTGAGTAACTGACCATCAAATTACTAAATGAGAGAAGCAGAATTGATTAGCATTCATTTATGCCCTTTTCAACCAGAAGAATTTCTGCTTGCTTGAATCTCCATGTAATAATCCATCATTTTCTGAGTCTCCGGGACGACGTCCTTAGCAGCGTCGTGCGAACGTACGCTCTCCGCCCATCCTGCCAAGCCCGGGAACCTAGTCTCGTCGAGCAAATTTAGTCCGCCCAACAATTCGATCACCTTAAAATAGCCCAAGTAGCTACCTAGTACAAAATCAAGATAACCAACGCTGTCTCCACCAAAATAAGCTCCCCCTTTGCCACACTTGACGAAAGCCTCCTCCAAAAGGGCGGTACTTTCCAGTATTTTCTCCACACAAGCGGCTCGTGATTCGTCTTCAAGTGGTTTCCGCAGCCCCTTCATTTGAGGGAACCACTGAAAATTTATACAAATATGTTAGTTAGATTCATTGTCACATAAACTACAACAGCACCCAATTTGTACAATTGTAGTATATAATTACATATACAGAGGTCCGGTCTAATTACAAATACTTTTCTGATGATGTTCGAGTAAATAGAACTACACTCACTAAGAAAATTTGTGATTATTTGTAAAACACTCCCGTTCAAGTTGACGCAGTACTGTTATAATGACCATATATAACAAACCCGAAACTTGACATTTCTGTACTCAATCTTCTCGCGAATTATACGAACAACTTCATATTAACAAAACAAAAGATGACATATTGATCACAAAAACATGATAAATAATCACTCCATACTTTCAACAAGCAACAACAAATGAAACTACACCATACCGTCTGATCAATGTACGTCGCCCAGAAACGAGCCATGGCACGATCGTAGGGATCGGAAGGCAGGATCAACTGGCTATCAGTCCACGTTTCATCAATGTATTCAATAATGAAATGGGATTCACAAATAGGTTTCTGGCCATGGAATAGAACAGGGATTTTTTTGTAAACAGGGTTGGCTTGAATAAGGCGTTCACTTTTGGTTTTGCTAATGTAGAATTTTTCTTCGATGAATTCATGGTCAATGGACTTCAGGTTAAGAGCCATTTTGACCCTCATCGTGAACGGACTTAACCATAATCCTAGCAACTGTACATCAGCATGACTTTTAGCCATTGCTAATTACTCTCAATATTTACTAGCTTTTTTAGCTAAATGTTACTTTTGAATTTAGATCAGAATGAGGAAATTCTTGTTAGATATAAAGATTCAATTTTGCTTGGTTGAGGAGATTTTTTTGATGGTAATATAATGTATTTGCTTTATTAGTATAAAATACATGCAAATTTTGACTTTTCTAATGAACTTTGACTGAGCAAATCAGCTCTATTATATTATAGGGAATTGGCTCCCTATCCTATCGATATTTTATCTGCTTGTTGATCTCATCCCAATAAAATATTCAAACCAGAACGTCAAAAAGGATAATAGATATTTAAGAAAACATGATACCTCCTCTCCGCTAATTAATATAAATATTCGAATAAGAATATAATTGTTGTTATAAATATGGTAAGTGAGATATGCCTAGTGGTTATTGTTGAAAATTATGTACAAATACTATCTTATAATAGTAGTAGTTGTTTTAAATATTGTAAGATATTGAGAATTCTTCCCTATATAATGAGCCATCAAGATGAAGAGAAAAACACTTGTTCACAAGTAATATACTCCTTATTTGCTCTTTTTTCCCTATATCATTTTAAATATATTGTTATAAACTCCAATAATTTTAGCTTTTTCTATAACAATTGTATTATTTTGGTTGCTCCTTAATAGCTTTAACAATTGAAGCAGGCTAATACATAACTATTATCAAGCATCATAAAATAACTAAAATCAAGGATCCACATTGCGTTGATTTGAAGGACCGGTCGCACCATTCTCTAGCTGTTTGAGGCGAATTTTAGTCAGGATGTATTCAAAGTACACACCCATTTGACTAACTTGCTCCCGATCCATTTTTTTCGATATTAGTCCCCTCCCAACGGAACTTATGTCGTGTTAGGTTTTCGTCCTTTAATTCCTTGACGTCATCCACCATATCATCGTGCTGATCACACACCTCGTTCAACCTCCTACTTAGTGAGTTAATTAGCCCATAAGTGTGAGCATCCAAGGCTCTCGCGTAACCACCACGAGGTGCGTTGGGGTTTCCATGCCGATCCATCACAAGCTCCATATTGGGAGAGAAAAAGGAGTAGAAGTTATTGGTAGGAGAGAATATTATAATGCCAATGTCAATATTGCACTGAACGCTTAGCTCGCTTGCCTTTTTGTAAAGGCCGAGACATCGTTTGGTAAATGTGGGATAAAGATCGTCTTGATTTTGTATTTTTTTTGAAAGAAATTCTTTGACGGCCACTAGATGGTCTTTTTGCCATTGTCACAAAGAATTTTTAGAGAAAAATATGATGTAAAATAAGATATATTGTATGACATCTTTCTCTAGTTGAAGAATTTATAGGAGAAGATGGTATGTGTTACTAAAATAGCTCACGTAATAGTTTTATTGATCTTCTATTATATTTTTAGAAAACAATTGATTTATTATGTATTTTCAATGTGAATACTTGCAATTTATTTGAAACCCAATTTGCATTGCGTAATTTCTTTATATTCAGTGCTAGTAATTAATCTTTTTTCCATGAATGTATGGATCTATCAAGAATTGTATGGGTAGACTCATAAATCATAATAATATGCATGCGTTTAAGACTGTACAACGGAGTTATGTTACTTTAATCTTCAAAAGTAGATTTTTTTATGTAGTCAAAACTTTCTTAATATGGAAATTATATTATATACGTACCATTATAGGATATATCATTGTTTGATTGTTTAAATTACTAAATGCCTAAAAAAGGCTGTACTCCAAAACCGTAGATACATTCTTAGTTAAATTTGTTAATTTATTTCTATTTTTCTAGTCTTTTCACAATTTCTTGTTAGTTGAGGCCTTTTTTTTTTTTTTTTTTTTTTTTTTAAATATGTAAATAGCTATGTCATGCTAGTTAGGAACTTTGTTATTCCGTTTATGTTAATTTTGTTATTCCGTTTATGTTAATTTTGTTATTTCATTTCTGTTAATTTTTCCGGCCCTTTTCAACTCAGCATGTCCACACGTGTATATATACCATGTTTAGCTTTTTGTTCAATTAATACATTCATAATTCATATCATAATCTTACGCTTCATATGGTATCACTTGCCATTTTTGGCACTCTATTATTTTCATTCGTAATTTTCATTTCCAATTTGATTAGATCAATCTAATTCTCAATGTATCTTCACGATTTTTTGTAATCGCTCTTTTTGATTTTATCCGGTTATCAATTTCAATCGGAGATTGCCATGAAAAACATGGATACTCCTTAGGTTCCACAATCTGCTGCTGGAACGGCCATTAATGGTCGCCTTACCTTTGCCTCTTCATCTACAAAGATTTGAAAATCCTAATATGCGGCTCACCTCAATGCCTCTCACTGGAATCAGTAAGTACCTTCTCTAGAGTTGATATGTGAAGCCTGCATTAGGTGCAAATAGGAATTTAGGCTCATTACTAGTACATAACACAAATCGTGTCTTGATGATGTTTATTGGGAAGATTGTTTGAGTGTGGACTATATGGTGACTTCATGGATCCTACACTCTATTTTTGAAGACCTGATGGATGCCTTTTTCTTCGGTGATTCAGTCCTAGCAATATAGAAACAGTTGGAGACACAATATGGCCATTACAATAAGGGTTGATAGCAAATAGACCCCTTGTGTTATATGAAAGTGGCAAGAAACCCCCTTGTGAAAATAAAATAGGCAAGAAACCCCCTTATGTTCTATAACCCATAGCACACTGCCCCCTTGCAGAAAGTTTGAAATTGATCCAAGTCCCTAGGCCATATGATAATTACATTTTTGACTTGGAAAAATTAAAATTTTGACCCCTGAAGTTTTAGATTAATCCTTTTCGAAACCTTAAATTTGGAAATAGTCCATAACGACCATATCATGCCCAACATGCTTCCGTCCATATAAATAAACTGTCAAAATTAAAATAGTACCTCCTTTTGACCAAATTATCGTCGGGTTTTCCACCAGGTTTTACAGCTTCCTCAGCTAACCACTCGATCGCAACTGATGGTTCTGCAATGGCTCCTTCAACGACTACTAGCACAGCCCTGGTTCGTTTCCTACTCCGGACGTAAAAAATACTATCTTAGAGTTGACTGGATATTTAAATAGGGAAACACTGTTTAAGCAAAAGCCAGAATTTTATTCATAAAAATAGAAACTTATTTATTACAACAACATAACCCTTATAGAGTAGAGTTACTTGTTTAGCTACTCATGATAGCCTTGTTTCCTTCACACATACACTCGTATTTAAAAGCAGAATTGAAACTTAATACAAACTAAGCTCAGAATATTTTTCTGATAGAATTTATTTAAGAGTAAGAAAACAGAGGAGGTTGTTCGATGTCTTCTGCTTCCTTCAGCTTGAGTATATATAGAGGCTCATCCGGACTTCAATTCCGGATTTTATTTCTTCTTTATGGATTAATGCGTCATGGCATACGTTTTAATCCACTAGCTCTTCTTTTTCCCATTGTCAATGGGAATCTGGTCCCTCCATTCTTTATCTTTTAGTGGAGGTGGTCTTTGTCAGCTTCACATGGCCTATTTTGCTTTGTCAGAAAAGTTTGTCCTTTTTTCAGCACGAGGCATCTTTCCTGGTCGAGTGGAGCCCTCTATGTCGTATTCCCATTTGTCTTTTTTTCACCGGGAATCTTTTTCCAAAAAGTGATTCCTTCTGCTCAGGGCATTTTGGACAAATGTGTTCATTCCATTTTCTAGCGTGCATCATGTTACAAAGTTTTTAGCGGGTTTCTGAGGTGGCCGGAATCTCGTTTTTCCACAACTTTTGCCTCTTATTTTCGAAAATCGTTTCGGCAAAATGGGTAGTGGTACTTGTCATGGTGTTTAGCATGAGTGATCCGTTTTCCGTTTTTTGAAACATTTTAAACGAATACTTGACTTTGTCCATCTCAGTAAGACAGGCCCAGAGACCCCATGCTCTTCTTGTGGTGATATCGTCTTCCGATATCGGAGAAACTAAAAGTTGTCCTTCTGGTGGTGGCTTTATATAGTCTAAAGCCTTCATGTATGGCCTTTGCAGCTTGATGATATGAAAGCTGGGATAAGAGCCTTTTCTGGTGTTTTCTGGAGCTGCTGAAATAAATTTCAGTTCCAGAGTTTCTCCTCTTCCGAGTGTATTATTATTCTTCCATGTATCATACACTCCCTTGTAAATCCATTCTGTTAATTTCGAAATTTCCAGAAAACCTGGCGATATAGTGAAAACTGAGGCCAAACAGCCAAAGTCAAACCATTCTCGTACACTTTCTGGTTTTGCTCCCGGTAAAGTCCAAACTCGTGGATATTTCCCAGACCAGTCGACCAAGGATTTACCTGGGACAACTCCCATTCTCGTATATAACCTCTCCCATGTTCTTGGATATTCAATTACTGGGGATGGTTTAAGGTTATCATTCTGGACCTTAGGTTTTTCAATCCTTGGTCTAAGGCTAAGCTCGTTAACTTCAGTCTCTAATTTTTTAGATTGGGTTGATTCTTCCGATGTTTTCATCTTGGAATCTTTCTCCTTTTTTGAATCCTCTTCATAAGGATCCTCTCCAGTATTCAGGTGAATCGTGCTTGAGTCACCTTTCTCGATTCTTATGTCTCGTGCTCGTAGTTCAGAGCAAAGTTTAGACTCTGAAGCGTCTCGCATAAGGGGCCATAAAGACTGTCCCATAACATGGTGCTATGAAGCCTTGATGCTTTCATTTCGGTCTGAACCTTGTTAAGGTCCTTTTCTTGTACATGTCCAGAAGCCTTTGCATTAATTGCTAGGCTGTCTATTGCCTTGTTTAGTTCTTCCAGGCTGTCGCCAAGATGCCTCCACCTTGTAAGGATGTTGTTGTCTTCACTTGGCTCCATCTCTTGTTAAAAAATCTGCAAGAACATTTTCATGAGATTTGATAATCATGACGTCAAAATCGTAATATTGACACTCGGCTTGCCATCTTAAAAGTCTGGCTTTCTCGGGCTTACTTTCTATTTTGTTTTTTTTAGAAAGCTTTAACGCTTGCGTTGTCAATTTTTAAGGTAAATCCTTTTGCAAGTAAAAACAGAGGCCATTTTTTAAATGCACTGCAAACAGCAAAGAATTCATTCTCGTTAATGTGACATTTGGCCGCATTATTGTCTGCGAATAGTCCACTGCAATATCTGCACGAGAATTCTCTTGTTGGTTCAACCTTCGTTAGAACTGCCGCCCACCAATGATCACTAGCATCTGTATATAGTATCAGATCGTCTTCATCGTTGGGTATAGCGAGTTTGGGAAGGTTTTGGCACAACTTCTTTAGTTGTTGTACTGCTCCTGTATGTTCATTTGTCCATTTGAACTCAGCATCCTTTTTAAGAAAGGGACTGAATATTTTCCTGTAACTTGCAAGATTATTGATAAACATTCCTGCAAAATTAACTAACCCCAAAAAGCTTTGGAGTTGTTTTACTGTTTTGAGATTATCTGGGCATTCACGTACCTTTTCAACCAAATGTGTTTGGAGGATGATATCTAATTCGTCAATCTCGATGCCAAGGAATTCAATCTTCCTTGTTAGAATTACTGCTTTCTTTTGAGATAACACTAATCCATTATTAAAACAAATGTCTGAGAAAATCTCTAGATGTTTGAGATGTTCCTTGACTGTTTTGGATGCTATGAGCATATCGTCCACATAAACAAACATGAAACTGAAGTAATCTTTAAAAAGATTATCCATTTTCCTTTGGTATATTTGGGGTGCGTTGGCCAGACCCATTGGTAACACATTCCAAATGTAATGTCCTTGTGGCGTGGAGAAGGCAGTAAACTTCTTGCTTTCCTCCTGCATCTTAATCTGATAGAAACCAGATTTACAATCAAACTTAGAGAATACCTTTGCGTTTTGGACACAATTGATTAGGTGTTCTCGACTTGGAATGTAGTAGCCATCAAATTCTAGGATCTTGTTGATGCCTTGATAGTTGATGACAAGTCTTGGTTTTCCCCTTTTCACCTCGCTGTGGTTTCTTACCAGAAAACCTGGGCTACTGTAAGGTGAGACTCCAGGTGATATCAACTTAAGGTCAAGGTGTTACTTAAGAATCTTTTGCATATCCTCATGATCCTTTTTATTCATCAGGATTGGCTTGTATCGTACGAACTCATGCTCCTTTCCTTTTTGAAGTTTCAAGGAAGCTTGGAGTTCATTCTTGTTCCACCATGCCAAAGGATCTTCACTGAAATTCCTTTGAATCTTGTTTTTGATATCTTCAATTGATATTTGCTCTTCACTTGTGATATCTGTTTGCGAAACACCTTCCATACTGACCTTGAGAAGCTTGATTGTTGTTTCTTTGACCCTTTTTGTATCTGGATCATCTTCTCCTATTAGGTTTACTCTCAACTGGAGTATTGCTTCTCCATAATTGTGTTGATCTCTCATTTTTGGGTGTCGAAGTTGTCCTTCATCACCACGCTTGCTGCGAAAATTGAAAGGCATTTTGCAGTAAAATGCTTCCCTGAGGCATTGAATGAGAATCTTATGGTTACAAAGCGTTGTGAGAATAAGTCTTCTTGTCTCATTGTCCCGTGTAACCCTTTTAAAGGCCTGCAGGAAATTGTTGCCTAAGAGAATATCCGCTCTCGTATCATGAAAATAGATAGGCGGTGTTTTGACCTTGTACCAAGGGCTACCTCCTGTGCCTCCTATGAGTATTTCCGCTTGCTTAATTCATCTTTTAAAGATAATAATCTTTTTAGAGAAGTCTCTTCCTGCAACAGTTGGTAATTCTTCTTCATGGTTGGGAGGAAACACGTCCCTTTTTGCCGTACATATTCCAGCACCTGAATCAATGTATGCTGCAAAGTACTCTGCCCTGTATTTTTCGTACAACATCCCTACTGAGATGTATATGGAGAATGGACTAGTGGTCATCGAATTCGGTATCTTTTACATTCCACTGTAAATTCCATCCCATCTTGTATCCTTTCCCTAGGTTTGTGTGCCTCGAGGAATTCTAGTCCGAGTATTAAATTCTCGGTTAATCTTCCTGCCATTCCCTGTATGGTAAAATCCATACCTCTCAGTTTTAGACGTCCTTGATATTTTCCTGGTAAAGGTTGTTGGTGATAATACAAAGCATTGCTCGGAAAGGTATTATCTTTCTAAGTAATATCAAAAATTACTTCGATTATACTCCATCCTGTTGGACATTGAAGTTCTCCTTCGGTAATGAGCTGGCCTGGTCTAGTGATAGCTTCAAGAATAGGTCTCTTTCCTATTCTTTGGCTCGTCCTTTGGGTTGTCATTCGGTTTTCTCTGAATGAAGCTTGCCTTTGCTCAAACCTGTGACTAGTTGTCTGGTTTAGCACTGGTTGATCTTTGATAATCATGTCCATCTCTTGGATATGGGGTAGGTCAGAAATTTCTGGTTTGACCGCTTGGGCAACTTTCTCGAATATTTCTGGAATCTCAACGAACTCTTTTCTCTGAAATACCTCAGAATGATGGGTATTAGAGAGTGCGTATGAGATGCTATATGCAATAGAGTATGGTCTATTTCCTTCTTTCATCAGATCTTTATTTTTGAAATCCTGATGAAGGGTAAGCGCTCCATTAAAGTCTCGATCTGCCAGGTTATAAGCAATCTTCGGATAGATGAACATTGCCACCTTTCCTGCGAATAAGTTGCCGGAGATTCCTCATAGACATGCATATTTCAAATTTTGAATTCTTCTATCGAAGACAACAATGTCGATTGGGGAATTGACTCCTTCTTTGAATGTTGCTTTAAGCAAGATCCTTATGGCTCCAATATGGATCCATGACATCTTCTGAGCAACTTCTTTGTTGAGTCTGTTTAGTTCCTCTTTGATTTCCATCATGGGAACTAACTGCATTTCCATCACATTACTGGTCAGCTCCATTGGGATTGCAAGCTCTACCGCTGTGACTTTGTAAATGATATGATGCTTCCTTTACCTTAGACTCAATTGTGTCAAGGCCCTCTCCATTTTACCGACTGTGAAGCCGTCATAAATGCGAAGTTTTGGATCCTCTTTCATGATTCTCATCAGAGCTTTGTGTGATATGCTCGTTTGTGAGAAAAACCCAGAGATATACTCTTGCGTCTCCTGATGGAAGATTTCTTCTTCCTCAGTCTGATTCTGATTCGGAAGACTCATCGTTGTATTCTTCTTCTTCGTATATGCTTTCGTCTGAGGGGATATCCTCGAACCGATATACTTGAATAAGATCTTGATAGTAAACGGCTTCCTCGATTTCTGGCGTCGCCTCGAACCGTTTGACTCCTTGGTTCTGGTTTTGCGGGCAATCGGTAGAGATGTGGCCTCAAGCCCCACATGTCCAACAATTGCAATCTTTGAAACTTTCATTGGCTCTGGTGTGTGCCTTCTGAAAGTTCTCTTGGTAGATATCCTGTTGGATCTATTTTGGCTTGTGGCTGGACGTCCTCTGCTTGGCCCTGAACGATGTCCCGATTTATAACTCCGGGCCTTTTGTTTGGACCAAAATCTTCTGGGTTTCCATGAAGATCTTTCCTTGCCTCACCTTTCTTCTCTGGCATAAGGGTATTTCTTTCTCTTCTTATGCCCCCTGGCTTCTCCGACAACTGTTGGGATGTCATTGTTTTCGCAACAAAGAGTAACATTTTTGTTGACTATTCGCAGTCTCTTGTAATTCTTTAGCTCTGCTATCTTTTGGCACCATTCGGCAAGTTTGCTTTTGAGGAACGACATTCGTCTTGCCACGGTATCGATACCTTGGGGCAATTCGTATTCTTTTATTAGCATTTCCCTCTATGGACTCGGAATTTTGGCGAAGAATAGTAGGATGGCCGTAGCATCACTCACTTTCGACTTCCATTTGTACTCGGTGAAGAGTTTTATGTATAAGTCTATGTTACATATGTCGTGTAACTCAAGACTATACAATGCTCTTTCATATCTCCTGGCTTGCTCTCGGCCTCCTCCAAAGTTTCCTTCTGAATCTTCGAAGTAACCAATTCCAATGAAAAGTATTTTGAATACTTTTGCCATTTTATCTACGATATTTTTCATAGATTCTCCAGCCGCAACTTCTTCTTTGGTTCCCTGGTTTGTTTGGTCCCAGGTGATCTTGACCGACCCTTCTAAACTCATATTAAGCAGCAATATGAATGCTTCTTTGTTGAGATCAAGGGTTCCTGCTGCAATCCTCATTGCTGAGGCCCAGTCGTCAATCAAAAGCTCCCTGTTTTTGAAATCAAGGGTATCAAGATTGAGCATTAACCCATACAGATGTATCGGGTCGAGCTGGGACTTGACATATGGTGTTTCCCTCATGTCTGGCCTTCTTCGAGATATGGTTATGCCTGGTTTTATGAAATCTGGATGTAGATTCCCTCCAGGAATAAAATCTCCTTGGTGCGACATTTGCTCATCTTGTTGGGGTGGATTGCTCACTCCGCTATTTTCTGGTACCGTTGGTGGAACCTGACTGGAAGACTCTGCATATTGAGTTATTTGTTGAGTTTTGAGGTTCACCAAATTTAATCCTGCGAATGATTCTGCAAGGTCATTTAGATCCTACAAATTCCCGAAGTTAACTTCGTCGAGATGGATACGGGCTGTCATGGCTTCTTTTGAGGAACTGATTCTCCTCTCAATAAAGCTCTCAGCTTTTCTCCCTCTGTCCATTCTCGTTGTACTTCTACAACCTTGCCTTTCTCGTGTAGAAGCAGCTATGTTCCATAAGATGGTGGTAATATCCCTCCACGTCTTCTTTCAGATGACCTTGGCATGGATTCCAAGTTCTTCATTCTTCGCTGGATATCTTGCAAATTTTCCAAGATCTCCTTCTGACGCCTAGACATGGTTTCAAGCTTGTCTTGGAGTTCTTGAAGGTGCTCGGGCATATGGTATTGTCGGTTACCATATGTTTGGACTGCTTTCTGAACTTCCCTGAGGTCCTGAGACAGCTTAGAGCCATCTGTCTCGAGCTCGTGAAAATCTGGCAAAACTAGATTACTCATCTATTATTTCTTTCAATGATTAATCTGTTTATTCTTGTAATCTCAGCTGAGAGGCCATTAATAGCTACGAACTTAGCTCTAATGCCATGGAGATTGTCTGGTCTATGACTAGCTAGGTTTACTAACTTAGTCATCAAGAGTTGGAGCTCTTGTTCTAGTGTAATACCAGGCATAATTAAAGGAATAGTATTGAACTTTGTTTATTAGCTTTCTTAAGGCTATTTTTTATTCGCTTGATCCCTTCAAGTCTAGCTCTATTCATGAGACAAGTCTGTTGTTCTAGGTCGCAACATAGAACCTCGTGATGTTTAATAAAATTTTCTTGCTTCGCAAGGCAGTAAGTTAAAGCATTGATAAAATGCTTGATACTCGTAGTTTTCGGTCCTTTAAACCAGAACCGAATTTCTGGAAACCAAATGTCATCCATTACTGGATTATTCATGTTTGTTTAAATACTCTACTCATAAAGGCATGAGCTATAATGAAAAGTACTCCATTTTTATAAATAAATAAACTGGCTCTGATACCATTTCTGCGATTTCGAAACGGATCTGGCAAAATAAAACTTCATTGGGTCATAAATGTAATTTTTGAAAGTTAAAGCCAAAAGTATCAAATGACATTGAAAAGGTTCTTGGTCCAAAAAGGAATCCCACACTCATCACTTGGCAAGTGCATCTCACTTTCGCAAGGAATGATGTATTTTGCTTTGTTTTCTAAAACACAGGGATAGTTTTTGCCTCTTTTTATTACACAAGGGGGTTTCCTGCCTGTTTCGCAGAACACAGGGGGGCTGGCTGCCAAAAACCTTTACAATAATTCTGACTTCAGCCTTCAGTGTATTTATTATAATATTATGATTAACTAGTTGATGGAGTTTGTCATTTTGTGAAGCACGTCAAAGAGATTGATGTTTTGTGTGAATTGTAAAACAATGCAACTTTGGCTGTCCCATTTTATGTTACACCTAGTTGTGCGGAATCTTAAACACAATATAAAGATAAGGTAAATGTTTTGAAAACAATGAGTTGGTTTGTATGATTCTAACAACTACATAATGGAATCTAAAGCAAGCCATATTTTAAGAGTTCCATTTCGAAATTCTTGGTCAAAGTCCAACAAAACAATCATCTAATTTTATTCAACTGACATTATATTAGTGTGTTATACAAAATCAAATTGACCACTAAGAAGATTAACAAACCAACAACGTAACTGACCCTCAAATTACTAAATCAGAGAAGCAGAATAGTTTAGCATTCATTTATGCCCTTTTCAACCAGAAGAATTTCTGCTTGCTTGAATCTCCATGTAATAATCCATCATTTTCTGAGTCTCCGGGATGACATCCTTAGCAGCATCGTGCGAACGTACGCTCTCTGCCCATCCTGCCAAGCCCGGGAACCTAGTCTCGTCGAGCAAATTTAGTCCGCCCACCAATTCGATCACCTTAAAATAGCCCAAGTAGCTACCTAGTACAAAATCAAGATAACCAACGCTGTTTCCACCAAAGTAAGCTCCTCCTTTGCCACACTTGACGAAAGCCTCCTCTAAAAGCGCGGTACTTTCCAGTATTTTCTCCTCACAAGCGGCTCCTGATTCGTCTTCAAGTGGTTTCCGCAGCCCCTTCATTTGAGGGAACCACTGAAAATTTATACAAATATGTTAGTTAGATTCATTGTCACATAAACTACAACAGCACCCAATTTGTACAATTGTAGTATATAATTACATATACAGAGGTCCGGTCTAATTACAAATACTTTTCTGATGATGTTCGAGTAAATAGAACTACACTCACTAAGAAAATTTGTGATTATTTGTAAAACACTCCCGTTCAAGTTGACGCAGTACTGTTATAATGACCATATATAACAAACACGAAACTTGACATTTCTGTACTCAATCTTCTCGCGAATTATACGAACAACTTCATATTAACAAAACAAAAGATGACATATTGATCACAAAAACATGATAAATAATCACTCCATACTTTCAACAAGCAACTACAAATGAAACTACACCATACCGTCTGATCAATGTACGTCGCCCAGAAACGAGCCATGGCACGATCGTAGGAATCGGAAGGCAGGATCAACTGGTTATCAGTCCACGTTTCATCAATGTATTCAATAATGAAATGGGATTCACAAATAGGTTTCTGGCCATGGAATAGAACAGGGATTTTTTTGTAAACAGGGTTGGCTTGAATAAGGCGTTCACTTTTGGTTTTGCTAATGTAGAATTTTTCTTCGATGAATTCATGGTCAATGGACTTCAGATTAAGAGCCATTTTGACCCTCATCGTGAACGGACTTAACCATAATCCTAGCAACTGTACATCAGCATGACTTTTAGCCATTGCTAATTACTCTCAATATTTACTAGCTTTTTTAGCTAAATGTTACTTTTGAATTTAGATCAGAATGAGGAAATTCTTATTAGATATAAAGATTCTATTTTGCTTGGTTGAGGAGATTTTTTTGATGGTAATATAATGTATTTGCTTTATGGGGAGTACTTTATTAGTATAAAATACATGCAAATTTTGACTGAGAAAATCAGCTCTATTATATTATAGGGAATTGGCTCCCTATCCTATCGATATTATATCTGCTTGTTGATCTCATCCCAATAAAATATTCAAACCAGAACATCAAAAAGGATAATAGATATTTAAGAAAACATGATAACCCCTCTCCGCTAATTAATATAAATATTCGAATAAGAATATGATTGTTGTTATAAATATGGTAAGTGAGATATGCCTAGTGGTCATTGTTGAAAATTATGTACAAATACTATTTTATAATAGTAGTAGTTGTTTTAAATAGTATAAGATATTGAGAATTCTTCCCTATATAAGGAGCCATCAAGATGAAGAGAAAAACACTTATTCACAAGTAATATACTCCTTATTTGCTCTTCTTTTCCTGTGTCCTTTTAAATATATTGTTATAAATCCCAATAGTTTTAGCTTTTCTATAACACGTTATCAGCACGATAGTGCTCGATCCGGAAGAATTCAGTACATTCGTTAAAGAAAACGTTCAACGTTAAAAGGTACAAAAGTTTATATTTACTTGTTCATCTATCTCCATTATTATAGACAAGGCGGATTACCGCCTATCTATAATTTTATGATTAGATGAAAATCCTCTTTATATTTTACTGTCATCTAACTCTAACACTAACGCTAATTTTAACTTTCGTTGATGCTTGAGTTAACCCCAAACTAGAAACGACTACTGACAATTTATTATTATGGAAGGTTTTACCTCATATTACTGCTGACAATTTATTATGATGGAAGGTTTTACCTCCTATTACTGCTGACAATTTATTATGATGGAAGGTTTTACCTCCTATTACTACTGACAATTAATTATTATGGAATGTTTTACCTCCTATTATATTGCTTAGGTTTTTCCACAAACCCATGAAAGTTTTTACATAGTAATGTGGCAATAAATATATATGTATTTACTTATCGTAATATTATTCCATATGCCCGTTAAAATATCACTAATGCGGCGGAAATTATTTTACATGTTATTACAATTAATTTTTGTTGTTAAATTATTAAAGACATTACCGTTCATAAAACATGCCAAAATGATTATTTTTTTTACGACTATAAACGGCTACTTACATTTTTCCTCTATAAATACAAAAAATTCATAACACAAATTCCACACAAATCTTCACATTATTTCTCTCATCTTGCAAAATGATCTCTACAACAACAACGATCTTGATCCTCATTTACCTTTCAATTTTTATGTTTATGATAGTGGATGAGAACACTCCTATGTTTGTCCCTATGATATTCCTCCATTTTATCATAATAATGTTCGAGTTCAAGATTTGGCTAGAGATGAGATAATTGCATTACATTATTGTAATAATTGTGCTTGTGCGGTTGCGTATTAAAATAAAATGTCTTGATCCTAATTATGTTTGTTTTAATGTTTATTTAGCTGCAATATGTTTAATCTCTCGAAAGTAGATTTTACCGAACTCACTGTCGATGGGAAAAATTATATGCAATGAGAATCAAATGTGAAAACGCATCTTATTGCGAAATTCCTCGCGAAAACAATTGATGAGGAAAATGAATGTACTGACCAGCAACGATGCGAGGCAATTATATTCCTGCGTAGACATTTAGATAATTTCATGCAAACGGAATATCTTGATATTACAGATCCTTCTGAGCTATGGATTAATCTGAATGAAACATATGGCCACCAAAGGGAAATAACGTTTCTAAAAGCCATACATCAGTGGAGCACATTAAGGTTCCAAAATTTTACATCAGTAAATGATTACTCCTCTGCCATTTATAATATCCGACAAACGCTAAAATTTTGCGGGACAGAAATTACTGATGAGGAAATGATTGAAAAAACCCTTTCTACTTTTCATGTCAGTCATATACTCATCCAAATGCAACACAGACTAGTCGGATACACTAAGTATCAAGAACTAGAGAGGGTGTTATTAACGACATAGAATAGTAATAATATATTGATTACGAATTCTGAGTTACGCCCAACTAGAGCACATGCATTGCCTGAAGCACATGCCATAAATTTCTCAAACTTCCGTGGACGAGGAAATTACAATAATGGTGGTCGAGGTAGAGGCCAATATCAAGGTCGGGGTGATTATAGAGAAAGATATGTTTCTAGAGGTGGTCGTGGCCATAGAGGTGGTCGTGGTCGTGGTCGTGGACGTGGTCGAGGTAGTTATCACAACCCTTCGACCAGTGATACGGTCCATAACAATAACCATCATAATAAAAAAATGCTCATAATAAATCTGAAGGTTACTGTTTTAACTGCGGAATGAAAGGACATTGAGCCAATACGTGTCGTACACCTGAACATTTTTGTAAATTGTACCAAGACAGTAAAGGCAAAGAAAAAGAAGTGAACCTTGTTGAACAAATGCCTAATAATTACACATATTTGGCAGCATCTGATTTCACGGATGATCATGATGTTATTATGGCTTGATATGAACTATGTGATTTATGTCTTCGTGATTCCTGGTTTGATTTGCATTACATGATTCCTTGTTGTGTGATTTTTGAATTAATATGTATTTGCGATTTCTGCTTGTAATGTACTGTGTTTTCATTAATTGTGTTTCCTTATGTATCTTGATGAAACTATTTCCCTTTTCTCAAATATATGCTTCGTTTATTGTTATATCATGTTTAACTTTACGTGTTTGACATGAAGCCAGCGTATGGAGCATACCAGTGATTTTTGCATCCCTGATAGCGGTACAACTCACACAATTCTGACTAGTAAGAAATATTTTACATATCTAAAACCAACAAAGGCAAAAATCAATACGATATCAGGTCATACTGACCAGATTGTAGGATTTGGTAAAGCTAGTTTTATTTTACAAATGGAACACTATTTATCATCAACGATGCCTTATTTGCCCCAAAATCCAGAAGAAATTTGCTGAGTTTTAATGATATATATCGTCATGGATATGATACCAACTCAAAGACTGAGAATAAAACTAAATATCTTTTCATTATTAAGCATATATCAGGAACGCAACATATATTTGAAAAACTACCAGAACTCTAATCAGGATTGCATTATACATATATTAATGTTATCGAGTCAAATATGGTAGTCAATGAAAATTCTGAATTGTTAACTTTATGGCATAATCGACTAGGTCATCCTGGTTCAACAATGATGCGAAGAATAATTGAAACTACACATGGAGATTCATTAAAAGGATCAAAACTCAATTTAAACAATAGTCCATGTGAATCATGTTCTCTTGGAAAACTAATTATAAAGCATTCACTAGTTAAAATTAAGACAGAATTACAACATTTCTTGAAAGCATTCAAGGTGATATTTGTGGATCTATTCATCCATCATGTAGACCATTCAATATTTTATGGTATGAATTGATGCCTCAAGTCGATGGTCACATGTCTGTCTATTATCTACTCGTAATATGGCATTTGCGAGATTTTTGGCTTAAATAATTAAAATAAGGGCCCAATTTCTTGACTATACGATCAAGAAAGTCAGACTTGACAATGCTGGTGAATTTACATCTCAAGCTTTCAATGATTATTTTATGTCAACTCGAATTACTGTTGAACATAGTGTTGCACATGTACATACTCAAAATGGTTTAACTGAATCATTAATTAAACGTCTACAATTAATTGCTAAGCCATTGTTAATAAAAGCTAAATTACCAACTTCTGTATGGGGTCATGCAATTTTACATGTTGCATCACTAATTCGCATTAGACCAAGCTCTCATCAAGAATAATCCCCATTACAACTTGCTTTTGGTCATGAACCTAATATTTCCCATATAAAGATTTTTGGTTGTGCGGTTTATGTTTCGATTGCACCACCACAACGAACAAAAATGGGACCTCAAAGAGTGTTAGGGATATATGTTGGATATGACTCACCATCTATAATTAGGTATCTTGAACCATTAACATGTGATGTCTTTACGGCACGTTTTCCCGATTGCCATTTCAATGAGGCAAATTTCCCAACCTTAGTGGGAGAAAAGAAGCAGTTGGAAAAGTATATATCATGGTATAACCCATCTTTATCACACTATGATATTTTAACAAAACAATGTGATTTGAAAGTTAAGAAGATTTTACATTTTCAAGATATTGCAAATCAATTACCCGATGCATTTACTGATATAAAACGGGTAACCAAATCACATATACCAGCTGCGAATGTTCCTGCTCGGATTGAAACAGAAAATGTGACAAATGAGATAACTCAAGAGATCACCGAACCAAATCTCAATACTGAAATCTCTGTAAATTATGTTAATTCAGGAGTTATTCGGAATCGAAATGAAATAAAAACATAACTGAAATATTTCATATAATTGTAGCGTTAAAAATTCTAAGTCTTTAAAATAAAAAACAAGAAAAATTAAGTACAAATAATTTTTATTTATTCAAATGGATATGGGGTTACAATCTCTAGTAATCCTCTGATTCTTTTCTAATTATGAAACTTGGTTGACTTGACGGCGGAATTGACTTTGATCGTTTCCACGTGGTTTAGGTTGAACGTTAATCCAAGGGATTTTGAGCTTGATCTTGAATTAACAATTTGACTTGATCTTCGCGACGAACAATTTGATCTTCGTCTTGACTTGTTGAACTTGTTGAACGTCAATCTTCTTTGAAGAATCTTGATCTTCAAAATACTTGGATGCTTGACAAACGTTGATGCGAGGGCTTGGCAGCTTGATCTCGGATTGAACGGACTTTTGACTTTGAATTTGGTTTGAAGATTGTTGAAGAACGATATGATCTTCATCTTCAGTTCTTCGGATATGTGGACTTTGATCTTCTTTGAAAGGGACTTGATCTTCAATAACAGTTTGTCGAGGGCCTTGCAGCTTGTTCTCGAATCAAACGGACTTTCTTGCTTGAAGATTGTCAGAGAACGGTATGAACTTGCCTTGAATTTGTTGAATTTGTTAAAGCTCGATCTTCCTCGGCAGAAGTGCGATCTTCAAAAACGGTTATTTGATGGACTTGGAGCTTGACGCCAGATCAAATGGAGGTTTTCCGCGAAGAACGCCTTGAATCCCGCGAAGAACGCCTTGAAGATTGATGAACTTGGTGGAGCGAAAAACTTGGAGCTTTTCCCTCTTCAACTTGTGAATATTTGTGTGTGTTTTCCTCCTTCAAGACCACCTCTATTTATAGTTGTGGAGTGAATCTCAATTAGAATCTCTTGATGGGATGAACGGTTGAGATCGCGTCTACAATTTCTTGATATAGAAGAATTTATATAAAATAATATTCTTTCCATCTCTTGAATATTGAGACTTGGTGGGGAATTCTTTCCTTGTGTTGAGATTTGGTGGAGAATTCTTTCCATCTCTTGAAGATTGAGACTTGGAGGAGAAGACTTTCCATGTCTTGAGATTTGATGAGCAATTATTTCCTTGTCTTAAGATTTAATTAATATATTTATTTTAATCCATCAAAATATTAAGACTAAATAAAATATATTTTGTATTTCTTGCATCTTAAGAGTTGCCATCATTTAATTTAATTAGACACAAAATTAATGTGTCTACAAATTGCCCCCTCGAGACTTGTTCACGATTTGTGTTGAAACGCATCAGTGAGTGGATAAGTCTCGACATCTTTCTTTTTCTTGTTCTCGTGCTTCAATTCAACCACCATAATCCACTTCATGAGTTTAGAACATTTGTGAGCTTCATAATTGGATCCATTAACTTGAATGTTGCATGAACATTTTTTTTGATATGATATGACTGGGCTAAGAATGAACTTCTAGCTGCGTACGTATCCAATGAAGGAATCAAGTCATGACGTACTTCAAAAGAAATTAAGATTGATTTGAAGGGGGTGCCGTACACAGTTTCTACTCATGCGGGCCAGGAGTAACGTGCAGTTTAAGCTCGTGCGCCATGGAGCATTTGATTTGGACATTTGTAGATAGTTTTATCTCATATCTAGGAGGCTTTGGCTTGAAGAATTTGTAGACAATTTTGCTCGTGTCTAGGAGACTTGGAGATTTGAAGGATTTGTAGACCTTTTGACTCGTGTCTAGGAGACTTGGAGATTTGAAGGATTTGTAGACCTTTTGACTCGTGTCTAGGAGACTTGCACATTTGTTTTGAAGACTTGAAGGATATGCAGACCTTTTGGCTCGTATCTAGGAGACTTGAGGACTTCGACTTTTTTGCTTTAAAACTTGGTTTCCAAGAATTTTCTTTGACTTCAAAGTTCAAACAGTTTATACTCGTGTTAAGGAGAATGTTGGTAGTTTATACTCTTATCAAGTAGTATGTTGATAGTTTATACTCTTATCAAGGAGTATATATTTTGGCACTTAATTTGAGGATTTGAGATAGTTTAGGCTCGTATCAAGGAGCATATATTTTGGCACTTAATTTGAGGATTTGAGATAGTTTAAGCTCGTATCAAGGAGCATATTGGTTGGATCAAAACTTGACGGCGCGCCCTCTTCATTGTCATCGTCGTCATCTGTATCATCACTTTCAACATCAAGGCCATGAGTTGAGTTTTCTTCTTTAGTAGAGTTCATGCTTGTTTCAATG
The DNA here is from genome assembly GCA_948329865.1 of Linaria vulgaris. Taxonomy (NCBI): domain Eukaryota; kingdom Viridiplantae; phylum Streptophyta; class Magnoliopsida; order Lamiales; family Plantaginaceae; genus Linaria; species Linaria vulgaris. The sequence goes on along the minus strand of OX415254.1, from coordinate 103,374,096 downwards.
TCATGCGCACGCGTTGCCAACTCTTCAAAGGTTCTTGGTTTGATTCCTTGAAGTATGTATGCGAGACCCCAATCCATCCCTTGGATGCAAATCTCTATGGCTGAAGTTTCAGACAATTTCTCTTTGCAGCTTAAGGATAGATTTCTCCATCTATTGACGTACTCAATCACTGGCTCATCTTCTTGTTGACGTGAATTTGGAAGCTCTATCATACTCACAGTGCGTCGAGTGCTATAAAAGCGATTGAAGAATGAACTTTGTAGATCTTTCCAGTTGTCAATGGAGTTTGGCTCAAGATTAATATACCAATCAAAAGCGACGCCTTCTAAGGATCGAACAAATTGCTTGACTAGAAGATCTCCATCAGTTCCGGCGCTACTGCATGTTTCGACAAAGTGAGCAACATGTTGTCTTGGGTCTCCTTTTCCATCGAATCTTTGAAACTTTGGAGGTTGATAACTTTGAGGCATTTGCAATTTCTCTATCCTTTGAGTATAAGGCTTCATGTAAGGTTTGAAAGTCTTGTGTTGGACTACATGTTCCTTTGCAACTTCCTTGATGAACTTCTTCAATTGATTGGCAGAGACAAGGCCTTGTGAGGAAACTTGAATTTGCTGGCTTGAGGACTTAGAGTATTCTCCAACTTCCGCATCTTGAATGATTTCTTCAGAAGGCTTTGTGTGCACCATGATGCCTTGCTCTTCCTTCCTTGAGAAATTTGACTTTTGGAAAAGAGAAGTGACTTGGACTCCATCGAATTCTTGAGCTTCAACTCCATGAATAGCCTTTACATATGTCATGCCTTGACCGTCACTTTTTACATCTTCTTGTTCGTTGGGATGAGTTGCAACTTCGATTACGTCGCTTGAAGGATTGATGCATCCTTAAACTTTGACTTTGTCAATGACTTCTTCAATGTTGTGATTTCCTTCTTGGATCTCTAGCTTTTGGAGAAGGCAATTCAAGCGCTCTTCACGTCTATGCACTTGTGTTGTGAAGCTCTCAATAGCTCTCGCCAGCGCAGCAACTCGCTCCTCCATTGAAGGTGTTTGATTCTTTTCCTTAGCTTCGTGTCTTTCCCCCGATGCGAGTGTAGCTTCCATCATCGGTCGAGAAGAGCCTCCGCTTGTTGCCCCCATTGACTTGTCCATTGTTGAGCAACGTTGACTTCTTTTGACTTAAAACTTGTAGACTTGCTAGAAAAGAGATGAGAGGTAGAGATGGTCCCACTGGGCGTGCCAAAATTTGTAGCGTTAAAAATTCTAAGTCTTTAAAATAAAAAACAAGAAAAATTAAGTACAAATAATTTTTATTTATTCAAATGGATATGGGGTTACAATCTCTAGTAATCATCTGATTCTTTTCTAATTATGAAACTTGGTTGACTTGACGGCGGAATTGACTTTGATCGCTTCCACGTGGTTTAGGTTGAACGTTAATCCAATGGCTTTTGAGCTTGATCTTGAATTAACAATTTGACTTGATCTTCGCGACGAACAATTTGATCTTCGTCTTGACTTGTTGAACTTGTTGAACGTCAATCTTCTTTGAAGAATCTTGATCTTCAAAATACTTGGATGCTTGACAAACGTTGATGCGAGGGCTTGGCAGCTTGATCTCGGATTGAACGGACTTTTGACTTTGAATTTGGTTTGAAGATTGTTGAAGAACGATATGATCTTCGTCTTCAGTTCTTCGGATATGTGGACTTTGATCTTCTTTGAAAGGGACTTGATCTTCAATAACAGTTTGTCGAGGGCCTTGCATCTTGTTCTCGAATCAAACGGACTTTCTTGCTTGAAGATTGTCAGAGAACGGTATGAACTTGCCTTGAATTTGTTGAATTTATTGAAGCTCGATCTTCCTCGGCAGAAGTGCGATCTTCAAAAACGGTTATTTGATGGACTTGGAGCTTGACGCCGGATCAAATGGAGGTTTTCCGCGAAGAACGCCTTGAATCCCGCGAAGAACGCCTTGAAGATTGATGAACTTGGTGGAGCGAAAAACTTGGAGCTTTTCCCTCTTCAACTTGTGAATATTTGTGTGTTTTTTCCTTCTTCAAGACCACCTCTATTTATAGTTGTGGAGTGAATCTCAATTAGAATCTCTTGATGGGATGAACGGTTGAGATCGCGTCTACAATTTCTTGATATAGAAGAATTTATATGAAATAATATTCTTTCCATCTCTTGAATATTGAGACTTGGTGGGGAATTCTTTCCTTGTGTTGAGATTTGGTGGATAATTCTTTCCATCTCTTGAAGATTGAGACTTGGAGGAGAAGACTTTCCATGTCTTGAGATTTGATGAGCAATTATTTCCTTGTCTTAAGATTTAATTAATATATTTATTTTAATCCATCAAAATATTAAGACTAAATAAAATATTTTTGTATTTCTTGCATCTTAAGAGTTGCCATCATTTAATTTAATTAGACACAAAATTAATATGTCTACAATAATATTGCTTATGATCTTATGAATGAAAATAATGATCCCGAACCACAATCTGTGGATGAATGCCAAAATCGGGACGATTGGGTTAAATGGAAAGATGCTATGCAAGTTGAATTGAATTCCCTCAACAAACGAAAGGTTTTTGGACCTATTGTCTTCACACCTAAAGACGTTAGACACGTAGGCCACAAATGGGTCTTCGTTCGAAAAAGAAATAAGAAAAATAAAATTATAAGATATAAAGCTCGACTTGTTGCAGAAGGTTTTTCTCAAAGACCTGGGATTGATTATGGAGAAACTTATTCCCTAGAGAAATGTACCCAATTAAATTGCAAAGATCGTTATATGGGTTAAAACAATCAGGTCGCATGTGGTACAATCATTTGAGTGAATATTTATTGAAAGAAGGATATATAAATAATTATTTGTGTCCATGCGTTTTTATCAAGAGAACATCATCTGGTTTTGCAATTATTGTGGTTTATGTAGATGATTTAAATATCATTGGCACTGACAAAGAAATTCATTCAACAATGAATTATTTAAAGGATGAATTTGAAATGAAAGATCTTGGAAAGACTAAATATTGTCTTGGTTTGCAAATTGAGCATGTTAAAAATGGAATACATGTGCATCAATCAAATTATACTAAAAAGATATTGAAACGTTTTAACATGGATAAAGCAACACCTTTGAACCATCATATGATTGCAAGATCATTAACTATAGATAAAGATCCATTTCGACCTTATGAAGAAAATGAAGAAATTCTTTGTTCCAATGTTCCGTATTTAAGTGTCATTGGAGCTTTAATGTATCTAGCTAATTGTACTAGACCTGATATATCATTTACTGTGAATTTATTAGCCAGATTTAGCTCATCACCCACAAAAGGCACTGGAAATGAATTACACATTTATTCCGTTATTTGCAAGGAACTGTGGATCTTGGTCTATTTTAGCCTAACAAGATTTGATTGGTTATGCAGATGCATGTTTTCTATCAGATCCATATAAATCCAGATCTCAAACTAGATATGTATTCATGTGTGGAGGCACTGCTATTTTATGACGTTCTCAGAAACATACACATGTTGCAACATCATTGAATTATGTTGAGATTATTGCACTCCATGAAGCAAGCAGGGAATGTGTGTGGTTACGATCAATGACACATCATATAAGTACATCTGGCTTACCTATTAGAGAGAGTCCTACAACATTATACGAAGACAATCCTGCATGTATTACACAGATGAAAGAAGGCTATGTCAATAGCGACCGAACCAAACACATACCCCCAATCATATTTTGCCTACACTCAGGAACTCGAGAAGAACAAAGAAATTAATATCCAATATGTTCAATCATGTGATAATATGACAGATCTTTTTACAAATGCACTATCTACTGTAACTTTTAAGAAACATGTTCAAAGTATTGGGATGCGTCACCTACGAGACTTATGAAGAATTGGAGATGCCAACTTGAGGGGGAGTTCACACGACTGCACTCTTTTTCCCTTATTAAGGTTTTTATCCCACTGGGGTTTTCCTTATAAGGTTTTTAACGAGGCAACATAAGACGTGTGCAGAAGACGGATCATGTACATAACAAAATCATCAAAAGTGTTATAAATATGGTTAGTCGGATATGCCTAGTGGTCATGGTTGAAAATTATGTACAAATACTATTTTATAATAGTAGTAGTTGTTTTAAATAGTGTAACATATTGAGAATTCTTCCCTATATAATGAGCGATCAAGATGAAGAGAAAAACACTCATTCACAAGTAATATACTCCTTATTTGCTTTTCTTTCCCTATGTCATTTTAAATATATTGTTATAAACCCCAATAATTTTAGCTTTTCTATAACAATTGTATTATTTTGGTTGCTCCTTAATAGCTTTAACAATTGAAGCAGGCTAATACATAACTATTATCAAGCATCATAAAATAACTAAAATCAAGGATCCACATTGCCTTGATTTGAAGGACCGGCAGCACCATTCTCTAGATGTTTGAGGCGAATTTTCGTCAGGATGTATTCAAAGCACACACCCATTTGACTAACTTGCTCCCGATCCATTTCTTCGATATCAATCCCCTCCCAATGGAACTTATGTCGTGTTAGATTTTCGTCCTTTAATGCCTTGACGTGATCCACCATATCATCGTGCTGATCATACACCTCGTTCAACCTCCCACTTAGTGAGTTAATTAGCCCATAAGTGTGAGCATCCAAGGCTCTCGCGTAACCACCACGAGGTGCGTTGGGGTTTCCATGCCGATCCATCACAAGCTCCATATTGGGAGAGAAAAAGGAGTAGGAGTTATTGGTAGGAGAGAATATTATAATGCCAATGTCAATATTGCACTGAACGCTTAGCTCGCTTGCCTTTTTGTAAAGGCCGAGAAGTCGTTTGGTAAATGTGGGATAAAGATCGTCTTGATTTTGTATTTTTTTTGATAGAAATTCTTTGACGGCCACTAGATGGTCTTTTTGCCATTGTCACAAAGAATTTTTAGAAAAAAATATGATGTAAAATAAGATATATTGTATGACATCTTTCTCTAGTTGAAGAATTTATAGGAGAAGACGGTATGTGTTACTAAAATAGGTCACGTAATAGTTTTATTGATCTTCTATTATATTTTTAGAAAACAGTTGATTTATTATGTATTTTCAATGTGAATACTTGCAATTTATTTGAAACCCAATTTGCATTGCGTAATTTCTTTAAATTCAGTGCTAGTAATTAATCTTTTTTCCATGAATGTATGGATCTATCAAGAATTGTATAGGTAGACTCATAAAGCATAATAATATGCATGGGTTTAAGACTGTACAACGGAGTTATGTTACTTTAATCTTCAAAAGTAGATTTTTTTTTTATGTAGACAAAACTTTCTTAATATGGAAATGATATTATATACATACCATTATAGGATATATCATCGTTTGATTGTTTAAATTACTAAATGCCTAAAAAAGGCTGTACACCAAAACCGTAGATACATTCTTAGTTAAATTTGTTAATTTATTTCTATTTTTCTAGTCTGTTCGCTATTTCTTGTTAGTTGAGGCATTTTTTTTTTTTAAATATGTAAATAGCTATGTCATGTTAGTTAGGAACTTTGTTATTCCGTTTCTGTTAATTTTGTTATTCCGTTTCTGTTAATTTTGTTATTTCATTTATGTTAATTTTTCCGGCCCTTTTCAACTCAGCATGTCCACACGTGTATATATACCATGTTTAGCTTTTTGTTCAATTAATACAGTCATAATTCATATCATAATCTTACGATTCTTATGGTATCACTTGCCATTTTTGGCGCTCTATTATTTTCATCGTAATTTTCATTTCCAAATTGATTAGATCAATCTAATTCTCAATAAATCTTAGCGATTTTTTGTAATCGCTCTTTTTGATTTTATCCGGTTATCAATTTCAATCTGAGATTGCCATGACAAACATGGATACTCCTTAGGTTCCACAATCTGCTGCTGGAACGGCCATTAATGGTCGCCTTACCTTTGCCTTTTCATCTACAAAGATTTGAAAATACTAATATACGGCTCACCTCAATGCCTCTCACTGGAATCAGTAAGTACCTTCTATAAAGTAGATATGTGAAGCTTGCATTAGGTGCAAATAGGAATTTAGGCTCATCACTAGTACATAACACAAACCGTGTCTTGATGATGTTGATTGGGAAGATTGTTTGAGTGTGGACTATATGGTGACTTCATGGATCCTACACTCTATTTTCGAAGACCTGGTGGATACCTTTTTCTTCGCTGATTCAGTCCTAGAAATATAGAAACAGTTGGAAACACAATATGGCCATTACAATAATTCTGACTTCAGCCTTCAGTGTATTGTTGGGTACGTGCTGCACACAAACATGTGAATTTATAAATATAAACATAGACATAAACATGATTATATTTCTAGAATCATAACAACATAAAATTAAACAATAACGTATATGTAATTAAACAGATAATAGACAATAAATAAAATTTGACCTCTCAGCAACTGTAGGAAAATCCTTGGAGTGGATTAGACGAGTCAGAAAAATCCCGTTGAAGCATAGGACGAGTCTAAGGCTTAACCCTCTCCCCTTAAGATCAATTTTCCCGGCTACCCTTCAAGCCCTCCGTGGGAAACGACCTCCCAAGGTACAACGTCCTCACACAATAAGGTAGTAAGTGAAGGACAATACTACCTTCTCAAATCGGACTCGAATCGTATTTGGAGAACTCAGAAAAAGAAAATATTTATGCTATGAGTATGCAAAAAATATTTTGTGTTTAGGATTCTTTTCACAAGATTAGAGGGGCCCCTATTTATAGTTGAGAAAACATGAAGCCACCACAATACATTAAGGGGATACTTTACTCTTGTCATTCAAACCATTTGAATTCATTCAAACAATTTGAATTCATTCAAATGTTTTTGACCACATTAAGTGTGTGTCTTAATTCACATATTCAAAATAAATATGAATATTTAACCGTGAATTTTATTTATTTGATTAAATAAAATTCTATCACATTTTTTTGGATTAATCCCACTTGCTTCTCATTAAGCAAATTTTAATTTACACACAAAATATTTGGACTCAATTCCAAATATCTCCAACAATCCCCCACATGAATTTAATTGGCTTAATGCACGTGAGCCTAACAATGCTAAATGCAATTTCAGAGTTCTGCCGGAACTTGTTGCATCAGGATAGGTGGTTTTCGGCCTTGAACCTTCCTTAGTGAAGTACCATCGGATATATTTGCCAACCAGTTGACGTGATGCCTTGAACCGTTCGGCGTTTTGTGTATACCAAGACAATGGTACTCACACAACTCATTCCAATACCATATTGGTCCTCGTTGTTGTCCGTTTCGGCCTTGGAATGCCTTGGCAATTTTCATAGAATGCTCTAGAGATTTAGCCCTTTAACTCATCTCAACGAAGCGGCCCCTTCACATTCGACATAGGTGATCTCTCATTAAGGGTATCCTGTAATACCCCGCTTGTGTCACAAGACATAAGGATCATTAGAACCTCAAGTTCTCCTTACCTATACAGGTCTATCACTCTTTCATCCTAGAAATGGGTTGGGAACTCAATTTCCCGAGTGCTTTGTTCGACTCGCCCCCACAATTCGGTTGTCCCTTTGAACCTGCAAATTGGGGTTTACAATTCAAGTAGGGTTGCCATCATGGGGTGATGTCTTTTGGTGGGCTCAAATTTCCTATTTCCCTCGATGAATTTGATACTTAGTCTCTCGCTAGACCTTTCGTCAATCGCCTACACTATTATCTTTGACTTCTTAAAGTCTAAAGAAATTAGTATGATTATTTTCTAACTAAAATTTAGAAAATATGCACCAACATTTTCTTTTCTCTCGCCCCCACATTTCTTTACTTTTCCTCAATGAAAGAAGTGTCTCGAGCCTCAAAGAAAATATAATTTATTTGATTTGCGTATATAGCGTCTTAATTCTAATAAATCTGAATATTTAATCTATTTAGTAACATAAATAGTATTAAATCTCACTTGCTTCTCACTAAGCAGTTTAATTTACGCACTTATATTTGGACTCAAATCCAAATATTTCAAACAAATGTATATATATATATGTATATATAATAAAATACAAGTCTAGCACTTGTTTTTTTTTCTCTACAAAATATATATAATATACAAGTCTCACTTTTACAAGTCTCACGCTTGTGTTATTTTCAACAAGGATTTATGTATATATATATATATGTAATAACATACAAGTCTCACACTTGTGTTATTTCCTTCAAACATATATATAAATATATATATATATATATATATATATATATATATATTATATAAGTCTCACACTTGTATTTCTGACAACTATATAGATATATATATATATACACACACGCACAATATACAAGTCTCGCACTTGTATTAAGTTTTTTCCCCATGTCATAAAGACGTCACAAGTAATCGAAATAAATTATAATATTTGCCTCACATGCAACTTCGATTACATTTATTCGTAAAACTAGTCTCCTCACACGAGACTTTTTACTACATTAAACTTGAACACTAGCCTCAGTACTAGCCTCACCCTTAGGTGACATGGTCATAACAGACATCTTAAAAGATTCTTAGACCCATATCCCTTTTCTACAAAGGTTCCACCCTTAAACAGGATAACCTTGTCTGACTCAAAGACAAGTGTGAACCATTTCTAGTTCAACATTGTACCACATATTAGATTCGTGTGAATCTTTGGAACATAAAGCACCTCGTTCAGGGTCAACTCTTTCCCCGAGGTCCTCTTTAGCACAACCTTTCCCCTGCCTTCAACTTTTGCGATTGCAGAGTTTCCCAAGAAACACTGCTTGTTCTCCACAAGTTGATAGGTCGTGAACATCCACTTGTTCGCGCAGATGTGGTCGAGTAGCCCCAATGTCTACCTACCATTTGTTCGAGTTGTTGTTTGAATTTTCAGCCACCATAACTAATTAAATAATCCACACAATTATTTTTATTAGTATTGCTGAGAATTCTCAACCGAACTATTTATACAGATATTCCCAGGCCAGTGGATGGGCAATACTTATAAATATTCTCACTTTGATTTCTCTTTGAATAATTCACAAGTCTCAATACTTAAAATTAACCCTTTTTTTTCTTAGATAATTCACAAGTCTCAGTACTTAGAATTATTTCGAAATTCTTTCAGGTTTCTCTAGTTGAGAATATGACATAGTGGTTCTCAAAACTGGTACTACGGTCTCAATACTGTTAGCACTTTGATTTAGCGTGACAACCTCAACGTCGCCCGCTATTGGGAAGGTATCAATGCTTGCGGCATTTTTCTTAGTGCTATCGCCCACCATATCTCTAAATAATTCATAAGTCTCACACTTAGAATTATTTAAAGTCTTCATAGGGCACACTTGCAATTATTTTCACTAATCACATAATCATGCTCAACATATAACCACATATTTAAATTGCATCTACTCAGAATATTAAATTTAAGTATATAGCATGGATATATTACACATATTACTCCAATAATAAACTGCCGCACGAAGTCAAGTAACGCATACTTTAATCAACAATTAATGTCTGACCCAGCGGATAGGACACAGAATGTTAAGCCACAGGTCGTAGGTTCGAATACCATTCGAAATGTTTTTATATAATTAAAACTCTCAGCAGATTTAAAGTTAAAATTAATATCAATATGCGCATTTAATTCACAAAATTGACATGGCTCAAACGGCAAGGGCAGCAACAATTACACCGTGGGGATCGTGTTCGAATCTCAACAATTACATTTTAATTTTTGGCAATTAATTTCCAGAGTAAAACATGGAATAAATATATAACGGATCAATTAATTCACAAGAATTGTAATGGGAAAATGGTAACATAAACAGTTTGCACTGAAACTGACCTAGGTTCGATCCACATAAGCAACAGCTATGAAATTAAAATTTTTGCGAAAACCTGGTGCTTAACTCTTATGAAATAGATACAGAAACCAGAAGGCTACTGGAAATTATTTTTGCAGAGAACAAACCAGCTTTAAAATTATCAACCATGCAGATATAATTTACTGAAACCATTTGGGAAACAGAGCGTAAAACATGCTCTAGATTTTTTTGAAAACAGAAGCAGAGCTGCTGATACACTTTTCAGAACATAATATAGTAACAATTTAAAAAAACCTTTAAAACAAAGAATAAACATGCTCTTTAAACTTGAAGACAACATACATAGCTTCTGGACAAATTAGACTGAATACACAACAAAACACATTAGCATATTAATACATAAACATAGAACATGAACAACAAAAATATCGTAAACATAATTCTGGAAATAAAAATTAAACATACACATAAACATGATTATATTGGAGTGGATTAGACGAGTCAGAAAAATCCCGTTGAAGCATAGGACGAGTCAAAGGCTTAGCTCTCTCCCCTTAAGATCCATTTTCCCGGCTACCCTTCAAGCCCTCAGTGAGAAACGACCTTCCAAGGTACAATGTCCTCACACAATAAGGTAGTAAGTGAAGGACAATACTACCTTCTCAAATCAGACTCGAATCGTATTTGCAGAACTCAGAAAAAGAAAATGTTTATGCTATGAATATGCAAAAAATATTTTGTGTTTAAGATGTTTTTCACAAAACTAGAGGCCCCCTATTTATAGGTGAAAAAACATGAAACCACCACAATACATTAAGGGGATACTTTACTCTTGTCATTCAAACCATTTGAATTCATTCAAATGTTTTTGACCACATTAAGTGTGTGTCTTAATTGACATATTCAAAATAAATATGAATATTTAACCATGAATGTTATTTATTTGATTAAATAAAATTCTATCACATTTTGTTTTTTGGGGATTAATACCACTTGCTTCTCATTAAGCAAATTTTAATTCACACACAAAATATTTGAACTCAATTCCAAATTTCTCCAACATGTATTTATTATAATATTATGATTAACTAGTTGATGGAGTTTGTCATTTTGTGAAGCACCTCAAAGAGATTGATGTTTTGTGCGAATTGTAAAACAATGCAACTTTGGCTGTCCCATTTTATGTTACACCTAGTTGTGTGGAATCTTAAATACAATATATTGATAAGGTAAATGTTTTGAACACAATGAGTTTCTTTCTTTTTTGGTACAAAGGAAACTCAAAAAAATAAAGCTAAAACAGCGGCTAAGCTACATCATCTTGCAGCAAGCCGATAATCCGGTTCGGTGGAGTATCCCAAAATACTTCTCGAACGCCATTCTCAATCTCCATATTTGTCACGCAGTCCGCTACTTTGTTGGCCTCTCCATCTTTGTCACGCAGTCCGCTACTTTTTTGGCCTCTCTAGCAACCCAACGAAACATTACATTCTACGGGAGGTGAAGCAGTGCACGACATTCCTTAATAAGATATTTGTGAACACCATTAGGCTCCCTAATTCCCGAAACAAGTCTAAAGATTATCTCCGAGTCCGTCTCGACTTCTATGTTGTTCAATCTTCTTTCCCATGCCAGTTGAAGTCGTCTTCTTAATGCCAGCAATTCGGACTCCTCAGCTGTTGTCGCCTCAAGTCTCATCTTAAATCCCCAAATCCACTTCCCGGTTTCAGATCGCAGCACTCCCCCTGCTGCTTCATTATTTGATTTCGGTTGGCAACTCCCGTCAACATTCAGTTTTTGCCACCATTTTTTTGGTTTTCCCCACTTGATGTTCCTTTGTTGTCGCCCTTTGCTCATCCACGCCGTCTGGAGTTCAACACTCATTCTTTTAATCATTTGAACACATGATTGCACCGTGACCATTTCTCCTCGAAACACCAATTTGTTTCTTGATTTCCATATGTTCCACGCTGCCGCAGTAAAAATAAACGGCCACTCAACCTGCTGCATACTTGAACATGTATAGTTCTTCTTTTGCAGATTAGCACGGAACCAATCATCATCTTTTATTTCGTAAAAGCTCTTTAGCTCAGCAGGTCCGAGAAGAACTCTCCAGATATTCTTCTCGTTTTCGCAATATTTAAGGGCATGAAGGACAGATTCCTCCGGGTTGTCGCACGCCTCGCAATGTGCTGAAACACTGATTCGTCTCACATTCCTCAGTTGGTTCGTGGCGAGTCGATTTTGGGTTGCAAGACACAAGAAGTACTTCATCTTGTTGCTGATTTTTGATCTCCAGATCCAGTCCCAGTTTTTACGTTCCCTATTTGTTTCACTCCTTTCGTGTACCCCATAATATTGCTTGAACGCTTTGTAGGCCGAGCTACATGAGAACTTACAATCCCCTGTCTCACTCCAGACTACCTCATCCTCTCGAGCAGTGATCACAACATCGCGTTCCCGAATTTTCCTTAGAATATCCGGCGGTATCTCAGTCCTTAAGCAACCGAAGTCCCACCAGCCCTTGTCATCCAGAATGTCGCAAATTTTTATCTCGTAGTCCTCCTGTGCAATATTATCAAGGATGTCGCATAGCCTCGACTCCCCTAACCAGTTATCAAACCAAACGGATATGCGCCTTCCATTCCCAATCTTCCAACGAAGAAAGGGCTTCATTAAGACCATACTTCTCATGATGCCCTTCCATGTCGAGCTTGCCGCGCTCTTTGGTAAGTGATTAAGTATCGATTCTCCCTTTAAATATTTTGCTCTAATCAAACTTCCCCACGCTGTCTCCTCATGCTTCAAAATTTTCCACCCAATCTTTGCCAAATTACTATTTCTACTAGTTCGTATCCCCAATCCTCCTTGCTTCTTCTCTCTCGAACTTTATCCCATCCTACCAAATGAATTTTTTTCTCCTCTATATTAGTTGACCATAAGAAGTCTCTATTCAACTTATCGAGTTTCTCACATACGCTTTTGGGAAGCCATGCCGATTGCATGTGATAAATCGACATGGCTGTTGACACGGATTGTACTAATGTCGCTCGGCCTGCAAGCGATAAAAATTGCTTCTTCGAGCCCCCGAAACGTTCCAATACTCTATCTACCAACCCCGCAAAAAGCTCATTATCCATTCGGCCGTGAGCAAGTTTCACCCCCAAATACTTTCCGAGATTCAGCGTTTGCGCAAATCCAAGAATTTCACAAATCCTCCTCTTAAGGCTCGCACCACTACTCTTTGAGAAAAAAAGTTTCGATTTTTGCGGACTTACAAGAAGGCCGGATGCCCCGCAAAATTTGTCCAAGACTCCCCTAATTTCCCGTGTCGTGGCTGTTGTTGCTTTCCCCATTAAAATAAGGTCGTCGGCAAAAAATAGATGTGAGAGACGGGGTCCCCCACGACATGGCACCAAAGGTTTCCACTTTTTTCCCTCGACCCGTTCTTGTATTAAATATGAAAGCCGCTCCACACATAGCACGAAAAGGTACGGGGATAACGGATCCCCTTGTCTAAGCCCGCATGAGTGCTTAAAACCTTCTAGAGGCGCCCTGTTCCATAAGATTCTTGTTGCTGCGTTCTCGACACAGAACATAATCAATTCCACCAATGCATCTGGAAAGCCAAAGCATCTCAACGTGTCCTCAAGAAACGACCAACTCACTTTATCATAAGCTTTCTCTAAATCTAGCTTCATCACCATATCCCCTGTCTTATTTTTCTTTTTGGTACAAAGTGAATGAAGCACCTCTTGAATTAGAAAAATGTTATCTTGAGTACTCCTACCTCGTATAAACGAAGACTAGGTTGGCGCAATGATCCGCGGCATTATCTCTTTCAACCTCAATGTTATACTTTTTGTAATGAATTTATAAATAAAATTACATAAAGAAATAGGTCGGAATTGCGAGATACTTACCGGGTTCGAGACTTTGGGGATCAAACAGAGAAAGGCCTCACAGATGCACTTATCAAAATTCTTTCGTGTGAACACCTCCTTTGCGAAGTCCAGCAGCGGCTCGCTTATCCACTCCCAATTCTCTTGATAAAACACCGCTTGTAACCCGTCGGGGCCTGGAGCTTTAAGATGGTTCAACGACCATACAACCTCTTTCAATTCCACAAGTGTGATTTCTTTACATAGGCTGGTCCGTTCCTCTTCATTTAACGTAGCTTGGTACGCCGACTTCGAAACCCTCCTTTGTACCCCTCACGTTGTTCCATTCTCCCCTAATGCGAACAGTCGATTGAAGAAATCCCTCCCGTGCGTTTTCAATCTCAAGCTATTGCTCTCCCAAACTTCATCCACTTTAAGCATCAAAATCTTATTTTTCCTCCTCCTAGCAATCGTGGATCTATGGAAGAACTTGGTGTTACTATCCCCCTCGCGCGCCCATTTAATTATGTACTTTTGCAACCAAAACATCTCCTCTTGAATGAGAATTTCATTGTACTCCTTAATAAGATTTTTCTCAAGCTCATTCAAAAAATTATTTTGACCTCTACTGTTCGCCCTTTGCACCCCATCAAGTCTCGCGAGGACTCTCTTCTTCCTATGAAAAATATTATCGAACCTCTCCCGATTCCAAGGAATTAATACCCTCGGGACTTCATCTATCGCATCGCAGCAAGCATGTTTGGATTGTTTCCCCATATGGCACGGAGCAGCTCTTTACATTCCTTATTTCGGAGCCATATTGCCTCGAATCGAAATGGTCTTTGTTCCCCGTTATTTTGTACTCCCTGACAATAGGTGATAATAGGATGGTGGTCCGAGTGCGTCCTCGGGAGGTGTACAACCGAATTTTCTGGGTAGAGATCAATCCACTGTTGGTTTGCAAGGGCTCGGTCAATGCGACCCTTAATGTTTGCAACATCTTTTCGTTTGTTGGTCCAAGTGAAGGAGGGGCCATAAAATCCAAGGTCGGTCAGCCCACATTGCTCCATGTAATTTTGAAAGAATTGAAGACGGCGAATGGGCGTAATGCGCCTTCCTTGTCTTTCATGTGCGAAGCTCACCTCATTGAAATCACCAGTAACAAGCCACGACAAATCTTCTTCCTCCCCGATTTTCACAAGGTTGTCGAAGACCCTCAGTTTATCCACTCTTCGAGTGCATATATTCCGGTCAGTCTCCAAACCTCTGCCTCCCGAGGTCGAATAAGTGAGTGGATCACTTGGTCTCTGATTGATTTAATCTCCACCTCCACCTCCGCTTCATTCCATAACATCCAAATTCCGCCATTCATCCCCGTGGTAGGGGCCATAACGTGGTTCGTATATCCTAATTACGAGATAATCTCGTTCGCTTGCCTCGTACCAACCCGCGTTTCCAAAACAAAAATAACTGTAGGTGCGTGTACATGCAGTAGTTCACGAAAATTCCTCCTAAAGTGTTCGTTGCCCGCGCCTTGGCAATTCCAAGAGACTATCTTCATGGTCGAATTATTGAGTTGATACGGGAGGATCGGGTTGTCAAAAGTCGACCCCGTCTATGTCGCAGCTAATTACCTCAACGTTTCCAACATGAAGGCCATCTGTCTTCGCACCTCCCACAGACTCACAACTGTGCGATGCCACCATGATATCGGTCGATTTGCTCGTGTCGCTCAAAAAATCTTGGTCTCGACTTCCCACGCCGCCGAGGGAATTTTCAGTACCCGAACCGTTCGCTCTTCTTGCAACTTTTGTAATATCCGTGAGAGTCCTCGAAAGAAGTGGATAACTGTGTTGTACCTTGGTTCCTCCACCCACGCTACTATCATTCCGCCGTGCCGGAATGTTATTCTCGCATCTCTCATTCTGCTTGTTTGCTTCAGCCGAAAAGATCAATAAATCGTTGTTCCCCTCCACAAAGTCAGCTTCCTTAGATAAAATATCAAAAGAGTTTCTGTTTTCTAGCCCTTGTTTATTTTTTATTGCTGAGTTTTTATTGTTAGATTTCAAACTCCTACCCACATTAGACTTTCTATACTCAGCCGTCCCTTTATTTCCATATGTGGTAATGGATTTTGGTAAAATTCTTTTCTTTTGAATTTCAGCAATCCTCAGACTTTCCTTCTCCACCCTATCCTCTAGTACTTTCCCATTCAATTTCCTTACGATTCGATGCTCTCCCGACTTACCTCTGTTAATGCCCGAGGCCTTACTCGTTTCTCCTTGTGGTTTCGATCCTTGCCCCATAAACCCTTTCCCTATTCGGTATTGAACTTCGACCCAATCCCCATATTCCTTCTTGCGTCCTTTCTCCAACAACCATGTCACCTGGATAGTCTTGCCCGTTGATGGGTGTAATTTAAGATTAGCCCAATAGCAATATTGGACCGGCCCATAAGCGCATCGAATTGCATGAATTCGATGCGCGCATCGAATCAACAGTCTAATATGTTGGTATTGGGCCGGCCCGCAAGCGCATCGAATAGGAATGATTCGATGCGCCTTTCTATATTTGTTTGTGGGATCCACGGGACGGTTGCTATAAATAGCCCGTCCCCTTGTATTCCACGTTCGTTTTTTAGAAGATAACCACTTCAGCACAGTCAGCATCGAACCACCTCTCATTCGACACGCCTCGGATCGGAGAGCCTCCATTCGATACGAAGAGAAATGGTGTTGATGCATTCGACACGCCAAATTACGCATCGAATTTGACACTTATTGCACGCATCAAATTCGATACATTCCAGAACAAGTTCGAACCAGCGTTACTTATTTCGCATCGAACGAAGACATTCGACACATCAGCATCGAATACCTACAATTCGATACGCTACATTAATATTGTAATTTAGTTATTCTACCTAATAAGTTTGTAATAAGTATCCCGGACCAAGCTTGTCCGTCAATAAAGTTGGATAGCATTGTTTTGATCTCAGTTTGTAATCTTTTACTGTGTTATATTACCGTGATGAAATAAGACCAAAATATTGGCGCCGTCTGTGGGAACACTAAGTTTATTAGTTTGTTAGGCTGTATGTCTAGAATTACCAGATCTCAGAGTAAAGTTCTGGAGGGAAATATGGGAGAAGCAAGACAAAATTCACCTGAACGGATGATGCAAGATATTGTAGGACCATCAACGATACCCGCAGCAGTACCGGCACCAGCGAGGAGGGAGAATCAAGGACCTCAAGGTGTGGAGATACCTGCTACTGAAGCAGGTGCAACTGGAGCAACAACGACGAGTGCTTCAATTCCTGACAATTTGAGAAATGAACTCGTGGAAATGGTTAAAGCCGCGATAGCTGAAGTGTTGACTCCAGCACCACCTGTAGTGATACCCTCTCCTATAGAGCATCCAGAAGTATTGAGGGAACAAGGTTCTGTTGCTCGAATATTGAAAGGAAAGGAAAATGAAAATTCCCGGCATGATGATAGAGGAATTGAACATGCATCGGAGAGAAGGGCGAGTAAGGGAAAATCTGCCCATGATGATCAAGGAAAGAAGTTAGAGTCGACCGAGATATAGTCAAGAAGACATTTTGAGAGGAGACAAAGAGAAAAGGAGGAAGATCGTATCACTGAACAGATAATGAGAGAAAACAGGAGGCGATCAGAAAGTCAGGATTCCAGAAGAGAACGTAATGAAGAGAAAGACCAGCGAGAAGAACGGCGAAGAAGGAAGAATAGAGATGACAGGAGGCACTCGGCTGGACATGATTTACGAGGTGTGCATGATAGAACGACCATAAACATTGAAAGGCTAGAGAAAGGGAAAGCAGCAGCTGAAACTCAAAAGGCACTGGAGGACAATACGTATAACCACAATCCATTCTGTCAAGAAATAGAGTCAGAATTCTTGGGACAAGGGGATAAGATCCCGGAACTGAAAACATACGATGGAAAGTCAGATCCTCGAGATCATCTTTTCCAATTGGATAGGAAACTGTCCCTTTATGGTTTTAAAGACAATATCCAAGCCAGGATATTTGCAACAACTCTATCAGGAGTAGCAGTGGATTGGTTTAATCGAATTCTTCCAGGACAGATTAAAAGCTACAGTCAATTGAGAAAAATGTTCGAGGATCAATTCTCTAGTCAATCTAGACTGGTTTTGGATCACTCCCCTCTCTATACAATGAAACAGGAAACTAAGGAAAGTCTAAAGGACTTCATGAAACGCTTCAATACGGAGCTACTTAGGATTGATAGCCCATCATGAGAGATGATAGCGAGCATACTTTTCCGAGCAACCTCCAATACTATGTTCGGTGGGGACTTGCTCAGGCATAAGCCCACCACCGTTGAAGAGATAAATAAAATAACACAAGAGGTGGTTCATTATGAGGAAATGATGGCGACTAAGATGCCTGTTGTTGCAGTTATGAAAGACAGAGAAAGAGGTAGAGAAGATAACAACCGTAGCAACTACAACAACAAGAACAAAAATTATAAGAGGGAGAGTTCGCCCAGGCGATACACGCCGTTAAATGCTCACATCATGACATTTTTTGGCGCAGAAAAAAGGAAAGGTTGGTTGAAGGATCCTAAACCGATGAGGGAGTCCAAGGCAACGATGTATTCAAGTCAAGTCTGCAAGTATCATAATCAGAAGGGGCATGATACTGAATAATGTATAAATTTGAAGGATGAAATCGAGCGGTTGTTAAAAGATGGAAAACTCGTGGAATATGTCAAGAAGGTGCAAGAGCAGGAGAAAATTTCAACCGTAAGAGAACTCCATCTCCCAGGAGGGATAAGCAAAGAGCAATCGATGAACCGCATCTTTTCTAATATCCTCAAATTGAAGATGAGAATGCCAGGAAGGGTATGATTAATATGATATCTGGAGGACCTGGAGGAGCAGATTCCACCAATGGTCGGAGGAAAATTACAAGATTGGTTGAGTCGGACAATTTTGTCAACATGGCCAATATGCTGAGAATTGAGGAGATGCCGCATGAAGAAGTCACTTTCTCTACGGCAGACTTAAGGAAGCTGAGTCCACAAGCTATACAAATGTCCAAATTAAATTGCCCTTTGGTAATAACGGTGGATATAGCTAATTATGGGGTCACAAAGATGTTAGTGGACCATGGAAGTTCAGTAAATGTCCTTTTCAGTTCTACAATGGCCAAGATGGGATTGAATAATCAGACGCTAGAGCCAGTGAGGACATCTTTTCATGGGTTTGGAGGTCCAGAGATAGTACCGCTCGGAATGCTTAAGCTCCCAACGTCATTGGGAACAACACCACAGAGAAAGACGCTTCTGGAGACCTACGTGATCGTTGACATGCATTTTGCATACAACGAAATCATAGGAAGATCCGCACTCAATGCTTTCCGAGCTTTACCATCAACTTATCATCAAAGGGTGAAATTTCCAACTTCTAGCGGCACAGGTGAGGTCATAGCAGACCATATCGAAGGATGGAAATGCTACGTAACCTCGCTTCGGACTCGGCCAAAACAAGAAGAAATAGCGGCAAGGGCATTGGCTCCAAGGCATATGGAGCATATCGATTAAAGATTATGTTTCAATTTACAAGTGTTTTTAGCATTTTTGAATATTTTGAACAAGTTTTATTCGTTCTCTCTGCTATAACATGCATGAGGGACAAATATGTATGAACTTAAAACAGGCACCCCAAAACATGAATATGGAGGACAGCGCTGGAAGTCAGGCAAATGAGCAATGACCCAAGCTCAGATCTATTAACTTAATTTGATTTTAATTATTCAAGAAGATTACGTCTACTTGATTTATATGAATTTTATATACTTTGCATAATAAAATCTATGCAGGACAAAAAATCCCTGAAGAAAGGTGAAGAACAGAAACTTTGTCCAAAGTGGCATGAGATACCGATAAAAGCCAAAGGCAACAAAGGGACGGATACTCTGTCCAAAGCGGCACGAGATACCGAAAATCCCAGAAGCAAGAAGAAGAATGGAAACTCTGTCCAAAGTGGCACGAGATACCGAAAAAACCTTGAAGCAAGAAGAACGGATACTCTGTCCAAAATGGCACGAGATACCGATAAAACCAGAGGCAACAAAAGGGACAGAAACTCTGTCCAAAGTGGCACGAGATACCGAAAATACCTAACTAAAAGAAAACAACGAAAACTCTGTCCAAAGTGGCACGAGAAACCAAATAAAGCCAAGGGCAAATAAAAATAGACGGACACTGTATCCAATGCTCCAGAGGCAATGAACAGACACTACATATGAAATGGTAAGTGCTATATAAAATTCTATGTTTCAGAAAACATGAACAAACTCTCAAAAGATGAGTAATGATTAAGCAAAAATATTAAGAGAAAAAGAAAAATACTACGTCCAAAACGACGAGTAAAATCTCTTTTCCTAATGGAATAACAACTATCAAGGAACAACAGAGAATCACCGGGTTGTCAAAATAAAGTAAAGAACTGAGATAGGAAATTGAAATAAAAGACAACAATTATTAGCTTAAAAATTAAGCACCTAGAGATGAATAATTCAAAAAGAGAATTCATAATATTGCAATTTTGCTAAAATAAAATTATTCAAACACATCAGAGCGACGCATCGCAACACAAATAAAACTTAACTATAAATAAAAATTGTTCATAAACATGGAAATATAGAACACCAGTGAGGTTGCATTTTCAAGCGTCCTCTTCTTCCTCATATGAGGGATACGGCTCAGGCATCGGAGGCGGTGGTGAGAGTCCCTGGAAGATAAGATTGTCTTTTCCAAGCAACTAGGCATACTCATCGGGTTCTACAAGCTCCGAAGTCGCAGAAGCAGGCAGAATTTCTCGATTCGGTCCTCGAGACAGGCTCAACCATTCTGGTTTGAAACCGCCACGGACATATTCCGTGGCGTAAAATTGATACACTGTCAGAACTTGAGCATTTTCAGCTACGACACCATCTCGACGAATGCACCTTTGTCGAAAAGTGTCGCTTCGAAGAAATTCTTCGGCTAAATCCAATCTCTGTTGAGGAGATACATACGAGAGCATAAAAATATAAGTATGACAATAGAAATTAGGAAGTGAAACGCCATGAAAAGAAATATATTTCTACCTCTTTAATGCCGCGTAAATATCCTTGGAGATTGGCATTAAAGGCTTCTTGTTTAGCCGCACCCACTTACATCTTGAGCTCCTTAATTTGCTCATTTAGCTCTTCCTTGAGCTTATCGGCATCCTCCTATGTTTTCTTGGCTGCCTCCCGATCAACACCCGCCCTCTTAGCATGGTCTTTTGCCAATTGCAAAGGCTTTTCTTTTTCATCTAGGGCAGCTTGAAGCACAACGTTGTTACTACCGCCAGCAGTCTCCCGAAATTCCATTAGGGCCGAGAACATGGTGTCCACAAAACCTCCCGCCTAACAATTAATGAGTAGTTAGGTCAAAATTTACAAAGTCAGTTCAAAGGAAATAAAACTCAAGCAAGGAGATCATTACTGTTGTTAGCAGATGCAGCATGTTCCGCTCCACCCTCTTCATTTCTTCAGCGAAAATTGGGAGAGGAACTGCAAGACCAGGAAGTAGTGCCCTCAAATGGTTGATGGCTTCGGCCTCCGAGATTTCATACTCAGCGGCTCGAGCATGAGGGCCTTGGCTAGACTCAGCTCTTGCACTTGGCCCAGCGGCACTTGCCGGAGCATTGGAGGCACTTGGCTTGCTTGTTTGGCCTATGGGGGAGCAGTCCCTCCAGCTTGCAACCGAGTCTGAGGCATTTTCCTTTTCTTGCGTTTATTGCCGACTTGAACATCGTCGCATGTTCCAATTTCCATGCTTTCTGACGCCTCAGCACCGCCTTGTCCCTCCAGCATGTCCTCAAAAGGATCAACTGCTGAATCTACAGCAGCGGCAGAAGAGGGACCAGCAATCTTCTTCTTGCCCTTACTCTTTCTCTTTCGGGGAGGAGGAATTTTGGGCACAATGTTGGTCTGGGAGCTCGCCAGATCAGCAGCAACAGCTCGATTCATTCTCGCGTGACGACTCATCAAGTACTTTGCTGCAAGAAAAATAAATTGTTAGAATCATAACAAGCATAAATCAAATATAACGAAAGAGTTGCGCTATTTTACCAAGGGTCATCCTTCCGTTATATTTCATTGGAGATAATCCAGCTAACGAAAGGAATCGATTTTCGACAAGTTTTTTAACATCGAATTAATGTTCTCTAACTAAGTTAGGGATAAATTCGCAATCCCCTGAAGTTATGGCAACTTTACCGGGAATCATTACCCTTGCCCCGGTATACCATTCACGGCGGTATCGTCCAAACTCGCCTTCGTAACTCTCTTCAATGTAGAAGTATCTTCTTTTCCAATCCTTTCCGTATCCGGTCGCCCCACCATTCAAGAACTTTCGGTTCCTTTGTGCTTTGATATGGTAGAATCCTTCTTCACGCCTCGCAATCTCAAATAACGCGTAAAACTCATTGGGACTTTGTGGTTGGCGCAAAGCCTTCATGACTATGATGAAGCCAATCAGATTCCCATAAGAGTTCAACGTCATTTGCGCAGGTACGAGGTTTATCATCCTTAGAAGCCATCTCAGCTCAAAAGGAATTGGGAAGCGCAGACCGTTCAAAAGCTGTCCAACAAAGACAGTCATGTGACCGGGTGGTCGGGTATGCATCCGATCATTTGGGCCCGGAAGAACTATCCTATACTTATCAGGTATATCAATTTTTTTACGAAGCCCCTTACGACTATGTTGGAGACGGAAGATGTATTGATCGTAGGACATTCCGGGAACCTCGACATGATCATCGAACTCCCTATTAATATAATCTACGTCCTCCTCACCCTCGTTGGGAGTGCGGTTATCCTGATAGGATGACGAGGACGAGTCATCACTGTCCACTCCGGGCACTGTTGGTTCAATATTTGCAACGGGATTGTTACCAGCGGGTGAATCAACCGTTACTATATCAATTAAATCATATACATCTACTTCGACTGTGCTCGGGCCCACATGAGCATTCGAAGGGTTCCCCTTATTAATGGAACTAGAGCTAGAGCCAGTACTCGACTCACTCCCAGAAGAGGATTCACTGCTCACCATCTTTGACGAGAATGAACTGAAATAAATTAAAAATGGAGACTGACTATGGACGAACACGTCACTCTACACTCTCGCACATCACTCAAATATGCATAACGATGAACTTGTTAAAAGAAATAACCAAGCAAAATAATAAGCAAAACATTTTACCTTGATTGAATTTTCGGTAGAAAAAGCTTTTGCTTCGTTGTAAATATCCTAAACAAAAGAGAAACAGATTAAAAATGCACATGCGAATCATCTTAAACAGATTAAAAGCTTTTGCTTCGTTGTAAATATCCTAAACAAAAGAGGAAGAGCAACAATTGTTAATAAAGTAACGCATCGAATCATCTTAATTCGATGTTGATCGCATCGAATCAGTGACCATTCGATGCGCATCGCATCGAATGACGCAAATTCGATGCGTCTTACCTGAAGAGCAAAATGCGTTGGCAGAGAAATTAGCTCTTCACAGCAGTGTTCGCCTTATATAGGGGGCGCGAGGCCCATCAGGCCCATTTGAGGGACCACATCGAATAACCGCATCGAACAAGCATAATTCGATGTGGGCTATTTCACGTGTCGAATTGAAGCTATTCGAAGCGTTAAATTAATGTTTATAGGACCACTGTAAACCGCTTCGAACTAACATATGAGTAGGAATATCCCAAACCAGTACAAATATTTGATGAAAAATCAACAATATTTTAAAGGTGTACGGCGACGACCGTTAAGCGCAAATACAAATATATTCTTTAAAGTTTGGAAGACGATCTCCAAATTGACATCGTCTCCCAAACTGGGGGGAATATATGATGGGTGTAAGTTAAGATTGGCCCAATAGCAATATTGGGCCGGCCCATAAACTCATCGAATTGAGTGAATTCGATGCGCGCATCAAATCAACAGTCTAATATGCTGGTATTGGGCCGGCCCGCAAGCGCATCGAATTGACAGTATTCGATGCGCACATCGAATAGGAATGATTCGATGCACCTTTCTATATTGGTTTGTTGGCTCCACGGGATGGTTGCTATAAATAGCCCGTCCCCTTGTATTCCACATTCGTTTTTAAGAAGACAACCACTTCAGCACAGTCAGCATCGAACCACCTCTCATTCGACACCCCTCAGATTGAACAACCTCCATTCGATACGAAGAGAAATGGTGTTCAACCATTCGACACGCCAAATTACGCATCGAATTCGACACTTATTGCACGTATCGAATTCGATACCTTCCAGAACAACTTCGAACCAGCGTTACTTATTCCGCATCGAACGAAGACATTCGACACGTTAGCATCGAATACCTACAATTCGATACGCTACATTAATATTGTAATTTAGTTATTCTACCTAGTAAGTTTGTAATACGTGTTCCGGACCAAGCTAGTCCGTCAATAAAGCTGGATAACATTGTTTTGATCTCATTTTGTAATCTTTTACTGTGTTCTATTACCGTGACGAAATAAGACCAAAATACCCGTGTTCGC
Source organism: Linaria vulgaris (assembly GCA_948329865.1). NCBI lineage: Eukaryota > Viridiplantae > Streptophyta > Magnoliopsida > Lamiales > Plantaginaceae > Linaria > Linaria vulgaris. The sequence goes on along the minus strand of OX415254.1, from coordinate 103,349,700 downwards.
AACAGCATTGCTGTCTCGTTGGGACTCGTCCATCATCACTTCCTTCCCTTTGTCCTTGGCAATCAGATCATTCGTCTCTCGCGATTTTCCACAATCAGCTTTTGTGTGTCCTACTCTACCACATATATGGCAAAGAGAGGGAAGATTCTCATATACCACTTGAAACGCCTCCCCTTTGACGCACACGCCTAATTCCAAAGGAACATCTGTTCGGACTTGGACGCATACCCTTGCAAACCTACCACGTTTCGCATTGTAGGTGTTTCCGTCAATTTTGATCGGATCTCCTATGCATTTTGCCAACGCCTTTATAACTGAGGTTCTAAAATACGCAAACGACAAATTGAGGATTCTCTCCCACGTGATCATGGTCTCAACTTTGTCCGTGTCCGCCCGAAATTCTGGGTACCATTTCCGAATGGAGAGGAAACTCCCCGCGAGTTGCCATGGCCCTTCCGTGAGAATTTTCTCCCATTGTCTCTTGACTCACTCCTGTCAAAAGGTAGCATCCGTACCCTAAATCAACTAAGTCGAATTCGCTTTTCAAATTCCACATCGTGTCGAGCTTCATAACTAGGGCATGGTAGTACCATGGCTTCCCGAGGATTCGGACAGTGATCGCATCCTTCCATTAGTCCATGATTTTTGTATCAAGTTCCGGCGCAAACTCCACATTTTTGAATGGCAGATTTTCATTCGGAGCTTGTGTGACGATAAGGTAGTCCTCATCCGTGGTATCCTCATCATCCACCCTAATATGCGTGCTGCGTTGCTTAAACAAGCCAACGTATGATTTGGGCTCACTCGTTTCTTGTTCCAGATTTGGTGTCGCCGATCTATCATTCCAAAAGTGAACGAGATTTCCTCCTCTTGTCGTAGTCTTTTTTGATTCCTTTGATTCCCCAGATCAAAATCCGGTGGCACGAATTCTGTCGCCCCGGGTCGTAATTGCTGCAGTGGTGTTGGCTGCGTTGAGCCTAGGGTTTGCATGGGTTCGCCCATGAAATCCCCTAATTTGGAATCCCTTAGAGTTTGTTCCTGTTCAGATTATTATCTTTGTAAAGATATTGTAATCTCTTGTAATTATCTTTCCTTCCTTATACATAATGAGTTGGTTTGTATGGTTCTAACAATACATAATAGAATCTAAAGCAAGCCATATTTTAAGAGTTCCATTTCGAAATACTTGGTCAAAGTCCAACAAAACAATCATCTAATTTTATTCAACTGACATTATATTAGTGTGTTATACAAAATCAAATTGTCCACTAAGAAGATCAACAAACCAACAACGTAACTGACCATCGAATTACTAAATCAGAGAAGCAGAATAGTTTAGCATTCATTTATGCCCTTTTCAACCAGAAGAATTTATGCTTGCTTGAATCTCCATGTAATAATCCATCATTTTCTGAGTCTCCGGGACGACGTCCTTAGCAGCGTCGTGCGAACGTACGCTTTCCGCCCATCCTGCCAAGCCCGGGAACCTTGTTTCGTCGAGCAAATTTAGTCCGCCCTCCAATTCGATCACCTTAAAATAGCCCAAGTAGCTACCTAGTACAAAATCAAGATAACCAACGCTGTCTCCACCAAAGTAAGCTCCTCCTTTGCGACACTTGACGAAAGCCTCCTCTAAAAGCGCGGTACTTTCCAGTATTTTCTCCTCACAAGCGGCTCCTGATTCGTCTTCAAGTGGTTTCCGCAGCCCCTTCATTTGAGGGAACCACTGAAAATTTATACCAATATGTTATTTAGATTCATTGTCACATAAACTACTAACAGCACCCAATTTGTACAATTGTAGTATATAATTACATATACAGAGGTCCGGTCTAATTACAAATACTTTTCTGATGATGTTCGAGTAAATAGAACTACACTCACTAAGAAAATTTGTGATTATTTGTAAAACACTCCCGTTCAAGTTGAAGCAGTACTGTTATAATGACCATATATAACAAACCCGAAACTTGACATTTCTGTACTCAAATCTTCTTGCGAATTATAAGAACAACTTCATATTAACAAAACAAAAGATGACATATTGATCACAAAAACATGATAAATAATCACTCCATACTTTCAACGAGCAACAACAAATGAAACTACACCATATCGTCTGATCAATGTACGTCGCCCAGAAACGAGCCATGGCACGATCGTAGGGATCGGAAGGCAGGATCAACTGGCTATCAGTCCACGTTTCATCAATGTATTCAATAATGAAATGGGATTCACAAATAGGTTTCCGGCCATGGAATAGAACAGGGATTTTGTTTGTAAACAGGGTTGGCTTGAATAAGGCGTTCACTTTTGGTTTTGCTAATGTAAAATTTTTCTTCGATGAATTCATGGTCAATGGACTTCAGGTTAAGAGCCATTTTGACCCTCATAGTGAACGGACTTGCCCATAATCCTAGCAACTGTACATCAGCATGACTTTTAGCCATTGCTAATTACTCTCAATATTTACTAGCTTTTTTAGCTAAATGTTACTTTTGAATTTAGATTAGAATGAGGAAATTCAATTGGATTTTATTAGTAGATATAAAGATTCTATTTTGCTTGGTTGAGGAGATTTTTTTTGATGGTAATATAATGTATTTGCTTTATGGGGAATACTTTATTAGTATAAAATACATGCAAATTTTGACTTTTCTAATGAAGTTTGTCTGAGAAAATCAGCTCTATTATATTATAGGGAATTGGCTCCCTATCCTATCGATATTATATCTGCTTGTTGATCTCATCCCAATAAAATATTCAAACCAGAACATCAAAAAGAATAATAGATATTTAAGAAAACATGATAACTCCTCTTCGCTAATTAATATAAATATTCGAATAAGAATATGATTGTTGTTATAAATATGGTAAGTGAGATATGCCTCGTTGTCATTGTTGAAAATTATGTACAAATACTATTTTATAATAGTAGTAGTTGTTTTAAATAGTGTAAGATATTGAGAATTCTTCCATATATAAGGAGCCATCAAGATAAAGAGAAAAACAGTCATTCACAAATAATATACTCCTTATTTCTCTCATCTTGCAAAATGATCTCTACAACAACAGCGATCTTGATTCTCATTTACCTTTCAATTTTTATGTTTATGCTAGTGGATGAGAACACTCATATGTTTGTCCCTATGATATTCCTCCATTTTATCATAATAATGTTCGAGCAAGATTTGGCTAGAGATGAGATAATTGCATTATATTATTGTAATAATTGTGCTTGTGTGGTTGCGTATTAAAATAAAATGTCTTGATCCTAATTATGTTTGTTTTAATGTTTGCTTAGCTGCAATATGTTTAATCTCAAGAAAGTAGATTTTACCGAACTCACTGTCGATGGGAAAAATTATATGCAATGGGAATTAAATGTGAAAACGCATCTTACTGCGAAATTCCTCGCGAAAACAATTGATGAGGAAAACGAATGTACTGACCAGCAACGATGCGAGGCAATTATATTCCTGCGTAGACATTTAGATAATTTCATGCAAACGGAATATCTTGATATTACAGATCCTTCTGAGCTATGGATTAATTTGAATGAAAGATATGGCCACCAAAGGTAAATAATGTTTCCAAAAGCAATACATCAGTAGAGCACATTAAGGTTCCAAGATTTTACATCAGTAAATGATTACTCCTCTGCCATTCATAATATCTGACAAACGCTAAAATTTTGCGGGACGGAAATTACTGATGAGGAAATGATTGAAAAAACTCTTTCTACTTTTCATGTCAGTCATATACTCATCCAAATACAACACAGACTAGTCGGATACACTAAGTATCAAGAACTAGAAAGGGTGTTGTTAACGACAGAGAATAGTAATAATATATTGATTACGAATTCTGAGTTACGCCCAACTAGAGCACACGCATTGCTAGAATCACATGCCATAAATTTCTCAAACTTCCGTGGACGAGGAAATTACAATAATGGTGGTCGAGGTAGAGGCCAATATCAAGGTCGGGGTGATTATAGAGAAAGATATGTTTCTAGAGGTGGTCGTGGCCATAGAGGTGGTCGTGGTCGTGGTCGTGGACGTGGTCGAGGTAGTTATCATAACCCTTCGACCAGTGATACGATCCATAACAATAACCATCATAATAAAAAAATGCTCATAATAAATCTGAATGTTACTGTTTTAACTGCGGAATGAAAGGACATTGGGTCAATACGTGTCGTACGCCTGAACATTTTTGTAAATTGTACCAAGACAGTAAAGGCAAAGAAAAAGAGGTGAACCTTGTTGAACAAATGCCTAATAATTACACATATTTGGCAGCATCTGATTTCACGGATGATCATGATGTTATTATGGCTTGATATGAACTATGTGATTCATGTCTCCGTGATTACTAGTTTGATTTGCATTACGTGATTCCTTGTTGTGTGATTTTTGAATTGATATGTATTTGCGATTTCTGCTTGTAATGTACCGTGTTTTCATTAATTGTATTTCCTTATGTATCTTAATGAAACTATTTCCCTTTTCTCAAATATATGCTTCGTTTATTGTTATATCATGTTTAACTCTACGTGTTTGACATGAAGCCAGCGTATGGAGCATACCAGTGATTTTTGCATCCCTGATAGCGGTACAACTCACACAATTCTGACTAGTAAGAAATATTTTACATATCTAAAACTAACAAAGGCAAAAATCAATACAAAATCAGGTCATACTGACCTGATTGTAGGATTTGGTAAAGCTAGTTTTATTCTACCAAATGGAACGCTATTTATCATCAGCGATACCTTATTTGCCCCAAAATCCAGAAGAAATTTGCTGAGTTTTAATGATATATATCGTCATGGATGTGATACCAACTCAAAGACTGAGAATAAAACTAAATATCTTTTTATTATTAAGCATATATTAGGAACGCAACACATATTTGAAAAACTACCAGAACTCTCATCAGGATTGCATTATACATATATTAATGTTATCGAGTCAAATATGGTAGTCAATGAAAATTCTAAGTTGTTAACTTTATGGCATAATTGACTAGGTCATCCTGGTTCAACAATGATGCGAAGAATAATTGAAACTACACATGGACATTCATTAAAAGGATCAAAACTCAATTTAAACAATAGTCCATGTGAAGCATGTTCTCTTGGAAAACTAATTATAAAGCATTCACCAGTTAAAATTAAAACAGAATCACAACATTTCTTGAAAGCATTCAAGGTGATATTTGTGGACCTATTCATCCATCATGTAGACCATTTCAATATTTTATGGTATTAATTGATGCCTCAAGTCGATGGTCACATGTGTGTCTATTATCTACTTGTAATATGGCATTTGCGAGATTTTTGAATTAAATAATTAAAATAAGAACCCAATTTCCTGACTATACGATCAAGAAAGTCAGACTTGACAATGCTGGTGAATTTATATCTCAAGCTTTAAATGATTATTTTATGTCAACTGGAATTACTGTTGAACATAGTGTTGCACATGTACATACTCAAAATGGTTTAGCTGAATCATTAATTAAACGTTTACAGTTAATTGCTAGGCCATTGTTAATGAAAGCTAAATTACCAACTTTTGTATGGGGCCATGCAATTTTACATGCTGCATCACTAATTCGCATTAGACCAAGCTCGTATCAAGAATACTCCCCATTACAACTTGCTTTTGGTCATGAACCTAATATTTCCTATATAAAGATTTTTGGTTGTGCGGTTTATGTTTCGATTGCACCACCGCAACGAACAAAAATGGGCCCTCAAAGAGTGTTAGGGATATATGTTGGATATGACTCACCATCTATAATCAGGTATCTTGAACCATTAACATGTGATGTCTTTACGGCACGTTTTCCCGAATGCCATTTCAATGAGCCAAATTTCCCAACCTTAGCGGGAGAAAAAAAGCAGTTAGAAAAGTATATATTATGGTATAACCCGTCTTTATCACACTATGATATTTTAACAAAATAATGTGATTTGGAAGTTAAGAAGATTTTACATTTTCAAGATATTGCAAATTAATTACCCGATGCATTTACTGATATAAAACGGGTAACCAAATCACATATACCAGCTGCGAATGTTGCTGCTCGGTTTGAAATTCCGATGGACATATCCAACAATAATAAAATGAATGCACGTAAAAAACGTGGTCGTCCTATTGGTTCAAAAGACAAGAATCCTTGAAAAAGAAAAGGAGAAAATATTATTAACTCCATTATCGAGGAAACTATTAATGATGAAACAGAAAATGTGACAAATGAGATAACTCAAGAGATCACCGAACCAAATCTCAATACTGAAATCTCTGTAAATTATGTTAATTAAAGAGTTATTCGGAATCGAAATGAAATAAAAATATAAGTGAAATATTTTCATATAATATTGCTTATGATCTTATGAATGAAAATGATGATCCCGAACCACAATCTGTGGATTATACCAAAATCGGGACGATTGGGTTAAATGGAAAGATGCTATGCAAGTTGAATTGAATTCCCTCAACAAACGAAAGGTTTTTGGACCTATTGTGTTCACACCTAAAGACGTGAGACATGTAGGCCACAAATGGGTCTTCGTTCGAAAAAGAAATAAGAAAAATAAAATTATAAGATACAAAGCTCGACTTGTTGCACAAGGTTTTTCTCAAAGACCTGGGATTGATTGTGGAGAAACTTATTCCCTAGAGAAATGTACTCAATTAAATTGCAAAGATCGTTATATGGGTTAAAACAATCAGGTCGCATGTGGTACAATCATTTGAGTGAATATTTATTGAAAGAAGGATATATAAATAATTATTTGTGTCCATGCATTTTTATCTAGAGAACATCATCTAATTTTGAAATTATTGTGGTTTATGTAGATGATTTAAATATCATTGGCACTGACAAAGAAATTCATTCAACAATGAATTATTTAAAGGATGAATTTGAAATGAAAGATCTTGGAAAAACTAAATATTGTCTTGGTTTGCAAATTGAGCATTGCATCAATCAAATTATACTAAAAAGATATTGAAACGTTTTTAACATGGATAAAGCAACACCTTTGAACCATCATATGATTGCAAGATCATTAACTATTGATAAAGATCCATTTCGACCTTGTGAAGAAAATGAAGAAATTCTTGGTTCAGAAGTTCCGTATTTAAGTGTCATTGGAGCTTTAATGTATCTAGCTAATTGTACTAGACCTGATATATCATTTACTGTGAATTTATTAGCCAAGTTTAGCTCATCACCCACAAAAGGCACAGGAAATGAATTAAACATTTATTCCGTTATTTGCAAGGAACTGTGGATCTTGGTCTATTTTATCCTAACAATGCAGAACAAGATTTGATTGGTTATGCTGATGCAAGTTTTCTATCAGACCCATATAAATCCAGATCTCAAACTGGATATGTATTCATGTATGGAGGCTCTACTATTTTATGGTGTTCTCAGAAACATACACATGTTGCAACATCATCGAATTATGCTGAGATTATTGCACTCCATGAAGCAAGCAGGGAATGTGTATGGTTACGATCAATGACACATCATATAAGAAGTACATCTGGCTTACCTATTAGAGAGAGTCCTACAACATTATACGAAGACACTTCTGCATGTATTACACAGATGAAACAAGGCTATGTCAAGAGTGACCGAACCAAACACATATCCCCAAGATATTTTGCCTACACTCAGGAACTCGAGAAGAACAAAGAAATTAATATCCAATATGTTCAATCATGTGATAATATGGCATATCTTTTTACAAATGCACTATCTACTGTAACTTTTAAGAAACATGTTCAAAGTATTGGGATGCGTCACCTACGAGACTTGTGAAGAATTGGAGGTGCCAACTTGAGGGGGAGTTCATACGGCTGCACTCTTTTTCCCTTATTAAGGTTTTTATCCCACTTGGTTTTTCCTTATAAGGTTTTTAACGAAACAGCATAAGACGTGTGCAGAAGACGGTTCACGTACATAACAAAATCTTCAAAAGTGTTATAAATATGGTTAGTGGGATATGCCTAGTGGTCATGGTTGAAAATTATGTACAAATACTATTTTATAATAGTAGTAGTTGTTTTAAATAGTATAACATATTGAGAATTCTTCCCTATATAATGAGCCATCAAGATGAAGAGAAAAACACTCATTCACAAGTAATATACTCATTATTTGCTCTTCTTTCCTATGTCATTTTAAATATATTGTTATAAACCCCAATAATTTTAGATTTTCTATAACAATTGTATTATTTTGGTTGCTCCTTAATAGCTTTAACAATTGAAGCAGGCTAATACATAACTATTACCAGGCATCATAAAATAACTAAAATCAAGGATCCACATTGCCTTGATTTGAAGGACCGGCCGCACCATTCTCTAGCTGTTCGAGGGAAATTTTAGTCAGGATGTATTCAAAGTACACACCCATTTGACTAACTTGCAATATTAGTCCCCTCCCAATGGAACTTATGTCGTGTTAGGTTTTCGTCCTTTAATTCCTTGACGCGATCCACCATATCATCGTGCTGATCACACACCTCGTTCAACCTCCCACTTAGTGAGTTAATTAGCCCATAAGTGTGAGCATCCAAGGCTCTCGCGTAACCACCACGAGGTGCGTTGGGGTTTCCATGCCGATCCATCACAAGCTCCACATTGGTATAGAAAAAGGAGTAGGGCTTATTGGTCGGAGAGAATATTATAATGCCAATGTCAATATTGCACTGAACGCTTAGCTCTCTTGCCTTTTTGTAAAGGCCGAGGCGTCGTTTGGTAAATGTAAGATAAAGGTCGTCTTGATTTTGTATTTTTTTTGATCAAAATTCTTTGACGGCCACTAGATGGTCTTTTTGCCATTGTCACAAAGAATTTTTAGAGAAAAATATGATGTAAAATAAGATATATTGTATGACATCTTTCTCTAGTTGAAGAATTTATAGGAGAAGATGGTATGTGTTACTAAAATAGCTCACGTAATAGTTTTATTGATCTTCTATTATACTTTTAGAAAACAATTGATTTATTATGTATTTTCAATGTGAATACTTGCAATTTATTTGAAACCCAATTTGCATTGCGTAATTTCTTTAAATTCAGTGCTAGTAATTAATCTTTTTTCCATGAATGTATGGATCTATCAAGAATTGTATAGGTAGACTCATAAATCATAATAATATGCATGCGTTTAAGACTGTACAACGGAGTTATGTTACTTTAATCTTCAAAAGTAGATTTTTTTTATGTAGTCAAAACTTTCTTAATATGAAAATTATATTATATACATACCATTATAGGATATATCATTGTTTGATTGTTTAAATTACCAAATGCCTAAAAAGGGCTGTACACCAAATCCGTAGATAGATTCTTAGTTAAATTTGTTAATTTATTTCTATTTTTCTAGTCTTTTCACTATTTCTTGTTAGTTGAGGCCTTTTTTTTTAAAATATGTAAATAGCTATGTCATGTTAGTTAGGAAGTTTGTTATTCCGTTTCTGTTAATTTTGTTATTCCGTTTCTGTTAATTTTGTTATTTCGTTTCTGTTAATTTTTCCGGCCCTTTTCAACTCAGCATGTCCACACGTGTATATATACAGTGTTTAGCTTTTTGTTCAATTAATACAGTCATAATTCATATCATAATCTTACGATTCATATGGTATCACTTGCCATTTTGTGCGCTCTATTATTTTCATCGTAATTTTTATTTCAAATTTTATTAGATCAATCTAATTCTCAATATATCTTCGCGATTTTTTGTAATCGCTCTTTTTGATTTTATCCGGTTATCAATTTCAATCGGAGATTTCCATGACAAACACAGATACTCCTTAATTAGGTTCCACAATCTGCTGCTGGAACGGCCATTAATGGTCGCCTTACCTTTGCCTCTTCATCTACAAAGATTTGAAAATCCTAATATGCGGCTCACCTCAATGTCTCTCACTGGAATCAGTAAGTACCCTCTCTAGAGTAGATATGTGAAGCCTGCATTAGGTGCAATTAGGAATTTAGGCTCATCACTAGTACGTAACACAAATCGTGTCTTGATGATGTTGATTGGGAAGATTGTTTGAGTGTGGAGTATATGGTGACTTCATGGATCCTACACTCTATTTTCGAAGACCTGGTGGATGCCTTTTTCTTCGCTGATTCAGTCCTAGCAATATAGAAACAGTTGGAGACACAATATGGCCATTACAATAATTCTGACTTCAGCCTTCAGTGTATTGTTGGGTACGTGCTGCACATAAACATGTGAATTTATCAATATAAACATACACATAAACATGATAATATTTCTAGAATCATAACAACATAAAATTAAACAATAACGTATATGTAATTAAACAGATAATAGACAATAAGATAAAATTTGACCTCTCGGCAACTGTAGGAAAATCCTTGGAGTGGATTAGTCGAGTCAGAAAAATCCCGTTGAAGCATAGGACGAGTCGAAGGCTTAGCCCTCTCCCCGTAAGATCAATTTTCCCGTCTACCCTTCAAGCCCTCCGTGGGAAACGACCTCCCAAGGTATAACGTCCTCACACAATAAGGTAGTAAGCGAAGGACAATACTACCTTCTCAAATCGGACTCGAATCGTATTTGCAGAACTCAGAAAAAGAAAATGTTTATGCTATGAGTATGCAAAAAATATTTTGTGTTTAGGATGCTTTTCACAAGACTAGAGGGGCCCTATTTATAGTTGAGAAAACATGAAACCACGACAATACATTAAAGGGATACTTTACTCTTGTCATTCAAACCATTTGAATTCATTCAAACCATTTGAATTCATTCAAATGTTTTTGATCACATTAAGTGTGTGCCTTAATTCACATATTCAAAATAAATATGAATTGTTAACGGGTTTGGAATTATTCCCTATTTAACGGAAGATACTTATTTGGGTCGAAACGCCCTGTCCGTGATTCAGAGGCAACGCGAGATGGACATAATGAGATTAATTGCAAGAATATTCCCTTCCTTTATTCACTGAACATTTCCTCCTCTTTTTATCTTACGTATTTGAGTGATAGATTGTAGTAAATAGGCTTAGTTACTTCAGCCTGTTTTCTTCTACTGATCACCTCCCTTTATATAGACTTTGGTAGGGGTAGGTGTCATTGTGCATGTGTTTTGGTAAGGACAGGTGTTGTTGTTACCTTGATACAGGTGTGAAAATTAGGATAATGTTTATCGTTTATCTACTAAGTGCTGACTGGATTAGCTTTTGTGTCTTCTGATATCTCCGAGGGCTTCTGATGTAGACTGTTTCTGATAGAGCTATTCTTCCGAGGGCTTTTGTTTCTCCTTCTTGATTCGGGTATTTTCTTCAACAGTCAGGAGTGATCTCTGAGGGTGGAAATGTGATCTCCGAGGAATTGGTGTGACTTCCGAGGACTGTGATTTTGTGTCCGAGGGCTGTTTTTGCTTTACTGAAAGTGAGATTTCTTCATCAGAGTGCTCGGACTGTATTCACTGGGTGTTCTTGTATTGACCTTTTCCAAAATTGGGTTCTCGGATAAGTCCGAGTGTTGCCTTTTCCGAGGAGCGTTCAGCAAGGAAGTTTTCTTGTAAGTTCATAGGACTCGGGGTCCCTCTTGGTCCCTCTTGGCGCATTTGGTGGATATCGGAGTCATACGGGTCCATCGGGGTTTGCTCTTTTTCCGATGCCGTGTTGATATCTGTTTTTCATTCACCGTTTGACTTTCCAAGGGACGCTTATGTTTCTCCTCGGGTGCTCTTATAAACCTTTTCGGGTCAGTGACCGAGAGGTAGGGCAGTCCTCCGAGGGGTTTTCTTTATATGTACATCTCATCGGAAGTACTCGTGACAATAGTATTGCCCATATATTATTTTTCCCGAGTAGGAGTGGTATTCTTTATTTTATTTTTAGGATTAACATGAATATTTAACCACGGATTTGTTTATTTGATTAAATAAAATTCTATCACATTTTTTTTGGATTATCCCACTTGCTTCTCATTAAGCTAATTTTAATTCACACACAAAATATTTGGACTCAATTCCAAATATCTCCAACAATCCCCCACATGAATGTAATTGGCTTAATGCACCTGAGCCTAACAATGCTAAATGCAGTTTCAGAGTTCTGCCGGAACTTGTTGCATCAGGATAGGTGGTTTTCGGCCTTGAACCTTCCTTTGTGAAGTACCATCGGATATACTTGCCAACCAGTGGACGTGTTGCCTTGAACTGTTCGGCGTTTTGTGTATACCAAGACAATGGTACTCACACAACTCATTCCAATACCATATTGGTCCTCGTTGTTGTCCGTTTCGGCCCTGGACTGCCTTGGCGATTTTCATAGAATGCTCTAGAGATTTAGCCCTTTAACTCATCTCAACGAAGTGGCCCCTTCACATTCGACATATGTGATCTCTCATTAAGGGTACCCTGTAATACCCCGCTTGTGTCACAAGACATAAGGATCATTCGAACCTCAAGTTCTCCTTACCTGTACATGTCTATCACTCTTTCATCCTAGAAATTGGTTGGGAACTCAATTTCCCGAGTGCTTTGTTTGACTCACCCCCACAATTCGGTTGTCCCTTTGAACCTGCAAATTGGGATTTACAATTCAGGTAGGGTTGCCATCATGGGGTGATGTCTTTTGGTGGGCTCAAATTTCCTATTTTCCTCGATGAATTTGATACTTAGTCTCTCGCTAGACATTTCGTCAATTGCCTACACTATTATCTTTGACTTCTGAAAGTCTAAAGAAATTAGTATGATTATTTTCTAACTAAAATTTAGAAAATCTGCACCAACATTCTCTGTTCTCTCGCCCCCACATTTCTTTTCTTTTCCTCAATGAAAGAAGTGTCTCGAGCCTCACAAAAAAATAGAATTTATTTGATTTGCGTATATAGCGTCTTAATTCAAATAAATCTGAATATTTAATCTATTTAGTAAAATAAATAGTATTAAATCTCACTTGCTTCTCACTCAGCAATTTAATTTACGCACTTATATTTGGACTCAATTCCAAATATTTCAAAGAAATATATATATATATATATATATATATATATATATGTATATATAATAAAATACAAATCTCGCACTTGTTTTTTCCATTTTTTATAAATATATAAAATATACAAGTCTCACTCTTACAAGTCTCACACTTGTGTTATTTTCAACAAGGATTTATGTATATATATATATATATATATAGATATATATATATATATATATATATATATATATATATATAATAACATACAAGTTTCACACTTGTGTTATTTCCTTCAAACATATATATATATAAATATATATATTATATAAGTCTAACACTTGTATTTTCGACAACTATATAAATATATGTATACATATATATATACACACGCACAATATACAAGTCTCGCACTTATATTAATTTTTTTCCCCATGTCATAAAGACGTCACAAGTAATCGAAATAAATTATAATATTTGCCTCACATGCAACTTCGATTACATTTATTCGTAAAACTAGTCTCCTCACACGAGACTTATTACTACCTTAAACATGAACACTAGCCTCAGTACTAGCCTCACCTTTAGGTGACATGGTCATAACAGACATCTTAAAAGATTCTTAGACCCATATCCCTTTTCTACAAAGGTTCCACCCTTAAACAGGATAACCTTGTCTGACTCAAAGACAAGTGTGAACCATTTCTAGTTCAACATTGTACCACATATTAGATTCGTGTGAATCTTTGGAACATGAAGCACCTCGTTCAGGGTCAACTCTTTCCCCGAGGTCTTCTTTAGCATAACCGTTCCCCTGCCTTCAACTTTTGAGATTGCAGAGTTTCCCAAGAAACACTGCTTGTTCTCCACAAGTTGATAGGTCTTGAACATCCACTTGTTCGCGCAGATGTGGTCGAGTAGCCCCAATGTCTACCTACCATTCGTTCGAGTTGTTGTTTGAATTTCCAGCCGCCATAACTAATTAAATAGTCCACACAGTTATTTTTATTAGTATCGCTGAGAATTCTCAACCGAACTATTTATACATATATTCCCAGGCCAGTGGATGGGCAAAACCTTTTTAAAGTCCACATTTCTGCGACAGAATATTAGGTTCCTAGGTGAGTAGAGGGACAAGTCCGCTTACACTCCACCTTTCTGCGACAGAACCGTCAGTATAAATATTCTCAATTAGAATATCTTCGAATAATTCACAAGTCTCAATACTTATAAATATTCTCACTTTGATTTCTCTTTGAATAATTCACAAGTCTCAATACTTAGAATTAACCCCTTTTTTTCTCAGATAATTCACAAGTCTCAATACTTAGAATTATTCTCATTTTGAATTTCTTTCGAATAATTCACAAGTCTCAGTACGTAGAATTATTTCGAAATTCTTTTAGGTTTCTCTAGTTGAGAATATGACATAGTGGTTCTCAAAACCGGTACTACGATCTCAATACTGTTAGTGCATTGATTTAGCGTGACAATCTCAACGTAGCCCGCTATTGGGAAGGCATCAATGCGTGCGGCATTGTTCTTAGTGCTATCACCCACCATATCTCTAAATAATTCACAAGTCTCACACTTAGAATTTTTTAAAGTCTTCATAGGACACACTTGCAAATTTATATATTTCCACATATCTCAATTGCAATTATTTTCACTAATCACATAATCATGCTCAACATATAACCACATATTTAAATTGTATCTACTCATAATATTAAATTTCAATATATAGCATGGATATATTACACATATTACTCAAATAATAAACTACCGCACGAAGTCAAGTATAAAATAACGAATACATTAATCAACAATTAATGTCTGACCCAGCGGATAGGACACAAAATGTTAAGCCATAGGTTGTAGGTTCGAATACCATTCGAAATGTTTTTATATAATTAAAATTCTCAGGAGATTTAAAGTTCAAATTAATATCCATCTGCGCATTTAATTCACAAAATTAACATGGCTCAAACGGCAAAGGCAGCAACAATTACACCGAGGGGATCGGGTTCGAATCTCGGCAATTACGTTTTACTTTTTGGCAATTAATTCCCAGAGTAAAACATGGAATAAATATATAACGGATCAGTTAATTCACAAGAATTGTAATGGGTAAATGGTAACAACAACAGTTTGCACTGAAACCGACCAAGGTTCCATCCACATAAGCAACAACTATGAAATTATTTGTTTTGCGAAAACTTGCTGCTTAATTCTTATGAAATAGATACAGAAACCAGAAGGCTACTGAAAATTATTTTTGCAGAGAACAAACACGCTTTAAAATTATCAACCAAGCATATATAATTTCCTGAAACCATTTGGGAAACAGAGGGTATAAACATACACACAAACATGATTATATTGGAGTGGATTAGACGAGTCAGAAAATCCTGTTGAAGCATAGGACGAGTCGAAGGCTTAGCCCTCTCCCCTTAAGATCAATTTTCCCGGCTACCCTTCAAGTCCTCCGTGGGAAACGACCTCCCAAGGTATAACGTCCTAACACAATAAGGTAGTAAGTGAAGGACAATACTACCTTCTCAAATCGGACTCGAATCGTATTTGCAGAACTCAGAAAAAGAAAATGTTTATGCTATGAGTATGCAAAAAATATTTTGTGTTTAGGATGCTTTTCACAAGACTAGAGGGACCCTTATTTATAGTTGAAAAAACATGAAACCACCACAATACATTCAGGGGATACTTTACTCTTGTCATTCAAACCATTTGAATTCATTCAAATGTTTTTGACCACATTAAGTGTGTGTCTTATTCACATATTCAAAATAAATATGAATATTTAATCATGAATTTCATTTATTTGATTAAATAAAATTCTATCACAATTGTTTTTTTTGGGATTAATCCCACTTGCTTCTCATTAAACAAATTTTAATTCACACACAAAATATTTGGACTCAATTCCAAATATCTCCAACAT
Source organism: Linaria vulgaris (assembly GCA_948329865.1). NCBI lineage: Eukaryota > Viridiplantae > Streptophyta > Magnoliopsida > Lamiales > Plantaginaceae > Linaria > Linaria vulgaris. The sequence goes on along the minus strand of OX415254.1, from coordinate 103,333,741 downwards.
GTATTTATTATAATAGTATGATTAACTAGTTGATGGAGTTTGTCATTTTGTGAAGCACGTCAAAGAGATTGATGTTTTGTGTGAATTGTAAAACAATGCAACTTTGGCTGTCCTATTTTATGTTACACCTAGTTGTGCGGAATCTTAAACACAATATAAAGATAAGGTAAATGTTTTGAAAACAATGAGTTGGTTTGTATGATTCTAACAACGACATAGTAGAATCTAAAGAAAGCCATATATCCAGAGTTCCATTTCGAAATTCTTGGTCAAAGTCCAACAAAACAATCATCTTTTATTCAACTGACATTATATTAGTGTGTTATACAAAATCAAATTGACCACTAAGAAGATTAACAAACCAACAACGTAACTGACCCTCAAATTACTAAATCAGAGAAGCAGAATAGTTTAGCATTCATTTATGCCCTTTTCAACCAGAAGAATTTCTGCTTGCTTGAATCTCCATGTAATAATCCATCATTTTCTGAGTCTCCGGGACGACATCCTTAGCAGCATCGTGCGAACGTACGCTCTCCGCCCATCCTGCCAAGCCCGGGAACCTAGTCTCGTCGAGCAAATTTAGTCCGCCCACCAATTCGATCACCTTAAAATAGCCCAAGTAGCTACCTAGTACAAAATCAAGATAACCAACGCTGTTTCCACCAAAGTAAGCTCCTCCTTTGCGACATTTGACGAAAGCCTCCTCTAAAAGTGCGGTACTTTCCAGTATTTTCTCCACACAAGTGGCTCGTGATTCGTCTTCAAGTGGTTTGCGCAGCCCCTTCATTTGGGGGAACCACTGAAAATTTATACAAATATGTTAGTTAGATTCATTGTCAGATAAACTACAACAGCACCCAATTTGTACAATTGTAGTATATAATTACATATACAGAGAGGTCCAGTCTAATTACAAATACTTTTCTGATGATGTTCGAGTAAATAGAACTACACTCACTAAGAAAATTTGTGATTATTTGTAAAACACTCCCGTTCAAGTTGACGCAGTACTGTTATAATGACCATATATAACAAACCCGAAACTTGACATTTCTGTACTCAATCTTCTTGCGAATTATACGAACAACTTCATATTAACAAAACAAAAGATGACATATATTGATCACAAAAACATGATAAATAATCACTCCATACTTTCAACAAGCAACAACAAATGAAACTACACCATACCGTCTGATCAATGTATGTACCCAGAAACGAGCCATGGCACGATTGTAAGGATCCGAAGGCAGGATCGACGGGCCATCACTCCACGTTTCATCAATGTATTCAATGATGAAATGGGATTCACAAAGTGGTTTCTGGCCGTGGAATAGAACAGGGATTTTCTTATAAACAGGGTTGGCATGAATAAGGAGTTCACTTTCTTATAAACAGGGTTGGCATGAACAATGGACTTCAAGTTAAGAGCCATTTTGACCCTCATCGTGAACGGACTTGCCCATAATCCTAGCAACTGTACATCATCATGACTTTTAGCCATTGCTAATTACTCTCAATATTTTCTAGCTTTTTTAGCTAAATGGTACTTTTGAATTTAGATCAGTATGGGGAAATTCAGTTGGATTTTATTATTAGTAGATATAAAGATTCTATTTTGCTTGGTTGAGGAGATTTTTTTGATGGTAATATTGTTGTAAATTGGACCCTTCTCGATAGAGCGAAAACACGGCAATAATTGAAAGACGGAAAAATACGACACACAGAATTTTACGTGGAAAACCCCAAATTAATTTAGGGTGAAAAACCACGGGCAAGGTAGAAGAATTTCACTATGAGTGTAAAATAGGAATTACAACTCTCCGACTTTTACCGTAGTAAAGTCGCACAAACTCTCTATTTTTCCTCACACTCACAACACACTAATAACACTCTTTATATTAATTATACTTAATTATATATAAAGAGAAAATTGTATCTTGTTGGGGATGCATTCAAATGCCGTGGGAAGCTTCCTTTTTATAGGCCTCAAAAAACCTTCAATTGCTGCCCCAACATAGCACCAATATTAATAAATTCAGCCGCCCCATTCCATATTAATGCTGCACTTAAGTGGAAGTGTTAATGCTCCACTAATGAGTGGAAGCACCGCCCCATCAATCTCCCACTTGAAGATTTGATTAGGGATTAATCAGATCTTCACACCATTCTTTCTACCTCGCCTTTCATGTTGCTTACGTTTTCACCAGACCACACGAGGACCGACACTGATCAAACTTGTCAGCATTAACACTCTTCGTCATGAAATCAGCTATGTTATATTTAGTGTGAATCTTCTGCACATCCACAGTACCCTCCTCGACTTTCTCACGAACAAAGTGATACTGGACTCGAATATGCTTTGTCTTGGAATGAAACGCTGGATTCCTTGCAAGATGCAACGCACTCTGACTGTCACAGAATAGAGAAATACTCTCTAGTTTGTGCCCGAGTTCCTCCAGAACCATTTTCAACCAAATTGCCTCTTTACTAGCCTGCGTAGCTGCCATGTATTCAGCCTCCGTTGTTGATGTCGCAATAACTGACTGTAACTTTGAAACCCAACTCATTGCACCTCCAGCAAGAGTAAACACATATCCTGTCGTGGACTTGCTCTTGTCAAGATCACCTGCATAGTCAGAATCAACATAGCCCCTGACTGTAAAACCCGATCCTCCATAACATAATGCAACATCTAAGGTTCCCTGAACGTATCTCAGAACTCTCTTTACTGTATTTCAATGCTCTCTTCCCGGATTCGCCATGTATCGACTAACCACTCCCACTGCATGTGCAATGTCTGGTCTAGTACAGATCACAGCAAACATTAAGCTTCCCACTGCTGATGCATACGGTACTCGAGACATCTCCCTCCTCTCTTCTTCACTGCTAGGACACATACTTGAGGATAACTTAAAATTAACAGGAAGAGGGGTAGAGATTGGCTTACAATTCTGCATACTGAACCACCGCAAAATCTTTAACAGATAGTTCTTCTGAGAAAGCCAAATCTTCCTGCAATTTCTGTCTCGGTGGATTTCCATCCCTAGAATCTTGTTTGCTGGTCCTAAGTCCTTCATTTCAAATTCCCTAGCCAGTTCCGCCTTCACTTCTTCAATACGAGCTTTGTTGGGGCCTGAAACCAACATGTCATCAACATACAACAGTAAAATAACAAAGTCATCACCAGATCTCTTGAAATATGCACAAGGATCTGCATTCAGTCTGTTGTATCCAAGGCTCATTATGAATGAATCAAATCTTTTGTACCAACACCTCGGCGCCTGTTTGAGACCGTACAAAGATTTGGTCAACCTGCAAACCAAGTTCTTTTTTCCTTCTTCAATAAATCCTTCCGGTTGGAGCATATAAATCTCTTCTTCAAGATCACCATGAAGAAAAGCCGCCTTTACATCTAACTGTTTAAGAAGTAAATCAAATGTAGCGCACATCGCCAGAACCACCCGAACAGTTGTCATTCGGACCACCGGGGAAAATATTTTGTTGAAATCAATCCCTTCCTTCTGAGCATATCCTTTCACCACCAATCGTGCACGATACCTCTCCACTTGGTCATCACTGTTACGTTTGATTTTGTACACCCATTTGTTGCCAATGGGTTTCCTCCCTTGTGGTAGAGACACAAGTTCCTATGTCTTATTCTTATGGAGTGCTTCGATTTCCTCCTGCATTGCTGCCATCCACCGAGCTGCATCTGAACTACTCATTGCTTCCTGGAGAGTTGATGGCTCCCCGTCCTCAGTTAAAAGACAGTATGCAACATTGTTCTCTGAAATTGTTGGATCGGGATTGATACAACTTTTCCAAAGTTTCAGAGCTCAAGTTAAGCTGGCGTTGCCTTAACTTGATCTCAAACAATCTTCTTGATAGAGTAATGTGCAACGGAAGTTAAAGAACACAAGAAGATAAATTTTCAATGGTTTATTATAAATAATCAACCATCTAGCCTTACGGCAAAATAACCACGCAGGTTTTACCAAAGACGTTCCTCACCAAAAAATCACTCTCGCTCTTTTGTAGATTGGACTCAACAAAGTAGACAAGAATTTTCTCCTTAAATCTAATCATAGACTTAACTCGAAAACTCACAAACTTTGCAAAACAAGAAACACATCAACAATGCTTAAGATATAATCTCTACGGATTTATAAGCTCTATTGTTTCTCTATGTATCTTGATGTACTTCACACCCTATATATAGGTTTCTTCAAACTTGATCTCCAATGTGTGTTGTACACAGTTTTGGTAACTTATGTTGTTTCCTTGTTGAACTCTACTTTCCTTCTTGAACTCGATCTCCTTCTTGAATAATAGTTCCCTTTATTAGATTGAGTTCTAATAAGGAAATACTCCTTCTTCAATTCAGAGTTGATCTTGGAAAGATTCCTAGTTGCACTTGAACTCCAAAACTTTCCTTCTTTGAAACCGTGTTGACTTGACCGATCTCCTCCTCTTGAATTATGGAAACTTCAACTTAGAAAACTTGTAATGTTCTTCCTTATGATTAAGAGATGTTCCTGGACATAAACAAAAACAACTAAAATCGTGGAACTTGATCAATAGGTGAATAAAGGCAAAACTAAAATAAAGCAGTTAAAGACAGATTGACAGAATATATACTGGTTTCAATGTTGTCCTGTGAATGTTGGCTCAACATCCATCCAACATTTAAACCCGAATACTTTACTCATGTTCAGAATTTCAGAAACATGTTTTAGGTTAAGACTGTTCTCGGTTTTCAATATTATCCTCTGGATGTTGGCACAACATCCATCCAACATTGATAGCAGAACATCTTACACTTTAAATCTCCCCCTTTTTACCTTTCTTCACAAAACCAATCAACCTGTTCACATAACAGATAATATGTCCAAATATCAATTAAGCATAATAATCTAAACCTACTAAAATTGCTCCCCCTTAATGCAAACTATCAAGTATTAACTTGGCATAACAAAGATTATTCATTAAAGTCATCACCACAACTCAAAAAGTTGTTCAGACATTTAACTCATCAATGTTGTCTCAACATTAAGACCAGAATGTACCTGCACATCAGTTTATCAGCAGAAACAGCAGATATAGACTATCTTCATAAGCAAAAGCATTAAGAGTAGTTAAAGCTAAGTAGCATTATCATTACAAACCAAAACAAATAAGAAGAACTAGCAGCAAAATAGAAACAGTTCAAAACATATCAAAAATAAAAACATAAAAACCAGAAATCAAACATTAAAAACTAGATCACTCTCCCCCCTTCTGTGAAGAAAGCTCCTCCATGTTCTTAATCAAGACATCCAGCTCCTGCATTTGTTTTTCCTTGAAAGCAATTTCCCTCTGAAGATTGATATAAGCACTTCTATACCAGGTCAACTGCTGATCAACAAAAGATTTTGTTGTTACCCTGGTTTCTTCCTTCTCAGATTGAGGCACTGAAGCTCCAACAAATTGTTGAGCCTCCTTTTCCTCTCCAGGTGCAACCCCATCTTCAGGATTCCAAGGCAAGTCCTTCACTCTTGTGCTAGACAAGTAGGATTGAGTGATGGTGAACCTAGCATTGTTCTCTGACATTCCTCCAAACTCTTTCTTGTTCATCTTCTGTTTTAGCAGCAGAGTTGTGATCAAAGAAGGAAATGGTAGAATCCTTTGCTTCCTCCCAGCAGCATCTTCCATAGCCTTTAAAATTCTCACCCCAATATTCACAGCAAGCCCATTCTTCAGTTTGTAGACCAAGTAAGCTGACTCCTTAGTCAAAATAGTAGAATTTTTAGTAGGCAGCCAATTATAAGATGCACATTTGTGCAGAACAGCATTTAGGGCAGTGAGCTTTGTTGTTGGTAATTGTTCAACCCAGGTTCTCTCTAGACCACCTGTGATATCCTCAATCACCTCATCTGGCTTTGGATCTTCAGATTCCTCAACATGTGGCAGTCCCCAAATCTTATTTATCTTCTGAGGACTAATGTCAAACACTTGTCCTCTTACCCATGCTGTACCATATTTGGGAGACAACTCACAAGTGATATACTTTGAGAGATTCAGGTAGAATTCTTGTACAAGCTCAGGAGCATAATCACCATGCTTCTTCATTGAATTCTGAACCCCTCTTGCTTTCAACAACTCAAAAACTCTGTTTCTTTTAAAGCTGTCCATGTCCATGACCCTCTCTTTGTGAAAATCCCTCTTTCTAAAGTCATAAGCCTTGTCCTCTATCTCCTTATTAAGATAGTATCTAGACCTAGCTTCCTTACTAAAATAGGATAACGCAGGAGTGTCACAGTACTCTTCTTCATTATCATCATCATTATCACCACTAGCTTCAAACTCTTCAGCATCAGATTCCTCTTCCTCTTTCTCCTCTTCTTCTACTTCAACTACCTCAACTTCCTCATCCACACCCTGTTTCCCTTTCCTCACTCTCTCAGCCTCAGCCTTAGCCTTATCCTCAGCCTTTTTCTTCTCAAGTCTCTCTCTTAGAGCTCTTCTAGCCTCAGCTCTTTGCAATGCTATTTTACTCATTTGCCTAGACCTAATAGGTGTTCCCTTTCTACCAGAAGCAGCTCCAGATCCCTCCCCCTCAATTATATCATCAACATTATTCACTTGGGGTTTAGGGTTAGCCACATTTACCTCAGATTCAGATTCATTGGTTTGAGGAGCATGGGCTTTTGATGTTGCGCCAACATTCGACTCAGATTCCACATTCTTAGCTCGCTTTGCCCGTCGTTGATAAGGAATCGTTGGTCGTTTTGCAGCAACTTGAGCAGTAGGCCGTCCTTGATCCTCACGCGCAGCAGCCCTGGTGCGTGTTGTTGTTTGCTTGACATTCACGGCCAAATCTGCAAGAGTGTCTAAAGGAGTCTTGCTCGCCATGTTAGTTTTGAGAATTGAGAGAAAAATATGAGAGATTTTTAGATAATTATTTGCAGAAAGAAGGACAAATTGCACAAGTGACAGAAATTAGGGCAAGTTGTTCTTTTAAGTTGTGAAGAGTGGAGAGAGAAGGAAAGAATGTAAGTGAGATTATGGAATATGATCAATTAAGTTTTCCCACTCCTCTATTCCCGCGTAAGAACTTCACCACGTGTCACTTAAACACAACAAGTAACCAGAGCAGTTCACAATAAAACAATGAAAACTCAGTTTTTAAAATTTTAAACAAACTTATAAGTTATTGACTTCAATGTTGTGCAGACCGTGTGGCAATGTTGGAATAACATTCAGATCAGAGAGTAGAGTAACATTCAAACTAGAAAGTTTTTAAACCATAATATTTGAGGTTTTGGGCTTCTTCAAGGCAATTTCATGTGAGAGCGTGAGATATATCCAAACTTATATCTGAAACTTCACCAAAGTAGCAAGTGAGTATAAAAAACATTAAGATTTAGATCAAAATCATGAATAAGCAACATATCAAACAAAAAACACACAGAGATAAGCAGTCATGAATTAGAGAATTAATCCACTTCCACAGCATAGAAGGTCACAAATAGTGTGTCACCTGCAGAACGTCACCCAAGGAGTATGCCTCAACACATGAAAGGGACTATATACTCCCCCTAAGCCCAAACCTAGTCAACCACACTAATCAAAGATGAAATACAATGCAGTTCTAGAATGAATGCAACAATGTTATGACAACATTGACAGATGGTATACACAGTGAATCACTTTTCAAACCAGCAACAGTTCACATCACATCAAATCTTCACTATTTTCATTATCTCTTTAGAACAAAAACTGAGGGTTGTTCAAAAAAAGGATAATGACATTACTGAATGAGGGCAGCACTAGACTCCACACACCCCAGTAACAACATTATCAGCAGCAAGTTAGGCAAGTACAAAGGTCTTGAATACTGGCAACACATTTATCATGTACCCCAATACCCCAATTCCTTATGCATACTTGCTTACCAACCTGCATACAAGAGAGCACTAAGTGATCAATGCTACCAAGTGAAGGCAATCGAAACCCCAAACACCCTAGTAGAAAGAACCACTTTTATGTACCCCTTGGCCAAACAAAACAGAGACATGCAAATAAGCACAACTGAATATCATTGAAGCTGTCAACATCATGAACCCCAGCTTCTCCACATGTCCTGTAAAACCTTTTCATATGAATAAGACACAACTGAATAGACATCAAAGTAGTGAACTTTGTGTACCCCAGCTTCTCCATATGTTAGGCTAACACATCCTCAGACACACTTTAGAGATTTATACTTTTCAACACTTAGATGTGAATCTACAAGCTAGAAAGATTAGTAAAACACAGTGATCAACCACACAATCAAATATGCCAAACAAAGATCAATGTGACTCAAAAATAAAAGAAAAGAAACTAACAAAAAAAACAAAAAGTTACATACTACACCACAAACATTAACCAGTGCTAGACAGTGGTGTTATGTCAACACTGGGATCCTAACATTCTCACATATTGCACATGCCGAGAGATTTCCTCAAGCTAAAGAATCTCTCACTATCTAAAGGTTTAGTAAACATATCAGCAAGCTGATTATTTGTCTCAATATGCTCAATGTTAATCATTTTATCCTCAACCATGTCTCTCAAGTAATGATGTCTTATATCTATATGCTTAGTCCTAGAATGCTGAACAGGATTCCTTGAGATACTAATGGCACTAAGATTGTCACAAAACATGAGGAGAGTATCACTATCTAGCCCATAGTCCAGCAACATGTGTTTAAGCCATACTAGCTGGGTAACACAACTGCCCGCAACTACATATTCAGATTCAGCTGTAGATAATGACACACAATTCTATTTCCTACTATACCATGAAACTAGATTGTTTCCCAAATAGAAACAACCCCCACTTGTGGATTTTCTGTCATCTACATCACCTGCCCAATCAGAATCACTAAACCCAACAAGATTTGTATTTGTATCAAAGGAATACCAAATGCCCAATGATGAAGTTCCAGATATATATCTTAATATTCTCTTCACAGCAATCAAGTGAGATTGCTTTGGATTAGCTTGGTACCTAGCACAAACACAAACAGAAAACATAATATATGGTCTAGAGGCAGAGAGATATAGAAGACTACCAATCATAGATCTGTACAATGTTGGGTCAACATTGTCTCCAGTGTCATCCTTAGTAATCTTCATAGAAGAAGACATGGGAGTTTTGCAAGGTTTTGACTCATGTAGCTCAAATCTCTTTACCAGGTTCCTTGCATACTTCTCCTAGTTTAAGAACATACCATTCTCCAGTGGCTTCACTTGCAATCCCAGAAAGTAGTTCAGCTCTCCAATCATGCTCATTTCAAATGTCCCTGTCATTGACTCAACAAACTTGTCTAGAGTAGACTTGTTAGTAGAACCAAATACAATATCATCCACATAGATCTGAGCAATACAAACATCAGAACTCTTTCTTAGAATAAACAAGGTTCTGTCTCCATCTCCTCTATTGAACCCAAAACTTAACAAAAATTGAGTTAGTCTTTCATACCACGCTCTAGGTGCCTGTTTTAAACCATACAAAGCTTTCTCAAGTTTATACACATAATTAGGATGTTTAGGATCAGCAAAACCTTTAGGTTGTTCAACATATACTTCTTTGTCTATCAAACCATTAAGGAAAGCACCTTTTACATCCATCTGGTAGAGCTTAATCTTAAGACAACATGCAATAACAAGAAGTAATCTAATAGATTCTATCCTAGCTACTGGAGCAAATGTCTCATCAAAGTCAATTCCTTCTGCCTGAGTATAACCTTGTGCAACAAGCCTAGCTTTGTTTCTTACAATTACACCATCTTCATTAGTTTTGTTCTTGAAAATCCACTTAGTTCCTATAACATTCACATTATAAGGTCTAGGTACTAGATTCCAAACATGATTTTTGGTGAATTGCAACAGTTCATCTTGCATAGCATTTATCCATTTACTATCCTTAAGAGCTTCAGTCACATTCTTAGGTTCAATATTCGAGACAAAACAGGAAGCATTACTTACAGTGCAAGTGGAAGCCATGCAGACACACAACCTTACCATATTTTTATAGTTTACCCTGTCTTTGTTGCGAGTCTTCATACGTCCAGTGATTTCACCTATCACTTGTGAAGTTGGATGGTCCTTTTGAATCCTAGTAGGGGGATCTCTCCTAGGTTCATCAACAATGTCATCCTCTGAATTGGACTGTGGGGATGTTGGCCTAACAGCTGCAGGTGTCAGCTCAACATTAGTACCAGTCACAACTTCAGTGTCTTCAGCTTCTGCTCCTGATGTTGGGACAGTCTCTGTTTCCAATGTTGGGGCAACATCAGAGACAGTAACTTCATCAGTACCTGAATCAAAGGTGGAATCATCAAACACTATATTTACTGATTCTTGAATAGTCTTCAATCTTGGATTATAAACCCTGAAAGCAGAACTATTCACAGAATAACCAACAAATATGCACTTTTCACTTTTTGGATCAAACTTACTAAGATAGTCTCTATCATTCAACAAGTAACAGTCACATCCAAATTCATGAAAATGAGCAATATTTGGTTTCAACCCTTCAAGATTTCATATGGAGTCATATTTGTACCAGGTCTAAGATAAGCCCTATTACTTATATGGCATGCAGTATTTAAAGCTTCAGCCCAAAGTCTTTTAGATAGGTTTCTAGCATTAAGCATAACTCTGGCCATCTCTTGAAGTGTCCTATTTTTCCTCTTAGCTATCCCATTTTGCTGAGGTGTCTTAGGTGCTGAAAAATCATGGAAGATTCCATACTTATCATAGAAATCACTGAAACTAGCATTTTCAAATTCTTTCCCATGATCAGACCTAATCTTACAAACAGAGGAACCATACAAATTTTTGATGCTAGCATGTAAGATCCTAAATGCGTTAAATGCATCAGATTTTTCTTTAAGAAACTTAACCCATGTATATCTAGAGAAATCATCTACAATAACAAAGGCCTATCTCTTACCACTTAGGCTGCTCACCTCAATAGGACCCATGAGATCCATGTGTAATAATTCAAAAGACTTACCAGTCCTGGGAATTGTACTCTGTACCTGGAGGGGTGTATGAATAGCTTTGGTTTGCTTACCCTTTAGGCAGTCCCCACATACAACCTTACCTGGGCTGGATATCTTTGGTAAGCCTCTTACAGCATCAACTTTCTGTAGCTTTTCAAGGTTCCTATAGTGAACATGTCCTAGCTTCCTATGCCACAGAACAACATCATCAACTTTAGCATGAAAGCAATCTGCTTCTTCCTGTGCAAGGTAGCAATTATCTTTAGATCTAGTACCTGTCATAACAAGGACATTTTCACTATTAAATACATCACAAGAACTTTTATCAAATGTAACAAGCAAGTTATCATCACAAAGTAGACTAATGCTTATTAGATTTGCTTTCAATCCTTCAACTAGCAGAACATCTTTGAGTGGTGGAAATCCTTCAACATCTAGTACTCCCTTTCCAATGATTCTTCCCTTGGTGCCTCCTCCATAGGTGACAGTTCCAACATTGAGAGGAATCAATTGTTTAAGATTTTCCTTGTCTCCTGTCATGTGTCTTGAGCATCCACTGTCAAAGTACCACTTACCTGCAAAGTTAGAGTACACAACAGAAAACACAACATTGCATACAAGTTTCATCTTAGGAGTCTTTAACTTTTCAATCCAAGTTCTACTTTTCTGTCCTGTTCCTAATGTTGGGATAACATCTGTACCACTGACCAACTCAACATTAGAGACAGTTTCTGTTTTCTTCACATTTTCTTTCAAATATTTCTTGCAATAAGGTTTTATGTGACCTGGTTGAAAACAAAATTGACAAATATAAGTAGGTTTACTTTTGTTGGGATTAGCATTGCTCAAGTCTTTTGATTCCTTAACAAAACCTTCTTTAATGAAAACAAGATTAACAACTTTAGAGGTAGGTTTCTCAATATATCCAAGACCATTTGTTCCTTGATTACCCATACTCAGTACCTCTTCAAGTTTATATGTACCTGAGTTCCATTTAGCAATGATCTGATTATCTTTTTCAAGCTTTCCTTTTACCTCTTTAAGTTCAGCTTCTGTCTTGTCAAGGTCTCTTTCATACATCCTCATCAGTTTCTTCAGTCCATCAATCTCCAGTCTCTGAGCTGCATTCTTCTTGGTGAGTTTTTGATTTTCTTTTAGAAGATTATGAAAAGTAGACTTCAAGTCTTCAATGATTTCCTCATGGGACATTTCACCTTCAAAGTAATACTCTTCATCTAGATCAACTGAGCCATGAAAATATTCAAAGTTAGATTCATCATTATCAGACAAAGAATTGAGATCAATATGGGTATCATATTCAGTCCAATTCCCAAAGAAAGTCTCTTGTTCTGATGTTGAGTCCTGGATGTTGGAGCAACATTGGGACCCGTGGCAGTTATGGAGATCTTCTTCTGTCCAGTTGACATGAGTAAATAGCGCAGCTGTATGAATCTCTTCAAAGCTTTCATCAGTATCAGCACTTGATCCAGAGTTATAATCCTCTTCATTGAAATCAGCTACACAAACCCAATGAGACTTTCCCTTCTTGCGGAGGGTGTTAGCACATTCAACAGCAATATGACCATAACCTTTACATTCATAACATTGAGTAGTTTTCAACTTTTCAATTTCTTCAGGACTAGATTTTGTTGCCATATATTTAACAAATTTGGGAGGCAATTTTCTAAAACCAGTGGAAGTATTGTTAGATTGTTTCCCTTTGGATTTATCTTTAAAGTTCAACCTACTGAGTTTTTTGCTAATATTTCCATAGTTAGAAGAAATAATTTCATCCTCATCTTCACTCTCATGATAATTTGTTCCTAACAAAGCAATAGCTTGTTGTTTGGTAGTCCTAGCAGGAAACTCTAGCTCAAATTCTCTAAGAGTGTTTAGCAATGATTGAAATTCCATGTTGGCAATATCTCTTGTCTCTCCCATGGCAATTCTCTTGAGAGCAAATCTAGGTGACAAAGATCTAAAAGCTTTATAGACCATAGTTTGATTTGAAACAGGAAATCCTAGATTTTCACATTGATTTGTAATGTCAAGGATTTTCTCAAAATAATTATCTATACTCTCTTCATCACCCATCTCAAGTTTTTCAAAATCTTTAAGCAATTGTGTATGTTTAGAGTTCCTAACTGCTATATCTCCTTCACAATGAAGTTCAAGCATATCCCAAGCTGATTTAGCTGTGGTGCAGTTCTGAATTAACTTAAACATCTGATTGGTAACATAACTAAAAATAGCATTAAGAGCTTTCTCATTATAGTTGTACAGTGTTACCTCGTTTGCTGTCCATTGTGACTTCGGTTTTGGTACAATATCTGCATCTCTGTTGTTCTCAATCTTTGGGACAGAATATCCATCAAGAACGGCATCCCATGCTTTCATGTCAATGGATTTGATGTGAACTCTGAGCCTGGTCTTCCAGTAGGCATAATTGATGGATCCTTCTAAGATTGGGAGTCTGCCAGAATTGGGATTGATGTTGTCCATCGCGTTGTATCACCTCCAAACACCAGTGAAATCGGTGCTTGGCTCTGACGCCAATTGAAATTGTTGGATCGGGATTGATACAACTTTTCCAAAGTTTCAGAGCTCAAGTTAAGCTGGCGTTGCCTTAACTTGATCTCAAACAATCTTCTTGATAGAGTAATGTGCAGCGGAAGTTAAAGAACACAAGAAGATAAATTTTCAATGGTTTATTATAAATAATCAACCATCTAGCCTTACGGCAAAATAACCACGCAGGTTTTACCAAAGACGTTCCTCACCACAAAATCACTCTCGCTCTTTTGTAGATTGGACTCAACAAAGCAGACAAGAATTTTCTCCTTAAATCTAATCCTAGACATAACTCGAAAACTCACAAACTTTGCAAAACAAGAAACACATCAACAATGCTTAAGATATAATCTCTACAGATTTATAAGCTCTATTGTTTCTCTATGTATCTTGGTGTACTTCACACCCTATATATAGGTTTCTTCAAACTTGATCTCCAAGGTGTGTTGTACACAGTTTTGGTAACTTATGTTGTTTCCTTGTTGAACTCTACTTTCCTTCTTGAACTCGATCTCCTTCTTGAATAATAGTTCCCTTTATTAGATTGAGTTCTAATAAGGAAATACTCCTTCTTCAATTCAGAGTTGATCTTGGAAAGATTCCTAGTTGCACTTGAACTCCAAAACTTTCCTTCTTTGAAACCGTGTTGACTTGACCGATCTCCTCCTCTTGAATTATGGAAACTTCAACTTAGGAAACTTGTAATGTTCTTCCTTATGATTAAGAGATGTTCCTGGACATAAACAAAGACAACTAAAATCGTGGAACTTGATCAATAGGTGAATAAAGGCAAAACTAAAATAAAGCAGTTAAAGACAGATTGACAGAATATATATTGGTTTCAATGTTGTCCTGTGAATGTTGGCTCAACATCCATCCAATATTTAAACCCGAATACTTTACTCATGTTCAGAATTTCAGAAACATGTTTTAGGTTAAGACTGTTCTCGGTTTTCAATGTTGTCCTCTGGATGTTGGCACAACATCCATCCAACATTGATAACAGAACATCTTACACTTTCATTCTCCATAGAATAGTTTGAGTGCCAGCCTGGTGGTCTCCTGACACGTGTCGATCGACGTATCCCCGGGACTCCAGACTCCGTTGTCTCCTCAGGTTCATGCTCTGGTTCAGCAGGACCGTCCCGCTCAGCATCCTTCTCAACTACTATTGTCGTAGTTCCTGGATCTTCCCCTGTGCTGCTATCATTTCCTTTCTTATCTTCCGTGAAGATAACATCCCTGCTTACAACAATCTTGTGGGCAGTGGGGTCCCACAAGCGATACCCCTTCACGCCTTTAGCATACCCTAAGAGCAAACACTTCCTGGATTTTGGGTCCAGATTCGTTTTCTCTTGAGTATTAAACATAACATAAGCGGGACTCCCAAATACATGGAGATTAGAATAATCAACTGGTTTACCTGTCCACACCTCCATCGGTGTTTTTAGCCCCAGTGCTGTTGACGGAGATCGGTTCACCACATAACAGGCGGTATTGATTGCTTCTGCCCAGAACGACTTTTCTAAGCCTGCAGCCTGCATCATGGCTCTTGTTTTATCCAACAAGGTCCTTTTCATCCGCTCTGCCACCCCATTCTGCTGCGGAGTGTATGCCGTAGTAAACTGCCTCTTAATCCCAGCATTTTTACAGAAGTCGTCAAACTCCTTACCAGTATATTCCCCTCCATTGTCAGATCTCAGGCACTTGATCTTTTTTCCAGATTCAAGTTCCACCAGCGCTTTGTACGTCTTGAACATCGAGAACACCTCGTCCTTACTCTTGATCATGTACACCCAACATCTCCTAGAATAATCATCTATAAAAGACACAAAATACTTTGCACCTCCCAGGGATAGTACTGGTGCTTGCCACACGTCAATTCTAGAATGACTTTACTTATAGAATCTGAACTAAGAAACTTTATACGATGTTGCTTGCCAACAACACAATGCTCACAAAAAGCTAAAGATACCTTTGTGAGGCCCGGAAGTAGTTTCTTCTCTGCAAGAACCTTCATGCCTTGTTCCGGCATATGCCCGAGCCGCTGATGCCAAATCATTGATGATTTCTCAATCGACTCGGATGAAGCCACTGACGCTTCTCCCACTTGCAGAGCCCTCCCTGTACCTTGTATAAGTTTCCAGCAATCTTGTCCGCCTTCATCAATACAAGCGCACCCCTTTTAACTTTCATGATCTTGTTTCGCGAACCAATCTCACAACCAAGATCATCCAGTTGTCCATGAGACAACAAATTCTTGCATAATCCCTCCGCGTGTCGGACTTCTCGAATGGTCCGAACAATCCCGTCATGCATCTCCAGCTTGATCGTACCAACGGCAACAACTTTCAAAGGTTCATTTTTACAGCTGTACACAGATCCTCCAGCGATCGGTGTATACTCATGAAACCACTCCCTCCGGGGAGTCATATGAAAACTGGCTCCTGAATCAATAAGCCATACATCATCGAAGCCACGCATACCTCGAATAGTTGTTGCTGCTTCATAGCATAGTACATCACCATCATCTGAAGTGCTAGCAAAGTTCCCCTGAGAATTAGAACTCTTCTGGTTTGAATCCTTAAGATTCCAACAGTCCTTCTTCAAGTGACCTTTCTTGCCACAGTGGCAACAGCTGCCCTTGGTCTTTGACTTGGATCTCCCCTATTTCTTACTCCCACTTGCACCGCGCTCCGTCGTTCTCCCTCTTGTCACCGACAAGGCACCTGCTTGTTGCGAACCTGCCTCCCTGTCTTCTCTGTTCTTGCGCCGACTCTCTTCTTCCAGAATAGCGGCTGCAATTTCGTCGAAGACCAAATAATCCGTGAGGACATTATTTGTTAAGTTGATGACAAGCTGGTCATACGAATCGGGCAGACTTTGCAGCAGAATTTCAGCACGTTCAACCACTTCTATTTTATGACTCAATGATGTCAATTGAGAAAATAGAGTATTTAGAACATTGAGGTGCTCAGTTACCGGGGTAGATTCCGCCATCCTTAGTGTGTACAATTTCCATTTAAGGAAAATTTTGTTGTGTAGGGACTTCGCCTCATACAGCTTGTTGAGATGATCCCATATCTCCTTAGCTGTCCTCTTCTCCTCAACGCTTGACAATACGCCATCACCTAACGCCAGGTGAATATTTGCGATAGCGTTGCCGTCCATCTCGTTCCACTTCGTATCATCTGTGATTTCCACCGGCCTGTCGCCGATCGCCGCAAGACACCCATCTTTTCGCAAGATGGCTTTAATCTTCAGTTTCCACAACGAGAAATTACTCCCGTTGAATTTCTCGATCTCGAATTTCGCCGTCATTGCTTCTATCACGTATCACCGTCACTGAAAAAATAATTTCAGCACAACACCCACAGATATCACCGAGACCCCGGATATGAACCGAGACTCTGATACCACTTGTTGTAAATTGGACCCTTCTCGATAGAGCGAAAACACGGCAATAATTGAAAGACGGAAAAATACGACACACAGAATTTTACGTGGAAAACTCCAAATTAATTTAGGGTGAAAAACCACGGGCAAGGTATAAGAACTTCACTATGAGTGTAAAATAGGAATTACAACTCTCCGACTTTTACCGTAGTAAAGTCGCACAAAATCTCTATTTTTCCTCACACTCACAACACACTAATAACACTCTTTATATTAATTATACTTAATTATATATAAAGAGAAAATTGTATCTTGTTGGGGATGCATTCAAATGCCGTAGAAAGCTTCCTTTTTATAGGCCTCAAAAAACCTTCAATTGCTGCCCCAACATAGCACCAATATTAATAAATTCAGGCGCCCCATTCCATATTAATGCTGCACTTAAGTGGAAGTGTTAATGCTCCACTAATGAGTAGAAGCACCGCCCCATCAAATATAATGTATTTGCTTTATGGGGAATACTTTATTAGTATAAAATACATGCAAATTTTGACTTTTCTAATGAAGTTTGACTGAAAAAACCAGCTCTATTATATTATAGGGAATTGGCTCCCTAGTCCCTATCCAATCGATATTATATCTGCTTGTTGATCTCATCCCAATAAAATATTCAAACCAGAACATCAAGAAGGATAATAGATATTTAAGAAAACATGATAACTCTTCTCCACCAATTAATATAAATATTCGAATAAGAATATGATTGTATTATTTTGGTTGTTCCTTAATAGCTTTAACAATTGAAGCAGGCTAATACATAACTATTATCAAGCATCATAAAATAACTAAAAATCAAGGATCTACATTGTCTTGATTTGAAGGACCGGCCGCACTATTCTCTAGCTGTTTGAGGCGAATTTTAGCCAGGATGTATTCAAAGTACACACCCATTTGACTAACTTGCTCCCGATCCATTTCTTCGATATCAGTCCCCTCCCAACGGAACTTATGTCGTGTTAGGTTTTCGTCCGATAATTCCTTGATGTGATCCACCATATCATCGTGCTGATCACACAACTCGTTCAACCTCCCACTTAGTGAGTTAATTAGCCCATAAGTGTGAGCATCCAAGGCTCTCGCGTTGGGGTTCCCACGCCGATCCATCACAAGCTCCATATTGGGAGAGAAAAAGGAGTAGGGGTTATTGGTAGGAG
Source organism: Linaria vulgaris (assembly GCA_948329865.1). Classification (NCBI taxonomy): domain Eukaryota; kingdom Viridiplantae; phylum Streptophyta; class Magnoliopsida; order Lamiales; family Plantaginaceae; genus Linaria; species Linaria vulgaris. The sequence goes on along the minus strand of OX415254.1, from coordinate 103,315,519 downwards.
AGAATATTATAATGCCAATGTCAATATTGCACTGAACGCTTAGCTCGCTTGCCTTTTTGTAAAGGCCGAGACGTCGTTTGGTAAATGTGGGATACAGATCGTCTTGATTTTGAATTTGTTTGATAGGAATTCTTTGACGGCCTCTAGATGATTTGCTTGCCATTGTCACAAATAATTTAGAGAGAAATATGATATGTAAGAATAAGATATATTGTTTGATGACATCTTTCTCTGGTTGAAGAATTTATAGGTGAAGCTGGTAAATGTTACTATAATATCTCACGTAATAGTTTTGTTGATATTCTATTATAGTTTTAGAAAACAATTGATTTATTATGTATTTTCAATGTGAATGCTGGTAATTTATTTGAAACCCAATTTGCATATTGCGTAATTTCTTTAAATTCAGTACTAGTAACTAATCTTTTTTCCATGAATGTATGGATCTATAAAGAATTGTATAGATAGACTCATAAATCATAATAATATGCATGCGTTTAAGACTGCAACGGAGTTATGTTACTTTAATCTTCAAAAGTAGATTTTTTTATGTAGTCAAAACTTTCTTAATAATATGGAAATTATATTATATACATACCATTATAGAATATATTATTGTTTGATTGTTTAAATTACTAAATGCCTAAAAAAGGCTGTACACCAAAACCGTAAATACATTCTTTGTTAAATTTGTTAATTTATTTCTGTTTTTCTAGTCTTTTCACTATTTCTTGTTAGTTGAGGCCTTTTTTCTATTTTTTTTTTAAAATATGTAAATAGCTATGTCATGTTAGTTAGGAACTTTGTTATTCCGTTTCTGTTAATTTTGTTATTCCATTTCTGTTAATTTTGTTATTTCGTTTCTGTTAAGTTTTTCGGCCCTTTTCAACTCAGAGTGTCCACACGTGTATATATAACATGTTTAGCTTTTTCTTCAATTAATACAGTCATAATTCATATCATAATCTTACGATTCATATGGTATCACTTGTCATTTTTGGCGCTCTATTATTTTCATCGTAATTTTCATTTCCAATTTGATTAGATCAATCTAATTCTCAATGAATCTTCGCGGTTTTTTGTAATCGCTCTTTTTGATAATATCCGGTTATCAATTTCAACCGGAGATTGCCATGACAAACATGGATACTCCTTAGGTTCCACAATCTGCTGATGGAACGACCATTAATGGTCGCCTTACCTTTGCCTCTTCATCTACAAAGATTTGAAAATCCTAATATGAGGCTCACCTCAATGCCTCTCACTGGAATCAGTAAGTACCTTCCCTAGAGTAGATATGTGAAGCCTACATTATGTGCAAATAGGAATTTAGGCTCATCACTAGTACATAACACAAATCGTGTCTTAATGATGTTGATTGTGAAGATTGGTTGAGTCTGGACTATATGGTGACTTCATGGATCCTACACTCTATTTTCGAAGACCTGGTGGATGCCTTTTTCTTCGCTGATTCAATCCTAGCAATATAGAAACAGTTGGAGACACAATATGGCTTTAACAATGGTTATTTACTGTATTTTCAGAGAGATGTAGCATCCATATCTCAAGGTTCACAGTGTTTAATAAACTAAGCTTAGCTTAAGAAACTTTGAGATGAGCTTAGTTGTTTAATATTTGTTGTTAGTTGTAATTGTTGGAGATAATGATGTTTCGAGAATTTTGCTCTGTGGCACAAGAAGTTAGTGCATGCGTCTCAGGATGCTTTGAAGCACTTAAAAAGTGTGGATAACAACATATGTAATTTCAAAAAAAAAAACAAACTAGAATTTAAAGTCGATGCAAGAGTTGAACTCTTTCTCTTTAAAATGGTATTTGCCTCGCTAGGTGCTTACAGTTCAATCCACAGCCATTTTCTCAAGATGCAACGACTAACTCTTAATATAGTAGCACTACAAATATTAAGAACGATGAATCAAAGAATATTAAGAATGATTTTGGAAAAGAATAAGGGTCTATTAATAGATGATGAAAGTTGGCTAGGGGTGACTCGACGGAAAAATCATTTCCACGTCATAACTTTCACGACAGATTACACATCATTTCGGTTGATTCTGAACTTATTCGTGCTGATTAGGTGTGGTGTCTATTTGTTGCTGACTTGATATTCTTGCTAGATTTTTGCCTACTAGACACACTAATTCGACCAGATTCTGACACTTAATGATGTTTAATTTTTTATTTATTTGTTGCAAAGGTAATTTTTAACTATTTAATAATTTTGGTTCAAAAAGAATTGTATTTTATAAGAAAGCCCAAGCCCAACCAATCTCAAACTCAAACCCAAGCCCACGACCCACGATCCACAATCGTGACCTTGAATCCAGCCCATAACCATGCAGGATCGGACAAATGACTTCGACGAGGCGCACGCGTAGGCTTTGAAGAATGACCCATAGCATATTGGTCTTTCCCCCTTCAAAGAGTTGTGGCACCCCAAGGTTTACCTAAAATGTAGCAAATAAGGTACAAATGTTGGCTCAAAATTTCTATGTGGAGTGGTGATTGTTCACTTTCCCACCCATTTCATTTTATTTCTTTAAGACAATTTTATTTCATTTTGCTACTATGAACAATTAATTTCTCATCATCCCAAATTGGTTTTAAATATCTAAATATCCTAGATTCATCTACACAAAACGTAGATTATTTTAAGCTAGAGAAATTCCAATTTTATTAAATAAAATTTATGCAAAAAAATTGGCAAATATTGTATAAAATAAATCTTCCAACAAAATATTTTACCTCACTAATGAGCGATTATTTATCGTGATTGAGTGCTTATTTTCTTATGCTTTTGATAACTCCTTGTAGCATCTTTATTTGTTTTTTTAGTGTTTTGTCATTTTGTAGTTTAAAGTCGAGTTGGAGCAGAACGAAGCATAATCGAGGCAAAATGAGCACGGAATAGCACGAAGGACAAAATAGACATTTCAATAACAATCGTGACCTAGTAGTGGAGCCAACACCCACCAACTAAACCGCACGACTTGCATCAGTTGAGACACGCGACTCGCGCCACTAAGGCAGGCGATGGCGCGACCAGCACCAGAAGAGGCGCGACCCACACTGTGGAGGTAGAGAACCGTGTGACTCACTCCTCCAAGGGCAACACATTCCAAGCCTAAAAACTATAAAAGTGGAGAACGACCAGTACACGAGGCATCGCTTACTTTTCTAGCTGAAGTTTGACTGAGAAAATCAGGTCTATTAGTCTATTCTCTTATAAATAATGGTCTTTATCGATATTAATGTAATATCTCTGAGTTTGATTTATATTTTGTAACACAATTTTGTAACACTCTCAAGATCTCTTTTGTACAAGATGATAATTTGTTACTTTTTGAAATTACAAGAGATTAATTTACTTATGGCACATTCGGGTCACATTCTAAAGCCTAATTAGAGTCATAATCTAGCCCAAACTCATATTTGAATTGACATTATAATAACCACAAAAGCCCGTGATTAAAGACATAATCTTGTGATTAAGCCTTATTGTGAATTGCTGCCTCCAACCCCAAATTTCATAATCTTGGCCAAGATATGTTTTTTCTAATTCCAAGTTTATCCTTACAAATTACAATCAATTTCAAATTTGCCTTGATTTTCATAATTCAAAAAAGGGATCTTACAAGATATCCTTTAAAATAATTTATCCAGATTTCTTATATCTTTTTATAAAAATATCATCTTTAATTTTAAGTCACCCTTACATCTTACGAACTAAAGAATCAAAGGCAAAAAAATTGTTCCTACCATGTTTATAGGTTAAATTGTTTTTCCTTTCTTGTTTATGAATATATTAGTTTCTTTTTTCTAATATTCTTTGATACTAATCACAAAATCAATTTTTTTGTAAGATTTCTCGTGGATTTTTTTGGCGCTAACAATATAATTTTTTGTCAAAATTTTGGCGCTGGAACATTAAAAATTAGCACCAAAAAGTTTAGAATAAATTATTGAAATGCAGGTATGTAGATGTTTTTATAACAAAAGTTATCCAAATTAGTGTTTGATATGGATTAATAAAGTAAGGTTATTTTAGGAATTATAATGCAATCTACCTCTTAAAGTACAATCCAAATGCAAATTTAGTATTTAAGAAATTGATAATGACGTGCGATAATTTGATCCAAACGAGAGTTTTAGAATTGAGAGTCTCATTCAAATAACATCATTACTAGCTAACCAAATATGCCCTTAGTGTTTTTACAAAGATGGTTTGCCAAGACCTGTTTTATAAGGCTATTTCAGTATATATATATATATATATATATATATATATATATATATTTACTAGGGTAATTTATTTTTCCTTTTTTGTCATTGGCAAGACATATATCTTACAAATCGGATAATAAGATTATAATATTTTTAAGGTGCGAAAAGGCAAAAAATTGAAACAAATATTCTGCAATACAACAAATAAGATATTAGAATTTTAAGAAAACATAATAAGTCCTCTCTACTAATTTATTCGAATACGATTTTGATTATATATATTATTGGTTGCTCCACAATAGTTTAGCAATTGAAGCGCACTACCAGCGAAAATTTTCTGCACCACTCTCTACAACACTCTCTATAGCACATACAATATTTTAGTTTATAATTACATGCTCCATATCGGGAGAGAAAAAAGGAGTAGGGGTTATGAAATTGTGGATCGGTTGATACATGTTCGTTGTTAACTTCTCAATGTTACTTTAACAACGTCCAGAATAACAGTGCAGCGGAAAATAAACAAACGCAAAATTTAAGAAGTGAATATATTAATATTAACTTTCGAGTCGTAGGCAAAATACCACAAGGGTTTAACAAAAGGTGTTTCACACAACTCTCAAGCTCCCCACTCTCGAATTGATCGAACTCAACAAAGCAGACAAGAATTGCTCTCTCAATTCTAAACCTAGAACTAATTGAACAACTCACAAACTTTGCAAAAGCAAGACAACACTCAACAACTCGTAAATTAATTTCTCAGATTTATTAGCTCTTGTCTCGTATTTGTCTTGATGTACTTCACACCTATATATAGGTTCTTGACTTGGACTTCAAGGTGTCTTGTACACAGTTGGTAATTCCTCTAGTTTCCTTGTCGAACTCCTCTTCCTTGTTCTGGCAGTCCTTCTTGAATAATAGTTCCTTTGTTAGTAAACTAACTTAGGAAAGACTCATTCTTCAAATCAGAACTCAACTTGGATGTTTCCTAGTTGCACTCGAATATCTCTTTCCTCATATGTTGAGCAATTAACTTTAATTAAGGAAACTTTTCTTTATGGAAAATTTGAGTGATCAACCTATTAATAATAACCAAAGACAATCACAACTGTGGAATTAGATTAGTCAAGTGAATAAGGCAAAACAATAATTAAGATATTCAAAACAAAATTGTAAAACAGATTCTGCCAGCCAATGTTACTCTAACATTGACCTTCTAATATTGCCAGCATACTTGCACTTTCAGGTTATTTGTAGGGGAGAATATTATTATGCCAATGTCGATGTTGCACTAAACGCTTAACTCGCTTGCCTTTTTGTAAAGGCCAAAATGTCATTTGGGAAATGTGGCATAAAGATCGTTGTGATTTTGAATTTGTTTGGTTGAGATTCTTTGATGGCCTCTAGATGGCATTTTTGCTACCGTCACAAAGAATATAGAGAGGAATATGATGTAAGAAAAAGATAGATTATTGTATGACATCTTGAATTGTTTAGTTCAGGAATTTATAGGTGAAGATGGTATATGTTACTAAAATATCTAACGTAATAGTTTTGTTGATCCTATTGTATTTATTAGAAAACAATTGATGTATTATGTTATTTCAATGTAAGTACTTGCAATTTATTTATAACCCAATTTACATTGCTTAATTTCTTTAAATTCAGTACTACTAATTAATATTTTTTTTCCTTGAATGTATGGATCTATGACGAATTGCATACTCATAAATCAAAATTATATGCTACGTGTAAGACGAGTTACTTTAATGAGTTCGGGCCCTGATGTGTTTAATTTTTACTTCCGCAAAAATAGTTGGGATTCTCTAAAGGATGATTTGGTAAGGTTTATTAATGAATTTCATTGTAATGGCAGATTTGTTAGAGGACTTAATCCATCCTTTATTGTTCTTATTCCTAAAGTCAACAACCCAAAAAGTCTGACAGAATATAGATCGATATCTCCTATTGGTTGTTTATACAAGGTTGTGGCTAAGCTTCTGGCAAATAAGCGCAGACTCGTCATGGATTCAATTATTTCTGAGGAGCAGTCAGGACTCATTAAAGAAAGGTAAATTTTAGACAGTGTTCTGGTCACGAATGAAATCATTGATGATGCAAAAAGAAGAAAAGAACCATGCCTTATTTTTAAAGTGGATTTTGAGAAGGCATACGATTGCGTTAATTGGAGATTTGTGGACAGTGGACTACATGATGGGGAAGATGGGCTTTTGTGAAAAATGGAGGCAATGGATTAAGGAATGTATCTCCACTGCGTCCGCGTCAGTGTTAGTTAATGGAAGTCCAACATAAGAATTTGCTTTACAAAGAGGTTTGAGGCAAGAGGACCCTTTGTCCACTTTTTTTGTTTTTGATTGTGGCCGAGGCTTTAAGTGGAATGATAAAAAAGGCCATCGATTGTCAAATGTTTCAAGGATATAAATTGGGTAATGAGGGGCTTTTGATTTCACATATACAATACGCAGATAATACTGTCATTTGTTGTGAGCCAAATGAGCAAAATGTGAGAGCTATAAAAATCATTTTAATGTTGTTTGAGATAGTTTCAGGTCTCAAGGTAAATTTTTAGAAGAGCCAACTTTTTGGAATCAATGTTGAGGATCATCAAGTTACAGAATGGGCAAATACTTTAAATAGCAAAAGGGCTGAATTTCCTTTTATTATTTGGGCCTTCCTGTTGGAATCAATCCACGAAGGTTCCAATATTGGCGACCTTTATTGGAAATTATGATGAAAAGATTTTCGTGCTGGAAAAGCATCACGCTATCTTTCGCAGGACGAGTCACCCTTTTAAAATCTGGGTTCACGGGTATACCAGGATACTTCCTATCCTTTTATAAAGCCTATGTGAAAGTTGTTAAGGCACTTACTAAATTCAACGAATATTTTTGTGGGGAGGAGACGAAGAAGTGAATAAAATCTCTTGGATCAGTCGGGATACAATTTGTAGAAAAAAAGAGGAAGGGGGACTTGGAGTTAAGAACATGAGGTGGTTCAGTTTTGCATTACTTGCCAAATGGAGATGGAGATTTTTAACAGACACGGGATCTCTATGGAGCAAAATTATTCGAGCTAAAGTTGGAGGAGAGAATCTGGAGGATGATTTAATTTTCTCGCATTCGCTTAATAGAGGCGGCTCTATTTGATGCAGAGATGTGGCTTCGATCTTTCGTGTAAACTCTAACACTGATTGGTTCAAACATGAAATATCCAAATCCATTGGAAACGGGTGTGACACTTTTTTTTGGGAAGATTGGTGGGTTGGGTCTGCTCCTTTGAAGGAAACTTTTGGTAGATTGTACTCCATCTCAAAAAGAAAAGGGTGCCAAATCTTGAACGTTGGAAGAATGAAACTTGGATTTGGGAGTTTAACTGGAGGAGGTCGTTCTTTGTCTGGGAGAAGCAAGTTTATGATGAATGGATGACTTTGTTGAATAACATTCAGCTTCATGAACTCACAATGGATCGTTGGAGATGGAAATTGGAGGGGGACGAATACTTTTTCGTAAAGTCTACATATTCTAAATTTAGTAATGCGGTTTCATCTCATATTTGGGCGTGGACTGGTGATTTATGTGATATTTCAGCATCCCCGAAAATGATTTACTTTGCTTGGCGACTACTACATGATAGGATTCCTACTAAGGAAAATTTGGAAAAAAAGGCATTTGGTTGTCAAATGATTCGAACATTTGTGCACTTTGCGGCGTGGCTTTAGAAAATACGACTCACCTTTTTTTTAGAATGTTCCTTTTCTTATCAAGTTTGGATGCTAATTCTCGATTGGTGGGGTGTGCAAATGGTAATGTCGAATATTTCCCACTTTCATCAATTTTAGATATGGCCAAAAGACTCTCAAATAAAGATGTTGGAAAAGGATTGTGGGTCTTTGTGGTTTGGTGCATTTGGCTTTCAAGAAAGGGATTATTTCGCTAAACCCCCCAAACTATAGGTTCTTTATGCAAACAAGACTATATCTTTGTTTTTAGACCCAGTGAGGTCTAAACTTTGGTAGTCTGTGAGAATGGCCCCATTTTTCACTTTTAGGTGATTTTTCGACCAAAAATCACCAAAAAAATTATTTAAAGTCTGACTAAAATTTTTCCCTCGATGAGACGGTTCCGATGGTGGTGACGGTGTTGCAAAAATCAAAGTTATAACACGAAAATTCTAATTTAAGTTCTATACACTTAAATTAAATTTTTCGTGTATTGACTTTGAATTTTGCGACACCGTCACCACCATCGGAACCGTCTCAACGGGAGGAATGTTTTAGTCCAACTTTAAATAAAATTTTCAAACATTATTGGTCAAAAATTGCCAAAAACTGGAAAATGGGGCAATTCGAACAAACTACCAAAATTTAGACCTCATTTGGTCTAAAAATAAAGATCCGACCCTGAACCAATAAAGTGACCATAGTTTAGGGGGGTTGATGGAATAATCCTTTCAAGAAATAAAGCAATATTTAAGGGAGAGTTTGGAAACATTACAGAGGTTGAAGAACTTGTTACGGTGAAGTCTTGGCAAACACAATATTTTTTCCTTACTCTTTTTTAGATTGGAACTCATGTCCTAGATTATGTTATTGATTGAATTTTTCTTGTAAGGGGTTGGAGCACCCCTCGTGCTCCTCTTTATGATTTTCTCGTAATACAATCTATATTGCTTGATAAAAAAAAACTTAATCTTGTAAGTACTAAGTAATTTGAAATAGTCAAAATTTTCTTCAAATGGAAATTGTATTATATACATACCATTTTAGGTTATAATATAGTTTGATTGTTTAAATCTCTATATGCCACAAAAAGGCTATTTTGCCATATGAAATATATTTGGTGTGCAGATTAGAAGTTCTATTTCCTTATATAATTACAATTATTAACTTTCTTCTTTTTTTGTTAGTGCTTAGTTTCATTTTTCTAAAAATTTCGGTTCACACTTTACATTAAAGCGCCTTTATTTTTATGATTCTCTTTCCTTAAAATACACACACAAACAAAACAAGAAAAACAAGGTTCAAAATTGATTCAAGCATTAAAATTTGCGATCACAATTATTTCATGTATTTACTAGTACGACCTTTTGATGATGTGACATAATCTAATCACATATTCTATAGACCAAGTCTACCTAAGTGTCATTCAAAGAAACTCGACCTTTCTTTACTCGATCATGTGAGAACAACACTAATAACTTCGCGTTGACATATTAAACTATGACAAGTAATCCAAATCTACATTGTCCAACAAAAGACCGATTACATATTGATCACGAAAACATAATAAATAATCATTCGATACTTTCAACGAGCAAGAAAGGATGAAACTATACTGTCTGATCGATGTATGTCGCTCTGAAAACGAGCCATGGCAGGATCATAGGGATCCAAAGGCAGGATCGACTGGCCATGTTTCATCAATGTATTCAATAATTAAACATGATTCACAAAGCGGTTTCTGGCCATGTAATAAAACTGGATTTTTTTTGTAAACGGGGTTGGCTTGAATAAGGCGTTCACTTTTGATTTGGCTAATGTTGAATTTTTCTTCGATAAATTCATGATCAATGGGCTGCAAGTTAAGAGCCATTTTGACCCTCATCGTGAACAGACTTGCCCATAATCATAGCAACTGTACGTCATCATGACTTTTTGCCATTGCTAATTACTCTTAATATTTACAAACTTTTTTTTTAGCTAAATGGTACTTTTGAATTTAGATCAAAATGAGGAAATTCAGTTGGATTTTTTTTTGATTTTATTAATTATTACATATAATATAAAGATTCTATTTTGCTTGGTTGAGGAGATTTTTTTATGGTAATATAATGTATTTGCTTTATGGGGAATATCTGCTTGTCGATGTCATCCCCATAAAATATTCAAACGAGAACATCAAAAAGGATAATAGATATTTAAGAAATTAAAACATAACAACATCCTCTCCGCTAATTAATATAAATATCCGAATAAGAATATGATTGTATCATTTTAGTTGCTCCGTAATAGCTTTAACAATTGAAGCACGCTAGTATATAACTATTATCAAGCATCATAAAATAACACAAAATCAAGGATCTACATTGCCTTGATTTGAAGGACCGGCACCATTCTCTAGCTGCTTCAGGCGAATTTTAGTCAATATATATTCAAAGTACACACCCATTTGACTCACTCGCTCCCGATCCATTTCTTCGATATCAGTCTTCTCCCAACCGAACTTATACCGTGTTAGGTTTTCGTTCTTTAATTCCTTGAGGTGGTCCACCATATCGTCGTGCTGATCACACACCTCGTTCAACCTCTCACTTAGTGAGTTGATTAGCCCATAAGTGTGAGCATCCACGGCTCTTGCGTAACCACCAGGAGGTGCGTTGGGATTCCTATACCGATCCATCATATGCTCCATATTGGGAGAAAAAAAGGAGTAGGGGTTATTTGTAGGAGAGAATATTATTAGGCCAATGTCAATGTTGCAGTGAACGCTTAACTCGCTCGCCTTTTTGTAAAGGCCGAGACGTCGTTTGGTAAATGTGGGATAAAGATCGTCTTGATTTTGAATTTTTTTGATAGAAATTCTTTGACGGCCACTAGATGGTCTTTTTGCCATTGTCACAAAGAATTTAGAGAGAAATATGATGGAAGAATAAGATATGTTGTTTCACATCTTTCTCTAGTTGAACAATTTATAGGAGAAGATGGTACATGTTACTAAAATATCTCACGTAATAGTTTTATTGATCTTCTATTATATTTTTAGAAAACAGTTGATTTATTATGTAATTCAATGTGAATACTTGCAATTTATTTGAAACCCAATTTGCATTGCGTAATTTTTTTAAATTCAGTACTAGTAATTAATCTTTTTTCCATGAATGTATGGATCTATCAAGAATTGTATAGGTAGACTCAAAAATCATAATAACATGCATGCGTTTAAGACTGTACAACGGAGTTATGTTACTTTAATATTCAAAAAGAGAGTCTTTTATGTAGTCAAAATTTTCTTAATATGGAAATTATATTATATACATACCATTATAGGATATATTATTGTGTGATCGTTTAAATTACTAAATGTCTTGAAAAGGCTGTATACCAAATTAAAAACCGTAAATACATTCTTAGTTAAATTTGTTAATTTATTTCTATTTTTCTAGTCCTTGCACTATTTCTTGTTAGTTGAGGCCCTTTTTTTTTGGTTTTTTTTTAATATATGTAAATAGCTATGTCATGCTAGTTAGGAAGTTTGTTATTTCGTTTCTGTTACTTTTGTTATTCCGTTTCGGTTAACTTTGTTATTCCGTTTCTGTTAATTTTGTTATTTCGTTTCTGTTAATTTTACCGGCCCTTTTCAATTCAGCGTGTCTACACGTGTATGTACCTATTTAGCTTTTCGTTCAATTAATACAAGGGAGAATTACACAAAGTACCCATCAACTATGGGTAAATTAAACAAAGTACCCCTCCTCTTTGAGAAATTACACAAACTACCCTTATGACTGATTTTTCATAATTTTTTTATTTCAAACTATTGAATGTAAATTCATGCTCTTCAATTATTTTGCACAAAAAATAAAAAATAAGTCAAAGGTATTTCATTAAACCTCATTTATTTCGTTTAAAAAGACAAAAAATATTGATAACAAATAATATCTTCTAAGAAAAAATAAATTATCTGCGAATTTTAGTCTTTGCTATGATTTGAATTTGAAAGGTTGTCTTAATTATTTTAATTTTTTTGACCATAAGGGTAGTTTGTGTAATTTCCCAAAGAGGAGAGGTACTTTGTGTAATTCACCCATAGTTGAGGGGTACTTTGTGTAATTCTCCCTTAATACAATCATAATTCATATCATAATCTTACGATTCAGATGGTATCACTTTCCATTTTTGGCCATCTGATATTTTCATCGTAAGTTTCATTTCCAATTTGATCAGACCAATCTAATTCTCAATGTATCTTCGCGATTTGCTGTAATCGCTCTAGTTGATTTTATCCAGTTATCAACTTCAATCCGAGATTGCCATGACAAACAGGGATGCAGCTCAGGTTCCACAATTTGCTGCTGCAACGGCCATTAATGGTCGCCTTACCTTTGCCTCTTCATCTACAAAGATATGAAAATCCTAATATGTGGCTCACCTCAATACCTCTCACTGGAATCAATAAGTACCTTCCCTATATAAGATATATGACACTACAAGATTTCGCAGTATTAGCTACTGCAAATTAGCTATCAAAATTTCGTAGCTAGTCATTAGCTATGAAATTTCTGTAGCTAATGAGTTTACCGACGAAATTTTTGCCGCTTAAATTATTGGCGACAACCAATCGGTGGCCACATTTATTACCGACAAAATTTTCGTCGGTAATTCCGTCGCTACGGACAAGTCGCGATGGAATTTCCGTAGCTAATGACTAGCTACGGAATATCGGTAGCTAATGGTTCTTACCGTTGACATTCGCTACTGAAAATTGGTGGCTAACCTTACTTACCATTGAAATTAGCTACCGCGTAGCGGTAGCTAACTGTTTTTACCGTTGGCACAAATTTAAAAATTTGATTAAACCCTTTACCCAAACCCTAACAGTAGCGACCAAATGGCGGTAGCTAATATTTATACCCGAACAGTACCTACCGCCAATCCGTAGCTACTGACTAAATCAGCTACCGCAATTCGGTAGCTACTAATATTCAAGTGCTTAAAACAGTAATTTTTCGACGATTATTTTAAATATAATTGGTTGTTTGTTATCAATTACGTTAATAACAAGTAATAATTAACTAAATAAACATAAAATGATGATTTCATTGCACAATCAAATGATATTACTAATGTCGGTTAATAATAACAATGATACATAATGTCGTTTGTTTGTCAATACTATATATATGTATGTATCTCCCAATAGAACGTTAAATAAAGAATGTAACTTCACATCATAACAAATAATCACATTTTATCGATACATCAATCAACACGTTACAACGATATTTCAATCACATACACGAGACATGATTAAGTGTAGAGGTACGTAAAACTAATATATACGACACACAACAATACATCAATCGTAATAACAAATCAATTACTAACAAATAAGTTAATTATTACTTATTATTGGTAATATTACAAAATAGAAAAATTTTAAAATTAACTACGGCCAAGCGGTAGCTACTAATATTCAACGGACATTAGCTACCGCTAGTCGGTAGCTACTAATATTCAACAGATATTAGATACCAGAATTCGGTAGCTACTAATGTTCAACGAACATTAGCTACCGAAAGACGGTAGCTACAAATATTCATCCTGATAGAACCCAGAAAATTGACAATTAGCTACCGATTTTCGGTAGCTAAATTTTAAAAATTTGGGGGCCCATGTGCGGGAGATTAAAATTTTGGAAAAATTTAAAAAATTTGACCATTAGCTACAGATTTTCGGTAGCAAAACGTCAAAAATTTGGGAGGCCAAGGGAGGGAAATTCAAATTTTTTAAAAATTCAAAATTCTCAATCTTATATTATAAATACCCCTCAATTCTTCAATCTACAAAATAATCCCAACACTTCTTCAATCTAAAAACTATCCCTACCATTTCTTTATTTATCAAATTTATAAAATCATCCCAACAGTCTCTTGAAATCATCAAAAAATCCTCACTTCTCCAATCTAAAAAACTATCCATATCATTTCTTTATTTCTTCATATCTTCCATTTTTTTTCTATTAATCAAATCCCACACTCTCTTCAAATCTTCAAAATGTTTCTCATTTCTCAACACTTTTTTTCATATCTTCAAAACTCAAAACCTTTTTTATTTTACAATTATTTTGTTAAAAACAATTCTTCATTTATTTAAATGTTTGATAGTGTTAAATTAACAAATCAACATTGATTTTCTTATTGGTGAAACAATAAACCAATAAATTTCTGGAAAATTTTTGGAATAATTTTTTTTTTAGATATGTAAATGTTATTACCTACCGCAGTGCGGTAGCTGATAATATTTATGGCTTTAAATATTATTAGCTACCGCCAATCGGTAGGTAATAAGACTTATCGGTACCTAATAAGACTCAAGGCTTTAAATATTATTAGCTACCGCATGTCGGTAGTTACTAACATTCATAAAGTTAGCTACCGATAATAGCCTTCCTAATTAACATATTCTTGTAGCCTAAGAAACCCATTCTTGTAGCCTAAGAAACCCATTCTTGTAGACTAAGAAACTCATTCTTGTAGCCTAAGAAACTCTTGTATATATATTATTGAGGAGATTAATGAGAAGTCATTGAGGAAAATATCTTTCATGGTATCGAGCCTTTAATTTTTCTTCTCTCTTCTCTCCTATCCTCATGACAAACCCTAGTGAAGAGTCGCCGTCGTCCGACTCCTCCCAATCGAAGATGACACCGCCCCCCACCATCTCTCCTAAATTCATCCCCGCCTTAGCCGTTACTAACGTCCGAAACTTCATCCCCGTTACATTAGATAACGAATTCAGCCATACACCACATGGTCGGAACTCTTCAAAATAAACGCTCGTGTGTATCAAGTCTTGGAGCACATCCTTCCCAACACCAAATCTACCATCCCATCGGACGACTCGGACCCGGATCTATGGGATCGTCTCGATGCCATTGTGCTTCAATGGATATACGACACTATCTCTAATGACCTCATGCATTCGATCATCAAGCCCGAATCGTCCGTCATGGAAGCTTGGGATCGACTTGCGGAGCACTTCCAAGACAACAAGAGCACTCGGGCAGTGCATCTTGAGAATCAATTCTCCAACACAACTCAGGACGAGTTTCCCAACGTTGGTACCTATTGCCAAAAGTTGAAGATGCTGGCTGATCAACTTGCCAATGTTGGTGCTCCTGTCTCTAACCAACGTTTGGTACTTCAACTCGTCGCTGGCCTCACGGAAACCTACGATGGTGTTGCCACCCTCATCCAACAAAGCGATCCGCTTTCTCAATTCTCGAAGGTTCGCTCTATGTTGTCGCTTGAGGATATCAGCCTTACCAAACGCACGGCTCGCCTTGCTGAATCCGCCCTCATCAGTGCTGCACCGTCTCCTCATTCGGTTGATCATGGACTGCATGCACCGCCACCACAGCCGCCGTCCTACACTCCTCGGCCGTTCAACTCTCACGGTCGTGGAACACGGGGGCGCGGTCGTGGCAATCGCAGTCGTAGTGGACGCATATATGGTCGCGGTCTGCCTCACCCTTAATGGAATCCGTACTCGCAGCAGTGGTCCTATCCTCCATGGTCTCAACCTCCCCCTCAACCTTGGGCCACACCTCCTTCACCATACCCCACCACGGCTTGGCAGCACCGTTCTCCATCACCATCCCGTCAACCCGGATTGCTTGGTCCTCGTCCTCAGCAGGCGTATAGTGTTGATACTGGTTTGTCGAACCATACGTATACTGATATTGAGTCCGCAATGCACACGCTCCAACTGACACCTCCGGATGAAAATTGGTACATGGATAGCGGTGCTTCATCTCACATGACCTCTAACTCATGTACTCTCTCCTCTTACCTTAATTCGAGCATTAAAAATCATATAATTGTTGGCAATGGCTCATCTATTCCAATTCACGGGTCGGGTCATGCAACTCTTTCCCCTCCCTATCCCCCTCTCTCTAAACCACATCCTACATGCTCCTCACATCATTAAAAATCTCGTTTTTGTGCGTAAATTCACTCGTGATAACTCTGTTTCTATAGAATTTGATCCCTTTGGGTTTTCTGTGAAGGAATTTATGACGGGCAATCATCTCATCCGGTGTAACAGTATGGGTGATCTCTATCCTCTCTTTCCGCCGTCAAACGCCCTCTCCGCCTGTCCATCTTCCACCTTCGCTGCCCTCTCATCTTCCCTTGGGCATGCGCGTTTAGGACACCCTGAAGCTTCTATCTTCGACTCCCTTCGTCGATCTAAGTTTATATCTTGTCCTAGGAGTAGTCGTACTTCTTTATGTTCTTCTTGTACTTTGGGGAAACACATTAGACTACCGTTTTTGGCCTCTACTACTGTTACTCAATTTCCGTTTGATATTATTCATAGCGATATTTGGACTTCTCCGGTGCCAAGTTCTTTGGGGCATAGATATTATGTTGTGTTTGTTGATGCTTATTTTGATTTCTTATGGAACTATCCTATCTCTCACAAATCACAAGTCTTCTCGATTTTTTTGTCGTTTCACAAGCTTATTTAAACACAATTTGAATGCGACATTAAAAACTTTCAATGTGACAATGGTCGGGAATATGATAATGCATCGTTTCACAATTTTTACAAACAACATGTCATGCAATTCCGTTTTTCTTGTCCTCACACATCATCTCAAAACGGCAAATCAGAACGTCAACTACGCACCATTAATAATATTATTCGTACCCTACTCGCGCATTCCTCCATGCCGCCTTCTTTTTGGCACCATGCTCTACAATTAGCTACCTATCTTCTAAATATTCTTCCTCATAAACCCCTCAAATTCCTCTCCCCTCTCCAAGTCCTATATAAAAGACGCCCCTCTCTCTCTCATCTCCGGGTCTTTGGGTGCCTTTGCTTTCCACTTTTCCCGTCTACTACTATCAATAAGCTCCAACCACGCTCTACTCCTTGCGTGTTCTTGAGTTTTCCTTCCAACCATCGGGGCTACAAATGCTATGATATCTCATCTGAAAAATATTAGTATATATCGTCATGTCCTATTTGACGAAACTATCTTTCCTTTCTCCACCAATGCAATACTAGCCGACTCCTCTACTCCATCACAGCCTTCTTCAACACATACCGTGCCTCTGCCCTCACGGCTCGACACACCACCGTCGCATACTCCACCGTCTCCGCCATCAAGGCCTGCCCAACACCCACCCGAGGTCACTACTCCTCGTTCCGATCCACCCGCCTCTCATCCCATGACCACTCGCAGCAAACATGGGATCGTCAAACCCAAACAAATCTTTAATCTCTCTTCTATCTCTTCCCCTTCCCCGCTTCCTCGCAATCCCAGGGTTTGGAATATGGCCATGCGTGATGAGTTTAATGCTCTTATTAAGAATAAGACGTGGGAGCATGTACCTTGGCCCCCTAATGTGAATGTCATACTCTCCATGTGGATTGTTTGGCATAAATTTAAATTTGGCGGTTCTTTTGAGCGGTATAAAGCCCGTCTTGTTGGTGATGACAGGTCTCAGCAGGTTGGCGTGGATTGCACTGAAACTTTTAGCCCGGTTGTTAAACCTTCCACTATTCGCACAGTGCTCAGCATTGTTGTCTCTCGTTATTGGTCCATTCATCAGTTGGACGTCAAGAACGCCTTATTGCATGGTAACTTAGAGGAAACAGTTTATATGCATCAGCCATTGGGTTTTCGTGACCCTAATCGCCCAGATTTGGTTTGTTTGTTGAAAAAATCACTATATAGCCTTAACCAAGCGCCCCGGGCGTGGTACCAACGGTAGGTCAGATCATTCACTGTTCATATTTTGATGAAGTACTGATATTGCCTATCTTCTGTTGTACGTCGATGATATTATTCTATGCGCCTCATCTATTGCTCTTCGTACCTCTATTATGGACCTTCTTAATGCTGAGTTTGCTATGAAAGACTTGGGGCTGTTGAGTTTTTTCTTGGTTGTTGGAGTGACACGTCATCAGCGTGGCTTGTTCTTGAGCCAACGTAAATATGCCGAGGATGTTACTGAGTGTGCAGGGATGTCCTCTTGCAAACCCTACGCGACGCCTGTTAACACGAAACCGAAGGTTGGGGCTGCCGCGGACAGCCCCTTGTTCAGTGATGCAACCCTTTTTCGCAGTCTTGCTGGGGCTTTGCAATATCTCACTATTACCCATCCCGATATCTTTTATGCCGTTCAGCAAATCTGCCTTTATAAGCACGAGCCTCGTGACATTCACATGCAAGCTTTGAAGTGCATCATCCGTTATCTTCAGGGTACTCTTCATCTCGGTTTACACTTGTCGTCCTCGTATCTGTCTGGCCTTACCTCTTATACTGATGCTGACTGGGCTGGATGCCCCGATACACGCCGATCTACATCGGGTTACTGCATTTTTTTGGGTGATAATCTCTTATCTTGGTCTGCGAAGCGCCAATCGATGTTATCTCGCTCTAGTGCTGAAGCTGAATACCGCGTTATGGCTAACGTGGTCTCTAAATCTTGCTGGCTTCGTAATCTTATTCTTGAGCTTCATTGTCCCGTCTCAAAGGCCACTCTTGTCTACAGTGACAATGTTTATATCTCTCCGGGAATCCTGTCCAGCATCAACGCACGAAGCATATTAAGCTTGACATTCACTTTGTGCGTGAAAAGGTAGCTCGTGGGCAAGTTCGAGTTCTTCACATGCCGTCTCGGTCTCAAATTGTCGATATTTTCACTAAACGGCTACCACGTGTTTTGTTCGATGACTCCGTTCCAGTCTCAACGTTCGTCCTCCTCCTGTTTCGACTGCGGGGGTGTAATAGCCGTCCTAATTAACATATTCTTGTAGCTTAAGAAACCCATTCTTGTAGCCTTAAGAAACCCCTTCTTGTAGACTAAGAAACTCATTCTTGTAGCCTAAGAAACTCAATCTTGTAGCCTAAGAAACTCTTGTATATATATTATTGAGGAGATTATTGAGAAGTCATTGAGGAAAATATATTTCAACCGAAAATCGGTAGCTACTAATATTCATAATATTAGCTACCAATATTAGGTAGCAAATGCGGGTTAAAATGGGCAAGCTAAATCGGTAAGTTAGGGACGGAATTTGGTAGCTAACTCCACAGTTGCTACCGAAATCCAATAGCTAAATTTCGAAGTTGTGGAGACGTAAGCGGCGACAAAACTTCGGCTATAAATGTGAGCGACGAAAACTCGGTAGGAAATGGACTTATTAGCTACCGAAATTCATTAGCGAGTCATTAGCGACGCGATTAGTAGCTATCAAAAATTAGCGACGAAATTTCGGTAGGTAATGATCATTAGCGACCGCATTTGGGTCATTAGCTACCGAAAATGAGGCAGCTAATGAACGAAAATCTTGTAGTGTGAAGCCTGCATTAGGTGCAAATAAAAATTTAAGCTTATCACTTATACATGACACAAATCGTGTCTTGATGATGTTGATCGGAAGATTGGTTGAGTGTGGACTATTTACTGACTTTATGGATCCTACACTCCATTGTCGAAGACCGGGTGGATGCATTTTTCTTCGCTGATTCAGTCCTAGTCCTAGCAATATAGAAACAGTTGGAGACGCACTATGGCTTGAACAACAGTCATATACTCTATTTTCTTCAGAGAGATGTAGCATCCATATCTCAAGGTTCACAATGTTTACTACACTAATCTTAGCTTAAGAAACTTTGAGATGAGCTTAGTGGTTTAATATTTATTATTAGTTGTAATTATGAAGCATGTCAATAAACCAACTTTGAAATGTTGGGTACATATTGCACATAAACATGTCAATTCATAAACGTAAGCATAAGCATAAACATGAATATATTTCCAAACTACGTAAACAATTAACATATAACAAGTATTGGAAAACTGAAAGTAAAATACGACAATAAGATAAATTCGACCTCTCAGCAACTGTAGGAAAATCCTTGGAGTGGATTAGATGAGTCGGAAAAAACCCGTTGAAGCATAGGACGAGTCGAAGGCTTAGCCCTCTCCCCTTAAGATCTATTTTCCCGGCTACCCTTCAAGCCCTCCGTGGGAAACGACCTTCCAAGGTACAACATCCCCACACAATAAGGTAGTAAGTGAAGGACAATACTACCTTCTCAAATCGGACTCGAATAGTATTTGCAGAACTCGAAAAAAGAAAATGCTCATGCTATGAGTATGCTGAAAATGTTTTTGGTTTTTGGATGCTTTTCACAAGACTAGAGGGGCCCCTATTTATAGTTGAGAAAACATGAAACCACCACAAGACATTAAGGGGAATATTTATTCTTGTCATTGAAGCCATTTTGATTTTATTCAAAATGCTTTTGACTACCATAAGTGTGTGATATAATATCCAATAAATCTGAATATTAACTCTTAAATATTATTTAATAAAATAAATAATATCTCATTTGCTTCTCATTAAGCAGTTTATAATTCACACACAAAATATTTGGACTCAATTCCAAATATCTCCAACAATCCCCCACATGAATGTAATTGGCTTAATGCACGTGAGCCTAACAATGCTAAATGCAATTTCAGAGTTCTGCCGGAACTTGTTGCATCAGGATAGGTGGTTTTCGGCCTTGAACCTTCCTTAGTGAAATACCATCGGATATACTTGCCAACCAGTGGACGTGATGCCTTGAACTGTTCGGCGTTTTGTGTATACCAAGACAATGGTACTCACACAACTCATTCCAATACCATATTGGTCCTCGTTGTTGTCCGTTTCGGCCCTGGACTGCCTTGGCGATATTCATCGAATGCTCTAGAGATTTAGCCCTTTAACTCATCTCAACGAAGCGGCACCTTCACATTCGACACAGGTGATCTCTCATTAAGGGTATCCTGCAATACACCGCTTGTGTTCACAAGACATAAGGATCATTAGAACCTCAAGTTCTCCTTAACCTGTACAGGTCCATCACTCTTTCATCATAGAAATGGGCTGGGAATTCGATTTTCCGAGTGCTTTGTTCGACTCGCCCCCACAATTCGGTTGTCCCTTTGAACCTGCAAATTGGGGTTTACAATTCAGGTAGGGTTGCCATCATGGGGTGATGTCTTGCTCAAATTTCCCATTTCCCTCGATGAATTTGCTACTTAGTCTCTCGCTAGACCTTTCGTCAATCGCCTCCAATATTTTCTTTAACCTCTTAAAATATTCAGAAAATATTATGATTATTATTCAACTTTAAAAGTTTGGAATAATCTTAACCAACACGTTCTTCTTCAAGCCCCCACATTTCTTTCTTTTCCGCAAGGAAAAAAATGTCTCTAGCCTTAAAGAAATTACTTATTTCAGAATTTATTTTGTTTGCGTATTTCGTGTCTTACATCAAATAAATCTGAATATTTAATCTATTTAGTAAAATAAATAGTATTAAATCTCACTTGCTTCTCGCTAAGCAATTTAATTTACACACTTATATTTGGTCTCAATTCCAAATATTACACACACACACACACACACACACATATATATATATATATATATAATAAAATACAAGTCTTCGCACTTGTTTTTATTTTCTACAAATATATATAACATACAAGTCTCACACTTGTGTTATTCTCAACAAATATATATATTTGAAATAACATACAAGTCTCGCACTTGTTTTATTTCCTACAAATATAAATATATATATTATACAAGTCTCACACTTGTATTTCCTACAAATATATATATATACACACACGCAATATACAAGTCTCGCACTTGTATTATAATCTTTGCCTCATATGCAATTTCGATTATATTTATTCGTAAAATTAGTCTCCTCACACGAGGCTTTTTACTACATCAAACTTGAACACTAGCCTAGCCTCGTCCTTAGGTGACATGGTGTCATGAGCGCGGCCGTCGCCCTACTGGCGCCCAGCCGCAAGCGCGACAGTCGCCCTACTGACGCCTAACCGCAGGCGCGGGCGACTGTCCTACTGGCGCTTAGCCGCAGGCGCGGGCGACGCCTTACTGGCGCCATGACAACATTTTGAAGACCTGATCGAAGACCCTTCGGAAGTCCCTTTGTGGGCAAGTAGTCGGACCCTTCGTGGGCTTAGTAGTCGGCATGTAATTGGGTGGGAACCGAGTCCTATATAAGACTAAGGCAAAGTTCTAGTCGAAGTATGGGAGCTCGGGTCCCACCCAAGCAGTTAGCAGTTTTCTTACCTTGTTGCTGAAAGGATTATTTAATTATGTATTTCATATGTAGGGAAAAGAGAGTTGAAAGTTGAAACAAACATTGTACTAGATAACTGTTATTCAAGCAATATAAGCTCTTGTAACCTACCCGGCGATTCCTATTTATTGTTGTTAGATAAATGGTTGCCACGATGTTGGATTGAGAATTCTAGTTGTTCCTCTATAAACCGTTCGTAAAGAACGCGAGTGCGACGATCAACGAAAGCGAAGGCGGAAGTATCTCGATTACGAGTTACCGGCCGCACGGTGCCCCTTTAATCGATTAATTAAAGCCGCCCCGTGACAGGTGTTATCAGAGCCTCGGCTTGTGATCCATTGAGTTCGAGGCAGATGTCTAACACGTCGGTTGCAAGTGGACCACCCACTGAGACGACGAACAGGTCGGGACCGACGAATCGAGTTAGACTCGAAGCGTTGGAAGAGTTCCGCGACTTGGCCCTAGATAAGATGGAGCATTTTTCGACGGACATCGTCGAGCTCCACTCCCAAATGCAAGAATGCAGGGAGGCATGCAAATTTCTCACGGATGCACTTAGCGGTGCTGGTGGGTTGAACGAGTTGCGGCAAACGGTAGAGGGACTGACCCATCAAGTGGGAACGTTACAGAAGGCGGTTAGTAATGCGCCAGTGAGGGCGCCAGAACCAGTCCCTAGGAAACTTTCGCGAGTTCCGGAACCACGGAACTATGGAGGCGCGAGGGATGCCAGAGAGGTAGAAAATTGGCTCTTCGACATGGAACGGTATTTTGTTGCCACCCATGTCGAGGACGAAGACGAGAAGGTCAACACGGCCACCATGTATTTGGTCGACGATGCCAAGCTATGGTGGAGAATGAAATATAATGATGTGTTGGCGGGACGGATTCAGTTGGACACGTGGGAACGGCTGAAAGAAGCCATCATGCAACAATTTTATCCCGAAAACGTGGAGTATAATGCTCGAAAGGCCCTCCGAGAACTAAAACATACGGGCTCAATAAGAGACTACGTGAAAACCTTCGTGGGACACATGTTGGATATAAGGGATATGTCGGAAAAGGACAAATTGTTCACATTCTTAGAAGGTTTGAAACCGTGGGCTCGGCTCGAATTGCAACGACAAAGAGTGACCGATTTTGCATCGGCCCAATGTGCCGCCGAATGTCTCAGCGATGTCCCTTGGTTCGACCGCGAGCGAGAACCAAAGAAAGACGTTCGCAGCGGTAGAACGTTTCAACCGAATACCGGAAGAGGTGGGGGAGACCGACCCGCGAACTCTCAAGGAAGTACGTATCGGGCGAAGGCTCAAAACGCGGGAACGTCACAACCAAAAAGAGGATGCTTCCTTTGTGATGGTCCCCATCTAATTCGAGATTGTCCTGGCAAACGGTTGTTGAATGCCTTGTCCACGATAGGCGAGTCGTCCGCCGCTAAGACGGCAGATAGTCTCGATCATGAGTCGGAAATGGGCGAAGAGCTCACGGAAGAAGATGATAACCTTGGAGCCCTAACAATGTGGTGCGGGTCTATCTCGCACGCGGAGGGCAAGGAGGTCGTGGTGAAAACGGAAAGAAGTCCCAAACGACCAAAAAGAAAAGCCTTGATGTATGTGGACGTTAAGATCAACGGCATACCCCTAAGGGCTATGATCGACTCAGGAGCCACCCACATCTATCTAGCGAGCACGGAAGTCGGTCGACTCGGGCTAGTCACGGAAAAAGCTATTGGGAGGGTAAAAGCCATTAACTCTGCGGCCCAACCAGTGGTTGGAAAGTGTGCGGATGTGAGCCTTAAGATAGGTCCTTATTCGGGGAAGCACGATCTGCAGGTAGTCATCATGGACGATTTCAAGCTCATTATTGGGTTGGATTTCATGAGACAGACCAAGTCGTTCCCTATGCCCCACGCTGATTGCCTAATGATGTTGGGAGGCGCGCCTTGCGTTATCCCAGTGGTATTCGAAGAAAATAGTGGGAAGTGCCTCTCGGCCTTCCAATTCGAAAAAGGGATGCAAGAGAGATGAACCGTCATTTCTTTGCACCCTTAAACTAGAAGAAATCGAAGAAGTAACTGGGCATATCCCGGCACCAGTGAAAGATATCTTGAATGAATTCGAAGATGTCCTGCCGGACAAGTTGCTTAAACGATTGCCGCCTAAGCGGAATGTAGACCATGAGATTGAACTCGTTCCAGGCACCAAGCCCCCGACTCGGGCGCCTTATCGGATGTCCCAACCAGAGCTGGTTGAACTGCGAAAACAATTAAGGGACTTGCTCGATGGTGGTCTGATCCAACCAGCAAAGTCGCCTTACGGTGCGCCAGTCTTGTTCCAAAAGAAGGCCGACGGGACCCTTCGAATGTGTTGCGATTATCGGGCCCTAAATAAACTGACCGTGAAGAACCGGTATCCTATTCCGCTTGTGGCGGACTTCTTCGACAGATTAAGTCGGGCAAAATATTTTACTAAGATGGACTTGCGGTCGAGATATTGGCAAGTGAGGATCAAAGAAGGTGACGAATCTAAGACAACCGTCGTTACTAGATACGGAGCTTTCGAGTTCCTGGTGATGCCCTTCGGCCTCACGAACGCCCCTGCAACGTTTAGTACCCTAATGAACCAAGTTTTGCAAGGGTTCATTGATGAGTTTGTTGTCGTATATCTAGACGACATTGTGATTTATAGCGAAACGTTGGAGCAACATGTGGCCCACTTAAGGAGAGTATTCCTACGCTTGAGGGACAATGAATTATATGTGAAATTATCAAAGTGCTCCTTCGCTCAAGCAAAGATTGACTTTCTAGACCACATTATCGAGCGATGAAGGATTCGAATGGACCCCAAAAAGATATGCGCGATAAATGATTGGCAACCACCGAAAGATACACACGAGCTAAGATCGTTCCTCGGGTTGGCCAATTATTATCGAAAATTTGTGGAAGGTTATTCGACTACGGCTAAACCGCTCACCGACTTGCTGAAGAAGTCGGCGGCTTTCGAGTGGACGGCCCTGTGCCAAGCTTCCTTTGAAGAATTAAAGGCAGCAATTACTTCGGACCCCGTCTTGGCCCTCCCCGACATTCAAAAAGCCTTCGAAGTTCAGACCGATGCGTCCGACTTCGCACTTGGGGGAGTGTTGGTGCAAGAGGGGCACCCGGTAGCCTTCGAGAGTAGGAAGCTTAAAGACGTGGAAACACGATACTCGGTTCACGAGAAGGAACTACTAGCAGTTATCCACTGTTTACGAACTTGGCGGCATTATCTACTAGGGTGCCCATTTGTCGTAAAAACGGATAACAAATGAGTGAGTCATTTCTTAACTCAACCGAACTTCACAGGGAAACAGGCAAGATGGCAGGAGCTCCTGTCAGAGTTCAATTTTAATCTCGAGTATAGACCGGGAGCGAGTAACCAAGTGGCCGATGCCCTGAGCCGTCGAGCCGACTTGGGGAAAATAACGGTAATGACGGTAAGTGATGTGACGACATAAATCAAGGATCGACTCCGAGAGCAACTAGGGAGTGATCCAGAAGCTAAGGTCTTGACCGAGCTAGCTGAACAAGGGAAAGCTCGGCAATTCTAGTTGGATAACAGTCTACTTAAGACCAAGGGCAATCGATTCTATGTTCCTAAAGGTGGAGACCTTAGGAAACTTTTAATGACGGAATGTCACGATACGATGTGGGCAGGACATCCCGGGGAGACACGCACGTTAGCGTTGGTCCAAAGGGCGTATTACTGGCCCAAAATGGCGGACGATGTTGAAGCATACGTCTGCACCTGTTTGGTATGCCAACATGACAAACCCGATCGTCAGAAAAAGGCCGGCCTGTTGCAGCCTCTTATGGTGCAAACGCGGCCGTGGGAAAGCATTTCGATGACTTTTATTTCGGGTTTACCTAAGGCAGGCGACTTGGGAACGATCTTCGTGGTAATTGATCGGTTCTCGAAGTATGCTACGTTTATCCCGGCCCCAAAATACGTTTCGGCATAAGAGACAACTCAACTCTTCTTTAAGCACATCGTTAAATATTGGGGATTACCGAAAGATATCGTTAGTGATAGGGACTCCCGATTCACTGGCATGTTTTGGACCGAGCTATTCCGGTTGCTTGGCTCAAAATTGAGCATGAGTTCGAGTTTCCACCCACAGTCCGACGGCCAGACGGAACGTTTCAATTGTATGTTGGAGGAATACCTCCGGCACTTCGTTCATGGCTCGCAAACGAGTTGGGTGAAACTACTTGATGCCGCCCAAATGTGTTTCAACGCCCAAAAGAGCTCGGCCACCAACCGAAGCCCTTTTGAAATTGTAAATGGGCAGCAACCCCTCCTCCCACACACCGTAGACTCTGATCTGAATGCAAAGTCTTCTCCCGCTCGCGAATTCACGAACGAGTGGGAGCGAAGCATCGACATAGCCCGGGGATACCTTGAGAGGTCCCAACGGCGCATGAAAAAGCATGCGGATCAACATAGACGGTTTGTTGAATTCCAAGTGGGAGATCTTGTGATGGCAAAGGTCCCGGACCCGCGATTATCAAAGGCATCACGTGGCCAAGACCCACGATTGATGTAAAAATATATCGGACCCGTATCGATCACCAAACGCGTCGGCAAAGTGGCCTACCAGGTTGCCTTACCGTCGTGGTGCAAAGCACACAACGTCCTCCACGTCGGACAACTAAAACCTTATTCGGCAGACATGGAGGACGAGGCACGTAACCAACCCAGCCGGCCGGAGATGAAATTGAAGAATTACAAACGAAGACTGCCGGAAGCACTGCTAACTCATCGAGTCGTATCAACAAAGAAAGGCAACGTTGAGGAATACTTGGTGAAGTGGGAAGGTTGCAGCAGTGAGGAGAACACCTGGGAACGAGCGAAGACCCTTAAGCCGTCGCAGAAGCTCATTGATTCGTTCAAAACTTCGTTAGCGCCTTGGACGTCGCTAACTTAGGTGGGGGAGAATGTCATGAGCGCGGCCGTCGCCCTACTGGCGCCCAGCCGCAGGCGCGGCAGTCGCCCTACTGGCGCCTAACCGCAGGCGCGGGCGATTGTCCTACTGGCGCTTAGCCGCAGGCGCGGGCAACGCCTTACTGGCGCCATGACAACATTTTGAAGACCCGATCGAAGACCCTTCGGAAGTCCCTTTGTGGGCAAGTAGTCGGACCCTTCGTGGGCTTAGTAGTTGGCATGTAATTGGGTGGGAACCAAGTCCTATATAAGACTAAGGCAAAGTTCTAGTCGAAGTATGGGAGCTCGGGTCCCACCCAAGCAGTTAGCAGTTTTCTTACCTTGTTGCTGAAAGGATTATTTAATTATGTATTTCATATGTAGGGAAAAGAGAGTTGAAAGTTGAAACAAACATTGTACTAGATAACTGTTATTCAAGCAATATAAGCTCTTGTAACCTACCCGGCGATTCCTATTTATTGTTGTTAGATAAATGGTTGCCACGATGTTGGATTGAGAATTCTAGTTGTTCCTCTATAAACCGTTCGTAAAGAACGCGAGTGCGACGATCAACGAAAGCGAAGGCAGAAGTATCTCGATTACGAGTTACCGGCCGCACGGTGCCCCTTTAATCGATTAATTAAAGCCGCCCCGTGACACATGGTCATAACAGACATTTTAAAAAGATTCTTAGACAAAATCCCTTTCCTCCAAAAGTTCTACCCTTAGACAGGATAACCTTGTCTGACTCAAAGACAAGTGTGAACCCTTTCTAGTTCGATATTGTCTCACATATTAGATTCGTGTGAATCTCTGAAACATGAAGCACCTCGTTTAGGGTCAACTCTTTCCCCGAGGTCCTTTTTAGCACAACCATTCCACTGCCTTCAACTTTTGAGATTGTAGAGTTTCCCAAGAAACACTGATTGTTCTCCACAAGTTGATAGGTCGTGAACATCCACTTGTTCGCGCAGATGTGGTCGAGTAGCCCCATTGTCTACCTACCATTCGTTCGAGTTGTTGTTTGAATTTTCAGCCGCCATAACTAATTAAATAATTCACACAATTATTTTTATTAGTATCGCTGAGAATTCTCAACCGAACTATTTATACAGATATTCTCAGGCAAGTGGAGGGACAAAACCTCTTTAAAGTCCACCTTTATGCGACAGAATATTAGGTTCCCAGGCCAGTGGAGAGACAAGTCCGCTTACACTCCACCTTTCTGCGACAGAACCGTCTGTATAAATATTCTCACATAGAATATCTTCGAATAATTCACAAGTCTCAATACTTAGAATTATTTTTATTTTGAATTTCTTTTTGAATAATTCACAAGTCTCAGTACTTAGAATTATTTTGAAATTCTTTTCGGTTTCTCTAGTTGAGAATATGGCATAGTGGTTCTCAAAACCGTTAGTAAGGTCTCAATACTGTTAGCTCTTTGACTTAGCGTAACGACCTCAACGTCGCCCGTCATTGGTGAATTCTCGATGCTCGCGGCATTGTTGTTAGTGCTCTCACTAGTTATATCTCTAAATAATTCACAAGTCTCGCACTTAGAATTATTTAAAGTCTTCATAGGGCACACTTGCAATTTTATATATTTCCACATATCTCAATTGCAATTATTTTCACTAATCACATAACATGCTCAACATATATTACATATTAAAATTTTATCTACTCAAAATATGAATTTAAATATATTTATAGCATGGATATATTAAGCATATTACTCAAATAATAAACTGCCGCACGTCATTTAATTACACGATAACGCATGCATTTAATAAGAATGATAGCTTGGTCAAACGGTTAGGAGCTGAGTTAAATTCACATAGGTCATGGGTTCAAATCCAGGACATAACGTTTTGGGCAATACGTGCTCAGCATATTAATTTCAGCGAATAAATAACATGATAAATATGTAACCGCCCAATTTATTCACATGAATCATAAAGGCACAGTGGTAAAGATAAAGTCTGGACATGGAGAGGTCTCGGGTTCAAATCTAGATTACATTTTAACATTTTTGCAATTAAATTCGCAGAATAAAGCATGCAATAAATACGTAACGGATCAGTTAATTGACAAGAATTAATCTAGCCTAATGGTAACTGAAACAGTGAAACATGCACGAGGCAGGGCCGTACAGGGTTCGAATCTTATTAACAGGAGGAACTGGTTTTTTTTCCTTTTTTTTTAAAACCTGCTGGTTTAACTTTTGAAACCAGATTTTCTGGAAACTTTAGAAACTGAAACTTAAAACAATAAATAATTTTTGGGAAGCAGAAACAACTAAAACTCAGCAAACAATCATAACTAAACATGCAATAGAATAATATTAGTAGATTAGAAGCATATGTGACTAACTGCATCAAACCAATTCCACGAATTAAACTTTATGAACACTGTAGCAGATTTTCTAAAGGTTCTATACCAAATTTCCATTTAATATGAATCCTGAAAGTCTTATAAAAAGATTAGTTGTTAAAAAGATTAGTTGCAACAGATTAATAACAGAAAATCGCATACAATATATATAAACATATTCTGGAAATTCTAAAACAACATTTACATGCAACACATATTAGCATATTAATAAATAGATCTTAAGATTGTTGGGTACGTATTGCACATAAACATGTCAATTCATAAACGTAAGCATAAGCATAAACATGAATATATTTCCAAAATACGTAAACAATTAACATATAACAAGTATTGAAAAACTAAAAGTAAAATACGACAATAAGATAAATTCGACCTCTCAGCAACTGTAGGAAAATCCTTGGAGTGGATTAGACGAGTCGGAAAAAACCTGTTGAAGCATAGGACGAGTCGAAGGCTTAGCCCTCTCCCCTTAAGATCTATTTTCCCGGCTACCCTTCAAGCCCTCCGTGGGAAACGACCTTCCAAGGTACAACGTCCTCACACAATAAGGTAGTAAGTGAAGGACAATACTACCTTCTCAAATCGGACTCGAATAGTATTTGCAGAACTCGAAAAAAGAAAATGCTCATGCTATGAGTATGCTGAAAATGTTTTTGGTTTTTGGATGCTTTTCACAAGACTAGAGGGGCCCCTATTTATAGTTGAGAAAACATGAAACCACCACAAGACATTAAGGAGAATATTTATTCTTGTCATTGAAGCCATTTTGATTTTATTCAAAATGCTTTTGACCACCATAAGTGTGTGATATAATATCCAATAAATCTGAATATTAACTCTTAAATATTATTTAATAAAATAAATAATATCTCATTTGCTTCTCATTAAGCAATTTATAATTCACACACAAAATATTTGGACTCAATTCCAAATATCTCCAACAGAATTGTTTATGCGATCAGAGGCCAAATTGTTGGTTTGGATCCTTTAGCTCTAGTTCAGAAGTTATATGCTATGATCCTTAGGGTTGAAAACATAAAAAAAAAAAAAAATTACTATACTTGAGCCTATTGAACACTCAGCTATGTTTGTGAAGTCATTTAGTTATAGATCTCCTACTAAAACCTCTAGTTATAAGGACTTTAAGAAGAATAAGAATGGCAAATTTTGTGACTTCCATAAGACTAAATGACATAACATGGACACATGCTTTAAACTGGTTAGAGTCTCTGAATGGTATAAAGAACTGAAGGACAAGAAGATTACCTCCTCCGGCAAGAGCTTTGCCAACTTAGTGGAATCTGGTGTTTACTTTTCATAAGAATCTAGAAGATGTGGTGCTTCATAAACACCTGACACTGAGTGTTTTCGGCATGACATCATGATGCCTATGCAGACAATGATGTCTCAATCAGGCTTTCAACGGATGCTCAAGATTATGTTAGTCAAATGAACTTTGCTCAATTTGGCGATTTTGTTGGCACAAACCTTTTTTCTTCTTCATTTCATTACGTAAAGTATGAAAACTAGCTACACTGGTGTATTTAACCACACGATTATTAATATAAAGTCTTACACTAAATTGGTTCCTTGTGATATTCCTACTCTCTTATTATCCACCTGCTGGTTTTATTAAATTGGTTAGACATTACGGGACTATTACTCTGACACCCATGTTTTCACTATTTAATGCTCTACATATTCTTGTTGTACCTAAGTTCTCACAAGATTTCTAACTAAAGATCATATTCTTATTTGGCTCGTCAAGTAGTACGCAAGGTCTTGCAAGAGGATGTGTGGAAACATAGGCAAATATCATAAGTATAAATGGATGACTTCCGCTGCTAGATATTCACAAAAGTCACGGCTTGGATAGTCTACCATCACCCACGCGAGAACTTTCTGCCTCTTTGCCATTTAATGAAGGATTTTAAGGGAAAAGCACAAGTCTGGCTCGAGTGTTGACAAGCTCCTAGCCAAGAAAACTCTACAACGCATCCTTATAGAGTTGATGCGTTCAAAGTTGTCTTCTCCCTTGTTGTTCTCTAAAGCTTCATAATCTCTCTAATTCATTTTCTTTAACTTCTCCACAATTTTTCTTTCATTGTCACCTCCTTTAATTCCTAATTTCTTACCAAAATGCCAAATAATTTTTGCTTCTTCTTAAGCATTCTTACTCCACAAAGCTATATTGCAACATTCTATGTTTTAGTCCTTTATAGAATTGCTTAATACAGACCTTCATAAGATTTCCTTCCTCTCTTATCTTGCTTTTGTTGGCAACTTCTCTTTCCCCTTCTTTCTACTTTTCCTTGGTTCGTCTCTCTTTTCTTTCTTCCTCTTTTCTTCTTGCCATGATCTTCCTCGCGTGAGTCTTTCGGAGAGGAGTCGACAAAAAACTCCTTCCAGGTCAGGTTCTTACCTTCTCATTCTTCATTGACTTGCTTGGCGTTTGCTTTTTTAAAGTTCTCCATGGCTTTGATTATCTGCTCCTTTTTTGAGTCAGACTTGTGCTTAGAAGGATTAAGCCCCTGTTTGGTGTTCCCACAGAGATATTTTTTAGAGAATACGTCATTTTGAGAGATATTGGGCTTCTCAGGAAAAATAAATTCGGCCCAATATGAACATTTTTAGGCGCCATTTCAAACTAGTTGAATAAAAAAATGTGAAATTGGGGGGGAGGGGGATGTACCATTTCGCCTAAAACGAGGTGTGATTGTGACATAAAGTAACTGAAAAAGCTGTTGCTTTATTTAGCTAATGATTACTTAACTGAAATGAGTTACAAACGATTGCATCATTTTTAAAAAATAAACGGTTGGTTTGAATTCAGTTATTCAATACTTTTTTTAAATGCTCCACTATGTGCAACATTTTTTATTATATGTACTTGTGTTCATCTTGGATATTAAAATAATTACATAACAAAAATCGATTGAGTATAAATATAATATTTTCGAGATCTTGTGCACTCACATTTGATTTCCTTGAAATCTATTGGGTTCTTTATATCAAATATAATGATTTCGTCATATAGTATAATTGTCTCCAAATTAAAAAGGTATCAATTTTATCTGTGAACATAATATTATATTTGATACAAGCAAACAAGGTTTGATAGATACATATGTATCACCAAACATTACAACACAGACATATTTGATATTTTCCCATCACTCATACATTGAGTTTACGTTAGTCACAATACGAAATGAACTATTCTGAATAGTACATGCCATATTCAGTCTTGACCTCCTCAAATACCATATCTTGATACCATTTGTGCCTCTGTCTTACCATTTCTCTAAGGTAATGTACGCGCATTTATCGCCGAATATGGATTCCCTCAAATCTTAGTTCGGCAACCCATAATTGTGGAAGGATTTCCTATCGGCGTATTCCTGCACATTTATTTGAAATCATGAGTAGCCATCACATCATGTACAACACAATTTACTTATCAAAATGATTATACGGGCCGCCATTACACACCTTCAACCCATGCGACATTTTGTATTCTTTTGTTGTGCTGACCTGCTTTGTTTGCCGGTTGAAACCTACTCCCGGCAAATTTATGAACTCCATAAAATTCTGGTATCGCATCCATTGTCTGGTACTGTCTGTAAACTAACACATAGTTTATTCCAGTAAGTGGATGAATCTCCCATAGAATGAAGTGGATGCGATCTAAAGCACTTTCCAGACCGTCCCGGGTTGAAATGTCAATCTCTTTAGCTACGCTTCATAAGGTCTTATGTAGCTTTCGTCCAACGAAAGGTTCCAAAAACCTTTGTATTTAGATAGATGGTCTTCCCATTTAAGTTGATAGCCTATCTGGTTATCACATTAAAAAGCGCATGTCATCTTGTTATGAGCTTTGTTAATCGCCACCATAAGGAACACATTGTACGAATTATCAACGTTTCCCCAACCACATTTAACATTTCAAATCAACCAAAAATTGGCTATATATAACCATAATTCAAAACTACAATCAATATTTTTTTATCAAAGTAAAGTTTACTGGAAACAATGTTATATCGATGTTTGGCCAACACCCCGCCAACATTGAAAACAGAATGTTTCCGGACTCTATTGTTTTAACTATTTCTTGAACGTGTTGCCTTTTTCCCTTCCCGCGAATGTTGACTGTTTTAGGCATCTTTGAACGTGTCAAGAGGTCATAACGAAAAGCATTACATGCACGTGTTTGCGATGAACGCAAGCACTCATGCAAAGAACATTAAATAAGGCCCGCCCATCGGTTGCTACTTGTATATATTCATATCATAAGAGTTTTGGTAAATTATTCTAATTATTAAGGCTCGCGATCAGGTTCGTTCAATAATGAGAAAAGAGTTCAACTTTTAAAAGAGGGATAATTCTATCAAACCCCCCAAACTATGGGGTGATTTACCGCACAGGGTCAGAACTTTAATTTTAGCGGCAGTGCCCCCTGAACTTTGGTCGTTTGTGCGATTTACTTTTGTGCGTTTTCCGAACATATTTTTACCGGAACAGTAAGCCACGTGCACAGCACATGTTATAGTTTAAGGGCATTTTTGTCCAAAAAAATTCTTTTAAACTTTGTCGCACCCCAAACTATACTAAGTGTGCGTTTTGCCCCCTGAACTATGAAGTGTGCGATTTGCCCCCTGAACTATTGTTTCTTTTCAAGTTATACCCTTTAACTATATTTCAATTTTCTGAAACGCCCCCTGTACTATATTTTAAATTTCTAATTTAGGCCTTGAATTTTATTAGTTTGGTCATTTATATACAATAAAAAAAACATCATATACCATAAAAAAGGATGACTAAATACACCAATTATACACCATTAGAACATCAAAAATTCAACATCAAAATAACAAAACATCTCAAGCCATAACATCGATTGTTCATACTCCTACATTACAAGAAAAATAAGAACTGTTCATAACAAAATGCAAAATGGGCATCACATTGTTATCCCTCCCAAAATAGATGCTCATAAGGGCTGATTGCCCTTCAAAATCCTGCTCACTGTATTGTTAAGTGCCTTTTTAAGTGCTGTGTCAACTATTCTCTCCACAACACTTGCAGGGTTGCACACTCTATTCACTTTTTCCCTTTTAGATGACTGCAACAAAAACACATGAAAAATAAACAATCATTTTGGGACCTCAACCAATAGATAATGGTATTTCTCACCAAAAACATGCACAAGGCAGTTTTTACCTCATACCTAGGGCCAATTTCTTCTGAAGTGGAGGCCCCCTTCTTTTTCAATTCTCCATCTCTCTTTTTTACCTGTAAACAAACCAAAGTGGTTGGTTCAGGCAGATAGCAATAACCAAAGATTCAATAATTTGGAAAGCATTTAAATAGCAAATAACCTCAGCAAGTGTTGGCTCCTCTTCCTCTGTTGTGACTTTGGCCTTTTTGGCTTTGTTGTTGACATTTTTCTTGGTCACCTTCTTACCACTAACCTCCTCAACCAGTCTTGCCACTTTCTTCACTTTTCTACTCTGCCTCTCCCTAACTTCCAACCCCTCTTCCTCAGTTACTAACTTTCTTTTAACATTTTTCCTTCTTGGAGCAGGTGGTGAAGAAGTAGCATTGACCTGTACTGTAAACCTTGGGCTTGATCTAGTTGGAGAAAGCTGGCTTGCAATAGGTGTTGGTGAAGGTACTTTGGTCTGGCTTGTGAATCTTGGGCTTGTGAATCTTGGAATGTCTACTCCAGTAGTAGCCTCAGTGCCTAATATTTCATGCCTCTTTGGACAAGTCCTCTTATTATGCCCAGCCTTGTGACAGAACCCACAGTTCATCACCACACCCTTCTTGCTCAATTTCACCCTCTCCCCTTGACTACCCCTCTTCTTCAATTCTTCTAATTCTTCAGGAGGCTTGATCCTGTCATTCTTCTTGGGCCTGCCTGGTAACTTTTCTGGAATGGGTGGAAGGCATGGTGGAAGCTCAGACAATGGCCAATCCTCAGGACCTCTCAAGGTGTGCATGCAATGCTTATAACTCTCATTATAAGCAGAGATCTTGAAACATTCCTCAACATGCTCAGAAGGATCACACTCTTTGAAGTATAAGGCAGCCATGCCATGTGCACAAGGAATGCCACTAATTTGCCACTTCCTACATGTGCATTCCCTTCTTGCAATGTTACAGTTCATTTGACCATGTGGGCTGCTAACTTCAAAGTCTTCTGCTCCATTCCAAAATGCCTTACATTCACTGCTCTTCTCATGTGTCTTCTCCAACACCTTATGAATATTTGGACAAACCTCCCCAATCCACTTAAGTGATAGATCCCTCTTCACATAAGTCCTCTTCATTAAGATAAGCCTGATGTGCTCCAACAAATCAATTATAGGCTTAGGTCTGGCTTCCAAAATCATGGCATTGAAGGACTCACACATGTTGTTGAGCAACACATCACAATTGAATCCTGGCTTGAAGTAGGACCTAGACCAGTACCTTGCAGGCCTCATTGCAAGCCACTTAAAAGCCTCTAAATCCCTCTCCCTTATCTCCTTCATAAACCCCTCAAACTCATCAACTCTTGTGGACTTTGCAGTCTGCCACAGTAGTGTCTTCAATGGAAGCCCCTTGAAACTTTGCTTAAAATTCCCATACATATGCATAACACAAAATCTGTGTTGTGCATATGGGAACACACTCTCCACAGCATCTATAAGGCCCTTCTGTTTGTCTGATATCACCACATATCCACCACTTCCATCTTCTGTAATATCCAAATCCTTCACAAGCAGATCCATGAACCACACCCATGATTCCCTCTTCTCTTTTTCAACTACAGCATAGGCTATGGGAAACAAGCAGTTGTTGGCATCAATCCCAATAGCACTCAATAATATCCCACCATAGTAGCCCTTCAGATGACACCCATCAAAACACAGTATCTTCCTGCATCCTGCCTTATAACCCTTCTTCAGTTGACCCCAACAAATATAAAATCTTTTGAATATTGGACCATTCTCTGAAGGCATGGTCTTTATCCTCACAGTGTTGTCAGGGTCACTCCTGACTATCTCAGCTGCATACCTCCACAGAAGTGCATACTGCTTCTTATCATTACCCACACTCAACTGCTTCACCTTACTCTTTGCTCTATACATCTGGAACCTTGTAAACTTGATCTTAGTGTCATTCCTCACCATGTCAACTAATGCAGAAGCAGCCATTCCTGGATTATACTTCAACATCAGCTGATATTTCTCTGCAACCCATGTTGATGTTGCTGCTTTAACAACCTCCTGCCTTTGACATATATGCTTTCCTTTCCATGTCTTCACAATCAAAGTCTTACAGTTTCCCACCTCTGATGCATAAATCATCCAATCACATTTGTCATTTTTGCACTTGATTCTGATCCTGTGCTTGTCATTCTTCACAAATGAGATATCCCTCCCAACCAAAATAGCAAACTCCCTCACTGCTCTTCTGAAAATAGCTGCACTCTGGAAACACAGTCCTGGGTGGAAAATGGGCTTTGTCATATCCCTTACTGGATTGAACACAGGATAACCCATGTAATTCCATTGTCCCCTTGACAGTTTCTCCACAACAGGTTTCTGAGATGGTTGTTGTGCTTGAGTGGAAGGTGGTGGTGGGGTTTGAGTTGGCTGTTCAGTAGGGGGGACTTGATTGTTTTCAGGTTCTGGGACTTCATCTTTTTTAGCTTCAGGAGATTGTGTATTCACAGGAGTTTCCTCCTCAAAAACATCTTCTTCATCATATGCAGAGGGGGGAATCCAATGTGCTTCAGTTTCTCCAGCAGCCACATACAAAGATTCATCATCTGACCACTCCTCCCCACTATCACTGAAACCTTCTGATAGATCTGTATCACTCCCAACAGAATTTGCATCATCAGACAAAACTGCTTCTTTATCTTGTATAAGTTCATCCCATAAACCAGCCTTCTCCTCAACCTCATCTTCACCATCAGCTTCCAAATCTTCTCTCAAGTCATAACCAACCTCTTCTTGACCTCTAAAGGTATCATTTGCAACTCCATCAGAAGGTTCCCCATCATCCTCCAACACATTGTATAACTCCCCACCCTCTGTGTACAAATGCACCACTCTGTCCTCATCTAAATACTTATCAAGCTTCAATGTTTCCTCATCCCTCCACAAGTAATCCATAACTGACAAATCATTCTCACCAAACTGACTACAGTAGAACTTGGAATCCTCATCCTTCTTAAAACCAGCAGCTTCACTCATTGCATAAATCTCTTGCAGGCTTATCTCTGACACATTGCAATAGTCAATGTGACTAACATCTCCCCCCACATATCTCACAACTCTACTGTGTCTAAACTTGCCACTGTGATGAAGTGTGATAGTGAAATCTTCAGGATCAGTTCCTGCAATAATAATGAAAATATTTGTTAAGTATGTATGCTAGGTTATTCACATGACAAATGCTCAAAAGACTAAGTTATTGAAAAGCATGACAATGATAGAATATGGATGGACCACAACAAGTAAAGCAAAGCAAATCAATACACTAACATAATATTCATCAATTTTTATTAAGGATCAAACCCCAACACTGCACAACCTAATATCTCCCCTTTTATTCTACAACAGAAGTAACAATGTGCAGCAACAAAATTGAAAAAAACAATCATTTCGGGACCACTGTTCTAACCCTAGCCCACGTAATAGGAACAAAATGCAAAATTGCAAACATTGACACTTATTATAACATTCTGTGAGTCGTAAGTTACTAATTAAAACCAAAGACTAAGCAAATCGACAAAAATTTTAAGAAATTAGGGTTTCGGTTCGATTTAAACTTACCATAATCGGGATGATTTCGGCATTCTGGAAGATCGTCGCTGGATATACGGAGAACCCACACCATTTTAATGATTATAACGCGGAAATTGATCGGAAATTAAGCAAAATTAATTTTATCGACGAACCCTAAAAACGCCCCCAAATTTGATAGTTGTGTTATGAGTGTTAGGTTTTGCCCCCTGATGTTTAGAGTTTTGTTTTTAATTTTTTTATGTGACGGGTCTATTTTACCCCTGACGGGTCACGTGAGTCGGACACGTGAGGGAATATTCTAAGAATATTCCGGTAAAATGTGACCGGAACACGCACTAAAACCAACACGCACAAACGACCAAAGTTCAGGGGGCACTGCCGCTAAAATTAAAGTTCTGACCCTGTGCGGTAAATCACCCCATAGTTTGGGGGGTTTGATAGAATTATCCCTTTAAAAGACATACGTTAGCAGATTTGTCTATTCATGTACCTTTTTTGGGAATTCGTCCAGCCGAGGGTAGCAACTGCCTTGTCAGTACTTGTAGTTGCCCTGCTGCTGTTCCTTACCACACTTGGTTTCCATTGAAGCTCTTCTAGTAATAATGATGACGAGAGAAGGGTACGAACCACCCTGCATATAGTTCCTCTGTTGAATGCGTTATATAATCTTAAAACCAAAAGTTAACTTTGATGATAAGACTGTTGTGTTGCCATTACTACACATAACTGCCCCAATATCATATGATACATATAAATTGTGGTAACCATTAATTACGTAGACTCCAACTCTTCCTATAATTTCTTTAATGCACTCATGTAACTCTATTGGTGGGATTGATGTGGATACTCCATAAATGAGAATCCATCAGTCCACTGATGAACTTTGTTAATACAGTACTAACTCTGTTGTGTTGGCAGTATTCCCACCTAAGTAAATACACAAGTCAACTAAATTGATTGTTATCGTCACATCTAAATTATAAACCTCCATTTTTTATGTTTGTCATGCACTTTGCTTTAGCCTTACGATATAAGCATACAGAAAAACAATGTTATCGTTGAATTTCCTTTGATAATATGCCTACTTATATCTCTCTAATTTATTGGACCATTTTATTAACTTATGCGTCAGTTTCAATTAGTCGCGTGTTGAGATTATATTATCCCCTTAAAATTGAAGTCGTAGTTGTATCCAGGTCGGTGAAATATCTTTTGATTTCTCTTGTCTTTTGTTGCATGGTTGGCT
This sequence comes from Linaria vulgaris, assembly GCA_948329865.1. Lineage (NCBI taxonomy): Eukaryota > Viridiplantae > Streptophyta > Magnoliopsida > Lamiales > Plantaginaceae > Linaria > Linaria vulgaris. The sequence continues at coordinate 103,275,945 of OX415254.1, read as the reverse complement.
GCGTAGTAGTTTGTTTCCTTTCGGACTCCCACACCTTATTATTGGGAGTAACTATATGGATTATTGGGCCTCCCTATTATTGGTTTGCCCGGACTTACCTTGATTATTTTCTGGTTTCGTTATACGTTCTGAAATTTGTGATTTCTTTCATGTGAAATTTCAGAAATCTAGTCAGGGTGGAGTTTTGATCATATTAATTTAACGTTAGCAACGATTACGTAATACGGATTCTTCAACAATCTTTCGTCTATACTATATATTAAACTATCTCATATCTATAGGCGGGTGGGACGTCGATGCGTATTACACGTTACAACGAATATTCATAGGTCAATTACTTTTTTCCGTTGTCATGCCCGACATTTCTATTACACACAAATTATTCCAACTTGATTTTGAAAGTGGCCCTGTTGTTGTCGAAATATTGTATGGATGTTGGCCCAATATATAGATAACATTGAAACTAGGACCCTCCTTTCATTCGCTGGTAGTTTAATCCGTTACTAATATGAGATCGAGGTGCATTGAATGAAAATTACACAGTGCTTTTCACAAATAAACGTTTCATTTGTAGGGAAACACAAATATATGTTTGTTATTACGCTACGTTTATACCCAATCTAAAATTGCATTAATTGTTTTGCAATTCTTATAGGTCGACTGTGGGCATCATTTCCTATTAAATACAGATTTAAATTGTTGGTCATATGGTTTGATGATATGTTTGCCCACGACGATATCCTTTTAAAATATATACTTAAAGCATATTCATGCGTATCATACGAGCACTAACTATGGCCCCCGCTCTAGTTGGTTATGGTTTAATCCGCATTTAGGCAACAATATGCACAAAATGATATGCATCATTGCAACATTGGCATATAATATAACCCACGACCGGCCAACTTATAACATATAATATTCTTAAAGGGGTTAAAAAGTGGCACATGCTATTTACTTCTACTTGCATGTGCCTGAGATGTGTACTCAGAGAAATATCCTCGTGGCATTTAATTAGTTGATCTGTCCTACAACAACCCCAACCACCATTGATCAATGCCATGCAATACGTCTTAAATACAATTATCCTCTAGCTATTACAAAATTTGTTTGTTTATTATTCCTCTTGCCTTATACTTTGATAACCAAATACTCATCACGTTTGAATACTCTTCGATCTCCAAATGCCTCTTGTGCCATTTTATCATATCGTCCGAATTTTTCACTTGTTCCACCATGGATAGCACTGGACGCAGCCCTTCGATCGAGGTACACTATTGTGTTCATTATGGAAAATAACTTACGCAATAGATGCCAAATAATACATAATATCCGGTTTTTGTTTATGTTCTAATACGCAGACATACAATTCATATTGTTAGGAAACCTACCGCCACTCTGGTCATCCATTTCACTACAACAAATGTTGGTGTGTCAAAACCGAGGCACAACTTGCTTTTGCACTACGCGAGTTCTCATAACCTCACTCGGTTTTACTCCTGGCATGGTACGAGCTCGCGTTGATATTATGCGCGAAAAATATATCAAGTTTCGCCATTATATGTCAATTATAGGAGTTATTTTCGATCCATTAAGCGATTGCGTCCGCACCGACGAACTATACTCTGAATACGAGCATATGGTACTCATTTATCAAAACTAATTCTTATTTTACGTGATTGATCGATTAAACTATATCGATTCTGATAAAAGCTATTTCCATAAATGCCCTCGCTATTATTGATAGATAGAATATCCACTTAAAATATGGATAATTTCGTGAATTCAGATAAGATGGGATTATATATTGTTTCTGTAATTATCGTTGTAATTGTTTATGTATACATGCTCTATTCTCGCTGGAATAAGATTAATCACGTTGAGCCATTCTCTTATACCTTGATGTATAAAATACGCCTCTTTCCGTTTAATGACCGAATCTGTGCTAGTTCTTTTTACTGATGTCGAACGTTCTTATTTATTGCATGAGGATTATGCCCGATCAAAACCCTTTCCTCATTTCAGCTATCGAAACTTGTCCATCTAATTCATTTGTAAACAAAATGCAGGAGACAATGCTTGACTTCTATTTTAAGGTCCACGGAATGCCAAATTATTTCGAGTTTGATTATTTCTTTAACGTCAAGCGTGCTTCGCTGACACGCGTTAAAGAAATTGGATCTTCAAGCACCCCTTACGAGATTTATGAAGAAGCTTCAACAACCCTTCAATTGAGTTCTACTTAGAGTGTTTTATATCGATTTGTAATATTGATTTATTAACCAGGGATATTTTAGCCAATATTGTTGTACTAAGTCCGGCATAATTCTACATGATAACATGTTTGTTTGTACCAGTCAATACTTTACTATTGCATGACCTAATGTTTGGTACCATTACTTAATATGATCTTACTTTTATATACATATTTGGGTGGAGGCTATTAGGTACAACAACTAACATTCCCTAGATTGTGCTAATTGTCCAATCGGATATACATGGGAAGAGAAAGAATTAAATGCACCCCAAAATCTCATGATTAAGCATACCTCAAATGGGTTCACTGAACAGGGTTGGTGGTAAAAACACTCGCCATAATTCCTAGAGACGGTTCCCCCCCCCCCCCCCCTCTTTCTTTTGCCTATAAATAACTGTCATATGGCAAGTAATTTTACCAAGTACTCATAATAAAATCCTCTTTGCAAATTGTCATTTAGTAGTATAATTTAGTATCGTTGGCCATCAAATATTTTATTAATTAACAATTTCCAGGTTCAAGGTCTTTTTCAAAGTCCACAATCATTATTTATCATCTTCAAAAATTGCTTACTTAGAAAAAAAAACAGTGATAACAATGGATGCCAAAAACGTGTTGTTCTATGAGCCCCCGTGGAGTTCTGAAATTAATTGCACTTTTATCGGGATCTTGGCAGAACATGCGGAACTCCTCGAGCTAAATATACAAAAAAAGTGATAGTTTTGTTTTTTCCGAGTGCATGGAACGACTGAACGTGAAACATGGCACAACATTCAATATGAGAGCCTTAAGTGTGCGTTATGAGCACTTGCATGCTCGTTTTAAATGTTTTCATGGCTTGTAGACAATCCTTGTATCAAATTTAACCCCGTCACATTTGAGGTAAACGTCGAGTACCAATTTGTTTGGGACTACGCCGTACATGTATAATTTTATGTCTCCCTAGCGACAGGATTTCGCAAACTATTTATATATTGATTTGCATGAATTTGTGATTTTGGAATTTTTATTATCTAGTTTAACTGTTATAGTCGTATAAATTGAAGAACAATTGAGCTATGAAACATTTCCAACGTGTACTCATCAAATTCTTTAAGAATAAGTTTGGAGAAATCCTTAACATGTGAGCTACATTTATTAAACCTTGGTCATATATGTCTCATTTATGATCCTCATTCGTTTGACTGTAGACACACGCCCTTGCTGTAGCATATCACAATGAGGGTGAACTTGCGTGGAATGAACTCATGTCCATATTTGGAAGACTAGAACCGGCAGAAAGTGGCCACACTTTCCCAATCGTTGACCTAACATTCAATCCATATATGTTCGACGAGTTGGACGCAGAGGACAAGCATCGTTCAGGGACCACGGCCGACGATTTTATTGAGTTCCCAAGTCCACATTGCGTACTCTATGTCAAGACTGACAAGCGAAAGGCAATCAGAATCGATGATCTTCTCGAGTGGTCGCACCCCTCAAAAGATCCTCATGTAGAGGACCTTACCCCCGAAAGGAAGAGAGTTGCCACGACGAAGTGTCTGTTTCCCGTGAAGAAAGAACAGAAAACCCTGGAGTCGAAGCCAAACAACGTTGTCAACATCGACTCTACCCTAGAAACTCCTGCAATCAAGAAGTGATGCCTCAGTGCATCCTATGTATCCGCTTCCTAACTATGGAATAATCCTTGGATGTATAATAGTAATAGGCATTCAATCCTCTTTTGTTAGGGCTTTTTTTGGAGCATGGTAGTTTTTTGATGTTTTGTTGATGTGTTTGAAACATCTCCAAGCATATTGTCGTATGTTGGTTGCATGTGGTTGAGTTTATATATGTAATTCGACTTATTTTGTTATTGACCATAACTATGTTTCGGTAATTTTGTGTGTGGTTTCATTTGGGGGGTCATAAACCTCTATTGCTTGATTTTATGATTTGTTTATGGCAAGTTCAAATTCGTCTGTACATAATGTTGAAATGATGTTCCACCAACATCAATCCAACATTGACACCAGTAACGTTTGCCCGTTATCCGTGACAAGTAACACGGTGTCTATAGCGGGCGACTGTCTTTGATAGTTTTATATGTTGTTAATATTTAAAAAAAAAATTAACACTTGTCACTTTGAGATTAGTATTTTAACACCTCGACTAATAAATTAATGATACTTCTAAAACAGAACTTATAAATTTAATTTTTTAACACTCCCATTCTCAGTACTTATTTCTCCTTTTTGGGCTTCGTATTCCACTTTTGAAGGCCCGATTTCTAATTATCTTCTCAAATATACCACGTGACACAATCGTATACAATTTTCCACATGAAAATGGTAAGTTGTGCGGCTTACAAGTGCCCTGATGCACAAGTAATTATCCTAACTCTAAGCAAAGACAAGTGATCTAGAGAGAAAAAAAGACAAAAAAATGCTGAAAATAAGGTAAGTGAGCTAAAAGTTTCTCGATGATTTAAATGAGGAAACCAATGAGGTACATATACAAAAAGGTGAGCTCAATGAACGACCAAGATCGATATAATATATCGATGCTAGCTAAGGTCCTATAACCTTTAAACAATAAAATAATGGTGCCCAATCTCTAGCAACATTCATAAACTTTTCATTCTCTTATCCGAGTCTTTTAATATATATTTCTTGTAGGCATAGTTGCTAGTAAATTGGTTGGTGATTGAAACTTGGTGTATTTAACCGCACGATCATTGATATAAAGTCCTTCACTAAATTGGTTCCTTGTGATATTCCTACTCTTATTATCTACCTGATGGTTCTTTTAATTTGGTTAAACACTAATGGACTGCTACTTTGACACCCAGACTTTCACTATTACTGCTCTACATATTCTTGATTTTTGTGCCTAAGCTCTCACAAGATTTGTAACTGAAGATCATATTCTTACCTACTCTATGTCTTTTACAAGATGTTCAGACGTAGGAAACTATTGGTGCGGGCAAGTTGGTAGGAAACATGTATCTGTTAGATCCCACCACTTGTACCTTTTATGATATTTCTTATTTTAGTTCGGGTAGTTGGAGATAATGATGTTTCGAGAATTTTTCTTTGTGGCACAAGAACATAGGGCATGCATCTTAGGATGCTTTGAAGCGCTTATAAGTGTGGATAACAATGGGTGTAATTCAGAAAAAATAAACTAAAATTTAAAGTCGATGCAAGAGTTGAACTATTTCTCTTTAAAATGGTATTTGCCTCACTCGATGCTTACAATTCAATCAACAACTACTTTCCCAAGCTGCAACGACTAATTCTTAATATAGTAGCATTACAAATATTTAGAACGGTGAATCAAAGAATGTTTTGAACTCTTGAAACAAAACAGAAAGAAAGAATATAATGATTTTTGGAAAATAACGAGGGTCTATTAATAGATGATGAAAGTTGGCTAGGAAGTGACTGGACAGAAACATCCTTTTCACGTCATAACTTTCAAGACAAATTACGCATCATTTCGGCTGATTCTGCACCTAATGGTGCTGACTAGGTGTGGTGTCTATTCGCTGCTTACTAGATTTGTTTGTTATATTTTTGCCCAATAGATGCACTGATTCGACCAGATTCTCACACTTAATGACGTTTAGTTTTTTTTATTTGTCGCAAACTAATTTTGAACTATTTAATAATTTTTGTCCAAAAAGAATAATATTTGATAGCCAAGCCCAAGCCCAAGCTCAAGCCAATTTCAAACTCAAGCCCAAGCCCACGACCCACAATCCTGACCTCAACCCCAGCCCAGGCCAAACCCAGGCAGGACCGGACGAACAACTTTGGCGAGACGCGCGTGTGGCCTTTGAAGCATGACCCATATCATTTTGGTTTTCCCCCTTCAAAGAGTTGTGGCACCTTAGGGGGAACCCTTCACCTTAAAAGTAGCAAATAAGTAGCAAATCTTAGCTCAAAATCTCCATGCGAGGTGTTGATTGTTCACTTCCTCACCCATTTCATTTTATTTCTTAAGACAACTTTATTTCATCTTGCAACTTTGAACAATTAATTTCTCATTGATTCAAAATTGGTTTTAACTACCTAAATATCCTAGATTCCAATTTTATTAAAAAGAATTTATGCAAATAAATTAGTAAATATTGTATAAAATCAATTTTCCCACAAAACATTTTGCCTCACTAATGAGCAATTATTTATCGTGAGTAATGTCTGTTTTCTTATGCTTTTGATAACTCCTTGTAGCACTTTTATTTGTTTTTGTAGTGTTTTTTCACTTTGTAGTTTAAAGCTGAGTTGGAGCAGAATGAAGCATAATCGAGGCAAAATGAGCATGGAATAGCACGAAGGACAAAATGAACATTTCAATAACAATCGTGACCTAGCAATGGAGCCAACACCCGCAAACTAAACCGCGCGACTCGCGCCACTAAGGTAAATGACGGCATGACCAAAACCAGAAGTGGCGCGACACACGCTGTGGTGGTAGAGAACCACGCGACTTGCTCCTCCTAGGCAGAGACCAGTGCGACATACCGCACGATACGTACGCTGCACTGATTTTTTATGCGGCTGATTCTAAACCTAAGGACAACACATTCCGAGCCTAAAAACAAGTGGAGAATGTCGAGTACACGAGGCATCACTTACTTTTCTACCTGAAGTTTGACTGAAAAAATAAGGTCTATTAGTCTATTCTCTTATAAATAATGGTCTTTATCGATATTTGTAATATCTCTGAGTTTGCTTTATATTTTGTAACACGAGATCTCTTTTGTACAAGATGATAATTTGTTAGTTTTTGAAATTACAGGGGATTAATTTACTTAGTGTTTTTACAATGATGGTTTGCCGAAACCTGTTTTTATAAGGCTATATGCATGGATTAAAGTTTCGATTTCGAAATAGATTTCGGTCAGCTAAAAATCAGAAACATTTCAAAATATTTCGAGAACTTTTCGGCATGTTTCAAAGATTTCGTAAAATTCTTGGTTATATTTATCATAAAAATTCAATGTAGTTTTTGTTTCGACTGAGTCAAAATAGGAAACATTTCGATACTTTTCGAGAAAACACACGGTTTTGATCCATGGCTATATGATAATTCTGGCTTCGATATATATGGGGTAATTTGTTATTCCTTTTTTGTCATTAGCAAGATATATATCATATAGATCAGATAATAAGATTGTAATACTTTTAAGGTGAGAAAAGGCACATTTACACGTCAAATTTTCCCGTAATTGAAACAAATATTCTGCAATATAATACATCAAATAGCTAGGATACAAGAATTTTAAGAAAACATAATAAGCCCTCTCCACTAACTTATAGAGATATTCGAAAACGCTTTTGATTAATTATATTATTTGGTTGCTCATTAATATATATTTTTAGCAATTGAAGCATACTACACAACAAGATTTGAGGCCCTTTTGGGACCGGAACTTTGCAACCGCAAAGCGGTTGCAAAAACCATTCAGGGACCGCAACGCGGTCCCTGAATGTCCATTCAGCATCTGCAACCGCAATGCGGTTGCAAAATCAGCAACCGCACTGCGGTTGCAGAATCAGCAACCGCATAGCGGTTGCAAAAGCTAGTATTTGCAACCGCAATGCGGTTGCAAATAGACATTGAGCATCTGCAACCGCAAAGCGGTTGCAAAAGCTAGTATCTGCAACCGCAATGCGGTTGCTGAAAATATTCATACTTCAAAATTACATTTTTTTGATGATTTGAGGTACCATGTTGTTAGTTTAGTTGATAACTATCCTAATAATTATAAAAACTACCATAATTTCAATATCTCATAACAATTTCAAGCTTAATATATGCGGGACAAGAAGAAATATGACGATGAGTAGTAAATAGAACATACAATATGTTCATGCATGGTCTAATAACTCCTTCGATAATTTCAGATTCAATCTACTCTTTCATTCATCAATTACTAGTTTTGTAACCATTCATTAGTTTATATCACATGTAGCATTGAAGTTTGTTGTTAAAAATCAGAAACGCAATGAGAAAGTCCCATAAAATTGCGATTTTAATATATTAATATTTTTTGCAACCGCTTCTGGGACCGCATGGCGGCTGCAAAAGCTAGTATTTGCAACCGCAATGCGGTTGCAAATAGACATTGAGCATCTGCAACCGCAATGCGGTTGCAAAAGCTAGTATCTGCAACCGCAATGCGGTTGCTAAAAATATCCATACTTCAAAATGACATTTTTTTGATGATTTGAGGTACCATGTTGTTAGTTTAGTTGATAATTATCCTAATAATTATAAAAACAACCATAATTTCAATATCTCATAACAATTTCAAGCGTTGTATATGTGGGACAAGAAGAAATATGATGATGAGTAGTAAATAGAACATACAATATGTTCATGCATGGTCTAATAACTCCTTCGATAATTTCAGATTCAATCTACTCTTTCATTCCTCAATTACTTGTTTTGTAACCATTCATTAGTTTATATCACATGTAGCATTGAAGTTTGTTGTTAAAAATCGGAAACGCAATGAGAAAGTCCCATAAAATTGCGATTTTAATGTATTAATATTTTTTGCAACCGCGAAGCGGTTGCAGAAAGTGTCTATTGGGACCGCATGGCGGTTGCAAAAGCTAGTATTTGCAACCGCAATGCGGTTGCAAATAGACATTGAGCATCTGCAACCGCAATGTGGTTGCTGAAAATATTCATACTTCAAAATGACATTTTTTTGATGATTTGAGGTACCATGTTGTTAGTTTAGTTGATAACTATCCTAATAATTATAAAAACAACCATATTTTCAATATCTCATAACAATTTCAAGCGTTATATATGTGGGACAAGAAGAAATATGATGATGAGTAGTAAATAGAACATACGATATGTTCATGCATGGTCTAATAACTCCTTCGATCATTTCAGATTCAATCTACTCTTTCATTCTTCAATTACTTGTTTTGTAACCATTTATTAGTTTATATCACATGTAGCATTGAAGTTTGTTGTTAAAAATCAAAAACGCAATGAGAAAGTCCCATAAAATTGCGATTTTAATGTATTAATATTTTTTGCAAGTGTCTATTGGGACCGCATGGCGGTTGCAAAAGCTAGTATTTGCAACCGCAATGCGGTTGCAAATAGACATTGAGCATCTGCAACCGCACTGCGGTTGCAGAAAGTGTTCATACTTTCTGCAACCGGATTGCGGTTGCAGATACTATTTTTTTAAATTTTTAAAACTTTCAGCAACCGCTTTGGGGTTGCAAATGCTTCAAAAAATTTGAAAATAGGGGCAGCCTAGGGGGGAAATTTAAATTTTCGCGAAAATTCAAATTTTCACCCCATTTTCTATATATACCCACCAACACTTCTCTTCTTTTTCCAAATCCAAAAAATCACCAACACTTCTCTTCTTTTTTCAAATCCAAAAAATAAAAAACAAACCAACACTTTTCTTCTTTTCTTTTCCAAATCCAAAAAATTTAAAAACACCAACACTTCTCTTCTTTTCTTTTTCAAATCCAAAACTAATAACTCCTAACACTTCATTTTTTGCTTTTTATTTCTGTTCTTCTTTATGTTTTTTTGTTCAACTTTTTTTCATTTTTCATTTCATTTTATTCATTGTTTTTCGTTATTTAATTACATTTGTTCTTGTATATTCACTATATTGATTTGCTGCCATTATCTATTTGTAATTTTAACAAAAACCAATAATATTTCGGTAAATTACCGAAATATTATTGGTTTTTTTTTTTCGTTCGCAGGTCATTTGCAACCGCAACGCGGTTGCAAATGGTTTGAATATTTTCTGCAACCGTGTTGCGGTTGCAGATGCTTACTGTACTTTCTGCAACCGCATCGCGGTTGCAAAATCTGCAACCGCAAGATTATCTGGTCGCAGATGAGCATCTGCAACCGCGATGCGGTCGCGGATGACAAGTAACCGAGGCTTTACGAGACCTCGTCATCTGCAACCGCATCGCGATTGCAAATGACTATCTGCAACCGGATTTGGGCCTTTTGCAACTGCAAATGCGGTTGCAAAAGACCTGCAATCTTGTAGTGCTAGTACATAACTAATATTAGGCATCATAAACTAACTCAAATTAATTACACATTGTTGTGTTTAGGTTAATCAAAATCAAGGATCTATACTTTGCCTTGATTTGAAGGACCGGCACCATTCTCTAGCTGCTTGAGGCGAATTTTAGTCAATATGTATTCAAAGTATACACCCGTTTGACTCATTTGCTCCCGATCCATTTCTTCGATGCCCGTCCCCTCCAAACCGAACTTATGTCGTGTTAGGTTGTCGTCCTTTAATTCCTTGACATGGTCCAACATCTCGTCATGTTGATCACACACCTCGTTCAACCTCCCACTTAGTGAGTTGATTAGCCCATAAGTGTGAGCATCCAAGGCTCTCGCGCAATCACCACCGGGTGCGTTGGGGTTCATATACCGATCGAGCACACACTCCATAGTGGGAGAGAAAATGGAGTAGGGGTTATTTGTAGGTGAGAATATTATTATGCCAATGTCGATGTTGCACTGAACGCTTAACTCATTCACCTTTTTGTTAAGGCCAAGACGTCGTTTGGAAAATGTGGCATAAAGATCGTCTTGATTTTGAACTTGTTTGGTTGGAATTTTTTGACGGCCTCTAGATGGCCTTTTTGCCATCGCCACAAAGAATATAGAGAGAAATATGATGTAAGAAAAAGATATATTATTGTATGACTTCTTGAACTGTTTAGTTCAGGAATTAATAGGTGAAGATGGTATATGTTACTGAAATATCTAACGTAATTGTTTGTTGATCCAATTGTAACTTTTAGAAAAGAATTGATGTATTATGTATTTTCAATGTAAATACTTGCAATTTATTTATCACCCAATTTACATTGCTTAATTTCTTTAAATTCAGTATTAACAATTAATATTTTTTTTCCCTGAATGTATGGATCTATCACGAATTGTATAGGTAAACTCATAAATCAAAATTATATGCTGTGTGTAAGACTGCAACGAGTTACTTTAATCTTGAAAGTAATTTTTATTTTTTTGAAGGTATCTGGAAAGTAATTTGAAATAGTAAATAAGTTTCAAATGGAAATTGTATTATATACATACCATTTTAGGATATAATTCTTTGATTGTTTAAATCACTATATAGTATATACCATTTTGCCATACATGCTTATGAAATTTGGTGTGCGGATTAGAAGTTCTATTTTCTTATATAATAATTACAATTATTAACTTTCTTCTTATTTTGCCAGCACTTATAATTAGCTGTATATAAAACGTTTTTTATTTTGCAAAAAAAATCGGTTCACAATTTACTTAAAAGCCTTTGTTTTTCTGATTCTCCTTCCTTATAGTGCTCACACAAACAAAACAAGAAAAACATGGTTTAAAATTGATTCATGCATTAAAATGTGCGGTATACAATTTCCAAAGAAACTCGACATTTCTTTACTTGACCTCACGTGAGAACAACATTAACAACTTCGCATTGAGAGTTTTTATCAAATTTAGCCCACTAAGTTGACATCTTTTCATTTTACATCCATTATGTTGGCATACTCCGAACTTAACCCACTAATAAGTTAATTGACACTCACTATGTTGACACACTTCGAACTTAACCCACTAAGTTAATTGGCACCATTTCAATTTACACCCATTATGTTGGTACACTTATGAACTTAACCCACTATGTTGGCACCGTCGTTAATATTCACCCATCGTTGACACGTGGAGTGTGCCAACATAGTGGGTGAATATCAACGCATTTGCCAACATAGTGGGTGAATATTGACGCTGGTACCAACATAGTTGGTTAAGTTCGGAGTGTGCTAACATAGTTGGTGTAAAATAAAAAGATGCCAACTTAGTGGTAAGTTCGGACTATATCAACATAGTGTGTGTGAAATGAAAAAATGACAACTTAGTGGGCTAAGTTTGATAAAACCCTCGCATTGATAAACTATTGACAATTAATCCAAATCTGCAAAGTCCAACAAAAGATCGATTACATATTGATCGCGAAAACATAATAAATAATCCTTCCATTCTTTCAACGAGCAACAAAGCATAAACTATACAGTATAATCAAAGTATGTCGCCCTGAAACGAGCCATGGCACGACCATAGGGATCCAAAGGCAGGATCGACGGGCCATTGGTCCATGTTTCATCAACGCATTCAATAATTAAACACGATTCACAAAGCGGCTTCAGCCATGGAATATGGATTTTTTTATAAACAGGGTTAGCATGTATAAGGCGTATACTTTTGATTTTGCTAATGTAAAATCTTTCTTCGATGAATTCATGATCAATGGACCTCAATAATCCGAGCAAATGTATATCATCACTTTTAGCCATTAATGATATCAATAACTAGTCTTTTTAGCTAGATGGTACTTTTGATCAGAATGAGGAAAATCAACTATTATTTTGGAGAAGATGGTATTTTTGTTAAAAATATCAAAACAGCTGGGATGCGATGTGCTAAAAAAAATAAACTTATGGTGTGTTATCTTGGAGAAGAAAGTATTTTTGTAAAAAAAAAATTATTAAGACATTTGGAGTGCAAAGTGTACAAAAATAAAATTTAGGGTGTATTAATTTATTATACATTTTGCGCTATACCCCCTAATATGTAAAATGATGAAATTTGCCTTTCTAAATAACGTCAGCATTATGTCATGAAGTCGAAAAATGACGTTTTTAATGATTTTACAAAGTTGAGATAGTAAAGTGCCACCGGAGCAAACTTTGGATAGTCGAGTGTCACGTTTTAAAATAAGGCAATGTAAGTGGAAAAACCGGCAAACTTTAGTTACTATTCTGTAATTTTTCCCCTCCTAAAAATTACAAGAGATTAATTTACTTAGTGTGTATACAACAATAATGCAAATTCTGTCTTCAACTTTCAGTGTATATTAGTTTTCAACCGGGACAATTTATTTTTCGTTTTTTTTTTTATTTTTTTCCATTGCCAAAATTCATAGATCGGTAGTAAGACTAATATTTTTTAAGATGCGAAAAGGCACATTTGCAATATAGTATATACCATGTCAAATAGTCAAGTAATTAAAACAAATATTCAACGAATGTGTCAATTAAAAATGATACTAGATATTTAAGAAGATATAATAACTCGTCTCCACCAATTTACAGAAATACTGAATAAGAATATGATTATATTATTTGTGTTGCTCCTTAATAGCTTGAACAATTGAAGCACACTAGTACCTAACTATATATTACCAAGCATCATAAAATAACTCAAACTTCTTTGATCTATTTAGCTTGATTTGAAGGACGACCAGCACCATTTTCTAGCTGCTTGAGGCGGAGTTTCGTTAAAATGTATTCAAAATATACACCCATTTGACTCACTTGCTCCCGATTCATTTTTTCTCTCTCTTCGATGGGGAAGAAGAAGGGAGAATAACCACGTGCATCTCTTAGGGGGCTGAGATGCCACATGTCTAATTTTGGTTGGTGGAACAGGGACTGGAACAGGGAGTCTGGAACAGAAAATTCGAAGCCCTCTTCTAATGGGCCTTAATGATGAATTTTATGCCATCTGAGGCCAAATCGTTGGTTTGGATCTTTTACCTCTAGTTGAGCAGGCATAAGCTATGATCGTTAGGGTGGAGAGACACAAAGACGCACAAATTACTATGTCTGCGCCTATTTAACACTCGATTTGTGCATGTCATCCTTGCGCAGGGGCCATGCAAATCTTCTCTGTATCGTTCCAATTTTATCGGATGTCCCCGAAGGGACGCGCCTATTTAACACTCGGTTATGTTTATGAAGTCGTCTAGTTATAGGTCTCCTTAAGGACTTTAAGAAGAATAAGAGTGACAAATAAAATTAAAGGACATAATAGGGACACATGCTTCAAACTCGTTAGAGTCTCTGAGTGGTTAAAAGCATTGATCAAAATTTCTGTGCGTTTCCTCGAAAAGTACCGAAATGTTTTCGCTTTTGACTCAGTCGAAACAAAAACTACATGTAGTTTCCATGATAACTATAACTAAGATTTTTACGAAATCTTCCAAACATGCCGAAAAGTTCTCAAAATATTCTGAAATGTTTCTGATTTTTAGCTGACCGAAACCTACTTCGAAACCGAAACTTTAATCCATAGTATAAAGAATGGAAGGAAAAGAAGATTTTCTCTACTTTACAGATTTTGTCTTAAAATATTTAAAATAAATAAAAAAGCTAAAGAAAATTTGATGTCCTAATTAAAATGTTTTCTTAATTATAAAAAAACAAAATTTAAAAAACTTGCCAGAAAATAAATCAATTTAATTACAAGTAGAACTTATTCTTTAAAAGGCTTATAAAATAATTAAAAATGTTGTATATGAGTGCTTATAATAATTTTTGGTGCAAGTATTCTAATTAAATAAAACTATGGAGGCGGGGGGTTGGTGGGGGGGGGGAGGTAATTAAAATATCATATGGATAAATTTCTAATTAACGATTAAACAAGGATTGTTAATTTTGTCCGCATAAGGGTACACTTGGTAGGCCATTAGCCAGATCAAGAGCCCATTGGCCATTTTTAGTGAAAAAATGCAAACGAACGACTCTCGAAATTGTGGTGCATTGGGTGGTGCTTCGAGCAGATGTCATCTAAAAAGGAGATGTGGTGTATTTCACACGTATTCTTTGTTTATTAATGATATATAGGAGAACTGAATGGAACTAAGCAACAATAATATTGAATACAAACTGCAGTTTTCAGGAAGTGTGACATACAATGGACATAGCTTTAAGGAATTTGTAGCGCAAAGGACAGGTGCATATATAAGTCAAAATGATGTCCATATTGGAGAAATGACTGTCAGAGAAACCTTTCTCTGCAAGATGCCAAGGAGTTGGAACCAGCCATGGTTAGTACAAATAATCAAGACTCTCGAAATTGCGGTGCACTGGGTGGTGCTTCGAGCAGATGTGATCTAAAAAGACTCTCGAAATTGCGGTGCACTTGATTATTTGTACTAACCATGGCTGGTTCCAACTCCTTGGCATCTTGCAGAGAAAGGTTTCTCTGACAGTCATTTCTCCAATATGGACATCATTTTGACTTATATATGCACATGTCCTTTGCGCTACAAATTCCTTAAAGCTATGTCCATTGTATGTCACACTTCCTGAAAACTGCAGTTTGTATTCAATATTATTGTTGCTTAGTTCCATTCAGTTCTCCTATATATCATTAATAAACAAAGAATACGTGTGAAATACACCACATCTCCTTTTTAGATCACATCTGCTCGAAGCACCACCCAATGCACCACAATTTCGAGAGTCGTTGCAGTTTACTGTCTTATAGGTAGATGACTCTGCAGGAACAAAATAAGGTTCAGGTAATATTAACACTACCAGATGGTTCACAGTTAATCCAAAGTAGAGAGCTCCCTGTGTCAAAGTACACGAACTGTGATGTGCGTATTGATCCAACTTCCAAGTGAGCGTAAAAGCCACGTCGGTCTTTGTTAGGGGTAAGTGAAGACTCAACATTCATGAGATGAATAGATGAGTTTTCTTGAAAGAAGGAACCCCTCAAATCATCATTTTCTGAATAATCATTCATTTTTGGTTTTTGATTGTAAGGAGAATAATAAATCGAATCATAATGTATGAGCCTCATTTTTATGAGACGAGGCTTATGACTTTCAGTGGTTAGCCCTATGGTTACCGAACAATTGTGGAGTAAGAGGCCAACGAATATGAAAAAAGAAAATATGGCTTGGTATGGACTGCATATTTAAAGGTGTAATGATGCAAATAGGAGTTAGCTTTTACGAAGATATGAACTTGTTCATTGAATTTGCCAGCTTTTTATAACTTCACATACGCGTTTGATGTACATGTCCTAAATTTACATGCAACTTTTATGTAGTTATTATGATTTAGGTACTGCACAACTTTTCCATTAGTTTTACTTTACAGATTCACATAGTTTGCATTCATTTAATTACAGGGTAGGCTCATCACAGAAATTTCATTTTTTCCCCATGTTAGACGACATTTTTTCCCCATCGTCACAAAGAATATATATATATATAGAGAGAGAATTATGATGTACGAAAAAGATATATTATTGTATGACATCTTGAATTGTTTAGTTCAGCAATTTATAGGTGAAGATGGCATATGATACTAAAATATCTACCGTAAATGTGTTGTTGATCATATTGTATTTTTAAGAAACCAATTGATGTATGAAATATTTAACGTAATTGTTTGTTGATCCAATTGTAACTTTTAGAAAAGAATTGATGTATTATGTATTTTCAATGTAAATACTTGCAATTTATTTATCACCCAATTTACATTGCTTAATTTCTTTAAATTCAGTATTAACAATTAATATTTTTTTTTCCCTGAATGTATGGATCTATCACGAATTGTATAGGTAAACTCATAAATCAAAATTATATGTTGCGTGTAAAAGACTGCAACGAATTACTTTAATCTTGAAAGTAATTTGAAATAGTCAAAACTTTCTTCAAATGGAAATTTGGTGTGAAGATTAGAAGTTCTATTTTTTCACTACAAGAAAAACCGCCCATTAGCAATCGCGACGCGGTTGCTGAGCTTCTAAGACCGCGTTGCGGTTGCAACACAACTGGGACCGCGAAGTGATCTCAATTGTTCGACTGGACCAATTAGGACCGCGACGCGGTCTCAACTGTTGAGCTTGGACTAATTGGGACGGCGATGCGGTCCCGAGCCAATGGACGTTTTGGGCTAAAAATTAGAGCCCAATCATATTACAACTTCCGGGCGTGTGGGACAGTTTATTGTTGTTAGACTTTTATTAAATATGTAATTTTATTTTATTTATTGTTATTGGACAGTGTAATCTTTGTATATTTTAGATTAAATTGTTTGTTGTTCTTGTCATTTAAAAAAGCTAGACATTATTTCACAAAACAAGAGTCGAAATGTAATTTTAAAAAAAAAGTGTAAACTCATCACTACTAACGTACAAAGTTTTACTAAAAAAAATAAACTCTAAGATATCAATACATCGTAATAAAAATCTAATCTTCATCTGAATAATCATAATCATAATAAAAGAAATTGACAGCTCCAGCGGTAGGTATGAATTGGCTATGCATTCTCCGGGCCTCGCTTTGTTCAGCACAACGCCCTTAAAATCAAACATGCGCCTGGACAAAAAAACAGTAATGATAAGTACAATAAATCAATATGTTTATAAGTATATTAATCTAATTAAACGTTTAATTACATGTCGAATGGTTACATCCACCTATAGTGAACCGGACCACAAACTCTAGCCTCGTACGGTAAGTGTATAGCCAAATGCTCCATAGAGTTGAAAAAGGAAGGCGTGAATATCCTTTCAAGTTTGCACATTGTGACAACGATGGATTTCTCAAGTCCCCTCATATCTTCTGCCGAAACCTCTGAAGCGCAAATGGCCTTGAAGGACAAACTGATCTCCACCAGCGTAGCCTAAATGGTAGTTGGTAGGAAGTCAGAAAAAGCAATCGAAATCAATCTCTGCATGAACACGTGATAATCGTGACTCTTCATACCAAACAACCTTTGTTGCTGCATCTGTACACATCGTCCCAGGTTCGAAGCGTATTCGGCCAAAAAATTCAGCTGGTCCAACCATTCAAACACCTTTTTCTTTTTCTCCCTTGTCAAACAATAGAGTGCACATGGCTTTATCGACTCCGCACCTTAGGCGCCTGGTTGTAAAAAGAGTTCCCTACGATTGGTCAAGAGCCTCAAATCTTTTCTGGACTTGATATTGTCCTTCATCTTAGAGTCATCCAACACCGTGTTAATGATGTTACCAAAAAAGTTCTTCTCGCAGTGCATGACATCTAGAGTGTGACGAACCAAGTTTGTAGACCAATAGGGTAGTTCCCAGAATATGCTCTTCCGCACCCAATTATGTTTCGTACCAAAGTCCGGTAGGTGCTTGAATTGTGTACCAAATCCCACGCGCCGAAGCCCATTCACAATTACCCGCATTTGGTCACCTATCTTCCTAGGAATCGGTGCTTTGAGTGTCTTTTTATCTTTTTTGAAATTAATAGCGTCGTTTCTCCAAAGGTGCCCTATGGGAAAGAACTGGCGATGGCAATCAAAAAAGGTTGATTTACCCCCATTTTCCAACGTAAAGGATTTCGTGTCACACATAAAATAAGGATACGATAACTTTTCGTGCATACTCCACCCCGACAACATTCCGTACGTCGAGAAATCGCTAATCGTCCACATGAGGGCTGCCCCCATAAGTGAAAGTTTTGCCTTCTAGAGATGTCTTACGTCTCGACCCCAGTGCTTCATAAAACTTTAAGATCGTCAATAAGTGGTCTCAAAAAAATATCTAAGTTCTTTGTAGGAATATAAGGTCCGGAAATTATTAAAACTATGAACTCCTTCCTCATGCAAATATCGGGAGGAAGGTTATACGGGGTGACAAACACTGGCCAACATGAATAATTCTTGCCAGATGCTCCATACAGCGTGAATCCGTCCGTGCATAAATCAAGTCTTACATTACGGGGGCTCTGCTATGAAATCCGGGTGCATACAGTCGAAATGTTGCCATGCCTCCCCTGCCGCTGGGTGAATCATTCGATCAGTAACCCCTTCACAATTCAATTGCCATATCATATGCTTTGCAGTTCATATGGTATAAAACAACCTCTGAAGACGAGGACCAATAGGAACCAGGCATGTATCTATCCATACGGCATATCGGGCACTTGTCGTATTCCTTATCCCCATAATACAAGAAACATTGTTTTGGACAACAATCATACTTAACATACCCTAACTTTGTTTCCAACATCCGACGCATCCCTTTCGTGTCCTTTGGTAACAACTTCACAGTCTTTGGCATGAAACCTAGCTTCGCCTTGTTAAAAGCCTTATCGAAATAAATATTACTCTCCTTGTGGTGTGCCTTGTCCTCCAACCACTCCGTGATCCCCTGAAGGATACTTATATTTGTATTAGGATGTAACTTCATCTTTCCTAGGTGCATCAGTTTGTAGAAAACCTTCGCTTCCAGATTGGGGTCCTCGTTAGTGGCCTCGCCCTCAAACTAACGACCTCCACGTGCATTCACAGCCATGTCTGTAAATGGCACATCAACAAATTCTACCGTGTCGGGAATATTGGTGTTTGATGAGGTGGAGGAATCGGGCAAATACGACGGTATAGTCTCTTTTGATGTTTCCCCGTGAAATACCCATTCTAAATACCAGGCGTAAATACCGACTTATGTAGATGATCACGTACGACCTATTTACTTTGAAATCGTAAATTATTGCATTTTGTGCAAGGACACCTAATTTGTGGTTGTAGATCTAAGTATTCGACTTGTTTCATAGCATATTCAATGTAAGTCTAAACCCCACTCACAAAGTTCTCTCGCAAATAACCGTCACTATCGTATCTATCATACATCCAAGCTCTATCCGCTTCATAATCCATTATTTATCGGTCTAAGTAGTAAAATATTAAACAAATAATTATAATTTATACTATAATCAATTTATATCATGCACAATTAAGTTAAAAAGCGATAGAATTAACAACTTACTTCTTGAAGCGTGAAAAGAAATCTTCAAGAATATTTTTTCCACCACGATTACACTCGGTGTGTGTAAAACATTTATCTATCAACAAACAAATAAACTTAAGTTATAATTAAATAACAAATTATATTATTGAAACTAAGAATTTGAGATAGTTAGGGAAAAAATGTGAATACCTTAAGAAATAGTGAAGATTGGAATGAATGTTTGATGAGGAGGGAGAGGCCTTTATATAGGCAAAAATTAGCTTTCTACAACTGCTAAGCGGTCCTAGAAACCAACGGCCAAAATCATCTGCAACCGTGTTGCGGTTGCAGAAACCAGTAGTCGTTAGTTTCTGGGACCGCAAAGCGGTTGCAAAATTCATGCCGTTACTATTAGCAACCGCATTGCGGTCCCTATTATGAAGACCATTGGTTTTTGAGACCGCAGCTCGGTTGCAATTGAATGTATTTGTAACCGAAGTGCGGTTACGAATAATATTCATACTTCAAAATGACGTGTCTTCGATGATTTTAGGTACCACGTTGTTAGTTTAGTTGATAACTACCCTTATCATAGTACAAACGGCCATAATTTTAATGTCTCGTTACAAATCCGAGCATTATATATGTGGGACACACCGTTGCGAAGATTCTCTCGATTTCGAACGACAACGATCATATATATCATGCCTAGATACAAACGTAATGTATAAGATGATCTACTAATTAAATCGATTAATGATATTTGTACTTTAATTTGTGAAGCAAATCATAATAACAAATCAACAAGGTGTGTATGATGATGAGTAATATATATATATATATATATATATATATATATATATAAAACATACAATAAGTTCAACACTAATGACTCGCACGATCATTTCACATTCAATCTACTCTTTCATTCTTCAATTACTTGTTTTGTAACCATTTATTAGTTCATTTCACATGTAGTATTGATGTTTGCTGCTAAAAATCACAAACGCAATGAGATAGTTCCATAAAATAGCGATTTTGAAGTATGAATATTATTTGAGACCGTGACGCGGTCTCAAATAGAGAGTAATGCAACCGCAATGGGGTCCCAAATAAGAGTTATTGACCGCAACGCGGTCCCTAATAATATTCATAGTATTAAGGACTGCGAAGCGGTCTCAATAACTCTTATTTGGAATTTTTAAACCTTTAGAGACCGCGTTGCGGTTGTAGTTGCCTCAAAAATTCCATTTTCTTGGCGGGCTAGGGGGGATTTGAATTTTCGCAAAAATTCAAATTTTCACCATATTTTCTATATATACCCACCACTACCTTCTCATTTTTTCAAACCTCAAAAAATTTCCTCACCAACACAAATCTTCCCAAAACATCAACAAAAAACACTCTTCTCTTCTTTTTCAAATCAAAAAAATAAAACACCTAACACTTCTATTCTTTTATTTTCCAAATCCAAAATCAAAAACTCATATGCTCCTTTCTTTTTCACAAACTTTATTTCTCTTCTTCTTTTTCCATTTCATTTTTTTATCTTTCATTTGCTTTTTTGTTCATCTTTATACTCTTTCTTCATTTATTTATCTTTCATGTCATTTTATTAATTGTTTTTCATTATTTACTTTATCTGTTTTTGTAATTGTTTTGTTGCCATTATTCATATGTAATTTCTACAAAAAAAAAAACTAATAATATTTCGGTAATTTACTGGAATATTGTTGTTTTTTTTTATTTCCTTCGCAGAGTATCAAAGACCGCAAGACGGCCTCAGTTAATATTTGCAGTCCCAGAGTTTGAATATTAACTGAGATCACGTCGCAGTCTCAATAAACATTTTAACTATCAGAGACCGCGTTGCGGTTGCAGTTTTTCTTCATGATTCTGGGACTGCAACGCAGTCTCAAATACTCGTCAAGTATTTGGGACCGTTCTGCGGTCTCAGATATTCTTCAGGTATCTGGGACTGTTTTGCGGTCTCAGATACTCAACGGCATTCTGGGACCGCGATGCGGTCCTTAAGTTTATCTGGAACCGCAACGCGGTCCCAGATATTCGAGTCGCAGATGAGGTTATCTGGGACCGCGTCACGGTCTTGGATGAGAAGCGATCGAGCCCATCCGAGACCACCGCGCAACAGGGACCGCATTGCGGTTGCAGATGACTTTCTGCAACCGCAATTCCCTCATATGAGATCGCATGTGCCTCTCAGATGAGGCCCAAATCTTGTAGTATCTTATATAATTATGTTATTTACTTTCTTCTTATATTTTGTTAGCACTTTGCTGAATATATATATATAACATTTTTCATTTTTCTAAAAATTTCGGTTCACACTTTACTTTAAAGCCTTTATTATTTTTCTGATTCTCTTTCCTTAGAGTACTCACACACCCAAGACAAGAAACGCATGGTTCAAAATCGATTCAACCATTAAATGTGCAGGCCACAGTTATTTCATGTATTTACTATTACGACTTTTTTGATGTTGTGATAGAATCTAATCACATATTCTCTAGATCAGGTCTACCTAAATGTTGCCCAAAGAAACTCGACATTTCTTTACTCAACCTGATCACGAGAGAACAACACTACTAACTACTTCGCATTGACAAACTATTGACAAGTAATCCAAGTCTACATTGTCCAACAAAAGATCGATTACATATTGATCAAGAAAACTTAATAAATAATTATTTCATTCTTTCAACGAGCAACATAGGATGAATTCGCCCAGAAACGAGCCGTGGCACGATCATAGGGATCCAAAGGCAGGATCGACGGGCCATTGGTCCATGTTTCATCATCATATTCAATAATTAAACACGATTCGCAAAGCAGATTCTGGCCATGAAATATGGGTTTTTTTTTATCAACAGGGTTGGCACCAATAAGGCGTCGACTTTTGATTTTGCTAATGTAAAGTTTTTCTTCGATATTCATGATCAATGGACTTCAAGTTAAGAGCCATTTTGACCTCGATCGTGAACGGACTTGCCCATATATCATAATCTTAGCAATTGTACACCATCACTTTTAGCCATTGATATCAATAATTACTAATCTTTTTAGCTAAATGTTACTTTTGATCCGAATGAGGAAAATTAATTATTATTTTAGAAAATATGGTATTTTTGTTAAAATATCAAAATATTTAGGGTGTGTTATTTTGGAGAAGATAGTATTTTTGTTCAAAAAAACATTTGGGGTGCAATGTGTAAAAAAAAAATTAGGGCATGTTAGTTTATTATATATTTTGCAATATATTCCCTAATCTGTAAAATGATGAAATTGTCGTTTTTAATGACGTCGGCGTTATGTCAGGAAGTCGAAAAATGACATTTTTTTGGCCGGGATAGTGATTTTACAAAGTTGAGTAGTAAAGTGTCACTAGAGCAAATTTTGGATAGTCGAGTGTCACGTTTTAAAGTTTGGCAACGTAAGTGCAAAAATTGGTAAATTTTGGATACTATTCTATAATTTTCCCTTCTAAAATTTACAAAATGATTAATTTACTTAGCGTTTATAAAGCTATAATGATAGTTCTCACTACAAGACTGGGCGGTGTTTAGGGACCGCCCCGTAGTGACCAAAGTTAGGTTGCTGGCCTTCAGTGACCACTGAAGGCAATAGCGATCTAACTTAGGTCGCTGAAAGTCACTGAAGACTTTCAGCGACCTATCTTCGGTCGCCCGGGCCATTGACGAATATTTTCGCCAATAGGCCACACATTTTGGCTGAAATTGGGCCAAAAATGCAGCCCAAAATTAGGGCATGTAGCCCTAATTTTGGGCTGACAAAATCAGCGACCTTACTCAGGTCGTTGATTCCTTATTTACTTGTTGATACTAGTTGTTGTCAATAGGGACCGCTCATATTTATAACTACTCGGTGGTCCCTACTAATATTCATACTTAAAAATGAGGTTTTCCCGATGATTTGAGGTGCCGCGTTGTTTGTGTAGTTCATAATTATCATATTCATGTTAAACCAACCATATTTACACATTTTTAATTGCAAATCCAAACATTATATAGGAGACAACCTGTTTTGAAAATTCTTAATTTATACAACGACAACGATCATATATATATATATATATATATATATATATATATATATATATATATATATATATATATATATAAGTACACATATTTATACTTTAATTTAACCGCGTAATGATGTATATACTTTAATTTGTAAAGTTAATGCATAATAACCAATGACAACTAGGGTGTAGATGATGAATAGGCGTCGATAATAAAATAGGTTTAAAATTAATAACTCATTCCATCACATTCAATATATAATATTGAATAACTCAATCACTTGCTTTGTAACCATTAATTACTGAATTTCACATTTAATTGAGGTTGTTGCTAAAAATCACTAACATATCGAAATCAATTCATAAAATTACGATTTTAAAGTATGAATATTAGTAGGGACCTCCCGGCGGTCACAGTTGGGTCAATTGAGACAGCTTAGCGGTCCATATTGACCCAATTGTGACCGCCTGGCGGTCCCTATTGACTCAACAGTGACCGTCGGGCGATGCCTACTAATATTTATACTTTAAAATCGTGATTTTATGATTATTTGAGATTCCGCGTTGTTTGTTTAGTTCATAATTATCCTATTCATTGTTAAACCAACCATATTTACACATTTTTCATTGCAAATCCAAACATTATATAAGGGACGACCCATTTTGAAAATTCTTAATTTATACAACGATAACGATCATATATATATATATATATATATATATATATACACATATATATAGAATACATAAGCACATATATTTATACTTTAATTGAATCGCGTAATGATGTATATAATTTAATTTGTAAAGTTAAAGCATAATAACCAATAACAACTATAGGGTGTAGATGATGATTATGGGTCGATAATAAAATATGTTCAAAATTAATAACTCAGTCATCACATTCAATATCGAATATTGAGTAACTCAATCACTTGTTTTGTAACCATTAATTACTTCATTTAACATTTAGTATTAGGTTGTTGCTAAAAACCACTAACATATCGAAATCAATTCATAAAATCACGATTCTAAAATACAAATATTAGTAGGGACAGTTTGGCGATCACAGTTGGGTCAATTGTGATCGCTTATTGACCCAACTGTCTTCGACTTTCAGTGCATATTAGTTTTCTACCGGAGCAGATTGTTTTTCGTTTTCATTTTTTTTTCCTTTGACAAAGATCATAGATCGGTAGTAAGACTATAATATTTTTAAGATGCGAAAAGGCACATTTGCATATACACCATGTCACATTGTCAAGTAATTAAAACAAATATTCAACGAAAGCAAAGTAATACTAGATATTTAAGAAGACATAATAACTCTTCTCCACCAATTTACCGATATACTGATGAATAAGAATATGATTATATTATTTGTGTTGCTCCTTAATAGCTTAAACAATTGAAGCACACTAGTACATAACTATTATCAAGCATCATAAAATAACTCAAAATCAAGGATCTACATTGCCTTGATTTGAAGGACCGTCACCATTCTCTAGTTGCTTGAGGCGAATTTTAGTCAATATGTATTCAAAGTACACAGCCATTTGACTCACTCGCTCCCGATCCATTTCTTCGATGTCAATCCCCTCCCAACCGAACTTATGTCGTGTTAGGTCATCATCCTTTAATTCCTTGACATGGTCCACCAGCTCGTCGTGTTGATCAGACACCTCGTTCAACCTCCCAACTAGTGAGTTGATTAGTCCATAGGTGTGAGTATCCATGGCTCTCGCGTAATCACCACAAGGTGCGTTGGGGTTCCTACACCGATCCATTACATGCTCCATATTGGGGGAGAAAAAAGAGTAGGGGTTATTTGTAGGGGAGAATATTATTGTGCCAATGTCAATATTGCACTGAACACTTAGCTCACTCGCCTTTTTGTAAAGGCCGAGACGTCGTTTGGTAAATGTAGCATAAAGATCATCTTGATTTTGGATTTGTTTGATAGGAATTGTTTGACGGCCTCTAGATGGTCTTTTTGCCATCGTCACAAAGAATTTAGAGAGAAATATGTTGTAAGAAAAAGAGATATTGTATGACATCTTGAATTCTCTGGTTGAGGAATTTATAGGTGAAGATGGTATATGTTGCTAAAATATCTAATGTAATAGTTTTGTTGATCCTATTGTATTTTATAGAAAACAATTGATGTACTATGTATTTTCAATGTAAATAGTTGCAATTCATTTAAAACTCAATTCACATTGCTTAATTTCTTTAAATTCAGTACTAATAATTAATCTTTTTTCCTTGAATATATGGATTTATCAAGAATTGTATAGGTAAACTCATAAATCAAAATAATATGCTGCGTGTAAAGTAAGACTGGAATGGAATTACTTTAATCTTGAAAGAAATTTGAATTAGTCAAAATTTTCTTCATAGGGAAATTGTATTATATACATACCATTTTAGGATATATTATTGTTTGATCGTTTACACATTATACACTAAAACCCGTTTATGGGCATTCTTAAGTTCACTTTCGCCATGAATTCTGTGCTTATGAAATTTGGTGTGAAGTTTAGAAGTTCATATTTTCTTAAATAACTACAATTATTATCTTTCTTCTTTATTTCGTTAGCACCTAACAGTATATATAACGTTTACTATTTTCCCAAAGTTTCGTTTTACACTTTAATTTTTAAGCCTTGATTTTTCTGATTCTCTTTCCTTATCTTTTCGGTAATAATACATAGGGTGAAAAAAGTATTCACGCCAACAAAACAAGAAAAGTAACGTAAGTCACAATATTTTCCAGATAATTTTAGTACTTAACTTAGGGTACTTAGGGTCGCACAATACTTTTAATCAGCACAAAATGGACCATATTACAAATTTGCCATTATATTCTGTAGCTTTTCTTTAGCTCCTAGCAGAAGCTTTAACCTTAGCAACAATGATTTTGGCTACTTCTAGGAGCTTATCAGTTTCAGGCAAAACATCCTTAACTGACTCATCAGCTGAAAAATGTTGAGCCCATATGAATAAACTAGGAGTATTGGCTTCATTGATCAAACTCACATCACCTAACTTATCTATCACCTTCAACCATGCCAAAAAACATCCTAGTGCAATGTCCAAGTATCCGATTTTGTCGCCTCCGAAGAACTTTCGACCTCTGCTACATTTTATGAATGCATCTTCCAACAAAACCAGGCCTTGATTTGCTTCTTCCAGAGCTGCATTTCGAGCTTCCACGTCGTCCGACATTATGAGTGTCCTTGCGCTTGGGTACCACTGACAAATGAACCAAATTTACGTTGTGTGTCCAAATGTTAATAAATTTAGCTATTCTTTACTTGTGATCAATTATTTTTAATAATGTCAATAATGAGAAACTAAGCGAAGTATATGGTGCTTTTCAGTAGCTTTTGTAGATATGGTAATTTGTAAACGTTGTAAGCGAAAGGGATTCCACCAACCTCTCCGAACTATACTTACTTGCATTTAGGGTCAGTGACTTTTTTCTTTAACACAGAGAAAACAAATTATTGATATTTGTGCGATTTGCTCTATTTTTAAAGTTTAGTCAAAGGCTTCCCCTCGTCGAGACGATTTCGATGGTTGTGAGAGTGTCGTAAAATTCAAAGTTATTAATCAAAAAATTTAATTTAAGTGTGTTATTTTGAATCAAAATATGGCTTTAAATTTGGCGACAACGTCACCACTATCAGAAATGTCTCGACGAGAAAAAATTCTACGCAAGTTTCAAATAACTTTTCCATCGGTTTTTATCGGAAAATATAGCCGGAAAATAGATAATGAGGCAAATCGCACAAACGATCAAAATTCAAGACTCACGGAAGCTCGGGAAAAAAAAAAGTACTGACCCTGAATGTATAAGTTAGGTATCATTTGGGGGTGTAGGTCGAATAATCCTTAAAAGTTATCAACTTTTCATTATAAGTTGCAAACATATAACTAATAATTAAGTAGTAGTTCAATTATTGTTAAACACTTGATATTTTAATCAAAATAACTTTAATGAAGGTTTCTAATCTATAACTAAAAGCTCAAACTTTCATGAAATAACACGAAAATTTTATCTATCTTTTCTTTCTCACCAAGGTAAATGTGCCATTTACCACAATGTGACCACATTATCAATTTTATTTACTGCATATGTAACGTGCCTATCTAACATAAACAAGTAAAACAAATGTGAAGTGTTACTAGCTGCACTTATGTTGTTACCTTATCGGAGATGTAAGTTGCCCAAAAACGTGCAACGGCCCGATCATATGGGTCCGAAGGGAGAATCGTGGGCCCATCGGTCCAAACCTCGTCGATATAGTGAACAACAATGAGAGATTCACAAATTGGGTTGTCACCATGGATTAGTACAGGCATTTTCTTGTAAACGGGGTTGGATTTCAGAAGTAGTTCACTTTTCGACCCGAATTTTTCCTCGAGGAACTCGTATTTAACGCCCTTTATGTTGAGTGCAATTCTGGCCCGGATCACGTATGGGCTTGGCCATGCACCCAAAAGCTTCACTTGATCTTCCAAAGCCATTACAATAGTCACAGTGAAGAATGACAAAGGAATTGTATTTCAATTATGTTATGTAAGCAGTAGATGTGAAATTTATGGTCACGTGTTCGTTGATATATAAAGGAAGGTTGGTGGTAAGTATAGACATATTGTGTAATGTTAAGAGAATTTAGGTAGGAGGAAGTGTATATAGTGTTTGGTGAATCGCATGGCCTTTAACTTATCCACGTCGTTCAAGTATGTAGAATTTGTACATGTAATATTAGTTGCAAATCTTAATTAACTAAAGATTTTGCTCACTACTTCTCAAGAGTATTCATTGATAAATGAATGTAGATTAATTTGGTGGTAAGTATTAGAGTATGAGTTGTCTAATGAAGGAATTTTTTTTTTCCAAAGAATGGATAAATAAAAACGTGATGGGAATAAACGTGTGCATTTTTAGTTGATTAGAGAGGTAATTATATATTAATGTGGTTGGCAACTAACTTATCCACTTCGAGCGAGAGGATACGGTGTCCAATCAACCTTCTTTATACATAGCAAATAAGAAATTACCTATAAATTGAGTTACTCTGAAGATTACTTCTCTATAAGAAAGATATCCATATATAATTTCAAAAATTAGCATACTATTCATCTTTGTTGAGCATTTGTTACGTTTAATTAGTGACTAATTAATCTTCTTCAAAAAAAAATAGTGACTAATCTGAACTCATATATTACAAAAGTTACAAATTGATTTCTATCTTTATTCACTGTTTAAAATATATTAAGACACGGTTTAAAGGGACAACCATCACTTTCGGGTATGGGTCTATAAACTAAATCGCCATGTATATATATGTTGGTAATGTGAAATCATTTTTTCAAATCACAATGAGATAATTTACTTGATTACTTTCTTCACCGCTAGTACTTTGCTATATAGCGTAACACATGAGTAATTAATTGATTATTGATACGTTGGCCTGTATATACCCGCCTTTCATATTATAATCTGATATGAAATTGGAAACAAGATGATACCCGTGTCATTGAGATTAGATTTCATATGTAAAAACTAAATTTTAGCTTCAAAGGCCATTCCGTAGCGTCCAAAATTTTATTTTGTAAGTGGAGTGACTTATCGAACGAGAGAATGCAACCAAAAAAGTTTCCGATCGAGTATACTTTGTCAAAGTTAGAACGTAATAAAGGTAGACTTCGCGGATGTGTAGAAGTCGAACATATTGATGCCTTGCAATTTGGTACGTAGAAGCAAACTCTCTACAAGATAGAACGGAGAACTTGTGAAAGGTTGAGCTCAATTTTCACAATTCACATTCAACCAATGACTATAATTTAAACTTTTAGTTACATTCAATATGAATAAGTACATGAAATGTGTTATGTTATTATGATATAACATTATTTATTTCATCTGCAACATACAATATGACATGAAAACCTCGCGTACCCAACTAATGTGACTTAGTTTTTTCTCGTAGCAACAAGGACTTTGGCATACTCTTGAAGCCTCTCAATTTCAGGCAAAAGATCTTTAACCGCGGCATCAGCTGAAAAATGTTGAGCCCATCTGAACATGTTAGGAGTGTCGGATTCATCAATCAAACTTACATTGCCCATTTTTTCGATCACCTTCACCCACACCACAAAACATCCTAGAGCAATATCCAAGTACCCGATTCTGTCGCCTCCAAAGAACTTTCGGCCTTCTTTACATTTTATGAACACGTTCTCCAACAAAAGCAGGCATTGTTTTGCTACTTCAGACGCTGCATTTCTAGCTTCGTCTTCGTTAGCCATTAAGATTGCCCTTGCGCTTGAAACCCACTGAAAAAAGGAATCAAATTTGATGATCATAGTTCATTTAATTTAGCAATAATTACCAGAATTCCATTCATCTCGTATAACCACTCATCCATTTTGAACATGTGTCATTCTCACAACTGTATAGCATGAGCTTAATCATAAGTTGAGGAATGCGGGTTTATTTGTTGTTACCTTATCATCGATATAAGTTGCCCAGAATTGTGCAACAGCCCGATCATATGGGTCAGGAGGGAGAATTGCCGGCCCATCAGTCCAAACTTCGTCAATGTACTGAACAATAATGAGAGAATCACAGATAGGCCGATTGTCGTCATGGAAGAACACTGGGATTTTCTTGTAGATGGGGTTGGATCTTAAAAGTAAATCACTTTCAGACCCAGATTTTTCCTCGATAAACTTGTATTTGATGCCCTTGATGTTGAGTGCAATTCTGGCCCGGATCACGAATGCACTTGCCCATGAACCCAGAAGCTTCACTTCTTCTGAAGCCATGTATGTCACGTTAATGAAGAATTATATATAAGTAAAGTTGCAGTGGGAGTTCTGAGCTTTCACTATTAAGTATTTATCGATACATATAAATGCCAGATTAGTGGTAAGTAAAGCGTGTAAACTATGAAGTGAATTAAATTTATCCAAAAAAGGAAAAAACTAAAACGTAAGGGATTAACTATTGTCTAATAATAGTGTGTGCAGTTTGAGTAGATTGGAAAGATAAGCAAGTAGTATGATTTATCCACGTCTTCAACCTTCGAGCACACTTTTTCAACCTTCCCACTATACAAAACTAATAGCTAATTATTCATGTATATATTAATGTTACAAATACTTCTTTGTATATTCTTTCAATTATCTTACATACTAGAGTTACAATCAAGGGGCCTCCATTGTTTATCTGGGTGCTGACATAATTTGCAAGAAAACCGTTTTAACGCCCAAGAACGGCCTAACGAAGGGACAACTTACAAAATAATATAGATACACTTGTCACAACTGCTTTCCAGGTTGGATGCTTGTAAACTGTTGTTTAAGTCAAAATTTCTCCTCGGTTCTCTGTTTGCTATTGCCAGAATGCTGTCTTGACGAATTCAGTATCCAGTTTTTGCAGATCTCGAACTGATAAGAGACGCCTTCACGAATACCATTAAGTCACTCGAATATATAGAATTATGGAAGATGTTCAAGGCTTCTGATTCAGGGTGTCACTGCTCTGTGAAGCAATTCCACGACAGTCTGCACTACATACTCAAAAATCTTGGCGATTACATGCTTCTACTTTGACAAATTGCCCAGGCTCACATCTCAAAGTTCCAAGAGCTTCAGTACACTACTGGAGTGCATCTTTGCCTTATTTGTCCGTGTGAAATAATAAATTCTTATCCAGACTCAAGAAAGGCTTTCACTCAAATATGTTTATAGACCTTCAAAGGCAAATAAGGATGTTATGTTGCATCTTCGGACAATGGAACGAGTGTATCAAATGGATGATAATGGAAACATTGTGAAGGATGCAGGTAACAGACCTGGGTACACCAGATGGATACAGATTAACTTTAGTCCAGATGTCACCATGTCCATATTCTTCGAATTCGAGCACCCTTAGCAAAGCAATGAGGGAATGTCAATTAGTTAAAAGGATCAGAAAGAACTGACAAAACATAGGAATTACAGACAGATCATCCTAGATTAACTCTCCACTCGACCTCATAATAGAAAAAGTTAGAGGGGATGCTGGAAATCCAAGAAATGTACCCATTTAGCCATTTGAACAGTTAAGTTAATGGAAATCCAAATAGAAATATACTTCACAATGGGGATCAATTAAGCACCTTAAGTCTTTAGAGCATTAACAACCCTTTTCCTGCATGTATTGCAGCAAATTCGTTCAAGCTCATTCTCTGTTGTGGCGCGAATTCAACTAAACATAATCTAGACCTAAGGTGAAACCAGCTTCCGGATAACAAGGAACTTGAATGTGCAATTGTTCTATCTGGTGGTTGTTCAACCCGTATTTTGCTGCCCATTTACCTTTCATAAGATGCTTGTTATGCGAAATCATATAAACACAAGTACATCGTCTACTTTGCCATTTACAATCAGCATATTCTTGTGACAACTATAGAAGTCATGTCGAGCTAGCCAGCAGAAAAGCCACCAATCACTGAGAAGCTCCACCTTTCTTAGAACTGTAAGGAGTGTTTTTGACCAATAGTTATTTCAATATTTACAGCTCCTAGTTTTCTTTACACTACTCTGATATTTGTTACGGCACGAACAGAGGCATTTCACTGATAATGTCATAGTATGAGAATCCATTTTTAAGTTCATTAAAAGAAGCACACAGTAGTTACAAGAGAATTTTGAAAAGGACTCAGTCACCTGGATATATAAGTAGCAATTACCTGCTTCTCGCGAATTACTAATTTATTGCTCTTTTTATTTCGTAAAGAACAGAAAGGGCTTTAAACCATAACGGAAACATAGATATGAGAACATACCAGGGTTCTCTGACTGTCAATTCCCAGCGGCAAACACATGGAGACTGGTGGTGAAGATGAAGAACTCCTCCACAATTCAGGAAAAAATATATCCATGAGTTCCATGAGATTCATGTCCTACCACTCGTGGAATTAATAATGAAACCTCTTTCCACGGCTTCATCACAAAGCTCCAAAGTCGAATCAATATTCCCCTCATCAAAGTCCATATCTGCAAAGGTACTATAGAAATCTTGATCCCAAGATAATCTTTTCTTTCTCATCTCTTCCAATAGTTCTCTAGCTTCTCTATACTTCTTCCTTTTAATAAACCCTTTAATAAGTGCATTATAGGTCTCAACTGTAAGATCACATCCCCTCTCGACCATCTCCTTATGCAAAAACCATGCTTCCTTCATATTTCTTGCTTTGCAATGCCCTCGGATTATTATGTTATAGGAGTTTTCATCTGGCACCACCCCTTGATGACCCATGGCGCGGAAAGTTTCAGTTGCCGCACGCATATCATTCCTAATACAATATTGCTTCATAAGAGAATTGTAAGTCGTGGCATTAGGCATTATGCCCTTCTCCAACATCCAGTTTAGTAGCTTTTGACCATCATCTAGCATTCCTAATATACAAAACCCATTCATCAGAACATTGAATGTAACAACAGTTGGAGTAATCCCTCTGCGTAACATTTCATGGAGTAGCTTGTGTGCCATGACCATTTGCCCAGATTTGATATAAGCATCCATTAGAGTAGTATAAGTGAAAGCATCAGCCTGTATCGCAGCGACCTCCATTTCTTTCATTAGTTTCGCTGCTTGAACTATGTTACCAGTCTTACAAAGTCCATTAAGGAGTACATTCCACGTGTAGATATTCAGAACGAGACCCTTCTGGCACATCTCCTGAAGAAGTTCATTTGCTGTATCAACCTCCCCTTGTTTACATAGTCCATCAACCATCGTCGTATATGTAACCACATTTGGTATCAGTCCCGTCTGAATCATCTCATTGTGAAGAGAAAATGCTTGTTTAATATCACCAGCTTTGCAATAACCATCAATAAGGGTAGTATAGGTAAACTCATCAGCTCTCAATCCAAAACTAAGCATTTCGTGAAAGAGCTTATCAGCTTCTAAAACTTTTCCATCTTGACAAAGACCACAAATTAAAGCGGTATATGTCATAGAATCAGGAATAATGTGAAAAACCTGCATTTCATCATACATTCTGCGCCCGGACGCAACACTTCCACTTTTGCTAAAACCATCAATGAGAGTTGTGTAGACTACATTATCTGGAAAAATTCCTTGAGATATCATATCCCGCAAAACTTTCTCTGCATCTGCCATTTTTCCCTTCTTGCATAGAAGAAGGATTATGCTGTTAAAAGTGAACTCATTTGGCTTCAATCCTTTCTTCTGCATATCTTCAAGTACTTTTAACATCAAATGAAGTTCCCCTTCATAACAATATCCGTTAATTACAGTATTATAACTAATAGCATCCGGAACACAGCCTCTAAACTCCATTTGCAAAAGTAGGTTATGAGCTTCTCTAACGTTCCTTGATTGACAAAGTGAGTGCATAATTACATTGTACGATGCAGTATTCCACTGAATACCTGCTTCAGACAGTTCATGAAATAACTTAAGTGACATTTTGGGACCATCAATAACTTTTGACAGTCTGGATAGAAACAGGTTGCAGGAATCAACACACATAACCACACCATAAGTCAACATCTTATCAAAAACCTTTCTTGCTTCACTAAATAGTCCATTTTCCACAAGGACTTGGAAAAAAATGTCAAAGACAAAGGGATTTGAACCCCAATCCTTGTACGTGTATATTAGTTTTTCAAAGAACTGAGAGAATGACATATCGCCCTCAGTGTTGGGTTTTGTCCATAATTCATGAAATATGTCCTTAGCCATCTTCAAATCCTTTGCAGCAACAGCAATCTGAATAATAATGCATCGAGCCTCAAGTGACGGGTCCCTTCTTATGCATGACCAATCAAAGAAATTCAAAACCAACCCGTAATCATTCTTTATGTCCATGAGAACCCAAATTAGATGATCAGGCCTAAATTTCGATTCATAAGACTTCAGAATTTGACGAAGCGACTCACAACGCCGCTGCTTGATGATGGTCGAGATACGATGCACGAGCTGAAAATCTCTAACCGACGGCTTCTTCGGCGAGTAATCAGGAAAGGGTCTCTTATCTTTTGCATCAAAGGAATAAAAGCGTACTAACGTCGTGCTAGAACTTCGTCGCACGTAAGAAGAAGAAAGCAGCTGATGACAATACGATGAAAGGATGATGGGATGCCTCTTCATCAAGGTAGCTGTCAAATACTACATACTCGATACCGAATGTCTTTCGTGTAGGCTTATTCATCAACTCATCACCTGATACACAGTTAAAACATTTGAACACGTTACTCGTCTACGCCTCCACATCGTTATAGAAGTTAAAATGAAAGTCCCACATGATGAATAACTGTGTTAGAGGCAATGTATGCATCAACTGGAACATGTTATAAGTTTTTTAAGCTACAACTCAAACAGGAATTTCATCGAACAGGTAAAGAGCATAAAATAAAACGTGCTGATTTTCATTACATTGAAATTAAACTGAAGTCAAAGGAACAATGTATTAACTTAACACAATATAGTAATTTTCGGACAAACCTGAAGGAGACGAGAGTTGAATAAGATTTGTAACAATTTTGAGAATGTTTTTTGAGTAAATTTCGAAATTTATGTATATATATATATATATATATATATTATTAAAATTTCACCAGTTTATCAGTTCATGGGTTCTTCCACGTATATGGGCTCACCCCGGCCCAGTAATTGTTGGGCTGTGTGGAAAAATGTAGGAAAAATCTAAAATTAATCGCTTAAAGTGATTCATAAAGAGTTAATGTTGTTCAAATTAAGTATTGATAACTAGAAATTAATCTGAGTTGGATAATTTCTCAAGGAAAGATGTATTTCATAATACAATTTTTGTGATTCGTAGAGAGAAAATGTTTGAATAAGAAGACTCCCGAATTACAAAGACCCTTTATGTGTAAAAAGAGAGAGATAAACTTGTGGATAAATGAAGAGGAAATATATTGTTTTTGGGTGAATATAGAGTACAAGTGTGTTATCTCAATCTCAGCTGGTATACAATGTTGATCTAGCTTCTATTTTTAAGGTTTCGGACGTTCAAGTGGGATTGATCGTTTGTCCTCCATAAATAGCAAGGATGTGTGTCCATAAATAGTGCTTCGTGGTATACGAATCTACTAACAGTAGTTTAATACATGTTACCCGTGAATTAAAGGTCACATTCTGATAGTCAGCTGAAGCTCTTTTACGATACGCGTGATTTGTATTCCAAGTGGAGAGTGTCGGTGACCCTTCATTCGATACAAGTGACTTTTCTTACGGCTTCAAGGTCGCAGCTGGTAACTTTTACGAGGTCAAGTATATTCACGTTTTTTTATCATATTTATGAAGAAATCATTAGTTTCTACATATATATAAAAGCATAAACTGCAGATTAATTTTTAGCTTCTATCCAAGTTATAACATAAAATTTACTTTGATAAATATATATTCTCTAAAAAATGTAACGCATTATCGTTGGTTATTGATATCGCCATCGTAAAATACATTATCAGTGAATCTCCCGTTGAAAAATTGAAAGTTGAAACAATAAAATTCTTGTGCGCGTTCAACTTCTTAAAAATCTTCAAAAAAGAGTCAATATAATTTATAGTTGTATCTTTAGAATTTTTTTACCTTTTATTTCTTTCCTAATGTTCTTTAAAAAATAAAAATAAACTCCTCCATATGATTTCTCAATTAGCCACTGATATGTACCTTTTTGAAAGAACCCTAATTTGTGTAAATTCAAGCCTAATACAACCAATAGAATCCTAATCAGTTTTGCCAACAAAGCCCCTTCTTTTTCTAAGTTTATTACTCCTGTTTGTGTTTATATATTTCTGTTTACAAACTCCATGTTTATATTACATCGCATAAGGTATAATTTATATAGGGTACGTTAATTTGAGAAAAATAAATCGAGCTAATTATTGACGTAATAATCACGTGATAATT
Organism: Linaria vulgaris; assembly: GCA_948329865.1. Taxonomy (NCBI): domain Eukaryota; kingdom Viridiplantae; phylum Streptophyta; class Magnoliopsida; order Lamiales; family Plantaginaceae; genus Linaria; species Linaria vulgaris. The sequence goes on along the minus strand of OX415254.1, from coordinate 103,239,084 downwards.
CGAACCAATGGGACATGGAGGAAGAAAAAGAGTACTTCATAGTTTAACTTTCTCAATCATCGAAACTGATCTCTCTCTCAACATTAAATTAATAGCCGAATTATTGGATCATGTCGTTTAGTGGATAAATTCATGCACCGACAATGAAGATCTGTGGTTCATATGGAGAAACTAATGGTTTATGAAATAATTAAAAGCACACAACAAAATAAACAATGTAGAAATCACTTTAAAGAATAATTTTGCTACTTGACAAGTCATTACTTTTGCGTAGATCTTTTTGCTTGATAATGGACAAAGTTGCTTTTAAATTTAAGGGATAAAGGCATCAAACCTAATTAACTATACACGTTTTTGCGACTTGTCCCTTAAATAAATTTTATCATCACTTTCCCCTCTAAACTATGTACTTTTGTGCGATTTGCCCCCTCGGTGCATTTCCGGCCATTTTTGGCCATTTTTTGGCCAGAATATTCCCCTCTACCCGACTCATATGTGTTGTACTAGATGTATTTTAGTTGTTGATGACATAAAGTAGGGGGGAAAACACCTCGAACGGGGAGTATTTCGACCAAAAATGGTCGGGAACGTGATTTGCCCCTTCAGTATATTTCGGCCATTTTTTGCCGGAATATTCCCCCTACCCGACTCATATGTGTTGTACTAGATATATTTTAGTTGTTGATGACAAAAAGTAGGGAAAAAATACCTCGAACGGGGAGTATTTCGACCAAAAATGTACTGAGGGGGCAAATCGCACAAAAGTGCATAGTTTATGGGGGAAAGTGATGATAAAATTTGTTTAAGGAGCAAGTCGCAAAAACGTGTATAGTTCAGGGGGTTTGATGCTTTTATCCCTAAATTTAAATTAGGAGTTTCCATAGCACAACAAATATGATGTTTGGAAAATATTAAAAAAAGAAGCTAAATTTTGTAATTTGTTTGAATAAACGCTTGTGGGACTAGGCAAATTGTACTTTTACAATTATTAAACTTGCTTTTAGCTCAAAGCTGAAAGCCCCATATTTTCTAAGTGAGTATTGCCTCTCTTATAAATTGAGGACTTTTAAGTGATTTCGAAATATCATCAATTTATGAATCAAAAATATAGTTTTAAAGCTTATTGTGAATAAGAGTCTGCAAAAAACCACATAAAGTTGAAAAAACTATGTAATATCTTTCAAAATGGCTCTTTATCACTATTCACACCTTAAAGCAACATTATTTTTTCATTTTTCTTCATAAAAGAATATTCTTTTACTCCTTTTAACAAAATTTGTTACATAAATGTTCATGTAATTATTCAAATAGGAGAAAATATTCCTTTACTTAAACCAACCTTACCAGCATAAAATATAATTATTGATCATCATCCCTTCTTGCAATTATACATCCACAAAAAAAGTTAAGCCGTAGCGGTTTAAAACACACGCTAGTTTCTTCATCAAAGTTATGCTTCTAGGAAAATTTTCTTGTATTCAAATAATTAAAAATGGTACCAACCCTTAACTCATGCATCAATCATCTTATTTTCAGACACAATCCCTACCTTTGAGACTAACAACTTTTAACAATCTGTGCACATTTAGGAAATCAATACATCTCTTTATTGAGATCGATGACACCAAATATGTAGCAACTCTAACACCAAAAGTAATGACTAAAATAAAACAAATTCTCAAAATAAAACTTTCTTAATGTAGAGAAGTCCAACAACATACATTATATTTACATTTGTGACCTGAACCACCCGGCAAAAGTGGCCCTTTTATTTCTTTGGAGATGTGGAAACTCGTACTCGTTACCCTTAAACATGTGGGATAACGCAATAGTTTGTAAACTTCCTTAATCGAGTGAACTAGGTAGGTTAACCATATGTGACAGACACATGCTTAAAGCTGGTCCATTGAACCTACCTAGAATTATTAGTAACCCCGAATGCTCCAGAGTTCAAGAGAGCAAGAAAATAACAATAAAATAAGTGAAACAATCTATATAACACCCAGACTCTCATTTCCCTGTATCTCCCACTAACTTTCTCTCCTCTTTCATTCACTCACTCACAATGAAGTTGATCAAGAATTCATCAATTGCCTTTCTTTCCTCTATTTTGATCACAACTCTTCCATACTTAATCTCATCACAAACCTGTCAAAAAACCTGTGGCAGAATCCCCATCAAGTATCCATTTGGCACCGGCCCTGGTTGCGGTGATCCTCGTTTCCAGCCTTACGTAACATGCAGCCAACAACAACTCACGTTTGCCACCCACACCGGCTGCTATCCCATCACCTCAATAGACTACAACAACGAGGTCATGTACATTTCCGATCCCACCATGTCAACTTGCTCCTGTACTCAGCCAAGCAAAGGCTTCGGCCTAAACTGGGACGCCCCGTTTAGTTTCCATGATGAAACGGTGTTTGCGCTACTAGACTGCTCGATCACTTCTTCACCAATTTATAGAGCCGGTGGTGGGGCTAATTCAACTTTCCCCATGTGTGATACTCAAGGTGGTTCCGTTTGTAGTTTGTTGTATTCTTGTGATGCAGTTAGTAGGCTGAGTCTACCTATATCCACATGCTGTGTGTATACTCCGGTGGACCTCGGGCCAGCGTTTGAACTGGACCTGCAGAAGTTGCAGTGCTCATCGTATTCTGCTCTGTATGGATTCAACGGTCAGGAGTCGAATCCACAAGCATGGAATTACGGGGTGGCACTCAAGTACAAGTTCAACTTTGACAATGATTATCCTGCATTGTGCGCGAGCTGTGAAAAGAGTAATGGAGTTTGTGGATACAATTACGATTCATACAAGTCGTTTTCTTGCAACTGTCCCCAGGGGTTGAACACAACAACAGATTGTTTCTACGGCTGGAGCGATGGCTCGAGGTTTCTCCCCTGGCAAATTGGTAAGTGAGAAATTTACTCAATATTTTCCTGCATTTTGCTGGTAATGCTTGTTTCTCATAAATCATAATCTGGCATGAGTTTCTTCTTGCAGGGACTCTGTCAATCTTTTCTTTCACATGGTTCATAGAAATGGCATTGATGTAGGCCGAAGCAGAAGACTTAATAAAATTCAAAAAGTGGCTTTTGTTGCATGACAAATCGCCATTATGTGATCAGAGTAATTTGCTCCTACATTATGAGATCCATTCTCTCTTTGTTTAATTCATGTATAATGTTAATATTGTTTTTCAATAACACAAAGAACATGCAATTCTTCAATCGGTTGTTTTCCCCGCTTTCCCCATGAATTTAGCATGTCGCGTTCCTCAATGAAGACGACATTATAATTTGTTTCATCATTTAAGTTGATAATGCCGAATGCATAAAAAATGATTAGTTGCTCTGTCCCGCTATACGTAATGTTTTCATGTGGTACCAACATCTACTTATTCCATCAAAATAATCAACTCGTAATCATGCATAGTAGATACCAAAAGCCATTATTAAATCTATGAGTTCACGGTGTGAAATTTTAAGCATAATGTCTTTAACTCATTGCCGTTCAATTCATGCTTCCAAATATAATCCTGTGGGGCACAAGGTTAGCTAAATATGTTATAAAACTTGACAAAAGTAAGCATTTTAACCCTTAAGGAATCAGCTGAATAAAAAAATTATTGCAAGAAGAATACCTTATGTAATGGAATAAGTTCCTTCATAAAGCACCTCCACCAAGAAAGAATAACTTTTGATCAAAATGTTCTTTCTTTATTCCAAGATAAATTCCACTACCTTCTCTGGTATCATTTGTTTCCCCACTTCATATTTTTCTTAGGCATTCCAGAAAATCCTCTACCTGTTAGTTTACATTAGGAGAAGCTAGAGAGAGACACGGATAAAGCTTCGATATGAAAAACTCGAGTCACTTTACAGTTGTTTGCAGGTGGATGCAACGAAAATCAGCATAAATGGCACATTTCTGTGAAGAAAATTCCAGAAAATGACAGCCTTGAGACAAACTTGTTTCATATACATGACTAGAGTAAAAGTGTGTAATGCTTTCCTATTTAACCCCAGTTGGTTTCAAATCTAGCAAACAGCTAAACATTTGCAACAGGCTGTAAGTTTTTGTACCACTTGCACTTTCACTTCTTAAATACTTCATGTGCTCAAATTTAAGAATTTCGGCACATTAGTTCGACATATACTTGGATATAGTCATCGTCTAGCAGCAATAGATCATACGTAAGTATAAAACAAAAAGTTTAGTCTAGGTGCGAAAGTGTAATGTATTGTTACAAAACAGAGCCAAAACAGTGGCTGAAAATTGCTTCCAATTGATAGTAAATCTTCCTGAACCGTCGCCAATACCATAAAGGTTACAAAATCAGAGGCCCAAAAAAAGCGGACCAAACAATGAATTAAGAAGAAAACTAAAGAGCCGCCGCTGCAGGCCCAGCTACTTTTAGCTATGTACAAGCTAACAAGGGAATCACTGTATCTCGAATTTATGGTAGGAAGACAATCCATACTCTTCGAAAGCAGTCATTTCATGTTGCAGCAGAAGGCCTTTCCATGAAATTGCAGTTTTTCCCATAGGCAGGTCATCTGCCTAGGAGATTGGTAGTGTGCAGTATAATACCCCATAATACATCCAAACTGACAGAACTTCAAACTGTGCACGTACTCAACAGGCTTCGTGCTGTTGAACTGCTCCACCCACATTCCCATGCTAACGTCTTCCATCTTGAATAACTGACGCATATGCAAGAAATACTTTAAAAGGCTTCCAAATTCAAATTTGTTGACCAACAAACAGGGTACCAAAGAGTTCTAACAGAACACTTGACACCCCACCCAACCCCCCAAAATGTCAGTTGCAAATCCAAATGTATGTCATACAGAAGAGTCAAACATTTGCACCTATGCAAGCTATCACAAACAAAAAGAACAGTAGCGGGAAAACAAGTCTGAAAACACTTACCCTTAGTTTATGCTTCTCAAACTCTGCTACAGCATACTGTGCTATGTCAGATGAAACAACATAACCAGGCCCATTAGCATAGGGTGGATAGACCTCCTCCGGCCATTCCTACCAAACCAAAGGAAAATAAGCAAAAGTAAGAAACTCCACGATAGTTATAAGTATAACAACATAATGGAGAAAGCAAGGACTTTTCTGAGAAGAAATGTCATGTTTTCTTAAATTTCTTCTAATTACATGGTTAAAGGATGCACTTGGATTAGTACAGAAAGGAAATCAAGACAACAAGACGCGTAAACATGCCCTTGCTTCACTAATTTCTCTAGTGAGAAGCTATTTCCTGTGCGCCTAACAAATGACATATATCGAATGCACTCATACTTCAATATGAACATAGAAGATCTAAGAATTTTAAAAACCACCATCAATGTTAGATTTCTATACCGTAATCTGTTCAACCACATTACTTTTTCTTAGACTAAGTCTCGCATGGATTCTCAAAACCCAACGACATGGAAGTTGTTTCTATACCTATCAGCATTTTAGCCAATCTATAGTTATAACTTATAATAAATGAAAGTTGTAACTTAGAAAGCAGCTGTGGAGCAAGATTATGCCAGTACAAGGAATCAATGAGGATGAGTTATTTTTCGATCTGTGAGTGCATGTTGGGTCAATATGCATAAAAAGATCCAGATCAGAAGAACATGGAACTAAAGCATCTAAAGGCACCAGAAAACGCACAAAAAATGGGAAACAAAATAGATATAACGTTAGTGAGTTGATCCATCATACTGCTAAACTTAAAAATAAGAACAAATCCCACTGTCAATACCAATGTGATTCACAAATACGGATTATTATAGGAAGTTCTGATAGGGAAGCAAAATAAGTCTACTCGAAGCCATGAAATAGAAGAGAGAAACTATAGGTCACACCTGATATGTGACTGCCCATTTGCCATGTCGTAGCGGCTTGTGATAATAGTTGACATTTCCAATGTAAAAACTTCTTCCGCTCTGAATTTTCTTCACTTCCATCATTACAGCATCTATCCTCACAAATGTATCGTCATCACATTTCATAATATATTTAGCCGCTACTGTGTGCACCTATAAACAGCGCAAAGTTAATAAGACAAGATTACAGTAAATGATCCAAAAGTATTAACTTGCCCTGAATTCTCACCCCATACTCGCAAATTGCAACAGTCTTCAGTACAACGAGGTCATAATTATCCATGTAAGGCACTATAACTATATCGCCAAAAAATTCAGCTTCTTTCATGAGCTCCACATTCACTTCCTTTCTAGCGTGCTGTCAAACATAAATTCAGGAAAAAGAAAAAAACATGAAAAATTATTGGTTATTTTATAGGCTGGAGATTCAACTGACATTTACCATTTATTATGAGCCACATCACTCACCATTGCTACAAAGAAACGAGCAACAACATTCGAGGATTTGACTGATGCATACTGCATCCAGGATTTCCTGACTGCCATTCTCTCCGCAAAATGATTGCCAGCAGAAAGGATGCCAATGAAGAGATCCACAGGTCCAGAGGGAATATTTGGAGCTTTCCATTTAGCAGACATGTCAAGATGCCTTCTAGGAGCAGTACTTGGATGAGCAGCAGGCAAAGAAGCAGCAAATACAGACTTAACATCAATATCCCCATTCAGATATAGTCCGGTGGCATCCTCAAGAGTAAAGCCCTGTCCATATAAGATAATCTGTCAGAACTCCACAATTATCATAATTTACATGCAAGTCGTTGTGTAATTACTCACAGGATGATAGGGGAAGGATGATATATGTCTTCCATCTACGCTAATATGGTACCCTTCCAGCCCGGCGCTAAGTGTAAGAACAAACAACTTGTTCTCTGCAAAGGGATAAGGCCAATCAACAGTAACCTTCTTTGTCCTTCCAATCAACCTTTTCAACCACCATGTTGATTTTGATTGTTCAGACCCACTATTGTCATCACGAATCCATTTCTCACATTTTACCTGTCCATCAACTTCACAAAATTCTAGCAGGTGAGAAAAATATATAACTTCCGGGATGAAACACAATTAGAAGTCCAAAGAAAATTTCTAGAATACATACTTATTTAATATCAAATCTCTATTCATATGACATTACTAACAATTTTGGTGGCTTCCTTGGTCCAAATACCATTACAAAAATCCAACATCATTAATCCACATAGTCAAAGGCTTCAAATAAATAGACTATTTGTCATAGCAATACGAATACCAGAAAACAATGGCCAATGCAATATGATTATAAAGAAATTCAAAGTAAAAAGTGTCTCACCAGTTTCCTCCTCCGCCCTCGACTTCCACCCTTCACACCTTTGCGCAGACCCCCACTGCATCCTATAGCACGTATTATGCTCAATCACCGGCCTCCCTCTCCAATCCCCTTTAATCCTCGGATTAAAATGCAGTATCTTAGGCGGATCCTCACCATCCACCGCCTTCAACCCCTGCAACTCCATCATAAACTGCGACACCATCGTGCTCTCCCCACCACCCTTCGGCAGCACAATCTTCGAATCGTTATCCTCGTGCGCCCACCGCGGCTTCCCCACAACCGTAACATGCGACCCCAACGACAAACCACACGGTATCACCATCAACCTCTTCCCTTTCCCAACAAACTCCTCCCCCGACATCGCCACCGAATTCGGACACGCCTCCTCCCCAACCTCCTGCTTCGACTTCACACTCCCCTCCACCTCACTCGCCATCTTCCCCGACTCCAAATCCTCTAAAACCTTCTTCCCCTGCGCAAACGCGTCTCTCGCCACGATATGCAGCTCCGAGAACTCGTCTTTACTCACACTACTAAACGCGTGGTCGTCGAATACGAGACCGGATACCATCCTAAACTCCCCCATTTTCCGATCATCCGACCGGAAAACTACCTGCTCCTTCTCCGTTTTCGAGAACTGGTTGTCGTTATGAGCCCTAACTACCGGATGCGAGATTAACGGTAAAGTTGACTCGATTTCAACAGACTCTAACCCTAACCCTAATCCAGCTCGCAATACCAATGGAACCTCGAAGCTAACGAGAATCAAATACAAAAACAATAAACCTGATAATACCTGAATTGATCTGAGCCTGCTCAGTGAGATCAGCGAATCGAACTTCGCCTTCTTCATGATTTTCGAACGAAAAAAAACTCAGATCAACTTTTTTTTTTGAATCAATTCATCAGGGGAATTGAAGTGATAACAAGATATATGAATATATATATATACGTATCGATCGATCGATACATACATTTATTGGTGAAAAGGAAACTGAAGCTTAGTGGTGGTAATGGCGTTAAAGGGAGTTGTAATGTAATAACAGATCAGTTGCAGAAATTTGAAAATTCAACAAAACGACGGCGTTCGCTAGGTGGTGTGATTAATTAATTATTGGGATAATTACAGTGACATCCTCTGAGGTTTGGTGTAATTAAAGATACCTACCCTCTAGTTTGAGAAATTACCATCACCTCCCCTCCATGTGAAAAATATAAATGGCCATCCAATTTTTCGTTTGTCATTATTTAAGAGATTTAGAATACATTTGCTTCAAAAGGCACTTGATAAAATCGCAAAATATATTAAAACTAACACTAAAATACTTCTATTCATTTATATGATGAATGTTGTTACTTACTTTGTACATTATTAATAGCAACTGCATTAACAAAAAGTATATGATATATTACGTTAATTTTTAAATTGTTATCGGTCTAAAGTTACTATTAGTGCAAGAATAAGAATAGATGTGCATGCTTGAATGACAAAAAAAGTAATTATGTGATTATTTTTACAAATGAGTTATTTAATTAGTAACAGATTTTCAAATGCAGTACAGCTAAATCATTGAGAGTTATTTTATTCTTTTCCTAAGATTACATATTTTTTATAATGGTGATTAGTTAAATGGATTTTAAAATTTAATGAACAGTAATAACGTCTATTAAAAACTAAATAAAATTATTTTACTATCATATTAAATTCTATCAATAGTTTGAAAATTAAAATTGTGCAAGATTTATTAAACAATGTCTTGTTTAACATTAAATCTAAGTTCGTAACTCATCATACGTTGATCAAGAGCAATATTGGAAGTTTTTTTCAATTTTTGGGTAGAGGGTGATTGTAATTTCTCAAATTAGAGGTGAGGTACATCTAATTACACAAAACCTAGTATAACTGTGTTAATTGTATTTGTACGTTGAAAGAGTGACATGTGGTGATGGGTTGCACACATGAAATGAGTCTTTTTCAAGTATGTCGTGGTCGAAATTTATTAGTTATTTTTTATTAGTAAACGGCCAAAACTGGGTTAGTTGTTGAACTGTCAAAGTGTTGATATCTGGCTGTTAATGTCGATTAATAATGCAATAAATCGAGGTTTAAAGTTGGATTAAAGAGGGTTTTACAGCTTAAAAGTCGGCGGTTTTCAGTTTGGGGATTTAATTATAATTAAGGGGGTCTGATTTGGAATTTTTTGTATGCGCAGCACTTGAAAGCTGAAGCATTAAGTACAATAATCAATCAAAGAGTAATATTTTTATGACTATTTAGTAGCTGATTTTATTTATACCATATAAACTGTTATCGAATCGATTGTAACATCTTACACTTACATCTAGTTAATTTTGTTTGGAAAATTACCTCAAAATGGTAATTACTTTAGGGAGTCAAATTGTTGACATGGAAACAATAATAGAGATTGAGATGCAGTCCATTAAAAATAAATAGAATCATACGTTGCTAACATTTAACTCCATTAAAAATAAAATACGTGCCTCTCTTTTTCTTTGTAGTATATGTGAAACTTTTTCAAAAACCTTTAGGCGTTACTATACTTTCAAATTTCATACATAATTATGATATACAAAAATTTCAAATAAAAAATAAAAAATCTTTTTTTACTATCTATAATTTATAATAATATTTAACAAATTGAAACCGATCCATTCCATTTAATCCCTCCGCCTTCGCCATAAGGCACTCACTTAGAATTATTTAAAATATTCGAAGAGGCACGTGCAATTTTATATTTTTCATGGGTTCAATTGCACTTATATTCACAAGTCACATAAGCATGCTCAATATTTAAAACACGTTTTATACTTGCATATAATCATTATGATAGACTTAGAAATATGGCCACGTATGTTGTTAAGCATGAATTTAACAAGAATTAAAGGCTGGTGCAACTAAGAAGATATCACCTTTATCATTCTTCATTTGCTAACAACATAATAATATTATCACGTAAAACATGTTCTAATTTTGTGAATTCTATACCACTAATAAAATAATAAACAATGATCAATCAGAACTCTATATGCGGTACAACGAAACCACAACCACCAAAATTCCAATAATCTATATTACGTGAACAAAAATTAATCGTGTTGCTCATTGTACAAGAACTAATTGACCGACTCTTAAAAAATATAAATTCAACACCGTTCGTGATCAAAATCTAATCAATGGACAAATTTAATTTCTCCATAATTCCTTCTCAAATCTTTTGTTATATATAGCTTTAGAAATGAAATCATACTCCGCACACATATGTATGTAATAAAAAACTTATATAGTATCCTCAGTTATTAAAACAGGAAGAAGTACAATTACATATGTTATAACATACCCAACATATAATTAATTTGAAAGCCACGATGGCGAAAATTGTGATGATTGCGACATTGGCTCTTTTTATGTCTGCATTTCTTTCAACAACTGCTCATGAGGGCAAAAATCACTACACAAACCCTTATATTCACCACCGGAAGCAATTGAACCCAATCCATCCACTTCCAGTGGTTTCATCTTATGCTCATCTGAATTTGAAGTCGGTCCATCCACTCCCCGTGGTTTCAACCGATGCCCGTCATCAGTTGAAGCCGATTCATCCTCTCCCTGTGGTTTCATCTGATGCTCATCATAAATTGAAGTCGATCCATCCTCTTCCCGTAGTTTCGTCAGCAGATGTTCGCCTACATTTGAAGTCGGTCCATCCTCTCCCTGTGGTTTCACCTGATGCTCGTCATAAATTGAAGCCAGTCCATCCTCTGCCTGCGGTTTCATCTGATGCTCGTCGGCATTTGAAGTCTGTGCATCCTCTTCATGTGGTTTCTTCTGATGCTCATCATGAATTGAAACCTATCCATCATCTCCCTGTGGTTTTACCTAATGCTCGCCATCCATGGAAGTTGGTTCATCCTCTCCCTGTGGTTTCAACTAACGCTCCCCAAAAGCTGAAGCCGATCCATCCTCTCCCTGTGGATGCACGTCATAAATTGAATCCAGTCCATCCTCTCCCAGTGGTTTAATCTTATGCGCATTAACAATTGAAGCCAATTCATCCCCTTCTCGTGGTTGGATAGTATGTCATGCTCTGTGCTATTATATTTATAATATATCATATTGTATGTTGCGGATTTAAATTATTGTATACTATGTACAATATAAATTAAATCTTCATCTTGCAATTCGATATTCATTATATAAACGAGCTAATTAAGTCAATCATTTTTTATCAAATTATAAAATTCATGGCATTTATCAATGCGCGATGCAAGCATGTGCATTATTTTTTAATTACATTAAACTTGAGAACCAAAAAGCAGACACGAAATATGCTCACGAGGGTTTAGGAGTGTTTGCAAGGACCTAGAGAGGCAAGATTTTTCTTAACTTTTGACTAAAGATTCTTACAAATGTTTTTATATAAGTAGATAGCGTTTGCAATCCTTCGAACAAAAATCTACATGCGATTGAAATAAGTTTAAAGTGTTTGAAGTAACTGGTGAAAAAAGCTTCTAAAGTTTACAATTGCATGTCTGTCTTTCTTGATAATATACAAGAATTTAAGATTTAATTATATGACAATTAATTTATTAGAATAATCCGTACTGAAAAATTATAAACTTTGATTGCGAGGAAAGCTTGTTTACATACTTATTCTGTTTTTATCGACTCACAATATTTGATTATACTAACGATTCTTTACCTTAGTCTATGTACATCGAGTAAATCTAATTCCAAAACATTTATCCTAACCTCCATGCTACTATGTGAGATTCATGTACACCCACAACAGTCACTCTAATTCCAAAACATTTATCCTAACCTCCATGCTACTATGTGAGGCCACAACAAAAAATGATTGTTGTTAAGTATGAATCCCACCTTTGTTCACAGAAAATTACAAAAAAATACTTTCTCATTATTCCCATAATTGTGCTAAAGTTAATCCCCTTTCCCATCCTATTCACGCAGTCTTTGCAAAGAAAGCTGAAGACTTGCACTTGTGAGCCTCACCTTAGTCTGCGACAAACCTAATTTTGGTGATTGCAAAAGACAAGCATGGTCGACTCCTCTCATAACTTATTCTTGAGTCAACCTCCACGTGCAAACATGACTGCGATATTTATTGTCCAAGCGTCAACATTATTATTCTCCATAGTCCAACACGACTCTACCAGAAAAGACTTTTGGTACAAAACTATTGTTTCGAGTGTTTGACATATAAGTAAGATCTTTATATCCTCTATACCATTTGTGTAAATTTTTCAAAGATTAATAGAAAATATGACAACCCACGTTTAGAAAAGTGTTAATGGAAAGACACTCATTGTTGTTAATCATGACACCTAGTTATTACTATAAATAGTTGGGATAAAAGCATCAAGCCCCCTGAACTATGCACGTTTTTGCGACTTGCACTCTAAACAACTTTAATAAGCGTTTTACCCCTTAAACTATGCACGTCTGTTCGATTTGCCTCTTCAGTAGATTTTCGGCCATTTTTTACCGAAATATTCTCCGTTCGAGGTGTTTTTCGCCTACTTTTTGTCATCAACTACCAAAATACATCCAGTACAACACATATAAGTTGGGTATGGGGAATATTTCGGCCAAAAATGGTCGGAAACACTCTGAATTAGGCGGCAAATCGCATTTTCGGCCATTTTTGGCTGGAATACCCCGTTCGAGGTGTTTTTTCTCAACTTTTTGTCATCAATAAGCATAATACATCTAGTACAACACATATGAGTTGGGTATGGTGAATATTCCGGCCAAAAATAGTCAAAAATTCACTGAGGGGGCAAATCGAACAGATATGCATATTTTAGGGGGCAAAACGCTTATTAAATTTATTTAGGGTGTAAATCGCAAAAACGTGCATAGTTCAAGGAGCTTGATGCTTTTATCCCTAAATAGTTTACCAAAAGATTTGCATACGCTGCCATTTTAAATTAGGCTCCGTTTGTTTCCCCAGAAAATAGGGGGAAAGGAAAAAAAAAAGGAAAATGAAGGTTTTCCAGGAAATTTCTTAGGGAAAATAATAAATTTTCCCTTATTTTCCAGTGTTTGGCTCAAAATGATTTTCCAGGAAAAATTCTTATTATGTAAGCTTTTTGTATTTATTGTTAATCTAAATGTTTAAAAACCATAATTATATTTTATGCTTTGTAATATGTATTAAAAATAATAGACCAAGAATTCTATAAAATTAGCTAATGTTTTTATTTTGAAGTTCTCCTTAAAACTACTTTATATAAATTATCAATAACTTGCATAACTTGATTTTACAAATAATATGATAATTACCTTTACTTATATATTTTTAATATTGTAAAAAAAAATTAATTTTGTTGCTAACGGCTGAGTAAAAATCAAGAAAATATAATAAATTAATAATTACGCACCTTGTGTGGATGAAGAAGATTGAAAGATACTACAAAAATCTTTCTTGGGTGTGTTATATAGAGCTTAAAAGAATTCGAATTTTCGTGTTGCTAGGAAAAAAAATAAAGTTTCAAAATTTTTTAAAAAATCTAGAATATATTAACAAAGTTTTTTCCACCTTTTTTTGTAGGAAGAAAGATGAAATTTAAATCTTTTGAGATAAAATTTAACATTCACACGGTTTATGTATAAGAGAAAAATTTGAAAACATTTTCCTATCTTTTCTAAAGATTTCCTTTGTTTTCCAAGAAAATCTCAAATTGTCAAACAGTAAGAAAAAAAGGTTTTCCTTCTTTATTTTCCTTTTTCTCTATTTTCCGGGAAAACAAACGGAGCCTTAAAGTAAATTTATCTTGGAAAAAAAATTATGAACAAGTTGGTGTTTCATAGCTCTTGTAGACATATCTATATTTCTCTTTTTGAATTTATGGTAAACTATGCATCATATATAAATTCGTAATAGATCTAAATTATGGCATATATATTAGTTTACTCATAATAGAAGAAACGCCATGCATCTATTTACGTGTTATAATTCTTTCGAATTTCATATGTTATTTTGATAATAAATAAAAAAATCACAAAACTTTCAATCTTCATTATTATTTTTATTTCTCTTAATATATTAAACAAATCGAAACTGATTCATTCCATTTAATGCCTCCACCTTCGCTGTACTCTGGATTTTGATTTTGACCATCACCTTTCTCGCTCTTCTCCCACGCTTTCATCATTTGTTACTCAGATAATATTATTAACGTTAACGTAACATGCCCTAATTTTCATGCACTCGATCAAATACAATCAGTGATGCAATAACAGAAACAGGAAATTTGTAATCAACAATGGATAAGGGATCGTTCTCGTCGAGCTTAGGCGACTCGATTGATTTTGAGAGCGAGCTAACGCTAAGCGACAAGCTCAAACCCTTCAAAGCACAAAATTTTGATCCAGACGCTTATCTCACCACCAAATGCCGCGCCGGTGCCATGAGCGAAAAGGTAAACAACATTTCCCGTGATCAATCATGCGGAAATTTGATCGTTAAACGTACTATAAGTCTGCGTATAAAGTCATGCGTTTACCAACGATGCATAATGAGATTGGATATGGAGTGGATCCTCTATTCCACTTTTGGTGTCTCACTCTGTGTTGCACTACATCCACTCTTCATGTATCATACTCTTCATGTATCATGATTATGGGATCACAACATATTGGAAGACAAAAACATGAAAGGTGGATGCTCTGTATGACACCGAGTAGGGCACTAAAAATGGAATAGAGGATCCTTCCCTGATTGAATGAATCTATTCCTAAATAGCTCGATTTTATTAGGGATTGAATGAATCTATTCCTAAATAGCTCGATTTTATTTATCCACCGTATACATAGTACATGTCGTTTTTTTATTGAATTTGCTCGATATTTGTCAGGAAATAAGGCATTTGTGCATTTACCTTATCGACTTAAAGAAGGCGTCTGCAGAGGAAATGCGCAAAAATGTATACGCTCATTATGCGTTGTTCATAAGGTGAGTTCGATTAGTAAGGGTGGCTAGGAAAATGATGGTCTTAAGTCTTAAACCTGTGTTTGGTTTGGTTGTATTTTTTCAGGACTTCGAGGGAGATTTCCGATCTTGAAGGCGAGCTTGTTTCCTTGAAAAATCTCCTAGCTATGCGTGAAAATATCATTCACAGTATAGCCGGTGGAGTCAGTGTTGATTCGGTTAATGACGGACTTCAGTACTCAGGAAAAGACGACGATGGTGATCCAAAAGATAGGGAGCCTACAAAGTTTGAAAAGTGGCTAGCACAATATATGGAGGATCTTGAAGTCTTGTTGGCAGAGAGGAGAGTCGACGAAGCTCTTGCCGCACTTGATCAAGGCGCAATCGCAGTAGATGAGGCAAGGAACAACCGATCGCTTACTCCTTCTGCAATTCTGTCGCTGCAAGACACCATTAATGGATTGAGGCAAAAATTAGCAGATCAGTTGGCAGAGGCAGCCTGCCAGCCTTCAACGAGCGGGTTTGAGCTTCGTCAATCAGTACAAGCTATGAAAAAACTCGGAGATGGCCCCCGAGCGCATACGTTACTCCTCAAGTCACACCAACAAAAATTGCAGAGAAATATGCAGTCTCTTCGACCATCGGGAACTTCACTTGGAACAGCATATACCACTACACTTTCTCATCTCGTTTTCTCAACAATCGCTCAAGCAGCAACTGATTCGTTGGCCATTTTTGCTGATGAGCCGGCTTTTACGTCTGAGTTAGTAACTTGGGCTGTCAATCAAACCGACTCGTTTTCCTTGCTTATGAAGAGAAGCGTTATAGCTGCTCCAGCAGCCTCGGGAAGCCTAAGGATTGTTACAGAATGCGTTCATATATGCTTAGGGCACTGCTTATTGCTAGAAGCTCGTGGCTTGGCCCTTTGCCCCACCCTCCTGAAAATCTTCAGGCCTTACTTGGAACAGGCGTTGCACGCTAACTTAAAAAGAATTGATATGCTTACGGCTGCAATTGCTGCTGCAGATGATTGGTCACTCACTTATTCACCACTTGGTGGCCGTTTCTTGGGCTCTTCCGTCAGTGGTGCGGTGACAACCCAGCCAAAGCTCTCAAGCAGCGCGCACAGATTCAATACTATGATTCAGGTGAATCATTGCTTCTTTGACTTAGCATATCTACTGCAGATGCACGTCATATGTAATTTCTACGGTGTTTTTAACATCTTTAGTAGCTAGTTATAGCAAATAGTGATTGCATTTGAATTTTGATCTAGGAGCTTTGCGAGGATATCGGTTCCCTTGAGATCTTGCACTTATCCGAACAAGCTTTGGAAGGTGTCATGCATTCGTTCAATTCATACGTAAATATGATGATAAATGCGTTTCCTGGTTCTGTAGAAACTGAAAACTTAGAGGGATCTGGACGACGAATAGTTAAGATGGCAGATACTGAAATCCAGCAAATAGCTTTGCTGGCTAATGCATTATTGCTAGCGGATGAGCTTCTTCCGCGTGCAGCCATCAAGCTTACGCCTATCAACAGAAACGATGACCAACCTCGGAGACCTTCAGACAAGCAAAACCGTCCTCAAGAACAACGTGAACTCAAGCGAAGGCTTCAGCGCTTAGTTGATCAACTGAGAGATAGCTTTTGCCGCCAACATGCGCTGGAGCTCATCTTTACAGAAGATGGTGGTGTTCGACTAAGTGCAAGTATGTACCTAAGTATGGATTCAGGAAGAGATGAACCTGAATGGTTTCCGTCTCCCATTTATCAGGTATCTTAGTATTACCACCAAGTCACAGATTATTCGCCCCACCCCACCCCGCCCCCAACCACAACCACCCAACATAAAGAAAGTACTTTTTGTACCTTTTTCAGGAGCTATTTGCAAAATTGACTCGGATCGCCAGCATTGCGACCGATATGTTTGTAGGAAGAGAAAGATTTGCGACGATTCTTTTGATGAGGCTTACAGAAACTGTCATCCTCTGGCTTTCTGATGATCAAACCTTTTGGGACGAGATTGAAGCCGGGCGAAGACCATTAGGTCCCCTTGGGCTTCAACAGGTTGGTTGCAAAGTCATTCAAGAATTAATCGTACAGTCTTTTTTCATCAACATTTACAGATTTCACAGTAACACAATCTGAATTTTATGCAGTTCTACTTAGATATGGAGTTTGTGATACTTTTCTCATCTCAAGGACGTTATTTGTCGCGAAATCTGCACCAAGTGATCAAAAACATCATAAGTAGAGCAATTGAAGCAGTCCAGGCGCACAACATCGACCCATACAGGTATACTCTTTTCGATGAATGCATGCAGTACTCTTTTAGATTCCACTCCAACAAGTCACTAATCTTGTCGTACTTTTTTTGTAAAATGTGATAGTACGTTGCCCGAAGATGAATGGTTTGCCGATGTTGCTCAAATCGCGATAAAAATGCTGACTGGCAAAGCCAATTTCCAAGACGGGGAACGTGACACTGGAAGTCCAACAGCTTCAGTTTCAGCAAGATCTGTTTCTTCTGCTCATTCTCATGGAAGCTCGTAGCTTTGACGTGCATATTTGCCTGGTAACATCTAAAGAATTTATAACATCCTGAACTCAAAAAGCATCTGAAACTGTACTTTTGTTGCCTTGTACACATAATAAAGGTCAGTGAAGTAGATGGTTCTTGTGTGGTTCTGAACATGCTTTCTTTCTCATTGCACAATACAGAAAGAAGTAAAACTAACAAGAGAAAACACTGCACACGTGATAAAAACTGCATCTTTTCTTATTATCGCTGTTGCTTACATCGTTGGCGTTTAAACTATTCATGAGTTTCTTCAGAAAACCAAAGTTGTTGATAATTCACATAATCGATTTCATTTAACCGTATACAACATAAGATCTGCTCCGGTAACTCTTCCACCTTGTTGCCCTGCCAATCAATCAGAACAAAAGATATATATTAACATGTTTGGTTTAGTAGAAATACAGAACGAGAGAGGATTCATGCTAAGGTATTAACCATATTTACCTGAATTGTTAACCCAAAATCCAAGATACAGAGCTTTAATCTGTCAAAGAATGTTTCAAATCCTTTTCTCGAAATGTAGCTGAATCTATGCATATCCAAATCTATCTCAAAATAATTTTCGCCCTGCAAGAAAGAGGAAGATGAAGAACTTCCAGTAAATGAATATACTTTTTTATGATTACTGAAAGTTAATGTCATGCTGTCTTATTGTTTTCTGTTAAATATGATTTTTCTGCACGACATATGGTTGAACAAAATAAATATGGAAAGGTTAGAAACTCACTGAGCTTCATTCAACGGTTGGAAATGTGATAAAAGAACTTACCAAGTAAAATTCATGTTGAGGTCGTGAAAGAACAGGCTTCTCATTATAAGCATGCATGAGCTTCCTCTCTGCAGCACTCAGCCGAAGGTCCTCCACATTTGCAACACGACCCAATATCTTCAGCCTTTCTCGGAAGGGTACACTTGTGTCTGCACGAAAGCCTTTAACTTTTTCTACTTCGTCGTCAATTAACCTCTGTGGTCATAAAAGGTATACGTTGGTGCAAACATCAACTTAAATATGAATA
Organism: Linaria vulgaris; assembly: GCA_948329865.1. NCBI lineage: Eukaryota > Viridiplantae > Streptophyta > Magnoliopsida > Lamiales > Plantaginaceae > Linaria > Linaria vulgaris. The sequence continues at coordinate 103,220,247 of OX415254.1, read as the reverse complement.
AAGAAAATGCATCATACTCAGAATTATGGTTAGCTGAAAAAATGAAAACAGTGATTAGTATTCAATATGGAACTGCATATTAGCATATACATATAGTAGGTCGAAATAGCTTGATATTCAATCATGTACAATTACCCTCTTCTGCTTTCAATTCACCAAGCAAAAGAAAAAATCAGCCATTTCCATATTGATTACATGGACACTGAATATATTCCAACAATTCACTCACCCTAATGTTATCTTGAAAATGGTCCGGAAGTTCCTTGGTGAATCTTTCGGAGACCTTAAAGTACAAAACATAATTTATTCCTTCCCCGTCTGTTTCACCTTGGAAAAAAGCTGCAGGATACAATGGTATCTGGAAACCAGAATAAAAAAAAGTCAGTGCCACTGAATTAAACCATTAAAAGAATTGCACTCCTAGTCTATGCAGTACCTGAACATTTACAACGAGAATTGTTGGAAGCTTCCCTGAAGTATTAATAGCAGGAAGTTCCACAAATCGAGCAATGTGGTTAATTTTTCTAGGAGATAAAAATACATCAAGACCGAAAGGATTATAAGCGGCACAGTTTACTGCGAACTCTTTTCTTTTATCCCTGCACAAAAAAATGAACGATCAACTACAGAAAAATGATAGGGACTAAGAGATGATAAAATTACAGATCAAATTCAAAGTTTGAAGATTCGTGAATGCCTTTATAGAGAGAAGTCGAGTTTGGTTACCTGAAATAATTAACTCCCCTAACCTTAAACGTCCTTGGCTCAATGTCTGACCAACTATCCGGTACTCTCTTGTCCAAGGGACAGAACGGCACTTGAGAACCAGCTATAGGTCTTTGCAGTAATGCCTTTGAAGAAACTGTAACACACAAGAAGAGAAGATATATTCTAAATCCCAGTATTTCATGAGCAGATACGACCAAAAAATTGTTAAATAAATTACAAGACAGATAATGTTCGTCAAGGGAAACACAATGAGGAAATTAGGATAGCACCGAGAGGCCGAGGAGGTATTCACACTAGAGTAGTTTTTTTGTGATTTTCATGTATCCTTGGGGGGTGATGAGCGTTCTAAGCCTCGTAGTCTTAGCAAAAGGCAGAATACAGAATATGCCACTTTTTGCCGTCAATTAAAAGTCTTCAGGCGGTAACACATTTATACTAGGGTGCATCTGGACATAACCCCAAGCTGAATATCTTGAGCTTAGCCATGACACTAATCCATGTAAAAAGCAAACAACGCAACCGTTTGCACGAATAAGAGCTACTAAGTTGATCAGAATGCGGATAATCTAAGAGAAATACGATAAAAAAGAAAAATCTTGTACTCACATAAAGTAGCAATAGGATGCCCTTCCCTCGATTTGAACGCGAGTTTCAAGGCAGCCTTTTTCCTCGCACTCGGAGGGCTAGAGCTGAGTGACCTTCTCTTTTCCACAGTGGGAACAGTAGAAGCTAAACAAGGCAAACAGTTGCTAGGAATAATTCCGCAATTATCAAACAAACCGTCCTCAACGCGAGCATTTTCCTCAACAGACTCCAAGTTTTCATTATGAAATTCGGGACTTATCTCATCCAAAGGTACAGTCTTGTGTCCAGAAAAGCTACTTGACGAGTCCCCATGAAGTGCAAGGGACGAGACATATCTAACATTCACATCCCCATTTGCATGACTGGAGTTTCTTGGAGAAACAACGCCGGTTAAGGATGACTCATCCAAGCCACCTACTGAGACTACGTCTACATTAAAAAAAAATCCTTATAAGTACACAACGAGCACGGGAAGTTATAATTCAGTAACAAAAATTCAGCATTATACCATCAGGAAGGCTTTGAAAATCTTCATCACTCCAGTCAGAATCAAGTACCGAAGCAGAATCGCACCACGCTTCTTCAACACCTCCTGCAAATCCCACCATCGCTAACGATTAAACAACGGGACTATTAATGCTCGTGAATCTCCTCAAAGCCTACAGTTTTCAACAAGGACTAATTTCACACTGAATAAATATTAGACACAACTCTTCTAGAACACCATTTATTATGTCCTTTCCTACATGAAGTTCATTGATTCTGAAATTCATGTCCTTCATCATTAACCAGTATTCATATAGAAACAACACATTTTTTCTTGATTTTGTAGTTATACAGGAAATGGTACTACTATTACACTAATTACTTAAGCAAACAGAAATGATCACACCGTTAAACATGCAATCAACACAAGATCAACACACTAATCACACCATCATTAAACATTAATCCCACATGCCAAAATCACACACACAAAAAAAAAAAAAAAAGTTACCATGAAAAGTGGGATTGTTGAAGGGATGATCAACAAGCTTTTCAATCCTATCACCAGCTGATATTGATGAGAGATCAGAAGGGACCCTTCTCCTTCTCCTTCTAATCTTATTGTTCCTCTTCTTTCTAATACCTTTTTTACATTTACCACCTCCAACACAATTCTCAGGCCGAGATACACAAGCCCCCATATCCTTTTCTCACCTTAATTCAAACTAAAAAACTGTTCTTTTTATCAAAGAACTATATTAAATTGTATGACTTGACTTTATGTCTATTTGTGTGAAAAAGAAAACAGAGGAAACAAGGCACATACACACACACACACAAAAAAAAAGGAACTAGTCATAAATGGCTAAATGCATATATAAATACATATTATATATGTGTGTGTGGAATTATGTATATGTATATTTTCTTGAATAATATCAGCCTCACCTCTCTGCTTCAACAAACAGTCTAGTGCGAGAATAGATTCCAGAGAGAGAGAGAGAGAGAGAGAGAGAAAGAGTATAAAAGAGGAGAAGAGAAAAGCCTAACCAAACCAAACCAACCATAGTTTTAATATTAATTAATATTATTTTCGACTTTCTATCTAAGTTTCAGTAATTAAATAAATCAAACCATCGAGATTCACAAATTATTGTTATTAAGTTAAGTTGCATATTTATATTAATAAAATACCAAGCAGAATTTAATGTGTGTGATTTTCAGAGCTGAGATTTATATATGTACTAGAAAAGTCAAGATTTGTAAGTAAAGTACAAAGTTTCATTTTTTTTTTTAACACATGACAAAATAATATCGATCGGTGGTGGTGACGGCAATTAGAAGCAATTGTCGTACTACGTGGCGGAGATCTGATGGATGAAGCGTGTGGGGGAGAAGTTGGTACGTGTGGGGATTCTGAGACTTTAACGTTTGTGTCTATTGACTGAGGCTCAGTTAGTAAGCTGTCTGTCACACGGATCTTATTACAAAATTTTGGGATCACTGCCATTATTATTATTAATAATGGTTTTGTTATTATTTATTATTTTTCTAGTACAGTTAGATAATCTTAAAAAGTTTCAATAATTTTTGAGATACTTATTGAAGATTAAAAAATGCTAAATATGAGGGGTACCGATATTCGCTCATTGTTATATTCATTAATACGAGAAATTATTAGTGCATGGGATGTACGTAGAAGTAGTACATTCAGTTTGTTATTGTTATCAATAGACAACAAGTTTGTTATTGTTATCAATACACAGCAAGGAAGATTATTATAAGTGATTATTTTTTCTGTAATTTAGAAATTATTTTAATTTCAGTCGATTGTACCACATCATCAATATATTATATTAGGGGTGGTACATACTAAGTTTCTCATTATTACCGTTATATTTCACGCATAACTGGTCTGTGTTATCGAGTATTTTAATACTTAACTTCAATACATAAAAAGTAAAGGGGGCGGCCATGATTATAAAGTTTTTGGTTGTAGTGGATTGAGAATTATGCAGTGGGGTGTGTTCACGTTCACAATTCTTTGCAAATTTATGCTCTCCCCCACTTAATGTACTTTGCCCACTAAGTCTATTATTGTATTTTGGCGAAAGTCTCAACAAGAAACAAATATAAAATAGGGAAAAAAACAGTTTACTATACAATCTTTGGCCCGTTTTACACTTACCTATCCAATCTTTTTTTTTTTACACTTTGCTGTCCAACTTTTCATTTTTTTACACTCGACTGTCCGATCTTTGTTTTCCGGTCAGTCTCCGTCAAAACTAAGGGTATTTTCGGTACTTCATATTAAAATCTTAAAAAATTAAATAAATAAAAGGAAATAACATTCAAATGGATTATAACATTTAACATTAATAGTATAAAATACTAATTTTTAATAACTAATAAAATTTATAAAAACTGTAAAATAAAAAAAAAAAAAAATATCCCCTCCTCTATATTTTTGTGTTATAAAATAATTATAAATTAAGAAAACTTATTTTTTAATAACTAATATATTAAAAACAGAAAATTAAAAAATATTTTTAAAAATAGAAAAAATAAATAAAAAATAAATAAAAAAAAAAATAAAAAAACTTCATCTTCTCCAACACACCCACCCCCACCCCACCCACCCCCACCCACGACCCCCACCCCATCAAATCCACCCCCACTATACCCGAAATCCACCTCAAATCGACCTAACTCCATCACCCTCACACTTCCATGAAGTCGATTTTCGATTTTATGGAAATTTTAGGTGACGGTTTTTGAACGAGGGTTTGGTGGTGGTGGATTTTAAAACTCCAAAACCGAAAATCGACTTCATGGAAGTGTGAGGGTGATGGAGTTAGGTCGATTTGAGGTGGATTTCGGGTATAGTGGGGGAGGATTTGATGGGTGTGGAGAGGGGCGGGGGGGGGGGGGGGGGGGGTCGTGGGTGGGGGGTGGGGTGGGGTGTGTTGGAGAAGATGAAGTTTTTTATTTTAATTTTTAATTTTTTTTTCAATTTTTAAAAAAGTTTTTAAATTTTCTATTTTTTAATATATTAGTTATTCAAAAATAAGTTTTCTTAATTTATAATTATTTTATAATACAAAAATATAGAGGAGGGGGATATTTTTATTTTTTTTATTTTTCAGTTTTTATAAATTTTATTAGTTATGAAAAGGTAGTATTTTATACTATTAATGTTAAATGTTATAATCCATTTAAATGTTATTTCCTTTTTTTCTTTTTTATTTAAGATTTTAATATGAAGTACCGAAAATACCCTTAGTAAATGATGTCATTTGGTCGAATAATGACGTTTTTTGACGGAGACTGACCGGAAAACAAAGATCGGACAGTCGGGTGTAAAAAAATGAAAAGTTGGACAGCAAAGTGTAAAAAAAAAAAAGATTGGATAGGTAAGTGCAAAACGGGCCAAAGATTGTATAGTAAACTGCATTTTTCCCTATAAAATAATAAAATTTTCAAGTTTGTGGCCCTTCATTATAATAAAAGCTCGCAATACAGTCAGATCTATACATTTCTCATACTTCGAGTCGAGTAACATTTATTAGTCATTAGAGTTACAAAACCTAAAGAGGCATAGATGTATATATTAAGCAACCCATAAAAACATAAGGAACATAACTCATTATAGTTTTGAATTTTTGAGAACAACGATGTTTTATGGTTGTGAATTACGAGTTGTTTCCATTCAAAAGTTTTGCGCATGGTGGGAGTAGGATTATTGTAGTTCATTTTTATTATTGTTGCAAAAGATTTTATGTTTGTATGAAATTCGAACATAGTCTTCATTGACAAGTCTAATGCTCTTATTTGGAAGCTACGATTTACAGACACTGACACGACGACTCGAATTTTTAAAACAAATTTTTACTATATATATGTAACGCCCCAAAAATTAGGAAAAAATAATTTTATACTTTAGCTCTTAAACTTTTGAATATCTTTATTTTTGACCCTAAATATTTAGAAAAATTGTATTTGAGCCCCATTAACTTAAAAGTTAGTCTTTTATTATATTTACGAGTCTCTAATCCTAAAATATATATTTTAATTTCAAATATTAACCAAGTTGATTGAATTACCTAGAAAATTTACATAGTAAATTTGTGTGTAAAAAAAAATCTAATTATACCTATTTGAATTTTAATTATAAATAATTGAGGGACTTGATATGCAATTAACCAATTGATGAAGTAAGCCATGACATCGTCTTGATGAGGTAAGTCATGGCATCCTTAAGAGCATGATTAAAAGATTTTTTGTGATTTATTATAAAATAATCAAAGTGGAACATTAATTAAAAATATTTTAACATGATTTTTGCCTATAAATAGTAGGCTTTCTTCCAACAATTTTCACACCCAAAATCATTTCGATTTCTCCTTATTTCTTCCTATGAATCTCTAAGTTAGTGAGTCTACTTTCACGAAAAATTCATCTCAAGTTCTTATTTCATCATTTTCTACCCGATAATACCCAAAACTTTTATTGCGCAGAAATTATCCATTCGGCCCTGCACCTTAGAAAAATCATAACTAATTGTAGAAAGTATTTTCAACGGCCAAATACTCATCATGATGTCCTATAACTTTCATATGAAGAAATGTTTTTCAAATAATGTGATTTAGAAGGTCGAGATTCCTAAACCGTAGACAGTTGTCTGAAAATTCGAAAATAGGTTCTATGTTTTCAAGAATTATTTAACATTGCAAACCTTTGTGTTTTTCTCAAAATTTTGGATACACACATTCATCGTGGCATTATGAATCAGAAACCATAAAATGATTTGAAAACCAAGTTCATTAGGATGTCCGATCAAAGATAAAACCAAAACTGCGGTGAATTTTCAGTTTATTTGGCACAGCCTTTATTTTCTTAATTTATAAGTTAAATCACCATCATAATTCATGTATTTATCACACACATGAACTTAACATGATTTAGTATTCGTTATAATCAGATTATTATAATTATAATCATGAATTGATATTTTTGTGATTTTATTTATATCATTTAAATGGTAGATTTATCATGTTTAACATACTACTTTCATAAGTCTTACAAGATTATTCTTGCCATTTCATAACTTAAACATCAAATAAGATCATTTATCATAATAGACATTCCTTATCACATGTTTTGATAAATTTCCCATGTTATATCTTTATATTTAAGCTATAACATAATTATGTGCATTTTAAACTAACTATGTAAAATAAAATAATAATCGACTGAGTTATAACTTTTAAGGTGTTACTCCATATGATACTTATTTGATGTGTGGTTATTAAAAAGTTTGAATTGATTAAAGGCAAAAAAGACGAGTTTTCTTAGAGTTGGTTAAGTAATATATTTTAAGGATTGATTATGCATCAAATTGGATAGTTAATCAAATTTTACTTATTACCGTAACTTGTCAGCGAAATGACTCTAACGTGAATACTCTTAGTCATAAGTTTGAACATATGGTTGTTTAAGATAATTTTGAGATATTAATAAGGTTGGTAATTGATATTTAACTTAACCTTACGTTTGTCAATTCATCATCTAAGATTTTCATGTTTAGAGCAATAACATAAATTAAACTTATGTGTAATTTACTAATATTTACATTGTAACTAGCATTCTTAACCAGAACATTCTCAACATAAGGATTGAAGAAAAAAGACTAATATTTGTTGTGGTAAACTATAAATTCAGTTGATTAATATTATTTAAATTTGTTAAAGGTTTGACGAACTAATCAACGCCATCAAGGTTCCCCGTACGAGTCAAGGTGAGGTTCTATTTCTGACTTATTATAGCCCCGTTTGGCATCCGGCCCTGAGAAACTTGGATAGAAAAGCCACTACTCCGTTACCAAACCTCGAACAACATATATTTCATCATATTTCTATTTTTGCAACTCATCTCATAACATGATTTTCTTACTCATCCTTAAATCGTATCCAATTATTTATTATTTATCATATTGATTCATAATCATGGTAATTCCCTGATATTTTAATCTTATCTTCTGGTTCTTGAACTGTGCAAAGAGCAACGAACTATGTTCGGGACATGTAGCTCAAGGAGCAACGGATATTATCCGTTTTACTGCTTATTTGTTTATCTGTTATACCCATTGGGACGCCTTTGGGGAGTTGGGCCCAGTGATTGAGTCGAGTTACTACCGGACAGTAAAGACTGTCGTTTAAGTAATTTCGCTTGATACCCATCTATCTAGGCTCTGCTTGCAGTCAGGAGTTGGATGTAACCCGCGTGCTGGATCGACATGTACTCAAGCATGTCTTTTGATTGTTTGCGAGGTAGCTCCTCATCGGGAGATATAAAGTAGAATATTATAAGTCATAAGGCTGGATTTGTTTATTGTTAAGCACAAGTTCATTAACTAATATATGAAAATTCCAGTACCATTGTTAAATCAAATTGTCTAGTTGAATTGTTTCTACCGGTAAGATCATTCCTCGAAATGTATCCAGTAGGTCATAGTTAATTCTTGCATTACCAGTTCTTTTATATAAATCTCACTAAGTCATTAAAGACTTATTACTCGTTTCTTTTGTCCATTCCGCAGGATAAAAATCAACATGGCAGCATGGATCAAGTGAATAATTGTTCAAGCGTGCATTTTGGAATATTCGTGTTTGGTCACTAGTGCATAACCATTAAAAAAGTCACATTGTTGGTAATACAAGACTTCCGCTGTATATATCAAAATATATTTTATAAAATGTGTATGGTTTTGATCCCAAACAAGTGAGACCTCTTCCTATGAGTTACGTTTTAGTCTGAGTCGGTAAAGTGACTGATCACCTCCAAACCAACTTGGATCTGGGCATGACTCGTGGGTCGCGGTCGTCACAATGTATGTGTTGATACGGTGTCAAACACTTTGACACGACATGACTTGACCTGACCTGACCTGAGTAACTGTGGCTTTTTTAAAATGTCGGTGCATCATAGTTTGTACAATGTTGAATTAATTTAATTAATTGGTTCGTAGCAAAGTACAATCATCCTTTTGTTACTGAAAATCAATCATATCACAAACCTTTTAGGAAAATTAAGTTTATAAAATTTTGATGATCAAGCAATTATTGACGACACACATGTTTGTCATGGTACAACATCTTTATTTTTTTTATTCAGTATACCACAGTTGTATAGCGGTATCTCAGATATTTTAAAAGTTATTTTACCTACATTAAATAAATTACTGAATTTTTAATGCTGCAAAAGCACCCTTTTATAGGTGCATTTGTATTTATAAGGTGACTTTACTAAAAAAAATTAAAATCAATTTTAGATAAAGCCTTACAGCTGTAGGTGAACCCAGCTTGAATTTCTTTATCTGATTGTGGTATTACTTAATTACTTGCACAGTTTCACTTAACCGCCTAAAAGAAATTAAACATTGTCCAAAGTTTGAAGTAACAACATATAATTAATCAAAATCCAAAAAAAAAAAAAAAAAAAAACACGAAACGACTTATTACATACCATTTGTTAAATGTATGGTCCAAAATCTCTTCAAATACTCCATCATACTTCTTTGCTAAACTCTCTATTACCGAATTTGTACACAATTTTAACACGTAATGTAAATTACTGAAAAAATAGGCAATGACTTTTAGCAATTAGATTATCAAAATAAATTGATCGGTGTAACAATACATTATTGACCAATTATTAGTAAACAATTAGTGAAATGTGTGTTGAAAAATACCACCAACTCCAACAACAATTGGATGGTAATGCAATTAAAACACGTTACTGCAAATAGGGCCTCATTAAATGTACAATTCATATAAATGATTAAACACAATGACAATATTGTAAACTCATGAGCTGGCAAAAATGCTTCCTCATTTTGGTGTGCAGAACACAAATAAATGTGAGTTCATTTATTCAGGTGAATAAATAGTAACTATGGGTCACAAAAATAATTTTTGAGATGCCAATGTGAAATTTAATCACAAAGGCTTGAATTATTTTTATTGCCACGTATGAGATTGTTTCAATCTTGTTTATATTATTTTTATGAGGTGAAAATCTACAGCCGCTACTATTTGAGTGTCTACTAGGTAATCCGGCAAGTTGACGTAATACTCTATCAATCGCGTCAAACCGATCAAATTATACTAAACTAACCATGTGTGATAGACATAGTGTCACACAGATCTAGAAGGCACAGAACCAAGACGTTCATCGTGAAATTTGAACTCGAGACAAATGAGAGAAAATTCCTCCTCTTTAACTACTTAGGCTACCCTTGCGGTCTGCGGGCTCAATCTTGCTTGTATTTTTGTTTCTGTATCATCTTTTAAGAAGAGACATTTTTTTTGTTTTGTGTATCTGTTGGAGATAAATTGAGAGCTCGTTCAAATATAAAAAATGAAAAGTTTAACGCAGCGTTGAGAGTTAGCTCGTCCAAGATGAAATGTGCCTTTCGAATAGCACGCTTTCTCCTTCTTCCATCTGACTCTTCAACCTCCAATTCTTAAACTCTTTTAAGAAAAAAAAAATAAAAAAAAAAGGTTAAATGAGGTAAATTGGAGTCTCAGGTGTACCTTAAAACATATAGGGGTACATGAATTTATGGCTGTTGGTCCAGTGCATGCTTCTGTAGTGGAACATGGGCCTATTAAAGTTTCTCATCCTTTATTTGTAATTTAATATCAATATTCTTGGAATTATGCGTTGCAGCATTTATACTGAGTTTTATTTATTTATATGTAACTATACCGAGAAGGCGAGAAGTCTATTTTCCTTAATTAAAATGCACCAATCCCAGCTGTAGTTCATACCTACATCAGAAGAAATATAAAGTATAATTTGAAGACATTATGAATTTTTCCCTATCCAAAAAAAAAAAAGACATTAGGAATTTTGTGAAGTAGATAGATTTTTTGTGATGGAGTTAAATAATGGGATGATGACAGAAATAGGGACTGTATCTGTGGCTGTACAACAAACTGGGCCCAATCTGCCTACTTTATAAAGTTATAGTAAATAGTGTCATATCTCAATAATAATGAGATCGAGACCAACTCTCAATGCCAGCTAATAACCACAGGGACCTTATTATTACATGTCAGATAAAATTATGGTGTTCAGTGTTGTACTGCCATTTGTTGTTCCCACTCCTTTCTCGTCTTTTACCTGCGAGTGAGCGAGCTAGGGTGTATGAAAATTGAAACAAGATATTACAGCAACTCAGGCTGTCGCGAGTGATAATATGTATACGATACAATACGATTCGTATAACATACAATACACGGAAGTATATTGGAAACGAGTATTGGAGATATCTCATAGTATGATACAACACAAGAATGAAAAGTATTAGAGAGGCCTCATAGTATGATACAATACGGAAAGTCTTAAAGACGTGCAGTTGCACCGAGTATCCGTGCAACATGGATAGCAAACATTAAGGTCTCAAAACTTATATACATGGGACTGGAAGATCAACGCTGTAATCACTAATTTTGGAGGCAATTAAACAAGCGAAACTAAAAATTACAAATTTTGGAGGCAATTAAACAAGCGAAACTAAAAATAATAAGATTAACAATCAAGATTCTCGACTTTGTTACACGATCTTCACTAAATTGTAATTCCATCTTGATTAACAAACAAAGGCCTACAGTACAAAGATTCTCAGTAAATATAGAGTTCTTGATGCTCAAGATACGTGTACAGGCAGATAAATTAAGCATCCACTAGATCTGTACATATGAAGTAACAATTCAAAAACGGCGTACAACAAATTCGTTTACACCATTAAACCATTACTTTTCATGTTTGCAGTTCACCGACCATCTCCAGGCTCCCCACGAGTCACTTAACACAAGAAAATTGGGTGGTAAACCAAACAAATCTTTTGTTGTGCCTCCATGCATATGAAAGGTTGAAAAGTACCTCAAAAAATGTCTTGCTTTCTGAAAAAAAAATGTACGCTTGATTAACTAGATGCCAAATCATTCACGCAAGTAAACGGTTAATTGATCTGCTAAGGTAGTTGAAGATGCAGTTTCTAAGTTCAGTTGGCATTGCATACTTTCTAACACAGTTGATGGGCGCAGTTATTTCGATACCATAATCTGACGTGAACAATGTCGCATGATTCCAACAAAACAAGAACAAGAAAAAGACTAAATGAAATGCAATTCCACGCCTCACATCCATAATAATAATAACAAACAAAGTATCTATCACAATTTAATCGCTTACGCTCACCTGCCACTCAAGAATACACCAATTTACTTAATGAAAAATGGACTTAACGCATTCCATGCGTTCTTTATAATTTATACTGATCAGAGTACCCCAAAAGTCATTTGAGTTGATCAGTAGATAACTAGACATATTGCATTAATACAGATTATGTGTGAGTGCGTGTGCGTAGTGTGAACCGTAAGTGCAAATAACCTAAAACCAATATCTAGATCATAAGTCATGTAGTGGCAACAAATAATGTCCAATAAAGAAGAGTTAAAAAGATTCAATCGACCAATGTATTCACATACAGACCATGTGGGCTTAAAAGCAAGAGACTATGAGCACATCTAACTGTAACATAAACATACCTACTGTCGGATATTCAGTAAGGTTTTTGCTTCACTTAGCTCTTCCAGTAACTCATTGCTTGTATATTTGTTCAACATATCCTGCTTCTTTTTCTCCAGCACCTTCTTTTTTATCTCCTCGACATCTGGCAACGGGACATGTGCAATAAATTCTGATTCCTTCTCCTTCTCCTCTTTCTCCCTTTCTTTTTTCCTTTCTTCCTCCACAACATCTTCTTCCTCTTCAAATAAAATCTTCGATATAGCTCCCACCTCGGCCACCTCCCCACTCTTAACAGCCCTCCTTGCTTCCTTCTTTATATTCTCCATCTCCATCCAGTCTTCCACAGCAGCTGTCCTCATCTTTTCCTCTGCCGGTCCTTCTAATTTCACCAATATCCCATCCTCATCATCCCTATAACCATAATAACTTGCATCAATCCTCTTGTATATGTCGTACCTGCAAAGAAATCAAGGGTTTAGTACAACTAATTCATTTACCAAGTGCATCAGAATTACAGGTACATCCATCAACTACGAGCACGGCTTACGTAACATAAGCAGAAAACAATTTTTTGTAACTACTATCTATAAAAAAGTAATTCCAATATAGATATTATAAAATTTCCTACACCTAGAAATCCTGAAAAGGTTATCGACTTTTCATGTTTCTACTGAACTAAATACATTAAGTAACTGACCAACCTTCCAAATATCATAAACAACTTAGGTTCCAAAATTATAAATTATTGTGAAGATGAAGGTGGGTAAAGATCAGCTTGCATATATACAAACTTTACTGAGATTGAAGACGGGGGAGGAGGGGACACCATACCTCATTCTTCTACTCTTAAACGGGCACCAAAAAATATAACTTACATCACATCATAATATATATTATATAGTTAGAGTTAGTTTCCGGCGACAAGGGGAAATAGCCTAATTTGTAGAGGATTAACATTCTTAAGAATGTTAAAATTGATATCTTGAATTAGTTAGCCTCGAACTATAAATAACATATATTTGACTCAATGCAGTAAGAGAATTTATCAAACATGACTGACACCATTTCCTTCAGCAGATAAACTGCTATATGTATGTGGAAGTACCTTAGCACAGTAACGACTTGCAGAAATTTTTGGGAAATCCTGACTAATGTTCATCACAATCTGATGTCAGACACATGATTATGTGGCCACCTAAATCAAGGACACGTCCACCCAAATATCTTCTTCGAACTCTTTAATCAGAGTACCCAAAATTTATCAGAATTCTTGACGCCTTATTCATCCAAGTTCTCAAAAATCTTCTCGGTTAATTAGAATTCTTAACCCCTTGTTCACCCACGCAACTGGTGCACTAACTTTAGCCATCAAGCAATACTGAACTTGTAACAAAAAACTCTAGAAGAACCACCCATAGTGATAAGAACTAGGAGTATATTTTCTCATTAAAGGTAGCCGGACATGTACCTATGAGGGTTTACATGATAAGAATAAAACAACTTGGTTCAAAGTTGGCCGAAATTCCTTGGATTTATTCACAACACAAGGGCAGCAGCCGCAAAAGTTGAGAACTAAATATTCACAGGAATGAAACGACATGAGGCTTTGAGACCTAGATGAAGACGTACTTCTCTACCGTAAAGAATGGAGACGAAGATTTCATGTACCCCTTCGACGTGATTCTCTTATGATTCATGTAGCCTACTTCAATTTATTGGATTACACGCTTGGTTGTTGTTGTTGAAGAGTTTGCTTACATGAATCAATCTCCAAGACAAGGAAAAAATTACCGTGGTACACTAATTTGTGGGAAATGCATCACAAAGTTACAGTTCCTATTCATTTGTCTTATGACTTTCCGAGAAAAAAGATGAGTTAAACCAGTAAGGACAGTTATCTTGTAAACCATAAATAGTATCAACTTCTGATACAGATGAACATAGACACTGGGTCAGCATAAAGATATAAGAACTTGAAAATTATGACATGTGGGTGGCCTCGTTTCACATGGCCCTACACAACCATAAAAGGTAATATACATCAGCTCCATGTGGCAAACTACACTTTCCTAGGCAGTAAATGATTTCAGAATCTGGAAGGTAACAGATTCTTTTTGACATAATCAAGTCTAAATAGTGGGGAAAGCCACTACGTGCTTAATCAAGAGGAGCCACTGGAGGCATTATAAATCACAAGAAATGTACCAGGGATAGTTAATTTGGATTAGAATGAACTCTGATACTCAGCTTTTGATAATGCATTCAATCTAAATAAATAAATAAGTACGCTATCATCCGGAAGTCTCCACAATTCAGAAATATAACACAACAACCTACCAACAGCTACTTAGCATTAGAAATTAGGCCTCGCTAAGGTCATTCTGGAAATTCATCTCGCAATCAACTAAAAACATGGTACGGAATCCGAATAGAACTCTTTCTCATTGTCATGTCATTTTAGTCATCCTTCTGGCTAGCTTTCATTCCGCCCAATTCAATTCAAAATTTCCATCCGATACACATTCCTCAGTTCCTTTACTTCAATCATTACATCACAAACCCACCAATGCTTTCTATCACATCCACCAACAAAAACAAAAAATGGAAAAGAATACCCATACTTAAAAAAAAAAACCAACAAATAAATTACCTCGTACGCCTCTTCCGCAACTCAGGCGGCTTCTCGAACAACTCCTTGACACCAGGCAACTTCTTCGCCGCCCCAAAATACCTATACCCCGGTCCCCTCCCTCCAGGATTCGGCACGTCCACAATGTTCCCGTCCAAATCAGTCATCTTCGCCGAATACCTGGTGTAATTCGGTCCACCCAGCTCAACGATCCTCCGTTCCCAATGCGTCTTCTCTCGTATCAACTTATTGATCTCGTCGTTCAAGTCGCGCAGCCGGTGCTCACCTAGCCCCTCGTTCTGGATCTCCGCCACCTTCCGCCCGATCTCCCGCATGATTTGCTGCCGCCACTTGTCCGCGTCGGCTAAGTCGCGGCACTCCGAGGCCAGGTACGGCCGCCGCTCCTTGGGCTTCTTTTTTTCTTCTTCTTTCATGGTGATGAATCGATTGAGCATCGACTGCGCTTTCTCCTCGTTACGAGCCATGGCGGAAGATTCTCGACCTGAGGATTCAAAACTCTTCGCAGGTTGAGTACGAGGATTCGAATTTGGGGATTTTTCTAGGGTTTATCGAGTTGAGTTGGGGGTTTTATTTTAGAGCCTGGATGATGCGACGTCGTTTTGATGCGTATAAAGATGGGCTTTACTTACTGGGTTTCACTCATTTGATTTTACTGATGGGCCGAACATTAGTGGAAGTACGGGTACGGTCCAGTGGTTAAGGATTAGTACACTAGGACATTTTATGTAACTAAACAAATGAAATGTGAATAGGTGTGCATGGGTACCCGTTCCCGTTCCGTTAAGGAATCAAATGAGAAAACCATCCCGTTACGGAGTCAAATGACGGTAGCCAATGAAAAATCCGTTCCCGTTATGGAGTCAAATGAGGATAGCTATGTATTTGAGAATGAAAGAAAAAATTTCATTCCCATTTTTATTTTATTTTTTAACGTAAGGAATAGATAAAACAAAAGTGCGCAAACGCGCAATCAAAAGTCAGTACATCTCTCCCAAATAAAGGACTAAAACTACGATCTCAAAGTTCAGCAAACACTAAGTTAGATGGTTCGTGTAACTCTCCCACCGCCGTACGAGCAAGATTATGCGACATTGAGTTAGCCTCTCGCCTAACCCATCGAATAGAGAAATCTTGATGTGGTTCAAACAAGTGAAGAAAGTCCGCCACAATATTAGCATAACTCACGTCTTCTTGTGTCCGGAAAAGAATGTCGTGAATAATATTAAGACAATCTCCTTCAAACACCACTTTCTCCCATTGCATTCCCACTGCCAATTTGATCGCCCACATTGCCGCCAAAGCCTCAACACTTGCAGGGGCCAATGTTGCCGTAATTCTCTTTTGAAAGTTAGCACGAACCCTACCCTCATGATCCCGAACCACAACCCCGATTCCCACGGCCAAGTCCTCATCGAACCGAGCGCCATCAAAGTTGATCTTCAGCCACCCCTCATGCGGCGCGATCCAATCCGAACCCATCCTAGCGATACCTTGCGCCTTCTTCCCCAACTCTCGCCATGTATTTGCGTATTGTAGAGCGAACTCCACCACTCCCCCCGCGTTATGAAATTTTTCTCCCACAAGAATAAGATTTCTATTATGCCAAATAGCCCAACAAATTGTAATTGCGATGGCCGCCCGCTCCTTCCCCTCCTCGCGCCATAACCTGTGAAACCAAGCTAGCAAACTCTCGTTAACCATGCACATAGACACCCTAGAAAATCGTGTTATCGCCCATACTTGCCGTGCCAAGTGACAATCAAAAAATATATGTTTTGGGGTCTCGTCACTTTCGTTGCACGACGCGCACCAAGTTCCATCACCAATTTTTTGTCGCGCAAGATTAGTACGCGTAGGGAGGATATCCAAACAACTTCGCCACCAAAATAATTTGATCTTATTCACGCACTCCACTTGCCAAATCTTTTTCCACCCTTGTTGGTCACTCGAACTTACCACCTCCCAACCACCACGCGCTGCCAAGCCTTGCGTCATGATCATATGGTACGCGCTCTTGACCGTGTAACGCCCATGTTTCTCGTAGTGCCATATCTGTCGGTCCTCATGCTCCAAACTACCCAAAGGAATAGCCAATACCACATTCGCATCCACCTCCCAAAAAATATTCCGCACCAACTCCACATCCCACCACCCCGTCCCCGCGTCAATAAGGTCGCACACCCTTGTTACAGCCGAAAGAGGATCACGTGTAGTGATAGGTCGAAACGTGACCGGTCGGGGCAGCCAAGGACCGTCCCAAATCGATATCACAGTTCCATTACCCACATGCCAACGAACGCCCCGCTTGATCACTACAATTGCCTCCCAAATACATCTCCATGAAAAGGACGGATTACTCCCGACTCGAGCCTCCAACAATGACGTATCCAGAAAATATTTTGCCTTAAAAAGCCGACTAACCAAACTATTGGGAAAATGCAAGATCCGCCACGCTTGCTTAGCAAGCAATGCCAAATTAAAGGCTTTAAGGTTACGAAAACCAAGTCCACCATCTTCCTTTTTTATGCACAATTTTTCCCAAGCGAGCCAATGGATTTTGTTCCTTGCTCCGTTTCCCCACCAATAATTACAAATAATGGAACTAATCTCGCTAATCAATGAATCCAACAAACGTAAACAACTCATCACAAAAGTAGGGACTGATTGCATAACGGCTTTAATCAAAACTTCCTTCCCCGCCCCAGATAACGTCTTCCCCTTATATCCTTGCGCCCTTTTCCATACCCGTTCTCGAATAAAATCAAATAGCTCTCTTTTCGACCTCCCAACCACAGATGGTAAACCCAAATATTTTTCATGTCGCGCAGCCACCTCAACCCCAAGGATCGCTCCGATCTCATCCGCCCATTCTTCACTCGTATTACGGCTAAAAACCACAACAGAGTTTTGAAGGTTTATTTGTTGACCCGGCGCCGCTTCGAACCGACCCAACAACTCACGCACCTCCGTCGCGGATCCACGAGAAGCCTCACAAAATAACAGTGTATCATCCGCGAATAAGAGGTGTGATATACGGGGGGCCGAACGCGACACCGCTACTCCCTGCAATGTTCCCAGCAACTCCGCTTTTGAAATAATCGCTGAAAAGGCCTCAGAAACAAATAAGAATAGGTAGGGGGATAACGGATCCCCCTGCCTAATGCCCCTTTCGGGGTAAAAAATAGCTGACTCTCGACCATTAATAAGCGTTGAATAAGAAACAGAGCGCACTCTCAACATAATTAAAGACACAAAACTGGAATTAAAACCAAGCCTAAGCATTACCTTTTCCAAGAAGGACCACTCGACCCGATCATATGCTTTACTCATGTCCAATTTCAGTGTCATGTAGCAACGACTGCCCGTCCTCTTCTTCCTCAGGAAGTGATTAAGCTCAAAGGCGACCAAGATATTATCTGTGATAAGTCTACCCGGAACAAACGCGGATTGAGTAGGAGAAATTACCTCATTAAGGAATGGCTTAAGTCGGTTAGCCACAACTTTCGAGGCTATTTTGAAACTCACGTTACTAAGACTGATAGAACGAAACTGTGTCATCACATCAGGGTTAGGACATTTAGGAATTAGCACAATATGAGTAAAATTCACCACAGGATCAAGAACACGATCATTTAAAAAAGAAAGAACAAAGGTAATAATATCCTCCCCTACAATGGACCAAAATTTTTGGTAAAAGAAAACAGTAAAGCCATCCGGCCCAGGGGATTTATACGGATACATATCTTTCAATGCTTTACGTACCTCGTCTGCCGTAAATTGCTGCAAAAGACTCACGTTCGTTGCCGGACTAACCCGAGCCTCCACATCCCGTAGTACCTCTTCAATAGCTTCATCAGTCGGACTTGAGGACCCAAAAATTGAGGAAAAATATGTTGCGGCAATATTATCCACGTCAGTCGCCCGTAGCATCCCTAAGGGCCAATATCTCATTCTTTTTTCTCCTTTCGCTCGCCCGACTATGAAAATATGTTGTGTTTCGATCCCCTTCCCGCAACCACTGAACCTTCGCCCTTTGTTTCTAGTAAATCTCCTCAACCTCGTACAATTCCTCCAACTCTTTTTTCAGTCGTACTTCCTCTTCCTTACCTTCAATTGTAATAACCCCTTTCCGAATCTTCAAAATTCTATCATTAAGTTCATTAATTTTTTGCTTCATATCAATTCCCCCCAACTTGTCCCACCGCAGCAAACCTAATTGACAGTTCTTCAGTTTATCACCAATCGGTTCGTTACCCTGTGTGCCCCATAATTGTTGAATCAAACCCTCACAGTCCGATTTCCTAGCCCACGCAGCCTCGAAGCGAAAACGACGAGGCATGCGAACAGTACCATCCACGGTTGTATGCAAGCTAATCAAAATTGTAGAGTGATCCGAATGTTTCATCGCATGATGTGTGACAAAAGAGGAATGAAATAAATTTCGCCAAATCGTGTCCGCACACGCACGGTCCAATCGCTCCCAAATTGTAGCGGGGGAAGGATTGCGATTGCACCACGTGAATCGTGGTCCACGATATCCAATCTCACTCAGCCCCGTGTCTACCAGAGCCTCTCGAAAATTACGTAATAGCCAATTCGCCCGTCGCGGCCCTCCTAGCTTATCCGTGTGGTTCAGTATTTCGTTGAAATCACCTGCACAAAGCCATGGTCACGCTAAATCCCCCCGAAGACGACGAAGCAAGTTCCAAGTGTTCATTCTATGAGTCCCATCGGGTTCGCCGTAAAACCCTGTGAACCGCCAATTACCACTATCTCCTAGTCCGGTCACCACCACATCGATATGATTAATGGACATACTAATAAGCCGAATATCTAACGATTTCTCCCACAGTAACGCTAAGCCTCCTGATTTACTTCTGGCTTCCACACAAACACCATTAAAACCCAATTGTTGCTTCAGAACCTCTATCTTCCTCGTCCTGCACTTAGTTTCAGACAAGAAAAGTAGAGGGGGTGAAGATTCGAGACCATCTGTCTCAGTTCACGAACTGTCCAAGGGTTCCCCAAGCCCTGACAGTTCCAACATAAGATACTCATTGAGCGGGGTGGGGTTGCTCCGCAACCTCCACCAAATCTATTGACTCGTCCATCGACACCTGCCCTGTCACCTCTTGTTCCAACCCTACCCGTAACTTCTTCATTATGCGGTATGTTTCCTCCGCCTGTTCCACCCCTGCACATTTCGCATCCATCCCCACACATGTCGTACCCTCCAAACCATCTGCCTCTGTCGTCGCTTTACTTCGTCGAATTATCATACGTCGGCGGCGCTCGTTTTTGCTAATGTGAAACCCTTGAGTCCGAGGAGATCGTGCGTTCCGATTCGCTGCTCTCACTAGACACTGCCCCAGATTTCTTGCCGCATTCATTCAGCTGAACCGTAGTTCGAACTGCATACCCAGGACCGACTGGAATCATCTCTTTACCCGTGCCCTGCCATCGTTGTTCACTGTCCCCGGTTCTTCCCATCCCATAATCCGACGTCGTTGGTTTTCGCCACGACTGATTTGTGTTACGAGGTCTTGAACAAAAAAACATGTCCCTATTATTTCCCTTGTCAGAAAAGTGTTGTCGAAAACGGTTGCCTCCCTAATACGATGGCTCCCTCAACCAAGCACCATATGGCGTGTTCAAGTGAGGCGACCCTGATGGTGGATTGTACTGCTCGTCACAGTCCGCCATAATATGCCCCAGGATCCCACACAGATAACAAAAATTTGGGAGGCGCTCATATTTGAAATTGACCGTGAACTCTTGCCCCCCCGTACCACGCACTGTCATGAATCGTGCCAAAGGTTTCGTGACGTCAATCTTGACGCGAATCCGCATAGTAAGGTCCCAGGAGTCGCTTAACTCAACATCCTCAAACAAGCCAAGCTTGTGCCCAATGGAATATCTTGTTTGTCTCGCAAGTGGAAGATCATAAATCCGTACGTGAAAGCTGCAGAGATTCGGGTTAATAGAGGCAGGGTTTTCATCCGGACCGATGTCACTGAGGATAAGCACTTGCTTGTCAAAGGACCATGGACACCCCCCCCCCCAATCGCCTTCTTTTTGTCAACAATGTGGAAGAACTGGAAGATCATGCGATCCTCCCCAATCCGAGAAATTTCCAGCCCCTTGTTTGCCTTAAAAAGGTTCTTAATGAACATACAGAACGCAGGGAAATTAAAGTTCTTGCCCGCCAGAATTCGCCCGACCAAAACCAGTTCCGTTGCTGCGTTCACATCATTCCATGCTGAGTCAGGTACCGTAATTCCTTCCTCAACATCCGTCACCAGAAGGCTGCGATGTAACTGACTATCCAGCCCCTCCGTGAGCCGACTGAAGACGCGAGAGAGAGGTACTACGTTCAACTTTTGGCCGTGGCAGTCCCGCACCGATCGATCCTCCTTCGCCACAATCTGCGACACACAACGATAAGAATAAGCGTGAAAAAATGACCCGTGAGAGGAGCCCTAAAGTTAACGTGAGTCTCAAGAAACAAAGCAACAAGAGAAGAAGAGCAGCAAGAAGAAAGAAAAAAAGCCTTAAAAATTTTAAAAAAGGAAAGTCGCGGCCGCCGGTGGATTCCTCAGTTGCGCAGTCAGAAAAGCGACGACAAATCCCTGGAGATGACACCGAAATCAGCACGAGCGCATGTACGAGCTCGAAGAAGGCCTTCCCGGGAAGATAACGACTCCTACGAAAAGAGACCCTAAACTCTCAAGAGAGAGACTTTTTGTGTGCTTGAGATTTAATTATTTAGTAGTAATTTACTCCATTCCCATTTCTTTTTTAGTATGGTATATGCACATGAATACTAGATAAAGTAGGGTACCCTACTTTGCTGGTGGAGGATATTCGATTATTTTTTTATTGTTTAAAAGAATATATTCTGATATGAGTTAATTGTTAAGTATATATATATATATGTTGCAATTTGTATTATTAGGATAGCTAACTACTAAAAGAAAATAATATTTGTTGTGATTTAGGCGTATATCTTCTTAGATTATAAATAAATATCATAGTATAAAAAAAAAGGATAGCCTATAGGGTATGGAAAATGGATCACAAGTACTCGTTTCCAATCCCACACCCGCCTTAAAATCAGCGGATAGTGCATTTTGGGAATGAGTACCCGCTTCCTTTGTCAACCCTAATTGATTATCTATATAGTAAGTGAGGGTTTTTTTTAAAAAAAAAAATATTAAGGTATAACTATATTAAGATGACGTTTCCAATTAAAGTGCTCATGAAATAATTTATATTAAACATTTGGGCCGCTATAACTTGATAATGATCTACAAAATACAGTGAAAGTTTCATCTTGTTGTGTTTGTCTTTAAAAAAATCAACAAAAATACAAGCGCGCGCAGTAAGCTAGTTTTAAGATGCTTCTCAAATTGTCTTAAGAAACCTGGTATTTTAAAGTTTTTTAAACGGAAAACAAACACTTGTATGCATGTCTAACTAATGCTTTAAGTAATATTTTGGAAGTATTTGCAAACGCTTTTTATTTTAGTCCAAAGAAATTTTAAGTACTTTTAGACAAAACTCAAAAGTCAAAAGTATAAAAGAAACCGCCTCGATCTATAACTATAAGCTTGTACAAACAAAATGCCATTGCCACTTTTCGTGTTCAAGTATTAAATTTTTTATTTTATTTTTTTGGAATTGGTTCAATATTTGAATAATGGGAAAGTTTGGTGTTTGAACTTCATCTTCAGAACATTAAATCCAAGTCATTTATCTGAAAAAAAAAAAACTTAAACGTACGTAACAAGCAACTTAAGAAAATCATAGCGTCCATGTGAAGTAGAAGAAATTATAAAATTGATGAATATTCATAATCTTTCTATACATGGATATATATTCCAATAATAATTACAAAGCTTCATCACCTTTCAAGTTTCAGCATTCAGCAACGGGCAGCTTATCGGTCAGAAACATCTTTGTTAGATTTGATAATATGTGGGGCGTATGTCTGATTAGATTATGTTTTCTTTTATTAGATGTATAATTCATCGTCAATTATTGCTCATGAGTCATGATACCGATTAACTAAAGGCGGCTTATCAGTTTATAATATAACATGTTTGTTGTGATCTAATAGCTAGTATGCATATAAAATGCATGCATTTTTTTATAAAATTGTATTTATTTCATGTATACATACACTCACTCATACACGCATGGAGCACACAAAGTAAATATTGTCAAAGAGAATAATAATGAATTCCATGATGGAGATGTCAACGGGGGTGAGTAAGAAATAAAGGATATATGGTGGTGTTTTCTCGAGAAATCGAATCAACTTTATGACATTGATTTAAAGTATTTAGGGACGTGAAAACATATATTACGTGACACTAATGAAAAAGGAGCAACCATTAGACCACGGGAGAATTTCTAATTCTATTCGAAAGTTTATTATTAGTTCCACAAATTACCTGAGATCAAGAGTCAATCGTCAAACATCTAAGTTATCAGTGTGTGTTTGTGTTTTTATAACGGTGGTGTGACATAATGTGTCATGTCAATAAAAAGTCACAATGGCGCGAAACTGATCGATAAGTGTCAAGAAGACTTAAAGGTAAAGCTATATTAGCCGTATTTGATTCATCATTATATCTATATAGCGAACTAGACACTGAGTAATATGTCATTGGAAAGCTATATGAGTCTAGGTTGCAACACAACAAGCGAAATGCAATTCAGAGGTCCAGAGAGAAAGTTATGCTCATAATAGTAAATTTGCGCATGATACTATCGAATTTGCATAATTCGATACTGAAAGAGTATCGAATTACCACAATTCGATACTAAAATAGTATTGAATTACCTCATTTCGATACTAAGCGCAAAATTACCTTATATCCCCTCACTCTTCACAAGTAAGGGGAACGGACGGAGAAGCCTTAGGTCGAATCCAAGTCGATTCGACATTGATAGATCAAATCCAAGTCGATTCGACATTCACTTAGGTCAAATTTCTCAGTTCAGCATTCACTTAGGTCGAACCCATATATGGCCTGAACGCTAACATGAGTCAGGGTCCATAATCAAGAAGCGGATTGAGGTTTCGATCATCCAACAAAGAGATATGATCGAAACCGTGAAGTCGCGTTATGCAGTCTCGAATGCACCATTCGACATTGATAGATCAAATCCAACTAATTCAACATTCACTTAGTTCTAACCCATACATGGCCTGAAAGTTACATGAGTCAGGTCCATAATCAAGAAGCATGTTGAGGTTCCGACTAACCATTAAGGAGATATGATCGAAACCGTGAAGTCGCGCTATGCAGTCTCGAATTCACCGATTTGACATTGATTGATCGAGTCTAAGTGATTCAACATTCATTTAGGTCGAACCCATACATGACCTGAAAGCTACATGAGTCAGGGTCCATAATCATGAAGCGGATCGAGGTTTCAATCATTCAAAAGAGAGATATAATCGAAACTGTGAAGTCGCGCTATGCAGTCTCAAAATCACTGATTCGACATTGATAGATCGAAAGAAAGTGATTAGACATTCACTTAGGTCACATCCATACATGGCCTGAAATCTACACGAGTCAGGTTTCATAATCAAAAAGCGGATCGAGGTTTCAATCATCCAACATAGAGATATGATCGAAACCGTGAAGTCGCACTATGCAGTCTCGAATTCACTGATTCGATATTGATAGATCAAATCCAAGTGATTCTACATTCACTTAGGTTGAACTCATATATGGCCTGAAAGCTACATGAGTCTGAGTCTATAATCAAGAAGCGGATCGAGGTTCCAATCACACAACAGAGAGATATGATCGAAACCGTGAAGTCGCGCTATGCAGTCTCGAATTCACCGATTCGACATTCACTTAGGTCGAACTCATACATGGCTTGAAAGCTACATGAGTCAGAGTCCATAATCAAGAAGCGGATCGAGGTTCTGACTAACCATTAAGGAGATATGATCAAAATTGTGACGTCGCGTAATGCAGAACCAAGTGAACCAAGCAGCCCTACCAGGGCTCGAGCCAATAAAGACTACTCAAAAGAGATAAATGAACTATGTTCGGCTAGATTTTCTCAATGGGATACGTAGGCAGCTTGGCACGTTCCCAAGTTCAGTCTGAAATCATAAGTAGTTAACGCCCTCAATTTGACAATCAAAGAGCATCGAATCTGGCCCGTTCGACAGTTCCCTCGATTTGGCCATTTAGGGTTGTTTTCTGTTTTCTTGCATCTCTCCACGTGTAATATGTATTTCGGACCAACCTAGTCCGTTCATTGTAATAGGATAACATTATTTTGAATAAGTCAAACCCCTTTGTATCGTCTTCTCGATGTATTATAACATAGACGAAATAAGACCAAAATAAACGGGAGAACCGTACCTGATGTTCTTTAGGTGTGCACTTAGTAAATTCGCGGGTTGATACAATACCTTGGAAACCTCGTTAGCTAGACAAAACATACTAGACAAATCATGTTTGACTGACACCAACCTAGAACGAACAACATCAAGTCGTTCCTAGTAGGAATCAAACTACTTGAGAATAATGTGAGAAAATCTCTTCTCTTGCGGGTCATTGTGTTATTTAATTGACTCGCATGATTTACAAGACACTGTATTAGTTCAAAATTTTGATACTGCGTACCTAAAAGTAAGCATATATGAATTCTCTTTTCGTTTGAAAAAAAGGACAAACAATATTCACATAATGTCTCATTATTACGATTTTCTTGCATCAAACAATTGATCATATGAGGATGCTCGTCTTACTCTTAGCTGTAGTTGTCTGATTTTGGGTCCTTTTTAAGTTTCAACATCTATCTTCATTGCAGTTGGCACCTATCGCACGTCAAACTTTTTTGCACAAAACAAATTTAACATTAAAACAAAAGAAACTACTGTTCCCATCAAAAGCAAGGGTGGTTGGCTTATTACAAAAAACTATTGCCAATCATAAATTTCAAGACGTGGACCGTTGATCATAAAATAGCTGTCAAAAAAAAAACTTGATTGCTTTTTTGAAGAAAAAAAACGTTTTTAAGAATTAAACTATGGAATATAATGTTCTATGAATAAGGAAATAGATCACGAGATGTTTATTGGTTAAATTCTATCACAAATACCAGCAAAGAGTAAAATAAGTCGAAAAATGTACAAAAAGTTCGGTTTGGAAGCAACTACGTAAGGGGGCTTAAGTAGCTTACAACTAGTGAAATTTGGAATACAAATTGTGGATAAAATCAAGCATCGTGGCATTAGTATATCGCCTCAAGTAACCTTTTTATATGAACTTATTATTGTACAACTTTAACTAATTAATAAATACAATACAATAATGATGCACTTAATTAGGTGTATCTACCGCTAGTAATTATTTTATAGATCCCATAGCTTTTAGTTCTATACATTCGTAATAAACAGAAAACACGGCAGTATTTACAAAATATTTCACTGCTATTTTTTAAATGCATGCTCAACAAATTTATTAATTACAACTACTATTCTAGCTAGTTATCATTAGTCTTATTCTCATCTGCAGATCACATAGCTCTTAGCTCTAATGCAATTTTTATTAACACTTCTGATATGTATGGGTATTTAGTATTTACCGATAGGCGGGCCGACTCAAGAGAAAAGTCGGGCCGAGACCAACAATTTAGTAACTTACTGTATGCCGGGATCCTATATTGGGATCTATACCCGATATGTAGTTCGATGTCGAATATGTATATTCTATAAGGTACAGTTCACTCGGGGATTCGCGGAGCTGGTCCCACACCTCGAGGTCTATATATCACCCCGTTCCGCATATCAAGGCAGATTCATTAATTAATGAGAAAAAAATGAACTATACCCATCGTTTAGCCTCTTTTACGAAACTATACTCATTGTTTGAACTTTTGCAATACTATACTCAACCTTTGTAAATCGTAACTATGTTATACCTAGACTAATTTGCGGTGTTGCTGCAAATCGCGGTGATGACCGCGATTTGCAGTGGTGTTGCTGCAAATCGGTTCGGCGGGGCGGGGTGGGGTGGGGGGGGGGGGGGGGAGGGAGACGACGGGGAAGAGGGGGGGTCTTTTTTTTTGTTTTTTCTTATTTTTTATTAATTTTTTTAAAATTTTTATTATAAATAAATGAAATGACTATTTTGCCCTAGTGCAAAATCAGATTGCTGATGTCACAAGATCAGAATCAGATGTTTTTTTGCCGGAAAATTAGTCTACGTATAGCATAGTTACGATTTACAAAGGTTGTGTATAGTATTGCAAAAGTTCAAACGATGGGTATAGTTTCGTAAAAGAGGCTAAACGATGGGCATAGTTTGTACTTTTTCCCTTAATTAATACGTCACCTCCTCTCAGATATCGAACATCGTTATTCGATATCCGCACATTCAACATCATTGTACCCAATATACAGATATTTCGAATACCTTCATGTATTTGACATCACACCAATTCCGACGTCCGACCTTCATCGACACTCGACAGGATCCCCGACACCATGAGACCCAAAATCCACTAATATTCGACATCAATCAGAAACCAGAGTTAATAGTATAATATTAACTCTGATCTCTATTTAACGAGATTAACTTTGACCAGAACACCTCTACAATTGACTAGGACACACCTCTACAATTGACTAGGATTATTATACATTACCCAAATGTATCCTAGTCAATTGTAGAGGTGTTCCGGACAAAGCTAATCTTGTTAACTCATCTGTGTTACAGATTAGCATAGTTTATATCAGGGCTATTTCTGTAATCTTTCATGTTTGTACTAACTTCAATTTATCATTTATGTATGAATAATCCCAGCGATGTGGTTATATTTCTTTTATATTAATTGAATTGTATATTATTAAATAATTTTGTTATAGTAACATTGATCTCAATCATTTTCGCATTGAGGAATCTAAGAATTGTACAGTTAAAAGTTTTAGCAATTTTTCTAAGTAGGCACTACTCTTTACTTGTGATGATGAATGTCTGCCTAAGTTAAGTACTTTATTGTGAGAGTTTGGCGTGATGAAAACTACGAGGAGTTTCTGCTCATCATTACTTCATCACTCTCACAAAGCTATTTCTTTTTTCGTACAGAGGTTAGGTCATGTTAGAACTTAGAACCTGATAGAAGAAAAAAATGAATAAGCATTAATAATTAGCAAAAAAAGAAATAAGTTTAAATTTTCTCACTTGTAGAAGATTTTGAAAAAAATTAGTCCTCATTTATTGTTGCGTGATAGCAAAACACGTCATGAATAATGTAGGGAGAATTAAAAGGGGAGGTTCTTTTGATATCTTTACAAGGATTTTGCTTCTTTTCTCACAAGAGTATCTTTGTCAATTTCACGTGACATGTAGGGCTTTTCCTCTTCTTTTTTTTTTCACATACGAGTTCTTTTTTAATTTACTGTTACCATAATATTGCTTGAGATTTTTTTTGACTATTAGCTTACTTTTGAAAAGTATAAGCGGCTATTGTTAGTAAACTGGTTTAGAAAAATAAGCAATCTATAAACTAATTATTAAGAAATTGACAAATTAATGGTTAGGGACTCTTTTTGTTTTAAGAAAAAAAATCAGCTCTTTGTAAATATAAACTTGTGTGCCCCAAGTTAATCGTTTATGAGTTTCGCTGATTACATTAGAATTTTACACTGATTGTAGTTGCTAAGTTGAAATATTCAGGAAAATGGAATTTCCAGTAATGGATTTACTTCGAATAAATTAATAAATTCTTGTAGTATCACACTGGCAATGTTTTGGAAGGGATATTGTAAAGCTATTATATATGTACGAAGGGTGGGCATAACAATACCATGCTGTATGTTTCTTGGTATCCATAGAAAACTCACACTTTTAATATCTCTATTTGAGGAAGTTGTAGGTGTCCATTTTTTCTTCTACTCTGTTGTCACCATTTGAAAATTATTAGGAGTCGAACATTTCTTGGTTTTAGAAATATTAAGGTTTCATTTTTTGTGTGCAATTACATGAAATAAGCATAATATTTATTTAAAAATAAATATCAAGTTATTATCTTTTTGTCCATGTTGAATAGCAACATTATCATCCTATAAAATTTAAATAGTTTAATTATATATTCTTCTTGTGTGTTTATATGTCGAACGAAAATCATTATAAGCAAAGGTTAGCTGGGATGTGCAACTATATACTCAAAAGTGAGTGGCTTTGCATAATTATTCAAACTATATAATATTATATATATAAGGGATAAATGCATCAAATCCCCTGAACTATGCACGTTTTTGCGAAATTGTCCTTAAACATAATAAATAAGCAGCCTGCCCCTTAAACTATACCATTTTGTTCGATTTGGTCTCTGGCCAGGCTTGTGGCTATTTTTGACCATTCTTGGCCGGAATTTTTCCCCTTACCCGACACATATGTGTTGTACTAGATGTATTTTAGTAGTTGATGACAAAAAGTAGGCGAAAAAACACCTCGAACGGGACATGTTCCGGCTAAAATGTGATTTCCTCTTCAATGTATTTTAGCCAAAATTTGTCCCGTTCGAGGTGTTTTTTTCGCCTATTTTTTGTCATCAACTACTAAAATACATCTAGTACCAACACATATGTATCGGGTAACGGGAAAAATTCCGGCCATGAATGGCCAAAAATAGCCGAAAACCCGGTTAGGGACCAAATCGAACAGAATGGTAACCGCTTATTTATTTTGTTTAAGGACAATTTCGCAAAAACGTGCATAGTTCAGGAGGTTTGATGCATTTATCCCTATATATAATTAAACCAAAATTTAGAGGGTAATCTGTATGTACGTAATTATCGAGGAACTGAATTATATTGAATTTTTTTAAGTTACCCAAAGTGAAGAGATCATTATATTGCTATAAATGCAGGAAACTATAATAGTGTATGCAAAAGTTTCTTGGCACAACCACGGTTTAATTAAGTGAAATAAAAAGGTACACTAACAACGATTGATTTTTGCACACATCTAACTCTCTGTTGCAATCAAAATTGCGACCACTGTGAAACAGCGAAAGCACTTATGAGCAAACATTACGTTTAAGTCTTGAAAAGTGAAAAGTATTTTATTCTAGCAATGACCATAAACACGAAAGCGAATAGTTCAACTTATTAACATCATTAGTTCGTCATATTTTAGCATTTTATTTATTAGTTTCGAATAACAGTTCCATATGCATTAGCCTAATAAAAACAATGGCATAATATCGAGGAACTAAAAAGTTCTACATTTTTCATTATATATGAATGGGCGTGTGTATATATATATATATATATGTATGTATACGCTTTGACTTTTTTATCTTATATATGCTTGATTCTATTGTTGTGTACGTACGAGAATTTAAAAAATCGTTCATACCGTATCTGATATACTTTTGGTAGCATATTGTATTCCTCTCTTTTGATAATTTTAGTGAAAGTTTAGATAGTCCGTGTACTATAGACATTATTAATGCTTTGCAAAATTAATTTTTGAAGAGACTAAATTTAATATATCAAAGTTCAAATTAATATATCATATAAAAACCTAAAACCAATAGCCATATTACGTCGTAATAACGTGTTTATTATCTTAAATTGAAGAATTACTCTCATTGATTACGCAGATTGTTTATATTGTTTACGACGTGGGAACTACAAACGGTATTCTTTTGAATGCTCTATAGATATAATGCTATTGCTTCTAACATACCACAGTTTGAACTTTGAATTTCATTGTTAATTCGATTCCTCCCTTAAATCTTAATTAACAATATGTAGAATTATTTTTTAATCTTTTATTTAATATATATAATAAGGATGCAATTAATGTTTGCCTAAAATAATGGAGGAGGAATGAATCTGAACAGTATTGGCTTTTGCAATACTTGGTATTCCAACGAGCGTTGTCTATGGGAAATTTTACCGGGCCCCTCTTACATCCTGCGAATGCAAGAACCTGTTGAGCTATCAAAAATATTGTTCAATCTAAATGAATATATATATATATGTATGGAATTTAAAAATGGCGGTTAAATAATTAATTATTCACTTTTATAAACATTTAGTGATATATATATATAACAAAGTTGTTGCTATTTACTTAAATCTAAATTCACATAAGATATCAAAAAAGTAATGCAAAATTTGAGAAAAAAATAATAATATTCATGACCTAATAATAACCTTGGGTGAAGTAGATGAAAAATGCGCAGATTTACAACAATTTTCATAAGAATAATGGTAGTGATGAAATGGTGGTTGGACTGTCACTAATAGCAATTAACTAATGAGAAGTACGTTACTAGTTTACTACTAATAAAGTTGCCTTCTTTCACTGTTTATTGTTATAAACTTATAACATATGTTTCATGACAAGTTAGTGTCACAGAATGATTTTGGGCTAAATCTTTTTATGTTGTACTTGTATAGAGGACTCTATTAAATCTCACTCCGGACTTTTGTCAATAACTCAAAATCAAGTAAAAATAATCATTATTGTGACAAAATCAAATTTAACAAGTCTAATAGATATGGCAAGTAGTTAAGATTTTTAATTTGAGATTTTCTTACTTATTAATTTGACAATTTAATCTAATTAAGTTCCAAACACGCGATCAATGCGAATTTTGGTCCTCAAAATTAAACTTTAAGCAGTTTCTATCACACAAAAAAGGTAAAAGTTTTTTTTTTTTTTTTTTATAAAAAAAGTAAAAGAAAGGGTGCTTTAGTTAGGTACTTGACCAGAACTAGAAATCTAAAAATGTGGGCCAATAAATGATGGCGCAGTCATTATCAGTCAAGATATCAGACTATGCCCCCAAAAGCTAATTTGCAGATCTAAAACGATCATTATCACTAAACTTCTCATAAATAGACCCTTAATCATTGTTTTCCTCATCATTAATCAACGAATCTTTTTACCAGTAAATCATTATTTGTATTCCTATGATAAGCTTATTTGTATGACCCACTTCATTTTAAGGAAACATAACACTAGATTTTAGTGCAATCATCTTCCAAATAAAAAAGGCAAATGATATAGTCCGAGCAAATTTCTTAAAAACAGAGCAAAATTAATTAAACTCCTCTTATATCCTTTTCAGAATTAAAAGAATAGCTTTAAAAAAAAAGAATTAAAATAATAGAAGCATAAAATTAATATCTAATGTAGCACCCATAATTAAGGTAGATTCTTCTCTTAATTCTAGGAAAAGTATAAAATTTACCTTATTCAATTTTCTTTTTGTATAACTCGATGTACTAGGAAAGGAAAGAGGTTTTCGATATCATTATTTCCTAGAATTATGGTCATTATTTTTTTTTTTTGCTATCATTAGTTTTTGCTATGTATTTAGGAGATTTGCTTTGGCTATATCATCACCTCAAATAAAAAATTCAAGCTAGCTAAAGGTTATCTAATCATTATCATTAGATCTCTTATAAACATTCTTATGAATAGATGTGTATTATGTGATTGTGGAGCAACAATTTTTGATTTTGAGTAAGCTAATCTATTATATTTCATATTATTAGTTGTAATAACAAGCGTGATGATCTGGATCGATCTATCTATCTATGTACAAAATGTGAGATGGGGTCTCTATGTTATAAAAGAACTTCATTATTGATGAGTTAAAATAATACATTTAGAAGATAGCTACCCGTTTGATTGCCGAGAAGCATATGATTTAATTTCGGATACAACTCTTGAAGGTGTGGACACATCACTTCCGATGGATTCCAATAACACAAAACGCCATCGCCGATGCTCTTGTGAGAGCCCCAATCGAGCTAGATAGTGGAACGAGTTCCATACTTAGTCCCCCCTAGAGTAGCTCTTATTTTATGAAACGATGTAGCATACCGCTTTTGATCTTCTATTGTTCACCCCAAAAAAAAAGATAACTAACCGTTTAAAATATATAATTTTTCTAAAAGTTATTATAGGTAATAATAACCTTCTCATAACTCAACCTGTTATATGCATCTAAATCGTAAACAAAATTCTTACGTACAACTCATGTATTGTTGGCGTGGTACCATCAAGATTTTGAGATCAAAACAATTGCTTAATTTATAGTAAATATCACTCATAACATAGCCTCTCTTTTTTCTCAAGTGTCTAATATCATAGATCTAAAAGATAAAAAGACCTCAAGTTCTTCAATTTACAAAGATCAAAAAGCCATTTCGAAATGTCAAATTCGCCCACTTTACGAGATTATGTGCACTTTCGTTACCCAAACGAGAGATTTTCTTGATGTTCCATTTGGGAAAGAGATTCCAAACCTTAGCAAGATCCTCCACATCCACATAAGCGTGCCAAATATTGTGAAAAAAACCTTGAGAAATTCTATTAATTGCAAGAAGTAAATCGGAATCAAAATAGACTTCCGTCGTGCATCGCTACACAATAATTTCTCTTAAATCATCTCGACCTATTATGCACAGACACCCTCACACACTTATACAACGCGGACACGACGATGCAGGTTTTTTCAACAAATTTCTACTACCTGAATATCTGACACGTACAATGTTAGCCTCGCCCATATGACACGACAAAACATGGACAATTGTAATTTTTTGAAGTGTCTCGACACACCACGCCAAAGTTTTAGAACCTATTTTTTCAAAAGTAGAAAAATTATTCGGTAGTTGGTACAACTGTTGCACAATGACGTTACGTTCCGCAAAGGGAGCACGTAAGCCAGATGTAGGGGATAAACTCCCCTTCCAACATTTTAAGACATGAAACGGTGGACGCTCCGAGAAAATCTCACTCACTCAAACTCACTTGTTTTCAACTCCCAAGGTCTCTCTCTCTCTCTCTCTCTTCTCTCTCTAGTACCCAATTACACGCCACCGTGTCTGTACGTACACACCCTCACCGGAGCCGGGTCGGGTCATGTAATGGATCCTCCAATGATAAACGACGTAGTCGCCGGAGCCGGAGGAGCGTTCAACTTGTCGGAGATCTGGCCCGGCTTCAACACCACTCCGTACGGTTTGGGTTTGGATCCAATGGTGATGGACCACAGTTCCTCACCCAATGGCAGTCATTCCAGAAAGCGCCACGAAAACGACGAATGCGCGAAAACGGGGACCACTTCAACCAGCTGCAACAGCAATGGCAACAACAATAACAATAATAGTAGCTGTAGTAAGAGACAGAAAGGAGTTGTGCTGTCAGAAAATAATAATAATAACGGTGAGAGTAAAGTTGAAGGGAGTTCCGACAAGGCGGCGGCGGCGGCGGCTGAGCCACCGAAGCAGGATTATATCCACGTGCGAGCGCGACGAGGCCAAGCTACCGATAGCCACAGTTTGGCGGAAAGGGTAAGTTTTTTGGATTGAATTTTGGTTTTCTTTAGTAAAAAATGTCGTTTTAAGTATCTGACAGCTTAAGCTTTTAGATAAGACGGACAATTCAGTATGGTAACGTATATCATGTTAAAAAGAGGTTTGGTGTTCCTAATTTGATCAACACCTGTTTAAGCTTTCTTTTAGATGAGAGGACAATTCAGTATGTTTTAAAAAAAAAGGAGGTCTAGTGTTCGAATTCCACCACCGCTCATTTAAGAGGCGTTTTGGAAAGTATATACGATAATATATTTTCTTTACTCTATAATACGAGCTTAAGATGAGGCGACTAGTGATGGAATTTTCTTAATTTGATTTAATGACTTTCCGACCTCTTTCTTTGTTTTTTTAACCAAATTGAATTGGTACGACTATGTTACTATATGCCAGATTTCAATGTCATACAACGGATGCTGAAAAGTGGCTTGTGGAAACGCATTTTGAGTGATTTATGTTTTTTTGGTGCAGGCGAGGAGAGAGAAGATAAGCGAGAGGATGAAAATTCTTCAAGATTTAGTGCCTGGTTGTAACAAAGTGAGTATCGGAATCTTTTGACTGTAAAATTATATGCTAGTGTGGTCTATATTTAGTATCTAATGTGTTTTCGATTGAACTCTTATTGACTGAATTGTCCCTTTTCTTGTGAGCACTTGTTAGTGAAGTATATATTCTGTTAAAAGATGTTTCCATGCTTTGTTGGATTGCATATGGATTATAGGAATCTGTTGAAAATTTTGGGTATCAGTAAATGCTTGTGAGCTGACATCTATTTTCTCGATTTGATTGTATTGTATTTATGTTCAAAATTTTCTGATGCGTTACTTTTTACATGAGGCTTCTATCCTTAAAATTCGCTTCCATGTCCAATTTCCCATCAATGCTATTGCTCTATGACATATTGTTTTGTTGCCGCATAAATTTAAAGTGAAATCATGAAAATCTTTTATCCAAACAACCTGATGGTTTTGGAATATTCGACTACAGCTTCATCTTCATGGCATGATCGATTCTGTTACTTGTTGTGCTGTCTTAAAAATTGTAGCTGAATGAAACATTTTAGAATAGGGAAACTGATAATGTATGCATCAAGAAGCTGCTCGTGTGCACAGTAGAAATGCTACGCAAACGTGCATGCCATTTGTAAGCGCCGTTGGCCACTTAATGTAATCTAGTTTTTGACTTTTGGAGAATGTGCGACTCATAACACTTGATGAAAACAGTATTTAATTGGCTGGAGATTTTAGTTACAACATTACTTATCTTTCCCTTAAGCTTGAATCACAAAGAAGTGGCTTATTTTGGTTTTTGACTGTTTTTTTGAACTAAAATTCTGCTAATGTCATCCTTCTTTTTACCAAATCTGAAACTAGGTTGGTTGAGATTTTTTTGTCCATATCGTACTTCTTTCTTTAAAAGAAAACTCTCATAGTCGACTAGTTAACTGTGTCTAGCGGTTCCATAAATTGTTTTTTGGAGGAACTTAGTGCAGATTCACACCGTTATTTCGTTCTCCTGATTTTGCAAGCTGTTATATTATTACCTTCTCTGTTACTATGTTTTTTTCTTCCGATATAAGAATCATAATAAGGATCTATATGGATTCAGGTTATTGGCAAGGCGCTAGTCCTTGATGAGATTATTAATTACATCCAATCATTACAACGTCAGGTTGAGGTACCGGTCTCTCTCCCTCCCTCGCCTCTCTGTCTATGCTGTTTGAAAAATACGTGCATATCTAATTTGGATGCTATGCCTCTGTTTTGGAAAAAATTACTTGCAGTAAATAACATTTGACTTGTGTTACAGTTTCTGTCAATGAAGCTTGAAGCAGTTAATGCAAGAGTTAACATTGACGGATATCCGTCAAAGGACGTAAGTTTTTAAAATGACTCAGTTGCATTTGGATCACAAGATAAGAGAGCCTGTACTTTATATTGCTTTGTACATGTTTCTTGTGTTCAATAGACAACTGTTAATTCGATAGTCCTCTTTGTCCTTTATGTTGGCAGTTTGCTCAGCAAACTTTTAATGCACCTGGTATGGCATTTGGTTCTCAAAGTACAAGGGAATATGGCAGGGGTTCGTCACCAGAATGGCTACACATGCAAATTGGCGGTGGCTTTGAGCGGACATCATAAGGAGAATCATCGTCAATAACCAATAAGAGCGCTAAAAAGCTACAATTCTTCCTCCAATAACCGCAGAAGTAAATACATATTTCTTGAATCAAAATATTTGTACGTATCCTGTATCAGGCATTGCTGCTTAATCATGTCATAAGAACATCTCCATATCATATGTTATATCTTATAGCATACGTTGTTTCGCCTAGTACCCAGGAAAAATATAGAATCAATGATCTCGTGAAGGGACAGTTCCACGAACTTATAAGATCTCATTGTTGTACCATCTCGATTCTTATTGCTGTTGGTGTAGTGACAAAAAGTTTATACTATATCGAATAAAAGTTGAAGCTTTGTTACACGTTTCTACAACTATGTCGAACTGATTTTGATTTTGTTCTTTAAATTCTTCAGTGAGATACATAGAATACACTGAAAAGAGCTAAAAGAAACAGCAATTTGTGAGGACTAAAGTAACAACTAATCATATTAACTTACAAATGCCTAAAATTTTCCAAGTTTAGATCGATGATACAGAAACCTTCTTTCTGCCACATTATGAAATCTACAAAACTTATGTAAACCAAATCTTATCCTATACATACATGCACAGAGTTCAAACATCTGTCTTTATAGGACAGAAAACAATGACAAGATCTGATTACAATCATGTCCTAACCATACCTGTCTTCAATAATTTTCTATGGAACAATTTCCTGGCCCTCCTTTAAGGGTGTTCCCATTGATGAACTGCATCTCGAGCCAACCACACACGACGTAAACGTGCGATCTCTCTTCGTACCACGCAGCCAAACCTTCCCGGAGCATCCCGTCGTACTTCAATTTGAAACGAAGTGGACGGTGAAACTTCCTACTCTCTAACATGGCGGTCGGAACAAACGAAGCAGGAACAGATATTGCTGTCTTGTTTATGCTCACATTGAACAAAATCTTGTTACCAGCCTCAAGAAAAAAGTCATTTGTTCTTGTCACCCACAACAACTCATGGTCCAAGAAAATCGACAGAACAGACGTTTCGTGGTAAATACTCCTATCACCGAGATTCGTGACTTTAAGCGTGATGTCACATTTACCTGTGACCCCGGCGGGGGACGCGTCGAATTCCGAAATCGTTAGCGATTCTAAGGAAAACTCGTGTCTGAATTGCTGGTCGGTCACCATCTCAGTTGATAGATACCGGAAAAACGCGAAAAGGATGAGTCCTAACGATAAAGTGACGAAAAGTGTCATGAAGATACGATCCCAATCGATCGTCTCGCACGCTGATTCTAATTGTTGTTGGAAATCTAAGCAAGATTGGCGGAAATTGAATGTGAGGTCGGGTTCTGATCCTCCTCCTTCGGTGGCGGTGGCGGTGGCTGTGGCATTGGGTTGGTGTTCCATTTCCAATGTACTCAACCTGTTGTACCCATTCGGGCCTCCCGGACGCTGAGGAGACCCGGTTTCTTCCATGCTTGCAAAGAAAAACAATGGCAGGATCAAGTGATGGTGGAGAAGAGTACCTACATGTATTATGGGGAGATGTGTTTTCTGTTTTTTTACGTGTGAATCAGTTAAGAATGAAGCTGTGGTTGATATCTACCTGCCAAATATAACATTTGTTTGGATTTTAGGATGGCAGTTCAATGAAATTCCTAATAAGATAAATATGGTTATCTTCTAAACTTTCTTTCATTCAATCTTTTTTATCCAAACTTGTGTTAGTCAATGTATTATAAGTATTTCTTCATTACAAAAAAGTATTCTAAAAATATTATGTTGTATAACCTATATTTTTTAAAAAAAATCTACGATTATTACATGGAATGTTGTTATATAAATGTACTAAAAAATTGTTTCATACAACCCCCTCATGATAATGTAATGTAACTTTTACGAATTATAGTTTCATACTAACAACAACTAAATTCATTGCATCATCATATGTTCTGCTAAAAAAAAATCTCTTCATTTGTGTACACCAATTCCTCTCTTAATTTTAAAGGAAAAATTGCATTTTATCTCACTTTAAACTTTATCGTGCTATTAAGTCCCAAACTCTATATTTATGAGTTTTGTAATTCACATTTTCCCTCCTCTTAAGATTGTCTTTTGAGTATAAAATGTCAAGCATTAATGAATAAATCTATTTAGAGACGAACAAATGGTAACTTAAAAACTCGTGACTACTTGATATTAAGTGTGTGTGATGCGGGGTGATTTCGTCTGCTGACTAAGCACTCCACGTCAGACTAACCCAAGCTCCGTACTGGTGCTGGGTTAGCTTTGAGTTCGAGAAACCTGCACTGAAAAACACGAAGAGTCCATACCTGGGTGAACTTGGAGTTTATTGATTTCAGACTGAACTTGGGCGGGGCCAAACTGCCTACGTATCCCGTATAGGGAATCAAGCCAAACGTAGTTTATTGTTACTCTGTGACAGTCATGATTGCGCGCTGGGCTATTGGATCGTGCTGAACGGGTATGCCTTATGTTGGGCTCGAGGCTTATTGGGCCTTGTTAAACGGGTATGCCTTGTGCTGGGCCCGAAGCTTATTGGGCCAAAGCGAGTCGGATGGGCCGCCAATCCGTACTGGATTGCACGTTGCACAAGAGCTTGATGGACCACGTCGCATAAGACGTCGTCGGACCGAGCGGGTCGG
Organism: Linaria vulgaris; assembly: GCA_948329865.1. Classification (NCBI taxonomy): domain Eukaryota; kingdom Viridiplantae; phylum Streptophyta; class Magnoliopsida; order Lamiales; family Plantaginaceae; genus Linaria; species Linaria vulgaris. Next base: position 103,181,019 of record OX415254.1, on the reverse strand, counting down.
ACGGAATTTGAGCTCTCCAAGTCTAGAGAGAGAAAGCTCTGACTTAGAGAGAGAAAGTCAGATGTGAATTGTGTCTTTTGCCTTCAAGGGAGGGGATATTTATAGATATCTCACGGGCCTAAGATGGGCTTGGCCCATCTTAGAGGCCTGCTCCAATTCAAACGTGCAAGCTTGCTACCTTGCTAGCATGCAACTGTGCTACCTAGCTACCATGCTAGCGTGCAACTGTGTAACCTTGTTAGTATGAAACTATATTACACTGAATTCAAATCTTCAATCACTTAGAACCTTTTCGGTGGCAGAAACTTCTAATGTCATGCGTTGGCGACTTGTAAGCTTGCCATGTGTCATTTACCAAATTATGGCACAACAGTAAGTTCCCCAGTTTGTAATGGGTTCAATGTAGGTGAGCGCATTGTAAACTTCATAAGTGTTCATAATTTGTTGTAGTTTTGTTGCTGAATAACATCCAGATGTAGTACTAGTTTGACGATTACACCCTCTTGGTTTGATGAAGCGTGCTGCAGTTCCAGTGGGTTTGTCAACAAGTTTATTTTGGTAGGGCTTACGTTGGTTGCCTACTTTATAGAATATTCGTCCAATAGACCCTTCACCTAGTTTATTCGGCAGGGCTTGCATTATTGGCCTACTTTATGGGATATTCGCCCAATAGGCTCTTCACCTAGTTTATTTCGGTAGGGCTTACATTGTTGGCCTACTTTATGGGATATTCGCCCAATAGGCTATTCACCTAGTTTATTTCGGTAGGGCTTACGTTGTTGGCCTACTTTATGGGATATTCGCCCAATAGGCTCTTCGCCTAATTTATTTTGGTAGGGCTTACATTATTGGCCTACTTTATGGGATATTCGCCCAATAGGCTCTTCACCTAGTTTATTTTGGTAGGACTTACATTGTTTGCCTACTTTATGGGATATTCGCCCAATAGGCTATTCACCTAATTTATTTTGGTAGGGCTTACATTATTGGCCTACTTTATGGGATATTCGCCCAATAGGCTCTTCACCTAGTTTATTTTGGTAGGGCTTACATTGTTTGCCTACTTTATGGGATATTCGCCCAATAGGCTCTTCGCCTAGTTTATTTTGGTAGGGCTTACATTATTGGCCTACTTTATGGGATATTCGCTCAATAGGCTCTTCACCTAACTTCTCAAGATTTTCTTTGTGTCATGCCTTGTTTCTTCTTCTCTCAATGTCTCTTGTTGTGATCATTAACACGGTTGTCATTTGTGTTATCATTGTGAACTTGGATAGGTGCAAAAATTTGTTTTAGTTGTTTCATTCATATGGGAAGTCCCTAAGTTCCATATTGCACTTGAGCTAACGATGATGTAAGTGCCAGGACATTGGCATCATCATAGCCTCGGGAAGATTTTCATCTGCCATTCCACTATAATCGTTGGAAGGTCAATGTTATGCCTTGTGCAGTGAATCCGACTAGGCTCTATCACGTTGTGTAGAGTAACAAGGTAGTGAGACATCTCTTGATTGTTGCGACATCGTGTGTTCTAAATTGAGCTATTTTTCTTGAGTATTTGATCATCGTGCATAACCTTGAGAGGCGTTCGGTGTTGTGAGAGGCAATCAATGCCTTAAGAGGCAATCAAAGCCTTAAGAGGTGTTTAGTGCCTTAAGAGGCGTTGTTCTGGCGTAGTCGCTTCGTGAAACGATGTTGACGCGTAAGTCGCTGAATGAAGTACTTTTTGGTGTAAACCTTAACGAAGCATTGTTGACGCTAAGTCGCTTGATAAAGCGTTATTTGGACATAATTCACTTGATGAAGCATTGTTGATTTGCAAGTCGCTTCATAAGGCTCTTTGTAGCTTGATGTAGTTTGATCCAACTTTTTATTTATTTATTTGTAGAGGTAGTTGATCCGTGGACATGCAACAAACACGCCATAATAGCTTTGCTAGAGTTGAGACTCGCGTCTATAATAAAGGCATAATCGACATCCCTTACTTATTTGCTTCACATCTGGGGTTGCACTTCATAATTTTTGATGTGCATCCCCTCTACGAGGTTGAGTTCAATCTTCATTCTACACATTCTCTTCGAATCGCATTCAATCTTCAATAGTGCATACCGTGTGAAAGTCACATTCAAGATTTATGAAGCTATTCTTGAGCATCTTGGCTAATGGTGAAGCTAAGTCGTTTACTAATTGAGATTTAGAAAACCCAACTCTTCATAAGCTTTGGAGAAAGACAAGTCTTCTTTAGCTACGGAAAGTTATGTCTTTAGTTCTTGAGCGTGAAGGTTTAATCTTGACCTCCACTTAGTTGTATTGACTTGACCTTGTATTTCGGCAGTTGAATGAAAGCATGGACCGTGCTGGTCGGACAAGTAGATGAAGAGATCCGTGACTCGAACAATGGCGTCGGATAACGCCAATTATATTTTAGGTGCAACTTGTCTTGCAATCTTGTGAGGGCTATTTAACTTATTGGGGTTTCTTTTGACATATTTGGAATGTTCATGTGTCTTTTTGCAATTTTCCAAATTTATTTGGGCTCTTCTCGGAATATTTGTAGTTTATGGAGTGTCTTTAGTCACATCTGAATTTCTTGCAGAGGCTTGCGATATTTCTGACATGTCTTGGCCCCTTTGTGCAGTTTTAAAGACCGGTGTGCAGTTTCTAAAACTTCAAGCGCTATCTTGCAATTTCATACCATGCGTAGGTTGATTTTTCCACTGAACCAACATGGTTCTGGATATAGTAATATAATAAGATATATGTGTATGTACATAATCTATATCCAGTATATATTTTGAACGGATGGATTAACTATAATATATATATATATATATATATATTATGTGTATATGCATACATATTGTGGTGACCTCATTAGTTTAATATGGAGCACGTTACTTCCAATTTGAATAGCTGCTAATAACCTTTAAAAGCCTCAGCTAGCCACTTTCTTCCGCTTCTTCCATTCTTCATTAAGTCAAGATATCGTGTGATGATGGGTGATGAACACGTTAATTACTTTCTTCAAAAACTTAAATTTCAGGGTAGTGATTCGTCGCGTCTTCTCTTCTATACATCATCAAAACTATTCAACAAAGTTAGTCCCAGAGAAGAATTCATTCGACGATAAAGACGAGTTCATGAAGAACGACAACGATCGAGGTTTTCAAAGCCTACTTTCCAGTACGCGATTCAGCACGAACGCGTGCTTCATTCGACTGCACCATTGGACTCAGAACTTGCCCGCATTCCAGCGTGGTTCAGTAGGAACGCGTGCTGCATTCCACTACGCTATCGGAGGTTCTTACTCGCATTCCAGTGCATGATTCAGTAGGAACACGTGTTGCATTCCCCTACGCTATCGGAAGTTCTTGCTTGCATTCCAGTGCGCGATTCAATACGAATGCGTGCTGCTGTTATATGCTGTCGAAACGCAGGGAAGTGTTGATTAACAGAGGTGAAAGACGTCAAGTGTTTTTATTTGTTCATGCTGATTTTTGTCGCGTTGCACTAGCTTTTCTTGACAGCATTTTGCTTTCCATGTAGCTGCGACGACGAACATATCTTGATCGTGATCTTGTGTCGTGTGTCGTATTTGCAAGTTGAAGTGGCTAGATTAAGGAAGTGAGTATGTTTTCGTAAAGTTGATGAACTGCAGAGTTCTGCGATGCGTACGACAGCAAAGGTAGTCCATGCTTTTTCGATAATCGTTGTTGAACTAGTAGAGTTCCGCGATGGCGTAGCGCGACAAAGACAAACCATGTTTTTCAAAAATTCGTTGTCGAACTAGCAGAGTTCTACGATGGCATACTGCGGCGAAGACAGACCATGTTTCTTTAATAATCATTATTGAACTAGCAGAGTTATGCGATAACGTACGACGGCAAAGACGATCCATGTTTCTCAAAAATTTGTTGTTGAACTAGCACAGTTCTACGATGGATTACGACGGCAAAGACAATCCATGTTTTTCCTGTGTGGTGCCTAGCTAGTTTATTTTCTTTTGGTGGAAGCGCATGCAACGTTGAGACTCAACTTGGGTTGAATTGTTGCTCTTGTAAGAACTTTACTAGTTCTTTTCAAGGTCTCAATTGGGAGATGACGAAGATGATTAACGTCCAAGAATGTTATTTGCATGATTTATGTTTCAATGATGTCGTAGCATGATAATGAATTTTTATCTGCGTTGCTCGATGGTCATTGTAGTCTTTGGTGTAAAACCTTGCTGGTTTATTTACAATAATTATAGTTGTTGATTTCTGAGATCGCGATTTAGTGGCGTTGGTGGCCCTTTTTCGGTTGTTCTCGTAGACATCGCCATGGTGATGAATACGTGTGTTTCTTCTTTACGGAAACTTGTTCGATTGCAGAGCTTGAATGAGTATGACCAAATGTTGTGGTAGTAAATCCTAAAGTGGTGCTAATGCAACTGCTGACTTGTCGCTGATGCACGTTGCTTCGTAAGGATCGTTCCAAAGCTATTCGCCAATGAATAGGTCGTGCAAGGACGTCGTGCGTGCCTTTGCTCGTTGATGCAAGGGAGATCACCTCAAAGTTGTTCGTCAATGAAGAGGTTGTGCAAGGAGGCCAGTTTGCTCTTTGGTTGCGGGATCTATTCACAAGTATTGAGTTCGTGGTGCTCTTAGAGTGGCTTGCAGAGGTTGAATGGGTTGAGCCACATGCTTTGGTGGTAGCAAGTCTTGAAGTGGTCATGCTGCAATTGTTGACTTGTCGCGGGTGCACGTTGCTACGTTGAGATCGTTGCATCAACTCTCCTTGTAGCTCTAGCAGAAGGTTCTTCTCGTTGCTGAGTAGCGGTGTTGATCCTCTCGGTTGCTTTCGTGCACCTTGTCATTGTGCGTGTGTTTATTCTACAGTGCATTGAGTGGTTTCCCACAGACGGCGCCACTAATGCGGGGTGATTTTGTCTGCTGACTAAGAACTCCACGTCAGACTAACCCAAGCTCTGTACTGGTGCTGGGTTAGCTTTGAGTTCGAGAAACCTGCACTGAAAAACACGAAGAGTCCATACCTGGGTGAACTTGGAGTTTATTGATTTCAGACAGAACTTGGGATGGGCCAAGCTGCCTACGTATCCCGTATAGGGAATCAAGCCAAACGTAGTTCATTGTTACTCTGTGACAGTCATGATTGCGCGCTGGGCTATTGGACCGTGCTGAACGGGTATGCCTTATGTTGGGCTCGAGGCTTATTGGGCCTTGTTGAACGGGTATGTCTTGTGCTGGGCCCGAAGCTTATTGGGCCAAAGCGAGTCAGATGGGCCGTCAATCCGTACTGGATTGCACGTTGCACAAGAGCTTGATGGACCACGTCGCATAAGACGTCGTCGGACCGAGCGGGTCGGACGGAATTTGAGCTCTCCAAGTCTAGAGAGAGAAAGCTCTAACTTAGAGAGAGAAAGTCAGATGTGAATTGTGTCTTTTGCCTTCAAGGGAGGGGATATTTATAGATATCTCACGGGCCTAAGATGGGCTTGGCTCATCTTAGAGGCCTGCTCCAATTCAAACGTGCAAGCTTGCTACCTTGCTAGCATGCAACTGTGCTACCTAACTACCATGCTAGCTTGCAACCGTGTTACCTCGCTAGCGTGCAACTGTGTAACCTTGTTAGTAAGAAACTATATTACACTGAATTCAAATCTTCAATCACTTAGAACCTTTTCGGTGGCAGAAACTTCTAATGTCATGCGTTGGTGACTTGTAAGCTTGCCATGTGTCATTTACCAAATTATGGCACAACAGTGTGTATAAATCAGCCCACCCCGTCAACCTGCACAAACCTAACGACACTACATGTGACCCGCATGTTTTTCTTCTTCCAACTTACTCTAACAATTTTGAGAACCGACACCTCATTTATGGACATGCTAGTAATAGGTAGACCCATAGACCTCCTTGCCTATCCAAAGATAAGTCGGGTTTTAAAACTGTTAATCGTTTCATACCCTTTGTTGACCCATCACGCTTCATTGTATAATAATAGTAATTTCCACGTTGAAAGGATAATATAACATTTTTGTGGTAGCAAAATTAATAACTACATTATTCATTTAAGAACCCTATTTATATCAATCTACAAGTAATTTTTTTTCCAAGTAATTTAACCCGTCAATCAGCACGCACTGCAACTTCCATAGTTTTATAAATAACATCACCCACACAGTTGAAAAAATCGTTAAACTGCAAGCATCAAGCACCATGTTCGTTTTTCTTTTTAATTACAACACGACAAAACTCACCGACACCCGCTCCTACTACTTTCAGGGTGATATCGTGGATTGTGATCAAAAGTAGAATCTTCTCTTAATTTAAAAAATCACATTAATTATAAGTTATAACATTCAAACAAATTTCACAACTAGAACATCTACAAGTACCTATAAATTAATTATTATGTGATTATGTCACAAGCTACTTTAGCTATATAGACAGGGTTTTTTTCAAAAATGGTCCTTTATTGTGGCCTCATTACAAAAATAGTCCTTTATCGCGCCACTGTCTAGATTTAGTCATTTATCGTGGTTTTTCGTCCAATTTTGGTCCTCCGGCCAAATTTTCCGGCAAATTTTGGGGATTTTGACCAATTTGGGCGATTTTGAACAGAAATTTGGGGATTTTGACTAATTTGGGCGATTTTGACTAATTTGAGCAAAAAAATAAAAAACAATATATAAATTTATAATTTAAAATATATATTGTTTTTATAATTGAAATCCAAAAAAAAATAAAAAAAATTCTAATTTAAAATATATAGTTTTTATGGTTGAAATCCAAAAAAAAAAAATAAAAAACAAAAAATTTAAAATATATAGTTTTTATTATTGAAATCACAAAAAAAAAATAAAAAACACAAAAAATTTGTAATTTAAAATATATAGTTTTTATAATTGAAATCCAAAAAAAACGTAAAAAACAAAAACAAATTTGTAATTTAAAATATATAGTTTTTATTATTGAAATCCCAGAAAAAAATAAAAAAACACAAAAAAATTGTAATTTAAAATATATAGTTTTTATAATTGAAATTAAAAAAAAATGTAAAAATTAAAAACAAATTGATGTTTGAAAATATACTGTTTTTATTATTGAAATCTCAGAAAAAATTAAAAAAAACACAAAAAAATTGTAATTTAAAATATATAGTATTTATAATTGAAATCCATGAAAAATGTAAAAAATAAAAACAAATTTGTAATTTAAAATATATAGTTTTTATTATTGAAATCCCAAAACAAAAATTAATTTCTTTTGGATTTCAATAATAAAAGTAATTTATTTCAAATTACAAATTTTTCGTGTTTTTATTTTTTTTTGGGATTTCAATAATAAAAACAATATATTTTAAATTACAAATTTTTTGTGTTTGTTTATTTCTTTTTGGGATTTCAATAATAAAAGCAATATATTTTAAATCACGAGAACTATATATTTTAAAACAAATTTGTTTTTAATTTTTTTTTGGGATTTCAATTGTAAGAACAATATATTTAAAAACAATTTTTTTAATGGTTTTTGGGATTTCAATTGTAAGAACTATATATTTTAAATCACAACTTTTTTGTGTTTTTTTATTTTGTTTTTGGATTTTAATAATAAAAACTATATATTTTAAATTACAAATTTGTTTTTGTTTTTTACGTTTTTTTTTGGATTTCAATTATAAAAACTATATATTTTAAATTACAAATTTTTTATATTTTTTTTATTTTTTTTGTGATTTCAATAATAAAAACTATATATTTTAAATTATATTTTTTTTGTTTTTTTTTTGGATTTCAACCATAAAAACTATATATTTTAAATTACAATTTTTTTTATTTTTTTTTGGATTTCAATTATAAAAACAATATATATTTTAAATTATAAATTTATATATATTGTTTTTATTTTTTTGCTCAAATTAGTCAAAATCGCCCAAATTAGTCAAAATCCCCAAATTTTTGGTTAAAATCGCTCAAATTGGTCAAAATCCCCAAAATTCGCCGGAAAATTTAGCCGGAGGACCAAAATTGGACGAAAAACCACGATAAAGGACTAAATCTAGACAGTGGCGCGATAAATGACTATTTTTGTAATGAGACCACAATAAATGACTATTTTTGAAAAAAACCCATATAGACAGACCATCAAATCTAATTATAAATTCCCAAAATACATAATCAGTAAAATCAAAAATCGTGGGTCACGTGCCACGTGTACATTCTGCGATTACTACTACTACTAGTCAATCCTTTTTCTAAACCTCAAGTGGACCAATCCAAAAAATATTCAGAATAATATAATTTCAGGCGGAGAGAATTTCGCCCCAACCAAACAGCCCCTCCAATATCCATCCGTACACGGACACAATTCAACCGTCAACAAATACATACATACATTTCTGCAAATTTGTAAGGGTATAATTGTGTCAATGGCTGGTTGGAGGGGATCTAAACCAGCCGGTGGCGACACCAGCGGCCGCGGCGGCGGCGAAGGATCCCCTGCGTTGGAGCGAATTTCGTCTACTCGAACGGTTCGGCTCGGAAAAGTTCAGCCTCAGGCGCCGGGCCACAGGACGGTGTTTTGCAACGATCGTGATGCGAACGTGCTCGCGAAATTTAAGGTATAATGTCGAACGCGTGTCAACTGATTTTGCGGCATTTTGTTTGATGTCAACTGTTTTTGGTGGTGGTGTTGTTTTTTGCTATGGAGTTCTGTTAGTGTTGGTGTCGTTTGGAATAGCTATCGATGCTCTACTTTGCTCGTCGTTCCTTTTTTGTTGCGGTTGTGTTGTCGTCTTTGAGCTCGTATTATGGAAAACAAAAGTTGAGATTCGAGGTAGTGGTTGTGAAATGAATTGGCTGGTGTTTACGGAAGGAAGTGATAACGTGAATCGTATTTTAGCTAATTCGAAGGAAAACTAGCTAGGAGAAAAGTTGAAATGAAAGCTGAAAGTGTTTGAAAAATGAACGACCTCGTAAGGTGCCTAGAATGCTGTTCCGCTTGGAGGAGCTGCGTAACCGGTGTGTCAAAGTAGAATTCATCTTGACTATAAAGGAGCATGACCAATGTAACTTGAGATTGACTTGTATGCACTTGTAACGTGGAAGAACTTGGATAGTCTTTCGTTTTCGTTGTGTAAGGTTGATTCTATGATCTATGCTATTTATTTATAGAATTTTCTGCTGCTGGGATTATCATCTGATTTACTTTTATTTGAATTTATAAATTTTCAAATTTACCAACACCTCACAGTCATGATTGAATGGGTTAGTGTACTTGGTTTCTTTGAATTAGGTAGTATGATGAGCTTGATCATTGATTTTGCAGGGTAATTCGGTTTCAACCACAAAATATGACATCTTCACATTTTTGCCAAAGGGCCTATTCGAGCAGGTAACTTTATGCGGCTCTGTGTTTTGGAGGAGGAATTCGTTGTTGAACTCTACTGGTATCTGGTTGTTACTAAGTGAACATTTTATCGTCGTAACAGTACTTTTAACCTTGAAACTTATTGACCCAATATCCGTGTTGCTCGGAACTTTAAAAAATCACGTCGTGCACCTAATCAATACTTCCCGTACTTTATCATACTCCGTTATCCTCCGATACTCCAATTTATGATACTTATTATGATTTGAATTTTGCGTTCATGTTTTTAATGAATGTTTAGGTGAATTATGTGTTCAGATTTTACTAATGCATTATACATTACTTTTTGATGCATAATTGATTAAATGATGCATTATAGATTACATTATTTATATTTGTGCACAATATAAATCTTACTTTCGTACCTTACCAAATCCATCATTTTTGAAAAATTTCGTGTCTTTGCAACCTTACTATAATACCCGTACTGGCGTGTCAAGTATTCGTGCCACATAGCCCATTATGTGCTGAATGTTTTAGTTTATCTTTGAGCCAATTAAGACTGGATTTCTAGATAGATCTGCATTTGCTGCATTCAGACTCTCCTGCCAGTAACTAATAATAGGCTATTCGTAAAGATGTTTTTTGATAAGGTCTAGTCATTTGAAAGTAGATAAGAATCCTCAGCAAAAAAGAATATGGTATGAAGTTGTCAAAATATTCATTGCAGTTGTTGTCTTGGAAAAAAATGTCACGTTAGCATAAGGAAACGAAGATGCATTAAGATATTTAATGAATTCTGTTAACTTGATTGATTAGGAATCAGCCCCAAGGATACAATTATTTACAGTTGAGTCTGAGAAAAGCTTACCTGCAAAAGTGATTGAAGTTTCTGATATTGTTCTGTGCAACGATATAGGTCGTTATACACACACCCTCCCTCACTTACTCTTTTCTAAATAAAACTGAATTCTTAAAAAACGAGTAGTTAATATGATCAGGTTGATAAAGTATACTTTTAGGTCCCTGTTTCTTTATATGGTTGTACCTGACATTCCTCTTGTTTTATTTATGCTGACAGTTCAGGCGGGTGGCTAATCTCTACTTTCTCATGATCTCAATTTTGTCGTGTACTCCTGTCAGGTACTTGCTGTGTTTATTTTATCTCTCTTTGAGATTGAATTAGGAGGCTGTAATTTAAAATCTTTAGATTGTCAAATAAACATTAACATCTAAACTTTATATAATAGAAGAGGAACTAGATTATACTTCTTTAACTCTCATTGAGAGCTCTTAGTCAAGTTGAGATTGGGACAAAAAAGTTAGGAAGTACTCAGTGTTTGCACCGCAGAACACTTGAAAGATTGGCACCAAGATGCGGGCATATCTTTTCTTTTATAGGTTGATTTTTCCAGTTTCGCAGAAACAAATGGCTTCTCTGTGAGAGGTGATGGCTTATCAATTTCATGTGACAGTGTCACACTCAATTTTCCTTTGTGATCGACTAGTTTATGAAGTTCCAAAATACAAGCCAACGTAGAGAAAGTTATATTGCTTTAAATCAACTAAAAATTGTAACTGGTTGATTCGGTTTGGGTCTTATGGATAATTGAAAATTGATGTGGCGCAAGTCTGAAGAATTACTTGTTGGAGTTAAATAACTGTCCATTCTCAATGAGATTTTGTTATTATGCAGTCCTGTAAGTCCAATAACGAATGTACTTCCGCTGACCATGGTGCTTCTTGTATCTCTTATAAAGGAAGCATGGGAGGACTGGGTGAGTATTACATCTGTGTCTGATTCATATGTTTCATTTTGGAACTATATTACTGGTTTGATCAAGACCATCATCTGCAGTAGAAATTTCTACTTCTGCGGGCTTCTCATATTATTTTCCTCTGAAATTCTTTTCCATTATGCATGACAGAAACGGTATCAGAATGACATGACAATCAATAATTCCAGCATAGAAGTCTTACTAGATCATAAATGGGCAAGTATCCCCTGGAAGAAGCTTCAGGTTGGAGATATCGTCAAAGTAAGTCAGCTGATCTTTCTGTTAACCCTCTGCAAATACATGTGCGACATCTGTGACCATCAATTATGTTATGTTTTAAGTAGCTTCATGTGTTCTTTTCTGCTATCTTGGTTGCGACTTATTGAGACTCTCTGTTTTTTCAAACGATATTAGGATGGCATAAGGTACTGTAAGGACTTTTGCTGGTTAAGAGAGTATCTGAGTGTGAGGCTTGTGCTCAGTAACAATAGCTGGAGAGGTGTATTGGGAATCGTAGATGTGAAACTGTGAGTGTGAAATCCATTATAATTAGAAAGCTATGTAGTTGATCGATTGCAGGGTTTTTAAGATAACTATGGGTTACCTAGAGGTTCATAGGATTTTGTAGCCTGTTTGCATGTGTGAAACCTGCCGCATATTGCTCAACGGTAGAAACAGATAATTTTAGCCATGAGCTTTAGCAGCCGGTATAGGTGAGGTGGATACACAGTTTTCTTATTTTTCTCAAGCCTTCTCATTCCGACGTTGAAACAGGGTTACTCTAGGACTTAGTTTCTATTGCTGTTCTGGAGTTCTGAATTAATGTTTCTATTGTGGGAAAGTCAATTGTTGATCCATAAATGTAGTGTTTTCTTACATTCTGTAGGCAACAAAAGAAACCTAAAGATATTTCAGTTAATTTCCTATTACGGTAACATGCATCAATAGTTAAAGAGCTCTCAGTCCTGCATGAAACCTCCATATCAACAAGTATTTCACTAAATTCTGAAAATCAAAGCTGTTAGAAAAATATAGACTCGAAATCTATTTAACAACCCAAGAACTTATCCTCTGTGGAATAGGAAAAACTTTTGTCATCAGAAATTAATTTCCTCGATGACTTAAACCAATCTTAACTTAATACGTCAATAAGAAATTCCAACCTGAAGACGTTGTATTTATTTTTTAAAGATAATATATAAGATGCGCTACTCATGTAGGAGAGTTTGGAAAGATAATGAAGGTTTATTGATTAGAGTGTAAAGACAAGCATTAGGACTGCAAAGCAGATCCTGGCAGAAGCGAGATCTAAGTATGGTAATATGGCTTGAACATGGAGTATACAGTTACAAATTAAAGGAAAGGTGTTTTTAATCCTATGGGGATCCTCCATGTCAACAAGTATATCACCGATTCTTATAAATGAAAGTTGTTGGAAACGTAATGACTAGATCTATTTAAAAGACCCAGTAACTTATCCTCAATAGAATTGGAAACTGTTGCTTTTCCGCGACTAATTCCCTTGATGACTTGACCAATCTTTAACTGAATCTTTAACCCTAACCTATACTTCAACAACTACCGGTAGAGATAATTCCTAAAATGTTCTGTGAGTCTTGACACTTACAAACTATGGCCTTATTTAGATTTTTTTTTTTGTGTCATTAATGTTTCAAATGTGAAGCACAAAATTGGTATTGCATCTTGGTGGTGGAAATTGTGAATCTTGCTCAGTTTAAAATATATTTTAAACTTTACTTGGAAGTTAGATGGCTGAGTGTTAGTTGGTTGCAGGTGAAGCAAGATGGATTCTTTCCGGCTGATATACTATTCCTTGCTAGCACCAACCCTGATGGCGTCTGTTATATTGAGGTCTGTACTTTTTGCTTATAGGAAGATGTATAATATCTTTGCATTTGTAATAATTTACATAAAATGTGACCCGATTGCTCCTGTTTCTTTCTATTTGTATCTTTTTGTTCCGTACTTTTCAGATTCACCTTGCATATATGTTAATAATGTCTGTTTTTAAGATGTTTCTGTTCTTCTTCTAAGAGATTTCTGTTCTTTGCTGCATATTCCTTTTCTAATCATTTACATGCTGATTTTGTTTGGTTTGCAGACTGCAAATCTGGATGGTGAAACTAACTTGAAAATAAGGAAAGCATCAGAAAAAACTTGGGATTATGTTTCGCCAGACAAAGTGTCTGAATTCAAAGGTATTCTAAGTTTAGATATTGGTGTGCTTATTTGTAACTGCCCCTAAAAGTGTAAGACATGGCTTGGGGAGAAAATGGAACTTTTTACCAATCTACCCAGCACTTTCTGTAGCTTAACTGATGCACTGTAGCAGTTGACAAGAGACAACCCGAGGAAACTTAACTATGGCAAAGTAACTTGGCTGGTTTATGGCTATGTTTGCTGAATATTTGATGTAAATTTGTGTTTGGTGTTACCGGTTAGTTACTAAAGTTTACAAAAATAGGCCGTTATCATTAAGGATCTAGACCTAAGTAACATGCCTGCACATGAGGTTGCTGGATTGTCTAACTAAAAATCTCGAGATTGACCTGTTTAAATATTAGTGCTACTTAAACATTAATAAACTCTACTTTATTTCATTTTCATATAGACCAGCTTGTTGCATCATGCTTATACTCTGATGAAACGTAGCCTGTTAAATGCAGGTGAGGTACAGTGTGAGCAACCAAATAATTCTCTCTACACATTCACGGGTAACTTGATCATCGATGAACAGACCTTACCTCTCAGTCCTAACCAACTCATGTTACGGGTATGCCATCAAGCCTCTTCTCTGCCTTATAACACGATCCGACTCTGCACCAGAATTTGATGGGTTTGGGGTTCAAACGACTGATTTGTGTTCATTCTGCATTTTTTTTTTCTGTTATCTGCTCTAGCATGTTCATGCATTCGCGTGGTTCACATTTTTCTGCATGAGTATGTTGATAGTTTAACATATCCACTTGATACAAAGTCAAGTTTGCACTTCTTCTCTACAGTTATCACCTTTTACTTGACATTTCAATTATTGAACCATGTTATCTTCTTTCTTCTTCCATGTTGGTTTTTATTTGATTGTTTTCTTTACTTTTTCTCTAGGGATGTAGTCTGAGAAATACTGAGTACATTGTGGGGGCTGTCGTTTTTACTGGGCACGAGACAAAGGTACTTTCTTTATGTTATGCTAGTACAGTTTTCTTGCATTTCCTTGCAATAGATTATTTGCCAAGTATATAATTGAAAAGCTTGCATAGTGGCACGTGCTGGATATTTTTTTTCTCAATTGAAATATTATTTCTTGATTATTGTCAAAATGTCTGCCTATGTCTGTCTTCTTTGTGTTTTCGGCATTATTGGCATTCAGTCTGTCCTTAATTCTAATATTCAGTGCGTATTTAAATCATGGCTGTGGTATAATTTCAGGTTATGATGAACTCCATGAAGATTCCTTCAAAAAGAAGCACCTTGGAAAAGAAACTTGACAAGCTCATACTTGCTTTGTTTACCATTCTCTTTTGCATGTGTCTTCTTGGTGCCATAGGCAGGTTTGGCATATACCTTTCATTCTGAACTATGTGCAACCTGGTCATTGTACATATATTATTGGGAGACAACTTTTTCACAGTAAATATGCGAGTACCAGTAAATTTTTTCTACATTATAGATATGGTCTGGCAGTGTCAGTAGCTTGAGTTGATGATATTTACTCTAATTTCTTTATTTGCAGTGGTATATTCATAGACACAAAGTACTACTACTTGCGGTTTGATGGATCACTGAAACAGTTTGACCCCAGCAACAGATTTGTGGTGAAAAAAGAGATCACAAAATTCTGAGATTGTATTTTTGGTGTCAATTTCCTATTTCCTTTTTTTTTTTTAAATTTCTTTTTTCTTGTAGGTTGCTGTCTTGACCTTTTTTACTCTGATTACTCTCTATTCACCAATCATTCCCATCTCTCTATATGTTTCTGTTGAGGTTGGATCTCACTTACTTTTTTCTACTTTCAATTTTTTGAGGCTGTTTTATGGTTCAGTAACTGGCTTTTTGTTTATTCAGATGATTAAGTTTATTCAATCTACTCAATTCATCAACAATGACTTACGTATGTACCATGCCGAGTCCAATACCCCTGCATTGGCAAGGACATCCAATTTAAATGAGGAACTTGGACAGGTAGATTTTGCTACATTTGTTTTTAGGCCGCAAAAGAATCAAGCTTTTCTTAGTTATTTAAGTTCATTTCACCCTAACACTTTTTGGATATAAGTTTTGATAATTTTCTTCTTTGATATACTTCAATTTTTGCGTCTTGTGGATTTCTGTGCTCAAAGTTGTTTTAGTTTAATCTTTTTGTCCTTTATTAGGTGGAGTACATATTTTCCGACAAAACTGGAACCCTGACAAGAAATTTGATGGAATTTTTTAAATGTTCAATTGGAGGCGAGGTATATGGTACTGGAGTCAGTGAAATAGAGATGGGTACAGCTCAGAGAACTGGAGTAAAAGTTGAGGTAAGTTCTGACAATGGAGGTAAATACAGTACTCTTTATGTATACCTTGTCTTAATGTGTGCCTTTGAACTTTTGTTCTAGAAGCCACCAGTTGCAGTTCGTGAGAAGGGTTTCAACTTTGATGATGCGAGGCTTATGCGAGGTGGTTGGAGGAATGAACCTAATCCTGCCTCTTGCAAAGTAGGTTCAACTATTAGAAGAGCACATGCAATGCACTTATGCTTTCTATGCCTTTCAGTAGTTTGACTTCTTATAAAAGAGCTATTTTAGTGATATATACTATTAACATTAAATTGATTTCCCAAGGTAGATGATTTCATCCTTGAGATTTTTTTTTTTTTTTTTTTTATAGGAATTCTTCAGATGCCTTGCAATATGCCATACAGTGCTTCCTGAAGGCGATGAATCCCCTGAAAAGATTCGATATCAAGCTGCATCTCCCGATGAGGCTGCTTTGGTTGCTGCCGCTAAGAATTTTGGCTTTTTCTTCTATAGGTAT
This sequence comes from Linaria vulgaris, assembly GCA_948329865.1. Lineage (NCBI taxonomy): Eukaryota > Viridiplantae > Streptophyta > Magnoliopsida > Lamiales > Plantaginaceae > Linaria > Linaria vulgaris. The sequence continues at coordinate 103,164,833 of OX415254.1, read as the reverse complement.
GTAGTTTTTAATGCCTTGGATTGTCTACTAGGTTGAAGATGTAGTAGTTGAGTAGTGAAATGAATCTTGTAACTCCTTAAATGTAGGCGTTCACCAACAACAATTTATGTTCGTGAGTCTCATATCGAGAAGATAGGGACAGTTCAGGACGTTTCATATGAAATTCTGAATGTCCTAGAGTTTAATAGGTAATGATACTTTCTAAGTTGCACCTGAATTGCATTTCATCCCTGATTTGTGTACTTCTGACTAAGTAATTTGTTTGGCCTTGTGTAGTACAAGGAAGCGCCAGTCTGTTGTGTGTCGTTATCCTGATGGTAGACTTGTACTCTATTGCAAGGTTGCTTAATGTGGCTACTTATTTGTAATGGTCAACAGCTATTTGCAATAAAAGATATTTAAGCTTAGCAAGTGTTGTTTTATATAGGGCGCAGATAACGTTATATATGAAAGATTGGCGGATGGAGACCATGATTTGAAAAGAGTGAGTAGGGATCATTTAGAGCAATTTGGATCCGCTGGATTGCGTACTCTTTGCCTGGCTTATAGAGATCTGAATTCTGATGAATATGAAAATTGGAATGAAAAGTACATTCAAGCAAAATCTGCTCTGCGAGATAGGGAGAAGAAACTCGATGAGGTGTGCAATTTCCCTTTTGTTTGTGCGGTTTCCTGATCTTTGTATTCAACGTTATCTTAACCATCAGGTCACATGTTATTCCCTAAGCTTTATGTGGTCTAATCATAAAGCACATACTTCAATCCTTCCTCATGACATGAAATTTTGGCTATATTTCCTGATTAGTTTGATAAATCTAATCATAGTTCCATCAATAATCTAGAGACTGCTTAATTTGTGTCGAGTATGTCAACTGGATTTTCTTTTAGTGCTAATCTCTGGGGTGTCAACTTTTAATGTTTTTCTTTCAACATCTTGTTTTAACCACGCCTTTTCTTATCTTCTTTAAGAAAATTCAATTTACTTTTTTCATCTATTATCATGAAAAGATCCAAAATTTGTTTCTCATGTTGGGTAGCTAGGAAGCAAAGAAAAAGAGGGCAAACCATTGTGCCTTTAGTGGACAACCAACCTGCAGTTTTTATCAAGTTCAAGACGTCGACTTGGGAGCTTCTGCTGTTATAGTGTAGTCATTTGGATGAATTCGATTTGAGAGATGCCTGAAATTGCAACTAATTGTGAAGTTCCCTGATCCTCTGTTTTGTTGTCACTTTTTACCATTTTATAGGAGGAGAAGGACAGTCAATTAGGTGAGGTTTATAGTGTCCAAAGATATGGGTCATGGCTAGATGGGTGAGATGGAGATTGGAATCCACAGGTTTATATTTCATGATATTGGGTTGTGAAGAAGAAAAATTATGTCTTTTTAACAGAAATGCAGCATTTGGACTAATGTCATCTTTCCTAAAGTGTTTTGGTTGAAAAATGACTCCTATTGTGTCTGAACTCTGAACTCTGAAACTTAGTTAGCAAACGCCATTTCTGTTCAATCACTACATAGATAGATACTGAAATTTTCTAGGACGAGCATCTTTTGTTTGTTTGTTTTGTTTTTTTTTTTAATTATTGTTATTATTATTATTATTTTTATCACTAAGTACATGTTGAGGGTGCTGAATTGCAGCTCCAGCCTTTCTCTGGAATTCTAGGTTTCTGGTCTAGTGGCCATGAGTTTCCATATTGCTTTTATTTTGTTGACATCCTAACTCGTGGTTACACTGTTATGCAACTACGAAGGATTCTTATTATAATCACACATGTGAAACTGTCGCAGGTTGCAGAACTAATTGAAAAGGAACTAATTTTGATTGGATGTACTGCAATTGAGGACAAGCTTCAGGAAGGAGTACCTGCCTGTATAGAGACCCTCTCACGAGCTGGAATCAAAATTTGGGTTCTAACTGGAGACAAGATTGAAACAGCGATAAATATAGCTTACGGTAATAATATTGCTTATCTATTTGTTTGTATACTCTTATAACAGCTACTATAACTTGTTTCATTTGCTTTTTTCATTTATCCCAGCCTGCAAGTTGATAAATAATGGCATGAAGCAGTTTTTAATTAGCTCAGAAACTGATGCTATTAGAGAAATTGAAGAGAAGGTGTGCAACATACCATATTATTTCCTTTTCCCATCTTTATGGAGGTAAATGACCTAATAGCCTATATTTGCCTGAGTCTTAGGGAGATCAAGTAGAGTTAGCTCGCTTCATGAAAGAGACAGTGAAGAATGAACTGAAAAACTGCTATGAGGAAGCAAAGCAGTTTTTTCATTCTGCATCTGGACAAAAGTTGGCACTGGTGATTGATGGAAAGTGTTTGATGTATGCATTGGACCCCAGTTTACGAGTAACGCTCCTTAATTTGAGCTTGAATTGCAGTGCCGTTGTATGTTGCCGAGTTTCTCCACTACAAAAGGCACAGGTGAGGTTTCTTATCGCATACCATATTATTTGATCTCGAATATGTTACATTTCTCTGTGCTCATACATTTTGTGGAGTGTCTTCCATAATGTATGTATCAACAACCGTCGCATCTGAACACCTTGTCATAATGGGTATGATGAAAGCTGATCTTCATGATGTGCTAAGTGAGATTTCATCTGGGTATTCCTTTAGTTGTTGTTGCGTTATGGTTGAATGAAACTGGTCGAATCTTGCTACCCCGCCGGGTTTGCTTTGATTGCCTTAAAACAGAAAAGAACTTGGTAACACTTATTCTAGACAGAAGGACAATTTTTGGACAGATAACAGTTACAATTCGAGAATTAGCAGTTACATTAGGTATCAAACAGTTATCTCCAATGTTGATAAAATAAATTAATTTGTCGTTGCCACGGTGACAATATTGGTTATTGGTCAAGCACAAATGCTGTAGCATAGCCTAATTTGCCAATAAAATCGACATACTCTTTCATGATGTGTTTCATATATTCATGGCTTATAATTAATCTCTCTCTCTCTCTCCCCCATTTCAGGTTACAAGCTTAGTTAGGAAGGGGGCAAAAAGGATTACACTTAGCATAGGGGATGGTGCAAACGACGTTAGCATGATTCAGGCTGCTCATGTTGGTGTTGGAATAAGTGGGCAGGAAGGCATGCAAGCAGTGATGGCCAGTGATTTTGCCATTGCCCAGTTTCGCTTCTTGACAGAGTTGCTGCTTGTACATGGACGGTGGTCATATCATAGAATATGCAAGGTTTGTTGGTCTAAAGTTTTGTGCCTGCTGAGCTTTCAATTTCTACAGACAATTATCTGCTGCTTACTTTACGCAGGTCGTGACATACTTCTTCTACAAGAACTTGATGTTTACTGTCACTCAATTTTGGTTCACCTTCCAAACTGGATTTTCTGGCCAAAGGTTTTACGATGATTGGTTCCAGTCTCTCTATAATGTCATCTTTACAGCTCTGCCGGTTATCATGGTTGGACTCTTTGACAAGGTATTTTCTGAAATTTACTATTTCCAAATCAACTACTTTCCTTATTCTTCACAACATTGTCATACATTTGTGCAGGATGTTAACGCTTCACTTTCCAAGAAATACCCCGAGTTGTACAAGGAAGGAATCAGGGATGCATTTTTTAAATGGAGAGTTGTGGCAACATGGGCTTTCTTTGCGATTTATCAGTCATTAGTTTTTTACTACTTTGCTGTTGCTTCCAGTACTAGAGCCATGAATTCAGGTGGCAAGATGTTTGGTTTGTGGGATGTCAGTACAATGGCTTTCACCTGTGTTGTGGTGACTGTCAACCTACGCCTCCTGATGATGTGTAACACGATTACTAGATGGCACCACATCAGTGTTGGAGGAAGCATATTAGCTTGGTTCATATTTGTCTTCATTTACTCGGGTGTCTCATTAAACAGAAAACAGGCAAGTTGTCTCTCAATTGTCGTGAGGCATTTTTTGATGTAGTTAGATTCCTGCTTTCTTATTATTTTTGCACTTACTGCAGGAGAATGTCTATTTCGTCATTTTTGTGCTGATGAGTACTCCGTATTTCTACATCACTCTTCTTCTCGTCCCTATAGCTGCCCTCTTTTGTGACTTCATATACCTGGGGTAAGGTTCCAAGTTAACAGTTGAAGCATTATTTCATTCTCCAGACCTATCCTATAAGTGATGCTTGCTTCAGATTACGTTGATGGTTCAGCTTTCTTTGTCATATAAAGAGTTTATAACCCGGCGATTTTCAAGCTATTTTACCATCTGAATGTAATTAATGTAATCAAACTTTTGAGACCGTCATTTATATAGTTTGCCAATGATTTATCTGGTCACAGGGTCCAGCGCTGGTTCTTCCCCTATGATTATCAGATTGTTCAGGAAATTCACAGAGATGAGCCTGATAATAGCAGCATAGGATTACTTGAAGTAGGGAAAAATTCTCTTACCCCTGATGAGGCACGGAGCTCTGCTCTAATGGAACTCCCAAGACAGAAGTCAAAGCACACTGGTTTTGCGTTTGATTCACCTGGTTATGAGTCTTTTTTTGCGTCCCAGGCAGGTGTTTTTGTACCACAAAAAGCCTGGGATGTTGCCCGAAGAGCAAGCATGAGGAGTCGGCCAAAGACACCACGCAAGAAGTAGTGCACACATCTTTGTATAAAGATCCATCTTCTTCTGTTTCTGTTCATCCTTCAAAATTTAAATAGTACCCATAGAATCAGCTGTATCATATCCCTTAATGTACGTGACTTTCAGAAAATTTTGTATCATTGTGTTATAGAATCTGTAGGTGTAGTGCCTATAAGTTTGAATTTCACGATGTGAACCAACGTGCTATATTTTGCAACGGTGCCAATATGTGTTCACAGATTGTATCGCGTGTGTTGTATGTTTTCCATATTTTTCATATATAATGGATTTGAGATTTTAAAGATTTTCTCTTCAGTACCGCTCTTCAGATGCAAACTCCGCCGGAATAATGATATTGACCCAACTATTTGTTCTAACATCAATTAATCGCGGGTACAAACTTGATTGCTGTGTTATGTTCAGATTGACTTGTGATCTCATTATCAGACTTCTTCTCGGTGTTTTATGGAGAATCTTTTTATGTATACATTTGCAGCCCTTTTTTTCTACATTACTTGCTTTCGTCTACAAACATGTTCGGAAAATAACTGCCACCGGTAAACAAGAAACTTAACAATGACACTGAAAGAATTTATTTTCCATGCTTCCTCACCCTCGGTGGAGCTGGATATTGCACCACTTCCCTGCGACGAGCTGATAAATGTCACTATTTTCTGCGAAATAGTCTGCAAGTCTTCGTCTAAGCCCTCTTCTTCACCATCATAATCATCGTCATTCTCGTAAATTAAGAATATTCCACATTTCTTCAACACAACACCCTCATCAAATCAAACGGTGGGTTGTTGCATCTTCTACCCTTATCATATCACCATCTTCAAGTATGGACACCAATGGATGGTATTGATGGTACTTGCACAAATAGAACTGATCCTCTTCCCTGTCAGGGGCACCTAGCAAGTTCAAACAAGTCACAAATACCGGCCTGTTCACTCTGACGAGCTTTGCTTCAACATCTGCAATGACAGGCAGTTTGCCTTTTGAACTCTTTGGAATTTTGGGGTTGATCGAGATGATAGCAACTATAACCACGCTTTTAATCGCTTGATTTTTCCTTTTTGAGAAATAAACTTCGTCTTGAGTAAACCAGTAAGGTATTTCACTTCCAGGGATGCTTAAATAGTGTAACTTCTTGAAAGCAACCTGCATTATACCTACGTTATTTTGCACTTCTATTTTTATGATAATTATTATAACTAGATGAAGTGAATATACATGTCAAGTTTTTGTACAAGCGCAGCGGTGTGAGAACTGCATCCACCCATATGCAACCTATTTAAGGATTTCAAGCCTTAAATGCCTGGAATGTCTACTATCTTCCTACCATTTGTAAAGTGCAACTCTTTTAAATTCCGCAAACTGGAGAAATCAGAAAGTGTTTCAAGGGACGTGCAATTTGCCGCATTTAAAATCTTCAGACTTGATAGAAGAGAGAGGAGTTTTAAGCTCCTAGCAGTGCGATAGTAGAAGCCCTTTCAGCACATAAAGCCCCGTCAAGTTGGAAGGAAGACTAAAAGAAGTCATTGTAACTAAAATCCAGGATTTCCAGAAACTTTAGTTTCTCAAAACCGTCTGGTATCTTCCCAGAAATCTTACAAGAACGGGTGTGAAACTCTTTTAGCATGGAAAGCTTTGCAAAAGAAGATGGAAGTACTTTCCGCTCATCAGAACCGCTGAGATGTCTAGTCATTGTTTCAGAATCTTCAGGCTTCTTTCCCATTTTAAGTATCACAAGACCAGAAAGGTTCCCAAATGATTCAGGCAATTCTGTGATTGCAGTGTGCTCCATCTTCAGATGGCACATGTTCTTCAAATTGCCAAAGGAATCTGGTAATTTGTTCAGTTTCGCGCAATTATTCAAGTTCAACGTGACCAGATTTTCTAATCCTCCAATGGATTCAGGCAACTCCGAGATGAATGATTTTGCTAAGACCAATGTATGAAGAGCCAATAAGTTCCCTATGGATTTCGGCAGCGAACTTAAATTTCACACATTCAATGATCACAAGCTTTTTAGGTGACTTCAAGGAACCAATCGCATTAGGTAGACAAGTTATTGGGGTATTACTTACCTCAAGCTTAACCAAGGAGAATAACCTTCCAATCGAAGGAGGCCATGTATCCAAATGTCGACAATGTCCAGCCAAAAGCACATTCAGATAGTACAGTGAACCAACTGATTCCGGCACAACTTTTACTGAACTACCACTGAGCCAAAGATTGGCTAATGATTCGAGATTGCCAAATTGAATCCGGAATCGAATATAATGACGTACACCACGTCAAATATAGCTTCTCCAGATTTCCCAGAGAACCAATTGCAGAACTTTTAAGGGAAAGTTCCCTTAGCACCTTGCCTTCCAATGCATTGAGGTAGTTTCTTCATAAGCTTGCAACCATCCACAGAGAGCCTTTCAAGATTTTTCAGCGCGAATATTGTTGTGGGTAATTCTTGTATGCGAGTGTAACCAACGAATAGCTCTCCTAAAGATGTCATGCAACCAATGTTCTGAGGTATTTTTTCCAGTTGGGAGCAACCAGAGAGAATTAACACCTCAAGATGTTTAAGACCGAGACATCGCTAGGAAAGTCAACAAGGTTAGGGACATTTCGTTAAGTTTAAATGTCGTAAAACATTCAGGTTTTTTCTCCCTTTCTACATCATTTGCTTTAATCTAAAACATTCTAAGAGAAGAATTGCCAAAAAAAAAAAAAAAATCAGTACTCAAACTGAGAAAGTTCATTTTCCATCACCAATCTTGACAGAAGATGTGGATGCCACATGTTCCTTAGAAGAGCCAATAAACGACTTGAATTTATGTGATACAGTTTGCAGATCTTCATCCAATCCATCTTCTTCACCTTCGTAATCATCATCATTCTCATAAACCAGATTAATTCCACACTTCTTCAGTACAACTTCCTCACCAAATTGCGGGTTCAACAGCATTTCTATTTTTATCTTGTCGTCGTGTTCAAGTATAGACACCAACGGATGGTACTGATCGTATCTGCACAAATAGAGTTGATCCTCTTCGGTGTCGGGGACACCTACAAAGTTCAAACACGTCCCAAATACTGCTTGGTTCACTCTGAGTATATTTGCTTTGAAGTTTGCAATGACAGGCAATACGTCCATTGCACTCTCTGGAATCTTGGGGATGATCGAGATTATAGCAACTACAATCACGCTCTTAATCGCATGATTTTTCCTTGTTGAAAACAAAACCTCGTCTTGATCAGTGAAACAGTCGGGGATTTCACTTCCAGGGATGCTTAGATTAAGTAATTTCCTCAAAGCAACCTGCATTTATAGAAGTCACCATGTTATCTTCACTTTTATTTAAAATCAATCGATATACAGTTATTCTGCAGAACTATGTTTAGCACCAAGGACAATAAGTCAATAACACAAAGAAAATTCCAATTTAAAGGCAGCAAAGGTACCTTGTTAAGCTTCTGAACCACTTTAGCAGCGTGAGAACTGCAACCACCCATATGCAGCCTTTTCAAGGACTTCAAGCATTCAACGCCATGAATGTCTGCTATTCTCCTACAATTCGTCAAGTGCATCTCTTCTAAATTCAGCAGGGCTGAGAAATCAGAAAGTGTTTCAAGAGACGTGCAATTTGTTGCATTAAGTATCTTCAAACTGGATGGAAGAGGCGGAAGACTTTTAAGCTCCTTGCAGTGGGTTAGTAGAAGCTCTTTCAGAACACAGAGCCCCATCAAGTTGGAAGGAAGACTACAGAAGTCATTGTAACTAAAATCCAGGATTTCCAGAAGTTTGAGATTCTCAAAATCCTCTGGAATCTTCCCAGAAATCTTCCAAGCACGAGCATGAAATTCTTTTAGCACAGAAAGCTTCGAGAAAGAAGATGGAAGCACTTTCCGCTCATCAGAACAGGTGACATGTCTATTTGATGTCACAGAATCTTCAGGTTTCTTTCGCATTTGAAGTATCATAAGACCACAAAGTTTCCCAAATGATTCAGGCAATGCTGTAATCGCAGTGTGTTCCATCTTCAGATGGCACAAGTTCTTCAAATTGCCAAAGGAATCTGGCAATTTGCTTAGTTTCTTGCAATTATTCAAGTTCAACATGACCAGGTTTTCTAATGCTCCAATAGACTCAGGCAACTCCGAGACGAAAGATTTTGCTAAGACCAATGTATGAAGAGACAATAGGTTCCCTATGGATTCTGGCAGTGAACTTAACTTCACACATTCCCTAATCACAAGCTTTTTAAGTGATTTCAGGTAACCAATCTCATCAGGTAGACATGTTATTGGGGCACTACTCAACTCAAACTCAACCATGGAGAATAACCCTCCCATAGAAGGAGGCAATGCATCCAAATATCGGCAATTCCCAGCCAAAAGCACCTTCAAATAGTACAGTGAACCAACGGAAGCCGGCACAACTTCTATTGAACTACCACTGAGCCAGAGATCGCTTAGCGACTTGAGACTGCCAATTGAATCAGGAATTGAGGTTAACGACGTACACCACATCAAGTTTAGCTTCTCCAGATTTCCGAGAAGACCAATAGAGTCCGGCAGTTCGTCAATCGCAGATTTGTAAAGGGAAAGTTCCCTTAAAGCACTAAGTCTTCCGATGCATTGTGGTAGCTTCTTTAGAAAGTTGCAACCGTCCACAGAGAGCTTTTCAAGATTTTCCAGGAAAAATATTGTTCTGGGTAATTCTTTTATGCGAGTATAACCAACAGATAGCTCTCTCAAAGAAGTCATGCAGCCAATGTTCTGCGGCAGCTTCTCTAGCTGAGAGCAACCAGAGAGGAGTAACACCTGTAGATTTTTAAGACCAGAGACATCACTAGGAAAGTCCACGAGGTTGGGACATTCCATCATGTTTAAATGCCGCAAAGCATTCAGGTCTCCGACAGACTTGTGAATACTTTTGAGGCTAGTGCATTTGTCAAGTCTTAGCTTTTGTAGGCACTTGTGCTGAGTAAAATTAGGCGTCGAAGTCATATTGTAACAGTTATGGAGATTCAAAACCACCAACTTGTTAGCCACCTAACATTTGAGTAGTTTTCAGTTAAATTACGGAATTCATGATATTGTAGAATCTTGCAGTTAATTGCTACAAAAATGAAATATACCTTTTGACGATTCCAGAACCATTTTCTGTCCCATACCCTTTCTATCTTACTTTTGGAGAGATCAAGGACTCTAAGTTCCTCTGGGAGAAAATCAGAGGGAAGGATCTTGAGGGAACACGACTTCCATTGCAACCATCTCACTGAATCTGGAATATATCTGAAACTTCCATCAAGTTTAACCTTACCAAACTGAAGCAGCCTAAGATTTTTCATGGATTCAAATGATTTTGTATCAAGTCTCACTTCATTTGCTTCATTTAAACACTCCTTCAACTTTTCCTTTAAATAAATCCTTGCAGCGGCAAAATTGGGTGCTGTCTGTAGTTGGTTCCGTGCAATGGTTCTGGCACTAATAATTCTTGGTATGTTTTTGTCATCAAAGTCGAAGATCATTCCTTGAACCTTTGGTGTTCCCTGTAGAAATATTTAGAGTAAAGTATTTTCTAACATCATATATAATGTGCGTAAGTCTTTTTATCAAGAAAAATACTGCATTGATGAAACTGAAAATCTTGCACTTAAAAATGTAAATGATGATACCTTTTGGTCTCGTAATACCTCCAGAACGTCTCCATGATCCCATATTCTACTGCAGCTACCAATATCCCCATGGCTTTCATGCACAACGATTTCTTTTCCCATGTCTCTGATTTGATCGTGCATCCACAGCTTATCTTGCTCGACGACTTTGATGAGGGACCTTGCAATAAGAGTTGTCATGCCAATTTCTGCACTAATACCACAACCCTGCATAGCATCAATGATTTCCATTCTCGTCATGTCCAAATTCAGTAACAAGCAGGCAATATCAAGAAACATAGTTTTCACTTCATCATCAAGCGCATCAAAGCTAATTTTTAAGACGTGCTGAAAAACATCCGGACGAATCTGCTGCAATTTCTTTAGTGCCTCATGCCATTCCTCCTCTCTACGCTTATCAAAAAGAAAAGAACCAAATACTTGCAGAGCCAAAGGTAAGCCTCCCGTAATGGAAACAATCTCCTTAGACAGTTTTAAGAAAGGCTCCGTAGGCTGCTCTCTTCTTAAGGCGTAGTAACTAAAAAGCTTTAACGCGTCAGAAGAACCTAAGTCTCTAACCTCGTAAACTTGGCTCCGCAGATCAGTGGGCAAAGCATCTCTATTTCTCGTAGTAATAAGAATCCGGCTTCCCTCATAAAGCCATTCTCTACTAAATCCCAGTTCAGACAGTTGATCTGCATTGTCGATGTCGTCTAGAACAACAAGTACTCGGTTTTGCTGAAGTTTCCGTATGACTTCTTTCTGACCATCACTCTCGTTATCAACTGGACGCACCGCATTTGTTGAGAGTTCCTTAATCAGTTGGTTCTGGAGTAACAGTGCGCCATCAGGACGAGCAAATGTTTCTCTCACATTCGAGACAAAACTCCGGTGTTCAAACTCCCCAGCAAGTTTGTTATAAACAGCTTTGGAAATAGTGGTCTTGCCGATCCCACCGGTTCCAACGAGCGCAACGACCACGGGAGTATGGCTCGTAAGATCGAGAAGCTCCATCACTTCACCCATTGGAAAATCGAGTCCCACGATATACGGAGCCACAACCATTGGCTTAATGCATTTGATATCTTTTTCACTAAAATATCAATCAACTCTGGCTCTTTCCTATGAATAAATCACTGTAATTAGCCAATAGTTAAATAAGCTAAAACATACGTGATCAGGCCGGCAAGTTACATATATATTATATTGACAGCTTGGAGTTTAGCAACAGAAACTATATAGGTGACATTATCCGCCGGCATGCTCATAATTTGACAATTGGTGCACTATAAAGAAAAATCTGATTAATTAATATGCAAGGATCAAAGATAATTACAAATCTCAATCTAATACGAAATATGAAAGTTGCAAGCAATTTGAAAGAAAATATAGATTTGGGGATTACCTTTTAATGGACATGTGTTCCTTTCTTCTTAACAAAGTTTAGAAATGGAGACTTTGTCAAATGAACTCTAACTAGTGTTGATTTCAAACTGCAGCTACACCCGGAGGTTTGGTGTTATTACAAACCACGAGTGAGCGGTGAAATGACTAGTTTGCCCTCAGGAGATCGACGCGTTTTGTGCCCGTGGTTGTTTTATGGTAATTTTGGGACTTAATTACGTTAGAGGGATGATGCGTGGTAATTTCATCTGCTGACTAATCACTCAACGTCAGACTAACTCAAGCTTCTTATTGGTCATGAGTTAGCTTTGAGTTCAGGAAATCTACACTGGAAACATGACACGTGAACTAGGCTAGGACGACCCAACGAAGACACTTTGATGTATAAGTAAGTTGATGCTCGTTGATGGCCTCTAGGTTAAGCTAGATGCCATTGATGTGGTTTGGGGAGTTTGTTGATTTCGGACTGAAATTGGGGTTAAGCTAAGCTGCCTACGTATCCAACGTAGGTAATCAAGTCGAATGTAGCTCACTGTTCTCGGTGTCAGATGAACGTGGTCGGAGGTGAAGGTCGACCCTTAAAGGGTGAACCTTTGCTCATCGGATGTTAGTTGATGGCTTAATATTTGTTGTTGATGACTTACCATTACGCGACTTTACAGTTTTACCCATAACTCTTTTGTTAGAAGTTGAATTGACGAACCGCTTCTTGATGAAAACCAGACTCAAAGAGCTTTTCATACATATAGGCCACAAATTCCACAATAAGTCAAATTACAACTTGAATTGAGATAAGTCGAATGATGCTGCAACATTTCGCGAATTTATGGTCTTGCCCATAACTCTTTCGTCAAAGGTCGGATTGACAAACCACTTCTTGATATGGTAACTAGGCTCAAAGGGCTTTCCATACATAAAAGCCGTAATAAGTTAAATTCGACAATAAGTTGAATTACAACTCGAATGGATTCTAGTTGGTGTGCTGTGAGCGTCCCCCTTCTTTGTGAAGGGTTTGGGGGTATTTATAAGTGCTAGTTGGACTATTTTGGAAGGCTTGGGCCCCTCTTGTTCAGTTATACGCGAGTTCACTAATTTGTTCATCATAACTTCTTTAATACTCATCGAAATTGAGATCCGTTTTTTGTGTTGGATACTAGACATTTGGTCTTTCCAATGACGTATGGCTCATGGTCTGATTTGATCTAAAAGAATAATAAGGAACTTTACAAGTCGTGCTTGTGTTTGCCCATTAGCCATTCATGTTAAAGACACAGAACTTCCAACCCAGGTTGTTGTGACTTGTTGTTTTTCAAAGCCCACATGCACGTGGCATGAAAACGTGAGCAATACAAATTATGGTACAACAAGGGGGAAGGTGATGTGATTAAGATATTTGAGGGATGATAAGTGATAAAATTAAAAGTTAATGGAGATAAGTGAAAAATAGACCATAGTTTAAGGGTGATTTTCCCCCCATACTGAATATAAAATTCACACGTTATTACTTCTTAAGTGTAGTTCGATATCTTAATCTATCGAACTACAAATTAAGGGGTTATTACTTATTAAGGAAACATTACAAATTAAAATATGCACAAGGGTAGAAATCCAACTGATATCACATCTTTTGCACGAACACACACAAAGTATTGGCTTGAGGATACACGAGCCATGTATTAGGCGCTCTCAGATATCACATGAAGACCAAAGACCACTGTTGGCACAACTGGTCATTATCAAATTCGATGTCGCTTTATTTGAGGAATTGAGCTATAAAGATTGGAATCTTGGCTCAAAATAGTATCGGACCGCTTATGGCATGGCTTAAGAGACGAATGGATACAATGTTGGATCCGTTATTATGGTCAATTTGTTTGGCTATTGGTATGAGTTGGTTGGAGGTTGTTTTTGATGAGGAATTTGCTAGCTTCAACATTATCCGCGATATCACGTCCTAAACAATTGGGAAAGCTTAATACGTGAACCAGCTTATTGCGAATACTCGCCGTCTTTACACAATACAAGTGAATTTTACTTTTCAATAGGTTCGTATGAATAAGGATACACCGCAATTTGGCAATGATCGCTCATTTGCACCTTCGAGTATGGCCTTGCCACTTTATCTAGCTCTTCTTTATATTGTTTGGTCAGTTTTTGAGGTCGGGGGGGGGGGGGGGGGGGAGGGGTATTGTTCGCATGTGTATTTGACGTTGTTTGATGAGGTTTGCTTTTATGTTATTTCATCGAAAACAAAGTAGGGGAAAAAACATCAAACCTCCCAACGTCTGGGGCCATTTGAGGTCAACCCACTTAACTTTATTCCTGAACGGTCAACCCTCCATTGTATGTCGAAATAAGCAACTTACACCAAGTCAATATTTTGCACTTTTGACAAGGGGCATTTTCGTCCAAATTTTGACCCACCTATTGATATGCTAAATGTGTCCCCTAACCTATTGAGTTTGGTGCAGATTGCCCCCGCCTAATGTTATAAAAATTTCAACATTTTTGTTAAATCTTTAGACAAAATTAAAGATTTATTAAATTTTAAGTCATCTTTTTCTTATTTTTTTAAGACCAAGGAATTTAGGCTTCTTTTTCGACAAAATTTTTTTTTTTAAAATCTTGAGACAATTTTTTTTTTAAATTTTTACAAATTTTTTTTTTTTTTTTAAATTTTGACAAAAATTTTTTTCCCAGAATATATATTATAGTTGATTGTAAAACAGTCCTTCAAAATAATTTTATTCCAAAAACAAAGCTTAAAGTCTAAGAATAGTTAATATTGGCTTTTACTTCCATTTGGATGAGGCCAAAGTCGAATTCCAAAAGAAAACGAGGAGATTAGACAATCCATAATAAATTTTTACATTACATTTTTTAATAACACCTCACTCCAGCTTACGGAGCTTGTGTTTTTTTTCGTTTTTTTTTTTTCCTTCTGATTTTTTAAAATAAACATAAATAAAAGCATTGATTACAAACATCATTTAACAGATCTCCATTAAAGCAAAGCCCACGAGAACCTTATAAAAGCGATTGCTAATAACCCCCAATTTTGGCGACTTTTGAATTTGAACTTCTGACAATCTTTTCTTCAGTTCTTCATATTTTTTTTGAATCCACGGGTTTTTGTTTTGCAATCTTGGCTTCAAGTTGTATCCACAAGATGTGGTGCAAATAAAGAATGATTCCACGCTCGAAGGAACATTATATTCCACCATCTAAAATTCCTCATAACTATACATAAAATTCCCTTGTGCTAGGGGCTTAATTTTTGTGTATGTTCTTTTTTTGTCAAAAACCTATATACCCTTAAAAATTATTAGCACAAAATTCTTCTGTAGTTTAAAAAATTGAACGAAAGCCCCTTATAGTTTTTATTCCAACTTCTGTTATTGATAATTTTAAATATAATTATGCACAAGTAAGTATAAATGCATTTTTACGCAAATAGGGATAATTTATTATTTGACAATAATATTAGTAAAGTTGTTTAAATTTTAATAGAAGGAATATGTGCATAGTTTTTAAACTACAAGGTTAGGCAATTATTAAACAACAATGACGTTATGTGCAAGTTTTTCAAATCAAAGGGGACTTTATGTTAATATCCCATTTAACTGTTGTGAAGCGAATTCTTAAGTATATATCTGGTACTACAGACTTGTGCATATGGTATACATGATATAAATACAAACTTTAATGGTTTTAGTGACTCTAAATGGGATGGAGATTTAGATGATAGAAAATCTACAAGTGGGAGTTATTATTTAGGAAATAATCATGTTTCTTGGTATAGCAAGAAGCAGAATTGTGTGTCACTTTCTACTACTGAACTTGAATATGTAGTAACTGGCAGCTTTGTTACCCATCTTATATGGCTTGAACATGATTGTGGGATATAAAGTAACACCCTCCTAATATTCTGTGACAACCTTTGTGCCATAAGTATTTCAAGAAACCCGGTGCAACATTCTAGAATCAATCATATAGATATTATGCATTGTTTTTTGAGAGACCTGAAAGAGGATAATAGGATTAACATTGACCACACAGAGACCAACAATCAACTTGCTGATTAAAAAACCCTTAGATGGTGAGAGGTTCTTCAGTTTTAGGAAAGCTCTCGACATAAGTGTTATATGATCAGTGTGGTATTCTGGTGTTGCCTTAACACCACGGGCTAACATTGCATGATGGTTGTGGTGCTGATTGATTGCATTAGATTTTTGAGTTTATTTTCGATTTCTATCTTTGTTCTTATTCATGATTGTGTTATGTATGGCCTGGTTGTTGTGTTCTTGACATTGTAAATTTGATATCTAATTGAAAGCTCGTTTCTTAAAAGATTTCATATCATTAATTGAAACTCTCTGCTCTCTGGGGTCAGTGACTTAATATGAAGAAGTTGAGATGCACGGAGTTCAACGATGCTATTCAATTGCGTCCTATTCATATCGGAGTTACACAATTCATGTGAAGAAGCTGGGATACACATAGTTCACTACTATGATTTATTCAATTGTGTCTTATTCACATCGTAATGCTTGCAAAAGAGGCATAAAATAGTGGGGTTTAATACTAAGGTGATTGGGGTTTCACACTACATTCATTCAGTATTACTGCTCACTTGGTGCTAAAACCTTTTTATGATGTATAGTAAACAAGTATGCAATAGGATTCTGGGGTGTTGGGGTCACACACTTTCTTCATCCAAGCCTATGTACTTGCATGTGCATTTTCATTGATTATGTGTATGGGGTCTCGTTATTGCCTACTTTCAGTGAATTCATTATCGCTTCTTAACCTTTCAGGTGATTGATAAATAGAGTAAATGTATTTGTGGTGTTTCAAAGTCAAAAAAAAAGAGAACTGATTCTAGGTGTCACTAAGCAGTGTTGAGGCAACATAAACCAAAACCGTGTTGACCTAACATTCATATTCTGCATCCATTCATTCTTTCCTTGGGGTGTCTGTGTCGGTTTGGGCTTAAGGGGGAGCAATAGTCATGTTTCATGTGAAGAAATACACCTTGGGTGATTTAACTGCCAGTGACACACTAAGTTGTTTCTAAATATACCTTGGAAGTTGATTATTTTTATAATTCTAACTTCATACCTAAATGTGTGTTTTCTGTTAGCTAACTCTCCAACTCATGTACAAGTCTGAAATATCTGTGTTATAGAAGATAACAAGTTTATTGTGAATAAGCTTGATTCTATTACATAATGTACAATTACATATTTATACACAATACATATGTTACAGAAAAGGAAAGACATCTTATTCTCAGCCTTGATCAATGTTAGAAGATAAATTATGACTACTGATTTGTTGTTCAATTTCAATCTTCATTGATCCTTGTTTCTGAATTTCAGCAACTGAATTTTTGCTTACTGAATCATAAATTGATTTTGTCATAACACGCCCCCGCAAGATTGGGCTTCCATCAGCAAGTCCAATCTTGGTCCGAAGAGATTCAGTTCGTTGACGCGAGAGAGGTTTAGTAAGAAGGTCTGCTAGCTGGTCATGAGTATGAACGTGATGCACTGATAAATGATCCTTTTGAACCAAGTCGCAAACAAAGTGAAGATCGATTTGTATGTGCTTCATTCGAGAGTGATTTACTGGATTGAAGCTTAGATTAGTGGCCCCTAGATTGTCACAAAGCATCAATGGAGCGTCTTTCAACGGAAAGTGCGTTCATTCATTAAAGACCTTAGCCACAATACTTCAGAAGCTATTGTTGCTAAAGCACGATACTCTGCTTCGTTTGAAGAGCGGGCAATTGCTTTCTGCTTCTTAGAACTCCATGAGATTGGGTTAGAGCCAATAAAGACAATATATGTTGATGTTGAGTTCCGATCATCAAGGTTTCCAGCCCAATCAGAATCCGAATAAGCTGTGAGTTGCAAATCATTGGAGCGATTAAGCTGAATTCCACAGAATATGGTGTTTTTGAGGTATCGAAGTAGTCTCTTGGTGGACTACCAATGAAGTTGAGTTGGTTTATGCATAAACCGCGAGAGTTTGTTGACGATAAAACTGATATCTGGTCGAGTTAAAGATAAGTACTGGAGTGCGCCAATGATCCTTTGATATTCTGTTGCATCAACTGAAGCAGTTCCGTCCATAAGACTCAACAGAGTGGTAGTGGAGAGAGGAGTGGATACATCATGAGAAGATTCCATTTGAGTACGAGCTAGTAACTCGCGGATGTACTTATGTTGTGACAGAAATAACCCCTTTGTAGTCTGAATAACTTCAATACCCAAAAAATATTGGAGGAGACCCAAATCTTTAAGAGAGAATCGAGTACTCAACTTATCAATCACAAAAGACATGAATGCATGATCATTCCCAGTAAGAATCAAGTCACCAACATAGACTAGAAGGTATGCAATAACTGATTTCGACCAAAATATGAATAGTGAACTATCTGCAGCTGATTTGAGAAAACCAAGATCAAGTAAACAATTCTTTAAAGCTGAATACCATGCACGTGGTGCTTGTTTCAGGCCATAGATGGTCTTTTTGAGCTTACAGACAAAATCTCGTCGAGTAGGGTCGATGAATCCTGGAGGCTGTTGCATATACACATCTTCAAGTAACTCTCCGTGCAAAAATGCATTGTTGATGTCCATCTGTCTAAGCTGCCAACCCTGCATCACAACAAGTGACAACACCAAACGAATTGTTTTGAGCGATCTGCTATGTGGGTTTGAAGGAGTTAGGCGATCTGCTATGTGGGTTTGTACGTTTAGTACATAAAGTGGAAGGTTATTTTGAGCGGAAGCAATTGTGGTAACAATTGGAGTGGTGTTTTCTGTTTCACCCGCCATGGAGGATATTAGGATCAAAGACTCGTTAGAGTTATTTTTTCTCCTGATACCATATAGAAGATAACAAGTTTATTGTGAATAAGCTTGATTCTATTACATACTGTACAGTTACATATTTATACACAATACATATGTTACAGAAAAGGAAAGACATATTATTCTCAGCCTTGATCAATGTTAGAAGATAAATTATGACTACTGATTTATTGTTCAATTTCAATCTTCATTGATACTTGTTTCTGAATTTCAGCAACTAAATTTTTGCTTACTGAATCATAAATTGATTATGTCATAACATGTGTTACTAACGTGCTAAACTTGACTTAAGTTTCAGATATAGCTCATGCCTTTACTTGAATGGAGCTTGAAGGTAAGCCATGTACCCACACATTCACTAGAACTAATGTTGATTCAGTTCAGGTACTAGTGTTGTGCCAACACCAGTTTATAAGCGTGTTGTCCCAATATCCAGGTTTAACACTGTGACTTATAATTTTTTCGTGAACTGCTCAGGTTACGTGTGAAGTAAACACGGTGTCACGTGTTGACTCAACATGCGGTAATTATGCATGATTGGTTTTAAGAGACCTCCCAATACTTCCTTTCACATTTGATTTTGAATTTCTCTACTCTATTTGTTCCACAATTCTCTCAACTTGCAAATTTAAAATCCATGTCATTCATCGTTGATATAGTTAATGTGGCCCTTGATATGGAGAATCAAGGAGATAACCCCACCCCTGCTCATGTAGTTTATACTCACAGTAACAACACCCGTTCTGGACATTGTTGCTGAGACAGAGCGTGTTCATTCTGAGGAACAAGGTGTTGTTGGTACTTCAAACACGGCTGAGGATATGGTAGTTGAGGAACCTTTTGCTTAGAAGACTGATTCGATTGAGGGGGAGAACACTTCAGCTGCTGGAGAAACGAAAGTGGGTGATAATAGAGGTTCGACTGCTAGTGCTGATGAATAAAAAGAGGTTAATGGTGTTGCTGGTATTTTGCATGATGATAAGGAGAATGAAAAGGAGAAGGAGAACGAAGAGGTCGAAAATGAGGAAGGAAGTGGTGAAGAAGAGAAGGATGGTTCTGAGAAAATGAACGAGAAAACTGAGAATGGTAATGATGATGAAGCTGTAGAGATTAGGAGAATGAGGAAGAAGGTTCTGAAGAGTCTAATTATGCTGAGTCTGAGCTAGATGTTACGATAACATCTTCTATGTAAAATGTTGACTCAACATCAGAGGTAACACCTGAGGTAATATCTACATTAGAGGCTAACTTTGGGTCCCATTTAAGGAGGGAAGACTATGGCTATGGAGGATTTTGAGAAACAAAGGATGATCGAGTTCCTAAAGAGAAAAATGAAAGTAGCTGCTAAAGAAGAGCTATAAGAGCTTGATTCCATGGAGTGATTCATTGATGTTTTGCTTTCATCACAAAAAAGGGGGAGATTAGGCCATTTTATCTTCATGTTTATTTTACTGTTTCTGCAAGTCTGAAATATCATATGTTTTCTTAGTTATGCATATAATTGTGATGTTTAAGTCATTGTGTTTTCTTATTAGTATCTTAAGGCTACTTGGTTAATAATATCATACATATTAAAGGGGAGTAGCTTAAGATATTAGTGATACTGTGTTGCTGGAGCATTGTGCATAAAAAAATTATAATTCTTTAGTTTTGTGAAGAAATGCAAAAAATGGAGAGATTGAAAGTGCAAGTGTTAGATCAATGTGTTAGTCAAGCACAAATGTATGCAGTGTTGACTCAACATTGAACTTAACACAAATCACTGCACAATCTGTTTTAAATTATAATATATTTTGCCTTTATTTACATACTAATCTAGTTCCACAGTTGTAGTTTATCTTGTTTATATTTAAGGATATTGCTGAATCAAGAGTCCAAGTAAGTTATCCTTCAAGAAAATAATATCTAGGAGTCTGAAGATATGTGCGGCCAATATTCTAGGGACGATAAAGGAGATGTAATTACAAGATAACGATGGAAGATTTTTTGGAGATAAGATGTGATAATACTTCACTTAAAAGAAGACCGATTCAAGTGAAGATCGAGTAGGAAAACTTCCAGACTTAATTGAAGATAAGCCCTAAGAAGCTGATAATCTCAAGAACGAAATTAGAGATGATCTTGGAGATCTAATAGCATTCAAAAACACTCACAACATGTTTTGGACTTCAAGGAACAATATATTATAAATAGACATGCTGGGCATCAAGAAAAAGACACGAAGACTATAGAGAAAATATCCAGAAAGGAAATGAATATTGTCAAGTGTATTTGTCTTGTTTTGTTGAGACTTTTTCAAGATAGTTAGAGCTACTTTGAGAGTAGATCTAAGTAGTTAGATTGAAATGAGTTATATCCTTTAAACGTTCTCAACTGATTTTGTAAGATCATTACTCATATAATGATTATTTCGTCATGTGACTCGACATATTATATTTATATAATCTGCTTAAAAATTACCTACTGTATTTTTTAAATTACGTTGTGCAAAACTAATCTCTGTCAGTAGATGTTAGGACAACACTGAGTAAAATCAGTGTTTATTCAGCACTGGGCGCCAACACTAGTGTTGAGTTATAAAAGTTGTACCAATCCCGATCCGCACATTTTCATTATGCTGGAGATATTTGGAATTGAGTCCAAATATTTTGTGTGTGAATTAAAAACTGCTTAATGAGAAGCAAGTGGGATTAATTCCAAAATTGTGATAGAATTTTATTTAATCAAATAAATAAAATTTATGGTTAAATATTCATATTTATTTTGAATATGTGAATTAAGTCACACACTTAATGTGGTCAAAAACATTTGAATGAATTCAAATGGTTTGAATGACAAGAGTAAATTATCCCCTTAATGTATTGTGGTAGTTTTATGTTTTCTAAACTATAAATAGGGGCCCCTCTAGTCTTGTGAAAAGCATCCAAATCCAAGCATCCAAAAACCAAAACCATTTTCAGCATACTCATAGCATGAGCATTTTCTTTTTCTGAGTTCTGCAAATACTATTCGAGTGCGATTTGAGAAGGTAGTATTGTCCTTCACTTACTACCTTATTGTGTGAGGACGTTGTACCTTGAGAGGTCGTTTCCCACCGAGGGCTTGAAGGGTAGCCGGGAAAATTGATCTTAAGTGGAGAGGGCTAAGCTTTCTACTCGTCCTATGCTTCGACAGAATTTTTCTGACTCGTCTAATCCACTCCAAGGATTTTCCTACAGTTGCTGAGAGGTCGAATTTATCTTATTGTTGTATTTTAATTTCAGTTTTGCAATACTTGTTATATGTTAATTGTTTACGTATTTTGAAAATATATTCATGTTTATGCTTATGCTTACGTTTATGAATTGACATGTTTATGTGCAATACGTACCCAACACATTATATTTATTTTTGAACTGGCTTTGTAATCATTGTGAGTGTCCGTTCTTGGATGAGTTGTGTTCATCTTGACTGATTGTTTGTAATGGGTTAAGCACCCCATTGAGCTTGTTTCTATTTTATTATTAATTTAAAAAAAATGTATCAATCCGCGCTTCGGCGGTAGGGTAAAATTCTTTTGGAATGGATAGCAATTTTTGTGATAGATATATACATGTAGTTTTTTGTGTAGGAAAAAATCCTGCTCCTAAAAGAAAACTAAAACGCATGTTTGATCAGCCGTTTAGAATTGCGACAAACACATCAAAGCCCTAGCTTGGAGTGCTTTACTTATACTTTTTCAAAACGAGATTTTCTGTTTCCCCACTGAAAATTCCTCGATTTTCAAGACTAGTTAATTTTTGGAGCCAATCTTTAAGAAAATTAAATAGATCCCGCGTAAAGCTCTTTTTGTTGCTAATAATCCTTTTGTTAGAAAACATCTCTACAATAACAACGTCCAACTATATATATATATATATATATATATATATATATATATATATATGCACCACGTTATTATGCAGAAAAAGTTTCTCCAAAATATGAGCAATATATTTGTAATAAGGTAGTCAATCATGAGAGAAAGAGAAAATTTACCAGCCACCGTGCACCCAACCGGACCGACCTCCAACACTAGCCACCTCATCCTGCTCGAACCTTGCCTCGAGATACTCCATATCCTTCGCAAAAGGTCCTTTATGCCCACGAACATCCGATGGATCGACCTTATAGAAAACCGGGAGCACCAGTTTTCTCAAGTCGCATAACCTAGCCAACTCCTCCAAACACCAGTGAGAATCAGCGTACTTGGGCGAGAAAACCACGATGGCGGCCGCAGAATCCTCAATTACGTCGCGTAACCTCTGTTTGATCTCGTCCCCTTGTTGATTCCCTCGTTGTCACGAAAAACTCGAACCCCCATGGAAATGAGTGCGTTGTGGAGACGTTCGACGAAACCGTTTCGGGTATCTTTGCCTCGGAAGCTTAGAAACACGTCCCAACGGAGACGAAACGCCATCGGTTCAGCTGAATGACTAGCTAGCTCCATTAGAAATATCAAAATTCCTGTTTAATTTTGCAGAGAGATTCTTGGTGAATGGCTTCAGGGCTACAAGGAGGGTTTTCTTCTTATACTTATGAGTTATGACATGCATACAAGTTGAGGTTTTTTTTTATGGGAAAATAGAATTTATAAAAGAAAAAGTGGAGTATCGGGAATACTCCAAGAGTTTACAAGCAAGAACAAAAAGGTCCTTCAGCACCTACAAAAATCAGGAGATGAATCCCATTCCGCCAAACTATAAGAAAAATCAGAAACTTTTGCTTTGAACCAAAACCAAGAACGCAATTTAACGAGATCCACAACATCCTCGATGCTCTTGTGACTCCCATCATTAATTAGATCGTTTCTGTACCTCCAAACCTCCCAAACAGTAAAAAGCCAAATTCCACGCAAATCGGGTAAGTTGCTCGAACCATGGCACAACAAGCCACAAAACTGTAAGAAATGTGAACGAGGTTGTCCACATATCGCTGACTCCACCCCAAGCCAATATAATATACTCATCCAGATGGAATGAACTTTCTGGCAGCGACAGAATAAATGCAGCGTATCCTCCTCTTCTTGGCCACATAGAACACACTTAATCTCGTTGCCCGATAAGACGATCCCTCTTCTTGACAGATTTAGCTTGGTCTGAATCCTATTATGTAACAACTTCCAAGCAAAAGTCTGAAGTTTGAAAGGTGCACTGATTTTCCACAGGATTTTAAAGATCCCGTCATTCTCCTCCGAGTATTGAGAATTGATTATATTGTAGGCTGATCTAACTGTGTATACTCCTTCTCCATCTCCAGTCCATCTCCAAACATCCGACTTGTTCAAAATAGGAGAAAATCCATTGATGACAGATTGAAGATCCAAAAGTAATTACTGTTCCCAGGAGAAGAGGGCGCGTCTCCAAGAACACTTCCATTTCCAGCCAGAATTTGACCACTCTCCCTTTTCGGCGATGGAGCTATCTTTATCCTCAGCAATAGAGAACAGCCTACTAAAAAGTCGTAATTTCTTAATATGTCGAAGTGACGTTATTATAGAGTTTACCGGAAGGTTATAAACTATATCTAAACACAAATGGATGGTTTTATGAATTGTTTTCTTTGCTCAAGCAAGCGCTGGTCATGTGAGAGACGACGGCGGCGACTTAGATTTCCTAGAGCATTGTGGAGATCTTAATGAGATATATGTTATATCATCGGGAAAATTTAATAACTTTAATATATAGAATTGGAATTGTTTTCTTAAATGACATAAATCGAATATATCAAATCTGTTTTCACTGTTATAACTATATCTTAAATCTTATTTTGTAAGTAAATTATTTTTGCTATTTTTGTTGTATTTGCCACCTAATCTAAACGCTGACATTTATTTATTTACGTGTAATCTCCAACACGACTTCTCACGTGCAGGCTGTAAATATTTTGTTACGCCAATCACATGACACTTTATTTATAATTGGGTGGCGGTGGAATCTGAACCCATGAGCTCTTTGGCCTGAGCTCTAATACCATTTTTTTTTTTTATAAATAAAAGATAACAGAAGTAACTACTTCATGTCTTTAGCAACTAAGCTAACAATACAACTAGAGGGAGGACTATCCCAAAGGATGTCTCCAACATTACTACTTCTACTAATTCTTGTCAAAGCATCCGCCACGGGTTCCATTTAAACTTAGTGTCCCATGACATGTGAAGAAGAGTTCTGTAGTCATCAACAAGCTCTTTAAATTATGGTTGGGGCTCAGTTTCACCATTTACCAATTTGTATACTACCAGGGAATGATCAGTTTCCAATTCCATCTGGTGAACTCTTCTGTGCCATGCTATCTCCAGTCCCTTCTTTAAAGCAAATAGTTCAACTTCATCAACAGTAGGGGAGTGCAAAGTGGCACTGAAATCCCATAACCAGAGTCCTTCATCTGATCTCAGGATACCAGCAACAATTCCCAGGTTTCTCAATAGGAAGGTTAAGTATTCTTACCCAAATGATGGTGATGTCAATGACATCAGTGTCAGCACGAAAGTTTGGGATCCATTTCCTGATTGACATGAAGTTTTCAGCAATTTGCCATTGCCTTTGAGTAAGGATCATTTCTCTGTTGAGAGGAGAGAGTCCCTTAATGCAATAGCATCCTTTGCCTAAGTCAATAAGATCAAACTCATTGTGAAGCTTCCAAATGGAGTTCAATCTGGTCTAGAGGGCTGTAAAGTACCATGGTTTGCCTAAAATTCGAATGATAATCGAATCCTCCCATTGCTCCCTCATTCTGTCCCTTAGTGCTTATTTGAACCGAACTTGTTTGAAAGGAATCTCCGAATCAGCCTCTGTGATCTCAATGAGTTCCCTCTCTGCTGCAGTTATGGCTTCATTAACTCTAACATCAGCACGTTTCAGGCTTTGTTTTACAATATTTACATAACTCGATTTAGACAAAGGATGCTTGTATGAATCTGTCTCTCAATGAATATCAAAACTATTTTGTTCCTTTTCATCGTTGGAATGTCGGAGACGTTTCTGACTTCTTACACCAGGTTTCTCATTGGACAGTATCCTCTGCGCATTGAATACTGGAAAGAGGTTGTCCGGCGGCTGTGGCCGGATCGGATCAGAGCTTTCCTCCATTGTGGTTACATTTTCTTCCATGGCGGTTATTTTCAGTTATTTTTGAAATCTTATGAGCAGTGATTAATATATATCCTGGTACCATATTGAATTTTCCATCTCATCTAAAAGTTTAAGTGGTTAAAGAGTGTAGACATTTATTTATTTACGTATAATCTCCAACAATTTTTATGCTATATATTCCTAAGTTTAGCCCTTAGTGTTGCATATTCCCTTTAAAGTACGATGTGGCACTAGTAACTCGCGTCATCAATCATATACAATATTAGCAAAAAATGTATATATTGATGTTCAGAACTTATTAGGATTTAAATGATTCTAAGATGTTAGATTTAGTTTTCAAATAATAAATATTGTGATAGATATCTCACATTAGTTATGTGTTGATGGAATGTGAAAGTAAGGTACAATAAAAGTATTTTTTGAGTTTTGTTCCATATTGGTAAAGTATGTTGGGCTCTAACTCATGTTACCTATAAAGACTCTTATGTGCTTGAAGAGTTTTAGCTTTTATAGGCCAATTTTACTAAAGTGACTTAAGTGTCCCACTTAGGTAAAATAAAAACTATTTGTTGGATATATCTATGTTTGCACTTTATTACTTGGGTAATTAAGTGTGCAAGACATATGTGGTGCAGATGCACACACGCGCACCGAGCCGTGCCCAGGCCTGAGCCCGTGTCCGCGCTGGCGCTTGTGGCGCTTTTGTTTGACGCACTTAGAAAACACTTAGCACTTTGCACGCTTGCATCGCTCATCGATCTAGGCCGTATATTTTATTTAATTAATCAAATAAAATGGACGACTGTGATTTAATCTGAATATTAAATTAATATAGATTAAACTGGATGGTGTAGATTTAATCTTACTTAAGATTTAAATCTAACGGCTTTGATTAGTTTGAAATTATTTGGAGGGAATATTTAAAACTCAGATTTTAAATATTAACAGTCACTTAGTTTGAACCATCATATGATCTAACGGTTGGAATTTAAACTGGAGAGTTGTGTCTTTTTGTGAAAGAATACCTGGAAAAAGTTGTGACTTTTTCATACAACTTTAATTTTCAACGTCTAAATTCGAAGGATTATCAGAGTCAGAATCATCAATTTTCGTACTCTCTCATATTCTATACAAAATAATTGTTGCATAAATTATTTATGTATTTCTCTGCATTCTTGTTCTTTTTCTGTTTAGTAGATTTCGTAAGTCCAAAAACGCAATCTACTGTTCTTATTTTCTGGGCTTAAATTGTATCATGGGAAGCGATTCGTTGTAACCCTTTTTGGTACACACGAAGTGGAGGCGAATTATGCTTTAAGGAAAGCGTCTCTATTTCGCAACTTTCAAATTCCAAATTGTGGCATTTTCGAATAAACTCACCAATATAATATACTAGCAATGAAGGTGCATCCCAAGGCGAGATAGTTGTGGCTAAATATATAACCAAGTTACTACATTAAATTCAGCAGGTTTTTGGCCCAACACACATCCGTGGCACGAGGAATTTGCATGTAAAAAAGAAGAAGCAAATTACTCCCTCGTGCTATTATAAGTTTAGTGTTACGTTATATATGCGCATTACATCTGTGTATATATACTTTTATGGATAATTACATTAAACCCCCCATCGTATGGTCCATTTCTCAGTCAACACCCTTAACTTTGTTTTGAATCAGTCAACCCCCCATCGTTTGCCAAAATCATCACTTTGCCCCAAGTCAACTTTTCAGCACTTTTTTCACGGGTATTTTCGCCAAATGTTAAAAATTTTAATATTTATTTTAAAAAAATGTAAAATCTAAAAATTTGTAAAAAATTTTAAAAAAAATTTCAACCAAATTTATTTCCGATTTTTTTTTTAGGCAAAAATTTTTTTTCAGAATTTTTTTTTCCACAAATTATTTTTCGACATAATTCTTTTTTCGAAAAAAAAATTGTCGAAAAATAATTTTTCTGAAAAAAAAAATTTGGCGAAAAAAAAATGTTGTCGAAAAAAAAAATCGTCGCAAAAAATAATTTGTTCGAAATAAATTTGGTTGAAAATAAATTTTACATTTTTTTTAAATTTTACATTTTTAATTTTTTTACAAATTTTTAGATTTTACATTTTTTTAAAATAAATATTAAAATTTTTAACATTTGACGAAAATACCCCTGAAAAAAGTGCTGAAAAGTTGATTTGGGGCAAAGTGATGATTTTGGCAAACGATGGGGGGTTGACTGATTCAAAACAAAGTTAAGGGTGTTGACTGAGAAATGGACCATACGATGGGGGGTTTAATGTAATTATCCCATACTTTTATTTGTAGAAAACTACATCTTGTTATACGCAAGTGGGCGGTACCGCTTTGCAATACTTTTTAAATCATATGCGCAATGTGACATATTTAACATAAGACATGAAGATAATTTGCCTATTTCTATAACACAAAGATAATGTTTCCTACTTCGAGAATACATGATGATGATCTGCATGTCTCTCATTTCACATTGGAGAAATGTGTTTATTTTAACACAAGGCTACAAATAGCCATTAGTTCTATTTTAGCAGAGCAAGTCCAACTGTTAAATAATGATCTTTCCTCATTTCTTAATTTTGGGGATCAATTAGCTGGTAGACTTTTTTGGCCAAAGTAAAATCCCACGGCAAATCAACCGAAAAGTATATGTCAACCTTTTTTGGTGACAGTTATCAAGTTATAAAGAGCTTTAATGCATATACAAATGTGATCAATTAGTTTGATCAACATTGAATGTATGATATTCATTAAATCCAAATCGCTTTACGATTGGATTACCAATTTGCTCTAAGTTCTGGAATCTTATTAACTACATATATAACTTGGTATCAAGTTTATAATGGGCATCTAATTCAAGGGATTATATGTATATAGATACCAGATCATTTGATTGCGTTGATAATGGTCGACTAACTTAATAAGGGATTTTATATATTAGATATCTCCAAATCACCTATTAGTCTCTTAAAAATTAAATTGATAACTGAAAATTGCAATATAACTAGTTAAATTACACGAGCAATGGAGATTAATTACATGCCACTAATAATAATATTATAGCATCAAGTTGACGGCTTACTAATTCAATGGAGTATACATAGGTACAATTAATCGTTTTACTTTGCCGTGGTTGACTATCAATAAATAATCGGTCAGTTGTTAGGAACATATAGAACAAGTAAGCGCTAGCAGCGCTGAGAAAGATACGATGTACGGACTCATATACAAGAATATATATACGTACTACATATGACACAGTACTAACTAAAATCGTAGTACGAAGTTGTGAAAATAACTTAATACAATATGGTTTGGACTTCGGACATTTATATAGTCATAAAATATAGAAATCAAAAGGTAATTTGAGTATACAATTAATTAGAAACGCATTTAGGAACTTTTTTTTTAATTTGGATGAAAAAAATGTATGTGAAAAAAATCACGTTATAGGTAAAATGTAATATATGTCTTCTTCTTCTTTTTTCTTTTTCGATGGAGGTAGATTCATTTAAATATATGTGGCATAAGTTATCATTTAAAAACATGAGAGATATTTGATTGTTTTACGTACGTGTATACCAAATGACATAATATAAGCTACTAAAAGAAATTAAGCCCATTGTCATTAAACTTCCAAATGAAGCCTTTAATTACAAGAGAAAGAAGCATTTGATTCTCCATCACTATTTTTTCCTTAATGCTTCTAATCTATTTAATTAATCAGATGGAAGGCCAGGCAAGCAATTAATATTCCCATATCAAAGCTAAGCCCTTTGTTTGGGTCTTATTTCGTCACGGTAATAGAACACAGTAAATTGTACAAAATGAGATAAAACAATGCTATCCAATATTATTAACGGACTAGCTTGGTCCGGAACACTTAATACAAGCTTTCTAGATAGAATAACTAAATTACAATGTTAATAGAGCGTATCGAATTTCAAGTGTTCGATGCTGACGTGTCGAATGGGGTTCAATTCGATACGGTACTGTTATCGCTGAGGGAAAACCAATCTGGAAGGTATCGAACTCGATACGTGCTGTAGATGTCGAATTCGATGCGTACTAAGGTATCGAGTAGAAACAAGGTATTTGGTACGTATCGAATGGGGAGAATTCGATATGACTCGTGTCGAACTGGGCTGGTTCGATGCTGACTGTACTGAGCTGGTTCAGATCTCGAAAATCCCCTTTGAACACAAGGGGACGGGCTATTTATAGAACCCGTCCCGTGGAGCCCACGTTCCAATATAGAAAGGCGCATCGAACCATCGTTGTTCGATATGCGCATCAAATCAGACGTATTCGATGCGCTATTGGGCTGGCCCAATAAGGAATGATTATATTGCTGATTCGATGCGCTTGTGGGCCGACCCAATAATGTTATATTGGGCCAATCCTAAATTACACCCATCATATAGTCCCCCCAGTTTGGGAGACGATATCAATTTAGAGATCGTATTCCAAACTTTTAAAAATATATTTGTACTTAGTAAAATCGGATCGGTTCATAGTTCATGTAATAGTAAGATAATTTTTGGCGCATCGAATTGTGAGCCATTCGATGCGTGAAATAGCACGCATCGAATTCTAGCTATTCGATGCGGTTATTCGAGGCGGCAGCGTAGTTGGGCCTGATGGGCCTCCCATCCCCTATATAAGGGGGAGGCTGCATTGGAACGATCATTACTCTGCCAACAAACTCTGCTCTTCAGGTAAGACGCATCGAATTTGCGTCATTCGATGCGACTCACATCGAACGATAAATGATTCGATACGATCAGCATCGAATTGTAAAATTCGATGCGTTATAATTTTCGCTCGTCCTTGTTTTGAGCATTCCGTTGCGCGTTTCTGATTTGCTGTTTATTTTGTGTAGGACATAAGCAAACACGCGAGACATTTTTCTACCGAGAATATACTTAAGGTAAAAAATCTTGTTTTTTAATGTGCCCTGATGTTTAGTTTTTAACACATTCAATACTGCACATATATGAGTGATGTATGAGAGTGTGTAGTGACGTATGCGTCCTTAGTCAGTCTCGTTTTTAAATATATTTAAGTTATTTTTCGTCAAAGATGGTGAGCATTGAAACCCATTCCGGGAGCGATTCGAGTTCAGGCTCTAGTTCCAGTTCGATTAACAAAGAGAATCCTTCAAATGCACCCGCAGTGCCGACCACAGGCGATGCAGATCTCTTTGATTTAATAGATAGAATAACCATTGATTCCCCCGCGGATAATAATCCTGCTTCAGAGTTGAATCCAACGACTGAGGTCAATAGCAATGAATCTTCGCCCTATGAAGATAATCGTGCTCCGAGCGAGGTGAGGAAGATGTAGACTACATAAATTGGGAATTCGACGATCATATCGAGGTCCCAGGAATGGCCTATGATCAATACGTGTCTCGTCTCCAGCATAATCGTAAGGGATTGCGCGAAAAATTCAATATTCCTGACAAGTATAAAATCGTTATTCTTGGCCCAAACGATCGGATGCATACTCCACCACCCGGTCACATTACTGTGTTTGTTGGACAGCTTGTGAACGGTTTGCGTTTTCCAATTCCTTATGAGCTGAGATGGCTTCTGCGGAAGATAAATGTCGTTCCTGCTCAACTTACGCCAAATTCTTACGGGAGCATGATTGGCGTCATCATAGTAATGAAAGCTTTGGGTCAATTACACAGTCCTAATGAATTTTACGCGTTATTCGAGATTGCGAGACGCGAAGAAGGTTTCTACCACGTAAAGGCTCAAACTAACCGAAAGTTTTTGAACGGTGGGGCAACCGGGTACGGGAAGGATTGGAAAAGAAGACATTTCTTCATTAAGGAAAGTTATGAAAACGAGTTCTTGGGATTCCGCCGGGACTGGTTCACTGGTGCAAGGGTAACAATTCCCAGTGGAGTTGCCATAACCCTGTGGAATTGCGAGTTTATTCCTACTTTAGTTAGAGAACATCAATTTGATGTTAAAAAACTCGTTGAAAATCGAGTCCTTTCTTTGGCTGGGTTGTCTCCAGTGAAATACAAGGGAAAAATGACCCTTGGTATATATCTGATCTTTCTTATACTCTTTGTTTATGTTCATTATGCATTTTAACGATTTATTTTTGTTGCAGAAAAATACTTCATGAGTCGCCACGCCAGAATGAACCGAGCGTTGGCTGCCGATATAGTGAGCTCTCAGACTGATACTGTGCCCGAAATCCCTCATCCCCGTAAAAGAAAGAGCAAAGGCAAAAAGAAGATTGCCGGCACTTCTAGTGCTGCTACTGCTATTCCTCCTGTCGATCCTTTCGAGGAATTATTGGGGAATGATCCTGATGCCACTGAAGGGGGTGTCGAAGCATCTCAAAACACAACAGCTGGACAAGATGAGGAAAATGAACACCTTGTCCAACGGAAAAGGCGAAGGATGCCTCCAAGTGGTTCGCAAACCAAAAGGATTGCTTCTCCGGTAGGAGTAACTGACAGACCAGGTACCTCCAATGCTCCTGCTCACGCATCTGATCCAAATGCAGAGGCCGGGCCTAGCCAAGGTCCTCGTGCGCGGGCTGTCGGGTACGAGCTTTCAGAGGCTGAAGCCATTGAGCATCTGAGGGCATTGCTGCCTTGTCTTGCAGTTCCTATGCCGATTTCTAACGACGAGAGGAAAAGGGTAGAGAGGAATACGCTTCATCTGCTGTCAGCGGTAACTATCTCAAAGCTTGAGTTGTATTTTCTTTGATTTGACTTTGTAAGTTCTTTTTCATCGCTCATTTTTTGTTAGGCGAGGGGCTTCGTGGACACAATGGTATCAGCCCTAATGGAGTTTAAGGAATCAGCTAGCAGTGCTGACAATTCTGCTCTTGAAGCTGCTCTCGATGCCAAGGAGAAAGCTTTGCAAGCCGCTAAGGAGGCGCAGGAGAGGGCTGAAAAACTCGAAGCAGATCTGAATCAGCAAATTACCGAGGTGAAGTTAGAGGTTGGTGCAGCTAAGCAAGAAGCCTTTAATGCCGATGCCAAAGGTTATCAACGCGGCCTCGAAGAGGTAAATTATACGTTATTTCTTGTCATTTTCATATTTGCTCTACCGGTTATCATTTTAATTTATTATTCTTTTAGGTTTCTGCTCAGCAAAAATTGGATATCGCCGAACATTTCCTCCGAGGCAGTACGTTTCAAGAAATGTGCGCTCGTCGAGACGATCACGTGGCTCGAAATGCTCAGGCTCTGACAGTGCATCAGTTTTATGCTACAACGTACGTTCGTGGTAAATTCGAGCCAGAGTGGTTAGATCTGTCTTTAGGCCCAAACCGTGAGAAATTGCCTCCTCGACCGTCTGATCCTGCAGAACCTGACGATTTTGCCTCATTGTTGAACAAGGAGGATCTTATTTTCAAGGGTCTATCACCACCGCTCGAGATGCCTGAACCATATCCCTCATCAGAGGATGAAGAAGAAGATTGAGCGTTGCTAAGGCTGTTTATTATTTCTTCGTTTATAAACAATTTTCATTCGTACTTTAATTTGTGTGTGGCGCTGCGTCGCTCTAATGTGTTTGAAACAATTTAATATCCGTTGCCTAATTTTTGGGATAATAAGCGTTGTCTTTTATTTCAATTTCCTATCTCAGTCCTTTACTTTATTTTGACAGCTCGATGATTTTTTATCGTTCATTGAAAATTGTTATATCATTTAGAAAGGATATTATATTTGTCACTTTGGACATAATATTTTTCCTTTCTTATTGTATTTTTGCTTTATCATTGTTAATCTTTTGAGGGCTTGTTTATATTTTTTGAAACATAAATGTGTAACCCTTACCATTTCATATGTAGTGTCTATTCATTACCTTTGGAGCATTTTTATTAAGCTTCTTCTTATCTCTCGCCCTCGGCCTCCTTCGGCATTTCATGTCACTTCTGGGCTGAGTTGCATTTCTTATGTCGTCTTAGACTTCTTCCGGTATCTCGTGCCACTTTGGGGCAGAGTTTCCGTTGTCTTGATTTCTTTAAGGATTTTCGGTATCTCGTGTCACTTTGGGACAGAGTCTCCGTCCCTATAACTTCTTCTTGGATTTTCGGTATCTCGTGCCACTTTGGGGCAGAGTCTCCGTCCCTATAACTTCTTCTGGGATTTTCGGTATCTCGTGCCACTTTGGGGCAGAGTTTCCGTTCTCCTGATTTCTTTAGGAATTTTCGGTATCTCGTGCCAGTTTGGGGCAGAGTTTCCGTTCTCCTGATTTCTCAAACCTGCACTGATTAAATTATACAAAGTAGATAAAACCCACGCAAATCAAATAGTCGGACACAATCTTCTTTGAATATTTCAAATTAGCTTATGTAGATAGAACTGAGCTTTGATCATTGCTCATTTGCTTGACTTCCAGTGCTGTCCTCCAGATTCATGACTTGGGGTACCTGTTTTAAGTTCATACATTCTTGTCTCTCATGCGTGTTATAGCAGGGAGAACGAATAAAAACTTGTTCAAAATATTCACAATGCCAAAAAACATTGGTAAATTTAAGCAGAATCTTTAATCGATATGCTCCATATGCCTTGGAGGCAATACCCTTTCCGCTGCTTCTTCTTGTTGTGGCCCAGTCCTGAGTGAAGTTACGTAGCATTTCCATCCTTCGATATGATCTGCTATGACCTCTCCTGTGCCGCTAGAAGTTGGAAACTTCACCATTTGATGATAAGTTGAAGGTAACGCTCGGAAATTATTGAGTGCAGGTCTTCCTATGATTCCATTGTATGCAAAATGCATATTAACGATCACATAATCCTACATAAGCGTCTTCCTCTGTGGTGCTGTTCCCAATGAAGTTGGTAGCTTGAGCATTCCAAGTGGTATTATTTCCGGACCTACAAAACCATGAAGAGATGTCCTTACTGGTTCTAACGCTTGATCTTTCAAGCCCATTTTGATCAGCGTAGAGTTAAACAGCACATTTACTGAACTCCCATGATCAACCAACATCTTAGTGACTCCGTAGTTAGCTATATCCACTGTAATCACCAAGGGGCAATTCAAGTTTGACATCTGTAAAGCTTGTGGACTCAGCTTCCTCAAATCTGTTGTAGAAAATGTGATTTCTTCATGCGGTATCTGCTCGATTCTCAGTATACTGGCCATGTCCACGAAATTATCCGATTCAACCATTCTTGTGATCTTCCTTCGACCATTGGTGGAATCCGCACCAACAGAACCTCCTGATATCATATTTATCATCCCTTTCCTGGCGTTCCCATCTTCGATCTGAGGATATTGGAAAAGTTGCGGTTCATCAATCATCCTCTGCTTATCCTTCCTTGGAGATGGAGTTCTCTTACGGTTGAAATGGTTCTCCTGCTCTTGTACCTTTTTAACAAACTCAACGAGTTTGCCATCCTTTATTAACCGTTCTATTTCATCTTTTAGGTTTATACAATCCTCTGTTTCATGTCCTTTCTGATTATGATACTTGCAGAATTGACTTGAAAACATCGTGGCTTTAGATTCCCTCATTGGCTTGGGATCTTTCAGCCATCCTTTCTTCTTTGCTGCCCCAAAGACTGGCATGATGTTGGCATTTAACGGCGTGTACCTTCTCGGTGAACTATCCCTTTTGTAATTTTTGTTCCTGTTGTTGCTGTTATTGCGACTATGATCTTCTCTGCCTCTTTCTCTATCTCTCACAGCCACACTGTTAGGAACTTTGGTTGCCATCATTTTCTCGAAATGAACCACATCTTGAGCTATTTTGTTGATTTCTTCAATGGTGGTGGGTTTTAGTTTCAGTAAGTCTCCACCAAACATGGTGTTGGTCGTTGCTCGAAAGAGTATACTCGCAACCATCTCTCCCGTCGGGCTATCAATCCTTAATAGCTCTGTATTGAAACGTTTCATGAAGTCCTTTAGACTTTCATTAACTTCCTGTTTCATCGTGTATAAATGGGAGTGATCCAAAACCAGTCTAGATTGACTAGAAAATTGATCCTCGAACATTTTTCTCAACTGGGCGTAACTTTTAATCTGTCCAGGAGGAATTCGATTGAACCAATCTACAGCCACTTCTGATAAAGTCGTTGCAAATATCCTGGCTTGCATATTGTCCTTGAAACCATAAAGGAACAATTTTCTATCCAATTTGAACAGGTGATCTCGAGGGTCCGATTTCCCATTGTACGTTTCCAGTTCCGGGATTTTATCTCCTTGCCCCAGAATCTCCAACTCTATTTCTCGGCAAAAAGGACTGCGATTTACAAGACTGTCCTCCCTTGCTGTTTGAGTCTCAGCTGTTGCTTTCCCTTTTTCCAATCTTGCAACATTTCTGCTCACTATGTTGTGCTTGCCATGCAAATCATAACCTCCTGACTGTCTTCTGTCCTCTCTATGTTTTCTTCTTCGCGATTCCTCTCTTCGATTCTCTTCCTCATCCCGTTCCTTTCTGGAATCACGGCTCTCTGAACGTCTTTTGTCTTCTTTTCTTGCTCGCTCAACAACACATTCTGCCTCTTTTTCCTTTTGTCTCTTCTCATGATGCCTTTTTGATTGTATCTCATCAAATACTAGCTTCTTTCCCCGCTCTTCATGAATGGATTTTCCTTTGCTCCTTGTTCCCTCCGAAGTATGTCTACTTCTTCGGTCGTCTTGCTGAGACTTTTCCTTTTCTTTTCCCTTCTGCTTTCGGATAGCTGAACCTTGTTCTCTCAAGTTCTCAGAATATTCAACAGGAGATGGTATCATAGCGGGAGGCGCTGGAGTGAGTGCTTCAGTCACTACGGCTTTTATCATTGCCATTAATTCATTTTTCAATTTATCTGGGAAAGTGGCACTCGTCGTTGAAGCTCCAATTGCATCGGCTTCGTTATCGGGTACCTCCTCGGCTTGAGGTCCTTGATTCTCTTTCCTGGCCGGAGTTGGTACTGCTGGGGGTGCTGCAGACGGTCCAGCAATATCTGGCATGTTCCGTTCAGGTGTATCCGGTCGATCTTCTCCCATATTTCCTTCTAGAGCTTTACTCTGGGATCTGGTCATTCTAGTCATGCTACCTATCAAGATAATATTATTTGTGTTCCCACAGACGGCGCCAATGTTTGGGTCTTATTTCATCACGGTAATAGAACACAGTAAATTGTACAAAATGAGATAAAACAATGCTATCCAATATTATTAACGGACTAGCTTGGTCCGAAACACTTAATACAAGCTTTCTAGATAGAATAACTAAATTACAATGTTAATAGAGCGTATCGAATTTCAAGTGTTCGATGCTGACGTGTCGAATGGGGTTCAATTCGATACGGTACTGTTATCGCTGAGGGAAAACCAATCTGGAAGGTATCGAATTCGATACGTGCTGTAGATGTCGAATTCGATGCGTACTAAGGTATCGAGTAGAAACAAGGTATTTGGTACGTATCGAATGAGGAGAATTCGATATGACTCGTGTCGAACTGGGCTGGTTCGATGCTGACTGTACTGAGCTGGTTCAGATCTCGAAAATCCCCTTTGAACACAAGGGGACGGGCTATTTATAGAACTCGTCCCGTGGAGCCCACGTTCCAATATAGAAAGGCGCATCGAACCATCGTTGTTCGATATGCGCATCGAATCAGACGTATTCGATGCGCTATTGGGCTGGCCCAATAAGGAATGATTATATTGTTGATTCGATGCGCGCATCGAATTATCCCTATTCGATGCGCTTGTGGGCCGGCCCAATAATGTTATATTGGGCCAATCCTAAATTACACCCATCACCCTTCAAAGCTAGCCATACTGTACTTAATTCGCACATATTATTTTTAGTCTCTATCAAAATATTCTTAATTCCATATCAATATTAGAAGATCGTATAGCAGTAAATTAAAGTTCAACTTAATTGTACTGTGCATGCCAACTTAGTGTGGTTCAAGTAACCGGGCATATATACCATATGGCTTCATAATTAAACTCAATAAATAAATTGTTACTATACAAACTTATATTAATTATAGTCACGCATAAGAATAGCATTTGAATCTCGATTATATACAAGTGTGAACAGAGTATCCCCAATTATTATTTTCTTTAGTTAAAAATGATTGTATAATGATTAGAATTTAGTATTTTCAAATTTTCATTAGATAAAGTATATTTTGTTCTTTATGTACCTAAGTTGGAGTACACAAAACAATTGGCTTCGATCTCCTTTCCCAGGAGGAAATCTAGGTGGTATATATACCCTGTAAGCTCTCCAACTTTAGCATGCATGTCCGCTTTATTTAATAATATGATATGTTGTTATATATGCTCTTTTATTTGAAGCTTGGCATCTATGATCTATCCACGTATTTGCATTTTTA
Source organism: Linaria vulgaris (assembly GCA_948329865.1). Classification (NCBI taxonomy): domain Eukaryota; kingdom Viridiplantae; phylum Streptophyta; class Magnoliopsida; order Lamiales; family Plantaginaceae; genus Linaria; species Linaria vulgaris. The sequence goes on along the minus strand of OX415254.1, from coordinate 103,126,828 downwards.
TTCAAGATGTATTTGGAACAAAAAGCCAAAACTTATATTAAAGTTTTCTCGTGATTATGTTTCCTGAAAATCTTTATATATATTACTCTCTAATCCAAATTTATGAATATAAGCTTGTTTTAATATACTAAAGTTGCTAGCTCGGGAAAATTACCACTTGATATGGATAGTTTAGATATGTGAATATCTTCAATTGCTATGGAAATGTTTTGAAGATTGATAGAAAGAATGTGCTGCAAAAGTTTTGGTATTAACATTGGTTTATTCTTTCGGTAGATCTGATTAAATAAATCATGAAATCAATTTTTTTATCTATCAAAGTAATCTATGTTTCAAGAAGATGAATCAGTATGTTTAATTAGTCAAAGCTGTCGTTTAGAATGAATGAGAAATTAGATGTGAAATATAACTATTTAAAATAAGTTATCTTGAAAGAATAAGACCCCGTTTGGATTGGATTTCACTCGTTTCGCCCATTTGGTTTTTGGTTGGGATTTTTGAAGATTCTTTTGAAAAACGTGCAAAGCATTTTGGATTATGTTTGGATGTAATTTGAGTGTTGGAGTTATAGGGAAAAATAGGTTTGCAAATGTCAAATCAATAGGTTGTGAATATACAATTAATATATTATATTATTATACATTTGACTATTGTTAATTTTGTTTATATATTTGTAATATCTTATATTAATAGCACCAAAAATCAATTATGTACTATATAAAATCAGGGTACTTAGAATACGAAAAATGTATGTGAGGGGTACCACCACTGGTGGTACCCCCAGCATCGAATTGGCCCTTAGAATAGCTATGAGTATTTAAAGTTATATGTCACTTTTTTTTCTTTCTAATTTATATTCACCTTTCATGATAATTTAATTATTATTATAATGACCAGGTCATTACTGGTTTGCTCAAATTATTTTGTACTTAAGGAAAGGGGGCTTGGTTAGGAAATCATTTTCCTAAATCTATGGATGTAAATTTCGGTCCAAGAGTACGTTTCGGTTAGCTAAAAATTAGAAACGTTTCGTAATATTTCGAGAATTTGTCGGCATGTTTCGAAGAATTCGTAAAATTGTAGTTATAATATAATGAAAACTACATGTATATTTCGTATCGGTGAAGTCAAAAACGGAAACTTTTCTGCACTTTTTGAGAAAAAGCACGGAAATTTTGATCCATGCCTAAATCTAATAAATTATCTTTTTTCTATAATTTTGGTTTCCAAATCAATAGAGACGCTACTAACTCTCGAAATATAATTTTGAGAAGTTTTTCTTATTTATTTAAGATAATCTTGAGATGTTTCTCCAATAATTTTGTTTTTTCTTAAAACATGAATTAATACGATTAGAACATATTTAACAATAAAAGTGATTTTCATAGGGTGCATGCTGTAAGGAAACCGTTTAGTCCAACTCGCAACCGGTTCCTCGGGTCTTTATTCCATTAAATAGCTTATTTTGACATCTTTCATTTGTAGTAAATAACATATTAACCAAATAATATATTTTCATTAAAATTTATATAATTAACATATTAATGGAATTACAGATCTCTTCCACTTTTATAATGAAAAAATTGAGATTTTGATGTGTTTAATAAATTGCAGTTATTATTTCTTAGTAAGCTCTTTGATTTTTTTTACATTTTAAACTTATAAACATTTAACTCCATTACATAAATTATATCACTAACTTTCTTTACCCTAAATAAGAAAATAATATTTCTTGACAGAAGAGTTCAATTAAAAAGCATCTTATGTATATACTTTTCAGCAGGGGTTGGTTCGGTTAGTTATGCTTTATAACTTTTTTTTTTTGACATGAAGTTATGCTTTATAACTTAAGTAGGGATAAATTACTCTAATTTAGTGATGAGCTATTAATTTCGAATAGTCTTGATGTGTCGAGTAAAAAAATAAGAAATACCTTAGATTACATAAATATGAAATTCTTGTTAACCATAAATTAATAAAGAGATGTGATTAGTTAGATAACATAGTTTAAGTACCACAAAGCACCGTGTTATTACTGGAAGATGTAAAAATAAATAGTTGATTTTTTTATCTTTTATTTTTGAATCGGACAGAGATTTACATATAATTTATAATAAACTGTGGGAGTCTATTGGATAAATGCTAATTGCGTAAGTTTTTAGATAGTTACTATATTTTAGATTAGTTTAATTTGTAGTTATCAAGATTTCAAATACTTTTAATATGCTAATTATGATTTGGATCGGCTTTTCCCCCATGTTTTTGTGTATGTGTCGCCACATCCTTGTCCTAGCATGTCCATATCCGTACAATTTGCAACATAGCTTGTGGATTTTGTACCATTAATATCATTATCCAAAGTAATATTTATTAGTGAACCTACAATTTACATGTAAAAAATAACTAATAAATATATTAATACACATACTTATATATATATATGTCATAATATTGTGTGACTAAATATTTCTCGTAACAAAATAATTAAGACAACCTTTCAAATTCAAATCATAGCAGAGACTAAAATTTGCAGATAATTTATTTTTTCTTTCAAAAAATTATTTGTTTTCAATATATTTTGTCTTTTTAAACGAGATAAATAGGGTTTAATGCTACAATTTTGACTTATTTTTTGTTTCTTTGTGCAAAATAAATGAAGAGCATGAATTTACATTCAATAATTTTTTTTTAAAAAAATTATGAAAAATCGATCATAAGGGTAGTTTGTGTAATTTCCCAAAGAGGAGGGGTACTTTGTATAATTTACTCATAGTTGAGGGGTACTTTATGTGATTCTCCCTAAAATTTATACAAGCAGCTATAATTACTATACACTTAAGAAAGTGTCTAAATCTCATTTACAAAGTTTACGCAATTTACACATTCAATACCAGAAATAATTAAACATGATCTATTGCGATATCTAAATTAATAATCTGAAAAATAAGCTATAAATTATAAATAAAGAGAAAAGAACTACAAATTATAAACTACAATTTCAGTAGCCGCAAAACTCTTAGAGAAAAAAAGAAAGAAAAAAAAGTAACATAGAGAAAAGATAATTGTACAACCTTTCTTACAAATTATATACTACAATTTCAATAGCCGCAAAAGTCTTAGAGAAAAAAAAAACAAGAAAGAAAGAAAAATTAACGTAGAGAAAATTAAAGATAATTGTACAATCTTTATTAAGTAACTGGCGGTGTAGTTTTCGATGTTGTAGACAACTAAAACAAGGCTAGGGCCGCTTTTAGAAATTGGGTGAAAGACATTTTGAGATTGAAACTGTGAAATGGCATCCAAATCATAATTAGCCAACGAAAACTTGAAAAAAATGGGGGAAAGCCGATCCAAACGGAGGCTAAATCTTTTCTGAGAATGGAGTCGTCGATCGGTCATGGGTTTGGAATTTCTCCTTGGAAGAATTATTCTTTTTAAATAAAAACAAATTAGTTAATGTAACTTTAGCCTTGCTAAGTTGCGATCATTTCATGATATTTGGTCTAGTGTGTGAGTGACAAGTAGCAAATCAAAGTCTAATAAATTTATCAAATTGGTAAAAGTGGCACAATCACGTTTCTTAGACATCCATTCACCAATAGAAATCCACTAAAAACATCCCCTACGTGGCTAAAAGCATCGTCAGCATCGAATTGGTGAAATGTTTGTTGAGTCACCCATATCTATCTTTCACCCTTCTAGTCTATTTTCTTTGGAAATAGTCTCTTATTCACTCCCTTATCTTTCTATTTAGTTTCAAGAGTTGATACTTTTTCGTTAGTTCGTTGTTATTAATATTTGCAGTATTTTTATATTAGGGGTGTACTTGTTAGCATTTTTGAAGACGGTTGTTATAAATCGTTAGCACCAACGCTACATAATATGTCTTAAAGACAAAAGTCCAACTAAATATTATCGCCACCTTCTCAAAATACCGTTTAATTTCTGAAGCACACCTCCACCTCTAACAAATCATAGTTTGCAAATACCTATCACCATTATTTAATTGAATACAAACCAACACCATACTTATAAGTTGTAAGTAACGTTCAAGGCGTCTCCATAGTTACTTGGGAATCCGGTTCGCGTTTGATTGTACGTAAAGAATTATGTGTGGTGAAGACACGCTGACACATATCGTATACATGGGCGGATCTATTAAGGGGCTAGGGGGGGCTGTAGCCCCCCCAATTTTTTTGAATTTTTTTTATACCTAGGTATATATAAGTGAGATTCTTTCAAGTTTTGGGGGTTCTAGTATAATATTATAGAGTATAAATCTTTGAATGCAATTGTACACAAAAAAAGAAGAAGAACGCCACTAATTTCAGTGGGTGGAATCAAATATTGCAAAATCAACCATGTTGTATGTCTAATTCGAAAAGTAACCTCTTACGTTATTTTTAATCAGCAAAAAAGTCTTAATGTTGTAAAACTACCAAAAAAGTCTTAATGTTGTAAAACTACCAGAAAATACCTCTACTATTTAATTAATTCAAATGTAAGGAGATCACTAATCTTGATTTAATTTTTTATTTGGTACATAAAGTATTCTTGTTATTAAGATTTAATTATATGCATGTTTATTTATTTTCTCTTTACAAAACTATTATTTTCTAAATCTATAGAACTGTAAGTGTAGTATACAATAGTTTTATGATGTTTTAATTCCAAGAAAAATGTAAAAGAGCTTTAACATAGTTTAAGTCTTTTATTTTAGTAAATATATATATATTTTATAAAAGTTGTAATGCAAGAAAAAAAATAAAAAAATAAAAGATTTCTTGGTTATCGATAGAGTCATGGTAAAATTTTCATTAAAAGAATTTTCGCAAGAAGTAAAAGCTCTATAAACGTTTATCTTCTTTAGAAGCTTCAAAAATTCATTCAAATTTCTCTTTTTGGAGTATTGTTTTATTGTCTTTTCTCTTAATTCTCTTTAGATCCTTGCTTACTGTTCTTAAAAAAAAAAAAATCTAGCCCCCCCTATATTCAAATCCTGGATACGCCCCTGATCGTATATGTGCATGAAAATACACAAAACCAAAGTAACAAAAAAGAATATTGTCGCATATAGGAGCCTTATTAGTAGTACTATTGCACTTGTATAAAGCAAGCTTAAGGTGCATGTCACGATTCCATACCACCTCTCTCTCTCTCTCTCTGAGAAAGTAAATACATTAGAATCCCATAAGACATGTCATGTACCACATGATTTACTACAAAACATCTGTTCCAACCTTTTTTTGCTTAAATTTTATCTAGTAGATAAATGAAGCATGAGTGGTGGAACTAGGAATAGTTTGAAGTTTTTATTTAGGCTACTGGTTTGAGCGCTTTGTTGACTAGGACGAGCGCTTTATTAACTTGATGGCCACGTCAACGATTGGCCCGAACCAAAAAAGACATTTAAAAATTTAAGAAAAAGTTGTATGGCAAAAAAAATAATTCCTACAAAGTAAAATAAAAATCATCACTCACACTGAAAATTTTCATTTTCAATCACCTACATTGACAGAAGATGTAGATGCCACATGTTCCTTAGAAGAGCCAATAAACGACTTGAATTTATGTGATACAGTCTGCAGATCTTCATCCAATCCATCTTCTTCACCTTCATAATCATCATCATTCTCATAAACTAGATTAATTCCACACTTCTTCATCACAACTCCCTCACCAAATTGCGGGTTCAACAGCGTTTCTATTTTTATCTTATTGCCGTGTTCAAGTATAGACACCAACGGATGGTACTGATCGTATCTGCACAAATAGAGTTGATCCTCTTCGGTGTCGGGGACACCTACAAAGTTCAAACACGTCCCAAATACTGCTTGGTTCACTCTGAGTATATTTGCTTTGAAGTTTGCAATGACAGGCGATACGTCGATTGAACTCTCTGGAATCTTGGGGATGATCGAGATTATAGCAACTATAATCACGCTCTTAATCGCATGATTCTTCCTTGTTGAAAACAAGACCTCGTCTTGATCAGTAAAACAGTCGGGGATTTCACTTCCAGGGATGCTTAGATTAAGTAATTTCCTCAAAGCAACCTGCATTTATAGAAGTCACCATGTTATTTTCCCTTTTATTTAAAATCAATCAATATACAGTTATTCTGCAGAACTATGTTTAGCACCAAGGACAATAACTCAATAACACAAAGAAAAATCCAATTTAAAGGCAGCAAAGATACCTTGTTAAGTTTCTTAACCACTTTAGCGGCGTGAGAACTGCAACCACCCATATGCAGCCTTTTTAAGGACTTCAAGCATTCAGCGCCCTGAATGTCTCCTATTCTCCTGCAATTCGTCAAGTGCAGCTCTTCTAAATTCAGCAGGGCGGAGAAATCGGAAAGTGTTTCAAGCGACGTGCAATTTGCTGCATTAAGTATCTTCAAACTTGATGGAAGAGGCGGAAGACTTTTAAGCTCCTTGCAGTGGGATAGTAGGAGCTCTTTCAGAACACAAAGCCCCGTCAAGTTCGACGGAAGACTACTGAAGTCATTATAACTAAAATCCAGGATTTCCAAACAAATTAGTTTCTCAAAATCATCTGGTATATTTCCAGAAATCTTCCAAGCACGAGCGTGGAATTCTTCTAGCTTGGAAAGTTTTGAGAAAGAAGCTGGAAGCACTTTCTGCTCATCGTAACAAGTGGCAAGTCTATCCTCGGGTTTCTTTCCCATTTTTAGTATCATGAGATTTGAAAGGTCCCCAAACGATTTAGGTAGCTCTGTAATTGCAGTACGCTCCATCATCAGGTGGATCAAGTTCTTCAAATTCCCAAAGGAGGCTGGTAATTTGCTCAGTTTCCCACAATTATTCAAATTCAGCATGACCAGATTTTCTAATGATCCTACGGATTCAGGCAACTCTGTGATGAAAGATCTTTCTAAGAGCAATGTATGAAGAGCCATCAGCTTTCCAATGGATTCTGGCAGTGAACTTAACTTTTCACAATTTGTAATCACCAGCTTTTTAAGTGATTTCAGCAAACCAATTTCATCAGGTAGGCAAGTTATAGAGGCACTACTCACCTCAAGCTCAACCATGGAGGACAACCGTACAATGGAAGCAGGCAATGCATCCAATCGTTTGCAATCTCCAGCCAAAAGCATCTTCAAATAGTACAACGAACCAACAGACTCAGGCAGAAGTTTCACCGAACTACCAGTTAGCATAAGATTCGCTAATGTTTTCATATTGGCAATTGAATCGGGAATAGAGACCAACGAGGTGCAATGCCTCAGATCAAGCTCTTCGAGATCTCCCAAACAACCGATAGAGTCCGGTAGATTTTCAATTGCAGAACTATAAAGGGAAAGTTCCCTTAGAGCACGAAGCATTCCAATGCTTTTAGGTAGTTGCTCTAGAGAACTGCAACCGTCCAATGAGAGCTTTTCAAGATTTGACAGCAGACATATTGACTTGGGTAATTCTCTTATGCGGGTGTTACCAACAGATAATTCTCTTAAAGAAGTCATGCAACCAATGTTCTGGGGCAGTGTCTCCAGCTGGGAGCAGCCAGAGAGGAGTAACACCTCAAGATGTTTAAGACCAGAGACATCGCTAGGAAAATCAACAAGGTTGCGACATTCCATCACGTTTAAATGTCGTAAAGCATTCAGGTCTCCGACAGACTTGTGTATACTTTTAAGGTTAGTGCATCTGTCAAGTATTAGCTTTTGTAGGCACTTGTGCTGAGAAAAATCAGGTGTTGAAGTCATATTGTAACAGTTATGGAGATTCAAAACTATCAACTTGTTTGCCACCTGAAAAACCAAGTATTTTTCAGTCACTTCAACCTTTAGATGCTAAAACGGAATTCGGGATTACAGAAAAGACCAAAATTAATTGCTTCGAAAATCTAAAATACCTTTTGATGATTCCAGAACCATTTGGTCTCCCATACCCTTTCTATCTTACTTTCAGAGAGATCAAGGACTCTAAGTTCCGTTTGAAGAAAATCAGAAGGAAGACTTTTGAGGGAACACGACTTCCATTGCAGCCATCTCAATGAACGGGGAATATATCTAAAATTTCCTTTCACTTCAACATTACTGAACTGAAGTAGCCTAAGATTCTTCATGGATTCAAATGATTCCGCACGAAGTATCACTCGGTTTCCTGCCTCTAAATATTCCTTCAACTTCTCCTTTGAATAAACCACTGCGGCTGGTAAGTTGGGTCTCGTCTGCAGTTGGTCCAATTCAATGGCTTTGGCACTCATAATTCTTTGATCGTTTTGCACATCGAAGTTGAAAATCATTCCTTGAACATTGCTTGTCCCCTGTAGAAACATTTAAAGTATTCTCGAACATATATCATACGACCCTATATATATTAAGACGTTATGTGGTTTGATGTGCTTAAACTTTTTAGTTTCTATCAAGAGAAACTGTATGCAATGAAACTCACAATGTTGACAGTGGTAAACACAATGCTGGCAACACAATCCCAGTAGCATAAGAAACCGAGATAAGGTTAAATCACGTATGAGATACGTGAGTTGTTTAAAAAATGGTGTGATCAATTTTGGGCAAGAAGGAGAAGTGTATTGTGATATGACAAACATGAATGAAAAAATTACTTGCCAGCTTATAATTTGCAATAAGTTTTATATAAAAGTTAAATTAAAACATTAAAACATGTTTGCATTATCTATAACTTACTCTCACAATTCTCAAGTGTGTATGGCTTGTTCTGATTTCTTCCTATGCGAAATGTAAATGAGTGGAAAAATGTGATCATACCTTTTGGGCTTCCAATACTTCCAGAACATTGTTATGATCCCATATTCTACTACAGCTACCAACATCACCGGGGCTTTCATCTGAAACAATCTCTCTTCCCATGTCTCTGATCTGATCGTGCATCCACAACTTATCTTGCTCGATGACTTTGAGGAGGGACCTTGCTATAAGAGTTGTCACGCCAATTTCTGCCCTGAAACCACAGCTATTCATAGCATCAATAATGTCCGTTCTCGTCATGTCCAGATTAAGTAACAAGCACGCAATGTCAAGAAACATAGCCTTTTCTTCCTTATCAAGGGCGTCAAAGCTGATTCTCAAGATGTCCTGAAGATTCTTTGGGCGAATCTCCTTCAACTTTTCTCGTGCATCATACCATTCCTCCTTTTTACGCTTATCATAAAGGAGAGAACCAAACACTTGCAGCGCCAAAGGTAAGCCTCCCGTAATTTTAACAATGTCCTTAGACAGTTCCAAGAAAGGCTCTGTAGGCTGCTCTCTTCTCAAAGCATAGTGACTAAAAAGCTTTAACGAATCAGAAGCACCTAAATATCTAACCTCATAAACTTGGCTATGCAGATCAGTAGGCAACGCATCTCTATTTCTTGTAGTAATAAGAATCCGACTTCCCTCAGAAAGCCATTCTCGACTAAATCCCAGTTTAGACAGCTGATCTGCTTTATCAACATCATCTAAAACCACGAGCACTCGATTCTGCTGAAGTTTTATCGCCACTTCTTTCTGACCATCATCCTCATTACCAACTGGACGCACCGCATTTTTTGAGAGTTCCTTAATCAGTTGGTTCTGGAGTAACAGTACACCATCAGGACGAGCAAACATTTCTCTGACATTTGAAACAAAACTCCGGTGTTCAAACTCCCGAGCAAGTTTGTTGAAAACGGCTTTGGAAATAGTCGTCTTGCCAATCCCACCGGTTCCAAGGAGTGCTACAACAACGGGGGTACGGCTCGTAAGATCTAGAAGCTCAGTAAGTTCTCTCATGGGGAAATCGAGCCCCACGATAAACGGAGCCACAACCATCGGAGTGTTGCTCAATTCTCTTGAGATATTTTTTACTAAAATATCAATCAACTGAGGCTCTTCCCTATGTGAATATAACAATTAACAAGGTAAGTACTCAAATACTAAAACATATGCGAACACTATTAACAACAACACAAATTCAATATGTATAATATTGCTGGAGCTTAATTAATTAATCAGTCAGGCAGGCTCATAATTTGACAATTGGTGCACTGTAAGAAAACTGTTCATCAGTACTATTAATATAACAGAATAACGAATTGTAACGAACTTTGTAACTAACCAATTTGTGTGATTACCATGTCAATGGATGGCACTTTTGACTATGTACTCTATCAAAACAACTATATGCTAGTGATGGTTTTAAATTATATAGCACAGTGATGATTATAATGAGAGCTACACCCATGTGGTTTAGTGTAATTACACAAACCTTTTGAAAGACTTAAATGAATAGTCATGGGTTTAAAATATTTCAAAGCAAACGAGTCATTACTATTAGTAATTAGGGGTGAACATTTGAAACGGGTATAAATTTCCCGTATCCCGTATCCGTCCAATTTGTACATCTATATCGAACATGCCCGATATAAGGCTCAACATAACATTCAATATATATCTTCGATATATAGCACCGACATCATACCCGACGTCACCCTCGACGTCAGCAGGAGATCATCCTCGACATAGAAGGCTTCCGATATCATCCCCGATATAGCCTTCGACGTCATCTCCGATATACCTTCGACATCCACCATTGCATCTAACGTCAGTTCGAGGTGTTTCAGACCAGGCCTACTCCACACTATTATAGTTCGAGTAGGTCTGATTTAGTGATAGACTCGTTGTACCACCCTTGTACTGACCTTATTCTATATATTCGATCTATTGTCAAACTAGTGGCGCCGTATGTGGGAACACCAAGTTCTCGGACGAAGACGTCATGATGCAACGAAGGATGACTCGCTCGCACTCTACTAGGCCGATGGTTGACAATTCTGTAGCAAAAAGTGCGCCTCCGCCGCCTATTCAGGCCCAAGAACCAGTGGTCGGCCAAAATGAACTCGTGTACCCCCAACCGCCGAGGGAGCCAACACCCGTGCCCCCGGCGCCCGTCGTTTTGGCACCTGAAATCATGGTGCATATTAACGCCACCGTCCACACAACATTGAATGCGGCCCTGGAAACACTATTGTCGTGCTTGAACAACAGAGGAGTAGACGAAGCAACGCCGCGACCACAAGAGTCCAGGACTAGGGGGCCCGGATCAGAAGATCGAGCTGATGAACGCGAGGACACAAGAGATTCCAGAAGGGACCGATGCCGCTCGAGAACCCGCGGGTGTTAGGGCCACGACCCAGTGATGGACAAGAGAAACATCGCCAGGAGGATGGAACTGTTGGACCGCGAGAAGGCAGAGGTTGGGCGAAGACTATCTTTGGTAGAAGGGAGCAGTTTGACCCCTTTCTCGGAGGAGATAGAGTCGGAGGTGTTGGAGAAGGGAGATAAGATTCCTACCATCAAAGCATACGACAGGAAGAGTGATCCAACTGACCATCTTCACTCCGTCGACAGTGTCTTGAACTTACATAGGTTTTCACGCAACATTAAGGCAAATATTATAGCTACAACTTTAACTGGAGCAGCCCTAGATTGGTTTACCAGGTTAGAAGTTGGGTCTATAACAAGCTACAAACAGATGAGGCAGAAATTCTCCAGCCATAAAAGGATGAGGACTAGTATGCACCATCTGAATTCTATGCAGCAGAGAGATAAAGAGAGCCTGGGGACTTCATCAAGAGGTTTAATGCTGATCTGCTCAAGGTGGATGAGCTAATGGGAGATCAAGTTGTCCTCATCTTATTTAATGCTACATCACATAAGAGGTTTGCTGCCCAGTTGATCAAGCTTAAAGCGCCAACGATAGATCAGACCAACACGCTCGCATATGACATCGTCTATGAGGACAACATGATGGCAACCAAGAGGAATATTGGAAGTATTCGCCGTGGCGCAGAAAAACAGGTGGCTCAATGAGCCGAGGAAGTTGAGGGATAGCAAAGGAATGAAATTTTCCGGGAATTGTGAATATCATCGCCAAATGGGGCATGAAACAGAAGAGTGTACCGATCTAAAAAACGATATTGAGAGGCTCATTAAGGAGGGCAAGCTAGTGGAGTTTGTGAGGAATTCGAAGAATGATCACCATAGGGATGATGGATCCCGCTCGCCTTGCAGGGACCATTCCCGTTCCCCTAGGAGAGATAAACAGAAGGCAATTGAAGCTCCGACTAAACATGGAAGGGCTATTATCAATGCCCCGACCCGAGGAGTGATCAATAGAGGACCGATAGGTGCTGATTCAGTCTGAGGTTGCGCAAGAATAACTCGCCGAATGCAGGTTGGGACGTATATAGGCTATACTACCTTGGTTATGGAGGAGAGTTTCCTGGACCAGGAGATTTCATTCACCAAGAGAGATCTGGAGCAGCTCACGCCGCAGGCACTAGAGGCAGATAAACTCGACTGCCCACTTGTTGTTACAATTGATATAGTTGAATATCAGGTACGAAAAGCACTCATCGACAATGGTAGCTCCTCCAATATTATCTTCGCACACGTCCTTGAGAAAATGGTATTGGCCCAGAACATGATGGAGACGGTTTCAACCCCGTTAACTGGCTTTGGAGGAGGAAAAGTAATTCCGTTGGGACAAGTCATATTGCCCACATCATTCACCGTGGTCGACCTCTTCTTCCCCTATAATGCCATCATTGGGCGTCCCGCCCTCAAGGAAATGAGAGCAGTGGTATCAACCTACCACCAAGAAAATGAAATTTTCAACAGGAGACCAGAAGGAGGGATGGATGTGCTATGTGGCATCACTCAGACTTCCTAGGATTAGGGAGGTACAAGAGGTGGAGATAGCCGAGCAGGAATACATGCCAGATACGGAGTAATCACTTCGCACCAACTGGGGGCCCGGACCTTCAGTTTATTTACAGTTTTTAACATTTCTAGAACAATTGCGTTATGTCATTTTGAACAATTTCTATTCCATAAATTCCCCATTGTTGGGCTGGTCTGTAACTAAAACAAGGGGAACTATGCCGGTCTGATTCCCAGACACGGGATACGTAGGCGAGTTAGAATTTACCTAACCCTCGACCGTTATCTATCGTTATCTCTTATCGTCCAAACTGGCATAACTGCATTACAATATCCGTAACTCATTGCAGGAACATATCCTATAGGATACGACAATAACATACCTCACTAAGGGGTCTAGATGAAATATGCCCAAAAGGCACACAGATTTTGAGATATCCATCATAGAATATCCTATGATCAAAGGGCAATATTATCATATCTATTTTACAAATATAACTGTTCACCTATCTAGAGCAGGTACAACGACATTCCCTGTTAATAGGCATGGGGAAACATAATTCCCACCTTTCGGGATCAAGATGGATAGAATGGAATATATTTCCCAATACTATCTTATCAAATATATTACAATGCATATTGTGTTGTCTTGTTTAAACGATAGGAAAGGTGAAGAATCTACAAATCCTACGGGATATCAACCACCCAACACGGGGTGAAGAATCTATAAATCCTACGGGATATCAACCACCCGATAAGGGGCGAAGAATCTACAAATCCTACGGGATATCAACCACCCGATAAGGGGATAAGAATCTACAAATCCTACGGGATACCAACAACCCAAAGAGTGGTGAAAAATCTACAAATCCTATGGGATTATAACTCCCTTACCCACCGTGATAGGTAGGAGAGCACCCGAAAGGGACAAACATCTACAATTCCTGAGGAATAACTCCCATATCCGCTGCGATAGGAAGGAGAGAACCCGAAATGGAAAGAACGCACCCCACAGGGTCATAACTCCTATATCCACCATGATAGGCAAGAGAGCAACCAAAAGGCACAAATACTACAAATCTCTACGGTATAATTCTCCTATCCACTGTGATCGGAAGGAGAGAACCCGATAAAGGTAGTAACTTATAAATCCAATTGGATCTCGAGTAAAGAAACAAAGTATAGATCTACGATTATATATCGCAAATGCCCTACTCATAAACACATGGAGGAATGCAATATCAGAAATCATTCAAACACAAGGCATAACGAGATAAGTTTACAAGGTTAAAGTAGCATTATTCAGACAATTATTACACAACCAATGGAATAACAAGGTGGTGCAACGCCAATAGGCAGAACAAGTAACTCAGCTCAGGCATGACCCTTCTCCTTCAAAAGTGTTGAAAACAGATCGGGTTTCTCTAGAACAGCGTCTATAGACTCATAGTCTTCAAGGGGCAACCCATCAGGGCCACACATGACGCTCAACTTCATGAAATTGAATCCATCTTTGAACTCCTTCTTGGCAGTTACTTGCCCAATCAATGACTGAAAAACCTCCTCCTGCTCCATGACAGCACGCTCCGCAAGGAGCTCTTGATAGGTCCGACTTGCAAAAAAATTCTTGGAAACACGCATCAAGACCTCAGGAGACTCGTCCTATAAAGACAACACATTAACTGGAAATCTCAACACGAGAGAATATTACACATCAAAGACATGCAGGCTTACCACTTTCTCCAGATCAGCTTGGGCCTTCACAAGCCCAGACAACAAACGCTTATTCTCCGCCTTTACTTTCGCAAGCTCACATTCGGCCCGACGACGGCTGTCCTGCTCTTTGAGAGCATGCTCCTTATACTAATCAGCCATGACTGTCGTCTTCTCATGCTGAGCACAAGCATCGTCATATGCTTCCTTCATCAGCCAACCTTTGCTAACGCCTCTTCCTTATCAGCCTCGAGTTTTTCTAAAGCCATAGGGTTAAAGTCGGCCATCTTCATAATATCAGCCTCGAGTTGAGCGATGATAGCATCCTTATCGCCCTCCGATTCATGAAAGGTCCTCATAGAGGTAACCAACATTTTTCCGAGCTATAGAAACAACGATCATAAATACAAAGCACTTGGAAGAAATATACAAAACACTGCAAGGTCTTAACAACTCACACTTTGGTAAACATGCATATTTCGACGCACATTCTTCGCCCGCTCCATTTCAGTCAAAACAGGGATCCTTGTTGGAGGAGAGAAGGCCCACGTCAGCCTTCCGGAATTCCACCTTTTTACCTTGGACACTAGGTCCAGGCCTCGCTCGCCCTTGCCCAATAGTGGGACGCGGTACTGAGGAGCCCTCATCTCAAGTCCTCTTTCACCCAGATTGAGAAGAATGCGGGGCGGTCGGGGAAGACGGTCTTTGAGCAGGGTTACCCCAAAACCTTGAGAAGAAGGCATCTGAGAAGCAACGCTTATAGCATGACCCTTTCCTTTAGCCGCAGTAACGACCAGGTCAGGAGTATCTTCATCTAGTGATATAGGGACTTTAGACGAACGTCCTAGTTCCGCCTCATTAGATGCCGTGACAGGCGTATCTCTGGCTGCAACCTTTACAAATACCGGATTACTTTCCACATGATGACCAACTGCAACTGCGGTTAGAACAGTTTCCCCAATTGTGGGAGGATAGATTTCAATCCGCTCCACCGGCAAAGGCCGAACTTGGGAAGACCCAGCAACATCCTTGGCCATAGATACTGCCTTAAGCAACGCATCAGCTCTGGCCACCACCCCCTCCCCGCCCGACAATGTCAAGGACCCTCTCACCACCAGCTCCAGCAGCAACATGAGCAACTCCCTCCACGACACTAACACTCCCTACAAGAGATTGAACACCACTGGCCATGGAGGCCCCAACGATTGGAATGTTTTGTTCCATTGTCGCCGGAGAAGCGACAAAACCTTTTAGAACACCAGCTCCCACACCGGAATCAGACGAGGCTCTTTCTTCTCTCGCTGCTAATGCAGCAGCCTTCTTCGCCCGGTGCTCCAAAATTCTCTGCATGCGGGCGCGAATTCCAGCCATGTCTTTCAAAGGTGAGAAAACGAGCAAGCAAGAAGGTTCAAAATCTGCAAAAATAATAACTAAAGTAAAAACCTAAATCGAAAGACATATCGAATGTCATATCGAAACACATATCAAATAAACGACGAGATACATATCGAAAAACATATCAAATAAACTATTAAATATCGAGCATCACATCGAGGATGAACATGGAAATCTATATCGGGTATCCCCGATCGAATAAACTATTAAATATCGAGTATCACATCGAGGACGAACATCGAAATCTATATCAGGTATCCCCGACATACCTGTTTGAAGAGGATCTGAATTCGCTAAAGGACAAAATGAACTCTTCTCTCTCCAAAGTAGCTAAGCGCAAACCCTACGGATAGGCATTAAATGCCCAACATATCAAAATTTAAATTCAATATGTATATCGAAGTAAACTCGATATAAAATAGAGTCCACAGAAATTCAAGAATTCAAATGACGATCTCTTAGATTCACAAATTGCATTAGAGGGTCCAACAACATTTTTTCAAAACACAATGAATTCCCGCATCTGAGTTCCGTCATTTGAACTGGCGGGACGAGAGGTACTGGTAATCCAAAAAAAACTTATAGAACTAATTTGCAAATTATTATCCTGAGATAATAACTCTCAAATTGGAGGACTACATGATATAGCTATTTCTCGTATTGGGCCGGCCCATGGGCCAGACCCATGTTTTTACCTATGTCGAGAAAATCCCCGACATATATATCGAATATGACCTTCGATATAGTACAACTCACGTGTTTATCACGTGAGTGGTCCCCGCATCCCGGTAATCAAGGTAAGCTTCAATTATCCGCAATTACTGTACATCAATATCGAACATACCCGATATAAGGCTCGACATAACATTCGATATATATCTTCGATATATCACCGACATCATACCCGACGTCACCCTTGACGTCAGCAGGAGATCATCCTCGACATAGAAGGCTTCCGATATCATCCCAGATATAGCATTCGACGTCATCTCCGATATACTTTCGACATTCGCCATTGCATCTAACGTAAGTTCGAAGTGTTCCGGACCAAGCCTACTCCACACTAGTATAGTCCGAGTATGTCTAGTTTAGTGATAGACTCGTTGTACCACCCTTGTAACCGACCTTATTCTATATATTCGATCTATTGTTAAACTATGTATCTTAATATTGGAGTTTAAAGTTTCACAAGAAAAACAAATGCGTTTGTTTTCTCATATTGCTACAAGAACACAAGAATACTATATTGCTACCATACTATAACTCTTTACCGAATATGTAAATGTATACAGTAAATAAAAGAATATTATACTTTTTGGCTACAACTATTGTCAAGATTTAAGTACTCCAATGTATTAATCAATGACCTTTAAGGTCAATCACATTCAATAAACTTTCCAGTTTCCAAGTCAAATTTTAATTGAACTTATTATTATATATACCTTTTATGTTGGCTTTTTGCTTACTTATACATAACGTTTGGTATCTCACGTCAATGCATGGCTGAGTATCTTAAGGAAGAATTATCTGTCAGGATCATTTGATTTGATTATAGCAATAGAGGAAATTAAGCCTACAAAGGATGCTTATATATATATGTAGCTATAAAAATAAAACTCATGCACACAGAGGATTCTTGCTCGCAGTAAATTGGGTTGAAGACATTATGCATATATAATTTCCTATTACTGAATTCGAATTATTTATTTGTTATAGATTCTTTTATTTATTTATTTTTGTTTACAATAAACGTAGCGCAATTCATGTTATTTAACCATCTAACTTTCTACAAACCATAGCTAACTTAAATGTAAGTATAACTATGATCATCTCCATTAGAATAAAGCAAAACGTGATACCTGTCACCGTGCACCCAACCCGACAATCCTCCAACTCTAGCCATGGCATTCCTCCACCTCCCCACCTTATCCACCCCAAATCTCACCTCCAAATCCTCCAAGTCCCTCGCAAAAGGTCCTTTATGCCCCCGAACATCCGAGGGATCGACACGGTAGAAAACCGGCAGCACGAGCTTCCGCAACTCGCACAACCTCGCCAGCTCCTCCAAACACCAATGAGAATCCGCATACCTCGACGAGATCACGGCTATCGCCGCCGCCGAGTCCTCCATCGCGTCGATAAGGCTCCGCTTGATCTCTTCGCCTTTTTCGATTGCGTCATTGTCGCGAAAAACTCGAACACCGGTGGAATCGAGCGCGGCGTAGAGGCGGTCGACGAACGTGTTTCGTGTATCTTCGCCGCGGAAGCTGAGGAACACGTCCCATCGAAGGCGAAACGCCGTCATTGCAAGCCGATCGACGCCGGTTTCCTTCATTTTGTGGTAGTGTAGCGGCGGCGGTCAACGGTGATGCGGGGTTGCTAGGGTTTATATTTATTGTAGTAGTAGAACTGTGCATGCACGTACGGATATAAAGGTGTGGATATGAAAATTCTTAGATTAAATGTTTTCATATATATAATGAAATGTTATCATTGGTCGATTTCAATACACTCCTTCCTTTTTCTTTCTTGGTAATGATTAAATAAGTGTAATTTCACTAGCATGTGTTTTTACTTTCTAAAATTACAGGAAGATCTCGTGAACCTTCAAATGTTGTAATAGTTATCAAATTTCAACTTTGAATAGATATTTAGACTTTCAGACCAAAGATCTGGGTGGGTATATAGTTCTGGATATTTTCGACAAATATGTCAACTAGGTTAATTCTAAATTTTTAAATATGTTTTATTGATGAGCTTTGTTGGGAACACACCAAAACACACCAATAGCTACACGAGGCAATACGTAGAATTCCAAGATACGCCGCATGTTCTTATATGTCAAATTAAATATGTCGAGTATCTCAACATGTCGATTATCTGAAGTACGTCAAGTGATATGTCAAATATTTGGACTGGTTTGGAGTATGCCAAATATCATGTGATGTCGAATATAAATATATCAAATATGGTACAATGCATGCGATTTTTATTTTTAAAAATTATCCGCGTGACATGTGTATCATCTATCTTTGTGTGGCGCAAATGTTTATAAAAAAACTTTAAAAATGAAAAATAATGTTTGTCGTTTTAAATTAGCTTTTTTAAGTATTTTATAAAATAAAAAAACAACCACGACGAGGAAAACAATAACAATAATGAAGGTGTACATGAACTACACAAGAACTACATGTTGGTCAAAGCGTGCACGTAAACGTATGAATAACGATAAAATTATAATTCCAGAATTAAACACATAAACTTATACATGTGATTTCATATAGCATGTATCCCAACAAATTACAAATATGAAAATGAATATGAATATACTTCTCAGTAACTGGTGATAAAATCCGTGGAGTAGATTAGACTAGCCAGAAAATTCTTTGTAGTGAATTGGACGAGTTGGAAGTTTATGCTCCTCCCCTTAAGATCAATTTGTCGGCTCAGGTTCAAACCCTTGATGGCAACTAAAAACTATTCCTCTATCGGACTTCGTAATATTTGCAGAACTCAGAAAATATGTATGCTATGTATGCAAAAAATATATTTTGCTTTTGGATGCTTATTGGATGATTTTTCACAAGAGTGGATGCCTCATTTTATAGGTGAGAAAAATATGTAACAACCACAAAACATTAAAGGAGGTGTATTAAACTTGTCATTCAAAACATTTGAATGTCATCAAATGATTTGACCTCATTCAAGTAATACAATAAGTGTGTCTTTCAATTTTATTTAAAACTTAGATTTTTAATTTAATCTTGAATTTTATATAACAAATAAAATTGCTTCTCAATAAGCAATTACAATTGACACACTTTGCACATAAATCTGGACTCAATTCCAAATTTCTCCAACACTACATTCAATCGAACATATTTGTTCTTCATTTTTATATGTACCTGTTGAATATGCAGAACGTCTTTCTGCTAGGCTTTTAAACATCATTGGGTTGCATGGCATGCATCTATATTCTTTTAGTCATCTTTTTGATCTATCGATATGCCCTTGATTGAGAATTTAGTTATTAGAAATGATGCTACTGGTGTTTTACGCAACATAATGATGAAATAAATAATAGAAAGAGAAAAGCTGGAAGTTGTGTTGATTCAATGAATAGTGACCATCACATGTAGTGCTTTATATAGAAAAGCTAAGAGCTAGTGCCAACTAGAAGGGAAGAGAAGAATAAAGCATCCTAACAAACAAATATACTTAGCTAAATCACTAACAATCTTGAAGAAAATAAAAGTGTAATGCAGTACACTTATCCAATGCATCATTTACAATTTTTATATTCCACCTCAAGATGAGAGTATATGTTGTGTACTCCAGTCTTGATGACAAACTCCTTGAACTTCCTTGTTCTCAGTCCTTTAGTCAACACATATGTTATTTGTCCTTCAGAAGATACATGAAACATTTTGAATAAAGCTTGCTGCAACTTCTCTTTGGTAGCTTGACAATCTATTTCAATATGTTTTGTCCTCTCATGATATACTGGATTGGAGGCAATGTACATAGCTGCTTTGCTATCACGAAAAAATAGAGCTGATTTTCATGGTTTTCACCAAGATCCATTAAGAGAGTCTTCAACCAGGTTAGCTCACAAACTGTTGATGTCATTGATCTATATTCAGCTTCTGCAAAAGATCTAGATATAGTGTGTTGTTTCTGTAATTTCCAAGATATCAAAGCATCTCAAAAGAAGATACAATAACCAGTGACAAATCTTCATGTGTCCACACATGAAGCTCAGTCTGCATCACAATAGGCTTTCAAGTGGATATTGTTGCTGCTATGGAAAAATAGCCCCAGACCTGTTAATTTTTGAGGAATCTCAAAACTCTAAGTGCTGCTTGCATATGCATTTCCCCAGGTTTAGATAGAAAATGGCTTAGGGTATTGATAGTATATGACAAGTCTGATCTTGTCACTGTGAGATATAATAGTCTGCTTATAAGTCTTCTATATGTTGTAGGATCTTCAAGAAGCTCCCCCTTGAGATAATTTCAAGTTCTGATCAATAGGAAACTCATAAGTTTTGGCATCAGTCATTCCACAGTATGCAATGATATCTAAGGCATATTGCCTTTTACTGATAGACCTGCCATGTTTGTTTCTTGCTACCTCTATTCCTAGAAAGAATTTTAGGGGTCCAAGGTCTTTGAGTTTGAAGTGTTCTTTGAGATATAATTTGAGATTGCTTATCTCCTCATTGTTGTTTCCTGCATTTACTATGCCATGAACATAGACTAGCAGAGTTGTTGTGTTGTTCGCTGAATTTTTAATGAAGAGGGAGTGACCAGTTGTGGATTGAAGGAATCCATTTTGGGTTATGACTTGTGTGAGTTTGTGATTCCATTGGCGAGAAGCTTGCATCAAGCCATATAAAGATGTGTGCAACTTGTAGACTATGTTAGAGATCTCCCCCTCAGTGATGAGACCAGGTGGAGGAGTCATGTAAACCTCTTCATCAAGAATGCCATACAAAAAGGTATTGTTAACATCTAGTTGAGAGATGGACAAGTTGTGTGTAACAACAAAAGCAAGAAGATTTCTAACTGTGGAAAGCTTGTCCACAAGAGAAAAAGTCTCAAAGAAGTCTAAACCTTCTTGTCGGTTCTAGCCTTTGGATACCAAGCGAGATTTGAAGCGTTCAAACTCACCAGTGAAGGCGTATTTGACCCTATAGACCCATTTACAACCTATCGAAGTCTTGCCAGGGGCATGGCTTGTAGAGACCAAGTTTGATTATCATTAAGAGAAGTCAGCTCATTAGTAATTGCAGATTCCCAGAGAGGATCTAAAACAACTTGAGAGTAAGTAGAAGGTGTCATATGAGAAGCAATGGAGGATTATAAGTGTAAGTGAGAAGGAGAGACAGTACAATGAGATACAATGATGATAGAGTTATGAGGACTACCTGGTGAAATGGAGGGCACTGAAGGAAAAGAGTGAGTAGCTATTTTTGGAGCATAGCTGTGATGGTAGTCCTGGAGGTAAGCAAGAGGTTTCTTCATCCTGGTTGATCTTCTAAGCAGAGGAGAAACATGTAAATAAACTGGTGGAGAGGGTGGTGGAGAAATATTTGAAAGAGTTGGAACATAAAGTAGAAGTAGATATAGGTGATGAAGAATCAAGATAAATAAGAGCAAATGGAGAAATGTATGGGATGGCTGGTGTGTGAAGTGAAAGAATGCAGGGAAATGCATCAGAAGCTTTAGAAGCAAAAGAGAAATGTTTTTCATAGAAGGTAACATCCCTAGAAATGAAAATTTGACGAGTGGATAAGTTGTATAACTTCCCTTCATGTGTGCATGGTATTCAATATAGATGCATTTCACTACTCTTGAGTGGAGGTTTGTAGGAGGATAAGGGAGGGTGGAGGCAAAGCCAATCAAAGACTTTGAGGTGGCTATATGAGGGTGGTTTTTTATGGATAAGGTGAAAGGGAGACATATTTGAGAGTATGATGGATGGAGTTCTATTGATGAGATAGTTGACAGTGGTATCGCATTCACCCCAAAACTTGAGTGGGAGGTGAGCTTGTAATCAAATAGATCTTTCTACATTAAGAATGTGCCTCCTTTCAACTACAGAGTTTTGTTGATGGGTGTATGTACAACTTTGTTGATGGAGCATGCCATGCTGAATGAAGAAACCAATCATGTTAAATTCTAATCTCTGGTCAGTTCTAAACCTTTTAATATTCTGTGAATTAAATTTATATTAGCTTGGAGGATTGTTTTATTAGTGATCTGACTTGTCCCTTTTGTGACATCAAGAAGATCCAAGTGAATCTTGAGTGATCATCCACCAAAGTCAAGAAGTACTTGGAGTTTTTTTTAGGGGTAACAAGGAATGGTTCCCAGATGTCTACATGAATGAGATCAAATGGGGAACCGCTCCTATGTGGATTATTATGAAATGGTAACCTGTGTTGTTTTGCAAAGTGACATGAATCACACAAGACATAATTGAATTCTTGAGGAAAATTCACATTAATAGAATGAAGTAAATACAATCTAGATACATGTGCATGCCCTAGTCTAAGATGCCAGAGTAAATTAAGTGGAAAGAAGAAACCCTTAGAGCTTGATTGATGCAACTAAGGCAGGAAATCTTCTGCTCCAACTCCATATGGTACATCTCATGCTCCACTTTAGCAGTCCCAATCCTCTCCTATGTGTGAGCTCTTGTATCACACATATGTTAGACCACATAACAATGCAACATTGCATATCTTGCATGAGTTTGCTGGAAGAAACAAGGTTAAAAGTTAAAGAAGGCACACATAACACATTAAGAAGGGTAATTCTAGAATTTAATTGTATGGATCCTGTATGAGTAACAGCTGCAATGCTACCATTAGGGATTTTGACAAAAGCATGTAATGTGTGCTTGTTCAAAAGAGCAGTGATTGTGCAAACAATATGATTAGATGCACCCGAATCAAGGATCCAGAGAGTTCATGAAAGTGGGATAATGAACTTCAGGTTTAAAAGAGAAAGTGCCAGTGAAAATGTGAGATTAAGTAGGAGTATTAGCATGTGTGCCAGGCTTACTCATGTTAGGGTTGGAACTAGATCTTTGCATCATTGCAGATAACTAATTGAACTGCTCCGTTGTGATAGGCATTGTTGGCTCCACAGGTGCTGCAACTTGAGAAGTGGAATTGATGTTGCTATTGCTTCCTCTGTTGCCATTGTATGCAGGTTTGAACATGTCATGTTTGTTCCCAAGTGAATATCCATACACCTCATAGCAGTGTCCAAGTGTGGTTGGTCTTTCCACACTTTGTGCAAGGAGCTCTAAACTTGGATCCAGATCTTTTGTTGAGCCATGGTTTGTAACGTGGTTTTTGCCCTTGATTAGAAGTGTAAGCAACCTGAGGGAGTTGTTGTTGTTGTTGTATTTGACTCTATCCAGTGTTATGCATTTCCCTCTTGTTTAGTACTGATTAATTGTTGCTCAAGCATATATATTATATTGTTGTTAATTTTTGAGAAACTCTTCTTTAAATCATTCTAGATCTCAAAAGCATAATCTGAGAGTTCATCAGAAAGGCTAGTAGATATCCAACCCAACACTAAACAATTGCAGCGCATCCATGCTCTATATGTTAAGCCATTTGTTACTGGTTCTGGTAGTGAACCATCAATTACACCAAGTTTGTTTTTAGCCATAACAAATCTGCTCGGGGTTGATTAACAATCATGGCCCTCAGATTTTCATAATGGTGTATGTACAGAGGATTAGATGGATCCTCTGTGATATTGTGGTGTCATGGTAATGGCAGCCTATGCCTGAGGTGTTTCTTGGAGTTCCAAGTGAAGCTCCGGTGTTAGCTGGGTTAGGCATTTGAAAGGGATTTAGTTAAAACAAAAGGAGAAGAGGAAGGTGTGTAGAAGCTAGGTTTTCAGAAATCAGTGAGATCATTTCTCACAACTCTGGTACCATATTAGAAATGATGTTGCTGGTGTTTTACATAGCATAATGATGAAAGAAATAGTTGAAAGAGAAAAGCTGAAAGTTGTATTGATTCAATGAATAGTGACTCGTACATGTAGTGCTTTATATAAAAAAGCTGAGGGCTAGTGCCAACTAGAAAAGAGAAGAATAAAGCAGCCTAACAAACAAATATTCCTAGCTGAGTCACCAACAATCGAGCAAGAAAAAAAATGTACAAAATGAGCTCAATAAAATTAACGCAGTACACTTATTTAGTACATTATTTACAATCTTTATATTAGTTCATCACGTCAACGCATTTATAGTCTCACTTTTAAAATGATTAACTAATATAAGGGTTTTTTTGTTGCATTTAATCAATGGTATCATACCTAATTTAAGGTGAACGCTTCATTCATTTCTTTTATCTCTCCATGTGTTACCATACAACTAAAGTAACATTCATATTTCAGTTAGGCTCATCTTACGTGAATAAATTTGTTCAATAGCCCAGTGCTTCGGATTTATATAGCAGTTCGATTGAACTTCTCCTTTAGGTTTAAGAAAATCTATCTTGTCTTCCATAGAACGCGCGAGCTTGAATGCAATGATTATCTAGTTCTCCATCCTTTTGGACTGTATATCGTCTGTATCGATACTAGATGCTTCTCAGTATTTCTTGGCAATCCAGCTCCAAAATATATTATCATCGTTGATACTCTCTTACTAAATTAACACCTTAGATCAATGTTGCACGGACACTGATACGATGACACAAATTGAACAGGATACGGATACAAAGATACAAATTGTTAACGGGGTTTGGGATTATTACATATTTAACGAAGATATTTGTTTGGGTTGAAACGTCTATCCCGACCCGAGAAGATATGTTGGTTTTTATTGATTTGGCAGCTGGACTCGGATACCTTCCGAGGTGCCTACGTATCCCCCGATCGGGAATCAAGCCACTCGTAGTTCTTGTTCTGGGTGTTGATTAATTTGGAGTATGTTGATTTTATTGAGTGTTGGTTTTATCTGTTGGAAGAGTCGTCCTTTGTGAAGCCTTCAGGAAGAAATGAGTTTTTCTCTCTTCTGAAGCCTTTTTTAGTTTTATAGAGAATATAAGTTCCCTTCGGAGCGCCCCCCTCCCCTCTCGGTGATTCTCACCTCTACCTTTATAGAAGTCTTTTAGGGGAAGATGTCACTGTGCATGTGTTTACAGGTGGCGTTATGCATGTGTGAAGAGATAGGTTTTATCTGTTTGGTATATTTGCTGACGGGGCACTAACCAGGATGAATTATCCTCTCCGATAGCTTCAACGTGCTCTGATGAACTGGCTTCTTGGTTTCCTTCTCTCCGATGGGCGGTACCTATCAAAAACGTTGGATAAATGGAAGGGGATGCTCGTCCAATGTTGTGGTAGTTCCAATAACAGTCTACCTTTGGGATGCCTTCTTCTGATGTGTATTCCGATAGGTGCTTCTATCTTGATCTCGAGTTCCGTAGGTTGGGCAGGGTTTTCGAGGACTTTGCTCTGTCTCCGAGGGCTTCTGGGTTTTGATAGTATCTCGTTATTGCATTTTAGAGTATCTCCAATAGTTTTTAGACATCGAGGGGTATAAGGGGTGTCCTCGTATTTTGGGAGACTCGGGGTCCTCGTGGTACTTTGCGGTTACAAGTATAAATCATATAATAATATATCCGAAAATTAAGGTATATTCTAAGCACGTGGATTTTTACCCTGTTAACAAGCCCCCCAGTGTCTAGTGCATTTGGTCATTATGGCTGCGTTAATCTCTCCTTCAGGGAATAGCATACTTACTCGGGATTTAATCTTGAAGGGGGGAGGGGGGCTCTTTTCCCTTGGATCCTCCTGTTCCTTTAACCTTCGATGATCCTATGCTCTTGCTGGATGAGCTGATGGCTGCAGCTCCTTCTCTTACGGATCATCATGCTCCGGGTCCTTTTGCTGCCATTCAATTGGATAGTCCCGTGGTCACTCAAGTGCCCATATCGGGGGAGTACCTTTAGAGAGACCTTTATCCTCGAGTATTCCAGCCTCGGGATGGGAGCCTAGCTCGGAAGAGGCTCAGGTGGCCCTCGATACAGTCACCCGGTACCTATCGGCTGCCAATTTCCTGCCATCAGAGGGGTGACAATTTGTCCAGACATGCACGAACTGTTTGGCTATGCTGGTAAGATCTACTTTTACTTACCTAATTCCTTCAGGATCCATTGTTGGGATATTTATTCCGCTGTTCTGCTTTCTAGGAGCCTAAAATGCTTCCTCTTCTATTACTCGAGGTTGAGAAGTTGCAAAAGTTGACGAACGCAGCTGAAGAAAGATCTCGGAAGATAGAGGAAGAGAATAAGGATCTCCAACAGAGGATGGGGAAGCATGGAGAGGCGTGGGCTAAGATCACGCAGCAGAACCAAGAGGTAAGGAGAGAAAATAAGTGACTCCAATCCTACGTATCGAAGATGGAGGGCTTGGGATTGGTTTTGAAAGAAAAGGTTACCTCCCTTGAAGCAGAAAAGATAGCATGGGGGTGAAGCAGAAAGAACTGGAGCGTAATCTGTATCAATCACTTGGCCAGGTGGATGCTCTTAACAAAGAGTTATCAAAGCTATCAAAAGCTCCGGTTTTTGGGGGTATCACCTCCGAGGAAATGCAACAGCAGATGGTTGCTGCTGTGAAGCAAGCTCAGGAGGATGCCACTGCCCAAGTGAAGGAGGAATATGTCCGTAAAAACCATGGGTACTTAGTCAGACATGTAATGTGGGGGTTCCTCCAATGTTTCGGGCAAGTGCGCAGGAAGATAGCTCCTAATGTAGATCCACGTCTGATAAATATAGCGGAGATGCAGAATCCCACGCTAGAACAAGCCTATAATCTTTTTGTTAAAAGTAGTTCTCAGCTTCCTCCTTCCTCTTCTGCCCCTACTCGGGCTCCTCTAACTGTCGTGGTTCCGCTGCCTGCAACTCGTGCTCCTCCCGGTACGGGGGCCCATGCCGGTCCTTCTGGTGCTCCCCCTTCTACGAGTGCTCCGGTTCTTCCTCCTGCCACGATGCCAACCTCTGCCCCCGCGAGTGCCCTACCCCCCCTGTCTTAGAGGCTTTCTTTTATTTTGTTTTTTAATTTGCGCACAACTGTACTTTGTTTTTTATTGGAATGAAACTTATCTCTTCCGTGTTTAATAGTAATCATAACTTTTCAGCACTTTATAAATACTTGGGCCCTTTTCCCTTAATTGTAGAACTTAAGATTGAGAAATGAAGTTCATTCTTACTGGCCAAACAAATTACTTAGCATAACATGCCCGCTTGTAGTGCAAACTTCGGAGATACATTCGCTCTAAATAGAGGTATCCCCTGACACGTAATCGTGGCTATAACATAGCTTGGACAGCTCAAACTTAACTCGGTCATCCAAGGAAAGATTCCTAGGTATATATAAGTGCTTGGAGTTTAGTGAACATTCTCACGTACTTTTAAAGAATCATTCTGATAGGATTATTCATATTCTGGTTACTTTAATTATATATACTTTAAAAAGCCTTCGAGAAGGGGGCACGGATAAAGGTTCTCCGGGTAAACGCCCACGGGAAACCTCTTCGAGGCCACTGAACCATTACTTCTCTTTCCACTACAAGTCTTTTAAAGACTTCGTATTCATACTTATACAGCAGCCAAAAAATCTTATGATTTTCAAAGAGAAGATTGGAGAAAGGAAAACTTATCTTCGGAGCGTGTTGCCCCGTGGCAGTAGCACCTGCTTTCCCTTTTGGGGCCTTGACGGCGATCTTCTCAGGCTTGCTCAAGGAGTCAACGAAAGTTCCCACAGACGGCGCCACTTTGTTAACGGGGTTTGGGATTATTACATATTTAACGAAGATATTTGTTTGGGTTGGAATGCCTATCCCAACCCGAGAAGATATGTTGGTTTTTATTGATTTGGTGGCTGGACTCAGATACCTTCTGAGGTGCCTACGTATCCCCCGATCGAGAATCAAGCCACTCGTAGTTCTTGTTCTGGGTGTTGATTAATTTGGAGTATGTCGATTTTATTGAGTGTTGATTTTATCTGTTGGAAGTGTCGTCCTTTGTGAAGCCTTCATGAAGAAATGAGTTTTTCTCTCTTCTGAAGCCTTTTTTAGTTTTATAGAGAACACAAGTTCTCTTGCGAGCGCCCCCCCCCCCCCCCCCCCCCCCCTCGCGTCTCGGTGATTCTCACCTCTACCTTTTATAGAAGTCTTTTAGGGGCAGGTGTCACTGTGCATGTGTTCACAGGTGGCGTTATGCATGTGTGAAGAGATAGGTTTTATCTGTTTGGTATATCTGCTGACGGGGCGCTGACCCGGATGA
Organism: Linaria vulgaris; assembly: GCA_948329865.1. Classification (NCBI taxonomy): domain Eukaryota; kingdom Viridiplantae; phylum Streptophyta; class Magnoliopsida; order Lamiales; family Plantaginaceae; genus Linaria; species Linaria vulgaris. Next base: position 103,098,200 of record OX415254.1, on the reverse strand, counting down.
ATTATCCTCTCTGATAGCTTCAACGTGCTCTGGTGAACTGGCTTCTTGATTTCCTTCTCTCTGATGGGCGGTACCTATCGGAAACGTTGGATAAATGGGAGGGGATGCTCGTCCGATGCTGTGGTAGTTCCGATAGCAGTCTACCTTTGGCATGCCTTCTTCTGATGTATATTCCGATAGGTGCTTCTATGTTGATCTCAGGTTCCGTAGGTTGGGCAGGGTTTTCGAGGACTTTGCTCTGTCTCCGAGGGCTTCTGGGTTTTGATAGTATCTCGTTATTGCGTTTTAGAGTATCTCTGATAGTTTTTAGACATTGAGGAGTATAAGGGGTGTCCTCGTATTTTGGGAGACTCGGGGTCCTCGTGGTACTTTGCGGTTACGAGTATAAATCATATAATAATATTTTTGGGAATTAAGGCATATTCTAAGCACGTGGATTTTTACCCTGTTAACACGATTTTTTCTAAAATTACATATTAAGATACGTCAAGAATACGTCGAATATTTAATATTAATAAATTATATATGTATATATTATTTAAGTAAATATGTAAAATAACTAATATTAAACATTTATAAGATTCAAAAAATACTTAACATATAGCTATATACAAAGATCCACTATTCCACAAACTCAAATCTTAATTGATAAATATTTTCAACACGAATATTACAAAGTTTCATAATATAACAAACAAGATTAATATCACAATAGCTTATTTATTGTTAAACGACATCATGAACAAATAAAACCGACTCAAAGTTGGGTTCATCAAGAGAAAAATTTGCGATTTCATTAGTGAAAACTACTATATGAATTAAATCAGATTAATAAATTAGAAAAATCCCTTTTGGTGTTTGTAGTATAAACAAATTACTTTTCGCCCCTAAAATTTTCAAAAATAATAAAATAGCCTATTTTATTGAGGACACGTATCGGATACACCTTAGAACAGTATCTGATACGTATCCCATTTATTAAAAAATTATTTTTTAAATAGGATATGCCACGTGGCGTATTCGACACGTATTCGAGGCTTATTCTGGCCATATCCTTATCCGTTTGGTATCCAATACGGGATACGAAGCCATTTTCGGAGTATCCGTGCAACATAGCCTTAGATACTTTATTTTTGTTTGATTTATTAAAAAACGTCTAAATTTCAAAACTCTTCTCCATACGTCTATTTTTTCTTTAACTATAGCTCATATATCATTGATTAAGACGATATTGTCTTCAAATAACAAGTCACCAAAGTATTTGGTTTTGAAGTGCAATAATAATTTCATCTATCAGACAACAAACAAAATGGGCTCAAAGTTGATTCTTGATATAAGCCAATCGTTAAAAAAAATGTCCTTGTCAAATTACCGCATACTAGAACACTTATCACCACATTTTAATACGTAGCTTTAATTATTTTGATATATTCAATATGTATTCTTCACCTTTGTTATCTACACCATTTGCCTTTTCCTTTTGTTTTTTTCCTACATCATTTGCTTTGATCTACAAAGTACAAACATATCCAAAGAAGAATTCCCAAACCATAAAAGTAAAAAGAATTATTTTTTATGCCCTGTAATTTTGTCTAAAACTCTTAAATGTCCAATTTGGTTCGGACGGACTAAAAATGGCCCGTAAATTTTATTTTTTCTACTAAAAATACCAAAATTCTCTTATTTGGGCTAAAATGCTAACTTGGCTACCCAGTCAATAAAACGTTGGGCCAGTCAACAAATTGCCCCGCCAAGTCATCTTTTTCAACAAAAAAGTGTTGTTTTACACAAATTCTTGTAATTTTAAAAATTACACTTGCACCCCATAATAAATTGCAATGTGCACCCCAAAATGTCATATGCATCACCATTTCCGTTTCCAAGTGTCCCCAACCGCCGAAGTGCAGATCGATACATACACACACATATATATACACACACATACATACAATCACACTCACTACACATAAACCCATGATTGTTTAGCTATACACGGCACGACCCCAACTCCTCAAATTAGGTTTTAATTACGTTGATTTCATCATGAAATAGCCCCAATTAGAGCTTTTCATGGACACATTCGAGTTGCAGCTTGAGGATTACCGAGAGTTGCAGCTTTTCATGGACAGATTCGAGTTGCTCCGCCATTGTTGGTGAGGGGGGAGGAGGGTTGGGGAAGATGACCTTTTTATTATTATTATTTTTTTGGTAATTTAAACTTATAGTTAAAAGTCTTTATATTAAACTTAATTTTGAGAAAAAGATATATTAAAAGTATTTTTCTAGTGATTAATATTAAGTTTAACTAAAAAATATAAGTAATTAGAAATAAATTGGTGAAATAATGATTCTTTTTTCTTATTTTGTATAAATATTAAGGAATTAAACATCTTTGTTCTTTTAAGATATAAGTAAGAACCTTTAAGATTTTTTTCCTCCCTCATTAATATATATTATGGGGTGCAAGTGCAATTTTAAAATATTATAAGGGTTGTTTTTGAATTTAGGGCTGGTCATGTTGTGTAAGAAGAGTGTTGTGTTAAAAATGTTTTTTGGGCAAAAAAATAACGACGTGGCGGAGCGCTTTGTTGACTAGGACGAGCACTTTATTGATTGGGCGGCCACGTCAACGATTTGGCCCGAACCAAAAAAGACATTTAAAAATTTAAGAAAAAGTTGTAGAGTAGAAAAAATAATTCGTACAAAGTAAAATAAAAATCATCACTCACTGAAAATTTTCAATTTCAATCACCTACATTGACAGAAGATGTAGATGCTACATGTTCCTTACACGATCCAATAAACGTCTTGAATTTATGTGATATAGTTTGTAGATCTTCATCCAACCCATCTTCTTCACCTTCATAATCATCATCATTCTCATAAACCAGGTTAATTCCACACCACTTCATCACAACTCCCTTACCAAATTGCGGATTCAACAACGTTTCTATTTTTATCTTATCGCCGTGTTCCAGTATGGACACCAACGGATGGTACTGATCGTATCTGCACAAATAGAGTTGATCCTCTTCCGTGTTGGGGACACCTACAAAGTTCAAACACGTCCCAAATACTACCCCGTTTACTCTGAGTATATTTGCTTTAAAGTTTGCAATTACAGGCAATATGCCCATTGCACTCTTGGGAATCTTGGGGATGATCGAGATTATAGCAACAACAATCACGCTCTTAATAGCATGATTCTTCCTTGTTGAAAACAAGACCTCGTCTTGATCAGTAAAACAGTCGGGGATTTCACTTCCAGGGATGCTTAGATAAAGTAATTTCCTCAAAGCAACCTTCATTTATAGAAGTCACCGTGTTATCTTCCCTTTTATTTAAAATCAATCGATATACAGTTATTCTGCAGAACTATGTTTAGCACCAAGGACAATAAGCCAATAACACAAAGAAAATTCCAATTTAAAGGCAGCAAAGATACCTTGTTAAGTTTCTTAACCACTTTAGCGGCGTAAGAACTGCAACCACCCATATGCAGCATTTTCAAGGACTTCAAGCATTCAACGCCCTGAATGTCTTCTATTTTCCTACAATTCGTCAAGTGCAGCTCTTCTAAATTCAGCAGGTTGGAGATATCGGAAAGTGTTTCAAGCGACGTGCAATTTCCTGCATTTAGTATCTTCAAACTGGATGGAAGAGGCGGAAGACATTTCAGCTTCTTGCAGTGGAATAGTAGAAGCTTTTTCAGAACGGAAAGCCCCGTTAAGTTGGAGGGAAGACAACTGAAGTCATTGTATCTAAAGTCCAAGATTTCCAAAAATATTAGCTTCTCAAAATCATCAGGTATCTTTCCCGAAATCTTCCAAGCACGAGCATGGAATTCTTCTAGCTTGGAAAGTTTTGAGAATGAAGCTGGGAGCACTTTCTGCTCATCATAACTAGTGGTAATACTATTCGACGCTTCAGAATCCTCAGGTTTCTTTCCCATTGTTAGTATCATGAGATTTGAAAGGTCCCCAAACGATTCAGGTAGCTCTGTAATTGCAGTATGCTCCATCATCAGGTGGATCAAGTTCTTCAAATTCCCAAAGGAGGCTGGTAATTTGCTCAGTTTCCCACAATTATTCAAATTCAACATGACCAGATTTTCTAATGATCCTACTGATTCAGGCAACTCTGTGATGAAAGATCTTTCTAAGAGCAATGTATGAAGAGCCATCAGCTTTCCAATGGATTCTGGCAGTGAACTTAACTTTTCACAATTTGTAATCACCAGCTTTTTAAGTGATTTCAGCAAACCAATTTCATCAGGTAGGCAAGTTATAGAGGCACTACTCACCTCAAGCTCAACCATGGAGGACAACCGTACAATGGAAGCAGGCAATGCATCCAATCGTTTGCAATCTCCAGCCAAAAGCATCTTCAAATAGTACAACGAACCAACAGACTCAGGCAGAAGTTTCACCGAACTACCAGTTAGCAATAGTTTGGCTAATGATTGCAGATTGGCAATTGAATCTGGAATTGAAACCAATAAGGTACAATGACTCAGATCAAGCTCTTCGAGATCTCCCAAAGAACCAATAGAGTCCGGTAGGATGTTAATTGCAGAACTATAAAGGGAAAGTTCCCTTAGAGCACGAAGCATTCCAATGCGTTCAGGTAGTTGCTCTAGAAACTTGCAACCGTCCAATGACAGCTTTTCAAGATTTGACAGCAAACATATTGATTTGGGTAATTCTCGTATGCGGGTGTTACCAACAGATAATTCTCTTAAAGAAGTCATGCAACCAATGTTCTGGGGCAGTTTCTCCAGCTGGGAGCAGCCAGAGAGGAGTAACACCTCAAGATGTTTAAGACCAGAGACATCGTTAGGAAAATCAACAAGGTTGTGACAATCCATCACGTTTAAATGCCGTAAAGCATTCAGGTCTCCGACAGACTTATGTATACTTTTGAGGTTAGTGCATTTGTCAAGTATTAGCTTTTGCAGGCACTTGTGCGCAGAAAAATCAGGTGTCGAAGTTATATTGCAACAGTTGTGGAGATTCAAAACCATCAATTTGTTTGCCACCTGAAAACCGAGTTTTTTCAGTCAATTCAATCTATAGATGCTGAAATGGAATTCAGGACTTTGAAAATCTAAAATACCTTTTGATGATACGTAAACCATTTGGTCTCCCATACCCTTTCTATCTTACTTTCAGAGAGATCAAGGACTCTAAGTTCCGTTTGAAGGAAATTAGAAGGAAGGCTTTTGAGGGAACACGACTTCCATTGAAGCCATCTCACTGAACGGGGAATATATCTAAAATTTCCTTCCACTTCAACATTACTGAACTGAAGTAGCCTAAGATTTTTCATGGATTCAAATGATTCCGCACGAAGTATCACCCCGTTTCCTGCTTCTAAATATTCCTTCAACTTCTCCTTTGAATAAACCAATGCAGCAGGTAAGTTGGGCCTCGACTGCAGTTGGTCCCATGCAATGGTTTTGGCACTCATGATTCTTTGTTTGTTTTTCACATCAAAGTTGAAAATCATCCCTTGAACATTGCTTGTGCCCTGTAGAAGAAACATTTAAAGTATTCCCTAACATCATACGACCCCGTATATATTAAGACGTTATGTGATTTGTTGTGCTTAAACTTTTTAGTTTTTACCAAGAGAAACTGCATGTGATGAAACTCAAATGTTCAAATAATACAGTAAATGCAATGCTGCCAACACGTAGTCCCAATGATCATAAGAAACAGAGATAAGGTTAAATCACGTATGCGATAAGTGGCTTGTTTAAAAGATGGTGTGCTCAATTTTGTGCAAGAAGGAGAAGTGTGTTCTGAAGAGACAAACATAAATGAAAATTGCTTGTCAGTGTATAATTTGCAATAAGTTTCAAATAAACAAATAAAAAACATATATTGCTTTCATAATTTAGAATTTACTCTTACAATTCACAAGTGTGTATGGTTCTATTGTTCCGATTTCTTCCTATTCGAAATGTAAATGAGTGCAAAATGTGATCATACCTTTTGGGCTTCCAATACCTCCAGAACGTTGTTATGATCCCATATTCTACTACGGCTACCAATGTCCGAGTAGCTTTCATCGAAAACAATCTCTCTTCCCATGTCTCTGATCTGATCGTGCATCCACAACATATCTTGCCCGACGACTTTGATCAGAGACCTTGCTATAAGAGTTGTCATGCCAAGTTCTGCCCTGAAACCACAGCCATTCATAGCATCAATAACGTCCGTTCTCGTCATGTCCAGATTAAGTAACAAGCACGCAATGTCAAGAAACATAGTCTTTTCTTCAATATCAAGGGCGTCAAAGCTGATTCTTAAGATATCCTGAAGATTCTTTGGACGAATCTCCTTCAACTTTTCTCGTGCATCATACCATTCCTCCTTTCTACGCTTATCATAAAGGAGAGAACCAAACACTTGCAGCGCCAACGGTAAGCCTCCCGTAATGGAAACAATCTCCTTAGACAGTTCCAAGAAAGGCTCCGTAGGCTGCTCTCTTCCCAATGCATAATAACTAAAAAGTTGTAACGCGTCAGAAGAACCTAAGTCTCTAACCTCGTAAACTTGGCTCCGCAGATCAGTTGGCAAAGCATCTCTGTTTCTCGCAGTAATAAGAATCCGGCTTCCCTCAGAAAGCCATTCTCTACTAAATCCCAGTTCAGACAGTTGATCTGCATTTTCAATGTCGTCTAGAACAACAAGTACTCGATTTTGCTGAAATTTCCGTTTGACTCCTTTCTGACCATCACTCTTGTTATCAACTGGACGCACCGCATTTGTTGAGAGATCCTTAATCAGTTGGTTCTGGAGTAACAGTGCGCCACCAGGACGAGCAAATGTTTCTCTCACATTCGAAACAAAACTCCGGTGTTCAAACTCCCCAGCAAGTCTGTTAAAAACGGCTTTCGAAATAGTGGTCTTTCCCATCCCACCGGTTCCAACGAGTGCAACGACCACGGGAGTACGGCTCGTAAGATCGAGAAGCTCCATCACTTTACTCATGGGGAAATCGAGTCCCACGATATACGGAGCCACAACCATTGGAGAGTTGCTTAATGCGTTTGATATCTTTTTCACTCAAATATCAATCAACTGTGGCTCTTCCCTATGAACAAATCAATGTAATAAGCCAATATACAGAAAAACAAGCTAAAGCATATGTGATCAGGCCAGCAAGTTACATATATATATATATATATATACACACATATATATACTATATTATATTCACAACAGGAGTTAGTTTAACAGCAAAAGCTAGATAGGTGACATATATGACCCGCCGGCATGCATGCTCATAATTTTGACAATTGGTGCACTAGAAACAAAACTTAGCTACCAATACTGTTCATCACTAAATTTTAAGGATTAACGACAAACCAAGATAATTACTATGTAACTGATTTTAGTTAACTTGAACATGCAAGATAATGAAAGTTGCAGAGCCATTTGAAAGAAAAATGGAGCTGACCGAGTTGGGGATTACCTTGTTAATGGATGGCACATTTTTGACATTTCCTCGCTCTCACTTTGTCAAAAACTATGTTAATGGGCGCACGATGAGGCGACACATTGGATTAGTTATTTTTGTAATAAACAATTTCATATATGCTATGATACTATTTGATATGGATGATTCTGCTTGGCCAATATACCAAGCCCAATCGCACTTGGGTCGGCTCATGTAGAAAGTTTTTCCTTTGTAATTAATTCTGGAAATCAGAATCTACTATACTGTATTAGTTATGAATATTATTATGTTAGGTATGTCATTAATATGGTAGATATAGTTGTTGAGGGAATAAATGTAGTCACATGATATAGGTGATTCCTTCTCCTATTTATGTAATATCCTTACTATGTACGAGAACAAGTGAATAACAATTATGTACCATTCTTCTTTCTAAAAATTCACATGGTACCAGAGCCAAAACTCTAAAAATTATCATCACTATTAGCTCTCATCGTGACCAAATATGGCATGACTTCTCAGTCCTCTACATAAGTCAGTTCTACAACTGAACAAAATACCTCACCCAACATTCAAGATAGTTCTTCCCCTCTCATAACCAATCACAAACTTAATGACCATAATCTTCTTCAATGGTCACAATCAGTTTTCATGTATGTGCGCGAAAAAGGAAAGGACGACTATCTCACAGGCGAGGCTTATTACTAAAGTGCATATAGAAAAAATTACTAAAGTAAAACTAGAAATTACAAAGATGAAATACTAGAACTACCAAGTGTATTTTGGTCATTAAATATAGAAAAGACAATACAAAATTATTAAGGGAGATGGAAGTCAATTTATGGCTCATCAAGTGATAAATCTGCACTTCTTAGAATACGTATCGAATAATTAAAAATTTACAAAGACAACCCAGAGCATGTCCCATATGCCAAAAACATAACTACAAAATACTAAATTTATTGGTTAATAAAGTGTTGGAGAAATTCCTAATTTTGTAGTGAGATAAAGTGGAGTTAAAATTTGGAGTTGAGTCCAAATAAATAAGTGTGTGAATGATATTGGTTTATTGAGAAGCTAGTATGACTTGTCATAGTCTTTAGTGGGAAATTTATTTATTTCATAAATAAATTGGTGATAAATATTTAAATTTCATTTAAATGTTTAAAAATTCAAGACACATTTAAATGGCTGATTAATTTGGACAATTTAATTCGCGTCATTAATCAGGTTGGCTGAATTGAATTTCCCATTAGTGGTATATTGGTTGATACATATTTTCTCAACTCTTAAAAGGATGACTTTTGCATAAGGAAAAATCATCCTAACATCCAACACTCAAAACATTTTCTGCATATTCATAGCATTTTATTTCTTGAGTTCTGCAAAATACGATTAATGTCCGCTTTGAGAAGGTAGTATTGTCCTTCACTTACTACCTTGATGTGTGAGGACGTTGTACCTTGGGTGATCCTTTCCAACCGATGGATTGAAGGATAGCAAGAAAAATTGATCTTAAGGGGAAAAGGCTAAGCTTTCGACTCGTCCATTTATGAATCGCAATTTTATTCAGTAGCTGAGAGGTCTATTATATTACGCATTGCATTTTTGGTTTTATCGAATGCTATATATTGTTATTATTTGTTCTGAGAAATTATAATCACGTTTATGCTTATGTTTATATATTCTATGTTATGTTTAATATGTTATTCATATGTATACGAGTGCAACGCGATACCAACATCTAGTCAATGCCAACCTCTTTGCTATTGCACGTAGCATACTACTTTCCCATCTTCTGCCCCCACATTTTTAAGAATTATGAACACAAACATTTAATTTTTTAAAATATTAATTCTTATTGGGTATTTTATAGAACGAATAATTAAATTTTCCCCTTAACGTTTTTTAAAAAGTTAATATGCCCTTGTTTTTATGCCCCATATCTTTTAAAAGGTCTACTAAAAATGCCATCGACCCTTATTCGGGCCAAAATTGCCTACGTGGTGGTACGAAATTGCACTTTGCACCCCAAGATAAATTGCACTTTGCACCCCATGATAAATTGTATTTTGCACCCCATAATATTTTAGGATGCAAAGTGCAATTTATTTTGGGCTACAAAATGCAATTGTGTACTGCCACGTAGGTAATTTTGGCCCGAATAAGGGCTAAAGACATTTTTTAAAGATTTTTTTAAACATACAGAGCATTTGGGCAAGGCCGTGTTAACGGGTTTTGGATTTGCAACCGTGTTAAATCACACTTCAGGATGTATACGAAAAATGTAGTGCAATTAAAGAATGATTTCACCTGCTCAAAAGAATAAACACTCTCTTTACGATTGTGTATATGTTATAGACTTCCTACTTGCCGTTTATCACCAATGAGAAGTCTTTAAATTTCCTATGAAGACTTCAAGAAAAGACTTAAGTGATAAAGAGTCATAGTCTTCTAATTAAATAGTTAGTATCTATCATGTAAGAGTTCTACTTAGAATAGGAAAAAATATTAGGTAGTCTATATATAGAGTTGGTGAGTCTTATTTTACTGGGGAGAAGATTTGTCATTAGTCAATCTATTAGATTGGTTCCTTTCTCTTATAGAGATCGGGTTTGTTCTTTTGGTTCTTTTCTCTTTTTGAGACTAGGTTTATTCAATAAAAGTTATGTATTTTGTCTATAGTTCTTCGTATCCTATCAATTGGTCCGACCTACCCCTTTCCAAATAGTTTTAGCTCTCTCGGCGTGCATAACAGTGTCATTATATTAAACTTCCAAATGAAGCCTTTACAAGACAAAGAGGCATTTGATTATCTCCATCACTATGTTTTTTTAATGTTAATTTCTAATCTATATAATTAATAATCAGATGGAAGGCGAGGCAAGTAATTAATATTCTCATATCAAAGCTAAGCCCTTCAAAGCTAGCCATACTGTACTTAATTAGCACATTTTATTTTTAGTCTCTATCATAATATTCTCAATTCCATATCAATATTAGAATATCGTATAGCAGTAAAGTTCAAGTTATAAATAGTACTACTGTGCAAGCCAACATTGTGTGGTTCGAGTAACCGGGCATATAAGATATAGGCCAATTAGATGCTGGTGGTACCACACTCAATAAATTAATTGATACTATACAAACTTAATTATAGTCACGCATAAGAATAGCATTTGACTCTCCATTATGGGAAATTAGATGCTAGACTCAATACTAGTGCTCTCGAACCATACAAATCTTGACACGTGGATATTGAGTCTTTACCATTTTTTTTAATCCTTTTCAAATCTCCAACCACTAATACATTGACACGTGTAAAGTATGTCTATACCTTCAACCATGGTTAACTTTTTCATCAGAAAAATAAATGTAAAATAATATTTAGTTAGGGTTTACGGTCAGTCAAACCATTTCCTATTCTCTCAAAATTTCCCTCCCATTTTCAACAATCCCAAGCTTCTTTGACATTGCTGCCTCCACCTTCACCTTGCTCCAGCGCCGGTCACCACCACTTCTGCCACCCTTCGCCGCCCGCCACTGCCGTGGTGGTGGTACATTTCTTTACTTTACTTCTTAAATATTTTAAAAGGTTTACCTTTCTTTTATATATTGATATATTCTTTATTCATTGCTAAATTATTTTTGCTGTAAATCTTCATTCGAATTATTTATAGTTATTTATAGTTCTTATGTTAGTGGATCCACAGGGCGGCCACCCCTCTATTTAAAAAAAATGTATATATTTGTAATTCCGTTTCAAAAAAAACATACATATTGTGTATTTGCGGTGTATATATTTTGTTTTCCATAAAATCTATGCCTACATCAGTGTGTATTTGCGGTGATATAGACAAGAGAATATAAAAAGAGTTTTCAAAGATTGGTTATTGTCAAAACAATCTTATCAAAAAGACTAAATGTATCAAAGAGAAATTTCTTTTTTTCTTTTTATATCTATTACTTTCCGTTCTTGTGAAACATTGTCAAATTAGCAAGGAAAAATGTATATTAATTAACCCACTCAATGACTTGTTATTTAGGTGTTGGCGTTGATTCACCATAATGGAAAACCATCCAACTTCATCTTTGGCACATAAACTTGATGATTTTCCAAGTAGTTTTATATTATTACTTGATTTACATTATTTACTTTATTTAACTTCTTATATTCATAATTGTATGGGTTTGTAGATTTGAATTGCGAGGAAGAAGTGGCATTTAATGAATCTTATATGGCCGATGAAGATGCTCAAGCTGTAAAAGAGGTAGCTTCTAATAACTGGTCAATTGAAGAACTAGAAAGTCGACTAGAACCTGGTCAATTTGTTAAGAATGAGGAGATGGCCTATGCATTATATTGTGAATATGGTTTAGCTAAAGGCTTTAGCATAAGACGAGGCAAAAATGTGAAGTTTGGGGATAGTAGTGGTGAGATACAAGCAAAGTTTTTTGTGTGCTCTTGTGAAGGTAAAAAGGATGACAAGCGATCAAAAAATAAGGTACCTGTTTATCAAAAGCCATCATCAAGATGTGATTGTAAGGCACAATTAAAAATAACAAGAATGAAAGGTGGTCCATGGAAAGTAGCAAAATTCAATAAAGAGCATACACATGACATGTATGACATGGATCAAACATACTTGTTAAGATCAGGTCGAGAAATTACAAATGAGCAGCAAATAGTTCTAATGGGAATGATTAAATCTGGAATATCTGTCGCTGAGTGGTTTGACAACACATACAAATTGAGGTACAAGTGGGCCTCGGTGTTTAGCGATCACATATTTAGTGTTGGGTTATTGGCTACTTCTCGAAGTGAGGGTACGAATGCGGTATTGAAAAATAGATTTGGAAATAAGACAGCTACTTTGCATAATTGTGTCATGTGTTATGAAGATATTCAAAGTAGTTGGCGTTTGCGTGAAAAGGAAAATGATACTTCTTGTCGTCATAAGAAGGCACCAATGTTGGTGGGCATGTGATATGAAGGAAGTGGATGTAATATGTGGGAATGTGAACTCCAAAGATTCGGGTCCAAGTGATTTTCCCATAGGCAAAGAGAGTAATGTTCTTGATGAAGTTATTGTGCATGATCCACTTATTGCCAAGGCAAGGGGAATCACAAATGTCTACAAACGCCATTGGGAGCTCAAAACGAAGAAAGAAAAAGGCAAAGCCGAAAGCTCAAGTAAGATTCGTTGCTACAAATACTTTCATTTGATTGTCTTAGTTTTATTCTATTATTTTGAATCACGTTTTATATTCATAGGAGGGACTACAAATAGTGCAAAACGAAAAAGACAAAGTTCACAACAAAATGAAGGAAGTTGTCGGCCACAACAAACTCCAATTGTGCAACAAAATCAATATTTTCCACAAATCCTTCATTCTCAATTTTTCCCCATGGTATGTTGTAAAAAAGAATGTTTTCCTTTGATATTTATGTTCTTGGCATGCATAGTCTAATTTTTACTTTTAATTTTGCAGGGAACAACTAATCATAAATCTCCAAATGATATGGGTTACAATTGGTTTGGATAGAAAGAGTCTTTGATTAGCTTGGAGTTTAGTTTTTCACTAGCGCATCAGATTGATATTAACAAGCAATCTAGTGACAAATCATTTTGTTGGTTAACTAAGTAAACCATTTAGCTAGTTGAGTTTCACTATCATGTTTTGGTCTATAATGTCAGCAATTGACAGAATATTTTTGAGCTTCACAGAATTTTTGAGCTTCACAGGTATATAATGTCAGCAATTGACAATAAAACTTATTTCTCATATTTTGTATAATAAGCACAAAAAGTGCTTATGCTTCTTTAAAGAACAGGGAGCAAAAAATATTGCCAGTTGTTCTAACCAAAAACAGTGAACAAAAGAAATTGGCTTTGTTCTTTTTCCTCTCAGTTTACAACAAAATAGTGAGTAAAAAAAACGAGAACAGAGTGAAAAATATTTGCTTCTCAATGGAGAGCAAACGGCTGCTCTCTGTTATTTGCTCTTTGATCTATAAAGTTTCTTTCTTTTTTCTTTCTTGACACAGTTTTTACTTGATGATTTCAATATAATCAACATAAATTATGAGTAATCAAATCAACAAAAAGGTATAATTCTTATATAACAAACAAAAACCACGAGTTATCAGAACAAGAAAGAATCATAATTTGAATATGAACAAGAAGTAATCATTAATACCATCACCATGGTAAAAATCATATTCAAGCCATAATAAGCTATCATAATAATGTCATATAATCAGTGCATAATAAGCTATCATAAAAATAAACATTATCTTCAATTACAAAATAATCTCAACAAAAATGAATTTTAAAATTGTAGTAAATATGTGATTGGTAAGAATGCTCTAGATGCAGCGGATGTGGTGAGTGGTCGTTGCCGCCAACAACTCAGTGGCGCTTCGTAAGGGTGGGAAGAGAAATCCAATATTTGGCCCGTTTGACCAACTGGAGAAAAATACAAAGAGAAGAGAAAATCGTAAGCGCAAAACTGAGTTCTTAATCCGTAAAGAACAAGAAAGTTCACACCGCAAATTCAGTAATCGCTAATACTAACAAATCTCCCGGTTCGTATGTACATATCAATACTGCAGTACAAGTGACAAAACAAGTTAGACGACATTATTTATGCATAGCGAGTGAGCAGTAAAACCAGACAAACATATAGCCACTATTGAAGCCTAGATTATCCTCAACGACGCATGCATTGCACAAAAGCTGAAAATGAGCAAGGGCACAGGTTGCAGCAGAGAAGATTAACATGCTGACAGATCCTCATGTGAACTCCAGTTACAATCCCCCATAAAATCAATTAACCATAGCAGGAGATTACATTATCATAAAATCAATTAACCATAGCACCAGATTACACTATAAATCAAATATAAATCACCTAAAATTAGACCTACTCTAATCAATTCCAATTTACTTAGAAGTACCTGAAAAACACAAACAAATGAGGGTTAGAAAGAACACCTAAAGAAGTAAATTTGAATAGCAACAGCAGTTCACTGAAATACAAAGATCATTTCCAAGTAATTGATTATATAAAATCCATCACTGAGACATAAATGTAATGAAGGTAAAAAAGGAGACATGTAACTGCAAAATCCTAGATCGGATGTATAAAGTCTCACTCTCACAGATGGTGTTTTTCCCAACCTGAAACACTAAGCTCCTCGGCTTCGTCATGCGCAAATCCCCACCGCTAGGATTCAACAAAACGCCCAAAATCTACACAACATTACACCACACAAAACTCAAGTATTTCTACATTCGACAATACCATAACTACATTTACTCGAGAATCAGCAAATAGAAGTACCATTACGCTCACTACCTGCGCACCTTAAGGAGAGTCGATTTTCCGCAACCGTTAAGGATAGGTATAAATCCGCCTTTACGAATTTTAACTGAGTAGCTCAGATTTCGGCAATCAATTGCGAAATTGTTGTCGGAGGTTGTTATGATGTCGTTATGGTGGCAGCGGATGTCGTTATATTCGCCTCTAGCTTTCCACCACCGTCCGCCATGGATTTGGAGAGAGAAACGAGGGAGACGGTGATTAGAGGAAAGAGAAGAAATAAAGGGCAGGCCTGCAATTCAAAAGTTGAAATTCAAAACAATTCAAAAGCTAACCAGGGTTTAGTTTCAGATCCAAAACTTACACGTGTCAGTATTCCAGTGGTTGACTGTAAAATAGCTTCAAAGAAAAAAGAAAAATATTGGTAAAGACTCAATATCCACGTGTCAAGATTTGTATGGTTCGAGAGCACTAGTATTGAGTCTAGCATCTAATTTCCCCTCGATTATATACAAGTGGAACAGAGTATCCCCAATTATTATTTTCTTTAGTTAAAAATGATTGTACAGCTCCACTATAATGATTAGAATTATATTTAGTATTTTCAATTTTTCATTAAACAAAGTATATTTTGTTCTTTATGTACCTCAGTTGGAGTACACAAAACTATTGGCTTCGATCTCCTGTCGCAGGAGGAAATCTAGGTGGTATATATAGCCTGTAAGCTCTCCAACTTTAGCATGTTTGCAGATGTTAAATTCTTCTTTCAATGGTGTGAATTTTACATTTTATGTTAATAAATGATTAACTGCTTAAATAAATAATAAAAAAAAGCACTTCAAAAGTTAAGGTATCAACCTATATTTATGTAATATTATTTCCTTACACTTGATTTTACTTTCAAATTTTATATGAAGCTTGAGAATTAAAGATAACCAAAAAGAAAATACTTATATATTACTCAACTAAAACAGTAAGAAAGGTCACTAAGAAAATGGGATAGTTGAACGCAAAACATACACCTTTTAGAGCTATCACGTTCTATCATTTTATGCAATCATGTTCTACAATCATTTTGGGAAGAGTCTATCTTAACTGTTGCTTATCTCATAATTGACTTCCCTCAGAGCCTTTAAGCTTCCAAACACCAATCAATGTCCTTCAAATGGCATTTCCAGATTCACGTACAATTCATTCTCTTCCTCCAAAAGTCTTTGGGTGCTCAGCCTTTGTTCACAATATTAGCCCCACTAGATAAAAGTTTGATATAAAATCAATCAAATGTGTATTTGTAGGATACTCATCCACACAAAAAGGGTACAAATGTTTCAAACCCCTCACAAAAAAGTTTTGTACATCTTATGATGTTACATTCCTTGAAGACCAGTCGTTCCATTCTCATGATTCTGTTCAGGGGGAGAATTTGAGTGAACAAAATCATGTGGATGCATCAACCTCCCCCCCCCCCCCCCCCCCCAATATTTCCTACTTCGGAGGTAGTACTACCATTTGATCTTCCATCACCTTTTGTACCTCCGACAACTACACAAAACATAACCATTCCTGAATCTATTCAAGGGAGAGAACACCACGCGTCACTCAGAAAACCCAATCATTGGAACCAGTGTTGGATTCTGCACAAGAATTGCAGCGAGATGAATCTCTCACGGATGATCTAGATGTTCCTATTGCGACCAGAAAATGGGTAAGATCATGTACTCAACATCCGATTTCAAACCTTTTGTCATATGATGGGTTGTCTAACACTTACATGGCCTTTGTGTCAAACCTTGATACCATTAATATTCCTTTGACCATTCATGATGCGTTGAAGGATCCCAAGTGGCAAGCAATGGTCTTAGAAGAAGTGAAAGCATTGAATGAAAACCAGACATGGGAAGTTGTTGATATGCCTAAGGGTAAGAAATTAGTGGGTCACAAGTGGATTTTTACGATGAAAGTTGGTAAAGAAGGAATAATTGACATATATAAAGTTCGATTGGTTGCTCAAGGATACACTCAAACATATGGAATCGACTATCAAGAAACTTTTGCCCCCACCGCTAAGTTAAATTCTATTAGAGTTCTATTATCTTTGACTGCTAATCTTGATTGAGAATTATATCAGATGGATGTATCTAATACATTCTTAAAAGGAGCGTTAGACGAAGAAGTCTACATGAAGATACCCCATTGATTTGAACAACGAGTGAAAACTGGATAGGTTTGCAAATTGAAAAGATCACTTTATGGGCTAAAGCAATCACCAAAGGCTTGGTTTAATCGTTTTAGCACCGTTATGAATAGTTTTGGATATATTCAGGGACAAGCTAATCATATTCTATTTGTTAAAGAGTCAAATATTAAAAAATGATTTATCTTGGTTGTATATGTCGATGATATGGTAATCACAGGAGATGGCTTTGATGAGATTATCAACCTCAAATGATTTCTACAATCAGAGTTCAAAGTTAAGGATCTGTTTAAGCTACAATATTTTCTTGAGACGGAAATTGCTAGAAGCAAAGATGGAATTTTTATTTCACAACGAAAATATGTCTTAGACCTTCTAGATGAAATGGGAAAACTTGGTTACCAACCAGCGACTACCCCATTGGAAAAGAATTGAAAGCAGATGTTGACCGAAGAAGATGCTCTAACTGACAAAGAAAGATACCAACGATTAGTAGAAAAACTAATCCATCTTTCACTCACTAGGCCTGATATTGCCTACATTGTTAGCATAGTTAGTCAATTCATGCACGCTTCGACTTTTCGTCATGCAAATGCGGTGGACTAGATTCTTAGATATTTGAAGAGAACTCCAGGTAAAGGAATCCTTTACAGAAAAAATGAGAATCGAGAGCTTCAAGGGTTTTCCGATGCAGACTGGGCTGGGTTAGTTGAAGATAGAAAATCACCAATAGGGTATTGCACCAAGTCTTGGGGCAATGTAGTCACGTGGAGAAGCAAAAAGTAAACAATATCGTCAAGAAGCAGTGTTGAAGCAGAGTATCGTGCAATTGCACAAGGAAATTGTGAATTGATTTGGCTAGACAAGTTATTAACAAAACTAGAGGTTAACATTGATGGTCCGATACAGCTATATAGTGATAGTCAATCCGCAATAGCCATTGTTCATAGTCCTATACAACATGATCATATGAAGCATGTTTACATTGACATGAACTTCATCAAGTTAGAGGTTGAAAGTAGAAAGATCAAACTCTCTTATGTGTCCTCAAAAGACCAAGAAGCTGATATTTAACCTTTAATTAGAACATGATTTGAGTCAAATGTATCCAAGCTGGGAATGATTGATCTACATTTATCAGCTTGATGACGAGTGTTAGAATATCAGAAGAATATTATTATCTTATTTCCTATTTAATGTGATTAGATGCAGTTATAATTATAGGCATGAAGGTTGATAGAAGTATGGAAGTCTGATAATGTAAGCATGTGCTGCATTTATTTTCTACCTAACATAGATATAGGATTATCTATATATATGTAGAAATTGTATATGAATAAGACATCCTGAAATTGCATCAATAAACCTTTTATCTCAATTACTTATATCAAGCTCAACCAAGGAGAATAACCTTCTCCTTCCAACTGAATGAGGCAATGTATCCAAATGTCGACAATTTCTAGCCAAAAGCACATTCAAATAGTACAGTGAACCAACTGATTCTGGCGAAACTTTTATTGAACTACTAAGGGTGTTCATGGTTTGGTTTCTTCAACCATTGGTTCGATTTTAAAGAACTTGAATTTTTTGTTAGACTAAAAACGATAACCAATAACCGAACCAATAAAGTGAAATATATAACTTGTAATAAATATAAATAAAAGTCAAATTAACAACTTGTTTCACATTACAAGCTTGTCTATGAATAAAAAGTAAGTCATCTTCAAAACATAGCACATATATATTTTAAAAGCATCTCTCTTACAATATATTACCTAACTATCCACGATAATTTGTAACACTTATTCGACAATTCATTCATTATAACTAGTAAAACATGTTCAAATATTGGTTCATGAGTGTATAACATGCATAACAAACCTCCATCAATTTGTAAAACATCAGAGTCAAATAT
The DNA here is from genome assembly GCA_948329865.1 of Linaria vulgaris. Lineage (NCBI taxonomy): Eukaryota > Viridiplantae > Streptophyta > Magnoliopsida > Lamiales > Plantaginaceae > Linaria > Linaria vulgaris. The sequence continues at coordinate 103,079,298 of OX415254.1, read as the reverse complement.
TATTATATTACTTTGAAATGGGCGATTTTCGGTTTACTTGGGTTAACAGGGGTTCCGTTTGAAAAGAACTTGATTTTTTTAAAACTCTAAAAGCCATAACCGAAAACTGAATCAAGTCCATACTTTCGGTTATGGTTCGGCCTAAACTTTTGGTTCACTTATGGTTTTTTCAGTTGGGCCGAACCATGAACACCTCTATGAACTACCACCGATCCAAAGATTGGCTAATGATTTGAGATTGCCAATTGAATTCGGAACCGAATATAATGACATACACCATGTCAAATTTAGCTTTTCCAGATTTCTCAAAAAAACAATAGAGTCAGGTAGTTCTTCAATTGCAGAACTTCTAAGGGAAATTTCCCTTAGGGGACGTTGGTTCGGTATATTAAGTGAAATAAGGGACCAGATTTGACTTAGTATACGGTTTGGTTCGAGAAAATAATTCATTGGGCTTTGACAAAAAAGGGTGGCGGCCCACCACTATAGCACCTAATAACTGAAAAGGTGAGATTATATAATCACTACTCCCCCCGCGATTATATAAGCCCACTTTTGTTACTAAACTGCTTTATGCAAAATGACTCCATTGTCCTCGCTTTCTAATTATACATTATAATTATATTTTTTAATGTACATACATTATACTTATATACATTATAATTATATACTTAAATTATATATATTTTAATTATACGTTATAATTATATACATTACAAGTTATAGGCATGTACATTGTAATTTTATAAGGATAATTTTTTAAATTATAATTATATGCATTACAAAATTATAGGCACATACATTATAATTATATACATTATAATTATAAAGGTAACAAATTATACACATGTACATTATAATTATGTCATTATATGTATATTATAATTATATACTATTATATATATTGTAATTATGTACGGAGATACATTAAAATTATATACTTAATTATATATATGTATTATAATCATACTGTTAACGGGTTTGGAATTATTCCCTATTTAACGGAAGATATTTATATTAGGTTGGAACGCCGATCCCGACCCGAGGAGATTGTTGGTTTTTATTGATTTGCGGCTGGACTCGGATATTTTCCGAGATGCCTACGTATCCCCCGATTGGGAATCAAGCCACTCGTAGTTCTTGTTTTTGGTGTTGAATATTTGGTGTTTGTCGATTTTATCGGATATATATATTTTGTATATGTTGGAGGGGTTGCCCTCGTGAAATATTTAGAGAGAGATAAATCCGAGGGGAGGGGAGAAAAGGTTTTCTACCCGTAGAGAAAAGAAGTTGTTGCCTTCTTCTGCTGCTCTTGTCCCCTTTTATAGAAATCCAGTCTTGCTCCCTAAGTTTGGAATCTTTATTAGTTTAATATTAGTTATTTTTATGTTATTATCTGTAGTGTTATTTATCTGTTCAAGCAGCACAATAAGTAACTTATCTATTTAAGCTGTGTCAGCAGACACGTGTTGTGTTCTCTGTTATTATGTGAATACGAGTCATGTTACCAGGACGAATATAAAATCGTACGCGTAATAATATATCGAGTCGAGCATAATTCGGGTAGTATTTTAGTTATAAATTCGGCCGATAGCTGTGTGTCGTGATTTACGATTTACGAATAGTATAATTTTTAACGAAGTATACCGGTATTTGAACCGTGTTATAATGCGATATCGTTTATGAATATTAATATACCAAGTAATTTTGGTAATTGAATTATCGCTTATTTTAAGCAGGTGATTTTCTACCCTGTTAACAAAGCCCCCCAGTTTTTAGTGCAATCGGTTATTATGACTGCACTAGAAACTTAAAAAAGTCGAGAGTTACGATGGTTCGAGTATCGCGGATTTTTTAGAGAGGTATCGTAGCCTCTTGTATCGGAGTCATTTTAAGGCGTTGGTTTCGAGCCTATTAAAGTATACGTCTTTCTCGCTTTTTCTGGTCGGAGATATTATAGTGTGTGCCTGATCGCTATTAACGTTGTTAATGTTTCTTTTGAGATATCGTAGAATTATTTAGAACCTTGGAAGTCCTTGTCGGTTATTGCATCGTAGATCCTCGAAAGGCATTCGAGTCTCATATAGGTCTCGGAAACCCTTGGTAAGGTATCGGGGAACTATTTTGGGGTATCGTAGACCCTCGTCGTTCGATGTTTATATCCGTTTAACACGAGCCCCCCAGTTTTTGCTTGCCTTAGATGAGGCGAGGGCCTTAGAAGAGGCGAGGGGTATATCGTGGTTTCCTTCTTAGAGGCGGGAAGTTTTTTACGATGCCTTCGTTGATATTTTATCCGTCGCGACTTTTCAATGAATGTTTTAGTGCCTCTTCGGATGCCACGCCGTACCGCCTCAGGTATGCGGCCTTCGATGGACTTTAGGATCTCCTCGGGTGCCGTACCGCACTTGGGTAGGTGACACTCGAGAAGCTTCCTTATTGGGAGTATAGCTTCTCATTGGGAGTGGAACGATAGTATCGTCCTTGGGTTAATAACGTTTATGTTTTGGATTCTTACTTCACATTTTAGCGTTTGTAATTACTTTTCATGCTTTGTAAGCAGTTCTCCGAGGAGTCCTCGGCTTCGGATAAATGCCCAATTATTTTGTCTTTTTCGTGCTAATATTCATCATAACTTTTCAGCACTTATAAATACTTGGACTCTCTCCTTTAATCGTAGGATTTAAGATTGAGTTTAAAGAGATGAGATAGTATCCCATTCCTACTGGCCAAGCAAATTACTTAGCATGACGTGTCTGTTTGCAGTGCAAACTTTGGAGATTCTTCTCTGAATAGAGATATCACCCGATACGTAACCGTGGCTGTAATATAGCTTGGACAGCTCAAGCTTAACTCGGTTATCCAAGGAAAGATTCCTAAGTATATATATAGGCGCTTTGGAGTTTAGTGAATATTCTCACTTACTTCCAAAAAATCTTTTTCAGTCGAGTTGTTTACTCATTTCTTTCTTCGGGGAGTCTTACATTCCCGTTATTTTGTGCAGGCAATGCCTTGGAAAAATATAGTATAGTTTGTTTGTTCAAGACCGTGCGGTCCTCTGAGTAGGGTCTTCCTACCCGGAGGGGGCACGCTTTAAGACAACGTAAGGCTTTTTGAGGCATCGTAGGCCTCTTACGCCACCCGTTTTATTTTTTATTTTGTTTATAAATCTTTTTGGGATATTCCCTTAGTATATATATTAGGATTAGTAAATGTTTTCACTTAATCCTAAAGGTTTCCGTTGCAAGCTTTCACTTTTGGAGTTTGCTTATTTGGAAAGGTAAAGTTATGTCTTCCTGTTGAGTTTTATACTTAGAGTATAAGTTTATCGAAATCAAAATTGCATAAGAGGTTCGTAGCACTTATCTGAGTGCATATGCCTCCTCATTCCATGCGCGCTAATTATCAAGGAATTCTCCTCGGAACTCCCTTCGAGACCCCTTTCTTCTATATGGCGTTCGTCACGCTACATCCAAGGTTCTATAATGCCTGCATGTAGCTCAAACAAATAGCTAGCTTTGCTCGAAGTTTCATCCGGCAACGTCAGTGTGCAAAAATATATAGAGCATAGTCCATATTTAAGCACGAAGACCTCACAGATTACCAATTTTGGGTATATTTATACTCTCTTCGTGTTTTCGATGGAAAAACTATTTATCTCATGATAAAATTATACAACAATCTTGGTGAATGGGTGCGTATTCCTCGTAAAGTCCGAGAATAAGACCCGTTGTATTTGGTTTGGGAAAAAATACATATTGGCAATAATTTGCACTTTTTCCGCCATATTTAGAGAGTTTTTGATTCCTCGTGTAAATACCCGTGAATCACTCTCGATTTCCCGCGTGGGTAGCCGTAGTCATCGTATTATATATATATATATATATATATATATATATATATATATATATATTCTTTTTTTTGAATCCTTTGGGGGTGGTCACCTGCGAACCTCGTGGTCGGGGTCGTTGCGAGCTCCCGTTTACCTCGTGGGTAGGGGTCGTCGCGAGCTCTCGTTTTGAGTGTTCGTAAGTGCCATGCCCTGAGAGTGCTTAGTCCTTGTTCCGATGCTCAAAGCTACCACACTTAGAAAAGTTCGATTTCATACACGGATACTCGTGAGTATCATAAGAGGTTAATAAACTTTACTCCTAAATCTAGGGTTTAGTGTTGTTATAAAGCAATAGAAGCTTGTCCCACTGGTATGAGCAGGAAATTTTATTAAAGAGGTCTCGTGTTCGAACTCCTCTCGGAGCAACTTCTCTTCTCTCTATTTTATTTATTTTTTCTTTTTGCTGGAAAGAACAAAAATAAAATCCACCATCGGGGGATTTGAACTCGGGTTTCTCATCTCAGATCATGCTTTCAAAGCCACTAGGCTACCGCACCTTTTGGTCTAGTTTCTTACTATTTTAGTATTTAATGGAAAACACCTTATCACTGACTAATAATAAAAGAAACTTTCGGTTGCAAGGATCGAACATTGGTCATTTGGAAGAAAAGTACTCGGACCACTTCTCCGAGACCATTGGGCTATGCCCATTTTTGGTTATAAAGGGATTATTCTTGCTACATATCATGTAGCAAGATCTTAATAATAACAGAAAATCATCGCAAGGTGGGACTCGATCCCGGGTCTTTCAGTTAGATGCCCTCGGAAACTGTTCTCGTACCACTAGACCACGTCCCCTTTTTGGATAAGAAGGGTTTTTTTCTTTATTATTGTATTATAGCAGCACCTTAATAATTAAAAAAAAAATCTGCTCGGAGATGGGCTCGAACTCAGGTGCTTCATGTATATGCCCTCGGAGCTACTCTCCGAGGACCGTTGGACCAACTCATCTTTTTGTTTATAAAAAATCTTTTATTATTTTTATTATATTATGGAAGCGTTTTTTTTTAAATGCCACCGGATGTTGGAATCGATCCCGGGTTCCTCTAGTTGTAGCCCTCGGAGACCGTCTCCGACGCCATTGGGCTACGCCTATTTTTGTTTATAAGTAGATTATTTTCGCTATATATCATAGCAGAATCTTAAAAACAACAAAAAAGTCATCGGAGATGGGACTCGAACCCGGGTTCTTCGGGTAAATGCCCTCGGAGAGCTTCTCCGAGGCCATTGTATAGGGTCTCCCACCGCATACGCGACTGATTCCACCATGGATTCATGAAAGAATTCCAAGGGGAGATTCATAACTCTTACCCACGTAATAATGCACTCAATCTTTCGCTATCTGCCCGGAAGTTTGGGATCCACTTCCGGATTGACATGAAATTCCCTCCGATCTGCCAGGGACCTTGTATCAGGATAAAGTCCCTTTGTTGGGTAGAGGCGCCCTTCAAGCAATAAGTTCTGAAACCGAGGTCGATAAGATCGCAATCTCCGGTAAGTCTCCACAGCGTACTCAATTTGTTCACCAAAGCGTGATAGCTCCAGGGTTGACCTACGATTTTAATTAGAATCGAATCGTTCCACTGGTCGCACATCAGTTTCTCAACCTCCTCGTTCGGATCAAGGCTCACTATCGGGTCCTCTTGCGTCGGCTCCGAAACCCTAATTCTCCTTCGAATTTCAGCGTTCTTCTCTGCGTTAATCCGAATGTCAGTGGGTCTGACTTTGCTTGCATAACTTTGGGGTGGGATCGTCTTTCCCGCCTCTGGCTGCTTTGAATTTAGATCCATATTATATTCTTGTCTCGGACGTTTGAGTGTGATCTGCTCGTTGGATTGGTAGGATTCTAGCTGTAGGACGAGAGTGGTTGATTCATGTTGGCCGGAATCTCCGACACCGGAGTCGTAGCCATTGGGGGGAGGTCGCGATCCTCTCGTTGTTGATAATTTTGAAATCGCCACTTTCGCGCTATTTTCGCCAGAGAATTTTCAAAGCGCTCGTCCTGATTTTCTGCCTAAATTATATGTTCATTATTCATCGTTTTTCTTTTTTAATGAGTAAATTAGATACTTATATATTTTAACTTATCTTAAAATTTACATATTCATACCTCTTTCATTTGCATGTCTATCGACATAACAAAACACCACCGCACACTTTATGTATTAGTCCACTATTTGAGATTATCTTTTAAAGTTAAATTTTATTTCTTGTAACAAAATTATCAAAATTTGAATCCACTTTATGATATTTGGACTTAGATTTGAACATGTTCAGTAAATGAAAAAAAAAGTCCAGCTTAGTGGTTTCTATGTATAGTGAATATGATAAATTTAGTATATTGCAAGTATTTATTGTAACAGTATATTCAATAATTGCAAATCTTTATATTAACCCAATAATACTTTTGTATTTTTAATTTAGTTTCTAAAGACTCAAGAAATGGTAAAAACTTATTATCTCCAAGTTTGTTGTCATATTACATAGCAACGTCTAACTTTTTTTTCCATGTAATAATATCTCCAAGTTTGTTATTATTTTTGTTTTATTATATTTACAGAGATGGTAAGTTCTTTTTCACATTTAATGCCTAATCTTAGAAAAAGTTTAAATTATTGTGGAAATAAAAAGGTACCAAATGTCTACATGATTTTCTTTACTCATTCTCTAATATGAATAACTTAAGCTATATCACAACATCATATTAAAAAGTAATTTTAGCATTAAAATTTTACTTTTTTGTGATCCTTTAAATAAGGATAAAAAATTATGTATGATTTAAGAAATTTTTGCAGATGAGAAGATTTTATGTGATTTATAAGAAAAGATAACTTATAATGGAAAGTAAATAATTTTATTAAGTTTGGTTTACGAGAGAGAGAGAGAGAGAGAGAAATATAAATGGGGAGAGATATGATATATGGTGGGGTCACATGTTAATGAAAGCAGTGTAGCATAGATATTACCCTTAATAAGTATATAATTGAAGTAATTAAATTTAAAAAACGGTTGGTGTGCCATGGAATTTAAAAAACGGTTTAATTCAGTCACGATACGAACTTAACTGCTTCTAATAATACAGCCCATATTTAGCCTTAACCTCTTCAAATTTCTGATCTGGGTACTATTTGTGCCTTTGCTTTATCATTTTCTCTAGGGAAATGTACACGCACTTTTCGTCGAATATGGATTGCATCAACTCATAGTCTGACAAACCGTAATTGCGGAAGAATTTTCTATCGGCGTATTCCTGCACGTTTAAACCAAATCCTGAGTAGACATTACTAGCATTTATAACACAATTAATTTATCATAATGAGGATACGACGTGCCATTACACACCTTCAAACCGTAAGACATTTCGTATTTTTTTGTTGTGCTGACCCAGTTTGTTTGTTGGTTGAAACTTACTCCGGGTAAGTTTATGAATTCCATAAAATCTTGATATTGTATCCAAATAGTTTGGTACTGTCTGTAAACCAAAATATACGATATTCCAACTGATGGATGAATCTCGCATAGCATGAAGTAAATGAGATCTAAAGCACTGTCGAGTCCGGACGGGGTTGAAATGTCAATCTCTTTGGTGACGTTGTGTAAGGTCTTTATGTAGCTCTCGTCTAATGAATGGTGCCAAAAATCTTTGTATATAGATAGATGGTCTTCTCATTTAAGTTAAGCGCACGTCTGCATTTGTTGTATTCATGATCACAGTAAAAAATGTATGTCACCTTGTTAGGGGAACATTCTTAATGACTATCATCCATTATTTACAGCAACTGTATATTCTTCCATATACCCATAATACATAATTCTATCAATATTACTGACCGTGCAAAGTATGCTAGAAACAATGTAAGATCGATGTTAGGCCAACATCAGGACAACATTGATACCAGAATATTTTCAAGCAATCTGTTTTAACTACTTTCTTTAAGTTTTGCCTTTATTCCCTTATTGTCGATTTCCACGGTTTTAGCTCTATTTGATTACGATCAGGGTTCATAATGAAGAGCATACATGCAAATTAAAATGCTCAACACAGTCACGCATTTAAAGCCGAAATATTTGGGCTTCGAGTGCAACTAGGATTTATTCATATCATAGTATGAATTGGAGAAGGAAGCTATTATTCAAGAACGAGATCAAGTTCATTCAAGAAGGAAAGAAGAGTTCAACTAATAAACAACATACGTTACCGGATATGTGTGTTCGTGTACCTTTTTGAGAAATTCAGTATTATTTATGACCTTAATTTTTGGACTGTAGGCACGTGCGCTTGCCGTGGCATATCATAATGAGGTTGAACTGGTTTGGAATGAACGCTTGTCCATCTTTGGGAAACTTGAACCGCGCGGGACGGGACTCACTCTCCCAATGGTCGACCTCACTGTTGATCCATTTAGCTTTGACGAGGTCGACATTAAGGACAAGTATGATTCAATGTCCACGACCGATAACTTTCTTCAGTTCCCAAGCCCAAACACAGTACTCCCAGTGACTTACAAGCGAAAGGGGATCACACTCGATGACCCTCTCGAGTCGACGCTCCCCTTAAAAGACCTTCCTGCAGAGGACCTTAACCCCAAGAGGAAGAGAGTCAACATGGCAAAGTGTCTGATTCCCGTGAAGGAGGAACAAGAAAATCCTGAGTCGAAGCCCAACCATGTCGTCAATATCGACTCTAACCCTGAAACTCCTCTAGTCAAAAAGTGATGTCTCGGTGCATATTATGTATCAGCTCACTTATTTTGGACTAGCCATTGGGTGTATTATAGTACTATCCATCACAATCCTCTTTGGTTAGTGTTTATTTTGGATTAGGGCAGTATTTTGAAGGTTTATTGTTGTGTCTGGAACCACAATTTCGCAAAACAATTTATGTACAACTTTAACTGAACAAACAAAATTATAAATAAACCACTTTTGGTAGATTCATACACAAACAAATTGATTATGGCTGCTGAACAAAATTTTAAAACAATTGTAATGATATGGATTATTCTCTTTCCTTTCTTGTTGTTCTAACAGTTTTTTTTAATGAACGTGGAATGCTAATGGATAGGCTCCTTTATATAGGGAAAGTAGTGTAATGAATATTCTCTGTTGGAACTGTCAGGGATTGGGGCACCCTTGGACAGTTCGTGAACTACGGGTTTCTGTTGCTCGTTTCAGCCCCTCTCTAATTTTCCTGTGTGAAACTAAATGTTATGGAAGGAGAATAGAGAAGCTTAAACAACAATTTGGATACTTTGGGGTTTCAGTTGACGTAAGAGGCAAATCAGGGGGTCTTGCACTACTTTGGAAGAAAGACGTTGCAGGTCGTTTGCTGGGGATGTCCAAATATCACATCGATCTGATGATTGAAAATGAGGATCAAGATTGTGACTGGCGCTTCACGGGTATCTATGGAGAGCCGGACAGTAGTCAGAGAACTCGCACATGGGATCTTCTCCAACGACTTAAAAACGTGTCCACCAGACCCTGGGTTGTAGGAGGAGATTTCAATGAAATTATGAGTCAGGATGAGAAAAGAGAGGGTACCATGAGGCCGATGTGGTGCATGAGAAATTTTAGAGAGGCGCTATCTGATGTGGGGTTGACAGATCTAGGTTATGAGGGCCGTTGTTTCACCTGGTGCAACCGCATGAAGGATGATGAGACAGTATGGGAGAGACTGAATAGGGCTTGCGGGTCGGAAAATTGGCGAAAAATGTTCCCTCGGGCACGGGTCGAAAACCTTACAATGCGTCATTCAGATCACTCAGCACTACTTATCTCTCTTGAACCACGGTCAATGGGCAAAAACGAGTGGGAAAGGTCTAAGCGATTCAGATTTGAGGCTTGTTGGACAAAGGAGGCCGACTGTAGACAAATTATTGAACAGCTTTGAAACAATCATGTCAGTGGAGAAGAGGCCCAAGATTTGAATCAAAAACTTGCTCGATGCCGTGTAGGGCTGGTACAGTGGTTGGACATCTCAGGTTCAGAAATCAAGAAGTGTATCACGGACCTCACAGAGCAGATTAAGTCCTTGAGGGAGGGACCGATTCCAGTGGAATCTCAGCAGAGGGAGGCGGAACTGAGTCAGGACTTAGAATTTATGATGGACAAGGATGAACTATATTGGAAACAAAGGGTAAAGGTGCAGTGGTTAAAAGAAGGGGACAGAAATACATCGTACTTTCATAGAAGGGCGAGTGAGCGGAGGCAAAAGAACATGATTAAGGGCATCAGGGATGGTAATGGGAACTGGTAAGAGTCTAGACCGGGTATTGAGGGAGTCGCAATCGACTACTTCCTAACTATTTTCAGCTCCATTGGACCCGACAGTGCCGAGATTGATGAGGTGCTGAGAGTAATCCAGGCCAAAGTCAGCCCAGAAATGAATCAAGAACTCGGAAAGCCTTTTACACCAGAGGAGGTAACTAAGTCCATCTTTGATATGTATCCTTACAAATCCCCGGGACCAGACGGGTTTTCTCCTATTTTTTATTAAAAATTCTGGTCCTTTCTTAAGGCCGATGTTACTTGTTTTGTTCTTAGTTTCCTTAATAATCACTGCATCCCGTCTATTATCAATTTTACTCACATTGTTCTTATTCCCAAATGCAAGGATCCGAAACTTATAACACAATTTCGTCATATCTCGCTCTGCAATGTGAGCTATAAAATAGCGTCGAAAGCAATAACAAATAGGATTAAGTCTTTCCTCCCTGATATTATATCATATGCGCAACTGCTTTTATCTCGGGAAGACTTATTACAGATAATATCCTTATAGCCTTAGAAATTAACCATTTTTTGAAGAACAAAAGAACAGGAAAGGTGGGGCACATGTCATTGAAGCTTGATATGAGTAAAGCTTACGATCGGGTCGAGTGGTCCTTTCTAGAGAAGGTACTTATTAGACTAAGTTTTGAGTTGAGTTTTGTGCACCTTATAATGTCATGTGTTAGATCTGTTTCTTATGCTCTTATGATTAATGGTTGTGAGGTTGGTCATATTGTTCCTGAGAGAGGGCTACGACAGGGTGATCCCTTATCACCATATCTATTCCCTTTTGTTAATGATGCTTTTTCAGGATTAATCCGTGACGCGGAACGGAGACAAGCTCTCAAGGGGATTGTAGTAAACCGCCATGCGCCGGTTGTTTCACACTTATTATTTGCTGATGATACTATGTTGTTCTGTGAGGTAAGGAAAGAGGCGGCCGAGGAAATATTGGAGATTCTGGATAGGTTTGCAAGGGTGTCGGGACAGGTTATTAATAGGGACAAATCGGTTGTGGTCTTTAGCAAGAATTTGCCGGAGGAGAGGAGAGGTGAGATTGTCGGAATGTTGGGGATGCGCGTGGTGGGAAAACACAAAAATTATTTGGGAATGCCTGCGGAGATTGGGAGATCGAAAAAAGAGATATTCGATTTCTTGAGGGAGAGAGCTTGGAAGAGGTTGCAGGGGTGGAAAGAGGTCTCGTTGTCGGGAGCCGGAAACGAAGTTATGATCAAATCGGTTGCCCAAGCTATGCCGACTTTTATCATGGGTTGTTTTCGTGTGCCAGAGACAATCATAAAGGAGATGGAGTCTTTAACTGGGAAATATTGGTGGGGCGATGCATCTCAAAAAAGAATCCATTGGATTGCTTGGAGTAAGCTTTGCCGCAGGAAAAAGGATGGAGGTTTGGGCTTTTGGAATTTGCATGCTTTTAATATTGCACTTCTTGCGAAGCAAGCATAGCGTATTTGGCAATTTTCGGACAGTCTTGTAAGTCAGATATTCAAGGCGAAGTACTTCCCGAACTACTCGATCTTCGAGGCGCGTAGTGGAAGCGGGCACTCTTTTACTTGGCAGAGTATAAGGGGTGCGGTAACAGTTTTGCAAAGAGGGCTGCGATGGCGCATTGGAGATGGGAAATCTGTCAAGGTTGGGCGTGATGCGTGGATGCCCCGACCCGTGTCTTTTATGTCGATCACTCCTATCTCACCCGATTATATTGATTGGCGTGTTTGTGATTTCATTGACGAAGATACGGGGCAATGGAATAAGCCACTGTTGCGAGAGGTTTTTTGGGATTTAGACGCTTCACTGATTCTGTCAATACCAGTGGGAGATCAATCAACCCCGGACAAACAAATCTGGCATTACGATAAGTCGGGCGTTTTCTCGGTAAGAAGTGCATACCACCTCATCATGGACCAGGGGCTGATTCTGAATGTTTGACAGGCTGCGAGCAGCGAGAACTCTAATTAGAACATTATTTGGCGTGGTAAAAATCCTAACAAAGTCAAACTTTCTTATGGCGTGCATGCTCCAACATTCCTCCGACTCGAGGACTCTTGGCGTCCCGACATGTTGTGACAGAGACGGAGTGTGTGAGTTGTGGTGAGAACCATGAAGATGTGCGTCATGTGCTGTTTTTTTGCCACGTTGCTCGGCAAGTTTGGGCGCTCTCTCATTTTCCTCTTTCGGTTATTATACTCGAGAGTGAGGATTTGGTTGGCTGGTGCAGGCGTGTGTCACTCTTGATGGACAAAAAGAATCTCTCAAGGGCTATCATTATATGTTGGGGACTGTGGGGAAACCGCAACAGGATTCTCACAGGGGAAAAGGAGTCGACGCCGATGGATATTGCAAGGTTTTGTCTTTCCTACTACCAGCAATGTGCTGATCTGCAGCAAGCGACTGATCGTGAATGTTTGGCCGTTGAGTCTTGGTTACCACCTAACAAACCGTGGCTTAAGTGCAACTTTGATGGCGCAGTGTTTGAGGAGGCGGGGAAGTCGGGTATGAGAGCTATATTTAGGGATTGGAACGGAGTTTGTGTGGCGAAAATCCAACGGAGTTTTGCGGGTAATCTTGGACCACAGAATTCAGAAATTATGGCAGCCTTCATCTCGGTGAAATTCGTCATTGCGCAACATTGGATATACGTGGTGTTCGAATGGGATAATTTGGAAGTCCTGAATGTGATTAATTATGGGGCGAATCTGGGAGCAGAGGGTGGCAACATTATATCAAACATTCATGCCCTGCGGAAGGAGCAATCAGCGTTCGTCTTCTGCTGGATTCGGCGCGAGGGGAACAATGAGGCGCACAAACTTGCTCGTTCCCGCTCGCAATCTGGAACCAGGCTGAGGGCAATTGTCATCTGCTTGTTTTTCATGTTTCTTCTTTCGTGTTTTTGTTCTGCTCACTGTAGCATGTCTTCATGCAACTCTGTTTTGGCTTGTGGCCGACTTATGATATGATTTCAAAAAAAAAAAAAATAGGGAAAGTAGTGTGGTCCTTAATTTAAAATAATTATTTTACGTAAATTATTTATTCATTCATAAATTCATAAATAAGAAACAGAAATCATGACTTATTTATTCCCAATTAATCTGGTATTCAGTATATTAATTAATAGGGTATGATATGTTGCTATTAAGGATATAATGATAATTATTATGAATCCCATTAGGAGATATATCATATTTCCCATTTTATCCGAAATAGTGTCCTATGGGATTCTCATTTTTCTTTTGATATAGCTAATAGTGTGAAATACAGATTTTTTTTAAAAAAATAAATTAAAACGAATTTACGGTAGAGGCTAATAATTTTTTGAATTGTGTATGTTGTTTTGTTTATTAAGATATATAGTACATTTTCTTTTCGGTCCAATCAACTTTAGGTGGTTGTCAGCTGACATAAGTGCAAAAAGGAAAAGCTATTTTCTAGTCTATTTGTCATTTAATTTAATTCAGATTATAGAGACACCAATTTGGCCAATTTAAATGTGTTTTAGGCTGTTTTCAAAAGTCTTAAACCAAACATTTTTTTTTGTTTTCTGAATATTTTCAAATGTCTGCGAAATGAACACCAAACGGGGGCTAAATGTCGTAAACATTCAGGTTTTTTCTCCCTTTCTTCATCATTTGCTAAAAATCTAAAACATTCTAAGAGAAGAATTGCCAAAAAAAAAAAAAAAAAAATCAGTACTCAAACTGAGAAAGTTCATTTTCCATCACCAGTCTTGATAGAAGATGTAGATGCCACATGTTCCTTAGAAGAGCCAATAAACGACTTGAATTTATGTGACAGAGTTTGCAGATCTTCATCCAACCCATCTTCTTCACCTTCGTAATCATCATCATTCTCATATACCAGATTAATTCCACACTTCTTCAGCACAACTCCCTCACCAAATTGCGGGTTCAACAGCGTTTCTATTTTTATCTTATCGTCGTGTTCAAGTATAGACACCAACGGATGGTACTGATAGTGTCTGCACAAATAGAGTTGATCCTCTTCGGTGTCGGGGACACCTACAAAGTTCAAACACGTCCCAAATACTACTCGGTTCACTCTGAGTATATTTGCTTTGAAGTTTGCAATGACAGGCAATACGTCCATTGCACTCTCTGGAGTCTTGGGGATGATCGAGATTATAGCAACAACAATCACGCTCTTAATCGCATGATTCTTCCTTGTTGAAAACAAGACCTCGTCTTGATCAGTAAAACAGTCGGGGATTTCACTTCCAGGGATGCTTAGATAAAGTAATTTCCTCAAAGCAACCTTCATTTATAGAAGTCACCGTGTTATCTTCCCTTTTATTTAAAATCAATCGATATACAGTTATTCTGCAGAACTATGTTTAGCACCAAGGACAATAAGCCAATAACACAAAGAAAATTCCAATTTAAAGGCAGCAAAGATACCTTGTTAAGTTTCTTAACCACTTTAGCGGCGTAAGAACTGCAACCACCCATATGCAGCATTTTCAAGGACTTCAAGCATTCAACGCCCTGAATGTCTTCTATTTTCCTACAATTCGTCAAGTGCAGCTCTTCTAAATTCAGCAGGTTGGAGATATCGGAAAGTGTTTCAAGCGACGTGCAATTTCCTGCATTTAGTATCTTCAAACTGGATGGAAGAGGCGGAAGACATTTCAGCTTCTTGCAGTGGAATAGTAGAAGCTTTTTCAGAACGGAAAGCCCCGTTAAGTTGGAGGGAAGACAACTGAAGTCATTGTATCTAAAGTCCAAGATTTCCAAAAATATTAGCTTCTCAAAATCATCAGGTATCTTTCCCGAAATCTTCCAAGCACGAGCATGGAATTCTTCTAGCTTGGAAAGTTTTGAGAATGAAGCTGGGAGCACTTTCTGCTCATCATAACTAGTGGTAATACTATTCGACGCTTCAGAATCCTCAGGTTTCTTTCCCATTGTTAGTATCATGAGATTTGAAAGGTCCCCAAACGATTCAGGTAGCTCTGTAATTGCAGTATGCTCCATCATCAGGTGGATCAAGTTCTTCAAATTCCCAAAGGAGGCTGGTAATTTGCTCAGTTTCCCACAATTATTCAAATTCAACATGACCAGATTTTCTAATGATCCTACTGATTCAGGCAACTCTGTGATGAAAGATCTTTCTAAGAGCAATGTATGAAGAGCCATCAGCTTTCCAATGGATTCTGGCAGTGAACTTAACTTTTCACAATTTGTAATCACCAGCTTTTTAAGTGATTTCAGCAAACCAATTTCATCAGGTAGGCAAGTTATAGAGGCACCACTTACCTCAAGCTCAACCAAGGAGGATAACCGTACAATGGAAGCAGGCAATGCATCCAATCGTTTGCAATCTCCAGCCAAAAGCATCTTCAAATAGTACAACGAACCAACAGACTCAGGCAGAAGTTTCACCGAACTACCAGTTAGCAATAGTTTGGCTAATGATTGCAGATTGGCAATTGAATCTGGAATTGAAACCAATAAGGTACAATGACTCAGATGAAGCTCTTCGAGATCACCCAAAGAACCGATAGAGTCCGGTAGAATTTTAATTGCAGAACTATGAAGGGAAAGTTCCCTTAGAGCACGAAGCATTCCAATGCTTTCAGGTAGTTGCTCTAGAAACTTGCAACCGTCCAATGACAGCTTTTCAAGATTTGACAGCAGACATATTGACTTGGGTAATTCTCTTATGCGGGTGTTACCAACAGATAATTCTCTTAAAGAAGTCATGCAACCAATGTTCCGGGGCAGATTCTCCAGCTGGGAGCAGCCAGTGAGGAGTAACACCTCAAGATGTTTAAGACCAGAGACATCACTAGGAAAATCAACAAGGTTGCGACATTCCATCACGTTTAAATGTCGTAAAGCATTCAGGTCTCCGACAGACTTGTGTATACTTTTGAGGTTAGTGCATCTGTCAAGTATTAGCTTTTGTAGGCACTTGTGCTGAGAAAAATCAGGTGTTGAAGTCATATTGTAACAGTTATGGAGATTCAAAACTATCAACTTGTTTGCCACCTGAAAAACCAAGTATTTTTCAGTCACTTCAACCTTTAGATGCTAAAACGGAATTCAGGATTACAGAAAAGACCAAAATTAATTGCTTCGAAAATCTAAAATACCTTTTGATGATTCCAGAACCATTTGGTCTCCCATACCCTTTCTATCTTACTTTCAGAGAGATCAAGGACTCTAAGTTCCGTTTGAAGAAAATCAGAAGGAAAGATTTTAAGGGAACATGACTTCCATTGTAGCCATCTCACTGAACGGGGAATATATCTAAAACTTCCTTCCACTTTCACATTACTAAACTGAAGCAGCCTAAGATTTTTCATAGATTCAAATGATTCCGCACGTATCACTTCGTTTCCTGCCTCTAAATATTCCTTCAACTTCTCCTTTGAATAAACCAATGCCGCAGGTAAGTTGGGTCTCGTCTGCAGTTGGTCCAATGCAATGATTTTGGGACTCATAATTCTTTGTTTGTTTTGCACATCGAAGTTGAAAATCATTCCTTGAACATTGCTTGTCCCCTGTAGAAACATTTAAAGTATTCTCTAACATCATACGACCCCGTATATATTAAGACGTTATGTGATTTGATGTGCTTAAACTCTTTAGTTTCTATCAAGAGAAACTGCATGCAATGAAACTCAAAATGTTGACAGTGGTAAACACAATGCTGGCAACACAATCCCAGTAGCATAAGAAACCGAGATAACGTTAAATCACGTATGAGATACGCCGTACGCGAGTTATTTAAAAAATGGTGTGATCAATTTTGGGCAAGAAGGGGAAGTGTATTGTGATAAGAGAAACATGAATGAAAAAATTACTTGCCAGCGTATAATTTGCAATAAGTTTTAAATAAAAGTTTAAAATTAAAACGTTAAAACATGTTTGCATTATCTATAACTTACTCTCACAATTCTCAAGTGTGTATGGCTTGTTCTGATTTCTTCCTATGCGAAATGTAAATGAGTGGAAAAATGTGATCATACCTTTCGGGCTTCCAATACTTCCAGAACATTGTTATGATCCCATATTCTACTACAGCTACCAACATCACCGGGGCTTTCATCTGAAACAATCTCTCTTCCCATGTCTCTGATCTGATCGTGCATCCACAACTTATCTTGCTCGACGACTTTGATGAGGGACCTTGCTATAAGAGTTGTCATGCCAATTTCTGCCCTGAAACCACAGCTATTCATAGCATCAATAATGTCCGTTCTCGTCATGTCCAGATTAAGTAACAAGCACGCAATGTCAAGAAACATAGCCTTTTCTTCCTTATCAAGAGCGTCAAAGCTGATTCTCAAGATGTCCTGAAGATTCTTTGGGCGAATCTCCTTCAACTTTTCTCGTGCATCATACCATTCCTCCTTTTTACGCTTATCATAAAGGAGAGAACCAAACACTTGCAGCGCCAAAGGTAAGCCTCCCGTAATTTTAACAATGTCCTTAGACAGTTCCAAGAAAGGCTCTGTAGGCTGCTCTCTTCTCAAAGCATAGTGACTAAAAAGCTTTAACGAGTCAGAAGCACCTAAATATCTAACCTCATAAACTTGGCTATGCAGATCAGTAGGCAACGCATCTCTATTTCTTGTAGTAATAAGAATCCGACTTCCCTCAGAAAGCCATTCTCGACTAAATCCCAGTTTAGACAGCTGATCTGCTTTATCAACATCGTCTAAAACCACGAGCACTCGATTCTGCTGAAGTTTTCTCGCCACTTCTTTCTGACCATCATCCTCATTACCAACTGGACGCACCGCATTTGTTGAGAGTTCCTTAATCAGTTGGTTCTGGAGTAACAGTACACCATCAGGACGAGCAAACATTTCTCTGACATTTGAAACAAAACTCCGGTGTTCAAACTCCCGAGAAAGTTTGTTGAAAACGGCTTTGGAAATAGTCGTCTTGCCAATCCCACCGGTTCCAAGGAGTGCTACAACCACGGGGGTACGGCTCGTAGGATCTAGAAGCTCGGTAAGTTCTCTCATGGGGAAATCGAGCCCCACGATAAACGGAGCCACAACCATCGGAGTGTTGCTCAATTCTCTTGAGATATTTTTTACTAAAATATCAATCAACTGAGGCTCTTCCCTATGTGAATATAACAATTAACAAGGTAAGTACTCAAATACTAAAACATATGCGATCACTATTAACAACAACACAAATTCAATATATATAATATTGCTGGAGCTTAATTTTAGCAACAAAAGTTAGCTAGGTCAACATAATTAATCAGTCAGGCAGGCTCATAATCTGACAATTGGTGCACTCTAAGAAAACTGTTCATCAGTACTATTAATATAACAGAATAACGAATTGTAACGAACTTTGTAACTAACCAATTTGTGTGATTACCATGTCAATGGACGGCACTTTTAACAAATATCCATATGATTATTTTTATAATAAGTACAAAAAAAGAAATGAAATTATTTTTGCGTTCAACAAAAAGGAATATTCAAATTGCCAAAAATACAAAATTTCTACATTTTTAGGAGTGATAAATTCTCGAAATCCACAAATATTATAAAACATTACAAATCACCAAGAAAGTTTAAAATTGCTCATTGAGTTCATACATTTTAAAAGCTACAAAAGATCCCAACAAAACTTCAAAAAGTTTTAAAAAAATCCTAGACTACATACATTTCTTTTAGTCCAATTTACATTCGCCTTTCTTACTCTTATTTTTTGTTATTATTTACCAATAAGCCTCCAAAATTACAGAATCACTCCATATACAGGACTTAACAAATATCTTAAACTTTTTAAGAAAAATTATATATGCATGGAAAAATTATTCAAAAATTTATAAAACTTCACAAATTCAGCGAACCCACCTACAACATTTTAAAATGTTATGAAAACTATGAAGTTGAACGCATTATAGTACAAAGACACCCCCTGAAACTAAATAACCAGTTAGATTTAACGGGTTCAGACATTATGTCATCCTTCAAACCTTAAAGTAGTACACTGCATATGTCACATATGAGTTAAGTGACAAGTTGCCTACCAAGCCAAACTCTGTTACGACTCAGTCAGTGAACGTTAGAAGAAAAGCTGATCCAAATAAAATGGAGATCGTGAAATGTACACATGGATGTTAAGCTCAAATATGACATATCACTTATAGTTTGATTAGAGGGGATGGATCTCTGGAGAAACAAGAAATCTTCTACATTTTTCTTCACAAACTTTCCAGAAGCTTGGGGGGCAGAAGATCTTTGGATGATCTTTAGGAAGTACGGGAAGGTGGTTGATGTCTGTATCCCAACAAAGAGAGACAAGCTTGGCAAGAAGTTTGGTTTCGTTAGGCTCATTGAAGTTGAGAATGAAAAAGATATGGAGAGAAGACTCGACTCTATCTGGATTGGAGGATACAAGATGATGGTGAATCTCCCGAAGTACGAGAGACAAAATCCTAAATCAAATCTTAAAGCCAACAGCAGCTGCTCCGGGCAATGGAAAGAAAAGGATGATCGAACCTTCGCAGCTGTGGTAAAAACGAAGGTAAATCAACCTACTGCTACGGTGATCAGTCAGCCAAAATCAGGAAACTTGAGAGTTGATCCACATCTGAATAGCAGCGACGATGGAAACTGGAAAGGGTTGACGTTCACCACGAAAAAGAACGATTATTTGTGGCTTGAAGGCAAATTCGTCGGCGCCATCCGTAGCATCGATCTACTGGAAAATATCAAGCTCGAACTTAAGAATGAAGGATACCATTCTATCAGATGTGCTTATATGGGGGGAAATTCGGTGTTACTCTCTACAAGTGAAGACAACCTCAAAGTTTTGATTGATGAAAACAAGGACTGGTGGAACAAAATCTTTTCAAGTATTAAGCCGTGGGGGATTGAGGATGTGGTCAATGAAAGATTTGTGTGGATAAGTTGTCAGGGAGTCCCTCTCCATGTTTGGGGATTTGATTTCTTCCAGAATTTAGTTCGCTCCATTGGTTCTATCATCAAACTCGATGAGGATACGGCAGCCAAAAACAGATTTGATTCGGCTAGGCTCCTTGTTTGTACCTCGATCACGGACTGGATCAACAGAGTTTTTCGCGTCAAGATCGATAATAAAATATTTTCCATCCGGATTCGGGAAGAAGGACCTTTCATGATACGAGAAGATCTTAATGATGCTTATGATTCGGATTTTGATAGCTTTGATTCAGAATCTGAATTTTCCGGGTATAACATCGAAGAGGTGCAAGACTCGTTGGCCGGAATAAATGCCGATGAAGAGATGGTGGCTAATTCCTTGGTTGAAGGAATTCCGGCGAACCTCGGAAATCTGGAGGAAAGTATTGAGCGAAACATTCAAAAAAGCTGCCATACCCGAGATAGTGCTGGAGTCAAAAAGGCAAATTCAAATACAGATTCAAATTTGGCAGAAGATAGCGCGGCAATGCTGGCTGTGGCTGAACCTATTATCCCACAAAGCCCAATTCAAGGTGTAATTCATGTTTCCTCACCTAGGGGCCCAACAGAGTTTGAAGACCCAACTTTAGGCCCACTTGAGAATGTGCAAGAGTCTGGGCTTGCCAACACAAGTAATTTTCAGACAACTAAAGAATCCAATGCTACAGGACAAAGAGCAGAAAGTCCTGCTCCAAGTACGGGAAATGAAGTTTCTGTCCCTTCACAACAAATAACAAGCTCTGAAGAAAGCAAGATCATTACCAGTGAAGGGCGCATTGAATTTGCAAAGACGAGAAAATCAAATACCCCACTACACGAGTTTGGCAACCGAAAGCTGTCAAAAAGAGAAGCTAAAAAAGAAAAAATCAGAAAAGAAAGAGAGGGTTGGAAGCAAATCAGTGTGGGTTTCATGGATGGCGAAGAAGCTTCAGATCGGAGAAGTGGTAAACAAGGGCACCAAAGAAGACTATTAAAGCTATTACAAGGCTGCAAAGAAGATTTCTTTGGGGAGGAAATGAAGAAGTTGAGAAAATTTCTTGGGTAAAGTGGCAAACCATTTGTAAATCAAAAAATGAAGGAGGTTTGGGTGTTAGAGACATGAATTGTTTTAATCTGGCTTTGCTTGCAAAATGGAAATGGAGGATGACACAAAATGAAGATGCACTTTGGAAGGAAATCTTGGGTGCCAAATATGGATCTTTTCATAATGGTGAGATGCCTATTTTAAACAACAAGGCTTCTATATGGTGGCGAGATATTAATAGTTTGGATAAAGAATGTAACAATCAGAGATGGTTTCAAGAAGGAATGTACAGAGCAGTTGGTAACGGAGAAAACACACGGTTTTGGAGGGACAAATGGATTGGAGAGGAACCACTTTCTTCGCGTTTTGGCAGATTATTCTCAATAGCATTGGACAAAGACATCTTAATAGCTGAAAATGGAGAATGGCTGTCCGGAGAGTGGCGGTGGCGCTGGGTTTGGAGAAGAAACCTTTTCTCTTGGGAAGAAAACCTTCTTGAGGAACTCACACAGTTGATTACGAACTTCATTCCACAAGAGCAAAGTCGCGATAAATGGGAATGGAAATGGGAAGCGAACAAGGAGTTCTCAGTCAAATCTGCATATCAGATTCTTACGAAGGGACTTCTTTACCACGAGGATCGAGTACTTAGCGCTGTTTGGCAGGAAAATGCACCCCTTAAAATGAAGACTTTTGCTTGGAGAGTTCTGCAAGATAGGATTCCAACCAAAGCCAACCTAATAAAAAGAGGAATTAATTTTAGTGACGCGGATTTGAATTGTTCGTTCTGTAATCATTTTGAAGAAAGCATTAATCATCTTATCTGTCATTGTTCTTTCACCCATCAGATCTGGATGAGCATCATCAAATGGTTGGGAGGACACACGGCAATGGGCGGGGAATGCAAAGCTCATTACGAACAATTCAAAGGTTTATTTCGAAAGAAAAAAGGTTCGGAATGGTCTTCTATTTGGCTTTTTACAGTTTGGACAATTTGGCTGGTTAGGAATGATTTTATCTTCAAGGGCGATCAGAAGTCGATTATAGAAATTGTTGATTTGATTAAAGTTCGTTCTTGGGTTTGGATCAGAGGTAGAGTTAGACATTTTGTTTACTCTTTCCGTGAGTGGTCTGAGTTTCCTATGTATTGCCTTTGCTAACTTTGTAACTTGGAGTATGTCTTATACTCCTCTTTCTCAATAATAATTTATTTTGCCGTTCAAAAAAAAAAAGTTGAACGCATTATAAATATGAATAAACAATTATTATTTTAGACTAAACTTGGCCGTGCAAAGCACGAGCTTATTCCTAGTGTGTGTCTATATATATATATTATAGGATAAAACACATTAAGTCCACGTGTACTGTGTTTCTCACTTTGCTCCATGAAGTTCCAAAAGTAGCAATGTGTTCCTAAGATATGTTGAATACTTCTCTAGACCGTTGGTTAGCCGTTCATTTCGAAAACTTGTCCGTATTTTGGTCCGTGAAATTTAGTTCAAGGAAATATTCAACATACCTTAGGTGGGACATTGCTTTTTTCGAGATCATAGAAGACAAAGCTGAGAGACACAATATATATATATATATAGAAGGCTTAATGTGATTTACTCAATATATGTATGTATATATATATATATATATATATATTTTACACACTAAATTCAAATAGCTGATATGTTTTGGAATTAAGACTTAAGTAAGTTCAGTTAACTAGCTAAAACATTGTAACTTTTAAGTATTTTATGCATAAATGTGTGAATTCGAATCTTTATTGAAGGGAGTAAAAGAGATAATCCACCAAATGTTCATGAACTAAAATTGAGAGAATACAACTCCAATAAGAGAGTAAGAAAAATCTTCTTAATCAAGATCATATCCTAACCTGGATTCCCTCAGATATGGCACGACTTTTCGGAAAAGTCCCTTTGAAAATTTACTCATTCCTTCGCAATGGTTTTGTTTTTGTTATCAATGATAAATGAGGAGGTTGATTTTCAATATATATTTGATTACCAATTAGATTGAATGTTTGTTAGTGATTTGTTTGTAATTATAGTGTTTTAATATTTGATTACAACGCATGAATGTTTTATATACAGAGCATTTTGTTTTCAATATTTGAAGCTCGAAAAATTCATGCATGAAATTGAATACTCAATCATCCTATACACGAGCTATTAGTCTCGCGTCCCCATCACATACATGCTGACTAACGGTTGTAAAGAGTAAGGACGGAGTAGTTAGATCATCGTGATATAAAATTATAGATATTATTTATGACGAAGTTTCATTTTTACTAAAGATCAATTAGAAGTTTAGGCGTTTAGAATCAATGAAATTTTCAGCAATTGTCACATAACTTAGACAAATAATTTATCTAGGATACGCCGATACTGTATTTTTTAAAAATAGCCGATACCGATACGGCAAGCATACATCTATATATGATAAATTATTAATATTTATTATATGTATTTTTAACAAACAATGGAGTTTAAAACTTAAACAAGAAAAATTGAAAATACAAAAAAAAGGGTTTAACATTGAAAAATGTCATGCATCAAAACTAAAAGAAAACATAAAACTTGAATTATGTCTAACAAGTTAAACAACAAGCTAACAAGCTTCTTATAATATTACAAAATCAAGATGTTCGATACTCGACGATTAATGACAACAAAAAGTTTGTAAAAAAGACCAACAATAGTTCTGATGCGCCTAAAACAATGTATCGGATACGTATCGAATTTTTTTTCTTTTTCAAAATTAAAGGATACGCCATGTGGCGTATCGGATACGTAGTACGGGTATCGGTATCTGAATCGGTATCGATATGTATCGGGTACTGCATAGCTGACTTAGTATCGGTATCGGTGCATCACATATATATATATACAATGCAAATGGAAAAAACGATGTTAGGGTTCATATATAGAAGAGTATCTTAATATTGGAGTTTAAAGTTTCACAAGAAAAACAAATGCGTTTGTTTTCGCATATTTATATTGTTTTGGTCTTATTTCGTCACGGTAATAGAACACAATAAATTGTACAAAATGAGATCAAACAATGCTATCCAATATTATTAACGGACTAGCTTGGTCCGGAACACGTAATACAAGCTTTCTAGACAGAATAATTAAATTACAATGTTAATGAAACGCATCGAATTTCAAGTATTCGATACTGACGTGTCGAATGAGAGTCGATTCGATGCGGTACAATTGTCACCAACTGAAAAGCAATCTGAAAGGTATCGAATTCGATACGTGCTGTAGATGTCGAATTCGATGCGTATCAAGGTATCGAACAGAGATACAATATTTCTGTGCGTGTCGAATTGAGCTTGATTCGATATGAGTCGTATCGAATGAGGATGGTTCGATGCTGACTGTACTAAGCTGGTTCAGTTCACGAAAAGTCCCTTTTGAACACAAGGGGACGGGCTATTTATAGAACCCGTCCCGTGGAGCCCACAATCCAATATAGTAATTCGTATCGAATCACTGTTGTTCGATACACGCATCGAATCCGGCGTATTCGATGCGCTGGTGGGCTGGCCCAGTTGGGAGAGCTTATACCGCTGATTCGATGCGCGCCTCGAATTCTCCCTATTCGATGCGCTTTTGGGCCGGCCCAATAACGTTATATTGGGCCAATCCTAAATTACACCCATCATATAGTCCCCCCAGTTTGGGAGACGATATCAATCTAGGGATCGTCTTCCAAACTTTCTAAAATATAAGTGTACCGATTTGAGATATTTCTAATCATAGTAAAATCGGATCAGCTCAACGTTCTTGTAATAAAAGATAATAAGATGATTTTAGACGCATCGAATATTTTACTATTCGATGCGTCAAATAGCACGCATCGAATTTCAGTTATTCGATGCGGTTATTCGATGCGTCAATATAGCTGGGCCTGGTGGGCCTGTCGTCCCCTATATAAGGGGGTGCTGCCTCGGCGGAATCATTATTCTGCTGTCAGACGCCGCTCTTCAGGTAAGACGCATCGAATCTGCGTCATTCGATGCGTTCCGCATCGAATCATAAGTGATTCGATACGCTCAGTATCGAATTGTAAAAATTCGATGCGTTAAAAAGTTCGCTCCTGCTCACTATGAGCTTATCGTCGCGTTATTCTGATTTGCCGTTTTTACTTTGTGTAGGATACAAGCAACTAAGCAAGACTTTCCTTTATCGAGAATATATTTGAGGTAAAAATATTTTGTTTTTATTGTATCTTATCATTTAGTTTTTTAACACGTTCGGTACCGTATATATATGAGTGATATACGAGAGTGTGTAGTGACATATTCGTCCTTAGTCAGTGTCGTGTTTCAAACATATTTCAGTTAACTCTTTATCAAAGATGGTGAGCATTGAGACCCAATCCGGGAGTGATTCGAGTTCAGGCTCTAGCTCCAGTTCGATTAACAAAGAGAATCCCTCAAAAGCACTAGCAGTTCCGACCGCAGGCGATATAGATGTTTGTGACGATATATCTATCGATTCTCCGGCGGATAATAATCCTGCTCCAGAATTGAACCCGACAACTGAGGTTAATAGTAATGAACCTTCGCCCTATAGAGATAACCGTGCTGCGAGCGAGGGTGAGGAAGATGTAGATTATATTAATAAGGAATTTGACGATCATATCGAGGTCCCAGGAATGACCTATGACCAATACGTGTCTCGTCTCCAGCATAATCGTAGGGGATTGCGCGAAAAATTTAATATTCCTGACAAGTATAAAATTGTCATTCCTGGCCCACATGACCGGATGCATAATCCACCACCTGGTCACATCACTGTGTTTGTCGGCCAACTTTTAAACGGATTGCGCTTTCCAATTCCTTATGAACTGAAATGGCTTCTGCGGAAGATAAATGTCGTTCCTGCTCAACTCACGCCAAACTCTTACGGGAGCATGATTGGTTTCATCATAGTGATGAAGGCTCTGGGCGAACGACACAGTCCCAATGAATTCTACGCGCTATTCGAGATTGCAAGACGCGAAGAAGGCTTCTACCATATAAAAGCTCAAACGAATCGAAAGTTTTTAAACGGTGGAGCAACCGGGTACGGAAAGGACTGGAAGAGACGATACTTCTTCATTAAGGAGAGTTATGAAAATGAGTTTTTGGGATTCCGCCGGGAGTGGTTCACCGGTACAAGGGTAGCAATTCCCAGTGGGGTTTCCATAACCCTGTGGAATTGCGAGTTCATTCCCACCCTAGTTAGAGAACATCAATTTGATGTTAAGAAACTCGTTGAAAATCGAGTTCTTTCTTTGGCTGGGTTGTCACCAGTGAAGTACAAGGGAAAAATGACCCTTGGTACATATCTGACCTTTTTGATATCCTTGTTTTACGTTTATTATGCATTCTAACGATTTGTCTTTGTTGCAGAAAAATACTTCATGAGTCGACACGCAAGGATGAACCGGGTTCTCGATGCGGATATGGAAAGTTCGCAGACCGAGACTGCGCGTACAATTCCTCCTCCGCGGAAGAGAAAGAGTAAGGGTAAAAAGAAAGTGTCTGAACCCTCAACTGCTACTGCAGCTGTTGCTGCTAGTGCTTTGCCGGTTGACGCTTTTGAGGACTTGCTCGGAAGTAATCCTGAGGATAACCCAGGCGGTGGCGAGGAGTTGGAAAGCAGAGCAACCGAGACTGGCAAGGATGTCGGCAATCTTGTTCATCGTAAAAGACGAAGAGTGCCGCAAAATTTATCGCAGACTGCTGGGGTTGCTGCTACGACTAGCCAAGCTGCCAGGCCAAGTTCCTCTAACCCTCCTGTTGGTGCATCCGGTCCAAGTTACGCGGCTGGACCTAGCCAGGGTCCTCGAGCTCGGGTCGCTGGGTACCAACTATCGGAGGCCGAGACCATCGAGCATCTGAAGGCAATATTGCCTGGTTTGTCCGTCCCTCTTCCGATTTCCAACGAAGAGAGAAAAAGGCTGGAGCGTAATACATTGCATCTGCTGACAGCGGTAATGATGTCTTGTCTGACTTACATTTTCTGTGATTTTGCTCTGCGAACTTTTATCTAATCATTCATGTGTTGTCAGGCGGGCGGCTTCGTGGACGTTATGGCCTCAGCCTTAATGGATTTCAAGGAGAGTGCCAGTAACGCTGATAACTCTGCACTTGAAGCTGCCCTCGATGCCAAAGAAAAAACTTTGCAAACGGCCAAAGAAGCTCGAGAGCAAGCTAAAAAAGTCGAAGAAGATCTTAATCAGCAAATTTCTGCGCTGAAGATGGAGGTTGCTGCAGCCAAAGAGGAAGCTCACAATGCTGACATCAATGGTTACCTTAGAGGCCTGAAAGATGTAAGATATATATTATTCCTAGAATTTGACATCTATTCTCTTATTTTCAATCTTATTAATATCTTTTTATCCTTCTAAAAAGGTTTCCTCCGAGCAATCATTGGAAATTGCTGAAAAGTTCCTTCGGGGCAATACGTTTCAAAAGCTGTGCGCTCGTCGAGATGATCATGTGGCTCGAAATGCTCAAGCTCTTACGGTACATCAGTTCTATACTTCTGGCTATGTTCGTGGCAAATTTGATCCAGAATGGTTAGACTTGTCCCTGGGGCCAGACTTGAAGAAACGTCCACCCCGTCAAACTTCTGAGGCTACAGAAACTGATGAGTTTGCCCCTCTACTGGATAGGGAGGATCTCGTTTTCGGAGGGTTATCACCGTCGTTAGAAATGCCCGAACCATATCCCTCATCAGAAGATGAAGACTGAGACTGGTCGTTATTCAGACTGTTTATTATTTCTGTTTTTATAAACAATTTTCATTTGTTACTTAATTTGTGGGATACTGACTGTTGTCTTTTCTTTCAATTTCTTATCTCAGTCCTTTACTTTATTTTGACAACCTGCTGGTTCATTATTTTTCATCGAAAATTGTTTATCAATATTTTCCGTAGTATCTGCCCTCTACTTCAATGACCTTAGTCATTTTGGGGCGAAATGTTTGTTTCAATTTGTTATTCGTGATTTCCTGAGTTTGTCGCAATATAGCACGTCCCTCCCTTATTTTGTTTTAGGGGTTTATGGTACCTCATGGTATTTTGAGCAGGTTCTTATCCTTTTCGTCTTGAACTTTAGTTGGTATCTCGTGCCTCTTTGGGGTAGAGTCTCCGTTCTGTATGTTGTCTTTGACTTCTAACGGTATCTCATGCCACTTTGGGACAGAGTATCCGTTTTCTTGATTGATTTAGGGATTTTCGGTATCTCTTGCCACTTTGGGGCAGAGTTTCCGTCCATTTGTTGCCTCTGGCTTCTTTCGGTATCACTTGCCACTTTGGGACAAGGTTTCCGTTCTTCCGATTTCTTCGGGAATTTTCGGTATCTCGTGCCACTTTGGGGCAGAGTTTCCGTTCTTCTGATTTCTTCGGGGATTTTCGGTATCTCGTGCCACTTTGGGGCAGAGTTTCCGTTCTTCTGATTTCTTCGGGGATTTTCGGTATCTCGTGCCACTTTGGGGCAGAGTTTCCGTTCTTCTGATTTCTTCGGGGATTTTCGGTATCTCGTGCCACTTTGGGGCAGAGTTTCCGTTCTTCTGATTTCTTCGGGGATTTTCGGTATCTCGTGCCACTTTGGGGCAGAGTTTCCGTTCTTCTGATTTTTTAGACCTGCACTGATTACATTATGCAAAGTATACAGAATTTACGTAAATCAATTAATTCGACATAATCTTCTTGAATAATTCAAAATAGATTATGTAAATTGAACTGAGCTTTGATCACTGCTCATTTGCATGACTTCCAGTGCTGTCCTTCAGATCCAGGATTTGAGGTACCTGTTTTAAGTTCACACATTCTTGTCCCTCATGCGTATTATAGCAGAGAGAACGAATAAAAACGTGTTCAAAATACTCAAAATGCTAAAAATACTTGTAAATTTCAACAGAATATCTATTCAATTTGCTCCATATGCCCCGGAGCCAAGGCTATTGCTGCATTTTCTTCTGGTTGCTGCCGTGTTCGGAGCGAATTTACATAACACTTCCAACCTTCAATGTGATCTGCAATGACTTCTCCTGTGCCAGCAATGGTGGGGAATTTTATCATCTGATGGTAGGTGGATGGTAGCGCTCGAAATGCATTCAAAGCCGGCCTTCCTATGATTCCGTTGTATGCAAAGTGCATGTCAACGATCACATAGTTTTCCAAAATCGTCGTTCTCTTTGGAGCTGTCCCCAATGAAGTTGGGAGCTTGATCATTCCTAGCGGCACTATTGCTGGACCTCCAAAACCATGAAGTGACGTTCTCACCGGTTGTAGTGCCTGGTTGTTCAATCCCATTTTGAGCAACGTAGAGTTGAACAGTATATTTACAGAACTCCCATGATCCACAAGCATTTTGGTGACTCCGAAATTAGCTATATCAACAGTTATTACCAAAGGGCAATTTAAATCTGACATCTGCATAGCTTGTGCACTTAGTTTCCGTAAGTCTGCAGTGGAGAAAATGATCTCTTCGTGTGGCATTTCTTCGATTCTCAGCATATTGGCCATATGAACATAATTATCTGCTTCAATACACCTTGTGATCTTTCTACGGCCGTTGGTAGAATCTGCTCCTCCTGGTCCTCCTGCTATCATATTGATGATGCCCCTCCTGGTGTTTCCATCCTCAATCTGGGGATACTGAAAAATTTGCGGTTCATCGATTGCCCTCTGCTTATCTTTCCTAGGAGATGGAGTTCTCTTACGGTTGGAATTGTTTTCTTGTTCTTGCACCTTCTTGACAAATTCCACCAATTTCCCATCCTTTATCAACCGCTCAATCTCATCCTTTAAATTTATACATTCCTCTGTGTTGTGCCCCTTCTGATTGTGGTACTGGCAGAATTGATTTGAGTACATCGTAGCCTTGGATTCTCTCATCGGTCTGGGATCCTTTAACCATCCTTTTTTCTTTGCTGCCCCAAACACTGCCATAATGTGAGCATTCAATGGGGTGTACCTCCGAGGCGAACTGTCCCTTTTGTAATTTTTGTTCCTGTTGTTGCTGTTGTGGCGATTTTGATCTTCTCTACCTCTCTCCTTATCCCTTACAGCCACATTGCTAGGAACTTTGGTTGCCATCATTTCCTCGAAATGAACCACATCTTGAGCTATCTTGTTTATTGCTTCAACGGTGGTGGGTTTTTGTTTGAGCAACTCACCACCAAACATAGTGTTTGTAGTTGCACGAAAAACTATACTTGCAACCATCTCTCCCGTCGGACTATCAATCCTTAGTAGCTCTGTATTGAAGCGTTTCATGAAGTCCCTCAAACTTTCATTAGCTTCTTGTTTCATCGTGTATAAGTGGGAGTGATCCAAAACTAGTCTAGACTGACTAGAAAACTGATCCTCGAACATCTTTCTCAACTGGGCATAACTCTCAATTTGCCCATGAGGTATTCGATTAAACCAATCAGCAGCCACTTCTGATAAAGTCGTTGCAAATATCCTGGCCTGCATATTGTCCCTGAAACCATAAAGGGATAACTTCCTGTCTAACTGAAAGAGGTGATCTCGGGGATCAGATTTTCCGTTGTATGTTTTTAATTCTGGGATTTTATCTCCTTGTCCTAGAATTTCCGACTCTATCTCCCGGCAAAAAGGACTGCGATTCAAAGAATTGTCCTCCCTTGCCGTTTGAGTCTCGGCTATTGCTTTCCCCTTTTCCAATCTTCCAACGTTCTTTCTTATTGTGTTATGCTTGCCGTGCAAATCAAGACCTTCTGGCTGTCTTTGGTCATCTCTACGCTTTCTTCTCCGCGATTCCTCTCTATGATCCTCTTCCTCATTCCTATCTCTCCTGGAATTACGGCTCTCCGACCGTCTTCCGTCTTCTCTCCTACTTCGTTCAGCAGCACATTCTGCCTTTCTTTCCTTTTGTATCTTCTCATGAGGCCTTTTCGATTGTATCTCTACAGATACCAGCTTCTTTCCTCGCTCTTCATGAATTGATTTCCCTTTGCTGCCCATCCTTTCCGAAGTATGGTTACTTCTTCGGTCGTCTTGCTGTGACTCTTCCTTTTCCTTCCCTTTCTGCTTTCGGATAGCTGAACCTTGCTCTCTCAAATTCTCAGAATACTCAATAGGAGATGGTATCATAGTGGGTAATGCTGTAGGGAGCACCTCAGCCACGACCGCTTTAATCATTGCAAATAATTCACTTTTAAATTTATCTGGAATTGCAGCATTTGTCGCTGAAGCTCCACTCACCTCGGCTTCATTAATGGGTACCTTCTCAGCTTGAGGTCCTTGATTTTCTTTCCTAGCCGGAGTTGGTACCGCCGGTGGTAATGTTGATGGTCCAATTATATCTGGCATAACCCGCTCGGGTGTACCCGATTGTTCTTCTCCCGTATTACCTTCCAGAGCTCTACTCTTAGATCGAGTTATTCTAGTCATACTGCCTATAATGCTAATACAGTTTGTGTTCCCACAGACGGCGCCAATGTTTTGGTCTTATTTCGTCACGGTAATAGAACACAATAAATTGTACAAAATGAGATCAAACAATGCTATCCAATATTATTAACGGACTAGCTTGGTCCGGAACACGTAATACAAGCTTTCTAGACAGAATAATTAAATTACAATGTTAATGAAACGCATCGAATTTCAAGTATTCGATACTGACGTGTCGAATGAGAGTCGATTCGATGCGGTACAATTGTCACCAACTGAAAAGCAATCTGAAAGGTATCGAATTCGATACGTGCTGTAGATGTCGAATTCGATGCGTATCAAGGTATCGAACAGAGATACAATATTTCTGTGCGTGTCGAATTGAGCTTGATTCGATATGAGTCGTATCGAATGAGGATGGTTCGATGCTGACTGTACTAAGCTGGTTCAGTTCACGAAAAGTCCCTTTTGAACACAAGGGGACGGGCTATTTATAGAACCCGTCCCGTGGAGCCCACAATCCAATATAGTAATTCGTATCGAATCACTGTTGTTCGATACACGCATCGAATCCGGCGTATTCGATGCGCTGGTGGGCTGGCCCAGTTGGGAGAGCTTATACCGCTGATTCGATGCGCGCCTCGAATTCTCCCTATTCGATGCGCTTTTGGGCCGGCCCAATAACGTTATATTGGGCCAATCCTAAATTACACCCATCATATATTAAAAAAACATTTTCTCATTAACGGCTCAAGAAATGCAATTTTAACCAGCTATCGATCGAAATGCATCTCGTTATTTTTCTTGTGCGGGTTTAGTTAGCATATTTCATTTTCTTTCTCCCTTTTTTGCCAATTTGCAGATGAAAAGAGAAAGTAGAGACGACTGAGAGTTGGGCACCTCTTTTCTTTTATAGCCTTTCTAGCTAAGATGATTATATATACTTTAAGAGAGTCTAAGACAGCAAAGTCATCAAAATGTTAATATAATAAGGTATATATATACCTTATTATATTAACATTTTGATGACTTTGCTGTCTTAGACTCTTAGTTCCTCTTAATTCTTTTTATCAATTCTTTTTAAATCAATGAACTTTGATTTCGAATCTTTTGATACACTGCATTAGTGTTTTCAGACCCAGACTCGGCCATAGAATCGGTGAGCTTACTGGGTAGCGGGTCAACAGGTTGGACTGGTTGGACCACTGAGTGGACCGATTTGTTGACTTTAGTCAACGTTCAATAAAAAATATAATATAAAAACTATTTGTATAAAAAAAAATTATAAGATTGTGATAAATATTTTAAGTCACTAATATTTTGTTATATTTTAAGAAAAATAAGAATATGGTTATCACAATACTAGGATTTATTAAACACGTGACTTCCAACAAAACAAGTTCTTGTGAATTAGTGGAAACCATTAAGCTATCCAACAATTTAATAAATAATCCAACAATCTATATATTTAATACAAGTTAAAAAATTATTTTGGATTTTTAAATGTTGGCCAACCGTATCACAAAATTCAATACAAGAACAACAATAGGTGAAACTAAAATCTAGAAAAAGAACTTCGCATCGGATGAATTACTAGGCTTGAAATTCTAGAGTCATGCTCGTTTCACTTAAAAATCAAATTAAGTATAGAAAACAACGTTTTTTTTGAAAAATTTCTTGGCTCAAACTGTCGTAGGCGGTTTGCGGTAGATAGATCTCGTCGAGATACCCCAAATAAAAAAAATGCGTCCAAAACGGACACTCCTACGCAAAGTTATGGCCTTTCAAAGATTTGCAATTTTTTTCTTTCTTTTTTTTTCAATTTTTGAGGTAGGATTGTAATTGACAAAAAAATAGGGAGGCTGGTTCACAATTGACCAAAAAAAAAAAGAAGAGGGCAGACCGTTTCGTAGACCGGACTGGTTCACCGGGTCGACCAGTCCGATCGGAAAATTTTTCGGTCGACTCGCTGGAGGTCTGCAGCCCATTTTTGGGGCAGAACCGGACCGGACTAGGCACCGATTCCCAGTTGAACTAGTCGGACAGTGCGGTCCGGATTTCAAAACAGAGCACTGCATATAAGAAAAGATACCGTGCATATAGGAAATGCCACAAAAGAATTGTGGCAAAGTTAAAGTTAGTACATGTTTG
Source organism: Linaria vulgaris (assembly GCA_948329865.1). Taxonomy (NCBI): domain Eukaryota; kingdom Viridiplantae; phylum Streptophyta; class Magnoliopsida; order Lamiales; family Plantaginaceae; genus Linaria; species Linaria vulgaris. The sequence goes on along the minus strand of OX415254.1, from coordinate 103,045,572 downwards.
ACCATGAATGCAGTCGTGTCGCTTTCATTAAATTTAAATACCACCTTCTTTGGAATGAACAACCACATAGGCAAGGAAAATTTATTTTTTTGATAGAATATACTAAAATAATCATCTTATTAATAATCTCATCCTCACAATGTGTGAAGTAAAAATAATCGATTGGTTGGAGCACCTTCTCGTCTAGCGATTATACAACACGATTAGGCATTAGGAAGTACTTTTTGATCCACGCCTAGCGCTATATGACCAAAATATTTTCGTATCTTTTTGAAAATAAGATTTTTTTTCGAGAGAACTCCTCAATTTTCATGATTATACACTTGGCCAGTCATCCTTTAAAAAGAAAAAAGCTAGATCCACCTCCAATTTCTTTTATACTTCAGACCAGAAGAATCTAAAGACTATTTAAGCATGAAAAAAATATTTTATACCCTACAATTTTATTATTGATTTGGTGTAACCACATATCTAAATTAAAAATAATAATTTTGAATTATCAAAAAATAGTCACCAAATATTCTTTCTCGTCGTGTATATGTACTTAGTAATCGATAGTATACACCACATCGTCATACGCTCTATGAAAGATTTTCTCTATTAAAAGGTGCAAAATGTTTTTAATAACTAGGTGAATCATGATGAGAGATTGAGAGTAAAGAGAAAAAGTACCTCTGACCGTGTACCCAACCCGATTGTCCTCCAACCCTAGCCATGGCACTCTTCCACTTAGCCACCTGAGCCGGCGTGAACCTCGCCGCGTGATCCTCCATATCCTTCTTGAAAGGTCCTTTGTGTCCTCGAACATCCGATGGGTCGACCCCATAAAAAACTGGGAACACCCTTATCGTCGTCAAGTCGCATAATAAAGCCAACTCCTCCAAGCACCAGTGAGAATCAGCGTACCTCTCCGAGATTACAACAATGGCGGCCGCAGAATCCTTGATTGCATCGCGTAAACTCTGTTTGATCTCGTCGCCTTTGCTGATTCCTTCATTGTCGCGAAAAACTCGAACCCCCATGGAATGGAGTGCGTTATATAGGCTTTCGATGAAGGTGTTTCGAGTATCTTCGCCTCGGAAGCTTAGGAACACGTCCCACCGGATACGAAGCGCCGTTGTTGCATCTGAGATGTCGCTTGTTTTCACCATTTTTGTTAGGCTTAATTTTGGGGAGAGATTGCTGAATGGGCTGTGTGTGTTGACTGTTGAGAAGGGTTTCTAATATATATATAATAATAACATGCATGCACAGGGGGAAGTGAGGTTACCGGCTAGTAAAAAGTCGTGACATTTTATTTTTGTTTAATTACGCAAGTGGGATTATTTTAGAGGTCTATGGGATGTACTAGCAAGATAAATTTATGTTGAGAGTGGGACTATGGGATGTACTATAAGCTATATTTAACCACAATTGGATATATTTCAAAAATTGTTTTCTTTCTCAAGCAAGAGCCGGTGTGAGAGACGACTTGGATTCCGAAAAGCATGAGTTTGCCATTTTTTTAAAATGATTAAATAGAAATTGAAATGTTGTATAATCTATTTTAAATAGAACTGTTTCCCAGATATCATATTAATGTTTTTTGTCTTTTCACTCGGAAGTTTAATAATTTTATCATAATAATCATATGTTATTACCAAATGGCTGACTGATAAATTAAATTTTGAGTACACATTCTAGCTATTATTAATCTAGAAGATATTAATTCGTCTTTCTGAATAAGTACAACGCTCGACATTATTTCTTACATTGCATTTGAAAGTCTATTTTCTCCTAGGTCTGATCTACACCTTTTTCTCTCATTGGCACGAATAATTATATAATTTCCAAGGAAATTAAGCTCAATATATACATAAGTGTATGACTAGAGGATTGAGTTTTAACTTAATTATTTGGATGTTAACATTCGGCCTAACCACATGGGATTAAACCACACTTAGAAATATATGTAATAAGCATGTTGTTTTGTATGTAGTTCCTCATTAAACTGCTATTAAAGTTTGGCGCGGATATTTTCGGTCATTCTTTTTCTCTCACACTTAGTTCTCAATTTCACATTCACCATAAATCATTATTTCTAGAATATCCATTCTTCTAAAGATCATTTCTCAGTGCCACATGATTATATTTCAATCGAATCTCAAGTATTTATCGATTAATTAAAGTAACGAAGGCAAAATATTAAAAAGGTGCCCACAAATTCACTCTATTAAGTTATTATCTACATTTTGTTGTTAATTTACACTTTAATTTTGGTCTTAGTTTATCTCCACAAGAAATTTTAGTCATGAGGTAACATGATGAGTGTCTAAAACATGTGATTTTAGTATTCGTTTATTTGATTTTTTGTCTAACTTTTTAGCATTTCTGATGTTCTATGTATAATTTTGATATTTTGTAGTATTGAGTCCAGTCAAGACCAAACAAATATTTTGGAGCAAAAAATGGATCAAGGAAAAGAATTGAGCTGACGGACAGAAAGAGGATGAAACTAATAACGATTGTTCTTCAGGCGCTACTTGCATATCACGTGATAGCAACGCTTAAATCGTAGTCCTAATTTTGATTACCAGATGCTAAAGGATGAGTACTTACTCGCAACTCAATGATAGAATCAAGCACTAGTAGAGCGTGCACTTGTGACTTGTGTTAGGATTGTGGAGCCTGAAAAATAGAGACGAGTAGTAGAATAGAGGTGACGGGTGAGAACAAGACATAATGAGAATGCATCACACGTTGCGCCACGCTGCAACGCTGGTCGCACTGCTCAGGCATGGGGGACAGCACGACCCGCGCGCCCATGTCGAATGCAACGCGAGGTGCACATCGCGCGGGTGCAGCGCGACTCGCCCAATGGTCGTGTGACCCGCAGGTCTCGTGGCTCCATAAGGCCCAGTTCTCTACCCAGCTTCGTTCCAATGTCTTGGTTTCACTTCAACCGTTATTTATATGCAGTTTGGGACGTCTGATTAGGTATCCAAGAGTGTGTGAAAATTATCCAAACAATATCAACGAGAGAAACACTAGAGAGGGATAAAAATAAGTGAGAAAATACTTGTGAGATTTGAGAGTCATCATGAGAGATTGATCTAGATCTGTCAGAGATAATTGTTGTATTTTATTTGTAATCATAAATCGCTCATCATAATAATAATGGAAATCATGGCTTGGATTACCCTAAAGATAGTCTATTGACGAACTGAATGAACAAATTATGTCTTGTGTGTTGTCAATGATGTTATTGCTTTTCGTATTTTGCATATTACTCTATACTTGTTGATGTAATCAAAAATGTGTTGCGCAACACCTTGGCGCGGGCACGCGATTTGCCACAAGTAACGACATATTTGGTTAAAGAAAAACTATATAATGATCGCGAATGACCCCCAAATTTTGTAGTGTATATAACCAAGTTACTACAATAAATTCCACACATTTCAGCGGGTTTTTGGCCCAACGCATTCCGTGGCACGGGAAATTTACATGCAAAAATAAATAGGTAAATCACTCCCACGTGCTATGATAAGTTTTGTGTTATGATACATATGCGCATTAAATCCATGTACATTTTTATTTGTAGAAAAATACCTCTTCTTATATGCAAAATGGTAGTGGGTTGTACCGCTTTGCATTACTTTTTAAAATCATTTGAGTAATGTCACATATTTAACATAACACATAGAGATAGTTTGTCAATTTCTATAACACGACGAGATAATGTTTATGATAGGGCCGTCTCCCTCACTCGGTCTGGGCTAAGAACCGATCGGCCCAACTTGGTTTAAATTGATTTAGTTTTATTTAAATTATTAGGATAAAGTTAATCTTTAGATGGTAATTATCTTGATATTATTACCTTATCTTTATTAGATGTTATTATATCTTAAAGATTAACTTGCATGATATTAACTATATCTCCTTATTATGTATCTATACATATTTAGTAGGCATATTCGTCGGATATCTTGGATGATCATGCAGAATCTATTGGATAAGGCAAGAAGATATATTTGGGTTGCAACAGAATAATCGGCGCGCTTATCATATAAAGAAAGAAGATATTATGCGGATTGCAACTGAAGATATGATGAATATTTTGTCGTGCCTATATAAGGAGAAGGCTCGACACAATTGAAGGACACTTTGAAAAAGATAATTTGTGATTCAGTCCTGTATCGAGTCAAAGTCTTTTAGAGAAGAGCATTAAGTCAGAGGAACTCTGGAGTAGCTTAGTCTGATCTTCGACTCAATCGAGTATACCAAAAATAGTTGAGGGATATGTGTTACAACTGCAAATATTAGAGGGAGTCTAAGATTTAGGTTGATGTAAAACCTACATTGTAATTGTGAAGCCACCATCCAGACCCAGGCACCTAGCAACTGAAGCCACCATCCTTGGAGCCGACTTTCTTGAATCCAGAATTGTGCTAAAGCTTCTGGGATCCCTTCCAGGAAGATTTGCAATGAAGGTCTCATCAATTGAAGAGGCAAAAGACATCAACACTCTACCCCTTGTTGATCTCATGGGTTCCCTCACCGCATGGGAAATGAAACTCAAGAGAGAAAGAGACACCATCTCTAAAGGAGTGGCACTATAAGCAAATCTCTCTCAGAGCAGTCCCAACACCGAACTGGTCCAATCACTGGCTCTCCTCACAAAAAGGTTCAATAAAATGAACAAACACTCGAGTAAAGGTAACTCTTCTAGCCCTGTTGCAAGTCCCTCTGATAATTTTAAAAAGCCTTCCGTTATTAATAGACTTGACAACAAAAGGTCTGGAAAGGGTATTCAATGCAGGGAATGCCAAGGATTTGTACACATAAGGGCAGACTGTGCGAACCTTCTTGAGAAAAATAAGAATATAGCTCTACTAGCATGGAGCGATGACGAATCCGAAGAAAGCGAGGAAGAGACGGAAGAAGTTGTTGATGTTGCATTCTCATCCTTCATTCCGTTCGCTAGAGCCAACATGGCTGTTGCAATCCAGAACTTGACAGAATTCAATTGCGACTCACTAGATAGTGATGTTCTGGATCCAATAGACGATGTGGATGCCATCTGCAAAAGAAATTATGAACTCAAGCCTCAACTCAAAATTTTTTCATCCTTTGGTAGCCCAGTCAGAATGAACAAAATCATGGAACTTGAAAGAAAAGTTTTCTCACTCACAAGGGAAAGAGATCTTCTATCTGTTGATCTTGACACAACCCTCAAGGCACACAAGGCATTGGAAGATGTGTGTGATCATACTCAAAAGGAGTTGGATACTTTAGTTAAGAACGTGAAATTACTCACTCCAGACACTGACAATCTAGAAAAGGTTCTAGACACTCAGAAAGTTGCAACTGGGAAAACTAGAGTCAACTCTATTAATCCTCTCAACCCAAAGTTTCTTGGAGATACCAAAATCAATATATCAAAGAAGAAACGGACACCCAAAGGAGTTGAAATTACACTTGACTATTCTCAGATCCAATCGTCTCAGGATCAGGTACACCCGGGTTGTAACTCTCATTTACCTGTCTTTAACTCTATTTCTTTTAACAGATTCCCAAGAGGACGGTTTGTTCCAACGTATCACCACTGTGGTGTCCAAGGACATATCAGACCATACTGCTATCAACTCTGGGAAACACACCACACATCCCAGTCTGTCAAGCTTGTAGTGCAGACTAAAAGGAAGAGGAAGAGTCGAAGGAAGAAGAAAATCAAGCAGAGTGTAACACCAGTTGCAACAGAGAAATCAGTAAAACAAGTTTGGGTTGAAAAATCAACCAATACTCTTACATACCTTACTGCCTGCAATTCTACTTCCCAACGTGCCTTCTATTCTAACTCGTGGTTCTTTGATAGTGGTTGTTCTAGGCACATGACAGGGGATAAAAACATCTTGAACAACTTTGTACATGAATGAAAGGGCGATGTGGTTTTTGGAGATGGTAACCGAGGAAAAATCCTTGGAAAATGAACATTGAACGTGAAGGGATTCCCTAAACTCAGGGATGTCTTTTATTTTGATGGTTTGCATGCTAACCTCATTAGTATCAGTCAGTTGTGTGATGATGATCTCTATGTTCCCTTTACCAAAGATGAATGCGAGGTTATTGATCAGTTTCAAAATAGGGTACTACAGGGGTTAAGAAATACTGAAAACTGCTATACCATGACTAATTGTAAAGTTGTTATCAGGTCACTAACTTGCAACTTCAGTGCAGACAATCTTGCTGATCTCTGGCACCAAAGTTTTGGTCACATCAACTATAAATCCCTCGCACATCTCTTCAACAACCAGGTCTTAAGGGGACTACCTAAACTTGGTCCTAAACCACTTGGCAAATGCGGCTCATGCCTTGAAGGAAAACAAAAGAAGATCAGCCATTCAGTGTTGCAACACACCCCATCAACAAGAATCCTATAACTTTTTCACATGGATCTTGTAGGGCAATCCAGAAGGAAAGTATCTCTGGTAAACGTTACATATTTGTGTGTGTTGATGACTTCTCACGATTCACTTGGGTTGAATTTCTGAAAGAGAAAAATGAATCTTTTGTGTTTTTCAAAAACCTTTGCAACACTGTTGCAACTGAAAAGGATCCAACAGTCAAAAGGATCTGAAGTGATCATGGCAAAGAATTTGAAAATTCCAGCTTTAACAATTTTTGTACTGATAAGGGAATATTTCATGAATACTCATCCCCAATTACACCACAACACAACGGTGTAGTAGAAAGGAAGAACAGAACACTAGTTGAAATGGCTCGAGTTATGCTAAACTCGAAGAAGCTAGCTCTTAAGTTCTGGGCAAAAGCAGTAAACACTGCATGCTACGTTACAAACCGTGTGTATCTACGCCCAGGTACAACTAAGACACATTTTTGGTTGTGCTTGCTATGTACTCAATGATAGAGAATGTAGAGGTAAGTTCCAATCCAAGTCTGACTTAGGTGTCTTTGTTGGTTACTCTCGCAACAGTCACTCTTATCGTGTGTTCAACATGCGTATTCAAACTGTTGTAGAATCATCTAATATTGAATTTGATGATTATAGGGACTTTGCATCAACTTCCTCAGAAGTCAATATCACGGAGCTGATTGATTCAGAAGAAGAGGATGAATCTCGACCAATGACTTCCAGACCCACTCCACCAGTTGCAATTAATCCTGTGGAACTGCCAGTTGTAACTACCCCTGAGGTCAAAGAAGCCGTTGACCCCTCGACAGAGATAAATGAAAGAACGGAGCACATGGAGGCTCCTCCTCACAGCAGGAGGAATCATCCACCTGAAGCGGTCATTAGTGAGATGAGTGAAGGTATGGGTACATGAGATCTTCGGCATAAAAGGTATGACCAGATGGTACGATTTATAAGTTACACCTCCAAAATTGAGCCTAAGAACGTGAAGGAGGCGCTACTGGAAGAAGCATGGATTGAAGCCATGCAGGAGGAACTAAATCAGTTTGAAAGAAATGAGGTGACAAAGTGAACATCATTGGTACCAAGTGGATATTCAAGAATAAGACCGACGAGCTAGGAAATATTGTTCGCAACAAAGCAAGACTTGTTTCACAAGGCTACACGCAAGTCGAAGGAGTGGATTATGATGACACATTTGCACCAGTTGCAAGACTGGAATCTATTCACCTCTTACTAGCTGTTGCATTTGTCTTACGCTTTAAGCTTTTTCAGATGGATGTCAAAAGTGCTTTCTTGAATGGGTTTCTAAATGAAGAAGTGTTTGTTGAACAACCCAAAGGTTTCATTGACCCCCATTTACCCACCCATGTTTTGAAACTTAAAAGAGCACTTTACGGTCTCAAACAGTCACCTTATGCTTGGTATGAGAGACTTACCATTCATCTTCTTGAAAAAGGGTACACTAGAGGGAGTGTAGATCGAACACTGTTTTATAAACATTTTGGAACTTATATTCTTATTGCACAAGTATATGTAGATGACATAGTGTTTGGCTCCACGTCCCATAGCGAGTTGCAACAGTTTATCTCATTTATGAAAAATGAGTTTGAAATGAACATGGTTGGTGAACTCACCTACTTCCTTGGTCTACATGTCAAACAACATGATGATGGGATATTTATATCTCAGACAAAGTATGCCAAGAATATGATCAAAATATTTGGGCTTGCACATGCCAAACCAATGAAGACCCCCATGGGATCAACTGACCGACTCAGTAAGGACGAAAGTTACAACTCGGTGGATCCCAGTCTCTACAGAAGCATGATAAGAAGCCTGTTGTATCTCACTGCTAGCCCTCTGTTTCATTGTTGGAGTGTGTGCACATTATCAAGCCGACCCAAATGAGTCGCATCTCAAGGCTGTTAAAAGGATCATTCGTTACATCTCAGGTACAGCTGACTTTGGTCTCAGTTACAACTTTAACAATAATCTTTCGCTTGCAGGTTACAGTGATGCTGATTGGGCTGGATGTGCTGATGATAGAAAGAGTACCACATGAGGATGTTTCTATCTTGGAACCAACCTTGTGTCATGGTTCAGCAAGAAACAACACTCCATTACTCTATCAACAGCAGAAGCTGAAATATTGTTGCAAGAAGCTGTTGCACCCAGCTAGTATGGATGAAACAAATGCTGGAAAACTATGGTATCTCTCAAAATGAAATCTTTATTGACTGTGATAACACCAGTGCCATTAACATCTCTAAAAATCCAGTTCAACACTCCCGCACCAAGCCTTTTGACATAAGATATCACTACATCAGGGAACTGGTAGAAGCTAAGATTGTTGAGCTACATCATGTGTGTACTGACCTTCAACTTGCAGACATTTTTACGAAGGCTCTCGATGCTACACGTTTTGAGCACCTTCGTAAGTCATTTGGCCTCTGCCTTATGTGAATTGCAACAGGGACACTGTTGCAACTAAGGGTGACTTTTCTAGACTTAATTATTTATTCCATTGATGAACAGTCCCTTGATTTAAATTTGTATACACGTTTTTCTCCTCAATGACTTCTTATGTACATAAAAAAAGAGGAAGAAAAACAGATACTGCCTCAAAAAAAGTGGGCCTTTGATGAGAATGAAACATTCACTGCAAGTTGATTTACTTGAAGCTTGTCACACCGGCTTTCAGTTGTAACTGGAAAAAGCTACATGACCTAAAAGAAACAAGTGTGAAAGTTATCAATTCTTATCCCATGCGTCTACTCATTGAAAAGAGGTACCTTGTTCACAAATGTGTCAGTGTGAAAGCTACCAGTTGCATGAGGTGATTGTAAAAAGTTGCAACTGAGGAGATGACGTGATATGAATTTCTTTCTTTGGGCTTAGTTTTCCTATGGAATTTGTAATTATCTTCGGTTGATTTGATTCCTTATGGCTCTCTGTCGTTGGATTCAATTCTACTTAATTTGTGGGATCCTAATTACTCCTCGATTGTGCTTACTTTCGTGTAATATTAAGAGATTTTGGCAAAAGTCTGTTAAGATATGAGGATGTTACCTTGTGACTATCTCAACACGATTTGTCTCTATCTTTTCTCTTGTTTTCGCATATCTCAAGATTACGCCTCAAAGGAAAGATTTTATTGAATTAAGATAAGATTGTGTTTTGGTGGGAAAGTTTCCCCCCTCTTTTCTAGGGTTGAGAACTTCTATTTATTGCACTTTACTTCTCTGTGTGCCCATTACTTCTTGCAATTATCTTTCTATCCATTACTTCCGCACGCACATCTCACCTTCTTGAAAGTCTTTCTCTCTCTATATATCTCTCTCTCTCTAGATGGGTTGCTCAATCAAAAGATCTGATGCCATGCAATCCGACGCCGATGAAGCAATGAACATGGAGCCTCACCAAACTATTCCACCGTCGGACACATCCACTGCAGTGCATCCAGATGGTGACGATGATCGTGTTCCACCACCTAATGCTGATCAATAATCCCCCAATCCTACTCCTACTCAGTCTCCTCCCCTGACGCCTACTAGGGCTTCTGCTCATGCCAAAGGGAAGGCCAAGGTGGGTGAATCCTCCACTCCTCATGAGGATTTGGCGGATGATTTGGAAGAAACCCTTTCCCCATCAGCTACTACTGCCTCAGGTGTTGCAACCAGGAAGCGCACCAAGGTTCTTGCTCGGAAATAGGTCTGAGGTAGGCGCTTGCACAAACTCTCTGAGAAATCCACGTCCGAAGTCGATTACGACAAGGATGAGCCCAACGAAGGTAACGCTTCTGCTGAAACTGGTGTCGAACCTTCGACCAAGAAGCGCCGCCACACTGCCATGCCCAAAAACACTGCACCGCCTACCGCTGTTGAACAGTTTGTTATCCTAAAGTTGCACCTGCTATCTTGGCTCTGAAATCCGTGAGAGCACACTCTGATCGGTTCTACAGACGTGAGGCCCAGGCCCGGTTTGCTAGGTATTTGAAGCGTACTCTGGTGGAGGAACATTCGTTGGACGAAAAGACCTACGCCAACACTAATATCTTGGCGTCGCTAGAAAAGCGTGGATGGCTAGTTGCAAGTCAGGAGGCTGCCACTATTCTAAGTTGTTGGTTCAAGAGTTCTATGCCAACTTGACACCCCAGATGGATGATGAGGGTTCCCTCCAACGTTACATGATCTATGTGCGCAAGCGCGTGTGCACTCTTACCCCGGAAATTCTCTCCACTGCTATGGGTATCCCTGAAGTGGACACTGGTGATCTGTCCGAGTTGCGACTGGAGCGCAACCTTGACAATGTTGCAACTGAACTTACTGAAGGCCTCACTCGATCTTGGCCCTCAGGTCCCCTCACCACCAGCGGACTCACCAACAGATACAATCTACTTTTTCGCATTCTCGCGTGTCATTTGATGCCTTGCACCCAACACTCCACCATGAATGTGGATGTTGCAAGTGTCCTCTATCACATCGGCACGGGTGTTGCCATTGACCTGGGGAAACCCGTATTTGACCGCATCTATCGGGAAGCCTTTCAAGGCGTACATCTCTCACTTGGCTTCCCATCCCTCATCTACCGACTCCTCATCGCTCATGTGCAATTCTTTAAGGCCAAAAAAGAGGATCTCACTGGAGTTCAGCCCATGCGTGCTAGCCCTAAGGTTCTGAACAAACCGCCCCCTTCACCAGCTGCAACTAGGAGCTCCTCCAAGAAAGGGTCTGAATCCCTGCCTGATGCTTCTGCCAGCCTTGATGGACTACTCATGGAACTCGCGCATCTCAATAGTCTGATAGAGGACCTGAGTAAGTCCCATGAGGCGATGAGCACTCCAATGGCGCTCATGGATTCCAAGCTGGATCGCTTGTTGCAACAGTCGGGCACCCTTTGATTTCTTGTGTCAAAAATGGGGAGAACCAGTTGAGGGGGAGCTCTGTGCGCTCCTTAAGTTTGCTCTCTGCTCTAAGTTTTTGAGTTTTTTAACTCTAGAACAACTTTACCTTTCTGCTATTTTAATGGATGGTTGCACCGTTGTTGCGACTACTACTTTTTATGCACATTAGTATGGTATGGAGTTAACTTTCTTATATACCCGATTGTGCTAACCTTTATGCAGATATGTCAATGATTTTGACAAAACAAATCAAAGGGGGAGATTGTTAGGGTCGTCTCCCTCACTCGATCTGGGCTAAAAATCGATCAGCCCAACTTGGTTTAAACTGATTTAGTTTTGTTTAAATCATTAGGATAAAGTTAATCTTTAGATGGTAATTATCTTGATATTATTACCTTATTTTTATTAGATATTATTCTATCTTAAAGATTAACTTGCATGATATTAACTATATCTTCTCATTATGTATCTAGACATATTTAGTAGGCATATTCGTTGGATATCCTGGATGATCATGCAGAATCTATTGGATAAGGCAAGAAGATATATTCGGGTTGCAACAGAATAATCGACGCGCTTATCATATAAGGAAAGAAGATATTCTGCGGATTGCAACTGAAGATATGATGAAGATTCAGCCGTGCCTATATAAGGAGAAGACTTGACACAATTGAAGGACACTTTGAAAAGGATAATTTGTGATTCAGTCCTGTATCGAGTCAAATTCTTTTAGAGAAGAGCATTAAGTCAGAGGAACTCTGGAGTAGCTTAGTGTGATCTTCGACTCAAGCCATTAGTATTTTCTTAAAAATGGAATTCAGATTAGGCTTTCTTTTATGCCTATAATGAAAGGTAAGTGTAAATCAACCTATCGTATCGACGAGTCTCTTTTTTTTCTCCCCCTCCAATGGGCATCGTTTTCTTATTTTTGCAATTTCTTATTTAACGAAATGGGTGGAAGCTGCAATCATTCTTTGGGCTTGGTTTTTATTACCTCCCTTTCATCAGGGGGTACTTGAAAAAGAGCAGCCCCGCTTACCGATTTGTTGAAAATGAGCCGAAAATAATTGAGGGATAGGTGTTGCAACTGCAAATATTAGAGGGAGTCTAAGATTTGGAGTGATGTAAAACCTACATTGTAATTCTTAAGTAGGGTATTGTTTGAGTCAAACTTTTGGGTGCAAACCCCGTGGACTATGACCATTTGGACTGAACCACGTTAAAACCTTTGTATTCTTTAATGTTTTATGTTTAACTGTCTTTTCACAATTGCAACAGTAAACCAGCTTTCAAACGTTAAATAACTGTTATCTGTCTTACTTACGAGTGCAGTTGCAACTACTGTCAAGTGCAACTGCATCCGATTACAAGTAACATAGATCTAAGATCATTCAGTTTCCTACCTAGAAAATACATGAAGTTGATCCGCATGTCTCTCATTTCACATTGGACTAGTGTGTTTATTTTAACAAACACAAGGCTAATTAGCCATTAGTTCTATTTTAGCAGAGCAAGTCCAACTGTTAAATAGTGATCTTTCCTCATTTATTAATTAACGGGTAGACTTTTTTGCCAAAGTAAATTTCCACGACAAATCAACCGAAATGTATCAACCTTTTTGGTGACAACTATCAAGTTTTCAAGAGCTTGAAAGCATATATATACAAATGTGTAATCAATTAGTTTTGCTTAACAGTGAATGATGTTCATTAAACATTCCAAATCGCTTTACGATTGGTTTACTAATTTGCTATAAGTTCCGGGATCCTATTAAATATAATTTGGTATTAAGTTGATAATGGGCATCTACATCAAGGGATTATATGCATATAGATACCTGCAGATCATCTGATTGCGTTGATAATGGTCGACTAACTTATAAGTAAGGGATTTATTATATTAGATATCTACAAATCACTATTAGTCTTTTAATTATATCATCAAATTGATAACTGACAATTGCAATATAGCTAATCAAACAATTACACGAGCAATGGAGATTATAATTACATGCCACTAATAATTTTATAGCATCATGCAGAGTTGACGGCTTACTAATTCAATGGAGTATACATAGGTGCAATTGATCGTTTGACTTTGCCGTGGTTGAGTATTAATAATCTGTAAGTTGTTAGGAAGATAGAACAAGTAAACGCTGGGAGATACTATGTACGGACACGGACACATACAAGGATACATACTTTTTTTTGAACTCACAAGGTTACGTACTAGATATGATACGGTATACTAAAACCGTAGTGTGCACAAAGTTGTGAAAATAGCTTAATACAATATGGTTGGGACATGGGACATTTATATTAGTCATAAAGTATAGAAATCAAAAAGTAATTTAAGGATACAACTAATTAGTAACGAATTTAGCAACTTTTTTTAATTTGGATGAAAAAAATGTTTCTTTATCAGCAATAAATTTTATTAATGAAAAGATAAAACACAACATTGTCAAGAGTACAAGCAGTACTAAAAAAAAAAATACAATTCTCTCACAAGCAATTCCCCGGCGAATTGAACCAATCAAGGTAAGAAAATAAAATATTCTTAAATCTAGTCTTGAACCATAACCAAACTCGAACTTTTATCATCTCAAGCATTTTCTCAATCTCCACTTGAGCCCCTTTGAAGACGACCTCGTTTCTCCTAATCCAAATTGACCAAATGACGAAAAACCACAAAGATTTCCAATGCTTCTTCTTCTCGATGAAAAAGTCTCACATGCTGAACAAGTGCTCCTTAACGTTTATATATGTGAAAAAAAATCACGTGACAGGTAAAATGTAATATGTCTACTTCTTTTTATTTTATTTTTTCGATGGAGGTAGTTTCATTTAAATATGTGGCATAAGTTTCGCTTAAATATACGAAAGTATATTTGCTTATTTTCCTTTGGTGTCATTAAACTTCCAAATGAAGCCTTTACAAGAGAAAGAAGCATTTTATTCTCTCCATCCCTATTTTTTTTAATGTTATTTCTAATCTATATAATTAATCAGATGAAATGCGAGGCAAGCAATTACTCTGATCATATCAATGCTAGCTAGGCAACTACTGTACTTAATATGTTTTTTTGTCTCTATCAATATATTCTGCATTCCATAACAATAGAAGATCGTATAGCAGTAAAGTTCAAGTTAATTGTACTCAGCATGCCAACTTAGGATGGTTCAAGTAACCAGGCATATACCCACTACAAGAAACAAGGGTCAATGCGGTCTCTATTGACCCCCATCCGGTCACTGAAAGTCAATAGCGAACGCATTGCGGTCGCTATTGCTAGGTCACTACAGACATCGGTCGCTTTCCATCAGCGACCGAATTTAGGTCGCTGATGAGGGTCAGTAGGGACCGCAAAATCAGTGACCGTTTGTGGTCCATATTACCTTAACAACAATAGGGACTGCGTCGCGGTCCCTATTGTCTTAACAGCAGCAGGGACCGCAAAGCAGTCCCTATTGTGTTTTAGACAATAGGGACCGAAATGCAGCCCCTATTGACTCGAGAGCAATAGGGACCGCAAGACAGTCCCTATTGCCTTAAAAACAATAGGGACCACACTCCGGTCCCTATTGTCTTTTACACAATAGAGACTGCATTGCGGTCCCTATTGTAGTTTAGAGAATAGGGACCGCTTTGCGGTCACTACTGATGGAGTAATAGGGACCGCATTGCGGTCCCTACTAATATTCATAGAGAGTCTATGAATATTAATAGGGACTGTTCGTCTATGAATATTAGAGGGGACCGCTCAGTGGTCCCTAATAGTCTGCGCAGACAAAAAAAACAATAATATTTCAGAAATTTCCGAAATATTTTTTTTTTGTAGAAATATTATTATAAGAAGATCAAAACAATAAAAGAATGAAGAAAAAGTTAATATAATGACATGAAAGTATTAATAAATATAAAAATATGAAGAAAAATGACTAGTCATAGAAAATAAAATGTGTACATCCAAATTTGAAGGAAAAGAAAAATGACTAATAATAGATGACCAAAAAATAAATAAAAAAACAAGGGAAAGAATAAAAGTAGATCCAAAATAATAGAAAAAAAAGATTATGTGTAAAAAGGAAAGTTTGTGTTGGTGATTTTTGTTTTGGATTTGGAAAAAGAGAAGAAGAAAAGTTTTTTATTGGAAAAGAAGATAAGTGTTTTCGTTGGAAAAGAAGATAGTGTTTTTGTGTTGGGGTGAGATTAATGAAATTAGATGTAAGAGTGGTGAGTATATATAGAGGTAAGGGTGAAATTTTTAAATTTTCGTAAAATTAAAATTTTCTCCTCAATCCCGCCTAAAATTTTCACCAAATTTTCAAATTTTTGGATTTCAGTGACTGATATACGGTCACAAAAAAGAAATAGTGACCGCAACGTGGTCACTAATAATAAATAATGATCACAGTGCGGTCACTATTATATGTTAATAGGGACCGGTCCCTACTAATATTCATCATTCAAATTTGCATTTTTTTTTATTAATGTTCATGTGCTTGTGATTCTTAGCAACCAACCTCATTGTAACATGTGAATTGAAGTAATACATGATTGCAAAACTAATAGTTTAGTTGTGAAATAATAGATTGATTGAGATTGAACGAGTTATTAACGTTCAATATATATTTCATGTTCTACAACTAATCATCACTAGTTAGTTGTAGTTGTTATTCGTTTTTATGCGTTACTTCACTAATGTTAGCATAGATATAATTATGAGGTTCAATCATTAGATCAACTGATCATTATGCTTATATATGTGTATATATAAGTTATAAGCATTATGACATTTGTCATTATAGTAAAAGAATCTTCAAAGCAGACCGTTCCCACTACATAATGTTTAGATTTACAATGTGTTGTGTAATTATTGTTATTTTAACTATCATAATGGTAATTATGAACTAAACAAACAACGCAACACCTCAAATCATCATAAAATCAGTAGTAGGGACCGCCCGACGGTGCCTACTAAGTCAAAAGGGACCGCGAGGGGTCCATGTTGGGTCAATAGGGACCGCTAAGCGGTCACTACTGCCTCAACAGGGACCACACGGCGGTGCCTACTAATATTCATTCTTCAAATTTAAATTTTTTTGATTGATGTTGATGTGTTTGTGATTCTTAGCAACCAACCTCATTGTAACATGTGAATTGAAATAACACATGATGGCAAAACTAGTAGTTTAGCTGTGAAATAATAGATTGAATGAGATTGAGCAAGTTATTAACGTTCAACATATATTTCATGTTCTACAACTAATCATCACTAGTTAGTTGTAGTTGTTATTCGTTTTTATACTTTACTTCACTAATGTTAGCATAGATAAGATTATGAGGTTCAATCATTAGATCAACTAATCATTATGCTTATATATGTGTATACATAAGTTGTCAGCATTATGACATTTGTCGTTATAGTAAAAGAATCTTCAAAGCGGACCATACCCTCTACATAATGTTTGGATTTACAATGCGTCGTTGTGATTATTGTTATTTTAACTATTACAATGATAATTTTGAACTAGAAAAACAACGCGACACCTCAAATCATCATAAATCACGATTTTAAATTCTGAATATTAATTGGGACCGCCAGGCAGTCACTATTGAGTCAAAGGGGACCGATAAGCGGTCACTACTGCCTTAACAGTGACCGCCAGGCGGTTCTACTAATATTCATACTTTAAAATCGTGATTTTATGAATATATTTTGATATGTTAGTGGTTCTTAGCAACAACCTCTATACTAAATGTGAAATGAAGTAATTAATGGTTACAAAACAAGTGATTGAGTTATTCAATATTAGATATTGAATGTGATGGAGTGAGTTATTGAATATATATATATATATATATATATGATCGTTATCGTTGTATAAATTAACAATTTTCGAAAAGGGTCGTCCCCTACATAATATTTGTATTTGCAAATAAAGATGTGGAAATAGGGTTGATTTAACAATGAATAGGATAATTATGAACTACACAAACAACGCGGCACCTCAAATCATCGAAAAAACCTAATTTTTAAGTATGAATATTAGTAGGGACTGCCGACCAGTCACAAATTTAGGCAATAGTGACCGCCATGCGGTCCCTGTTGACAACAGTTAGTATCAACAGGGACCGCAAGGCGGTAATTATTAACCACGGCTAGTATCACCAGCGGTCCCTCTTGACACTAGTCGTTGTCAATAGGGAGCACTTGGCGGTCTCTATTGACTGTCAGTGGCCTCTCAAATGGGGTGTTTTCACATCTTCAGGTTTTTTCTCTTCCTGAATAAGTAACATATTACTAAGGATATGAGGCATGGAAGGGTAGGGAGTAAAACTCGTCGCCTGGTGATGCGAGATCACCGACATCTAGTTGTACGAGTAGTAGTACACCAGAATTATCACTTCCGGTGGTGGTGCAATGGCGAAGGTGAATGGTTGTTGTGTTATGAAAAATCGTGGTTGTGGCTGAATTGCAATTTTGAGTATATGTAGCATACCGGATTTAGCATTTTTAAATTTTTCGACATTATTACTCTCTCTCTCTCTAAACTTTTTCGAAATCTAGTTCTTAGTGTGTTAGGGAAACCTAGAGTGTGATGGTGTATATGCAGCATACAAGACTTATTATTTTATTTTATGCCCTCCAACTAACAAATGTATATAATAATATATAATAATATCTATTAATAATATAAGCAAAGTCATTCCCTCTCACAAAATGGTGATTTGTGACACAAACTCCAAAACTTCCCATTACATTAAATTTCTCAACTTCAACTTTCCGGTAAAAAAAAAAGAAAAAGAAAAATACGGAAGATAAACTTAAAATTTAATTGGTCATTCACTAAAACCCGACAAAAAAAACTAATAGTTGGACAACATTAATATTTAAAAGTCCAACATTAATAAAAACAACTACCCTCCACATGATCGCTGCCCCACCCCCCTATAATCACTAGGCGGATACACGACCCCTTCACCACCAAAACTCTCAGCCAAATCATACATATCATCCAAGGTCGCTAATGGATCATCATCATCAGCACCATCAGCACCACCATCACCACCATCAACACCAACACCATCATCATCGACACCAAGGCCCTCGACCTCATCACCCATCATATCGACATCATCATCACTCCCCTCATCATCATTATCAAAATCATCGACATACTCGGTGCCGGTGGAAGTACCTGGAGAAAAAGGATCTGGTCTCTGACGTATCGGCCTCGGAAGCCTAAATGTGCATCCGCTTCTAATAGCACTCCCCATGAACAAGTCTGGCGGAAGCTCTCGCAATGGTCAACCTATCTCCGTCTGCATGTCGTCTCTAAAATCCCATAGCGAGGCCGCCATGGAGTCGACTCTCGGGTCCTGTGTCATCCTCAACTCTCTGTTCTCCTCATGGACCTGCCTGAGCAACTCCCGCATGTAGTCTAGCTCCCTCATGCACTCAATGTCGAAGTCCCGTGGATCAGCATAGCTCGATAAACCCTGCGCCTTCCCCTTCTTGATCCTCCCTATGTCCTTCTTTCACGAATCGGCGTCCCATTCGGGCATGTCCTTGTCTTCTACAGCGTCCATATTTTTTTTCCTCAATTCCTTCATGTAAGTCTTTTGCTGAATTGTCAAAGATAATTAAAAAGATAAATTAGTTCAAAGATAATTAAAAAGATAAATTAGAATCAATAATTAGATTATAATAAGAAAGTGTAATGAATTCTAAACGAGTACAAAATTTAAAACACTTACGTAAATAAGTCTGGTCTCATCAGACTTCCACTCGTGCCTCAAGTGTATGCATGTACCTCTGCCAGTCCCCTTGACCCTCTTCGTATGGCCTGCCTTGTAAATCTCGTTGTGTCTGATAGGGTGCATGCGGTTGGGCTGATTCCTCTCCTTCAAATTTAAAGTAACAGTTGGTTAATTTTTTTTTTTAATGTTAACATTCTTTTTTCTTCAAATTAATCAATCATTTTTTTATTAAAAAAATAAACAATAATCTTACAAATTAACAATTTAACTACAAATAAAATATTTAATTTTAAAAAAATACACTAGTCGCCGCCTAATCTCCTCGTATTCAATGGAACCACCGTAAAAGGTTGCGGGCGCCTCACCGTCCTCCACACCGCCTCGCCTAGCTTTCTTTCCCTTGACTTCTTCTTATGCTCCTCGGTGTCCCAGTGTGCTGCCGCCTGGGCCTCCAAACATTCGCTCATCCACGACGTCTTTTTCTTGCCCCGATACTTCTCCTTGTCTTTGTTCCTAAAGTACTGCTCCTTCGTCTTGTTCATCATACGTTTGTAAATCCCCCTCGCCTTCAGCTAGTATGCACTATGTACTTGTCCCCTCTCTGACCGCCGGATCCCATAGATTTTCTACAAAAAGGATAAATATCAAACAATAAACTAAATTAAAAAATATTTGAAAAACACTAAATTAATAAATATTAATAATTCATTAAAAACTCACCGTAAATCTCGCGTACATCTCTTTTCGTACTTCCTCAGGTATCCGCAAGTAGGAGGGCCAAAAAGTCGTCATAAACTGTCGAAAGAGTGAAGTGAACGACTTTGCAATCTCACGATTGAGGGGTTTAGAAAAACAATCACGCTTCAATTCTATGAGATTCTTCCTTTCCCCAGGCCTAACCGCAGTAACCCCTACATTTGGTCCCCTACTCGGCCGAGTCTGGCTCGGTCCTGGAGTCCCAATCGACCTCTGGCTCGGTTCAGCTCCGGCGTCGGCTACAGGTGGTGGAGTCTGAACTCTGCTAGACTCGACTGTTGGGGGCAAGTGAGTCCCAACGAAATCTGAAGTATGTGGTCGTGGCAGCTGGGATGAGGTGGACTCGGCTGATCGGGGTCTAACACCAGCTCTAGGGAGGGGCTCATAATCGTCTACAAACAACTGCCGTTGTAATGCAGGTGTCCTCGATGTAGATCTGTCACCTGGTCCGAGTGGCGGGAGGGATGGCTCGGCTCGATCGCTAGGCTCTGCACCACGTCCCGATCGGACAGTCCGTATAGGTCGACAACTACCTCGACCCCCGCTACCACTACCACCACCACGGCCAACACCTTCACTACCACCACTACGCCTAACACCTCCACTACCACTAACACCACCATGACTAACACCTCCACTACCACCACCACGACCACTAACACCACCACGCCCAACCCTTCCACTACCACTAACACCAGTACCACTAACTCGACCGACGCTACCAGTACCACTAACCCCACCACGACCAACACCTCCACGACCTCGACCTCCACTGCCGCTAGTAGTCTTACGTGACGACATGTACTGTGAAAATAATAAATATAACATTTAAATATCAATTCAACATTTAAATAACAATATTACATTTAATCTAACACATGTAAACTTTAATTTAAACTAACAATTGTGCATTTAATGTAACACATGTAAAATTATAATTTAAACTAACACATGAATTTTTTTTTCACTTTTAACTAATCAATCTTTTTTTCTCTTTAAACTAACAATCTAATCAATCTTTAACCTAACAATCTATATAATCTAATAATCTTACTAATGAAAATTTAACAATCTAATTTTCACAATATAATTATAAACTAATCTAATCTAATTTTCACTTTAAACTACTAATTAATCTTTAAATTAACAATCTAACACATGTAAAATTAAACTAAAAATTATAATTTAAACTAACACATGAAAATTCTTATTTACTTTTAACTAATCAATCTTTTTTTTCTTTAAACTAACAATATAATCAATCTTTAAATTAACAATCTAATAAACTAATAATCTTACAAATCCAAATTTAAACTACTAATTATAAACTAATCTAATCTAATCTTCACTTCAAACTACTAATTAATCTTTAAATTAACAATCTAACAAACTAATAATCTTACAAATTAATATTTAACCTACTAATTATAAACTAATTAATATAATCTAACAATCTAAATATCTTCACTAATCTAATATTTTTTAATCATTCACTAATCTAATTTAACAATCTAACAATCTTCACTAATCTAATTTTTTTAATCATTCACTAATCTAATCTAACAATCTAACATTCTTCACTAATCTAACAATCTAACAATATTAACTAATCTAACAATTTAACACAAATAATTTGAATTTAATTAAAATTTGAGAAAATAAACCAAAAATTACAAAAATGGAGTAACTACCTTTGCCCCGCGGCGAAGAGACGGCGAAACCGGCGGAAAACGAAGGCGGAGAAACAGAGAGGCGGAGAACGGCAGAGAAACTAAGGGGAATCGCTCGAAATGATGAAGAACGACGATGGTGACTCAATTTCAGTCACTACTCGTCCTTGGTGGTCGCTGAAAAGTTAGGCCGGGTCGAGAGCTTCGAAAAACGGGCAACAATGGTGAAAATGGCGGAAATAAGAAAAAAAAAAAAAAATTATACTAAGGAATCAGTGACCTAAATGCGGTCGCTGATTACCTCCGCCCAAATTTAGGGCAACATGGCCCTAATTTTGGGCCGCATTTTGGCCCAATTACGGCCAAAATGTGTGGCCCATTACCAATGGGCCGAGCGACCGAAGTTAGGTCGCTGTAAGTATTCAGTGACTTTCAGCGACCTAAGTTGGGTCGTTGTTGCCTTCAACGGTCGCTGAAGGCCAGCAACCCAACTGCGATCACTATTTACTAAACAAACTTAATTATGGTCACGCATAAGAATAGCATTTGAATCTCGATTGTATACAAGTGGACCCAATTACTATTTAATATAATATGACGTGTTGTTTTAATGGTCTTTTATGTAACCTTCGCATCTATCCACTTATTTGCCTCTTTATTCAAGATATGCATTTGGAACAAAAATCAAAAACTTAAATTAAAGTTTTAGCGTGATCATGTTTCCAGAAAATCTATATATACATTAATTACTCTCTAATCCAACTTTATGAATATAAACTTGTTTCGATATACTAAAGTTGCTAGATCGGGAAATTTTCCGCTTGATATGGAAATTTAAGATATGTGAATATCTCCAATTGCTATATATGGAAATGTTATGAAGATTGATAGAAAGAATGTGCTGCAAAAAAAATGATATGTGAATATCTCCGCTTGGTATTAACATTGGTTTATTCTTTCAGTATAGATTTGATTATATAAATCATGAAATCAATTTTTTATCTACTAAAGTAGTAATTTATGTTTCAATAAGATGAATCCAGCATGTTTAATTACTCAAAACTATTGATTTAGAATGAATGGGAAATGAGATGCAAAATGTAATTATTTAAAATAAGTTATCTTCATGAAAGAACGAATCTTTTTGAAAATGGAGTCGTCGAATTGATCATGAGCTTGGAATTTTTCCTTGGAAGAATTATTCTTTTTAAATAAAAAAATAGTTAATGTAACTTTAGCTCAGCTAAATTTTGATCATTTCATGATATTTGGAGAGTATGTGATGTGGGCTTATTCGGTCACTGTTGCATAATGACATTAATCACCCCAAAACTGGGGGACTAGTGATATGGTATAATGTGTCATGTCAAAGAAAAGCCACGATGGCACGAAACTGACCAATGAATGTTGAGAAGGCTTAAATGTAAAGTTACATTAGCCGTATTTGGATCACCATTATATATATATATATAGCTAATTAGACATTGAGTAATATGTCATTGGAAAGCCACATGAGTCTAGGTCGCAACGCAACAAGCGGAATGCGATTTGGAGGTCCAGAGAGAAAGTTATGGTCAAAATCGTAAAGCTGCGCAGAGCACATCGAATTTGCACAATTCGATGTGTTCTGAGCGCATCGAATTTGTACAATTCGATGCGGTTCTAAAATGACCTTTAAGCCCCTCTAATCATGCCTATATATACCCCCTCACTCCTCACAAGTAGGGGGGACCCGACGGAGATGCCACGCATCGAATCCAAGTCAATTCGATACGCGCATCGAACCAAGTAGGTTCGATGCGCAATCTATCACGCCTCGAATTTACCTTATTCGACATGGACGCATCGAATCGAGCCAATTCGATGCGTCCCAAGATCGAAGCCTTACATGCCCAGAAAGCCACGTGAGTCAGGGTTCTGAATCAAGAAGCGGAATGAGGTTTCGATAATCCGTTAGGGAGATATGATCGAAACCGTGAAGTCGCGCACAGCGTATCGAATTCACCCGGTTCGACATGGAGGCATCGAATTCGATGCGCACGCATCGAACCAAGCCAATTCGATGCACATCCCCAGAAAGCCACGATAGTCAGGGTTCTGAATCAAGAAGCGGAATGAGGTTCCGATCATCCGTTAGTGAGATATGATCAAAATCGTGAAGTCGCGCGCAGCGCATCGAATTCACCCGGTTCGACACTGAGGCATCGAATTCGATGCGCACGCATCGAACCAAGACAATTCGATGCACATGCCCAGAAATCTACATGAGTCGGGGTCTGTAATCAAGAAGCGGATCGAGGTTTCGATCATCCTTCAAGGAGATATGATCGAAACCGTGAAGTCATGCCAATGCTGAAACAAGTGAACCAGGCAGCCCAACCAGGGGTTGACCTAATAGAAGCAGCACAAAAGAGACAAATGAACTACGTTCAGCTTGATTCCCTTAATGGGATACGTAGGCAGCTTGGCAAGTTCCCAAGTTTAGTCTGATATCATAAGAACCTAATGCCCGCAAGTCAACAGTCAAAGAGTACCAAATCTCTCACGTTCGACCGTTCCCTCAACTTGGCCATTTAGGGATTATTTCCTGTAACCTTATATTTCTCTATGTGTAATAGGTGTTCCGGACCAAGCTAGTCCATTCACTGTAATAGGATAGCATTATTTTGGTTAAGTCAGGCCCCACTGTATCGATTTCTCGGTGTATTGTAACCTAGACGAAATAAGACCAAAATATTGGCGCCGTCTGTGGGAACACCATTTCGCTTAGGCTTAAGAGTCTGTTTAGGTAAAATGGCCAAGAAAGGGAATGAACCAATGAGAAAAGGACCGTGAAGAGTCCCAATAGCTGTATCGAGATCGAAAAACAACTACGAAGTTGATAATATGGAACTCAGTCCCAAGCAAACACTGAGTGGTGCTAAGAGCAATAAACAAATCCACAATTCAACCAAGAAAACTAACATTGGCGGAGAGAGATTAGGGATTCTACAATCTCAATCCTACACGGACAAACGACTACACCGGAATAATGTCATGATTTGTCTTACCTTAATGTGATATCGAAGAATCTCACTCTTATGTGGTATTGAAGGTCGGATTGCATTGATTATCAGACCAAGCAGGAACCAGCAGGGCCACCACCACATGAATACTACATACAGATGGATTTGCCACCAGTTATGGAGAAGGGGTTGGGATTCACCACTTATCTCCAGGTAGCAGAAAATTCGAATTCGCCATTAATGCCAATTACATGGTGACCAACAATGAGGCCGAGTATGAAGCGGTTATATCATAAATTACATTGGCGTTGGGGCTAAATGTTGAACATTTGGACAATGGCACGCAACGCAATTCATTGTCGAATGGACAAATGGAATCCACCAACAAGACATTGAAAAATTATTTTGAGAGGAGGATGAGAGACAGAGAAAAAACCTGGCCAGAGGAACTTCAAGGAATATTATGGGCACATAGGACAACTACAAGAACATTGATAGTTCATTTACGTCAGATGGATCTTGACATAACATGCATAACAAGAGAAGATGCGTACCAACGCACTATAGCATTTAAAAGCAGCAATGGCTAAAAGTAACGACAACAGAATTCAATTCTCAAATTTTGAGGTAGGAGATTTGGTCCTGAGAAGCATTGCGCCAAAACAGCATATCGGGAAGCTCGAACCGAATTGGAAGGGGCCTTCCAAAATCTTACAAGCAAGTTCGCGGGGATGCAATTACTTGGAGACTATGCAGGGTGTTCAACAAAAGCGTTCGTGGAATGTGCAACATCTTAAACGGTATTGTGCATAGGAGACAAAAAAAAAAAAAAAAACCTCGGCGGCTAAATAATTGTATGAGCTGCGAAGGCTTGAGTCCCATGCAAAGACTGGGAAGCGTAGACCCCTCGGTAAGAAACTGAGCCCAACTTTGTCCAAATTACTAAATGTATCTATCTACGTGAACGACGCAGGTGGAGTCTTATAGTAATGATGCTAAAAATCCCAAATGAGGAACCAAAGTTCAGCAACAAGACAAACACAAGAACAGGACGTTGGGGTAAGCAGGCCCAAAGTGGTCCACCCACGCGTGTCAGAAGGAAGAACATGACGTTGGGGTAAGAAGGCCCAAAGTGGTCCACCCACACGTGCCAGAGGGAAGAACATGGCGTTGGGGTAAGAAGGCCCAAAGTGGTCCACCCACGCGTGCCAGAAGGAAGAACATGACGGAGGGGTAAGAAGGCCCAAAGTGGTCCACCCCCGCATGCAAGAACGGCGAGATAAAGGCCCAAATGATCCTATCTCTCAGGTAAAACATGAATGCCCTAACGAAAATAATAACAGCCCAAAGTGCTCATATTTTTCATGGCAAGCACAATCATAATATTAGATATGCACCATGACATCAAAAACCATTATTGAACATCAAGTAAATACTAAATCAACGACAAGCAAATGAATGAGATAACATACTTGGGAATGCATTAGGAAGAAACATTATGCGAGTAAAACGTAAATCAAAGATTATGATATCAAACAGTAACATCAGTCTTATACAAAAACCACTGCGAAAAAGTTACAAATATTCTATACAAAACAAAAAGGCCTAATATCGTCGAAATAATGTAACCTAAATACTGCTAATCACTCGAAGACTGGGGGGACTCCTGACGAATGATCACACCCACCGAACGAGCGAAATTGGCACAATTTCCTCGAATCTGATCCTATGTAGTACGTCAAACGTATCCAGATTGGCACCAAGAATGTCCACACAAAGATGCACGGTGCAAACCTACCCGAAATGGTACGAAGCAAACTTGTCCAAAGCAATACCAAAAGCATCAGCCCGACAAGATAAACGTAAACCTAAAATTTTAAAAATGAAATAATGGCCCGAAGTGGTCAGATGAATAAATGGAATATATCGAAAATAGACATCAGTCCATCATGGTCTGAAACATATTAGACATCGCAAAGGATAGACATTCGCTAGTAGAAGCATGATGCAAACAACATATCCATATGCCTGAAAGGCTGGATATGGCAATAGACTTCACGTGGTAAATCAGTTACATCTATCCAGCATGATACGATGCAAATCCAACCAAAACAACACGATAAACATATAATTATAACAATACAATGAGAACGTGTCCAAAGCAGCACCATGTCAGCTACCCAGCTTAATACGATGAAAATCTGCCCAAATGAGTGCATATTTAGACTACTGTAAAGGATTATCATCTTAAGAGGTGCAGATATCCATTCGTTCAATGAGCCGTCAACGTCGAAGAGCAATAACATGTGACAGCACAAAGTTCTGTAAACAGAACACGAGAAATCATTAAGCAAGAATGCAACAAAATACACGAATAAATGCGACACAATGTCCAGATAGACAAAGATCTCTACCAAGCGTAAACTCCAAGATCAATGCAGGAAGCTTGAGAAACTTAGCACTAGATCGCTTTAGATCCATCACTCATATATCATTTCTATCATAATCGAAGGTCTCCATTGAGACGATCTCTCGCTCGATCGAGGTGCTTAGCAACATAATCTACGTGCTATCTAAGCTGTCTATCTCTCAAAGACAACAACGATTAATTCAAAAGATAACTGCAAAACCATATTGGGCAAATAAACGTCGCACCTTCGCACGATCCAGCAACGCCAATGCAGCAATTGGGACGCACCAATCAAAAATATCAAAAACCCTATACCCGAGTGAGGCCATAATCCTCAAAGCGCAAATAATACAAGGTTAAGCAACGATGGCGGCACTGTCTCAAAAATGCAGCAGAAGCATAATCACGCATTGCGAAATTATTTGCATAAAAATAACACCATCCATGATCTAAAGGAGACCAGCGATGAGAAAGAAACGGGATCGACACTCTGTCTCAAATGACAAGTGCTAACCATTAAATCCCTAAAAACAAAGCAACGAGATGAGGACGTTTATCTCAACAGACAACTGTCTATGAAAAATCTAATGAAATTGATTGCGCCGATATAACAAATGTCCGATGCGGCAGAAAGAAATGAAACACGCGCGATACCCCACGATGCAATATGGTATATGAATTGCCAAAATTAAAGTAAATTTCGAAAGCGCTAACAACAAGTTCCGCAAAAATAAAGACAAAGGGGATATACACTCTGCCCACAAGTGGCAAGTGCACCCAAAGAAATCCTGTAGGATGGAAAACCTCAAAACAATGATATGAACATTGAACTAACTTAGCAAAAGATGCCATAGCAACTCTGCAACATGACGTGGCATTGAGTTGACAAGTAACATAGACATAGTAAAAAATGCCGTTGAAAGAAAATAACCGCAAAAAAGAAAGTAGCATAGACCCATTGAAAATCAATGTTCAAAGCATCATGGTGACGCAACGCCAAAATAGACATAACAAATTGTTCATTAGAGAAGACCCGTCAGAGCGTCGATCGAATTCAAACGCATTCAATCAATGGTGGTCATCCGAACTTCAATTTTTTAATAACTTTCAAAACCGAATTAGGATGAGATTGTGCAATGACGATCGAATTCCATCCATTAGAGGTATGCCATAAGTCAAGCCAATCCAATTCCGAGATATGGTAAACTAACACTATCGATTTGTTTCCGCTTCAAATATGAAATGACTATCAAATAATCTCAGTACGGATGATTTAGAGATTCATCAGATTCGATCTAGCATTGATCTGACAGCTCAGATTCGGCCTATCATGTAAAGCTTTCGCCCTCAATAAAGGTAGTGCATCCCATAAAGTCTCACGATTATAGATAAAGATTTTAAACCAAACATAACTGCAAAATCAGTGCACAACACTGGGGCAAAGGGTAACCGAGGCCAGAATTCATTATGCTTGTCACCTTATTATCAGCAACATTGTCGAAACAGCGATAACATCAAAATTGGAGGTAAAAACCCGGTATGATCATACAACTAGCTAGCACACCCAAGGTCGAGCTTTATTGCAACCAGCAACGAGGCAGAATACAAAGCTATTCTCGCCGGAACCTCAATGGCAAGCTCGTTACGAGTTGAATGTCTGGCGGTCTTTACAGACTAGCGACTTGTGAAATCATTTCACAATCATAACTACTGCCAAATCCCCGAAGACGGAAATGTAACTAGGTGCGTTGTCATAATGCGCAACAAAACCACGATATTCATAGAATTGAGAGTCGTCCTATTGGCGACAAAAGAATATGTCATAAGAATGACAAGATGCATTAGAACAATGAAAAGAATCGATCAAATTATGCCTATATGCATAAACAAAGCGGAACCACGAGTTATTTGCATGAAACTAACATCATTTAAGACCTAAAAAGGGGATTCGCAATAACAAAAAAGGGACGGAGACTCTGTCTAAAACGACACGAGATACCGCAACTCCCTAAATAACTAAAAAGGGACGGAGACTCTGTCTAAAACGACACGAGATACCGCAACTCCCTAAATAACTAAAAAGGGACGGAGACTCTGTCTAAAACGACACGAGATACCGCAACTCCCTAAATAACTAAAAAGGGACGGAGACTCTGTCTAAAAGGACACATGATACCGCAACTTCCTAAACACCTAACAACAACAATAACTTTCCGTGATTATGGAAGAATGCTGGAGTTGTCAAAATAAAGTAAAAAGCAACGATAGCAATTGAAAGAAAAGGCAACGATTACGAGCCTTCGATCAAACAAACAAATGAATAGTCATAAATGACAACTATGCGACTAATAAAAAGGCAACGCAGCGCCACAAAAATAGCAAATTAGAAACTGTTCATTACAATCAGCACTTGAGCCTTACGGGCCAAACGCGCACACCTCCGAGCGCTAATCTCCACAGAGCATTAGTCGCACACAACAGACCGCCTCCCAATCAGGGGCATGATTTTCAGCATTATCAAAATAACTAGCATAAAGTCGTAAGTCAAGAATACATCTTATAAGTTTGGCACCCGGTCTCTGATCGACACCGTCTCCCAAACTGGGGGGATTATATGATGTGGGCTTATTCGATCACTGTTGCATAATGACATTAATCACCCCAAAACTGGGGGACTAGTGATATGGTATAATGTGTCATGTCAAAGAAAAGCCACGATGGCACGAAACTGACCAATGAATGTTGAGAAGGCTTAAATGTAAAGTTACATTAGCCGTATTTGGATCACCATTATATCTATATAGCTAATTAGACATTGCGTAATATGTCATTGGAAAGCCACATGAGTCTAGGTCGCAACGCAACAAGCGGAATGCGATTTGGGGGTCCAGAGAGAAAGTTATGGTCAAAATCGTAAAGCTGCGCAGAGCACATCGAATTTGCACAATTCAATGTGTTCTGAGCGCATCGAATTTGTACAATTCGATGCGGTTCTAAAATGACCTTTAAGCCCCTCTAATCATGCCTATATATACCCCTCACTCCTCACAAGTAGGGGGCACCCGACGGAGATGCCACGCATCGAATCCAAGTCGATTCGATACGCGCATCGAACCAAGTAGGTTCGATGCGCAATCTATCACGCCTCGAATTTACCTTGTTTGACATGGACGCATCGAATCGAGCCAATTCGATGCGTCCCAAGATCGAAGCCTTACATGCCCAGAAAGCCACGTGAGTCAGGGTTCTGAATCAAGAAGCGGAATGAGGTTTCGATCATCCGTTAGGGAGATATGATCGAAACCGTGAAGTTGCGCACACCGTATCGAATTCACCCGGTTCGACATGGAGGCATCGAATTCGATGCGCACGCATCGAACCAAGCCAATTCGATGCACATCCCCAGAAAGCCACAAGAGTCAGGGTTCTGAATCAAGAAGCGGAATGAGGTTCCGATCATCCGTTAGTGAGATATGATCAAAACCGTGAAGTCGCGCGCAGCGCATCGAATTCACCCGGTTCGACACTGAGGCATCGAATTCGATGCGCACGCATCGAACCAAGCCAATTCGATGCACATTCCCAGAAAGCTACATGAGTCGGGGTCCGTAATCAAGAAGCGGATCGAGATTTCGATCATCCTTCAAGGAGATATGATCGAAACCGTGAAATCACGCCAATGCTGAAACAAGTGAACCAGGCAGCCCAACCAGGGGTTGACCTAATAGAAGCAGCACAAAAGAGACAAATGAACTACGTTCGGCTTGATTCCCTTAATGTGATACGTAGGCAGCTTGGCAAGTTCCCAAGTTCAGTCTGATATCATAAGAACCTAATGCCCGCAAGTCAACAGTCAAAGAGTACCAAATCTCTCACGTTCGACCGTTCCCTCAACTTGGCCATTTAGGGATTATTTCCTGTAACCTTATATTTCTCTATGTGTAATAGGTGTTCCGGACCAAGCTAGTCCATTCACTGTAATAGGATAGCATTATTTTGGTTAAGTCAGGTCCCACTGTATCGATTTCTCGGTGTATTGTAACCTAGACGAAATAAGACCAAAATAGTATGTGATCAATACAAGTAGCAAATCGAAGTCTAATAAATTTATCAAATTGGTTAAAGTGGCACAATCATTTTTCTTAGAGATCCATTCACCAATAGAAACCCACTACGTGGCTAAATAGTTGCATCGTCAGCATTGTTGGTGAAATGTTTGTTGAGTTACCCATATGTAATTTTTGGCTTATTGTACATCCTTTTAGTCTATTTTCTTTGGAAGTGACTTCTCATTCACTTCCTTATCTTTCTATTTAGTTTCGAGAATTGATACTTTTTCTTTAGTTCGTTGTTATTAATATTTGCAGTATTTTTTTTATATTAGGGGTGCACTTGTTTGCATTTTTGAAAACGGTTGTTATAAATCGTTATCACCAACGCTATATAATACAAACTTGAAGACAAAAGCCCAATTAAATATTATCGTCACCTTCTTAAAACACCGTTTAATTTTTGAAGCACGCCTCTATTGAATTGTCATCTCATCTAAAAGCTTAACTTATTAGAGAATGTAGACATTTAATATGCATATATATTATCTCAATCACGCCGCTTCACGTGCATGCTGTAAATCTTTTTGTTATGCCTGTCACGTGACACTTTTTGATGATTGGGTGACGGTGGGATTCGAACCCAAGATATCTTGTTGACTGAGCTCTAATACCATATTTAATTGGCATCTCATCTAAAAGCTTAAGTTATTAAAGAGGGTAGACATTTAATATGTATATATATTATTTTCATCAACCTCCACCTCTAACAAATCATAGTTTGCAAATACCTATCTTAACACATTTTGAAATAGGGCCATGATTGTTATAATGTTTTATTCATTATTTGATGAATACAAATTTAAACCAACACCATAATTATAAGTTGTAAGTAACGCTCAAGACGTCTCCATAGTTACTTGGGAATCCGGTTCACGTTTGATTGTACGTAAAGAATTATGTGTGGTGAAGACAAGCTGACACATATCGTATATGTGCATGAAAATACACAAAACCAAAGTAACAAAAAAGAACATTGTCGCATATAGGAGCCTTATTAGTACTATTGCACTTGTATAAAGCAAGCTTAAGGTGCATGTCACGATTCCATACCACCTTTTCTCTCTCTCTCTCTCTCTCTCTCTCTCTCTCTCTCTCTCTCTGAGAAAGTAAATACAATAGAATCACACTGAAACCTATAAAGAAAACCAATTACACCTATAGCCATGCAGTGAAAACTAACACACACCTGCCCAACACAACACTCAAATAAAGCACTTCTCCCATAAGACATGTCATGTACCACATGAATTACTACAAAACATCTGTCCCAATCTTTATCTAAGTAGTTAAATAAAGCATGAGTGGTGGTATTAGGAATAGTTTGAAGTTTTTATTAAGGCTACTGGTTTTGGTACTAGTTGTTCAATTCTTGATTGTTGGAGCTTCTGAAACTAATGGAGCAAGAAGGTTAGTGAAGAATAGCGGAATAAGGCATCATCATAGGGCTGTATCAAAGTTTCATCTCCGTTACACGAGCAAAAGGAGGATTCCTAATGGATCAGATCCCATCCATAACAGGTGCATAACTTTTCTTTTCAATATTCCCCTTTTTTTGTCTCTATAAGTTTAAAGTTCTTGCTATAATCATTCTGTGATTAATAATGTTGTTTGTCTTAACTCTCAACACAAATTTCCTTTTGTGAAATTACTACATCATAGAAATGTTCACACATGAGTTAATCAACTTCATCTTGTTATAGTCGACTGATACCATGTATAGGCATGGTCTGTTTTTTTTCTTGGTTCGCAAAGATGAGATTTCGTAAAAAAGAAGTACAAAGGTGCTTCAACTCTTTACAACCGTCACTTCACTACCTTAATGTATTTGAGACAGATTTTCAGAAACTTGCTCCAATCATATTGGTGGCGGAGAAAAAAATAAATCTTTTTTTTCTAATTTTTGCTTTTTGGTGGATTAATCTCTGTGTTAGATTAGAGTAGTGATTTTTTTCATCCGGTAAACTTGAAGGTTCTTTGTGAATTGACTAAAAAATTCCTTAGGCAATGCAAAATTTTACCTTCAACCTTCTATAGTCTATGATAAGTTTATTAATAAAGTCTAGCACAGAACAACCCAGTTAAAGTTATAAAAGTGTTTAAAAAAATGAAGTTATAAAAGATCATTAACCCCTTGTTATTAAATAAATTAAATATTACGCCGCCACACCATATATCGCCTGAAATTTATTCTCTATTTTCTTCCCATGAAATTGATCAGTTATAACTATTAATTATTCTATCCATATACTAGTTTAATTGTTTGATTGTTTGTTCTTTTTTACTTTTTTAAATAATTATAACATATCTTACGAGCTCACTTCCGGCTATGTTAGACAAATACTGTCTAGTCATCTTAATCATTTAATTATTCTAAGTTACAAACAAAGCAACAAAAGAGAAAAAGAACCCCCCTCCCCTTAACTTTCACCACTTTAATTATCTTCTGATCTTGAACATATTTATTAAAGCTAGCTATTACAACATTTTATCTGTTTCTGCACTTTTGAGAGTTTTACAACTTTAATATGCAGTGCTCTTTAATCCTTTTGTGTTCCCCTTTTCCTTCTCTCCTTTATTGTTGCACTAAGCTCTTCGAGCACAAAGTATTAATGAACAAGGCTTTAATTAAAGTTCTGCCACTATTTCATAACATGTTATTGTTCTTTTCATCTTTCGGAAGGTTAGATTATTCTTACTCAAAAATAAGTGACACGTATGTGCTTGTTATTGGCTGTATAATTAATCCATTTTTTCAAGAATAAATCTTATTTTGTGTCGGAATTGAATAGTTAATATTCATATTCTTTAATTAGTTTAATGATCAGAAACATATCAAACTATTATGTAGCTTTTTAACCATCTTTTTTTTCTTTTTTTTCTTTTTTTTTTTATGTGTACAACAGAAGAGCTGGAAGCTCTCATCATCCACCAGGCCGTCAAGCTTAATTAGGTTTGTGATTCATAAGCTTTCTGACGATACGTGAAAGGGCGACTGAAAAAAGACTTAGCTTCTTGTATTTATTCCCGGAGTTAATTAGAATATGGGATTTGTTGATGACTAATTAATTTCTAAAGTCAAACGTTTGTCCATTTTTTTTTTAAACTAGGTAGCTGGAGAATTTTTATAAGAGCCATAATTCGATATATATGTGACCAAGGTCATGTCATGTTAGGTACGGTACGAAGTATGAGGATGATCTGGAAGTACGTAGTTGTACAAACTAGGAAGTACGTATGCGCAAAATTTGCAATTTACAGAAATTAAATCCAGTTAAAATAAAATCAAAATCCATGCATGCATTTTAATCTCAACCAAAAGCTAATTGCAAAGTTATTGACACTCGCCGAAGCAAACTAGCCACGTTATGTGTTAAATATTTGGCTGGATATGGGTTTCAGTTAAATCAGGTCAAATAGATTGGTGTATATATTTTGTTTTGACTAACGAAAAACAAAAACAAAAACCAAACTAAGATCAATTGATCGATGTATCGAAATTTAGTTAGATATAGTTTCAGTGTTAGTTGAGCTGATTTTGATTCGATACGTTTCTTCTAAAGTTTTGAAGAGAAAGAATGCAATATAACGACTTCAAAGTACATAAAACATGTATACCGTTCATTACATAATCATACAATTGTCACAATGCAAATTCACAGAACATACAATTCACAAACAACTAAATCTTTAAATGCATACAATATTCTTTTTTTTTTTTAAAAAAAAGTGAAACCAATAAAAAAAATTAACACAAGTAATTTTTTCCCCTATAAGAATATGTATCCAATCCGATTCGGGGATCTACCCTTAAAATCAACAATCAAACTGAAATTCTAGATCACCCATTAATGGAACCTCATAGGTAAATTAATTTAATGCTCATAATCATAAATTAGATTATAGAACTCTAAACCCCCTCAAGGTTATATAGGAGTACAATAAAGTTTTTCATTTTTCTTAATACAGTCGAAGAGCATATGTAAGTAAAAAATGACGAAAATGTCTTAGCCAGCCGCCATACATTGAGCATGAAACGACCACCGAAAATTCATTAAGCTAACGAATCCAAATTTGGAGGCGCACTGAAAGAATAATTAGAAGAAAGTCGCTATATAGCTTGATGGCGAGCTTTAACTTTCTTTATGCTTAATTATATGGTCAAATGAGCTATATATAGAGAGTATTAAACAATTATATATGTCTAATAAAAAACTAATGATACAAACAACTCCACAATTTCAAAGGTGTTTGAATGCAGCTGTAAAAACAAAAGTGGGTATAGCATCTTTAAGAATTGGGAGTTAGTCTTTATCACCTGATTCTAATTTTAGACGTGAGTACTGCTTAGGTCTTTGGTCCATTCAAACTTCCAAAAGCTTTCATTTTCACATATTCTTTATATGGCCTTTATATCTTTCTTTTTATGTTCCTCTTTTAAATTGTACACTACAAGATCCCCCCCCCCCCCACAACCGCCACGGTCGCCATTATCGGCGACCGCGTGGCGATTGCCCTAAGGAGAAGGCGACCGTGTGGCAGTTGCTCCTTCTCGTATTAAGACTGGCGACGGTCCAGCGGTCGCCACAGGGGCCGATGCGACGACCCAATCAGCCGCAAGTGTAGCGACCGTCCGAGCCGTCGCCCCCTATTCTGATCCGACCCGAATCGGCCTTTTATTCTTCTTCTCATCCATTCTTCTTCTACTCTTCTCCCCCGCCCCGACACGATCCACCCACCACCACACACCACCACCCCTACACGCCACCACCACCGCGGCATAGTCCACCACCACCACACGAACGACTGCCCCTCCGTCACCACGCCATCACCGCGACCCCACCTCCGTCACCACGCCACCATCGCGACCATGCGCCGTTACCAAGCCACCACCGCGACCGTTCATTATGTTGACAACGCCACCACCGCGATCGCCATTTCGTTGACAACGCCACCACCGCGACTAGCCTTCTGTTGCACCACCACACGACGCCACGACGAATTCATCACCACCACCACCACCATCACCACCACACACCGGAATAAGGACATGCCGCCACCACCGCCAAATAACTAGCTTCAGATTTTTGTAAGTTGCCCCAATTTTGTATCTTTTTTTGTTTATATGTATGATTATATGTATTTGTCGCATTTATACGTAAGATTTATATTCTAGTTTACCGAATTTCCTCGATTATACGAAATTGTGTGATTATATGTATGTTTCGTCGGATTTGTGTTGTACGATTATTATATGTATGCGTCGCTCATCGAAATATATCTATGATGATGATACAAGTATATATTTATTTGATTGTTAGTATATCTCTTAGGATTAATTATATGTATGATTGTTGTAAGTTGGATCGTTTGTATGGACTTTGATATGATGATATGAACTTGGATATGATGATATGATGATAAGTTGGATATTTTTGTAAGTTAGCTTTTCTCGTTGGATTAATCCTTTATATATATGAACTCACATATGATGATATGTGCGATTTTCTCGTCGAATTATTAGTTTGAAATTGTTTGTTGTTGATGAATGATTATGAGTTTATTTGTCAAAATTAATATTAGGTATGATTGTAGGTATGATATTTAGAAATGTTCAATAAAGATAGAAAAAAAGAAACATCTTTAGAGAATTTGAACAAGACGATGATATTAGGGAACTTTATAACTTAGAAAAAAATATGCCTTGCCTTTAGAGAATTTCTATGACTTAGAAATAATCTTTATTGTTAGGAATCTCTACAATAGACGATGCATTTAGGGATAAAGTTTATATTATTTAGTTTACATAAGTTAATACGAATGATATTTAGAAATGTTCAAGAAAGTTAGAAAAAAAATCTTTAGGAAATTTGAACAAGACGATGATATTATGGAGCTTTATAACTTAGAAAAAAAGATGCCTCGCCTAAAAATTTTCTATGACTTAAAAATTATTTTATTTTTCCTTAGTTCTGTTGTACACGTTTAGGGATCATGTCAGGCAATACTCCACGTAAGAGGCCTCGTTCGTCAGGCAGTGCTCGTTCTTGTGTTTTGGTTCTAGTAGTGAGATTCGGGGTAGTCTCAGACCTCGGTTAGCTAGTGACGATGTTGTTCTTGTCGAGCATCCCGCCCAGGCAGAGACTCAGACATTGCGCGAGGGATCTACCAGGGTGACTCCCTTGCCACATCGACGCTTTTTCGACGACTCTGATGCCCAACTGCAGCAGCGCCTCTACGTACTTCATCTAGAGCACATAGACCACCATCTACCGAGTCCAGTTGAGCCCATATACCACCACCTGCAGGGTCCGGTGGCGCTAGTCCGAGCGAGAGGACCGACAGAGCTGGTTTGAGCTAGAGGGCGACCGAGATTCCAGCATCGAGGGTATGCATTGGCACGCAGACACGTCCCGGCAATGGACCATCGCTTGGTGTTCAAAATCCCACTAGTCCGAGTAAGAGGCCAGTTATTCGATTGGATCGGAGGGGCCTATCTCAGCATCCCCATCTGCCGAGGTGGTGACGACGATCACTGAGTTGATCCGGCAGTTTATGTCCAAGTTTTACAAGTCCTATTATAAAGTGTCAAAGAAGAAACGAGATGAAATATGGATCGCGTTCACGGTGAGATTCAACAGTCGCTACTGGGCGGTCCCTAAAGATCGCCCAATCTTGTAGTGGCTTTCTTTAGGGACCACTCGGTCTTGTAGTGACTTTCTTTTGTCTAGTAACTTAAATAAAAACTAAGGGTCGTGATTATTTTTGTATGAAAAAATCTTATCACTTTTTAACTTTTTGCCTTATTTTGTACATATAGTGTAATTTGGTTCTGTACAAGTATTAATAGCATGGAAGATTGGGTCTAAAGTTTGCCAATATATATATATATATATACTAAAATATAGAAACTTGTGGAAAATTAGTTTGAAGAGGTACACATTAGGTAATGCGACGAGTAATGTACATTGACTTGACTGTGGTCAAATTGATCAAGCCCCCAGTAATATAATAATTGGGTGGGAGCAGTAAACTTACATTGTAGCACATCAAGCGACTACATATATAGTTTATTCATTATTAGTTGCAATATAATTAATAATTATTATAGACTATATGATTAGTTAGACTTATATGTTAGAAAATTCATTAATTATTATATGATTATAACTAGACTTATATGATTTTGGGAAGCTTTCCAGTTTTTCGTAGCTTAGATTAACAAGTTTGTATATAATTGTGAGAAAGTTTGCATCTACCAAAGTGATTTAACGCCAATAGTACAATAGAATGTGATTGGATTTTACGCCATAAAGAAAATATCTTTAGAAGCCTACACTTTTAATTTTATCTATAGACATTTTATGTTAAATAAGCACAATCAATTAACTGTAGAACGATGGTCTAAATATCTAAGCAACAACTAAACTTGTAACATGAACTCATCAAAGTAGGGTTTATAAACCAAGAGTGAATTACATCAAATCGGTCACATGAATTTCTCATCTCTATTCGTTGCCATTGAGTAAAGTCTTCATACAAACCTCTAATTTCTATGCCGTTACGTATCGCTTTATATCTATATATTCTAAGTCGTGTGTTTCAACTTTCAACACATCGTATCGTACCAATGCGTGTCTTCATTTCAAATGCCCAAACTATCATAAGAGATTTTTTCAGCATCTTCTCATCGGCAACTACCACAATACCACATATAATCTAAGACAACACCTTCATTTCTTATAGGGTTGCTTTTTGTCTACCATATCTATCATAACATTTGCATCTTAGTTACGCTCTTCTTATGAGCACGATTCTGCTTCCTAGCCCGATATTCCCAGTCATAGTGTAGTAGTAATACATGCCTACTAGCAATCCGATAAAACATTCTGAGTATCTAAGCAATCTCTTAAAACCCAATAATTACTAGATATCATTACTATTAATTTTTCCTTAATAAGTTAAGATAGATATTCAAATATTACTTTTTCATTGTTTTGTTAAAAAAAAAATAAAAAAAAATGTGCGTGAGCCAGGTCGGCACGTGTCACGCATGACACACACCACTTTATGATTTTGACACGGCGGAGCCACCGGGGGAGAGAAGAGAAACAGAAACCTCATTTACATCTCATTTCACTTGCATTTCAATTTCATTTCACATTCCTTCTCACACACAAAAATCAATACACACACCGCACTCCTGTATATATATATATATATATATATACACACACACAAACACACACACACACATCAAAAATATTATTAAAAAAAAATCTGAAATTAATTTCCGAAATTTAGATTCGGAATAAATAAAATGGAAACGAATCTCAACACCAGCTGAAAAATTCTCAGATCTCAGGTTATCCGGCGGCGAATAATCGGAAATCCTTTTTTTTCTGTTTTTTAATTAATTAATTAATATTTGGATCTGGTGAGAAGAAAAAAAAAAGTCGAAAAATGCCGGGGGTGGGGGATTTGGACAGACAAATCGAGCAGCTGATGGAGTGCAAGCCTTTAACGGAGGCGGAGGTCAAGGTTCTGTGCGATCAGGCGCGGGCGGTGTTGGTGGAGGAGTGGAACGTTCAGCCTGTCAAATGCCCCGTCACGGTCTGCGGCGACATCCACGGCCAGTTTTACGATCTTATCGAGCTTTTTCGCATAGGCGGAAACTCTCCGGATACTAATTATTTGTTCATGGGAGATTATGTTGGTTAGTTCTTTGAATCTGTTTATAAATTGAGATTGTTGTTGTTGATTTTGTTGGCTTGAATTAGTGCTGTGTGAATTGATGCATAAGATGTGGTGTTTGTTGTTTGATTTTGAGGGGAATTACGAATAAAATGCGATCGGAAGCTGATTTGTTGTTACGTTTTATGTGATTCGTGCTGTGGAAGTTTAATTTAGTGGCGGAGTAGGTAGTTTTCGTGTGTTGTAGATGTTCTGGATTGTCGGTTAACTCGTATAATAAGGTGGAGCTGATTTCACCGGATGTTGTGGGTGTGGAAAGGGGTTCCAGCCAGTAGTGTTGTGTACTTTTGGATGTCGGATGATGTTGGAGTTCAAGTTGTGAATTGTTGTTACTCTGTGCTTTGTCGTTTATATAAGGTAGATGATGTGTGAGGTTTACAAGCGGTTGAGAAGAATTAGGCGCAAAACATGCGGCCGTGCTTTCAGGATCAGCCTATTTCATTCTGTCTGTTCCTGAATGATGTTTCTTTATGACTTGAATTCACATTGCTATAATACGAACGGAATAGACGGCTGGTTTTGCTTATACGTGCCGTCTTACAATATAATAGAAGGATAAGGTAATTTCTCATACATGCACGGAGTGCAACGTGGCTCTGCTAGCGGTCTTTAATATTCTACGTCTGCATTGATGTGTCTTACCAAATAAGGGGGAATGTTAAGAATTATATTATGCCTTGTGCTTACTTGCAAATTGTCCTGTCACTTAACTAATGTTGTCTTTATAAGGCTGTGCTCTATGCAATTCTCTGTTTTACAATAATATTTGATGCGCAATGCTCAGATTTTTAAAAAAAATTATATGGTGGTCTTTCTGTGAAGTGCACAACATTGAAGAACTTATTGTTTATTGCAGATCGCGGGTACTACTCTGTGGAGACGGTCTCACTTTTAGTTGCCTTAAAAGTTCGTTACAGAGATAGACTCACAATCTTGAGAGGAAATCATGAAAGTCGACAAATTACCCAAGTGTAAGATCTTTACACATCTGGTGGTTTTACTGGTTTTATTGTTTTATATTGACACCGAGTACTGCAAATAGTTGATTACGAAATGTTCTGAATCCAACCATAATTGGGCTTTATCTCGTAGATTACAAATTATGAGTTCTTGACTCAGTTTTTTGCCCGCTATACTTTCTTGACGTTTGGAGAGGAAATACTGTAATAATCAAGTTTGAAATTTGACTAATGTAAATTCAGTGAGCTTCATTAACATTCCCCAGGCATGCTATCTATTCTATTGAAAACATAAACATCATGATACCTCAGACTTATTTGAGGTGATGCTTGCGTGTTTATTTGATAGTGAATATCACTGCTTATAAGTTTAAAACACACTCCATGTTAAGCCCCCCCCTCTCTCCCCTCTAAGCAAATAAAAGTAAAACCTGATGGGTTAGCTTTGTTGAATATTTCCTGTCTCTGGCTTTTATTCTTTGCAATCGCTTATGTATCACTTATTGCACCAGGTATGGGTTCTATGACGAATGCTTGAGGAAGTATGGCAATGCCAATGTGTGGAAGTATTTCACTGATCTTTTTGATTATTTGCCTTTGACAGCACTTATTGAGAGTCAGGTTTGGTTGATAATAATTAATATGCATTACTCTCTGTTTTAAGGAAATCCATATTTATTCCGTCTGATACTTTCATTGTTTTCTTGTAGATCTTTTGTTTGCATGGAGGTCTTTCACCATCACTTGATACCTTAGACAATATTCGTGCGTTAGACCGCATACAGGAGGTATAAATCCTCAAGTGTGACACTTGTTTTTGCATATATTGCCTATTCCTCAATTTCTTGATACTTCTTTCTAGCTTGGCGTGTTGGCACTGTTAGAGAATGGGGGTGGGCAGTGATGGCCATTTTCCACCCTCCAATATCATGTTTGTATTTTGAAGCAAGCCTTATTTCATCTCCAAGACTTTGCCCATATAAAGCTCAAACAGCCTCTAATATAGTCAATTAAGGGGAAATGGCTTAGGACCTTAAAACAATGGATTTGTTGTTTCCAGTACTGGCTGCTATTCATATAGAATCCATAATGATATGTCCAAAAATCTTGAGAATTGCCATGTTTATTGGGGGTTTTGTAGGTTCCACACGAAGGACCAATGTGCGATCTGTTGTGGTCTGACCCAGATGATCGTTGTGGTTGGGGCATATCACCGCGTGGGGCTGGCTACACCTTTGGACAGGATATAGCTGCTCACTTCAACCATACAAATGGCCTGAGTTTAATTTCCAGAGCCCATCAGCTTGTAATGGAGGGTTATAATTGGTGTCAGGTTTGGTTATAATCTTGTTTAATTGAGTTCACCAACTCTTTGAAATCCAAATAATGGCTGCTTATGTAATGCTCCCATTTGAATTTATAGGAGAAGAATGTGGTGACTGTTTTTAGTGCTCCAAACTATTGTTACCGCTGTGGAAACATGGCTGCAATACTCGAAATCGGCGAGAACATGGACCAGAACTTCCTTCAGTTTGACCCAGCTCCTCGGCAGATTGAACCAGACACAACGCGGAAAACACCAGATTATTTTTTGTGAGCTCAAGAGCACTAGCTGCGGTTTGTGATGTATACATGGTTGGAGTTATGAATCATTGTAGATTTCTCTATAGAAAGAGTTTCTCATTTGAAGACTGTTGTCTTGGTTTGGAGTTTACTCTGCTCCTCAATTTCGTAATGTGCTCAGTATTCTTGCTGGAGATTCGAAGTTCTTGTACATTTTTCCGGAAGGACAAAGCAATATTGACGTGGACTTGTGTTTCTGTAATTTTCAAGGCTGTCTCAGGAATCCATATCTGTTTCCCTTTAAGCTGACTTCTTGGTGTGGCAATTGTATTGACAAGATTAACTTTTTTGCTGATGAAGTTAGGAGTACTATTGGATTATTCATCAAGTTGGTGGAGACATTTTATTTGAGCTTGTTGCATAATATGGTTGTTCATTAGCTATTTAGCTGTTTGAAATGAGCATAGCAAATAGTCAAATATAACTATGTCTAGTGAGTGTATGGTTGCATAATGGAGGATTCCCCCATGTAATTTTATCCTCTATTGCCAGATCGAGTGCGACTATGTAAAGGAAGGTCATACATGATCCCTTTACTACTAGGCTCGAATACATCTTGAAGGTGAGATGGAAAGGAGGGAAAAGGAACTTCTGTGCTTTGGCAACAAAAACTACTATTACACTACTATGACTGAGGGAAACATATTAGTTCTCACTTATACCAGGT
Source organism: Linaria vulgaris (assembly GCA_948329865.1). Classification (NCBI taxonomy): domain Eukaryota; kingdom Viridiplantae; phylum Streptophyta; class Magnoliopsida; order Lamiales; family Plantaginaceae; genus Linaria; species Linaria vulgaris. Next base: position 103,002,531 of record OX415254.1, on the reverse strand, counting down.
CTGAACATCAGCTAAACATTATTACACAAACCAAAATCGGCAAATAAATATCATTTACAACTTGCACAACGAATTACAGTGTTTATAGTAGCAACCATAGCTAATGGAAAACTAAAACCTAGAATTGGTTGGAAGCCTCATAGGCACACCACCTGCTGTAGTACTTGTTCGCTTTCGTCTGAAGTATATAAAAGAACCACTGCTTAGTAGCAAAGCCAGCATGAGTGCCTGCAGTGAAGACAAATAGATGACGAGATCAGGGCCTTCCCATGCGAAGCCAGAAACAAATGGCCGAAAATCTAAAACAAGATGACATTGAGCACATTCTATAAAAAATGACATTGAGCATATTCTTTGATGCACCATAACTAAACTTTGTGCGGACCAAATATTGGCAGCTTATTTCCCTATCGAATTGTCAATGGCAAACTACAGGAAATTAAGATGGAAGCCAAAACAGATCTCCTTATCGTGTAGGCTCCATGTCAAGGATAGAACATCTTTGCCGTTATTTCCGGTCTATGCACCAACCCTAAAGGTGCTCACCAGCAAAGATTCGACCCCTGGGTTCTCATGAAACCATGAAGATCTTTCCAAATTGGCAGTTCTTGTGCTCATAGAAATTTTAAGGGAATTTCATTTACAGCTCATGAAGTTTGGTATGACTAACGGGAGCAACCTTTGAAGCTTAAAATAATATTATACATAAGACTCCTCCAAAGTTTGAGTTGTACAAAGATACTGAGATACCCCTAAAGTTCGAAAATATTTCTGGTAAGACTCCCAATCTTTTCATGGTTTTAAAGTTTCATGAAGGTGGTGTCTGTAATCATTAGACTTCAGGAGACGTTAATCGGACCAGGCCTCATGAGAAGTAGATGAATTTATCCCTTTTACGACTTGAAAAAAAGACGAGGCTCTATCCTACTGCATGAATCTATTAAGGATTGAGACTATACGTCAAACCTACTCTGGAACTACAACCACAAACTAAGTTATAAGCCAACTGCTTACCTGAGTAATACTGTTAGGTTCCCAACTTAATGCTACGGATTACCATTCCTAAAAGTCGCCTTTAGTATATAAACACCTAAGTAATTGATATTTTCAATTTGATATAACTCCTTAGAAATGTGAAGTTCCCGTGCCTGGGAAAAGATTAACATATCAAGAAGAAACAGAATGAACTTACCTCAAAACCAATTACCGACAATCTCTCTTCATTTACTGCAGGAATACAGCTTCTATAAGTGGTGTAAGAATGTGTCCCATCCTTGGATTTAGATGACTGAGCCAGTAATCTTCTTTGTGTTGTTGAATCTGAATCATGTTGATTAACGCCCATATCTGTACTCTCAAGAGCAGATCGAGGCTTCTGAGCTTTTACACTTTTTGCGTCTTCCAGAACAGGTTTAGAGGCTACACACTTCAAACGAATGCGATATCCAGTTTCACCACATCGATACTTTTCATCACCCTGAACGAAAATCAAACGAAAAAGCTTACTATCATACTTGCTAAACTATATATATAATAAGATGTAGTAGCATCAGAAATAACATCTGGAATAAAAACAAAAGCATATTTCAGCATTTCTTCCATAACTCCTCAGCATTTCATGCAAATAAGTCTCATCTTCAAAGCTCAAGCTATAGAATGGCATATTCAAACGAGAACACTTTGGAAATAGCTAAAATAACTGAAAAGAAAGAACAACGATCTCAAATCACTAACTGTAGGTTCCTTACTTATCTTCGTTTTTAATCAAACACTACATTTAGCATATTAATAATTCTAGTCACAATTTTCTCGTGACTAAACGACATAACTTTGTGTACCTAGTTACCTACAAAACAAAATAAACCCCAAGGATGGCAATGATGGTCATTATCATATTAAACGAAGGCAGGAACAGATGATTCAACGGTAGAGCAAGATTAGAAATTGAACAGCAAGTCATAAACGCAACTTGGATCACTATCTGCTAAAACTTTCTCAATGTCAAGTCACTCGATTATTCATCATGGTATGCAAGGTAAGCACACTTCCGTCACTTCTTCGAGATCCTAAACCACCACGCGGATCCTATTTCTTTACCCGATTGCTACCGTATTTATCTAGTAGAGTCACCTGACCACACTCAAATCAGAATACTTAACTGACACCTAAATTCCTATTTACCAACCAGCTAATAAGAATCGCAAAAACTCCATAAACGATACACACATCGTAAATCTGATAACACTTGATACCCAAAATAACATTCATCAGAAATCATAGTACCCAAACAACAAGAGCTAACAAAAGCCAAACCTTTTCAGAGCGAGAGCAGGAGATGCAAGGACCAGATGGAGCACAATCAAATGTGGCATTCCCTCCATTGGGTGTCTCCTTAATACCCATTAACACTCTCCCTTTAACTGCTCCTAATTCTCTGCAATTCTTCAAAATATCAAAAGTTAGTACCAGAAAAATAAAAATCGAATCTTTACCATCAAACAGGAATAAAAATAAATTTGAAGGAGATCCCACTTACGGATTTTGAGCTGCGGAAAAATTTAGTGAGAAAGAAAGAGAGATTAACAGTGACAGAAGCAGAATTAATGGCGGTTTATTTGAGGGAAGAAGCATCTTTCGCCCCTGTTTTTCTTTTCTTGTGGTAAATGTTGGGGCCTGGGGGTTAGCAGATCTCACTTTTGAATTGTGAAATATTTCGCTAAGGCCCTTATTTGTTACTCTATTTAATTTTCTTCATTTGGAATTCATTCTATTAAGATTAACCTCCCTATATTATTATTATTATTATTATTATTATTATTATTATTATTATATTAATCTGATCATTTTTAGATCTATGTTTTGGGTTCCTTCTCTTTCTTTTTAGGTTTCTGCAAATTGGCGCGCTGTGTTATTCTAAATTAGCAAATCCACCTTTGTGTAAAAGATAAGTTGGCACAATTGTGATCTTAAGAATTGTACACCACTTTCCTAAGTAAGTTGTATTGTAAATTTCACATGGAAATACTAGTAATTATATGAAAGCATTTCTGTGTAATTCTGAATTTAATTTTACTATACATTCTTCTATTTTACAAAATGAGATTTTTAAAAACAAGGCACGTGTATATATATATATATATATATATATTATATCTTAAATTTATAAACAATTTTATATTTTCAATAGTTTAATATATATAAATGAATATCCATCTTTTCTAAAAAATTGGAGGTATAAAGTCTTTTCCAAAATAAAATTCGACCCTCGCACTCTAATGCATGAGAGAATGAGCTACACTTTCGTGCATAGGGAGTAAAATGCCACTTTTTGGGATTGTATCTTGCCCATTTATTTTTCATAGAAAAACAATTTGCCAATTCATCGGGCGGCGGGAGTAATTAGCCAAAAACCCCATTTTCATTCTTTTTTGGTTGTGAAAAAATGTCACCACTCGTCCACCACAAAACTCAAAATAGTGTATATTTTGGTCTTATTTCGTCCAGGTAACAAAACACCGTAAAACGTAACAATTATAGTACAAAATAATGCTAATCAATTAATAACTGGACTAGTTTGGTCCGGAACACCTAATACAAGATTACTAGGTAAAACAAGTAAATTACAAAGTCAAAGTAGTGCATCGAATCGGTTGCGTTTGATATAGGCATATCGAACCGTGGTCGTTCGATACTGAATATACTGTAGTGGACCTGTATCGAACTGGAGTGTATCGAATTAGCCTGATTCGATGTGGTGCTGAGTGTCGAATGCAAGGTCGTCGATATGGTGCAGTATCGAATGCTCTGAGTTCGATCTAAGGACGTATCGAATGCTCGGAGATTGATGTTGGGTAAGTTTGAATGAGTCTTGAATGCATCCTCAGATTGTCACGGAACAGGGTATATATAACCACCGTCTCGCGGGCCTCATTGGTAGTTGAAGAAAGCGCATAAAACCAAAGCGGTTCGATGCTCATTCCGCATCGAATAGGTTTCGTTCGATGCACATATTATTCAGCAGGCTAGTATTGTTAGCCGGCCCAATACATGATATTGGGCCAATCATAAAATATCCCCATCACATAGTCCCCCCAATTTTAGATGTGGTGTTTATTAGAGAGCGACTTCCAAACTTATGAAAATAAGTCCTTGATTTGCAGGCCGTTATGCTTTTATTTTGAAAATAATGCCCCCGATTGAGAGTGGATCTCGAATAGAGATGGAGTTCCAAGCTTCGAAACTCTATCGTTTTTGCTCAGAATCATGCCCTCGATTGGAAGGCGGTTAATTGCGTACGACCTCGGTAGGTTTGAAATATTCTTAATCATAAGTTTCTTCTAAGCGGATCTCATTATATTAGTTTGTAAAAGTTAAGCTTACGATCGAACGCGTTGGGTTCGATGTTCAACCACATCGAACGGTGATGGTTCGATGCGGATTCTGCCTGGATCCATCGTGCATCGAACCAGGGGCGTTCGATGCTGCATTACGTGTCAAATCATGGCGATTCAATGCGCTTCTGTAATGGGCTTAATGGGCTTTTTGCTGCCTATATAAGGGGAAAGGGGTGGTGCGAAGCTCATTACTCTTCTGGCCAACTTACGCACAAAGGTAAGGAACATCGAACGGGCACTATTCGATGCGGGATGCATCGAACGTCTTCCATTCGATGCTTGATGCATTGAACGGGGAGTGTTCGACCTAATGCCTTAGAAAATATTCTGCTATTTTTAGCGAACTATATAGGTTTTGCACCTTAATTCTGATATTGATTTTTTAGTTTTCACGCAAATTGTCCAATAATCGCTTTTGCTCTTCCACCGCTAATTAAGGTAATTTATTACGTGCTTACTTATGAGGTTTATATATAATTGCTTAGTATGTAGTCATTTTAGATATGTCGCGTTAGTGTTGCGAGAGCCGAGAGTGACGTATTTGCTCGGAGTCAACTTTTTCTTTTTTATTTTATTTCAGTTTTTCTCGATCAAGATGGTGAATTCTGAGTCAATTTCTGGGAGCGAATCGAGTAGCGACTCGAGCTCTGGTTCAACAAACTATGTGGTGGGCCCTTCCAGTGCTTCTGCGGGTTTGGGTATGGCCCTAGGAGGCGTCTACGAGCCTATCGACATAGATTCTGCCGGTTTACCCGTGGATAATAGTTTCGGTGTTGCCTTGGACAGTCATTCTCTCGGGGTGAAGATAATGACTCGCAAACACTTCGTCTCAGGATAACCGTGCCTCTAGTAAGGCCGGTGAGGATATTGAGCTTATCAATATGGAGTTTGATGATTACGTTGAGGTGCCAGTGATGGCATATAATATGTATATGTCACGCTTGCAGCATAGTCGTTCTCAACTTCGTGAGAAATTTAACATTCTGAATAGGTATAAGTTAGTCAATCCTGGTCCGAATAACCGCATGGATACACCGCCACCGAGGCACTTGACAATGTTTGTGGGCCAGCTCTGAATGGTTGCGGTTCCCTACGAGTTGAGGTAAAGATGATATTGAGGTCCATTGATCTTGTGCCAGGACAGCTTACGCCAAATTCATTTGGCCATATCATAGGTTTCATCATCGTAATGAAGTCGTTACGCGAGCCTCAGAGTCCCAGTGAGTTCTAGGTTCTCTTTGAGGTTTCCCTGAGGGAGGAAGGTTTCTACCATGTGAAGGCAATGAGAAATCACAAGTTTTTGAATGGCGAAGCCACTGGCTATGGAAAGAACTGGAAGAGACGCTATTTTAATATCCAGTAGAGTTACGAAGATGAGTTTTTGGCTTATCGTCGCGACTGGTTTACTGGTTCAAGGGTTGCGATACCACCCGGTGTCGCCGCGACCTCATGGGATTGCGATTTTATCCCAAACTTAGTGCGCAACCACCAATTTGACGTTAAACAATTGGGTGGAGAGTCGTGTTTTGTCTTTAGTTGGTATGTCCCCGGTTCCGTATACAGGAGGTTTACACTTCGTATAATATTGCATTTTTAGTTGCTTTTCTAGTTCGTGTTAATACTATGATAATTATGATAGTGTGACATTTTTGCAGTCTACTATATCATGGATAGACACGCCTGCATGAACCAAGCCATTGCTGCTGATCAAGAAACTTCTCAGACTACCGTTGTTCCTCCGATACCTCCCTCAAGGAAGTGGGCGAATAAGGGTAAGAAAATAGCAGTTGGGGCATCGCCATCAGCCCATGTTGAAGCTCCAAGTGATCCTTTTGAGGATATTTTGGGACGGGATCGTGATACTGCGCATCCTACTGCTGATTTTAGCCAAACAAGAGGTTCAAAAAGCATGGCGGCTGATCGAGGTGATAGTAACGAGGTTGCTACCCAGGCCAAGAGGAGAAGAGTTCATCAAACTCGTTCTCAAACTTGGGGGGTTGTCCCCCCTGCTGCGCGGATATCTGGTCTGGATGTTGGGAGATGCCCTTGTCCTGCGGAGGGGCTGAATGTTAGGGTGGGACCTAGCCACGGTCCACGTGCCCACGTAGGTGGGTATGAAATTTCGAAGGCTGCTGCCATTGATGCTCTGAAGGTCCTTCTTCCCAATCTCGTTGTGTCTCACCCGGTTTCTGCGGAGGAAAGGAAATTGGTGGAGTGGAATGCTCTTCATTTGCTAACAGTGGTAATATATTTTTCTTTTTGAGTGAATTGTTATATGATTAATTCGTGAATGTTTACTTCTTTTGTCATTGTCTTTTAGGGTGGCAGAATAGTGGAGTCCATGTTTGCGGCCGTGGTCCAAGCTCATGAAACGGCCACGAGTGGACAGCCACAGGGCAAAGACGAGCTCCACAGTGGAGACGCCAAAGCCTTAAAGCCTGCTCTTGACGCAAAGGAGAAGGCCTTGCAAAAAGTCAAAAAGTATGCCGCGAGGGCCCACGTTGACAAAGAGGCGGTGAGACATGCAAATGAGATTATTGATCAACTCCAATCGCAGGTATCCAATCTTTCGGCTAGCAAATGGGAGCTGGCCAAGCGAGTCACCGAGCTCGAGAAAGAGGTGGCGGCCGAGAAACAGAAGGTTAAACATGACGAGGGTGTTGGCTACTCATGTGGCCTTAATGAGGTAAAGAATAATAATTCTTTTGTATATTTGTATTCTTTAATTCTTTCTTGTTAATTTCCTTTGTGCTCGTATAGGTTTCCTTCGGAGTAAGACCTTTTGAGAAATTAGTGCTCGGAGGTGTGCCTGTGAAGCCCGTAAGGCTCAGGTCCTAACTGTGCATTAATTCTACATGAGCAAGTATGTTCGAGAGGGCTTCAACCCTGAATGGATGGATCTCAGCTTGGGGCCTAATCAAGAGGTTTTGCCACCCCCAGTGGGTGATCGGTCCGTTTTTTTGGATGAGTTTGTCGTGCTTCTTGAGGACAATAGCCTCGTCCTTAGTGGACTCTCACCGTCGCCTCCTCTGCCTCCTGTTTATCCGTATTCTGAGGATGAAGATGATGTTGACGCCTAAGGGCGTTGGTTTTTATTCTATTTTAAAATGAACTATTTCTATTTTGCTTTTTATGGCTCTGCGTCACCTCTTAATGAGTTGAATAATTTGATTAATTTCATGATTGTTTTTCATGAATTTTTGTGTTGGTTTGTTTGATTTAGTACTCGTACTCGTTGTCTTTTTTTTTCAATTGTTAATGTTTCTCTTTTACTTTATTTTGACAACTTGAGCACTCCTCTAATTCTTGGAAAATGGTCCGTTTTGCTCCGAATCATATGGTTATTGTTTTACTCAATACGGTTATAATCGCTCTGCTTAGTGTTATTCCTCATGGGGATAGGTATTGTTTGTCATTTTTAGATAAAGTATCCTTCTTTTTCATATTTTCGGATGGTCGGTATCATTCACCTCTTTGAATGGAATATCCTCTTCTTTTTCCGTATTACGGGATTCGCGGTAACACTTGTAACTTTGTACGTAGGGTCTGTCCCTTTCTTCCTCTCTAGGGATTTTCGGTATCACTTGCCATTTTGGACAGAGTGTCCGGCCCTCTTCATCGTCTTTTGGGAATTGCGGTATCTCGTGCCACTTTGGACAGAGTTTTCGTCCCTCTTCGTCATCTTTTGGGATTTGCGGTATCTCGTGCCACTTTGAACAGAGTTTTCGTCCCTCTTCATCGTCTTTTGGGATTTGCGGTATCTCGTGCCACTTTGGACAGAGTTTCCGTCTCTCTTCGTCGTCTTTTGGGATTTGTAGTATCTCGTGCCACTTTGGACAGAGTTTCCGTCCCTCTTCATCGTCTTTTGGGATTTGCGGTATCTCGTGCCACTTTGGACAGAGTTTATGTCCCTCTTTATTGTCTTGTGGGATTTACGGTGTCTCGTGCCACTTTGGACAGAGTTTTCGTCCCGTTTGTTGGAGCGAATCATCTTGAGTCCTACATTGCCATCTGGGACTGAATGTTATGCATCGTATCTAACAATGTTAGGTCCTGCATAAAGGTTGATCACGCAATTTGAATGGATTTCATTAAGATGGATTAGTCAAAAGGACTTCTCTTGGAAACTAATTCAAATAATGGGAGTAGGGTGGAGCTTGATTTTATAGCTCATTCTGCTTTGCTTCCCAATGTAGCCCTCCAGGCTCAAGTCCTCAGTGTCCCTGTTTTAACTTAATACACGTTTGCCCCTCATACTCGTCATGGCAGAGGGGATGAATAAATGTTGTTCAAAATATTCAGGGTACTAAGAACTTGCAAAAAATTAAACTAGAGAACTTCAGTCAATGTGCTCCATCTGCATGGGAGCCAATGCCTCCATTGCGTCTTTTTCCTGATGTGGTTGCGTCCGGAGCAAGGTCACATAGCATTTCCATCCTTCAATATGGTCAGCTATTACTTCACCTGTGCCGGCAAGAGTAGGAAATTTCGCCATTTGGTGGTAGGTCGATGGTAATGCTCGGAATGCATTCAGTGCAAGCCTTCCTATGATGTCGTTGTATGCAAAATACATGTCGACAATTACATAGTTTGCTAGTAGCGTTTTCCTTTGCGGCGCTGTACCTAACGAGGTAGGAAGCGTAAGCATTCCGAGAGGGATTATCTCCAGACCTCCGAATCCGTGAAGTGATGTTCTCACCGATTCCAATGTCTGGTCGTTCAATCCCATTTTGGCCAGAGTATAGATGAATAGCACGTTGACAAAGCTACCGTGATCCACCAGCATTTTGCTGACTCCATAATTGGCTATGTTCATAGTTATCACCAACGGGCAATCCAGTTTTGACATTTGAATGGCTTGGGCGCTCAATTTTTGCAGGTCCGTGGTCGAGAAGGTGATCTCTTCCTGTGGCATTTCCTCGATCCTTAGTATGTTGGCCATGTTGACAAATTTCTCCGATTCGACGAGCCTCAAAATCTTCTTCCGACCGTTGGTGGAATCTGCACCCCCCCCCCCCCCCGGGGCCTCCTGATATCACATTTATCATGGCTTTTCTGATGTTGACATTCTCAATCTGAGGATAGTCGAACAACTGTGGTTCATCAACCATTCTTTGTTTGTCCTTCCTTGACGATGGTGTTCTATTTCTTCCGGCGCTGTCCTCTTGCTCCTGCATCTTTTTCACAAACTCCACGAGTTTGCCATCCTTCAATAGTCGTTCGATATCATCCTTGAGATCCTTGCAATCCTCAGTTTCATGTCCCTTATGATTATGGTACATACATAAGCGGGTTGAAAACCTTGTTGCCCTGGAATCCTTCATCTGCCTGGGCTTTGTCAGCCAACCTTTCCTTTTTGCCGCCCCGAATACTGTCATGATGCTAGCATTCAGAGGCGTGTACCACTTAGGCAAAGCATCCCGATACCTGTTGTTCATGTTCCTGTTGTTGTTGTTGTTGTTGTTGTTGTGTTGTTGTTGTTGTTGTGTTGTTGTTGTTGTTGTTGCGGTTTTGGTCTTCCCTTCCCCGTTCCTTCTCTTTTAGGGGTGCGACGACGGGCACTTTGGTTACCATCATCTCCTCAAAGTGGACCACTTTCTGGGCTATCTTGTTAATTTCATCGATAGCGGCGGGTTTGCGTTTGAGTAAATCCCCGCTAAAGACTGTGTTGTTGGTTGCTCGGAAGAGTATACTCATCATCATCTCTCCATATGGGCTGTCTATCCTCAGCAACTCCGCATTGAAACGTCTCATGAAGTCCTTCAGACTTTCATTAGTTTTCTGCTTCATGGTATACAGATGGGAGTGATCCAAGACCAATCTAGCTTAACTTGAAAATTGATCTTCAAACATTTTCCTTAGTTTTATGTAGCTTTTGATTGATCCTAGAGTAATCCGAGTAAACCAGTCCATTGCTACCCTTGATAGGGTTGTTGCGAATATTCTGGCTTGTATGTTCTCTTTGAACCCATACAAAGAGAGTTTCTTGTCCAAATGGAAGATGTGATCGTGGAGATCAGACTTTCCATCGTAAGGATTTAGATCATGGATCTTCTCCCCGTGTCCTAAGATCTCTGCTTCTATCTCTTCAGAGAACGGACTGCTTATCGAAGCATCGCCTCCTTGTCCCGTCCGAGCTTCGATTGTAGCTTTCTATCTCTCAAGCCTTTCCAGTTTCCTGGTCATTTCATCATGTTCCCTTCTGGAGTCATGACTCTCCGCACGTCTTCTATCGTCCTTATCCTCTCTCCTTCTCCGTTCATCCTTTTGATTTCCTCCCGTTTCTTTCCTTCTTGTCTCGTGGTGCCTTCTCGATTGCACCTTGATTGACTTCGGCCTTCCTCTCTGATCATCGCAGGTCGACTTTTCTTTGTTCTGTTGTTCTCCTGATGCACGTTTGCTCCTTCTGTCGTCCTGCCACGACTTCTCCTTATCCTCTCCTCTCAGAACCCTGGCAGCGGAACCTTGTTCCCTTATGGCCTCTTCATGCCTGATAGGTGGCGGTGTGTGCACGGGCGGTGTAGGGGCCAGCACTGTTTCCATTGCGGCCTTAAACGTTGCCATGATTTCGTTTCTCAAGTTATTTGGGATCGAAGCAGTAGTTGGCTGTGTGTGCATGGGCGGTGTAGGGGCCAGCACTTACTTCAGCTATCGGTGCCTCCTCGCCTTGGGGCCCCGACAGTTCTTGCCTTGCGGGCGTTTGCACCCCAACGGGTATTGTCGATGGTCTCGCATTGTCTGGGATGCTCTGGTCAGGAGTCGCCCGTTCGGCCTCTTCATTCTGGCCTTCTGCAGCTCTACTGCGAGATCGGGTAATTCTAGAAGTCATGCCTAATAAACTGGTAAAATATGATGTTCCCACAGACGACGCCAATATTTTGGTCTTATTTCGTCCAGGTAACAAAACACCATAAAACGTAACAATTAGAGTACAAATAGTCAAAATAATGCTAATCGAGTAATAATTGGACTAGCTTGGTTCGGAACACCTAATACAAGCTTAATAGGTAAAACATTTAAATTACACAAAGTCAAAGTAGTGCATCAAATCAGTTGCGTCCGATATAGGCGTATCGAACCGTGGTCGTTCGATACTGAATATACTGTAGTGGACCTGTGTCGAACTGGAGTGTATTGAATTAGCCTGATTCGATGTGGTGCTGAGTGTCGAATACAAGGTCTTCGATATGGTGCAGTATCGAATGCTCTGAGTTCGATCTAAGGACGTATCGAATGCTCGGAGTTCGATGTTGGGTAGGTTTGAATGAGTCTTGAATGCATCCTCAGATTGTCAGGGGACGGGGTATATATAACCACCGTCCCGCGGGCCCCATTGGCAGTTGGGGAAAGCGCATCGAACCGAAGCGGTTCGATGCTTAACACGCATCAATCAGATTATGTTCGATGCGCATACTATTCAGCAGGCCAGTATTGCTGGGCCGGCCCAATACATGCCAATCGTAAAATATCTCCATCAGTGTACTTATAACTAAGTACTTGTCAATTGTTACACGATTCTATGAGAAAAAACTAGTTTATACTCTCTTCTAATCTTTACTTCTGCAGTAGAATATGTTCTGGTCCCATATTTAAATTCTTTTGATCAAGTATTGAGAAGGAGAGTTTAATAAGTAGTGTTTAAACAAAAAAACTCAATACTTAAGGATAACTACTCTACTTCAATAATAGCAGCTCTTTATATAAAACTCAAAACTATTTTTTCAACTCGTTATAAAACCCAAATGACACTGTGGAGTTTATTGACTTTAATCTTTGAGAAGTTATGATAGTTGCCAAACTTAAACAACTATATGTACACGTGTAATTATGTTAATTAGTAGCTACAACCTTTTTATGATTACAAAATCAGTGAAAACCCATCTCTTTGGTGGTGAGCACGAAATTATCATTATAATAATTTACCTTAGCAATAAGTCATTTATCTAGAGCTACTGACTAATTGACGTATTGTTTCATAAACTGAATAATCATAAAAGAAACAAAAACTTCAGATTCTAGATAGAACTTAATCGATGATCATGTAACATTATCGCAATTGTGTGTGTCTAATTAATTTTGATGATGTTTAAATTTGAAATGGAACTAGGTGAACTAGAATGCTACGTACTTATCTATATATCGCCAATTCGCCATTCCTTTTCAAATCGTGGAGTTCTAATTATTCCCGAGTCACAGATGGTAAAAAAAAAATATAGAGTGAAGTAGTGTGTATATATGTTGAAAAAAAAATGAAGAAGAAGAAGAAGAGGAAGAAAGGAAGCTGGCACATGAACAAAATTCTTAATCAAATAAACTACACGTTCCGACGACTTTAGAACCTTCAGCTATAGCAAATAAAATTTAATTGAATTAAATTAAGTTACAATATTCGAAAATGACATCAAACGAATCTGTGCTCTTCTCCTTTATAATAATAACCACCAATAAACTTAAAGTTGCAACATATATCCAACTCCACATGTTGCGTTGCGTGATCAATATATATTCAATCAATCCACAAGCATAAGTCTAATATATAGCGCACGTTTTTTTGTACATATGATAAGACTCTAGCTAAGAATTCATCCACTATTTTTATTTAAACACACACAAAAAAAAAAAAAATCTGATCGAATATGGAAATATATCTACCAATTAAAGATTCTCCTTCGAAATATCTAACAAGAAACGTTTACTTTTTAAATAACAGTTTACAATAAACAACAAAAGAAACAACTAATAAGTCGCCTTAATCAATTATCAAAGCTTCGAAGAAATTTTCAAGAGTGGAAGTTGTTATATTTTGAGACACCATATCCAAACATTAAGTGGAGCTATAGGCATTCATGATTGACAGATACTTAGAGTAGCGTAATACTATATTAATGAATGATTAGGTTGGTTTTATTGTACAAATATATATGTAATGTTACGTTGTCTAGTGTATAAGTAAAATAAGTTAAGGGTAGCTGCTAGAGGTTCACTTTCTATCAAAAAGGAGTTAATCCATTGTATTAAAAATATATTGCAATAGTTGTATTTCAAAAAAATCTCACACTATAGAGAATCATCGTAATAATTATTTTAATTTAATTCGAACACCCAACACAAATGATAATTAAGACAAACACCTTGTTGTCATGCACTTCTTGTCCGAAATTATTGTTCTCTGAAACACGTGAAATTTGAGTTCAATGATGCTCTGAAGTCTGAAATCAACTAACATGTTCCCACCAATCTGTTGTAACAATATTCACTTATAGGTACGTAGCTCTATCCAAATGAATAGTGAAATGTGCACTTAATTTGTTTTCTTTTGGTATATATAATAAACCACTCACTTATAGAAATTAAAGATGGATTCTTCAAATGCTCTCTTTTTGACATTTATGCTTCAATAATGAAATAAAAATAAAAAGAACTTCGAGCCTTATTGGTTGCTGTCTGTTTCCAGTCTACATACTCTTTGAAAAAAAAAAATGTGGCCCCAAAGAAAATTGTGGCTATTAAGTGGTACGCCGGATTAAGTTTTTAAAGTACTGGATTCCTCACAATCCGAAAGATACCAAATATATATAAGTACCTTTCATTTGATTGTCACATGTCATCTAATAAAACATATCAAAAACAGTTCTAATGACTCATAATAAGCTCAATAGAGAGAAAAATAAGTCTACATGTGAGAAGTATATGCAGACTATGATGAGTATCATCAAATTCTCATCTTTTTCTTTGGCAACTATGAATTTAGGTGACAAGAAAAATAAGAAAAACGCGGTGACCACGTCTGATTCCACTGAAAAGTTCACCAGGCCGCGAAAGAAATCATCACAAGCCCCCGTGAATAAAACTCATGATGGAGGTGATCAGGAGATTCATAACGTGATTTATGGAACGGACGATGATGCCGTTGGCGATGAAAGTTTTTCGGAGTACATGAAAAGGTTGCGGAAAAGGACCCAAAGTGAGTTGAATAAGGAAATTATCAATGTGAAATCTGCTGCTTATATCACAAAGTTCCATGAGAAAAACTCTCGTGCTATTTCAGTGGCTGGATATGATCCCTTGGTGTTGCCTCCTCCTCCACCTCAATATTTCAAGAAGTGAACATCTTTTAATTACATGTAAATGAATTTTATGCAGTATGTTACTATATTCTCCACCTCATTCAAGATTTGGTACTGGTTAATTATGAACGTATTAATTATTATTATTATTATTATTATTATTATTATTATTATTATAAAATGGTGTATTTAGTTAATGTACGGAATGATGTTCCATGTTGTGGTGTTATGAAAGTCCGGTCATGTAAATTGTGTAATAGTCCATTGGCAGCTTTTGAATGTTTAAACTTTTTATGACTCGTAATATATATAGAGTTTTTTAGTTTCAATTGGTTAACAATGCACATTCTTCTTCCCGCGAGGCTTTTCGTCCGTGGATTTTTTTTTAAAGTAAACGGTATGAAAGGAAGCGCAACGGGTCAACCCGTTACAACGAGAATAAAAAACAACCGACTATTCTTGCACAAATAAACACAGGTTGCATGATAATGAAGCTTAATTTAGAAAAATCCTATGATAAGGTGAACTGGAGGTTTCTTTAAGACACCCTCTATGCTTTTGACTTCTCAAAAGATACAGTGGAGCTGATAATGTATTGTGTCTCTAGTGCTTCAACTAGGATTATGTGGAATGGTAGTCCTACAACTCCCTTTGATCATCAATGTGGGTTGAGACAGAGAGATCCTCTTTCTATTTACCTGTTTGTACTCTGTGTGGAAAGGTTGTCTCACTTAATCAATGGGGAAGTTGAAAGAGGACAGTGGAGTGTAGTGGTGCCATGTAGAGGAGGCCCTAAACTCTCCCATTTATTCTTGTTGATGATCTGGTATTGCTAGGGAAAGCTACTTTGAAGACAGCTCACAATATCAACAAGGTTCTAAACAAATTATGTGAAGCCTCATGTCTAAAACTCAATCCTCAAAAGTCTAAGATTTTCTTCTCAAAATCTCACGGAGCATCTCTTAAGAGGCAAATAAGTGACTTACTAGGATTTGGTCAGACATGCAACGTTGGCAAATACCTTGGAGTTAAACTGGTCCATGGAAGGGTATCCAGGGATACTTAACATAGATATAATAGACATGGTGATTGGTAAGTTTGGCACTTGGAAAAGCAAGCTCCTCTCTATAGCAGGTAGAGATACTTTCATCAGTTCAGTGTCAACAGCAGTGCCAATTTATACCATGCAGTTTGCTTGGCTTCCACAGCACATATCCAATAATCTTGACAAGCTGAACAAGGATTTTCTGTGGTCGAATGATGTTAACAAGAAAAAAATGCACATTGTCAATTGGAACCAGGTCACCAAACCTAAAAAGGAGGGAGGGCTTGGCATCAGAACAGCAAGAACCAACAATGAAGCTCTCCTGGCAAAGCTTGCATGGAAAATTTTATCTGGTGAAAGCACTATTTGGAAAGAGCTTCTCCAAGCTAAGTATTTTAAAAAAACAGACTTTGTCCACTTACTCTCCTTAAATTACTGATAGTTCTGGATGGAAGGGGATTGTGAGATGTAAAGAACTAATTGTTAACAGGGTGATAATTCACCTGCTTGAAATAAACAATGAATCAATTATTGGAATTAACAAATATATTATTATATGATTATGCGACTTGCCTCCACGATACAGGTATCGCGCCTTAAAATATCCCTCGGAGCACATCTCCAACACAACAAATACTGGAGCAAAAGCAATAGGAGGAATACAAAACCAAGGCAGAGTCTCACAGACTAACTGCTATCGGAACTCCTTCAGTATTGGGCGAATACTCCGCCAAGCCCACTAGAGCCATCGGAACCCAACAGAGTCCCAGAACCATGACAAAAACACTTCCTTGCTATACACTCTCAACACAAACGCTCTCGGAGCACTACCCCAGTACTTCCTTGCTACGCACTCCTAGCACAAACGCTCTCGGAACATTACTCCTGTCGACCAACCCATAGGTCGAAACTTCACAATGACGCAACAACTACAGAACGACACTCTCCGGGCACTCGGAGAAATAAAACACCTACCCACGATAGCCAAAAACCTCTCGGAGATCACCACATGAACAAACATCCCCTCGGAAAATACCCTGAAGCAAACACTACAGAATACACACCTCTCGGAGAAGCACTATCACTAAGAAAACACTCAGACTCGGCCCTAGAGTCACCATATGAAGCAATGAGCTCTCGGAAGCAAAGAAGACAATCTACCCCTTATCATGAAGAAGACAAAAGCTCTCGGAAGAAGATAAAATGATACAGTCAGCAAGATAGACGTTATCATATTGGTTAAAAGACCATTGTAACACGTGTAAAGCACCACCACATGCATAACGACACCTGTAAACACATGCATACCGACACCTGTCCCTAAGAAATCTATATAAGTAGAGGAAGAAGAGAAAGAGAGGAACAATTGGGGAAAAATACACCTATAGACTCGGAGAATACAAGGAAAGACTCGGAAAAGAGAGTGAAATATAGTTAATAAAATGAAGGAAGGTTCTTGTCAATTTTTCTCTCTTGTTAGCATAGCATTTAGTTTTTGAACCACGGGCAAAGGCGTTCCAATCCAAATAAATAATTCAGTTAATAGGAAATAACTCAAAACCCGTTAACAAAATGGCGCCGTCTGTGGGAACACCATGAGATTTGTCTCCAAGAACATCCAAAGAAGACGCGAGTCAAGGAAAGTTTACTCTCGTGATCATTAAACTCTTGAGAAGATTTTTGTTCGATCATTGCCATAACCAAAAGGGGAAGCAGGTGCTACAGCAATAAAACTACGCACCAAACATAAGTATCCTTCTTTCACTTGTATGAATACGAGTTAGATTATGGTATCTCCGTAAAAAAATCATAAATTACTATGTAAAAACTTGGGAGAAGGAAGAAGGGCAGAGCCCAGAAACCTAGAAGAGTATTTCCGAGAGCGATTACCCTAGGAAGCCTCACTTGTACTCTCCCATCAAAGGCTTTCCAAAAGTCTAAATAAGTAAAAAAGAAGGGTATTAACAATTATACTAGGAATGATTCTTTGAAAGGACGTGAAAATATTCACTAAACTCTAAGCATCTATGCATACTTACGACCCTTTCCTCGAGTAATTGAATTATGATTGAGCTGCCCAAAGCATACTATAATAGGCTACGAAGGCGTGTCAGGGGATACTCCTATTTAGGAAAGTATATTCCCCCAAACTTGCATCGCAAATAGACACGCTATGCTAAGAAAGTTGCTTGGCCAGTAAGAATGGGAGGTTCTCTCGTTTCTGTAAACTCAATCTCAAAGTTCTACGATTAAAGGAAAGGAACCAAGTATCCATAATATGCTGAAAAGTTGTGTGACTATGAACACGGGAAAAAACCTTTGTTCCAAATGGGAAATGTTTCATTCCAAATAAAATTAAGTACCATTACATGAAAAAATAAAAAGTGCAATGATAGAAAAACAAATTAAAAACCCCTAAGGCTGGGGGGGTTGAGCACTCGAAGAGTCAGGAGTTGGCTCGGTGGTAGGAGGAGGAGGAACACCAGAGGAAGTAGCCTGGAGAGGGGAGTGCGCGGAGGGCCGCGAGAGGATAGTAGAAAGAGGCACCCGAGACAGGGAAGAGGAGGAGGGAGGAAGTCGAGTGCTACTCTTTTTGTAGAGGTCAAAGGCTTCCTCCAAAGTTGGCCTCTTCATCTCCGCGATATTAATCACCCGCGGGTCTAAGTTGCGATCCACCTTCTGTCGTACCTGCCCGAAGCACTGAAGGAATCCCCACATAGCAAATCCCGCTAAGTACCCTGGATGCTTGCTGAGGTACAAGTCCCTCACCTGAATAGTAGTTTCCTCTCGAGCCTGCTTAACAGCAGCATCCATCCTTTGCTGCACTTCCTCGGGGAGAATACCTCCCGGAGCCTTGGCTCGTGTCAACTCCTCGTTGAGAACATCCACTTGACCCAATGCTTGGTACAGATCCCCCTCCAACTCTTTCTGCTTGGCCTCCCAAGCAACCTTCTCGCCCTCGAGGGCATCCACCCTATCCTTCAGCACCAGACCGGAAGCCTCCATCTCCTTTACAAAAGAGAGGAGCTGCTTATTCTCCCCCCTCAGGTCTTGATTGTGCTGTACGACCTTGGAAAATGCCTCCTCATATTTCCCCGTTTTCTCCAGCAGACTCTTGTTCTCCGCCTCCAGCTTCCGAGACTTCTCTTCAGCTATGCTTGTCAGTTTTTGCAGCTTCTCGGCCTCGAGTAACAGAAGAGGAAGCATTTTAGGTGCCTAGGAAAGCAAAACAAAAGAATAAAGATCCCGACGTAGGATCTTAAACGAATTAAATAAATAAAAACTTACCAACATAGCCACATTGTTGGTACAAGCTCGGACGAATTGCCACCCGTCCGCTGGAAGAGAATTGGCAGCTGTGAGGTATCGAGTCACCGTTTCGAGTGCCTCCTGGGCATCTTCCGAGCTAGGCTACCCCTCTGAAACGGGAGCCTTAGAAGACGAGGGCCTCTCAGGAGGTACCACCCCCGATAGTGGAACCTGGGTGACTATAGGGCTATCGGACTGAATAGCCACGAAAGGTCTCGGGGAAGGAGCACTCGTAAGCGGGGGACCCGTAACCAAAATCTCATCCAGCAAACTCATGGTATCGAATGCTGGAGGGAGAGCAGGGTCTGAAGGAAGTGATCCCCCTTCCAAACCGAAAAAATCTTCATCTTCTACAAAATCAGAAAGTTATCTAAGTAAAAATATCCTTTTGGTTATCTAAAGCATACTCCTATACCAATAAAAGAAATACTATCTCTCTACTGTTTAAAGACTAGAAACACGTACCTTTCGGAGGGGTCGCCAGCAGGGCGTAAGAATCCCCCGATAACTCCGACGATGAGGGTATGTGGATGACACCAGGGGCTGGTGAAGCCATCCCCTCTATCCCAACCTCGTCTTCCCCATCCCCTATGGTAAATACCCCCTTAGGACCTGCATCGGCAGAGGTCACGGCTAGCTCTGCTTCCTCAGGGGTATCGGAAGTCCCGCTAGACGACCGAGACGTAACTGCAGCAACCTTTGAAGGAGTTCCTCCTTGCTCTCCTTCAGCAGCCTCAACAGTTCCACCCTCCCCTAGGGTAGACTTCCCCTTCTTTCTCACCACGACCTCACTTTCCACCATAAACGGTCGTAGGACATTCACTACCAAGAAGGTCACAAGTTAGATAAAATAAAGGAAAAACCCGTAAGATAATAGATATAAGGGTAAAAGGCTCACCGAATGTATCAAACAATTTCTCGGGGACAGCCAAAGGAGTCGCAATTCTGTCTATCGGGGAGATGTACTTCAATCCTGCGGTCCGATAGAGACGAATAAAGTCTTTTGACTCCACGAGAGGCTTTGCAGAGAACACCGGTGAAAACGCCAGTGTGTCGTCCATCACCCTGTCAGGGAAGGTAGGCACCCTCCAAGTCATGGGTATGTCCCACGACCCTACAACTGGATTAATAAAGAAGAACTTGTTCTTCCACGAGCTGTGGGAGGTGACCATACCCTCGGAAATCCTGTCATCCTTATATCGGTGAGTAAAGCAGTAGAAAGGACCTCCCCCGGGAGACTGCTTCAACTCGAAAACAGCAAAGAATCTGTCCCTCGTGCACTCGATGCCTCTCACCAGGCACCAAAATACGAACAAAGCCAGTGACGAAAACGAATTCGGGGCGAGCTGACTCGGACAAAGGTTGCAATAATTGAAGATATCGCAGAAAAAGGGCGGGAAAAAAGTGCGCAGACCCGCCTTTAGCTGCGGATAGTACACTGTCAGGTGCCCTGGCGGAGGAGCATCACCCCGGTGGTGGGCCTCCGGCACCGTTATCTCAATATTACGACCGGAAACGCCGTGCTCCTTGAACAAATTCTTAATTTCCTTCTCGGTGGCGGTGATAGCCATGTTGCCCACCTTCTGGGTGACTCGCGGAGCGCCACCTTTGTCAACCTTTTTCTTCATCTTCTTTGATTTTCCCGCACCACCACTGCCGCTTGCCCCCACCGCCGCAGCACTCCTCTTTCGCGAAACTTGAAACCCTAACCCTGCCGCTCCTCCGGTACCAGACGCAGCCGAAACCAGATTGGTGTTAGATTGCGACGCCATTAGAAAGAATTTTTGAAGGAAAAGAATACTTTAGCAGAAATCTGTTGCAGAGAAAAAGAGTATGCGCTTAGCAGAGAGAGAGTATTATTTGCTCAAAATTTGCAAGTGATGGTGATGGGTGAAGAAGAGGGTTTTTAAAACTCTACGCCCAATAAGCGTCTTAAAAGACCACTAAGCGTGCCCACGCCCCACGATTGAAAGTCGTGTTTAATGACACGTCTCCTCGGTTAACGAAAGTATAACGGTCAAGACGCTTCGATTCCCGCACCCAACTTAAACGTGGCATTAAAGTCGCCACTAACTGCATTTAAATCGCAGTTAATTAAATTATAATTAATGCCCCTTATAATTAATGCCCCAATAATGACCTACGAGGGCACATTTGGAAAATACGACGGGGAGAGTAATCACTATACTCCTCGCCTTTTTAAAGGTAATGCCAAGAATGAGGGAAACGTCGAACAAAACATATATGTCACTGACGAGTGTTTACGACGTCCCTGAAGAGTTCTACGAGGCCTTGTGAAACCCTCCCCGTATACTTGATAAAATGCACGAACTCTCGTACCCTTTAAACTATTAAGTTTCTAGTGCAGTAGTGATAACTAACTGCACTACAAACTTGGGGGGGTTTGTTAACAAGATGATAATTCACCTGCTTGAAATAAACAATGAATCAATTATTGGAATTAACAAATATATTATTATATGATTATGCGACTTGCCTCCACGATACAGGTATCACGCCTCAAAATATCCCTCGGAGCACATCTCCAACACAACAAATACTGGAGCAAAAGCAACAGGAGGAATACAAGACCAAGGCGGAGTCTCACAGACTAACTGCTATCGGAACTCCTTCAGTATTGGGCGAATACTCCGCCAAGCCCACTAGAGCCATCGGAACCCAACAGAGTCCCAGAACCATGACAAAAACACTTCCTTGCTATACACTCTCAACACAAACGCTCTCGGAGCACTACCCCAGTACTTCCTTGCTACGCACTCCTAGCACAAACGCTCTCGGAACATTACTCCTGTCGACCAACCCATAGGTCAAAACTTCACAATGACGCAACAACTACAGAACGACACTCTCCGGGCACTCGGAGAAATAAAACACCTACCCACGATAGCCAAAAACCTCTCGGAGATCACCACATGAACAAACATCCCCTCGGAAAATACCCTGAAGCAAACACTACAGAATACACACCTCTCGGAGAAGCACTATCACTAAGAAAACACTCAGACTCGGCCCTAGAGTCACCATATGAAGCAATGAGCTCTCGGAAGCAAAGAAGACAATCTACCCCTTATCATGAAGAAGACAAAAGCTCTCGGAAGAAGATAAAATGATACAGTCAGCAAGATAGACGTTATCCTATTGGTTAAAAGACCATTGTAACACGTGTAAAGCACCACTACATGCATAACGACACTTGTAAACACATGCATACCGACACCTGTCCCTAAGAAATCTATATAAGCAGAGAAAGAAGAGAAAGAGAGGAACAATTGGGGAAAAATACACCTATAGACTCGGAGAATACAAGGAAAGACTCGGAAAAAAGAGTGAAATATAGTTAATAAGAGGAAGGAAGGTTCTTGTCAATTTTTCTCTCTTGTTAGCATAGCATTTAGTTTTTGAACCACGGGCAAAGGCGTTCCAATCCAAATAAATAATTCAGTTAATAGGAAATAACTCAAAACCCGTTAACACTAATGATCCCTCATCTCAGGTGGAAGATTGGTAATGGCAACAAGATATCATGATGGTATGATAACTGAAGAGGCTCGAGAAGAATTTGTGATGAGGAGATTACTATCCAACAATCAGATAAGTAAATTACTCTCAAAGATGTGATTGATGAAACGAGAGAATGGAATCGAGATCAAATTACAACAATTCTTCCTCAGAACCTGTTGAATGAAATCACCAGCAGAAAAATCCTCCTTACTGATGAGGAGGATAGAATCATCTAGAATGATTCATCTAATGGCATCTTCTCATGCCAATCAGCTTACAGATGCTTTCAAAAGAGACATCATATATGCCATAACATAAGGAGGGATATTCAGTGGGTCTGGAAGGTGGACACAAGTAACAAAATCAAACATTTCATGTGGCTTCTATCCCAGGAACGCCTGGCTACTAATCATGTGTGCTTCATCAGGCACACCTCCCTCACTGCAATGTGTTCCCTTTGTGACGCTCCTCAAGAGACAGGAATCCATTTATTGAGACATTGCAAGGATGCTAGAGAGCTTTGGGGGAAAATTATTGATCCATAAGATATCTCTAAGTTTGATAGTCTCACAGATGAATACTGGCTCCAGTCCAACATTGAAAAAATTGATATCAGAAACCAGTGTTTTCAGACTCGGTCCAGTCACAGAACCGGTGAAGCTACTGGGTAGCGGGTCAGCAAGTCGGACCGGTCTGACCACTGGTTGGATCGGTTTGTTGACTTTAGTCAACGGCGAGTTGCTCAACTTCAAAACTAAATGTTAAATGTAAAGTTGCAAACAAAACAAATATTTCATATTTATAGCCATGATACTATTGAACATAATATGTATGTTTATCAAAAAAATTAATATGAAAGGCTATTTTTTTTACTTTTACGAAGAAAAAAAATTGTATATATATATTATATGAGGTTTAATTATTATATAGTATATTTTTCTTAAATAAATAATAGTTTATTTAGTTAATGATGTTTTTATAATTATTTGGGCCAGGCCCAACTTTCTTTTGATTAATATGTTTTAACCTAATTTATGGTTTAAAAAAAAAATTTGAGCCGTCATTTCTTTCTTCTTTCTCTTCTTCTCTTTCTTCTCTTTCTTTTTTCTCCTTTCTTCTTTTTTTCCTTTCTCTTTCTTCAGTCGTCCTTTGACCTTTCTCTTCAATTCATTTTTTCTTTTCTTTTTTTTTCTTTTTCTCTTTCTTCTCTTCCTTCATTCATTTTTCTGGTTTTTTCTTCCTTTCTGAGAACAGGCGAATTGCAGCAGCATTATTTTTTATTTTATTTTTTTGCAGCTACACTCGGCCACACCGATTCGCCGGGCGACCGGTTCTTCGGTCGAACCGGTCTGAGTCACTGGTTCGGCCGCAGCTCCTTAGAAGCCCGTTTTTAGGGCTGACCCGGACCGGTGAAGCCACCGGTTCCCGGCCAGACCGGTCGGTCCGGTCCGGGTCTGAAAACTATGTCAGAAACGACATCAGTCCAAGAGAAACACAGAAATACAAGAGTGTTTCATAAGAAAGAGATCATTGTGCATGGAAGGCTTCTTTAGATTAAACAGCTCAGTTTTGATATGTACATGGAGAAGAGGAAGAAGTCAGGTCTTTTGAAGGAAATCAGCTGGAGTAAACCTAATTACAATTGGTGCAAACTTAATATTGATGGTGGTGTGAACTTGAGCTGAAATATGGGCACTGCTGCTGGGCTCCTTAGATCAGATGAAAGGCTTTGGTTATG
Organism: Linaria vulgaris; assembly: GCA_948329865.1. Taxonomy (NCBI): domain Eukaryota; kingdom Viridiplantae; phylum Streptophyta; class Magnoliopsida; order Lamiales; family Plantaginaceae; genus Linaria; species Linaria vulgaris. Next base: position 102,978,456 of record OX415254.1, on the reverse strand, counting down.
GGGATGCAGTGCTACTTTCCACTCCCGTACTGTTGATGAAGTTGAACTTTATGCTTTAAAAAAGGGACTGGAGTTAGCATGGCACAGAAAAGTGCATCAACTTGAAGTGGAGATAGATTCCTTGGTGGTTTACAAAATGGTAAATGGTAAAATTGAGCCTCAACAATAATTTAAAGAGCTGGTTGATAAGTGCAGAAAACTCCTCCACATGCCATGGAGTAGTAACTTCAAATGGATCCCGCGTTCTGCAAACGTTGTGACGGATGCTTTGACAAGAGTTAGTAGTAGTAGTAATGTCGGAGACATCCTTTGGGATAGTCATCCTTCTAGTTGTATTGTTAGTTTAATTGCTAAAGACATGAAGTAGTTATTTCTGTTATCTTTAATTATATAAAAAAAACACTAGGATTACGAAACTAGTCCATAAAAGAGTATAAAAAACTCGAACACTTGATTTTAATCCACATCAACGATCTAATTCTAACCACCTCGACAACTCCCTTGATGTGGTTTGGGAACTCAAATATGTGTTTCAAGTTTTTGTTTTGTTACAAGCTGTGTAACAAAGGATGACAAACATAATTAATTAATGACCATTAAAGATAAGGGGTAATTACATTAAACCCCTCATCGTATGGTCCATTTTTTAGTCAACCCTCTTAACTTTGTTTTGACTCAGTCAACCCCCTATCGTATGCCAAAATCATCACTTTACCCCAAGTTAACTTTTTGCACTTTTTTTCAGGGGAATTTTCGTCAAATGTCAAAAATTTTAATATTTTTAAAAAACAAATGTAAAATTTATTAAGCGACAAATATTTTTTTTCGCCAAATTTTTGTTTTCGACAAATTTTTTTTTTCGATAACTTTTTTATTTCAAGAATTTTTTTTCGACATAATTCTTTTTTCGAAAAAAAATTGTCTAAAAAAAATTGGCGAAAAAACAAATATTTGCCGAAAAAAAAAATGTTGTCGGAAAAAAAATTTGGTTGAAAAAAACTTTTTTTGCCGAAAATTAATATTTGTCGATTAATAAATTTTACATTTTTTTAAAACAAATATTAAAATGTTTAACATTTGACGAAAATAGCCCTGAAAAAAGTGCAAAAAGTTGACTTGGAGTAAAGTGATGATTTTGGCATACGATGGGGGGTTGACTGAGTCAAAACCAAGTTAAGAGGGTTGACTAAAAAATGGATCATACGATGGGGGGTTTAATGTAATTACCCCTAAAGATAATATGGCTAACGTCATTATCAAGTGAAAATGTGATGGGTTAAATGGAACAATAAATTAAATGACTCCCACAAAATGTTATGATTAGTAATTATTTGTCTTGATCTGAGTATTTAATACGTTATTTGTTTATGGGTATGATCAAAGATACTTGTACTAAAAACGTCAGAAGGATAATACTCCTTATAATTAGTGAATGACTCATCTGATCATCATATGAGAGGCAATACGTGATAATCACAAGTTCTTGCCAAGGATAACATATTCTAAATTAACTAATCAACAACACATGTTGAAACAAACAAGTTACACAATGCAAGAAGATTGAGGAAATTTACCACAATGCAGATGCAAAAATAAACCAAGCAGGGTTGAAGGATGGAAAAAGAACAGGTAACCGAATAAGAAAATAAAATAAAACACTTAATCATGTTATCTACTTATTGAAAAGCTTAATTAATATGAATTGGAGTTTCAAAAGGACTGAGTTTTAAAATATAGCGCTGCTAGCCTCGCAGACATACGTATGTTTGTGATACAGATTTTTTTGTTGAAAATTTAAATTTTATACTAAACTTTTGCAATAAAAGAAAAAAAATAGAACGAAGTCATTATTTAGTTGTAATAAACAGAAAGAAATGAAAAGTGAGGTTTAGCTTAAGTTATATAAAATAATATATGTTAAAGTTAAGCATCCTAAAGATAATTTTGTTACACAAACTTCTCGTTACTCGTATTCAGTTTATAGAAGTTGGAGTTAATATATTTAATTAACAAAATTCAAAGATCAAACATAATTCTAGATATTAATTGAGTAGAATTATGCTTAATTAATGTTTTAAGGTGTTTATAGCTTGTCTGACTGTAAGCTAAACATTTTCCTTTTAAATGTGACTTTTAACAATTTCGAAAGATAACTTTCAATTGGCCCAATTTCTAAATAAAATTATTCTTTTAATTATTGCTAAGGTCTATAGAATTACATAAAGTATTATGTATGTTGAAATTGTTGGATCGGGATTGATACAACTTTTCCAAAGTTTCAGAGCTCAAGTTAAGCTGGCGTTGCCTTAATTTGATCTCAAACAATCTTCTTGATAGAGTATTGTTAACAGGATGAAAATCCACCTGCTTTAAATAGACAACAAATCAATTACTGGAATTACCCGGTATATTATTATATGATTATGCAATCTGCGTTCACGATACAGGTATCACACCCCAAGTATCCATCGGAAAACCCCCGAGGACCGACATCAAGCGCCCTCGGAACACATCTCCAAACATTAAATACTAGAGCAAAGTCGTGCCTAATGGCCCAACAGGCGGAATCCGTAACCAAGGCAGGCACCTATCGGAATACACATACGAAGAAAGTCTTCCACAGATTAACCGCTGTTGGAACTACCGCAGCATCGGACAAGCACTCCGCCCCACTCATTCTGCCTCTCTGAGAGGTATGAACCCTCGAAAAGGAGGAGTTAACAGAACCAACCTATCAAAGCCCACTGGAGCTATCGGAAACCAACAGAGTCCCAGAACCTTGACAAAAACACTTCCTTACTATGCACTCCCAATACAAATGCTCTCGGAACACTACCCCAGTCGACCAACCCAAAGGATGGAACTTCACAATAACGTAAGAATTACAGAACAAACACTTTCCGGGCACTCGGAGAAAGAAAACACCTACCCACGAAGGCTAAAAAACCCCTCGAAGATCAACTCATGAATAAACACCCTCTCGAAGAATATCCTGGACCACTCACTCCAGAATACACACCTATCGGAGAAACACTGTCACTAAGAGAACACCCAAACTTTGCCCTCGAGTCACTGTTGGAAGCAATGAGCCCTGGAAGCAAAGAAGGCAGTCTACCCCTTATCATAAAGGAGACCAAAGCCCTCGGAAGAAGATAAAATTATACAGTCAGCACTTAGGATAAACGTTATCTTATTGGTTAAATAAACATTGTAACGCGTGTAAAGCACCACCACATGCATAACGACACCTGTAAACCCATGCATAGCGACACTTGTCCCTAAAAACTCTATATAAACAGAGGAAGAAGGGAAAGAAAGGAAGGTCAGACAATGGGGGAAGGCACATATAGACTCGGAAATACGCTTATCGACTCGGAAAAAGAGTGGATCATAGTGAATAAAAGGAAGGAATGTTCTTATCATTTTCTCTCTCTTTAAATAGTGCTTAGTTTTTGAACCACGGGTAAAGGCGTTCCAACCCAAATAAATAATTCAGTTAATTATGTCGTAATTCCAAACCTGTTAACAAGTATAATGTGCAGCGGAATTAAAGAACACAAGAAGATAAATTTTCAATGGTTTATTATAAATAATCAACCATCTAGCCTTACGGCAAAATAACCACGCAGGTTTTATCAAAGGTGTTCCTCACCACAAAATCACTCTCGCTCTTTTGTAGATTGGACTCAGCAAAGCATACAAGAATTTTCTCCTTAAATCTAATCCTAGACTTAACTCGAAAACTCACAAACTTTGCAAAACAAGAAACATAGCAACAATGCTTAAGATATAATCTCTACGGCTTTATAAGCTCTATTGTTTCTCTATGTATCTTGATGTACTTCACACCTTATATATAGGTTTCTTCAAACTTGATCTCCAAGGTGTGTTGTACACAGTTTTGGTAACTTATGTTGTTTCCCTGTTGAACTCTACTTTCCTTCTTGAACTCGATCTCCTTCTTGAATAATAGTTCCCTTTATTAGATTGAGTTCTAATAAGGAAATACTCCTTCTTCAATTCAGAGTTGATCTTGGAAAGATTCCTAGTTGCACTTGAACTCCAAAACTTTCCTTCTTTGAAACTGTGTTGACTTGACTGATCTCCTCCTCTTGAATTATGGAAACTTCAACTTAGGAAACTTGTAATGCTCTTCCTTATGATTAAGAGATGTTCCTGGACATAAACAAAGACAACTAAAATCGTGGAACTTGATTAATAGGTGAATAAAGGCAAAACTAAAATAAAGCAGTTAAAGACAGATTGACAGAATACTTTCTGGTTTAAATGTTGTCCTGATGTTGGCTCAACATCCATCCAACATTTATTCCAGAATATGTTCTCGAATTTTGGAACAATGTTTCAGGTTAAGAATGTTCTCGGGTTTTCTGGATGTTGGCACAACATCCATCCAACATTGATTCCAGAACATCTTACACTTTCAATCTCCCCCTTTTTGCCTTTCTTCACAAAACCAATCAACTTGTTCTCATAACAGATAATATGTCCAAATATCAATTAAGCCTAATAATCTAAACCTACTAAAACTGCTCCCCCTTAATGCAAACTATCAAGCATTAACTTGGCATAACAAAGATTATTCATTAAAGTCATCACCACAACTCAGCAGTTAGTTGTTCAGACTTTAGATCATCAATGTTGTCTCAACATTAAGAGCAGAATGTACCTGCACATAAGTTTATCAGCAGAAACAGCAGATATAAGCTATCTTCATAAGCAAAATCATTAAGAGCAGTTAAAGCTAAGTAGCATTATCATTACCAACCAAAACAAAGATAAAGAACTAGCAGCAAAATAGAAACAGTTCAAACACATATCAAAACAAAAACATAAAAACTAGAAATCAAAAATTAAAATACGGATTACTCTCCCCCTTTTTGTGAAGAAAGCTCTTCCATGTTCTTAATCAAGACATCCAGCTCCTGCATTTGTTTTTCCTTGAAAGCAATTCAAAAACTCGATTTCTTTTAAAGCTGTCCATGTCCATGACCCTCTCTTTTTGAAAATCCCTTCTTCTAAACTCATAAGCCTTGTCCTCTATCTCCTTATTAAGATAGTATCTAGACCTAGCTTCCCTACTATGATAGGATAACACAAGAGTGTCACATTACTTTTCTTCATCATCATCATCATCACCATTAGCTTCAAACTCTTCAGCATCAACTTCCTCTTCCTCTTCTTCTTCTTCTTCTTTCTCTTCCTCTTCCTCAACATCAACCACCTCAACTTCTTCATCCACAACCTGTTTTCCTTTCCTCACTCTCTCAGCCTCAACCTTAGCCTTAGCCTCAGCCTTTTTCTTCTCAAGTCTCTCTCTTAGAGCTCTTCTAGCCTCAACTCTTTGTAAGGCTATTTTACTCATTGGCCTAGACCCAATTGGTGTTCTCTTTCTACCAGAACCAGATCCCTCCCCCTCAATCACATCATTAAGAATATTCACTTGGGGTTTAGGGTTAGCCACATTTACCTCAGATTTAGATTCTTTGGTTTGAAGAGTATGGGCTTCTGATGTTGCGCCAACATTCGACTTAGATTCCACATTTTTGGCTCGCTTTGACCGTCGTTGATAAGGAATCATTGGTCGTTTTGCAGCAACTTGAGCAGCAGGCTGTTCTTGATCCTCACGCGCAGCAGCCCTGGTGCGTGTTGTTGTTTGCTCAACATTCAAGGCCATATCTGCAAGAGTGTCTAAAGGGGTCTTGCTCGCCATGTTAGTTTTGAGAATTGAGAGAAGAATATGAGAGATTTTTAGATAACTATTTGCAGAGAGAAAAGAAATTAGGGCAAATTGTTCATTTAAGTTGTGCAGAGTGGAGAGAGAAGGGATGAATGCTAGTGGGATTGTGGAATGTGATCAATTAAGTTTTCCCACTACTCTATTCCCACGTTTAAACACCCACCATGTGTCAATGTGAGCAACAAGTAACCAGAGCAGTTCAAAATAAAACAATAAAAACTCAGTGTTTAAAATTTTAAACAAACTTATAAGTTATTGTTTTCAATGTTGGGCAGACAGTATGGCAATGCTGGGATAACATTCAGATCAGAGAGTAGAGTAACATCCAAACCAGAAGGTTTTTAAACCAAAATATCTGAGGTTTTGGGCTTCTTCAAGACAATTTCATGTGAGAGCGTGAGATATATCCAAACTTATATCTGAAACTTCACCAAAGTAGCAAGTGAGTACCAAAAACATAAGATTTAGATCAAAATCATGAATAAGTAACATATCAAACAGAAAACACACAGAGATAAGCAGTCATGAATTAGAGAATTAATCCACTTCCACAGCATAGAAGGTCACAAATAGTGTGTCACCTGCAGTATGTCACCCAAAGAGTATGCCTCAACACATGAAAGGGACTATATGCTCCCCCTAAGCCCAAACCTAGTCTAACACACTAATCAAAGATGAAAAACAATGCAGTTCTATCATGAATGCAACAATGTTATGACAACATTGACAGATGGTATACATAGTGAATCACTTTTCAAACCACCAATAGATCACATCACATCAAATCTTCACTATTTTCATTATCTCTTTAGAACAAAAAACTGAGGGTTGATGAAAAAAGGATAATGACACTACTGAATGAGGGCAGCACTGGACTCCACACACCCCAGTTACAACATTATTAGCAACAAGTTTGGCAAGTACAAAGGCCTTGAATACTGGCAACACATTTATCATGTACCCCAATACTTCAATTCCTTATGCATACTTGTTTACCAACCTGCATACAAGAGAGCACTAAGTGATCAGTGCTACCAAGTGAAGGCAGTCGAAACCCCAAACACCCTAGTAGAAAGAACCACTTTTATATACCCCTTAGCCAAAATAAACAGAGACATGCAAATAAGCACAACTGAATATCATTGAAGTTGTCAACATCATGAACCCCAGCTTCTCCACATGTCCTGTAAAACCTTTTCATATGAATAAGACACAACTGAATAGACATCAAAGTAGTGAACTTTGTGTACCCCAGCTTCTCCATATGTTAGACTAACACAATCTCAGACACACTTTAGAGATTTATACTTTTCAAACTTTGATGTGAATCTGCAAGCTAGAAAGATTAGTAAAACACAGTGATCAACCACACAATCAAATATGCCAAAACAAAGATCAATGTGACTCAAAAAGAAAAGAAAAGAAACAAACAAACAAACAAACAAAAAGTTACATACTACACCACAACCATTAACCAGTGCTAGACAGTGGTGTTATGTCAACACTAGGTTCCTAACATTCTCACATATTGCACATGCCGAGAGATTTCCTCAAACTGAAGAATCTCTCACTATCTAAAGGTTTGGTAAACATATCAGCAAACTGATTATTTGTCTCAATATGCTCAATGTTAATCATTTTATCCTCAACCATGTCTCTCAAGTAATGATGTCTTATATCTATATGCTTAGTCCTAGAATGCTGAACATGATTCCTTGAGATACTAATGGCACTAAGATTGTCACAAAACATGAGGAGAGTATCACTATCTAACCCATAGTCCAGCAACATGTGTTTAAGCCATACTAGCTGGGTAACACAACTGCCAGCAGCTACATATTCAGATTCAGCTGTAGATAATGACACACAATTCTGTTTCCTACTATACCATGAAACAAGATTGTTTCCCAAATAGAAACAGCCCCCACATGTGGATTTTCTGTCATCTACATCACCTGCCCAATCAGAATCACTAAAGCCAACAAGATTTGTATTTGTATCAAAAGAATACCAAATGCCGAATGATGAAGTTCCAGATATATATCTTAATATTCTCTTCACAGCAATCAAGTGAGATTGCTTTGGATCAGCTTGGTACCTAGCACAAACACAAACAGAAAACATAATATCTGGTCTATAGGCAGAGAGATATAGAAGACTACCAATCATAGATCTGTACAATGTTGGGTCAACATTGTCTTCAGTGCCATCCTTAGTAATCTTCATAGAAGAAGACATGGGAGTTTTGCAAGGTTTTGACTCATGTAGCTCAAATCTTTTTACCAGGTTCCTTGCATACTTCTCCTGGTTTAAGAACATACCATTCTCCAGTTGCTTCACTTGCAATCCCATAAAGTAGTTCAGCTCTCCAATCATGCTCATCTCAAATGTCCATGTCATTGACTCAACAAACTTGTCTAGAGTAGACTTGTTAGTAGAACCAAATACAATATCATCCACATAGATCTGAGCAGCACAAACATCAGAACTCTTTCTAAGAATAAACAAGGTTCTGTCTCCATCTCCTCTATTGAACCCAAGACTTAACAAAAATTGAGTTAGTCTTTCATACCACGCTCTAGGTGTCTGTTTTAAACCATACAAAGCTTTCTCAAGTTTATACACATAATTAGGATGTTTAGGATCAGCAAAACCTTTAGGTTGTTCAACATATACTTCTTTGTCTATCAAACCATTAAGGAAAGCACCTTTTACATCTATCTGGTAGAGCTTAATCTTAAGACAACATGCAATAGCAAGAAGTAATCTAATAGATTCTATCCTAGCTACTGGAGCAAATGTCTCATCAAAGTCAATCCCTTCTACCTGAGTATACCCTTGTGCAACAAGCCTAGCTTTGTTTCTTACAATCACACCATCTTCATTAGTTTTGTTCTTGAAAATCCACTTAGTTCCTATAACATTCACATTAGAAGGTCTAGGTACTAGATTCCAAACATGATTTTTGGTGAATTGCAACAGTTCATCTTGCATAGCATTTATCCATTTACTATCCTTAAGAGCTTCAGTCACATTCTTAGGCTCAATATTAGAGACAAAACATGAAGCATTACTTACAGTGCAAGTGGATGCCATGCAGACACACAACCTTATCATATTTTTATAGTTTACCCTGTCTTTGTTGCGATTCTTCATGCGTCCAGTGATTTCACCTATCACTTGTGAAGCTGGATGATCCTTTTGAATCCTAGTAGGGGGATCTCTCCTAGGTTCATCAACAATGTCATCCTCTGAATTGGACTGTGGGGATGTTGGCCTAACAGCATCAAGTGTCAACTCAACATTAGAATCAGTCTCAATTTCAGTGTCTCCAGCTTCTGCTCCTGATGTTGGGACAGTCTTTGTTTCCAATGTTGGGTCAACATCAGAGACAGTAACTTCATCAGTACTTGTATCAAAGGTGGAATCATCAAACACTATATTTACTGATTTTTGAACAGTCTTCAATCTTGGATTATAAACCCTGAAAGCAGAACTATTCACAGAACAACCAACAAATATGCACTTTTCACTTTTTGGATCAAACTTCCTGAGATAGTCTCTATCATTCAACAAGTAACAATCACATCCAAATTCATGAAAATGAGCAATATTTGGTTTCAAACCCTTCAAGATTTCATATGGTGTCATATTTGTACCAGGTCTAAGGTAAGCCCTATTACTTATATGACATGCAGTATTCAAAGCTTCAGCCCAAAGTCTTTTAGATAGGTTTCTAGCATTAAGCATAACTCTGGCCATCTCTTGAAGTGTCATATTCTTCCTCTCAGCTATCCCATTTTGCTGAGGTGTCTTAGGTGCTGAAAACTCATGGAAGATTTCATTCTTATCACAGAAATCACTGAAACTCATGGAAAAAAATTTGGTTGAAAAAAACTTATTTTGCCGAAAATTAATATTTGTCGATTAATAAATTTTGCTGAAAACAATCTTCTTGATAGAGTATAATGTGCAGCGAAATTAAAGAACACAAGAAGATAAATTTTCAATGGTTTATTATAAATAATCAACCATCTAGCCTTACGGCAAAATAACCACGCAGGTTTTACCAAAGGTGTTCATCACCACAAAATCACTCTCGCTCTTTTGTAGATTGGACTCAGCAAAGCAGACAAGAATTTTCTCCTTAAATCTAATCCTAGACTTAACTCGAAAACTCACAAACTTCGTAAAGTAAGAAACATAGCAACAATGCTTAAGATATAATCTCTACGGATTTATAAGCTCTATTGTTTCTCTATGTATCTTGATGTACTTCACACCTTATATATAGGTTTCTTCAAACTTGATCTCCAAGGTGTGTTGTACACAGTTTTGGTAACTTATGTTGTTTCCCTGTTGAACTCTACTTTCTTTCTTGAACTCGGTCTCCTTCTTGAATAATAGTTCCTTTTATTAGATTTTGTTCTAATAAGGAAATACTCCTTCTTCAATTCAGAGTTGATCTTGGAAAGATTCCTAGTTGCACTTGAACTCCAAAACTTTCCTTCTTTGAAACTGTGTTGACTTGACCGATCTCCTCCTCTTGAATTATGGAAACTTCAACTTAGGAAACTTGTAATGCTCTTCCTTATGATTAAGAGATGTTCCTGGACATAAACAAAGACAACTAAAATCGTGGAACTTGATTAATAGGTGAATAAAGGCAAAACTAAAATAAAGCAGTTAAAGACAGATTGACAGAATACTCACTGGTTTAAATGTTGTCCTGATGTTGGCTAAACATCCATCCAACATTTATTCCAGAATATGTTCTCGAATTTTGGAACAATGTTTCAGGTTAAGAATATTTTCGGGTTTCAATGTTGTCCTCTGGATGTTGGCACAACATCCATCCAACATTGATTCCAGAACATCTTACACTTTCATATGTAACTAAGAGTGTGTCGAATCAAATTCGATGCATCTCTTTTTCTCGATTTCTAGAGTTTTGTCGTTCATAATAATAAAATATAAAAATTAAATTGTGTAATGTCTCGCCATTCACCATATCGATGCATAATATAATGATATTACTATAACAAAATTTGGTCTCAGAAATTTGTAAATTCTTACAAAAACTATTTTTATTTGAAGCACATTGAATCGAAGACTATGCAAAACATTATACACATTTGTACAAGGTTTTAACATAATTTCTTAAATTTAGAAACTTGTACACTTTCTAGAGACTTCTCACTTTTGATATATTCATTGGTTTTTAGTCTCAAGTCCCAAACCATTTCTATTTTTATTTTTGCGCACTAGCAATCTATCTTACCCGAGACAGAGGCATTTGGGCAGGGATCTTATGTTGTATATAGGATGGACTTTGTCTACGTTCAAAGTAAAATAAATTTGAATGAGCATGACAATATACACAAATATCAAGGTCTGACTTCCAGAAATTGCTCTCTAGGGCGAGAAATGTATTTATCTACTTGTTGTTATGAATTGTAGTTTACATTTTAGTGTTTTTTTCTTGTAGAATTGCATAAGTCTACTTATTTGTGCTTCTTTGCCTATTTTACAAAGGCATATGGGCGTCTTTGTTAACCAAGTCGAGGAATTGTCTAATGCTGACCAGAAATTATAAAAAATACTTTAGAGGCAAGGTACGCAGCTTCTGCGGAATCAATCTCAAAGGAGACTCTGCAACCAATATTTATGTCTAAGAGAGTCTACTTTTCAAGAAGCGGATCGAGGTTTCAACCTACCTACAAGAAGATATGCTCAAAATCATGAAGTCGCGCAATGTAGAAACAAGTGAATCATGCAACCCGATTAGTGCTCGGCTCTCAAAATAGACAAATGAACTACGTTTGGCTTTATTCCATCAATGGGATACGTAGGCAGCTTGGGACGACCCAAGTTCAGTACAAAATCATTAAAGATCTAATCCTCCATTGACCGTGTTGCTTGGAGTACATATGTGCAAAGGACAAAGCTGGTTCCAGCGCAACTCTGAACCAGTTTCATGTGGAGTATCTTGTCAACCTTCCACGTCAGCAGGCGATTATACCCCAAATCAAAGTAAAATGGTATTAAAGGAAGCACAACGGATGATCAACCTATCACAACGAGAATATAATTAAACAACCGACTATCCTAGCACAAACAAACACTAGGATTACGAAACTAGTCTATAAAAGAGTATACAAAACTCGAATACTTAATTTTAATCCACGTCAACGACCTAATTTAATGAAAATGTCTTGTTTAAGATGTGAGGGAAACTAGGTTGGATCCTCGAAGAAGAACACTAGCCTTGAGAGAGAGAGAGAGAGAGAGAGAGGGAGAGAGAGAGAGAGAGAGAGAGAGAGAGAGAGAGAGAGAGAGAGACCTAGTCTATTGCATTTTATTAGGATATATAGTACGCGTTTTGTATAAACGCGCTTTTAGTTTGTATTAGAAAATATATATCCTAATACATTTCGTTCGACATTTATCATGGTTTTTTTTAGATAACCAAATGATATTTTCTAGGAGTCTAATGAGAAGAAACAAAAATAGAATTAAGTACAAGAACCACTAGTGAGATAGCGAAGGAAGGAGTCCGGACATTTCTTGTTGACACATGCCCAAGCATTAAAGAGTTAGGCAGAGTTATGGCATCAAAATCATTCAGGGCAGGTTTAACTCAAAACTTGTTGTTGGACAAAAAGCTTGCAATTGGGGTACCAACTGCATATGCATTCTCTCACTAGAACTAGTTACAGTTTTCTTATCATATACCACTCCAGAAAACATCTATTTATCTCTTTGTTTTTTAAAATTAAGGATCATCCAAAACTAGATTTTCAACAGCATCATGCTTCTTTGAATTCATTTTGCCTAGAAAATTTAGTTTGGGCTCATTATTCTGACCTACTAGGAGGTCTTGGTTGATTTTTAATGACACTTTTATTAGGTGAATGAAGCTTGTGGTCTCTACTTAATTCTCGATGGGATGGTATTAAGACTGGACTCAAGCTGATATGTGGATGACTAGCAATCACAAGTCCAATCCGTTATAACAACCATATCAACAACTAGAGTTTTGTCGTTTGTATCTCTTTTCTAAAGTACTTAATATCTCAAATTCGATGTATCTCTTTTCTCAATTTTTAGAATTTTGTCGTTTGTAATAATAAAGTATAAAAAATTAATTATATAAAGTCTTGCCATTCACCATATCGTGGTGATATAAATAAAAGGAGGACTATACGTAGTGCGTCAAGCTTAGAGTCCCCAACCAAGCAAGAGCGAGAACGAGAAAAAGAAGAGAAAGCTAGGGAGGCTTATAATTGTGCCTCTCAAGACGAAGCAAGGCCAAAATGAAGTTGCAAATATGTATCCCAAAAGTTTCGATCGCCATTCACCATATCGTGCACAATAGAATGATAATTACTATAAGAAAATTTGGTTTTGGAAATTTGTAAATTCTTATAAAAACTATTTTTATTTGAATCACATTGAATTTTTGATTGAGTATGTAAGTAAAAGTTATCTTTCTTTCATTGAGAATGTATCACTTTTTATATCAGTCAAATTGTTGAAGATTAATTTTGATCCACGACTATGAAAAACTTCTACACATTTGTACAAGGATTTCTTAAATTTAGAAGAATTTACACTTTCTAGAGACTTCTCGCTCTTGATATATTTTGCATAATGCTTGTATTTACACTTCACAACTTTAACGAGTATCCTTTATATTCATTGGTTTTTAAGTCCCAAGTCCCAAACTAATTTATTCGTATTTTCGCCCTCAAGAGTCCTACTTTACCTAAGCCATGGGCATCTAGGTAGTGTTTGCAAACTCTTAAAAAAGCTATAATCAGTTTTTTATTGGCGCGTTTGCTTGGCCCAAAGAGCCAAGATAAAATTAATAATCCTCGGTAATCTTGTGTTTGGATGGCACTACGAAAAAAGGCGGGCACCCGTGATAACTCGGCTATTTCGCATCATTGGCAAGATTATATATCTCACCCTCACCCCTCGGATTATTTATCATGCATTTTATGGGCACCTTCAAATGACCTCTTTGCCCCTGAAAATCACTCTCGCCTAAACTTGAAAAGCAGAACTGACAGGCTTCAGCTCTATCAGGCGTTCTCCACCACAACAAAACTCCCCTTCTTCTCTCTCCTCGCTTCACAATTCTCAGCCGCGCAAAAGCTAGGGTTCGCTACAGTGATTTTCTTTTTCTCTTTTCTGTCAGTCAAAAACTATGTTCAAAATGAGTGAATCCTCTCTTTCTAATGTTTTGCTTTTTGCGCTTCTGTTTGCAGGTCATTGTTAGATGCATTAAAGTCGTCCTCCTTGTACCTTGCGCGTTAAGGTTTGTTGTTGTACTGCTTTGCTCTGGATGTCTTCGTAAATCGGGTTAAATTCAAGTTGGGCACAGAACGCAAGTCATCGACTGTCCCCAAGTTGCGTTTCATATGTCCGAATTACATGTTGTTGTGTTGTGTTCATATGTTGTTGAGTTCTGTTGTTGTTGAGTTCTGGTAATATTGCCCGACATTTATGTTTTTGTATGATGGTCATTTGAACTTGTAGTTATTGTGGTTGTTTATGTTCTCGGTTGCTATTTGTTTTGCGTTAGTTTGTGACTTTGCCTGTGCTGATAACGCTTAGGTTGTAATAATTATTCTTGCCACAAGTTTAGTGATGGATCCCATTCTGAGGTTGCAGATTTTTATGCTAATGCACCAACACATGTATAATGTTTCACTCATTGCACTAGTAGTTGTTCTCATATTAGAGCTCGGTTTGTTTGGTCGCCAGCCGTGTAGATGTGGTATTACATACAGTATTATACGCCGAATTACTTTCCAAATTAGGGAATTGGATAAAATTATAAACACGGGGGATACCACTTTGAAAAACAGTGTTCGGATGGATAGAGACTGCTTTTTGAAGTTCTGTGTTTTGTTGCATGATTACGGTGGGCTCCGAGAGTCTAAGTATGTTGGAATTTCAGGCCAAGTTACAATGTTCTTGCATGTCCTTGCTCATCACACCAAAAATCGTATAGTAGGCATCCAGTTTGTACGATCCGGGGAAACAATTAGTCGTTTGTTTCGCCGTGTCTTATTAGCGTTGCTTAGATGCCATACTATTCTCTTAGAAAAACCAGATCCGATAGGTCCGGATGACCTTGACCCTACTTGGAAGTTATTCCAAGTATTGTATCTACTTCGTCATATCGACTCTCGACCTCGTCTAATTATTTACTTCTGGTATGAATCTTGACTATGAATATCGTGTCGTGTGTTATCTTAGGGGTGCCTTGGGGCACTCGATGGCACGTACATGCAGGTTCGGGTGGCCATGGCAGACAATCCTAGGTACCGAACGAGGAAGAGTACTTTGGCAACAAATGTATTAGGCGTGTGTGATAGGCATGGAAGGTTTGTGTACACGTTACCGGGCTGGGAGGGTTCCGCTGCCGATAATCGTTTGCTTAAAGATGCCATAAATCGGCCAAACGGCCTTAAGATCCCAACTGGTACGATTTTCATATACAAATACATCCCCTTAAATCCATCATCATTGTACTGGATTCCAAAGTTAGGTTCTGTCATTTACTAATGTAGGGATACCAATTGTAGGTTGTTATTATTTGGCCGACGGTGGATACAAGAATGGTGAAGGGTTCTTAGTTCCATACCGGGGGGTTTGTTACCACCTTAGAGAGTGGGAATCAGGTAGTAAAGTGCCTCAAAACTATCAAGAATACTTCAATATGAAGCATTCATGAGCACGAAACGCAATTGAGTGTGCCTTTGGAGCGTTCAAGGGTCGTT
This sequence comes from Linaria vulgaris, assembly GCA_948329865.1. Classification (NCBI taxonomy): domain Eukaryota; kingdom Viridiplantae; phylum Streptophyta; class Magnoliopsida; order Lamiales; family Plantaginaceae; genus Linaria; species Linaria vulgaris. The sequence continues at coordinate 102,962,904 of OX415254.1, read as the reverse complement.
GGGCAATTTTAAGAAAAAACTCTTATTTCCCTATAAAGACACACAATCAAATTATTCTTGCTTGTGTCCTACTACACAATTTCATTCCCGTGAAATGGCTAATGCTCATTTGGACGAAGTCTATCCCCAATCACAAGGAGAAGAAGGCCATCATCCCGGTTATGTTGACGTTGTTGCCCCATCCCCTGAGTGGACTAATTTCAGAGACCAAATGGCGATGGATATGCATACTGAGTGGAGAAATCGCCATTGAAGACTATTTTCATTAAAAAATAATATGATGAAGCCATGTTTTTTTCTTTACCTCCTTTTGTTAATGAGATTTCGAGGGGTAGCAAACCTTCTGGATTGATTAATGTAAAATAGTTTAAGGTTTAAAATTGACTCCTCCTTTTCTTGTATAATGTCTTTGTTATATGTTTGCTAACTGGAATTGGAATGTTAAGTTTATTTCCATAACTGACTTTATCTACTTCAGTTTGGTAATGAGATTACTAGGTAGCTAACCTTTTCAGTTCATTAATGTAAATGTTGTTTGGTAAAAAAATGTGTGTGTCACTGAAGATTACTATGCGTATGTTTATTTCTAGTGTTTGTCACTGAAATTGTTCAACAATTCTTGTTTTTAAGGCTATAACATTTATAAAACCTGCAACAATAGGAATAGTAATGGATTTGAAATGATAATTTGTATGTTCTACGACTTGTGAACGTCCACCTTAATTGTGCAAGCACAACAAGTTACAAAATTGCACTTTACATCTATTGATTGCTTTGTAGTATTTGGTTACAAATGTCTGCTCCGCAGCCGGCAAATAAGTTTCAACCTAAGCCATACAAGAACCCTGGAACTTCACGCCGTGTATGGAGCAAGCCAGAGGAATTGGCTTTCATTGATTTCTTGAAGGACCTGGTTGTCAGTGGTTGGAGGTGTGACAATTCCTTCAGGCCTGGCTACCTAGTTAAGTTGGAGAGCGATATGATTAGGAAGTTCCCCGACTGTGGTCTAACGCAAAAGAACATTAGCTCCAAGCTCATTGTCTGGAAGAAGACAAATTCTCTGCTTTCTTCCATTTGCGGCACTTCTGGATTCAGCTTTGACCCTACAACTTGCATGATTGAGGTCCCCTATAACGATGTGTAATATATCTTTCCGCACTCAGTCATGGGCATGTTTCCTGTATATAATCTGTAAAATGCTACTATTCTAAATAAGTTTAACTAAGCTATTGGTGCAAAACTTTTGTCTAAGTTAAACCACAGAGAAAGGTTACTTGTAATGCTCTTTGTACTCATTTAATGCTCCTCATCTACCTACCATACTTTCCTCCTACAAGTAATAAAGGGTGGTGCCCATTACTTGGAAATATCATAATTATATAAGTTGAAGCTTCAGTTACCTTGTTACTTATTATAGGGGTGGGTAAACTGCAATTCGGTTAGGGTACCCGTATTTTCGGGTAGGGTACCCGTATTTTCGGGTAGGGTAAAACCCCTACCCGATACCCTATTGTATTTGGGGGTACCCGATCGGATCGGATACCCTAAAATTCGGGTACCCTAACATTCGGGTTTAGGGTACCCGAACGTCAACAAAAAGGAAAAAAATGGCGAAAAACGGGTAGGGTACCCCAAAAATTCGGGTAGGGTACCCCAAAATTCGGGTAGGGTACCCCAAACTTTGGGGTACCCGAAGGTTGTTTAGGGTATAAAAAAAAAAAAAAAAAAAAAAAAAAAAAAAATTAATGTATAATCGGGTATTCGGGTACCCTAATTTTTTCAAAATTCCTACCCGAACCCGTACCCGAAATACCCTAATCGGTTAGGGTACCCGAATTTTCGGGTACGGGTCGGGTATTAATACCCGAAATTCGGGTAAAACTCGATCGGGGCGGTTAGGGTACCCGAATTTCGGGTACGATTACCCACCCCTAACTTATTATAGTAGTAAAACTGCACAACCAAAATCATGCAAATGGCCAGTGATAACATTGATCCTGATGAGAGTTGGGTTGAGACAGACACTTTCACCATGCCTCGTTATCGAGCAAGGCGATCCGGGGTGAACCGTATTGCGAGTTACAGTTGTTGCATGGCAGCTATAATGCGCACAAGCTGGTCTCCAGAGAATCTCGGCCGCTAATTTTGGAGGTGTTCCAATGATCGGGTAAGTGTCGTTCCATGATTCATTATCGACACCACTCTTATAACGCCGATTATATATACACTAGTTCCGCTTTTGCAGAGAAAAGGTTTTTTTCGATATGGTTAATTAATTATCATTGAAACTACAGGGTTTTCGTTGCGACTATCGCGCTTGGGAAGATGGCGAATTAACAAGGCATTACAAAGACGTGTTTAATGCAGCAGTGGTTAGGAATCGCGAACTTACATCTTTGATCATGCGTTACAAACACAATGTTCTGGTGTGCAAACTTGCTTTAGTGGTAGCAGATTTCTTCGTAGTGGGATTACTCGTTAGGGGTTGGTTAACCTAGTTGGATCGAGTAATCTAGGAAATACCATGGAACAAGTGTAGTTTGTTGGGAATTCTATTGTTGCACTCCAAATGCAATGTTCTATCTTCATTAATTTTCATGAATCGAAATCTTTTTTCAATGGATGTTCTCTAAAGGCAAGAGTTTTTATTTTGTACTCAGCTTTGGTATAATGGTGTTTAGTATAATCTAGATTGCTTTGTGCATGACCGATGACATTTTTGTGAATAATGGTGCTGCAGGTTTTTGAACAAGTGGTAATGTAACACATTGTTTGGTAATTATAATAGTTGTAGTCTTTTATCTATTAAGCTGAAGTTTGTCAGGTTTAATTGGTTTCAACAGTAATTGGTAGGTGTTGCATCTAGTTGTTGCATTAAACTAGAATATGAAGAATAAAAAGAGCTCATTGATGATGTACACTTATTCAATAGTACCATAAAAAGTCACAAAATCTTTACACAGTCTTACAACAATATCCAAAGTAAACTTTTTAATAAATCAAATATTTAACTTGACCATTTCATTTTCCTGCCAATGCGACTGAGTGATGGGTCGAATCATTGATCCATTGAAAAAAAAATTCTCTTGTGAGATCTGCTAAAATCATGACAGGGCTTATCTACAGCTTGTACATATAAATGGAACCATTTACAAGTATATAACACACAGGTCTCTTCAGGCTGATAAGAATTACAACCAACTTCCCTTTCACAAAAAAATTTGTGTCACCTTCTCATCATGCCTCCACACAGTGCAGCCCCAACTAATCCTCGACACCAAGCTCGTCTGCTCTACAGCTCGGCTTGGACGTATGTTGTCGACACAACCTTCATCGAAAGTATTGTAGAGGATGCTCTTCTCCTACGTCATAACCTGAGTTGTAACGACATAGGTGCTATCCGTCGTGCACGTAACAAAATCAATGCAACCTTCCATAAAGAATACATTGTTCGGGAGTGCATCACACGCTTTCGAAAACTAGTTACGCGACACAGCATATTTAACTTTATCCTTTCTCTAACTGCAGTGTTCTACGACAGGGAAAACAATGTGATAGTGCCTTTTGATGATATGTTTGGGACCATTGTTATTTGGTAGGTGTTGAGTACTGTGTATAATTTAACTCACGTGGCAATACGTCTTTATAACTAATATGGTTTGCGTTTGTACAGAAATATCCATTTAGCGAGGCTTATATGATTGGCAGAGAACTCGCATGGAACAACTTGTGCATCCTATTTGGTAATGGAGAGCACCATTCTCCTGACCGTGTCTTGGAACCGCTTCAAAACGAGGAGAGTGGAGATGAAGAACCAGCTATTGTACCTGCAGTTCCCGTAACTACCATCGACCAAGTGTTTGAGAATGATTCGCATAGTCCAACTAACTCATTTTGGTCCAATTTGAGGGACCAGGCAAGCATTGAGTGGGGAGTCATTGAAGAAGGTGTAAATAATGAAGTATGAGTGGAGGGAAACACTGACATTGGAGGGACTGTTGTGGAGCAGTCTCTATCCGTATCTAGGAATGCAGAAGAACTGGTCATGTTGGTTGCCGAGGACACCACTACTCATGCAAACAATGATTGCGGCAATAACACTACATCTGTAGCCTCAGGGGACTATGTTAGCAACCTGCACGATGGTATTGGTAACAGTACCTTCCCAGATGAGGAGGTTCGCCCAACAACCTTTGGATGTTAATCTTTAATCAACAATAACAGCCATTACTGGTGGTGTTCTTGGAGAAGTCTTGTCCTGGAAGCCTTTATATTATACCGTTGTTCTTTTAATGTATTGGTCGGGTCAGACAAAGGTTACTGTGTCTGATCTTTTTATTTACTTTGCCTTGCCTATGTTTAATTATGCTTGTATGAGAGGGTATACCGCAGTAGTAGTCTTTGTCGTAGTTCCTCTAATGGACCATACTAACTTGAATGTTGTACATTTCCTTTTCCACCGTTTTCAAAATGTAAGACTCTTCGGCAACTAAAACCACCATCAGGTGTCCTTACGTATTTGGGGTGTAAAACCTTCTGTTTTGTGTTATGTAAGTAGTTGTGATTTAAGTTAACTAATGAAAACAGGAATTCTGCTGCATGTAACAATAAGTTATTAAGCTAAATTTTATAATGTATGACAAAAAAAAACTAAGATGAATCCTATAGTACTGGAAATCTGGTTACTTGTAGAAAAGGTGCAGTAGGAATGTAGGACTCAAGTTTTTTAAACAAAACAACAGCAGGCTGCTCTACTGTAGCAGTCTATCAATATACCAGCAATCTTGACACCATACTCTTTAATTTTGTTGCAGAATCCAAAAGCTCAATTAGAACAGTCATTCAGAACGTGAAACTAACTCATTATGACTTCATTGAGTAGGAATTCCTTCTTAATATACATATGTAATGATATAAAACTTGAATGTATAGAAAACAAGATACATATGTGTCAACAAATAATGTTATATGAATGTTTGCATTTTGTATGTCCAAATACCAACATCGATATAACCTTCTGTCAAAAGGAAATTCAATAGCATATTATTTTGGAACTTCCAAATGAAGCATTACACAATTTAGAGTGTGAAATAACATTGCGGATGCTTGACTCGATTTTTATTCAGCCACGTGAACACACCAGGGTGATGGTGAGCCATAACATCATTAACTTCCTGCTGATATGAATAGAGCAGCCACCAATCACACCTAATGCTCAAATGTTTTATGTTATGCAAACCAAAAGCATGCAATAATTCTTTGAAATGCAAGTGAAACTAGTAGCTGAGTAATTGAAACCAATACCTGACTTCCTATCTTTTGGTAAAAAAAATGTAATATACATATCCAGCCAAAGAACAGTCATGAATAGGTAGGTATATACAAAAGCCATCACTGTGTAGGTATATAATGTGTTGAGTTTAAGCGTGTATGAAGAAGAGCAGTCATGGGCCATAAAAATCATGTATAACCTTCTGCCATTAGGCTTCTGAAAATGCCAGTATCATGTGTTTCCAGAAATAAATTCAATAAAGGTTGGGGCAATGAGGTTATATATCATTTAAGAATACTTTTCACTCCACTTATTTGGCACACCTTCTAAAATTTTAATTATGTCCTTGCAAAGAGAACCAGTTTGGAAATTGAAAATAAATGTCATTGTTGCTAAATACATTACTCCTACACCAAATCCAATAAAAGACCAAAAATAATATAGCCACCTGACTGCAGTACAAAACAACACTATTCAACCACCATTTAAGACAAATTGTATTAATAAGCCACCAACCGCCTGCACAAAAAAATGTATTAATTAGGTTGTTTGGCAGAACAATACATCATTATAGGATTGAAAATGGCAAAACTGCTTTATTCATTACACAGGGTTTAGCAAGATTTTATGGCAGAGAATATACAGAAAATCTTTAGAAATGTAAAGTTTTACATCTACTGATGAGGTTGACAACTTGATTAGCTACTATCCTCTTATCTACCATAAAACCAGTTACAACTTACAACTCTACAAATACTAAACCCTTTGTAGTTAATTGGGCATCTTTATGCTCTTAAACCAAACCATAATCAAGGTGCAATTCCAAAAAACGAAATGGCAAACCTCCATAATGCCTATTTGAACCCAATACCCCAAGCCTTTTTCTTCTATACTCCTGATGGACTTATGCCATTGACACGATGTTCATAGACTGCTTAGTCATCGAGCGCAAAAGGCTCGGTCAACTGCTAACCATGAGAGACACAATCTCAGTGCGCACTGCACGAAACCAGGTTAACGCGGTGTTTAACAAGCCTTTCACCAATCGTGAGTGCATGAATCAGTTCAAGAAGCTTCAACGCCGCCATACCGTCTTCCACTTCATTACCTACCTAACTGTTGTTTACTACGATGAGACGAACAACGTTGTCCACGCATCTGAAGACTTTGTTTGGGATTATGTTCTGTTGGTAAAGACTATAATCCTCATTGCATATATCGAGCTAATTGTGTGTAACCTTATCAAATTTTAGTGTAGTTTCACATACTTGTCATTTTTGGTAATTTACAGAACGATACTTTTGTTCCAAGCAGAAATATAAGTTAGGCGAGGCATATATGCTGGAAGGCGAACCAAGATGGACTTCGTTGTGCGAGATATTTGGCACGCCAGCTGATGTTTCCCCATGTCGTCCAGTAGAGACGATCGATCTAACATGGACCGATCTGGAGGGCAGCATCACAATACCAATTGTGGTTGAGGACAATAGTGAGCAGCCAACACAAAATCTTGTGCAACCCCCGCGTTCAGGCACAGTTGATAAAGAAGACGTTTCAAGAAAAATGTTTATACCACACTCTAGTATTGGGACTCCATCCTTCTGGTCGGAGGTCCTAGAAAAGGGCTACCAGGAGTGGGCAAAGCGTGAAGGGTGCACCAGTCTGCCTAATGCAGTTCGCCATGGCTTGTCAGAACCTGGAAAACCACTAATGGCGCCACGAAAGTTGTTTGGGGATGCTGTCAGAACAGGCAAAAACATTGTCGAAGAAAGAAATGTAAAGGATGCGGTCCATCGTAGCAAGAACCACACAAGCTCTCAAGGTTCTTCACCCTCTGTCACAGGACCAATGCATGTACCCCCGAAAATGTCCTGGCTTCATGCGGATACTCGTCAATAGTAATGGATCGCTATACGAAGTGCAATTTCACATCACATTTTCCCTGTGTTGAATTACTTTCGGCATTTATCTGCAGTGTATTTGGTTTATGTTTGTTGTTTAAGTTTCTATTTGTATTATTACGTAATAGTCGGCGACGTATAACATTCGTTATCACTTCAGCAGTCTGCATCTGACTGGTATTTTTAGTGATTTTGGTTTTCGCCAACGATGGTCGCTATATGATTGGAGCACCACGTTGCCCTTGTTTTTTAGGTGACTTCAGTTTGTCTGTCCAAATGTAGCTTCTGTTGGACTACGAAACGCAATTATGTATTTCTACTAGTAATGTTAGTTCTGAATGGTATAACTCTGACCATTAAACAGGAGTTTGTATTTTGTGAACCCCATTGCCATGGGCTTCTTATGGTATAATATATGGTTATTTTAAATGGTGTGTATATGCTTCTTTTCACACGTTACATATTAACCTTGTCATGGAGCAGTGAAAGCCTTTTAGCTGTTGTTGTCAACGAAGAACCAGGGAGTACTACAACGAAGAACACATCTTTACTAATTTATTTGACAACCATGGTATATATGCATATCATTAATACATGTACCATTGATATGCAGACCATTCAACATAAAATTGGCCAGTTATAAGTTTGCTCAAAAGTGAAGGGTTCTTTTAATTGAAATTAACATAACAAGTTGAAATTACAATGCTACTTAACCTAATATAACGGAATTACATTAACATGGAGGGCAGTGTTACACATCACCACTAATTCCATGCAAACTTCAAAATGCATCAGCAAGTTCCATTATTTACATCGTCTCCTGGTCCATTCATCAACTACGGGTTCCAGTGCTTCAATCAGTCGCACGGTTAGCGGCAACTTCATTGAATTCTCCCGTTACCAAACAAGTCTTCGGTTGAATATGTGCATTAGAGCACAACTCATCAAAGACTGTTATCTTTGCTCCCTTCTTCGGTTGTGCATGGACAACATTACTTGTCAATCTATGAACCATCGTAGGCCGTATAATGGCCTCGATACCCTGATCGTAAACATCAGTTATCTGTACATCAACTTTATAATCATTCCATAAAAACCATAGTCCACCAACCATTCCATTGGCTGGTGAAATCCGATAACTGTTATATCCTAGAAACGGAACAATGTCTCAAGCATCCTCATCAGGTACTGCTGTTTTTGTTACAATAACAACAGTAGGTTTATGAATACGTACCAACTTTCTAAAGTTTCTTCCAAACTCTTTATCTCATGCCCCTTGGTAATTCCAGCAAACCACTGTCATTCCACTACAGTTGGGTTGGATGAACTGGATTCTCAGTTGTTATCTCAATTGCTTGCCCCAAAATCTGGCTCATACTCTCTAGCATTAGGCTTCTCTGCCTGCTCAACTCCCACTCAGTTAGATCCATTCTCTACCACCAAAATTGAACTGTCCTGTAAACTTGTAGTTTAATCTCCCAGTGAGTTGGAGGGATAGTTGTTACACGAACAACTCTATCCACGGGCTCATTGTTGTTGATGAATGTTGATACCTCAAACCGCTCGAAGAAAGTGTAAAAATCTCAGGGGTGTATCCAGTCTTCCACATCCAAGATGGATGCCATTTTCGAATGCGAATTTTTACAGCCAAACTTGTGTTGATCAATATTCCAAGTGATTTGATAAAATGTTAGATGATAAAATGGCGGCAGTGATTTGATAGAATGTTTTAATTTTTTGGAAACTAGATTATTTTGTCTTTATTCAGTGTTGACTATTGAGCTTCCTTGTAAAGGTGTTTACCAATACAATGTTGCAATTAACTATTTAGCATTGAATGATGCTGGTAAGATTGTGTTAATAGGGTTATTACATGTTCTAATTTATTCTTTTGCATTAAGTATTTAGTAGGCTGCATGTTCTGTTTTTTAAAATGGGGTGTTATTACATAGCAAGGAAAAACTAATTTTCTGTTGGGGATGTCTTAGTTTGATTGGGAGCACTTCCACCAGATAGAAAAAATTATAATTTTTCACCCCCTCTTGTGACATGTCTTATGTTCTAATGCCACTTTATTACACTTACCGGTTTACATTGCTGTTAATTTATTTGCATGTTCACCTTTTTCTTAGCTTGTTTAGTGTTCGAAATTCATGTTGTATGGACCAATAAAACAACAACAGAAACAAACCTACAAACATAACACATGAAGAATAAAATTATAACATCACAATATCATTCTATGTTAGACTACAAAATAGGCTAAAAACATGGACATAAGTAGTCCCTTGTAAAACCATCCATTTCTAATCCCAACATTCAAAATTACGTCTACATCGAGCAAACATCAGCTAAAATTCTTATATTACAAATGGTAGTTGTTGCCTACTAAACATACTGTTAACAAAATGAGAGCTTCCATGAAGGCACAAAGCTCTCGTCTCTGTTTCCCAACACCTTCTACTTATGTAGTTACCAACGGACAATGTTCTGGCTTCACTTTAGCGTAGTTCACAGCTACCTCATCGGGTAGTAACGCCACCTTAGACACGACGAAAAAGTAATGCATGTCGCCTTAGCCAGTGAAACCAAATTCACCCAACTCTGTGATCCTATACAAAATCTGTTCAATTGACAATGTAGGTTACATACTAAATAAATGTGATAAAATTGCAAGAGTTATAGTAAGCAATTAGGTACATAGTCTAGAAGTTCGTAATCTTCGTCCGCTAGTATAATCCTACCATCAACCCAGAAAAGCTCTTTCTCATGCTCATTAACAAAGTTCCAAAAACTCATGAAAGGGATACTTCTTGACCTGATGCGCCGTCAAATTCTGTCAGCCGTGATGCCTGGCATCTCTTTCGCAGTTGTGTCTATGGCATTCAGTACACCGTCCACCGTTTTGACATCATTCTTCCTTGAGTAGTCGCTAAGGAGGCAAAATAGACGCTCATCCCTCTATTTAACCCAGGTTTTGACCTCAATTTCATGGAACACATCGTCCTTTCCAGCATAATAATATGTGTGTTCTTCAGGGAAGAAAGCTGCGTCGTACTGAATGAAAAACACATGAGCATCAAAGAACCCAGCAAATCCGTTTTGTCAAAAATTGGTATGTATCATCGTCTCCTGACAAACAAATTCAATGGCTTCAAAAGTTGACGACTATTAATGTTTCGTAAATTTAGTCAAGCAAAGAGTATAGAGTGTTAATTTTTTTTACCTCTCGAATGTAAGGCCTGTAAGCGAGGGTTGTGGTTACTTGGCAAGTTTCGGAATTCAGGGGCAATTCATTATATAGCACAAAATTGTAGAACTGAAAAAAGACACCATGTAGATTTGCAATTTTCGCCCGCACTTGGCTTTCGGACGGGAAATACGATCTACCAGACAATGTTAGATGTTGCGATGCGTTAGTCACTGCCATCAACAGACCTGGTAGTGTGCGCACATTGTTGGCGGCAAAAAATGAACGCAAAAAGGCCAACAACGCTTTCTCAGAGGTTTCATCCCAAACTTCGCGACCAAGTTGATACTTAAGAGTGTCGCTTCTCGTTTTTGGCTGTAATACAGAACAGTGAGCATTAAACAATTGCATAAATTTATAAAATAGCAAGGAAACAACCTATAAAAGTTGAACCATGAACATACCTCAATGTAGTTTCATAAGACAAATACCAGCAAACAACTGACATCTCTACCACAACAAAAACAACAATTAACTTATAATAAATCAAACACAGCCATTCAACATGTGTGCGGTACAACGGCAATGATACACTCAACTTTTTTGGAAACCATAAATACTACAAACATGATAAAGGATGACAAGGGGTAATCAAATTAACCGAATGTTCCAAAAGGTAAGTATAGGCTAATCAACCAGTTTAATGAGGTTATTAATATTAGATCAAATATTGCACGACAACAACCAAACTGTGATGAAGTCACGAACTAATTTGAACAACATAAAGATATTGATAATTGCGCTCTAACACATACACCAACAAATCAGTCCAGCATTGCGTAATAAGATATAATAACAGTAATAGGGCGCAAACGATCACTCGTAATTTAGTGTCTATTAGGCCACAATAATTTGAAAACAATAGACCCATATTTTTGTATACTGTGAAGTGTATATTTGTCCCCAAATGTAACTAATTAGAGATTATGAACAACAAACTTGAAGTGCAACCATAAAGTAACGGTATAATAATCATTTACTACATGCATTGCTTGTGTCACTAAGTTACCTTACTATGAGGGGGTAGCTAAGGCAGCGGAAGGACGGGCTCTTCATCGTTTGAGATTTCAATATACGCCAATTCTTCATCCACGCGTTCATGGTCGCTGGATATCACGATGTACGCATGTTCTTCACCGGCGTCAATGTTGCCGCCCAGTAGATTTTCAAAGGAACTTCCCTATACATTGTTGCAACGACGTAGTTTGCCAAGTATTTCAGACGAGTTACAGATAATGTTGGACATTATCTAAGTTAAAGAACGGAGATATATAGAGGGAGAACAGGATGAATTCGACAAAATTAGGGTTCTTCCGTTCTGGATTCCCCCAAATTGAGCTTCAGATTAATTTTTAAAAAAAAATTGAAAATGGTTATTAAAATAACCATTTAGCTGGGGGTAATTGTGTAATGTTACATGTTAATGGGTTGGATATTATTCCCTATTTAACGAGTATATTTTTGAGTTGGAACGCGGACCCCGACCTGAGGGGATTGTTGGTTTTTATTGATTTGGGGCTAGACTCGGATATTTTCCGAGATGCCTACGTATCCCCCGATTGGGAATCAAGCCACTCGTAGTTCTTGTTCTTGGTGTTGATTATTTGGAGTATGTCGATTTTATTGATTGTGTTGATTTTATATCTGTTGAAAGAGTTGACCTTTGTGAAGCCTTCAGAAAGAAAGGAGTTCGCCCTCTCATCTGAAGCCTTTTTCTTTTAGTTTTATAGAGAACCTGAGTTCCCTTGGGAGCGCGCCCTCCCCTTTTTCTGGTCTCTCGTCTCTACCTTTAATAGAAGTATTTTAGGGACATGTGTCATTGTGCATGTGTTCACAGGTGTCATTATGCATGTGTGAAGAGATAGGTTTTATCTGTTTAGTATATCTGCTGACGGGGCGCTGACCAGGATGAATTATCCTCTCTGATAGCTTCAATGTGCTCTGATGAACTGGCTCCTTGGTTTCCTTCTCTCCGATGGGCGGTACCTATCGGAAACGCTGGATAAGTGGGAGGGAATGCTCGTCCGATGCTGTTGTAGTTCCGATAGTGGTCCATTGTTAGGTTGTCTTCTTCTGATGTGCACTCCGATAGGTGTTTCTATCTTGGTCTCGGGTTCCGTAAATTGGGCATGTTTTCGAGGGGTCTGATTTGATTTCCGAGGGCTTTGCTTTGTCTCAAAGGGTTTTGCTTGGCCTTCGTGAAGTAGTATTTTGGTATCCAAACCCTCGTAGAATGTCTTCCAACGTTCCTTGTGCTTAGACAAGTCTTTCTTGTTCAGACAGGGCAATGTTCTTGCATTCAGGTCTTTATGCCGTGCGCTCCGAAGGGTTCTAGGTTTTGACAGTGCATTTTTATCGCGCTTTGGCCCTCGGGATGAGTTCTCCGATAGCTTTTAGACATCGGAGGGTGTAGGGGTGTAGGGGTGTTCTCGTATTTTGGGGGACTCGGGGTCTTCGCCGGGTGATACGGGTATTTTGTGGTTACGAGTATAAATCATATAATAATATATATCCGAAAATTTTAGTAATCGAATTATGGTATGTTTTAAGCACGTGGATTTTTACCCTGTTAACAACCCCCCCCCCCCCCCCCCCCCCAGTTTTTAGTGCAGTTGACTGCACTAGAAACTTAAAAGGTCGAAAGTCACGATGGTCCTGGTATCGTAGCCTTCAGTCATCGGGGTCGTCGAAAGCACTGGTATCGAGCTTTTAGAGTATTGTACGTAGTATCAGGACATCTTAGTGTCCTTATAAGCATCGTAGGGGCTGCCTTGACCCTTTTAAAGCATCGTAGAGTTATCAGAGAACTTGTAGATTTTGGTCAGGTATTATATCGTGAATGTCTCATGAGGCATCGTAGATCTTCAAGAGGAATTCGAGTCGCATCCATGACTTGGAAAACCTTAGGAGGGTGTCGTAGACATTCGTCATTGACGTTTATGTCTGTTTAACACATGTCTCCCAAGTTCTTGGGCCTTGCTTTTGAAGAGACGAGGGGATTATTGTGATTGCCTTCTCCGAGGCGAGAGGTTTCCGATGCCTTTGAAATGTGCCCTCGTGGGATTAATATCGGGGAATTAATTATAATTAATGTCGTGGCATTTAATTAACTGCGATTAAATGCAATTAATGGTGGTCAGTGCCACGTTCAGGAGTGGTGCGTGGGTCGAGGTATTCGGACCGTTACCCCTTCCCTAATCGAAGAGGCGTGATGGTTTATAACCAACAAGGCACGATTTCCAATCGGGGGGTGTAAAGAGGTTTAGTGGGTAATTAATGCCTTTATTGGGCCTAGGGTTTATAAATACTTCTCTTTCCAATTCTATTCACACTTGCAATTTTTAGGCGAAAAAAATTTCTCCTGCTTAACTTCTCTTTCTGCAAAAAAGCTTTCTAATATTCTTAAGATCTCTCTAATGGCGTCTCTACCCACAACCAAGTTAGTGTGTGCCACTTCTGGCACTAGCGGGGCGACGGGGGCTATTTTTCCGTCTTCTCGAAAGAGAAGCGCGACGGTGGTGATGGAGGTCGGTGGTATCGACAGTGCAAGGAAGGCGAAAAAGTCGAAGAAAAATGCTAACAAGGGTGGTGTTCCTCGAGCTACCCAAAGGGTTGAAGCGACAGTTAGCACTACTTTAGAGGAGGAGATTCGAAAGTTGTTCATCAAATATGGTGCTTCAGGCCGGAACATGGAGGTGATGGTTCCGTCAGCAGATCATAGGGGTAATTCTCCTCCGTCGAAGTACTTAACAGTGTACTATTCCCTGGTAAAGGCGGGATTGCGTTCCTTTTTATCGCCTTTTTACTGCGAAATTTTTAATTATTGCAATGTATGCCCTAACCAACTCACCCCCAATTCCTTCACGGACTTGGCTCTATTTGTCTTCTGGTGTTTGGTTAGGGGAATAGAGTGTACAAGGGATAGGTTTTGCAATTTTTGAGTTGAAGGTGTCTCCGGGGGGGGCTCATTTCTACTGTTTTAGTCATCGGGACAAAGATGACCGTATCTCCGAGGGCAATGTCAGTTCTCACAGCACATGGAAGAATAATTTTTTCTACATCTGTCCCACCGAGGGGAAATGGGACATACCACTTACTTGGAGGGAGCCCAAATTCCCATAGAGGGTGTTGGACGATACATTGGTGTTTTCACCTGTGTTTTCTGCGAAACCTTTGGTGGAGTCTAGGGATTTCACTCGTCTCTATCGAACCGCGGGCTTGTGACATATCTTCGCCCTCGGAGGCATCGGGGGATTCGTTGGATATACTACTGGCAACCCCTCCCAAAGGTACGTATCTCTTCTTAGTTTTAAGTGATATCGAGATACTTACATATTTACTTATAGGAAACCCTATTTTTGATAGACAAATGAGAGGCTCTCCCTGCTGAGAACAAATGAGTATCTCAGGAAGATGCTCCAGATTTGGGTAAGCTTCTCAAGATTAAACATTTTCCTTTTTAGTTTCCCTTTAGGGAACAGCTTACTTACTCGGGAAGTTTTAATTCGCAGGGGGCAACAATTTATTTAATTTTGAAGGAGGATCCTTTCCCTCGGATCCTTACGTTCCTTCAACTTCCGATGATCCGATGCTCTTATTGGATGAGCTGATGGCTGCAGCTCCTTCTTTTATGGATCATCCAACTCCGAGTCCGTTTGCCTCTATTCAATCGGGCAGTCCCGTGGTTACTCAAGTACCCATATCGGGGGGAGTACCTTTAGGGGGACCTTCGTCTTCGAGTATTCTAGCCTCGGGACGAGAGCCTAGCTCGGAAGAGGCTAAGGTGGCCCTCAATACCGTCACCCGATACCTATCGGCTGCCAACTCTCTGCCATCGGAGGGGTGGCAATTTGTCCAGGCTTGCACGAATTGTGTGGCTATGCTGGTAAGATCTGATTTCTACTTATCTAATTCCTTTAGGACCCATTGTTGGGATCTTTATTCTTCTATTTTGCTCTATAGGCGCCTAAAATACTTCCTCTTCTATTACTCGAGGTTGAGAAGTTGCAAAAGTTGGCGAACGCAGCAGAAGAAAAGTCTCGGAAGATAGAGGAAGAGAATAAGAATCTCCGAGAGAAGATGGGAAAGTATGAAGAAGCGTGGGCTAAGATCACGCAGCAGAACCAAGAGTTAAAGGGGGGAAACAAGTGGATCCAGTCTTACGTATCAGAGATGGAGGCCTCGGGGTTGGTATTAAAAGAAAAGGTTACCTCCCTTGAGGAGGGGAAGATTGCATGGGAGGTGAAGCAGAAGGAGTTGGAGCGTAGTTTGTATCAAGCACTTGGCCAGGTGGATGCTCTTAATGAAGAGTTGTCAAAAGCTCTGGTTTCGGGGGGCATCACCTCCGAGGAGATGCAACAGAGGATGGTTGCTGCTGTGAAGCAAGCCCAGGAGGAGGCCACTATCCAAGTCAAGGAACTATATGTCCGTAAAAATCATGGATACTTGGTCGGACATGTGATGTGGGGGGTTCTTCAATGCTTCGGGCAAGTGCGTAGGAAGATAGCTCCCAATGTAGATCCGCATCTGATAAATATAGCAGAGATGCAGAAGCCCACGCTGGAACAAGCCTACAATATTTTTGTGAAGAGTAGTTCTCAGCTTCCTCCTTCCTCTTCTGCCCCGACTCGGGTTCCCTTAACTGTCGTGGTCCTCCTGCCTACAACTCGTGCTCCTCCCGGTATGGGAGCCCAGGCTGGTCCTTCTGGTGCTCCCCCTTCTACAAGTGCTCCGACTCTCGCCCCCGCAATTGGGCCAACCCCCACTCACACGAGTGCTCTACCCCCCCCCCCCCCTCATCTTAGAGGCTTTTATTATTTTTTTAAGCACAATTGTACTTTGTTTTTTATTGGAATGAAACTTATCTTTTCCGTGTTAATAGTCGTCATAACTTTTCAACACGTTATGAATACTTGGATCATTTCCCTTAATTGTAGAACTTAAGATTGAGTTTAAAGAAATGAAGTTCATTCTTACTGGCCAAACAAATTACTTAGCATAACGTGCATGTTTGCAGTGCAAACTTTGGAGATACATTTTCTCTAAATAGAGGTATCCTTGGACACGTAATCGTAGTTATAACATAGCTTGGGCAGCTAAAACTTAATTCGGTCATCCGAGGAAAGATTCATTCCGGTAGGTTTATCCACATTCTGGTTACTTTAAATATATAGACCTTTTTTTAAAAAAAAACTTTGAGAAGAGGACACGAATAAAGGTTCTCCGGTAAGCGCCCACGGAGAACCTCTCCAAGGCTACTAGAACACCTCTTTCCTTCCTTTACAAGTCTTTTACAGGCTTCGCATATATACTTATATAGCAATCAGAAAATCTTATGATTTTCAAGGAGATATCCAAGATTGGAATCGAATCATGCGAGTTTGGAGAAATAAAAACTTATCTTCGGAGCGTATCGCCTCGTGGCAGTAGCACCTGCTTTCTATTTTGGTTTTGGCGGCGATCTCCTCGGGCTTGCTCAAGGATTCAACGGCGGTTCCCACAGATGGCGCCATCTTGTTAACGGGTTGGATATTATTCCCTATTTAACGAGTATATTTTTGGGTTGGAACGTCGATCCCGACCCGAGGGGATTGTTGGTTTTTATTGATTTGGGGCTGGACTCGAATATTTTCCGAGATGCCTACGTATCCCCCGATTGGGAATCAAGCCACTCGTAGTTCTTGTTCTTGGTGTTGATTATTTGGAGTATGTCGATTTTATTGATTGTGTTGATTTTATATATGTTGAAAGAGTTGACCTTTGTGAAGCCTTCAGAAAGAAAGGAGTTCGCCATCTCCTCTGAAGCATTTTTTCTTTTAGTTTTATAGAGAACCTGAGTTCCCTTGGGAGCGCGCCCTCCCCTTTTTTTCTGGTCTCTCATCTCTACCTTTTATAGAAGTCTTTTAGGGACAGGTGTCACTGTGCATGTGTTCACAGGTGTCATTATGCATGTGTGAAGAGATAGGTTTTATCTGTTTAGTATATCTGCTGACGGGGCACTGACCAGGATGAATTATCCTCTCCGATAGCTTCAATGTGCTTTAATGAACTGGCTCCTTGGTTTCCTTCTCTCCGATGGGCGGTACCTATCAGAAACGCTGGATAAGTGGGAGGGAATGCTCGTCCGATGCTTTTGTAGTTCCGATAGTGGTCCATTGTTAGGTTGTCTTCTTCTGATGTGCACTCCGATAGGTGTTTCTATCTTGGTCTCGAGTTCCGTAAATTGGGCATGTTTTCGAGGGGTCTGATTTGATTTCCGAGGGCTTTGCTTTGTCTCCGAGGGTTTTGCTTGGCCTTCGTGAAGTAGTGTTTTGGTATCCAAACCCTCGTAGAATGTCTTCCAACATTCCTTGTGCTTAGACAAGGCTTTCTTGTTCAGACAGGGTAATGTTCTTGCATTCAGGTCTTTATGACGTGCGCTCCGAGGCGTTCTAGGTTTTGATAGTGCATTTTTATCGCGCTTTGGCCCTCGGGATGGGTTCTCCGATAGCTTCTAGACATCGAAGGGTGTAAAGGGTGTAGGGGGTGTTCTCGTATTTTGGGAGACTCGGGGTCTTCGGCGGGTGATACGGGTATTTTGTGGTTACGAGTATAAATCAAATAATAATATATATCCGGAAATTTTAGTAATCGAATTATGGTATGTTTTAAGCACGTGGATCTTTACCCAGTTAACATTACAATTAAGGGTAAATGTGTAAACTACTATCATGTATAGGGGTGAGTTGGGCCGGATTCCCGCGGGGATCGGGAATCCGGCCCACGGGAATTGCCGGGATCGGGAGCTAGGCGTAGGTCCCGATCCGACCCGCGGATGGCGAAACTCCCGCGATTGCGGGAGTTCCGCGGATTTTGGGATCCCTAGTCGGGATCCCGAAAATTGGACCTTAGAGTAGCGGCGGAGCGTCGTCGTCGGCGTCGGAGCTGGTGAGTGGTGCGGCGGTGTCGGAGCTGGTGAGTAGGAGCGACAGAGCAGTGTTGTGCGTGTGTGCTGCTCGGAGTTATGCGGAGCTATCGGAGCTGTCGGAGATGTGCGTGTGTGCTGCTCGGAGATGGTGAGCTTTTGTGTTTGTGTGTGTGTGTGTTTGAGATGGCGGAGATGGCGGATTGTGTGAGCTTTTGCTCGGCGGAGATGGCGGACTGTGTGTGTGTGTGTGTTTGAGATGGCGGAGATGGCGGACTGTGTGAGCTTTTGCTCGGCGGAGATGGCGGACTGTGTGTGTGTGTGTGTGTGTGTTTGAGATGGCGGAGATGGCAAACTGTGGCGGAAAGATCGGGACCCGCGGATCGGATCGGATTCCGGCCATGACTCCCGATCCGATCTGCGGGAGTTGCTGCGGGAGAAAATTCCCGCAGCAGCGGGTCGGATCTCCAATCGGATTTTCCCCGAATCGGGGAAAATCCGATCGGGTCGGGTCGGGTTCCTGCGACCCGACCCGGCCCTCCCACCCCTAATCATGTAAGCCAATTTACCTTGTCAGCCAAACATGAAATAAAATATAGTATTAAATTATAGGATATTTAGTGGTACAATCCAAATGTGCTATTAAATAAAAATCCTAACAAGCAATTCATAGATTAATTGTTTCTATGATCCAAATTTGGGGCAAGCAAACATGCCCCATGTGAACAAATGATTTTGAGGTGTTTGCAAATCTAGTTTTTTCAGTTACAAAACTTTTTTTAAGCTGAAAACACCCAAGCTGGTGTGGGTGTACCTTTGGCTTAACTTAAAATTGTGAACCTCTACTTTTTTACTAGAGTTTGCAAACACCACCTTAGGCATGGATCTCAAGTTGTATATATAATATAGGCAGAAGTGCTAAAAATGCCCTTTATCTTTTGCTCACTTGAGTTTTTGCCCTTTATCTTTTTTTCTTGGTTAAAATGCTCTTTATCTTTCTTAAAATGTCCTTTATCTTTTTCACTCGCCTAAAATGCCATTTATCTTTTAAAATGCCCTTTTGCTTTTACAATACAAGTTTGCACTGCCAACTAGATAAAACCTTGTCGACGTGGCAAAAAATGTGGGGACACGTAGGGGTGGGTTCGGGTAGCTTCGGGTAGGGTACCCGTTTTTTCGGGTAGGGTACCCTAATATACGGGTAGGGGAAAACCCCTACCCGATACCCTATCCCCAAATGGTTTATCCGATCAGATCGGATACCCTAAAATTCGGGTACCCTAACATTCGGGTTTAGGGTACCCGAACGGCAACAAAAACGGGAAAAATGGCACAAAAAATGGGTTATCCGATACCCGATCAGGTTGGATACCCTATCTAATCGGGTGACCCGATCGGGTATCGGTTCGGGTACCCCAAAAAACGGGTATGGGGTACCCGAAATGGCGTCTGGATAGTTTTCAGTCCCCTGTTTTCAAAACAGGGGATTTTTTTCAGGGGCCGGCTCGTTCCCCGTTTCTTTAGTAATTTTCTCCTGTTTTCAATTCGAAACATGAATAATTCGCCCAAAAAGAGCATTCAATCCGATAGAAAACCAAACGCATTCAACTCAAAACAAAGAGCAATTAATCCAAAACGACGAGCAATTCGAAAATATGCAATCTTACAAAAGCAAACAACATCATCAACAAATCAACATAAATATTGTTCATTCGGCATCGTCACGGCGACACCTAACTCCCCCAACAAGTGTTCACTCGTCATCATTCAAGGATCAAGAATCGAAGCATCTTTACCCAAATCGTT
Organism: Linaria vulgaris; assembly: GCA_948329865.1. Taxonomy (NCBI): domain Eukaryota; kingdom Viridiplantae; phylum Streptophyta; class Magnoliopsida; order Lamiales; family Plantaginaceae; genus Linaria; species Linaria vulgaris. The sequence goes on along the minus strand of OX415254.1, from coordinate 102,942,772 downwards.
AAATTCTACAATAACAATTAAAGAAATCATTAGTATTTCCAAAGAGTATATACATATCAATTTTACAATTTGAATTAAAGAACAATAAGAAAATGAGTTTACCTTCGTCCCATTTCTCCACCTCGTACAAATTCTCTTCCACGTTCAAAGGCACATAATTTCAGCGAAGCCAATCTTGGGCACAAATGAGTGCTTGTACCATCTTGGTAGACAACGAACTCCTAAATGCATCTAGCACACGCCCTCCCGTGCTAAATGCCGCCTCAGAAGCTACCGTCGAGACCGGAACCGCTAGAATGTCACGAGCCATCTTGGAAAGGATTGGATATTGATGGCTTTCTACTTTCCACCACCCCAATATATCAAAATGTTCAGATGTACTCCTCGTGACCTCTTCGGCCATATACCTCTCAAGCTCAGACTTCTCTTGTGTGTTTATTTGTGCCAACATTGCCTCAAAACCGAGTTGCACCGAATCATAAGCTCGTTGGCCATCCTTCGATAAAGAAAAGTCATCCACACTTGTGCTAGACATGCCATGGCTTTGACCTTGAGTGGAAGGAGTAGAACTCTCATAAACTCGGTTATACTCATTGAATAAAAAAATTGCATTGCAAAAGCAAAAGGGCATTTTAGGTGAGTGAAAAAGATAAAAGGCATTTTAAGAAAGATAAAGGGCATTTTAACCAAAAAAAAAAAGATAAAGGGCAAAAACTCCAATGATCAAAAGATAACGGGCATTTTTAGCACTTCAGCCTATAATATAACATGGGCATTGTCTACATTCAAAGTAAATAATTTGGATGAAGCAGCATGACAATATACACAGTTATCAAGGTCCGGCTTCCAGAAATTGCTATCTAGAACGAGAAATGTATTTATCTACTTCTTGTTATGAATTGTAGTTTGCATTTCGGTGCTTTTTCTGTAGAATTGCATAAGTCCTTTTATTTGTGCTTCTTTTCCTATTTTGCAAAGTCATGTGGGCTCTTTGTTACCAAATCGAAGAGTTTTTTGATGCTGACCAGAAATTATCAAAAATACCTTGAGAGGCAAGGTATGCAGCTTCTGCAGAATCAGTCTCAAAGAGACTCTTAGGGCTGTTTGGGCCGGGTCGGGACTTTGGAGTCCGACCCGACCCGTCGGGTTTTTCCTGAACCGGGAAAAACCCGGCTCGGGAAAAACCCGACCAGACAGGGAAATTAATCCCGTTCCCCCTCCCGCGGGATCCCGGCCCCCCAGTACATAATTTTTTTTTCTGTTTTTTTCATTATTCTTTCTGCTGCTCCTTTACTGCTGCTCCTTTACTCCTTATGGTCCAGGTCCAGTAGGTTTTTTTTAAAACAGAAAACACAAACAAAACACACACACACACACACAACACGCTACACACACACAAACACACACACACAAACACCCACGAGGGCCACGACGTTGCGACGCTGCCTCACGCCCTCACCCACGACGCCGCATCGCTGCCTCACCTCCACGGCTCCACCGCCCCACGCCGCTAAGCCGCCGCCGAGCCTCCAACAAAATTAGAGGTAATATTTAAAAACCCTTATTTTTATTTTTGTTGGATTTTGTTGAGATGATTGGAGTATGAAAAAAAATATATATGGGCTGGACAAGGGCGGATACTGCCCGCCGGGATCACGGGAGCCCTCCCGTCCCGGCGGGACTCCCGCGCCACCGGGAACAGCATTCCCGGCGGGAGGGACGGGAACTGCTCAACAGCTCCCGTCCCGGCAGTTCCCGGTGGGCCGGGGTCCCGTCCCGGCGGGACCCCGGCCCATAACACCCCTAGAGACTCTGCAACCAATTTTCAATAATCTTTTAAAAAAATGAGTATCTTGATATTGTAGGGCATAAGCCATTATTCAATATTTTTTAAAATATATATGATAACAAAATAATCTAGAAGAAAATAAGGAGATAAGATACTCATTCTTATAAGACGCTAAGAAAACATATTTATGTAAATCTAACAAAACAATTATGTGCTCCATTTATACATAATCTAAGCTACATAAAGTTATTTTTTTAGATGTAAAAATTATTCCGCATGTCATAAAGTCAATTCATTAATCTGAAAATAAAAATAAAAGTAGTAATGAATTACCTAAAAGGAGAATACGTAGAACAATAATAATGACAATCATGTCATCTGAAAAAAGAAGAAGAATTTTGAATTAAAAATTACTCCGATTCCTTTTACAAATGGGGATTATTGTTCTAGGAAAAGTCATCCCAAAACTTTTTGCACTCTTTGTTAAGTAATTATGAGCAACAAATACCCTTCAGAGTATTAATTACTTTTATGATGAATTAAGTGCTTGAGAGTATTCTTATCAAAAAAAAAAGTGCTAATGTGATTTTATGATAGTAAACAAATTAACAATAGTAATTTTTTATTTCATCTTATAGTGAAACTGGTTATAACTTTTTTACCTTAAAGTAATTTCAGATTTTTCACTTTGTTGTTTATATATTTTCGTCTCCGATAATTTGCAAAAGTGATTTTGTTCTAACATACGGTTATTTTATAAGTAATAACACTACGTCCCCGACAAAAGTTTATTGAAAAGCACTTAAAGTATCCATATGTTACTTTAATTAATTAACTAAAAACAATACATTTTGTTACACGTATGAGTATGACGTATAATACATGCAGTAGAGTAATTTGTTACCATCGTTTAATAAAAATATTTTAGTTTTGACTATGTGAGAATATCACCAATAGATTAATTTGAGAAAATAGATTTTCTCAAGAAAGAAAAGAAATATAGAACTGCGCCACACATGCAAATACTTACTATATATATATATATATAAAGCACCTTAAATATCAATATTTTACTCAACAAGTACTTAACTAGAGACAAAAAAAAAAACAAAAAAAAAAACAGACATGCATGGCCCAACCATTAAAAGTGACAACTTTTACAAGACTTCTCTACTTTGTACATTATGATAATACCATCACCTCCCCACTTAATAAATAATCCCAGTCTCCAATTATCTAATCAAGCCTAACTACTCACTTTTTTTTCTTTTTAACCATCTTTCCTTTTTCCCCAACTTTACATCACATGTATCATTACCATCATTATCAATGAATTTCCATCAAGCAACACTAATTATATTATCCCCACCACTCCCATTAAAGGTAGCAGGCAACGCTTGGAACGCCGAGGCGGTGCGCCGAGCAGGCGACGATTGTTGATCCGTCGACGGCGAAGACTGAGTCGATATCGACAGATTAAGTGACAATGATGGAATAGGTTTGAGGTTATTGTTGAGGTCCAAACTTGCCATTTTGGAAGAGGGGGGTAGGGGTAAAATAGGAATTGACCTAATGGGCTCTGGTGAATTATTGAGTTGATTCACTTGTCCTAGTCTGTGATTTTCTATTGAAAGTTGACTTTTAATTGGTATCAAAAGAGGTGTGATTGGTAATGCTGAGGAGGGGAACTTGTGCACATTTTGACCAAGGCTTTGTGGTTGGGTTATTATTGGTGGTTGAGCTAAGCTCTCTTGATTCATTTGATCTTCATTGGTGGAACTCAAAACCTGCTATAAAATTCAATTAACAAAACCAATAATTGTTAGAAAAGAGAACCAAACATCACAACCATAGAAAAACAATAATATTATATGTAATAGTTTAAGACAAAAGTCATCACAAGTAAAAGACAACCTTAGCTAGTGATGGCTACAAATTATTGGCTTTATTTAGTGGGGCTATATATATATGACTTTAAACTTTCTATTATTTTTCCGTGCAATGAACCTTTCGGGGTATCACGAAAAGATTCCTCCACCAATACAGCAATTATTTGTTCAAGTAGAACAGCTATCATCCAGTCTTTGCACCTAACTTTTTCAAACATTTTTCTAATCAATTTTTAAGATCGCATAATTGAAGAATAATGTAGGTTATGCTTCACAAATCACAATGAACATGTTGTATAAGTATAAACGAATCCTTTGTGACATAATAATCCAATGCTAGAAGCCATGCTTCTTGCTAATTGACTTGATAATCAAATATAAGCAATTGAGTTAAATTATTAAGTTAAATAACACTTGGCTAATGAATTTTAGTTACTAATTAATAATTGGAACAATACCGCATCGGTGGTGATGTCAAAGAGACTAGATCTCCGGCGCCGCCTGTTGTGGTTGTTCCGGCGGAGGAAGTACTTTTGCGCGTGGCTGGCAACTTGTGTCGGTGTTCGAGTTTTCACGAAGTTCCTTGCGATTCCTCTCCAATCTCCTTTACCTACTTTTTGCAGCCCTACAAGAAATAGCCTGTGCTCCTCCTCAGTCCATGGAACTCCTACAATATCCAATCATTATTAATTATATGCAACGAATTACATTACTCAATATACATAGAATCAACCAATTAAAATTTCTACACACTAATTTCCACAAAAAATATGTTACCATTTTTGACTTAGTGTTAGCAAAACTGAGAACATGATGGTCTACTCTTTTATTAAAACAACTATATTTATAATAGAGAGAGTAAAATTATTAACAGTGGCATGCCAATTAAGGTTGCAGTTTCTAGCAAACACACTACCAAAGTGTCAATTCATGATCATAAATTTCAAAAAATGAAATCAACTAAGTTTTCATTACATGCAAACACCAATTGTTATGCCAAATTGCCAATCTAAATCATGAACTAAAGTTTCTCAACATTTCACGATGACATATCAAACGTTTTGTTTTTATACACGGAAATGAATATTCTCCAACGATTATTCCGACAACTTTTTCAAGTTCGTTTAGACAAATCACTATTAATTATCATGACTTCCTTTTTTTTTGAAAAATATGACGAATTTTTTTAGAATATTTATCATAATAAAACATACCCAAACACCGATCCATAATTTAAACTACTAGTAACTAGGCAAGTTTAATACCTCGTTTACGCTCGCGGCTGCGGCCGGAAGGGTGAACGACATCATCCGACACGTATCCGGCAGCGACAACATCGTTGCTGGAGTCTTGAGGCTGCTCATATTGAGCCAAGTTGTTCATACTAAAACTTTTGCGAAATGAACCTTCCATAACTCTCACACCAAACAGCATGAACCCTTTGGTACCACGGCCATTATCGCTCGCCTCCGAGCTCTGGCCATCGTCCATATTGGTGGAGTAGGACTCCGATAGTTTCTCCATTATATTGATATATGAAGAAACTGATTTTAAAGTATTTTAGAGAGGATCAGTCCATGTACGCAAAATGAGAGGAGGGAGTGCAATATATTAAGGAGAGGGGAAAAAGCTAGGACAAGTTATAGTAGATGAGAGAAGTACCAAGGTGCATTTAAAAAATGTTGTTTGGCACAACTCGTGTACTTTCGTGAAATTTGTAACTCCATGTGAAAATATTAATCAAATTATATTACTCATCATGTTCTTTTAGGTCAAACTGGGTAATTAATTTTGTGTAAAAAATATATAGGCAATTTGGGAAACTTCTTAAAAGTTTTCTATACTTTTTTTAAATCTAATTTGGACCCTTCATTGTGCAAATAGTTAAATTTGGTATTTTGTTGCTCAAGAATCCAATTTTACCTCTTTTTAGTTGAATATAGAATTTTCCCTCCAAAATATATTGGTTTCGAACGTGATATCCCAAATTTAGTATCTTTTTTTCCTACACTGTACAAATGCGTAAATATTATAATTTGATTGTGTTTAAGAAATTATACGCGCGTAGTTTTGTAAATGTATACGTCTGATTACTAAATCTAAGACGTTACGTGCAAGACATAAGATAATTTCAGAAAAAATGAGTACTGCATGTATTTAAAAGTTATTAAAATTGAGTTTCTTCCACGTTATAGAATTAAAATTGGTCGTCATTTGTGCTATAGAGAATTAATATTGAAATTAACCAGTCTTAGAAATCTCCCAGTAAATTACTTATATTGTACGTTTATGCGTTGGAAAATACAAGATTCAAAAAATTGATATGCATTTGTTAAATATCATCGAAAATTTGCCACTTTTTCTCTTGTAGTAATGGGATCGATATGTCTATTTTTTATTTTGTTCTTTCTTTTCTTTTCTTTTTTGGTAAAATTCATATGCCTAATTGACATATTACAAATAGTAATATGCATATTCACTTGTTTTAACAATCCTTATTTACTTTTTACATGGGATGAGGTGTCCATTTCGCACACTATTTCATTATATAAAGTAATGAATGTCCTTAGCTGATCTTTAGATTGCGTAGTGACGAGGGTTTAGTTTCTATTAGTGCTCAATAATATTTATTTTGCTATGTTGTCACGCACCTTCTAGGAATAATCCCGTGAGCGTCGAAGGCTCGAACCACACACAAAGTTTGATATTTAATCTTTAATTGCGATCTCTCCTTTTGAAACCTATGGCATCCACATAATTCTGCCTCACAAACTTTTGCTTTTATTTTGTTGAAATGTTCAAATGATTAATGAAATATGTCACATCTTATATGAACTTGATGTTGAGATTAATAAATGAACTTCAAGTATAGCAACACGACGACAAATAATTCGTGGAAGTAATTTAGTGTATAAAATCTAGCCTTGACGACGTCACACGAGCTTTATGAACGACAAGAACATTTAACCTAATCTAATCTATTAAATGATTCTCTTGATTGATTTACTAGTCATAGAGAAAGATTAATACGTTTCATCCAATGTCTTTGCCAATAATTAAGCGACATTAATCCAAGAATTTGATGCGAAAACACACAACTTATTCTCGATTGATTTGAGAGGTTATCTTAACTCTTAATTCTAATCTTTAATTAATCCATATTCATGATTTTTGGAAAGCCACGTAATTGGTGAGAAAGGATTGCTTATAAGTGGCATAGAAATGAATAATATAATTGGGTTTTGTCCTCTATTATTTGGACCTACATGAAAGTCACATCATAATTAACACTTAGAAAAAATTAATTAGAGATATTATTGTTAAAGAAATATTAAAAGGGTGGAGGAGGAGAAATGTTGGGCCTCTACCGTTGAAATGGTATATTCTCTATATGTGGAGATAGACTTTTTGTCTGTAATATTTTTTGGTTGTATAATAAGTAAAATATTGGTGGGTGGGATTTGTGAGGATAAGGTGAAATAGTGTCCCACCTATCTATCTTTCTTTCTCCACTACGACTCCACTTTCTCTATTGTTAAATCAACCTTTTTTATTGTTTTCGAGTTGCGTTGCTTTTTTGTTATATGTGTGGGGTGGTTTATTACACACGGTTTTGTACCACGGCAAGAAATCTGTGGGTTTGGATTTATTTTTCAGTTGTTTTCATCTATTGGAAAATAGCGTCTAAGATTTTGGATTGAGAATATGTTTGAGATATTCGAAATAATCCTCTAAATGTAATCTAGATATTTAGTTTATAAGGAGCATAAGTATTTAAAGGATTTAAAATAGAATTGATGCATGGTGACATCCGCGACCATACACACCGCGGATTTAGTGATTGATTTGAAGTAGCCTTATCTATTAGTACACATGCATTTTAATCAACACTCGTAAAGTAAGTCTTGATAGACTCGTGATAAGCTATATGACGATCAAGTTATGATATACTCGAATAATGGAGGATCTAACCCTGAATATCGAGACACTTAAGATCGATAGCTCGTTAGTCGAAATTCAATAGTGAGTCGAAATGCTTGAGCTCAAATTTGAGCTCCCCTCTTTCAGGCTTGGGGACCAAAACGTGAGCGTCAAATTGGGGTTAAAAATCACTTCGCACCCTCAAATTAGCCATTTTTATCACTTTGCACCCCCAAAGAAAATTAAAGACAATTTGCACCCTTAAATCACAGTTAATTATCACTTTGCACCCCCAATTATATTTTCAGCCTTTGACCCATTTTAAGAGGAGGTAAAATCGTCATTTAACATATACACAACATTTATATTTTTTTTCAAGATCTGTATTAATATAAACACATCAACTTCACAACATTATATATATATATATATATCTTTTATTATATATTTAATAATATATAAAATTATAAAAAACAAAAAAATACTTTAGAAATTCTTTCATCTTCACACACACACACAAATATATAAATATATATAACCATTTTTTATAGCTTTTACAATTCTTTTTTATGTTTATAACAATTTATAAGAATTATTTAAATATAAAAAAATAAAAAATAAAATAAAATACATTTAAAAAATACTATTCATCATCTTCCATCCACTTCCCGTAACCCCCCCCCCCCCCCCAAACGCCGCCCCCTACCAGCCCCAAATTCCCATTGATCATAAACTCCGACACCACCCCTGATTTTGCGCATATGGTGTCGGCGTTTATGATTGGTTATAAAAATGGTTATATATATTTATATATTTGTGTGTGTGAAGATGAAAGAATTTCTAAAGTATTTTTTATAATTTTATATATTATTAAATATATAATAAAAGATGTATATATATATAATGTTGTGAAGTTGATGTGTTTATATTAATACAGCTCTTGAAAAAAAATATAAATGTTGTGTATATGTTAAATGATGATTTTGCCCCTTCTCAAAATGGGTCAAAGGATTAAAATATAACTCGGGGTGCAAAGTGATAATTAATTGTAATTTGAGGGTGCAAACTGTCTTTAATTTCTTTTGGGGGTGCAAAGTGATAAAAATGGCTAATTTGGGGGTGTGAAGTGATTTTTAACCTCAAATTGGACAATAGACCAAGTTCGGTTTTTGACAATGGAGCTCGAATGGGGGTCAACGATCAAATGTGATTTTCGCTTTACTTTAATGTAAATAAAAGTAATATGCATGGTCATGTAGGTGTCCAAAGCTTATGTAGGCGATAAGGCCCCTAGTGCTCACCTTATAATCTAACATTTGATGTTGTTTACTCAATCTATGAATTTGGAGATAGAAAGTCTAGAGGTCAGAATTTGCTTGAAATTCGAAACAGGCTTTATTCTAAATGTCAAAATATTGATATAGTGATTATTGAAATGATCTCTGAAAGTGAAATTCCACCCTTAAGTCTTCTCATTCTTCATCATTTTTTTTTTACTTAAAAGATGGAACTCGGGAGGGTGATAGCAACAGACATCCCAACTATGTTGGCACCCCCTCATTCTTGGTCATTGTGTTTGATGACTTTTTTCTAAATTTAACACGTCAACACGTTATCACCCGTGAATATTGTCACGTGCCCCTTTTAAAATATGACACGTCAGAGGTAATTGAAATATTTATAGTTTTTTCTAGTAAACAATTAGAAGAAAGTACATGTAATTGTAAACTAAATGAGTAAAAATTAGAAATTTCATGGAATTATTCTAAAATCCTAAAGATGTAATATAACTATTCCAAAATTCCAAGAACTTAGCCACTAAAATTGTTCCAAACTTGTGGGAATGTAAAAGTAATTGGTCGAGAATTTTAGATCTTAAATGTAGATACTATCCCAAAATTTTAGAGGCATATGTAATATTGGATTAAGTCTTAGGGATTTCACTAATATGATCTATTATGAAGAAGAAGAAAAATTGCTTGGGAAAAGACTCAAATTGAATCGAGATTGTGATCAGAAGACTAAAACTAAATGATTCCTGTCTTTAATGAAATTGGTACCAATACGCTATTCTAAAGAGATGATAGAGACTTACAAGATGAAAGACCAAAATGATATTTTGTTATGTTTGTTATATTTTGTTATATTTGTTATAAGAGTTGAACGGTGTTTAGTCAGTATTGAAGTGAAAAAAAACAATAGCCATTTTTTTAAACCAAGTAAATGTATTGTTATAGTATTACTTAAAGGTTGAAGGTTAATTCGGCATAGACCATCTGATTCTTGAGTTGGTAGAGTATTGAAATAGTATGTCATTTCGTCGTTTAAGACAATGTCGTACTCGGCATATAAGACAGCGAGTAGGGCGATATGTGGGAGGTTGCAATAACTCTTAAAGATAATAACGGTGTACCTAATTTGTAAAGTCACTTTTTAGAATTTGTGGATGTTCTTGGCAGATCAACCTTTGAGGATGACCTTTAAGGTTTCCTGATAGAATGAGTCTATTGGAACCACCTTTTAAGGTATCTTTTGTAGTAATAATCAATAATCATGATTCAAACATTGATTACTCTTAAAAATTGTAGGAAGAAATGAAGATATTTGCATCAAAATATTATTGGAAAATAAGATAGTGTTGAACAAGTATTTATATATTTTGTTTTTAATTAGCAGAAGCTTTCCAAATTCCAGATCAATGCTGAACCCTATTCCAACTTAAAAGATATCATAAATCCATATATCATTCATATTTCTCACGAAGGCAAGCGTGATTAGTGATTGTGCCCTCCTCTGCTGGCTCATTAGATGCTCCACTAATCATGCACACACGAATCTTTCTATCTCCTTTTACAATCCCTAGTGTGATGTCATTTCTATTGGAGAAACTGTTGTATCACGACAAAAGCGAATTGCGTTTCATATACTTAATCTTCTTAGGTGTATCAAAGTTTATGTCCAAAAGAGTATAGTTTGTGAGTCAATCTAAGAGAAGGCCTTCCTTCAAACATTCATTTTCTTTAATGTCATCTCTTTGAGCTAGTTCGTTTATTTTGTCAACTATGTTTCGCTTGTCTTTGATAGTTTCTCAGTTGATGTCTTGTTCCTCAGATAGTGCAAAGATATTCACACGATGGTGTGTTAATCTTGACACTTCAATATTGGACGTGCAGGCTTTCTTCCTCTCCTTGACTCATCGACTAGAGTGACCTACGACAATTTATCTAGTATTTGGGTAGCAAACTCGCTCATGAACATTGTACTCAACAACTCATGATTTGATTGACTCATCAATAATCCTAGAAAAGCACCTTTATGCAATTTCGATCAAAGTTAAACACATATAGAAATAGTCTTTTAATTTTAGCATCACGTTTAAGATTTTAAGTGCCCAACAAAGAGTCATCCATATCTTCATTTGCTAACGTCATTCTACCACCTTCTTGCACAAATTGCAAGTTACGTCACTTCCATTCTAGCAATGTAGACACGAGTCTCATAATAGTTAATACTCAATTTTATGTTCATATCTCTACCCTTGACTAGCTCATTTGTACGGGTGTGTCTCATCCTCGAGGTTTGTCATGCCTTGAACACATGACGAGTACTCCAATAAGAAATGAAACTCACGAGAGCTTTACAGAAGAATGACATATTCAAAGATATTGAGAGCCCAAGTAAAATTATTACTAAAGCAAGATTACAACTCAACTAGCGACGGAAACCTAAACCACCACATAATTTGGGAGCACACAATATAGAGTACAAATGCACAGCTTTGTCTCGTTTTTACTCGACTAATATTTACGAAAGAATCTATTATAAAACAAAGTAACAAACTACTCTAACCATAACAAACCTCCCAAGTTTCTAATTTGGCAACAATGTTAAATATATATGTGTGTGTGTGTGCGCGCGCGCCGTTTAATCATTTGGTTGCTAAACTATATTTGTTTCTTATAAATTTCAAAATTAGAAACTTAAACTATATTTGTTTCTTATAAATTTCTCAAAATTAGAAACTTAAGTATGACAATATTTAATGTTACCGCCATAATCCAAAAAAATAAAAAATAACTCTCAATGGAAGCGGGAATTCTTCTCCGTACTGTCACTCCATCAATCCTCCCACAACGACGTCGTTTCACCTCTGCCCCGCGCAAAATTAGGGCTTCTTTCAATCCACAGGTACCATTTTTCGTATTTCAATTGGTACAATTACAGCTGCTGAAATTGAATTGTAAAATCACGTTGATGTATTGAAGCCAAAGAGGGAATGGGTGGCGGATTGGGTCTCCAAGAACGACGACGTTGTACGGAGCTTGCCGATATACGTCGGCGGTGTATCTATATTGGCGGTACTTTTGAACCGGACAGTTTCCGGCATTGCCCCTGTTGCTGACGCCGGCAGGTAGATTAGTTTAAAATAATCGGTTAGTCGATTAATCGATATGCGTTGTATGATTGTTGTTTTCGATGTGTTGATTGTTGCGGTAATGTACATTATAGCTCGTGAGTCGAAATATGCGATGGTTTGGATAATGAGCTGTTTCTTTTGGTAAATTTCTTATGTGGCAGTTCGCAGTCGAGAGCTGATCTATTAACGCTTGGTTTAGCGGTGACTAATATTTTGAATGGCCTTGTGTGGCTCTCGATACGGCCGAAAACGATATATGCGGTGAGGAGCTCTGTAGGTGTGCTATGTAATGTTGCCATTGCTCTCTAGCTGACGATAAGCTTATTTGTTTTTCGTACTTCTTTTTAGGTGAATCCAAATGGGGTGGAATGTCAAAGAGTGGCGAATCAGCTTCCTGATTCAGTCGTCTCTGAGTTGCATTGGTATGATCTTTGCACCACTTGAGTTTATTCGTTAGTTTGTTTGCGTTGTGGTTCATGCATTTATATTGTGAAGTTGTCGCCAGCTTGATTATTTTTGACATAACCGGTATACGAAATTGAGAAGAAACAGAAAAATACACTGAGCAGAGAATGGTTATCTGGATCAAACAATAAAGCGTAGGATAGACAGAGTAGAATGTATTGAATCAAAAGTTGAATGCGAGTATCTGTTGTTTTAATGAGATTCAACCTTTGAGATGGCTTCTTATCTGATTTTTAGGGCATGGGAGTCCCTATCAGATGTTACGTGCTGTAGGTCACTTGTTGTCGTTTATGATGGCATCTGCATTTTGCAAAGAGGGTTTGCGGATGTATCTTACTCAAATGGAGGTGAAGCCGTGGTTGTAGATGCCGACAAGTTGATGCAAGGATCACTTTACCGTGGTGTTATTAAATCTGGATCACGTGAGAATTCATCAAAGTTTTTTTTTTTTTTTTTTTGGGTAAAACAAGCAATAAGATATTGAAGACTTTCGGTGCTGCACTGATTCGAAAAACATTTATGCCTTCATCTATATTTCAGAAAGTTACCTGGCCAACTTAGCATTATTTCCGGGCAAGTCTGAGCTACCATTTCTACCTTCAAATACACAGGTATTTATTTTGCTGTTTTTTAAGTAGATAGAATCTCAATTATCACCGAATCCTACCTTTACGCTCTCAGCCAACTTCCCAAATGATGGGCTTTACATAATAGTATCCGTATACATAAGCATGCATTGCTAACTTTTCTATAGAGATCTACTATTGTTCCTTTCTGCCATCTTTACTTCAAAGTTGAAGGTTGATGATTCCAAGGACACAAATTGTCACTAGTTGCGACCTCTGTTGGTATTCTTGGAGAAATTATGTTCTCTTTCTCTTCCTGTTGTATCCTATATATAAAATATTTCTCTCTTACTCTGCGTCTGTTTTTCTGAAGTAACTTACCCAAAAAACACGATGTCATTAGGCAGTAATCTTGCAACCACTTGGAGACAAGGGAATTGCTATAGTTGGTGGTGACACAATCAGGGGATTCACAACTTCAGACCAGGTTACTTTCAAGATATACATGTCTATCGTTGATCTTGTCGTGAGTCCAATTACACGCTTAGAACCTTTAATAATGGTCCATCTTGTGTTACTACATGATTTCTGATGCTTTGTTTAAGCAATTATACTCCTTTTCCCCTCCCGTTGCTTCAGTACTATTTCTTTTTTGAGCTAACCGACTTGCACATACTTTCAATGATCAGTTCAGAATAATAGAGGAACTAGCTAATTTGTCATCATCAATTGTATGTCTCCTGGTGACCATGTTTTAAAGGCTTTTATTCTTGTACTTAAAGGCATGGATCACGTTAATTGGAGAGAAGTTGGATGCTACACTCGCAAAAGATGTAAACAAGATGCCATCTGCCGTGCAAGAATAAAGTTGAAAAATCAACTGCAGCATCCAAATTATTGATCTGCTCATATTCCTGCTGATGACATTCAAAGGTTCTTCTCCCTTAAGCATCTTCTAGTGAAATAGTCCTGAAATGCGCCCCGAGCTGGGATGGGAGTGTGATAGAAGAATCTATTTTTCATGTTCTACTCAGCATGATGGAAAATTCGTACAAGAGAATCTTCAACCTTTCACACAACAACAAAAGGTTTACCCCCTTCAGAAATGCGCTATCGATTCCATTTATACATACAAAACCTCAAATCTTTACTTTCTTGCATAGACACGGGACCTCAAACAGGGGATCAATTTACAGTCGCTGTCCATTCGAGAAAACTAAACTATTATGTTGTAAAGTTTTTCTCTTTATTATGTCGCGCCAAATTAAACACGATAAATCGCGACAACACTCTTACTATTTGATTAGTATTTCAATATATTATACCACTGCATTCTTACACAGTTTTTTTGAACAAATCGTGTTGATCGAAGTCACTTATTTTTCTGGCATTTTAGTTTTTGGATTAAGAAGATTGATTCGTCAATCTGTTTCAGTGATTACTAACAAAAATGATAACAGAACAAATCAATCTGTTTCATAGTAATGATAACAGAACAAACTCTTCAATCAGTAAACAATAAACATAGGTATCACAAAATCATGTTACATCACAACTGTGTAAATTTCTATATCTAAAACCTATGGCCTTTTGGACTATTGTCTACAAAAACCGAAAGAATAGATACAAAAAAGTGAAACCAATCAATCAATGAATTTAGTATCCTGTGAGATTCTCCTTTACAAATGATTCATTCAAGTATTTCATTACTCTACTGCAGAATGTCTTTCCCATGGCAGCAAACCAGTTGAAACATCAACCAAGTTAGTCAAAACAAAGTCTCTCAACCCCGTGTCCCATACCTCGCAAAACTTCTGCGGCCAATCGGGCGGCTCAATGGCCTCTGTCCCCAACCCGGGAGCTCGGTCTCTCGACCCTTCGTTTTGATTCTGTTGCCAATCCGCAACATAAGTCGCAACTCTTCTATAAAACTTTGCTCTAAAAACCTCCCACACCTGATACTTGTAGTGATTGATCATAGCAGTACTCTGAGGTAAGTTCAAGTACTCAAAACCTTTCCTCAAATGGAAATGGTGCACAACATTGAGTAGGGTGTTATCTAGTGCATCTGGTCTTATAATCGACTTATGCCTCTCTGGACTCTGCAAACGACATGTGTACCCCGCTGTAACCCCTTGAGGAGGTCGAGAACTTAGCCCTGATGGTCCAAAACTGTGGCAAGAAGTCCTGATTTCTGCAATAGAACTTGATGTCGTCGAGAAATTGGCCACTAAGTCACGGAGCGAATTCTGACCTGCATAGCCTAAAGTTCTGTAACTTTGATGTCCAGGCGTTGAGTAAGGAAAGTAGAAATACTCGTCAACGTCCATGAACGAAACCCAATTGCATTCTTTCTTAGCCCTTAGAGCGCAGTGCGAGAACCCAGCTTCTTGGGTCTTGACCCAAGGCCACACATGCCTCGTAACATTGTAATTTTCACTGTCGAGTTCTTTAATAACCTCATCAATCCCATCATCGCTATTATTATCATAAATGAACCATCTCTCGACTCCAAGCCAAGAATGATACATTATCCACTCGCGAATCGACGAAGCTTGGTTCCACAACATTGTACACACACAAAGCTCGTATTTTCCCTCGCTCCTCTTCCTACTCTCATAAGGCGCATTAAAAATCTTCGCAACAGACGGCATAATCACACGATTGTGAGCTCGAGCATGAAGATAGGGTCTCGCCCCAACCGTCACTCTAACCCCCTGAGCCTTCTCCGGATCATTCCTAATACTCAACGGCAACGAACACCTCACAACCTCCTGAGCAGCCGTAAGAGCTTTCGTCATAAGCATAAACCGGCCGTTCCTCTCCCGTTTCCCAAGCCCGAAATGACAAGTAAATGGACTAGGATCAGACTCCCTATCCGCCCTCAAATTCAACCCCTTCACAAACACAACAGCTGTATTCCCATCCAAAGTAGCCGCGTACGCCACATTATCCCAACGATTAACCGTCTGATTCTTCACCCAAATCCCACTTCCTCCACCCCCCAAGACTCGATTTTTACCGCCCCATTTCACATTCACGACGCTAGAACGATTCATACCCGGTAGCGGGCACCTCACAATCGACCTAAACCCGTCGTATTCGTCTAAAGACAGCACCTTTCTCACACCACCATCACCAGATTTACCATAATAAACACACTCCAAATCACCAGCACCAATCTTTTCAACACTATTCAAACTATTCACCAGTAACAAAACATGGTCAGGGAACAAAACCCTGTTCTCTATTTCCAACGGTGACAAAAACCCACCAAAATCTTTAACTGATTTAGCAGTATCCGAACTAGAAGAAGAAGACAATAACGACAAACTAGACACCACCAAAACAGGGCGAAAAGCAGAGGAAGTGAAATGAACAGTGTGTGATAAAAGAAAAAGGAAAATTAAAAAGGTGAAACACAAAAGAAGGGATCTTACGGACAGCAAGTGACGAAGAGAAAACGATGATCTTCGGAGGAGGCGTTTTCTCTTGCGCCGCTGATCTGGTGAATCCATTTTTGTGTAATTAAGTTAATAAAGAAGAAGAAGAAGAAGAAGAAGAAGAAGAAGGTTTTAAAGAAAATTCTTTGTGCGGCAGATCTGTTGGGTGTATTGTACCGACAGTGGGTTAGTGTGTACTTTGGCTTTTAAGGTTTGTGGCCGGTAATCCCGTAAGTGTCGGAGAGAGTTTTGGGGCAGTGGGACGCGTTTTTGTGAAGTTTCTTTTCTTCTTCTAGGATTATTATTATTTATTAAGGACAAGGATAAAATGGGGTTTGATTTTAATTTGTGGGAATTTGGGGGGTTTACTGCTAAATGAAAAATCATCCCATGTTTTATAACTAATTACTAATTAGCAAATAACTGCTGTTTATTTAGCATGATTTGGCAAGAAAATCCCTTTCGTTGTAAGATTCATTTCATAATATGCGACGAGGTGTTACGTTGGTTGTCACAGTCTACCGCGGTCCTCCAGTTTTGTCGGGTTGTGCGAGTAGGCGTTAGAACTTACTTGAACTTGAAGTCTAGATTTTAGTTAGATTGATTTGATATTTTCTCTTTTGTTCGACTCGATATGGTTCGCATTGACCTGTGTTAATTAATTATAATTAAGGATTTGATTGTTGTTGTTGGTCTTGTCTTAAGCTCCATCTCTGTTAAAGATACATAAAACTGTAGTCGGTAAGAATGTAAAGGTCGGCTGACAACAAATCAATCACACAAAACTTTAGTCTTTAGAAGATTTTAAGCCCGAAAATACAGAGTCCAAATTCTAAAAGTTTTATTGAAGCGGCAATAAATGAATCATATAAGAAGATCATCGATATAGCAGAACGGACAAATTAAACTAGGTAAGTCAATTGAGCATGTCATTGGTGCTCATTAAAAGTGTCTTTCATCGCATATGAATATAGTGTCTACGGTAGGAAGCTCCTAGGATTTTACATGCCAACAAAAGGGTTGAGCAGTTATGATCGGAATGTTAATTGTCTCTCAACCATTTATGACAGAGATTGATAAGTTTGTAGGTGTGCTGAGTTAAGAGATTTTACCATGACGGAGATAACACCACAAATGGGAGGTCATAATAAGTTCATAGCAAAATATACTCAATCACATGCTAATGGCTTACGGGTTAAAACATAATAAGATCGTCAGGATGGATACTCAATCTCATATAAAAAAGTATTTTAGAGCTTGTGCGGTGGGGATAGAAGAGTTTATTGTGAAATTACCTTGACACTCATTTAGTAGGAGATCAATTTATTTATACACCATTAATAGCTCATTTAGTAGGAGATCAATTTATTTATACACCATTAATATACATAAGTGCTCATGAATTGGTTTCACGGTAAAAAATTACTTAAAGTTCTCTTGTTTAACTTATGATTTTTGTGTTCAAAGCAAAAATTACCACTACATTATATAGAACAGTTAAATCAAGCGATTTATGTAAAGACGAAATTGAATAACATTGTTCATGGTAATTGGTACAATGCGAAAATGCAAGATAGTTATATGCACTAATTGCAAATAAATATAAATAATCACTTTTTTTTGTCAATTAATAATAAAGTGGGATTGGTTTTTGGCTCTTAATTTACTCGGAACATCTAATAACACAGGGACAATATGATTTATTCTTTTCCTTACAAAAAGTATTGTTGCCAATACAAAATCGATCTACACGGAGTGCTTTTGTCAATTAATTACTAATGTGTGAGTTATTTGCTAATAAAAATAATATAGAGGTTTGTTTGCAAATTATACATAACATAGGGGTAGATTTTGCATATAACTCCTTAAAGTTGGGGGACCGCGGAAGTATTATATCATTGTTACCAGTCCACACTTGCCTGCCAATTGCCAAAGCTGACTTCTATTCACTAGTTGACAGATTATTGAGATAATAATAATATTCCTACGAATAAATGACAAATAATGTCATATGACATATTTTTTCTTCGTGATTTTGATTATATTCACAAATACCCTTTCTATCAATTAAATCCCAATGATTGTTTTGTTCTAAACTGCAGGTCAAAGAAATCAATAGAAAGTAGAGCAGAAATTAGCAATATTTTTATTAAAATAACTTCTACTACCATGTTGTTAATTTGTTCTAGCAGTCAAAATCATCTGATACGTTTGGATATTATTTTCAATTATCATCGAGAAACAAAAATATATACGATATTAATTTCAGTAGGTTGCAGCCTGCAGGTGATTTGCAAAAGATTATTAAGGTGTTTAATATAATAACTTTTGTTTAGAAGGAATGTATACTTTACGTCTAGGAATTTGCTGTCATCATGATGTTAAAATTAACTAAAAGATTAATGATATATACTGTATGACGTAATTAGAAATTAAAACGGTAATCAGTGCATGCTAATCATTTAACGTAATAAGCACTTCTATTTATTATTGTTCACGATATCCTCCATTCTTAGGCAAGCAGCAAGCTTCACGAAATCTTTTCATGCGAGTTATAAAATATTAAATAATTTAGTTTTTAATAGACATGTGCGTTTCATGTGTTTTTTTTTCTCCAATAGAGCCTAAGAATTGCTAACATTACTTCGAGTATTTACCAATAGAAAACTAGTAATGGGCTATTGAAGTTCACCATATTACAAGGGGCAAGAACAAGCTCGCCCATGCCATGGCGAAGTTTAAAGTTGACACGGATGGAGGAGAATGCTTTTTAAATTATCCCCCCCCCCCCCCTCCCCCCCGAGCTTGACTATATTTTGTCGAATGATGTAGTCTAAAGGCTCGTTTTTCCCGTTTTTCTATCAAAAAAAAAAAACTAGTACATTTGATTTAACAACAAAAAGAGTTAATGATATAAACAAAATACAACAAATATCAGTTAGGCAGACGGCAGTCACCATCTAATATAACAATTTATTACCTAATTAATAAAATAGATATCAACTAGCATAAACCTCAAAAATTAATTTAGACACTTAAAATAGAACTCGAACTGAAAACGCATAGATCGTAAGAGTACAAAACTTCGTGATATTAATTTGATGGTTAATAAAAGATAGAATGTTGGTGAATTTGTCGAAAATATCGAACACTCGAACTTGAAAGTCGCAAAAATACAAACGCTTTCCTTAAAGCGTAATTCGCCCTCATCTCGTGTGCCAAAAGGGTTACATCGAATCGATTCCCAGGATACAATTTAAGCCCAGAAAATAAAAGACTATTAACTGCATTTTGGACTTACGAAGTTAATAAACAGAAAAAGAACAAGAATGCAATTAATACAGAAAATAATTTCTGTAGCAATTATTTTTGTATGTATATGATAGATACGAAAATTTGATGTGTTTTGTCTCTGATAATCCCACGAATATATAGACGTTGAAGAGTTGTACGGAAAAGTCACGACTTTTCCATTGATATTCTTTCACAAAAAGCCACAACTCTCGTGCTCCAAAATATGTGACTGTTAATATTTAAATATGAGTTTTAAATATTCCCTCCATATTTTTTCGAGTTAATCTGAGCCGTCGGATTTAAATCTTAAGTAAGATTAAATTCACACCATCCAATTTAATCTATATTAATTTAATACTCAGATTAAATCACAACCGTTCATCTTATTTAATTAATTAAATAAAATCTACGGTCTAGATCGATGAGCGATGCAAGTGCGCCAAACAAAAGCACCACAAGCGCCACGCGCACGCGCGAGCGCGGGCCCGTGCTCAGCTCGGCGCGCGTGTGTGCATGAGCACCACCTATGTTTTGCACTTTTTATTATCCAAGTAATAGTACAAACATATATAAACCCACAAATAAATTTTTACTTTTCTTATATGGGACACTTAAGTCACTTTAGTAAAATTAGTCTATAAGAGCTAAAGTTCTTAAAGTCCATAAAAGTCCTTATAGTTACCATGAGTTAGAGCCCAACATACTTTACCAACGTGTGACAAACTAAAAAAGACTTTTATTGTACTTTGCATTCACCTCGTATCAACACATAACCAATGTGGGATACCTTTCACAAGATTTATTATTTGGAAACTAAATCTAACAAGAAATAAGTTAATT
This sequence comes from Linaria vulgaris, assembly GCA_948329865.1. Classification (NCBI taxonomy): domain Eukaryota; kingdom Viridiplantae; phylum Streptophyta; class Magnoliopsida; order Lamiales; family Plantaginaceae; genus Linaria; species Linaria vulgaris. The sequence continues at coordinate 102,922,148 of OX415254.1, read as the reverse complement.
CTTCTATTTAACACATATATTAACACGCATACATAGTTGAGTGCCAGCATAGTTGAAAGTGATTGACCAGCATGGGACAAATTCGGTTTGCTCCCATTCACAAATATTTCGAAAGTCGAAATCATAATTACAAAACTCCCAAAAATGTAAAATTCATTTAGGCTCCAGTTGTCAGGAAAACAGAAAAAAAAATCCGGTAAAACAAGATTCACCAGAAATGTCTTTGAAAAAAAATAATCCAATATCAGTTAGACAATTCTTAATATGACGTAAAGTATTCAAATATTCAAACAGCAAATGAAAAAACACTCAAAATCACTCTTTCGTTGGTGTTATTTTTAATTCCCTTAGTGTGTCATCATATATTAAGTCACTATATATTTTATTATTTATACCATATGTTCATCTTTTACTTTATTACCACCGGCGCAGAAAAGAAGAAAAAGAAACCAAAATAACAGAACAAAAGCGATGGTCCACGTTATGGACCAGCTATGCAACAACAGTCTGTTATGAAAGGCAATTTTATAGATATAAGTGTTCTTTACTTAATCTAACACTTTTAGTAGGGTAAGCAAGCATCCTTAACAACTTTATTGGGATTTATATATTGTGTGATTAATATGGGTGATGAATGAGAATATCCTCTATATATTGCTACTTTCCTTAATTTAAATCATATATTGAACATGCCAAATGAAATAGCCACGAATGTGAATAAATACTAGTTGGGGACTCAACACCCAATTGAGCATTTTAATCATTGATTAGATGCATTTAGGTTTCTTTCTTTACTTTCTTTGTCCAATAGGTCATGAAAATGTATTGTGTACAGTCAAGGGCGGAGGCAGAAAAAATTATTGGGGGGGGCAAAAATACTCATAATTTTTTTTTTCCATAAGAAGAGTAAAATTGATATAATTAATCATCAAATAGTTGACATCCGAAGAAAACCGTATTTAACAGAAAAGAACCATAAAAATGGAGGGCAACAATTCTCACTTTTTAGAAGATTATTTCTTGCAAGATTTTTTTGCCTGTTACAATAAACTGATCGAGCCCCTTGTGTTAATACTTATGATTTTTTTTCTATTATATATCACAATATCACATGGGTTCACTTTTGTTACTATATATTTGTTTTCATTTAGATATTTTGTAACATTTAATAAGATTTAAAGTGAGTATATAAAATTAATATGAAATATTCACTAATTAGTTCTCAATGTGTATCACTGTTGCAACATCTAACAAATTATATGCGGCTTTGATTCATACTATCTTTTACATATATTTTTCCCATCAAGATAGAACACTTTTCATTAATTTAAGAATATATTTTATAATTAGTAAAGCTAAATACACTCAAATTTTTTCATAGATTACAAACTTCTAATTAAATGTACTACATAGGAGTAAAAGAAATAAAATGAAAGCAAAAAGTTGTATTATGATAAGCTACAAGCAAACTATCATAATATAAAATAGTGAATAAACAAATGAAGAAAAAAAAGATTATAAAATTATCAAAATCTCAATACGATATGACATACAATTACTATATATATATATATATATATAATATATATAGATATAGATATAGATATAGATATAGATTACTGTGTATATATGTATATGTAAACTAATTTTTGTAACGTAAATGTGTGTGTGTGTGTGTGTGTATAATTATATATATACAATATTATACAAAGAGGCTTGAATTATTTTATGTATTTTCCTTTGTTAATTAATCGCAGCTGAGTAATCAATAATGGACCAACAACATTTTTTTCTAACTAATATGATAAGTCTTATTAACTTGGTTGGACGTTTGAGCCTTTGAGGACTGAGGTAAGTGGGCAAGTTTCCAGGGGGTGCAAGAGCAAGACCGATCAAATTTTCTCATGGAACAAAGAAATTATTTACTGAAGTACCGTTTCCTAAAAAAATTACCAGAGGCTGGGGATGCAAGTGCACCCACAACACCTCCCTTGCCTTCGCCCTCACTGTACAGTCATTATATGAGTGAAGTGGTACAACCGATGGTTGAGATTAAAAGAGTTTCTTAAATTATAAGAAATAACCACTCAACAACCCATCTCCAACGTATATTAATTAGTAGCAATAACCGACTGGATGCACCATCTTATCTTACATCGGTTGCACCTAATAATCCAGAGGGCATCAAAATTATCCCATCAAAGTGTCGATTTTATTGTATGTTTGAACTTTTATGTTTTGTTATACATAAAAAATACCTTTTCGTTTAAAATATTTTGTATTATGCAGACACACAATTATTACATTTATAATACAATTTAAATAGTCTATCGTAACTACAATACATATAAGTCTTAATAACTAATTAACTGTTACATATGATCCAAATAAAAGAAATTAACAACAACAACAACAACAACAACAACAACAGTCAACAACAACAACAAGAGATGGGCTCGGGCCCGTATCACATGATGCGTCATTAAGGTGCAAGAACAACTACAGTCAACCACGTGTAGAGATGATATTCAAAATGATTTTCTACAAGAAGCATTTGAGACATTCGTGAATTGGTAGTTTCCAAATCAACTTCCAAAGGTTATAAAGAGAGATAGATAGAGAGAGAGAAAGAATCAGAGAGCATAGAGAAGTGTGGCTTTTGATTGGTTTAAAAAGCGCTTTTGGAGGTGAAAACTTTGATGAGTTTAAGAAACATTCATCAGTATCATACTTTTAAACTTTGTTTAATTAAGATTAGGCCCAACCGAAAAAAACACAAGTTAACCGATTTTTTAGGTCAAACCGTAACTAAAAGTAGCCACTTGGTTAGGTTTTGGTTATAGCCTTTGGAGTTTTAAAAAAATCAAGTTTTTTTTTTAAACCGCACCCCAACTAACTTGGGTTAACCGAAAACTATCTATTCTCGATTAAATTGGGAGGTCCATTTCGCTAGGCCCATTGTTCTATAACTTTGCCTATTAAGTTTTATAAATTGACGGATGATTTGTTTGATATGCATTATTTACACGGATGAATGAATATTTAAATATGGTTTACTAATTATGATGAATGAATTGTCGAATAAGTGTTACAAATTATTGTGGATTGTTGGGTAATTTATTTTTAGAGAAATGATTTTCATTATATATGTGTTATATTAGCTTTTTATTAATAGACACGTTTGAAATGTGAAATAGGTTTTAAATTTGACTTTTTAATTTAATAAATTCATTTTTTTTGAAAGAATCTTATATATTTATTAATTGTATGGAAAGCATTTAGTTTTCTAGAAAGAGTATATGATTGGTTAACTCGAAATCATAATTAAAAGCAAACAGTTCTAACCGAAAATAAACTACTATATTTATTTGGTTATTGGTTATCGTTTTTAGACTAACCAATAATTCAAGTTCTTTGAAAACTAAACCAATGTTTAAAAAAAATCGAACCATGAACACTTCTAGTCTTATGGCGCTTTTATATTTATTTTCATGATTAGTAAGTTGGAGTATGACTCAGCAAAAAGAGCGAAAATTTCCAGAATATAGTGGCACCAATGCATATCTAACTAGGAAAAGTTTTATACATCACAGAAACTTCAAGGATGTCTAGTTTCCAACATAAAAAGCGATTTCTGATTTTGACACTTAGAGAAGAAGTTGTGACCAAAATGGTAAAGTTGCGTAAAGCTGAGGCGTATATTGGCAACTCGCGCATTTCGTGACGGTTGGGTTAAAAAGATGAATCAATGAATTTAGTCTCCAAAAATGAGCACTTTCACATGAAATACATTCTAGAATGACATGAATCGTGTTAATAATTATCAATTTTCTAAAATAAATTTTCAACCCTTGGATCAAAACGAGATGGAATGTAGGGATGTAATCTTGAGTTCTTGTTTTAGTTATAAATAGACCTCTAAATTGTCATACTTGAACACACATTTCTTCTCTTAAATCATCTCTCTAAGAGTTGTTTACTTTTAGTTGTATAATTATGACACAAAAATAGCTCTTAGAAACCATTAAGCAAAGACATTTTCTCTTAAAGGCGTGAGAAGAAAAATAAAAAAAGAAGCAACTTGAGAGGCAATACTTAAAAAACTTTCAAATGGCTATAAAAAATTCTATATATACATCCAATTGAATAAAATTTGGTCCCCAACCAATAATTAACCACCTTTAATAACCATAAGTCAATCAAATCAACTAACTGAACTCATCTAACTGTGATTTAACAATCTGCTTAAACCACAAAGATAACCGAGAACTAACGTAGAAAAAAGTTAAAGCTCAAATGTAACAGTCACATGGTGAGAGAGTTAACAATGAAACTGAAATCAATTGTAAGCAAATAATAATATCAAAAAATGACGCAACTCGCGAATGAATTGAAAGTAAAATGAGATTCTTGTTTTGATGCGGTCACGTGGCAAGAACTAGGCGGCGAGATCTAAACGACATGAACGACGGAGTGGAGGTTGAGATCCAATCTCGATCAATTCGTCTTTAAGCTACTCAATCAATTGTTAAAATAATATTTAGTCAGTTGCTGCCCTCAAAACTCCATAGTCGCTCAGTCAAAAGTTTTGATATAATTTCACTTTTTATTTTATAACAAATAAAATATATATTTTTTTTTCAATTATAATCAGTGTTTTATTATGAGGGGAATTGTTTATTTGTTTTTTATGGTTCGAATTGTTATTAATTATTAATTTATTATTTGTACCATAGATAAGATACGTAACCAACAAATTAATACTAGCCGGGAACCCAACACCCAATTTTATCCACAAAAAAGAAAAAAAAAATAACCCAAGACCCAATGGAAAATTTTGATCACTAGATGCTCCAAAGATTGGCTTTCAAAAGGTATTGCCGTATTGGGAATGGTAGATCAACATCATTTTGGAAGGAAGCGTGGTTACAATCCGAGCCACTTCCGGTAACTTATGAGAGGCTTTCTCAAAATTGCGACGGATAAAGAAGTTAAGGTTAGTGAGAAAGGGACGTGGTGCGATAGTTCATAGAGGTGGGAATGGAGATGGCGATGACATCTCTTCGAGTGGGAAAAACTCTTGCTGGATGACCTCATTACAAAGCTCTCGACATTCCAACCACATCCTGAACACACCGATGTTTGGTCTTGGAATTATGAAGTAGACGGTAAGTACAAGATTAAATCGGGTTGCGAAGTAATTTCTCACGAAGTGGTTCCTGGCGATTCTATTTTCTTTAAAAGGTCGTGAAAAGTAGAGGCATCTCTAAAAATGGTATCTCTTGTGTAAGATGATCATTCTTGATAAAATCCCTACAAATAATAATTTGGTGAAAAGGGGGGTAAGGATGATTAATGATGATTACATTTATGGTCTCTATGGTGTCCAAGGAGAATTCACTATCCATCTCTTTTTTTTTTAGTGTAGTGTAATTTCTCGTACAGAATATGAATTGAATTCTATCGTTGGTTTGGGCTAACCATGGTACTTCGAAAAAAATCCTAAAAATCACTTTTCTCAACATGAAGGCCTCTGGACAAAGAGAAGTAATATCGAGTTGTGGCAGGGTTCTAGATGTACATTTGGTGGACTATTTGGGAGTCACGAAATAAAAGAACTTTCAGTAACAAGGTTGTGGACATCAATTATATTGTGAACTTAATTAGAGTGAGAACTTGGTTGTGACTGAAAAGTAGAACCACTCATTTGTGGATTGGCACCAAGCACCGATAACTTGTTTATCGAGCATTTGATTTCTTCATCTTCTATTTGATGGGTTAGAGTACCCTTGTACTCCCATTAATCTATTTTCTTTGTCCAACCAATATATATATATATATAGTTAAAGTTTTATCTTTCATTAAACAAGAAATATATTTTTATGTTTCGTTTTACGTAGTTTTGTTATTGTGCTTTCAGAATAAGAAATTACGTTGTATCTTGAGTCTGAGCGATACATGAGTCAAAACTTGACATTCACATTCTTCTTCACCAAATTATATAACTTTTGCCTAGCACCCACAAGGTCACATGGATTTTGATTCACATCATTATTAATTACCAAACATGTGGCATAAAATTCCTTAATTGGGACCCAAACAACAATAGCAAATCATGCCCAAGTCAGGGAATTGCATGTGTGATGCCTAATAAATAAAGATCCCTAAGGTAAAGTGACATACAAGCTGGCATATTTTGGACAAGTGGCAAAAAACTTTGAAAACAAGTATATAAAGCTGATTAACTTAATTGTCATGTATACAAGACTCCATAATTCCCACGATTACTACGTTTATACCTTTGCTACATATCTAAAAGCATGTGAGAAATTTACAATTGCCATAGCCTATATTAGAAGGTTTTCATGCACGCACGTTATGCAAATGCATTTTCACGATCATAAGAGAACCATGAACTACATTCTTATAAGTAAAATAGCATTTAAGGTTTCTATTCAATTGACAACGTGCCCCAAATTTTATTCAATTTTGTATCAGATTCACAGATGAAGGTTAAAATAAGAATCTATGAATCTGCAGAAATTCGTACATAACGTTACTTAGAAACCTGCAATCCCTTTTTTAGGATTTCAGTCACTTACGATTGGGCCACAACTTGGGGCCATTTAGTTAATCATAAGGATCTCGTGAAGGAAAGGGCAATATCCAATGGGATAGCACTACTTACCACAAAAAAAAAAATATGAACAAAGGACCTAATTCAACACATCAGAACACAAGAAGGGCCACTAAACACCAAATCCAGTGACCCATCACTTATTTATTGTTCAATTCCTAATAGTCTGAATACTACAATACATTGGAAAGATATGCAACCTTCATTTCTTTCTCTCATAAGAAAATTACCATAGATACATATCTCATTCTTAGATGTCAGTGTTTTAATCTCGAATGAGATAAATGAGTGCTTAAAGTAAAATTGAGTTGAAAATATCAGGTTATGTTCAAGAGTATCTGCACCGGCAAAAGAGTCGAGGCACAGAGGTTTAGTGATTACCAAAGGTGAAATAAATAGATTGCGTTGGATCAATACAGGCTTTTGAGACACTCCATTAGAGCATCTGTGTGCTCTGGCTTGCCAACAGAAACGCGGACATAACCAGCTAATTCTCTGTTACTGTAGTGACGAATCATCACACCCTTCGCTGCAAGATCTTCCTGCAAGATATTCACATTATAAAGTCATTCCTTAGCCCAAAGACTAGAAGGGAGGAATCATTTCAGTATTAGGAGAGAACATAAAATATTCTGACAAAAAACTACCATATAATAGCTTAGATGTATGATTGGCATGACTAGCAACAAAACTACCCAAGTCACAACTTTCTTGCGTGGATAAGAAAGAGAAAAAGTAATTCAAGTCACATTTTCATACCTTCAACTTCTTAGCATCCCTTCCAGACGTAACCTCACAAAGAATGAAATTGGAGTAGCTTGGGTAAGGATTGAGAAATGGTACTTCTTTCAAAAGTTTGAAGAGTCTTCCACGTTCTTGCACCAAAGACACTTTCACATCCTGGAGTAAATTGCCAGTATAGTAAGCACCCACGACTAAACAAATTCAACTAATATTGAGATTTAACAAATCAAAGCTATACATTAAGCCCTAGAATACTAGAAATTGTTTGTGGTACCTCAAGATAGACAGGATTCTGTAAGGCTGCACATGCCGCAATTTCAGCTGCAACAGACACATTGTATGGTTGCTTAGCCCTCCATAGATATTCAATCATGCTCAATGGAAATGCTCCATATCCAACACGAAGTCCCGCTAACGCTGAATTCAAAGGTATCAATTGTAAACATCAATTCAAATTCATATACTTAATGTCATCAAAGCATCCAGCCGTGCAGAATAATTCATTTACCTGGGAGAAGAAAAACTGACTGCATTTCTCAGGAAGTTTGCATTTAAGAAAGTTGGTTCAATGTGGATGAACAATAGGCAAAATGTATAAACTCGAAAGTTTATGGGTCTGTAAAGCTTATGATATATTTCAAATACAAAAACATATGAAAATATCCAAAACAAAAGTAAAAGACCATGGAGCTTATATGAACAAAAAAAATTATCCTGTTTTAGACTGTTTTTGAAGCTTCCTTTTGAGCTTGTATACAACATTTGAATTGTCATACTTTCGAATGAAGTTTCACTTTAGTAGGAGAAAGAACAATACCAGCTCTTTTGCTAAATGTCCTGAGTACAGCTAGATTCTCAAACTTCTTTACCCAGCTCATCTTGGACTCAATTCCTGAAAACTCGATATACGCCTCATCCAGCACAACCAAAATTGGCAAATTAAGTATCTTCAGAAGAGTTTCATCATCAATTATGCTGTAAAGCAGAAAAAGAATGTTACATGCAGAACGTTAAAAGGAACGTCGAACTCAGGTCACACGCAAAATAGGTGCATCCAAGTAATTGCAAGACCTCAGCGTACAGCATAACTACAATAATATACAGGACAAGATTGCAGACCATCACAACCTCAACTATATTTCCTTGCAAAGAAGTACTTGCTAATAAAGAATAGATCTTCTCAATTCATTTTTTTCACAATGCAGAAGTTTCTGTGTTACTTAGATTGTATCAGTAATTTAGAATAGCGTCTGAGCAAGTCGCTTCAGCCATCGCTCAAAAATATTCCTGAGAGTATACCAACCAGTGAAATATGATATTTGATGAAGTTAAATTCTGAAATCGACCATTCGTTAACATGTCTTCTAAAAGTTACAGGCAATTAGGCAAAATATGCAAAGTACTAGCTTTTCCAAGTATCTCACTTGTACATCACACAGTTATACACTTTTCGTCCTGCTCCAACTTCCTCTTTAAGTTTACATTTTATATGCTCAAGTTATTCAAGGTTAAATCTTACTGATGAATATATGCATAGTACAGAGTTTGCTCTAGCAAGAGGAATAACAAGACACTCTGATGCACCACTGGTTTGTGCGTGATGTACTCACACAGTCATTGCATAAGCAACCATGTGATTACTTGAACAATGATCATACGACTACTCAAGATACAACAGTCTAATTATATAAAAGCACATTAGATTCTAAACTGCATAAATATTATTGATAACAAAAAATAAACTCGAACTGCACTTTGCAATTTCAAAAAAAATCCATCACTTGACACAGAAAAAAGAGGATACATGAGTACCAAACAAAAATGGTGGACACTTAAGAAGAGAACCACATGTTTACTATCCTTGGACCAAGTAAATATTTTTCTTGGCAAAGCATGAGCATCGATTCAAAGGAAAAAGTACCTTCCATCTGGGTTATTTGGCGAGGTAAGGAATATACACTTCGGTTTCTCGCGCTCAACAACTTCACATATCCGTTCTACATCTAATCTGAAGTCAGACTTCCGTGGTACTGCCAAATTCGTGCAAACAAATAAAGTCAGATTTTTTCAATTTTTGGGCAGATAAAAGTAAACTTATAAACGTGAAGATAACTTTTTTTAAATCCTGGAAAACAGATAACCTTAAATTTTCAAACACATCACTGTATTAAAGATAATGACGTACATATTTCTATTACCAGCATATACAATCTCAAGAATTTGTTTCCTCCATCTAGTTCTTGTTTACTTAACTAAGACTGCTGAAATGTGTATTTAGCATAAACTTATAAACGTGAAAATCTCAGTAATAGGTGGGAAATCCTTGCATAACAACATGCAAGAATTCACATATCAGTGACTCAGAAACTTATGGGGTAGCTTAAATAGAAGAATGAACACACTTACCCTTGATAACAAGTGCAGCATTAACAGCTGCATCAAACTCATACATTGTGAAGGTTGGTGGGCAGTCCACGATTTTGTCACCAGGTTCCAACACGCATCTGTGAGATTAACTAAAAGAATAGACATGAATCAAACCTGTAACCACAAAAATAAAAATGAAACAACTAATCAGTAAGAATTGTACTACGAACCGCATAATCAAATCAATAAGTTCATCTGCACCACACCCAGCGAGAATATATTCAGCTCCAACGCCAGAGTCTTCAGCAAGTGCAGCTCGCAGTCTTCGGCTTTCAGGATCAGGATAAATATAGGGGAACCTCATGTTACCCAAAGCTTCAAAAACCTAGACGAAATCAGTCGTTTCTTTCTTAAACCATGCACGACCCCTACTTTTTCCGTCACCCGAATAAGTACAACAAATAAACATAAAACCTTCAGCAACGTTACACATACCTCTGGTGGAGGACCATACGGATTTTCATTAGCGTCTAATTTGACGATATCCTCAGGCTTCCTACCAAGACGCGTAGACAGCACCTTCATACATAAAAATTAGAAACAGACGAGCTATTAGCAATCGTACCAATCGATTAACACTAGCAATTTCCAGCAGTCATTTTGAACCTTAGAACTGCACAACAAGAAACAAGATTATAATCAACACTACGGCAAACATAACAACATGAGAATCAACAATCCAATCCATAGCTTCAAACGGAAATCAGTTCACCTAAATTAGAACCCAACCACGAAAATGCTCGTATTTCGCTACGTACATACGTGTTTCCTAATCAACGTAATATTTCTTCACATTGACCTACTCATATGAATCAAAAACAGTAATTGAGTAACCTCAAAAGGTAGAATCGGTTGGTAAGGTTTCAATTTACGGAGATGAGGTCGAATAAACGAATCACCAGTCAACGAGAGTTGACTCTCCTCTTTGACCGGCACGGCGGAGGAATTCATGATTGTAACTGAGCTCCGCCTCAAATTGGAGCTGCGGTTCGGTCCGTCAACACGAAGCGGTGTACCGGTGTTGCAGAGTAAATCAATAACGCCCATTAAATGCACTCCGATCGAAATTTTGATTTTGGGAAGAAGTGAGTAAACCCTAAACCCCGTACGGTGGATTGGTTTGGTTGGTGGTGGCCGCCAAAATCTGCTTTTGATTCTTTTTACCTTTTTCTTCTTTAGTCAATTAATTAATTTTGCAGCCATTACGCTAATAAGGATATTTTATTTCCATGTTGGTGAAAAAATTTGAAACCCCTAACTATATTTGCAACAAGCACTCGTAACTTTAGGGCGGGTTTGGTTGATATCGTTTATAGTCAACACACTTTAATCATTCAGTCTACAATTAACGGATTACTTGAAAAGTTGTTTGGTTGATAAATTATTTTGGCGGTCAAATGAATGATTAAACCATTATTTGAGGTTTGGTTCATGCTACTTATTACACCATTAAACTAGTCATTTACTAATTTACCCCTTATGTAATACTATTTTCTTACTTTTAACACCACATCTCCCTCATTTTATCTCCAACCCCAATTCGATTCTCTCCTTCCGCTGAACCACCACGATGAACTCCAAAAAAAAATCTGACATTAGTGCCATCTTCGAGCTTGGCCAAGGAAGCACACGTCCGCGTCTACCTTTACCGGACCCGAAGGTAAATGCAAAATTCTTTAGTCTTTATTTCCTTTTGCATCATGTACTTAATACAACCATTTTGCGCTTGTTTTAGATATTGTTCGGTTTATCACAATTCAAAAATTGTTTAGGATATCACAGTCCATCTTGCTTAATAATAGACTTTGACTGGTTGTGGTTAATTATCGAACCAATTTTCCATCAGTATCAAAATTGTTAACGAGTTTAGAATTATTCCCTATTTAACGGAAGATATTTATATTGGGTTGGAACGTCAATCCCGACCCGAGGAGATTGTTGGTTTTTATTGATTTGCGGCTGGACTCGGATATTTTCCGAGATGCCTACGTATCCCCCGATTGGGAATCAAGCCACTCGTAGTTCTTGTTTTTTTGGTGTTGGTTATTTGGTGCTTGTCGGTTTTATCGATTGCATATGTTGGAGGAGTTGTCCTCGCGGAGAGTTCTCCGAGGGGAGGGGAGAGTTCTCCGAGGGGAGGAGAGTGTTCTCCTAGGGGAGAGAGTGTTCTCCGAGGGGAGGAGAGTGTTCTCCTAGGGGGGAGAGTGTTCTCCTAGGGGAGGAGAGTGTTCTCCTAGGGGGGAGAGTGTTCTCCGAGGGGAGGAGATTGTTCTCCTAGGGGAGAGAGTGTTCTCCGAGGGGAGGAGAGTGTTCTCCGAGGGGAGGAGAGTGTTCTCCTAGGGGGGGAGAGTGTTCTCCTAGGGGAGGAGAGTGTTCTCCTAGGGGGGGAGAGTGTTCTCCGAGGGGAGGAGAGTGTTCTCCTAGGGGAGGAGAGTGTTCTCCTAGGAGAGGAGAGTGTTCTCCGAGGGGAGGAGATTGTTCTCCTAGGGGAGAGAGTGTTCTCCGAGGGGAGGAGAGTGTTCTCCTAGGGGAGGAGAGTGTTCTCCTAGGGGGAGAGCGTTCTCCTAGGGGAGGAGAGTGTTCTCCTAGGGGGGGAGAGTGTTCTCCGAGGGGGGAGAGTGTTCTCCGAGGGGAGGAGAGTGTTCTCCTAGGGGAGGAGAGTGTTCTCCTAGGGGGGAGAGCGTTCTCCTAGGGGAGGAGAGTGTTCTCCTAGGGGGGAGAGTGTTCTCCGAGGGGGGGAGAGCGTTCTCCTAGGGGAGGAGAGTGTTCTCATAGGGGAGAGTGTCTCTCTTTTTCTCTCCATCTTTTTTCCCTCTTTTTTCTCTCTTCCCCAACTTGTCCCCCTTTCTATGGTTCTTGTCCCCTTTTTATAGAGGTTTTTAGGGGCAGGTGGCTTGTGCATGTAAAGATACAGGTGATGTGGCCTCATTGCATGTGTGCCACTTGGTGGGCTAAGTATAGGCTTGGTACATGCATTGGCCAAGTGTTAAGTCATGATACATGCATTGTGTTGTGCCTTGTTTGGTGCAAATGCTTTTATAAATTTGAGTCGTATTACCAGAGCGAGTACAAAATCGTACGTGTAATAATATATCGAGTTTTTGAGTTGTGCTATAAATACGAGCATAAACCGGGTAGTATTTTAGCTATAAATCCGGTCGATAGTCGTGCGTCGTGATTTACGATATACAAATAGTATAATTTTTAACGAAGTATACCGGTATTTAAACTGTGTTATAATGATATGTCGTTTATAAATCATATAATATGCCAAGTAATTTTGGTAATCGAATTATCGTGTATTTAAGCAGGTGATTTTCTACCTTGTTAACAAAAATAAAACAAAAAAACAGCAGGCAACTCGTTTTCTATCGAGGCATGTATTGTCAAATTAAATATCAGAAACAAATGTTGCACAAAAAAAACAAAAAAAAAAGTTAAATTAAATACAATCACATCATAACTAATATAGCCAACCTCATAAACTCACATGCACAAGTGCTACATAATGCCATTATAAGTTAAACCTTATAAACTCACACGAGCATGTGTTGTATAATGCCACATTATAGGTAACAAAATAAGCACCAAAAGTCTGAGAATATAGATAGAACATTAACAGCGCCAAAGTTTAGGTCATGTACTCAAAAGAAGACTAAAACACAAAACATACAATTAGAGCAATAGAGGAGAGTGTTCTCATTTGCCAATTCTGCCTTCAAGTATCATTTGCACAAATGTGGCTTGAGAAGCTTCATCCATTCCTAGGAAAAAGTCAGCCTTCTGCATCTCTGTAATACGAAAAGATGCATAAATTTTCATGTCGTGTGGCAGACCATTTATTTTCCCCACAGTTTGAAACACAAGTGAATCCTTGTCAACATTGTTTTCAGTAGCTTGTTGTCTTTCAGCCATGCGCGAAGCAATGGACTCGATGGCATTATTGTTCCTGTCAAAAAATCCACCCAACAACTGCAGCATTTGGTCACTGGTCGTTGAATCCATCGACTTGCGCTTCTTTTTCTCCTTTTTTTGCCTTTCTTTTTACTAGAACCATGTTCTCCTTTTGTTGTTGAAGCACCTTCCTCTTCACTAAGATTTCCAGATTTCGAACCTTCGTCAACAACATTTTCACCCGATTCATTCCTACGTGCAGCCTCTAGATGGGGATGGAGCAAATCAAGGACAACGTCATGCAAATTATGCGCTTCATCACCGGTCGCTTTGTCTTTTCCGAACACTTCCTCCCAATCCCTGTAGTAAGGGAATGACTTGAAACACATATTCTCAACATCAGGGTGAGCCTGTGACATAACAATAGGGAAAAAATTAGTAAATAAAAAGCAAAAGTTTGATAATATTTGATTGTTAAGCTCGAACAACATAGAAAATATAAACAAGAATTTAAATACCTTCACATAGTTTGCCCACACATCGTCCTCACATGTAATCATGTTTCTGTCTTCATCAAAACCGAACCCGCTAGTACGTTGCATCAACAATACTTGTCCATATGTTTTTTTCCATATGGTTTGCTTTGAAGTAATGTTTTTGGAGGTAATGGTTGTTGTGGGGAATCGGGCCCTAATGAATGTCTGTAGCTCTCCCAAGTAGCCCGTTCTAAAACCATTATCAGACTTCCAACCTTTTTCAATCAGGTCCTTAAATCCCAAGAGCAAGACCTCTTCTTCGGGTTTAGTCAAAACACGGCGAGAAGCTGGCACTTTTCGAAATGCAGCAATATTAGGTGTTGAACTTTGAGATGCCTCCATTGTTATTGTCTTGTTGATATATGCACTTGTTTCAAGTTAGTATTAAATCAAATTGGAGTCACCCATATGAATATATCCAAACTCCACATTATATGCACCAAACTACACCATAATATATATATATATATATAAGCAATTCAAGACTACTGTTCTAACATATAAAAACAGAATATGATTATTAATACAATATACTTAATAAGCACACTTCAATACAACACGAAAAAACAAAATGTTACAATACAGCAGGCAACTGCTCTGTCTAATTGAGCATTTAATTGTTCCCTACTGTTCCTCGCCAATTATCGTACATCTCTTGAGCCAATGTGTCCCTAAAAGCCGTCCAAGCTGCCGTTGGTTGGACTACCTGAACAAAATCAGTAGGCAAGTCATTTGTCGTCTCCTCTTCATCTTCATCATCTGAGCTATCATCCGAGTTACTATCAGGCGCCTCCACACCCATTTCACGACGAATAAAGTTATTCAACAGTAGTGTTGCCATAATGATATGATTTTGGGTTCTAATTGGGTAGAAAGATTTACTTGATAGAATAAACCATTTTTTCTTCCAAGCCCCAAAAACACGTTCTATTACATTCCTAGCTCTTGAGTGTTTCATGTTAAAATACTCTTCTTTGTTTTGAGGTGCCCTACGACCTCGTTCCCACTCTTTCAAATGGTATCTAACTCCACGATAAGGGGTCAAAAAACCTGGACCGTTGGTGTACCCATTGTCACATAAGTAATATTGACCTGAAATGTAGTTATTATAACTCTTTAGATTTATATTTCGATGAAATTTACTACTGCATTCAAATCTTACTATATTTTAGTAATGGGTTTTGTGTAATTACCAACAGGAATCTGCATTCCATGAGGACGAGTAATGGCGTCTTTTAAAACACGGCTATCGGCGGCTGAACCCTCCCACCCAGTACAAATGTGTGTAAACAGGCCTGTGCGATCGCAAGCACCAAGTAAATTTGTAGCAATTGTGCCTTTCCTAGTCCTATAACGCGGTTTGTCTTTGAGGCGAACTATCACTTCTACAAAAGTACCATCTAAGGCTCCCAAGCAACCCTATAAAAACGACACTGTAAGCATAAGTAACATGGAGTATTTAGTTTTTTTGAGACACTATCAATTGTACCTGAAACAACTTCCATTGTGGATTATCCTCATCAGGACCTACCGAAATTTGTGGGGCTATCAGAATTGGGTGAAGCTTGAGGACTGCACACATAACCTTTTTAAAGTATTTGCTAACGGTTTCACCCGATCGACTATAGTGATGAGTAATGCGACGGTTTTTTGTATGGTGAGACAAAATGTCGAGAAACATACTGACTTGCTCACTAACAGCAAGATACTTAGAGCGCCTCAGACCCCCCACGTCAAACAACAAATGACACAACTTCATAAAACAATCGCGGTTCATTATAAAATTATTTTTGCACGATGAATCATATTTGTTCAAAGCGTCATCAAGATATTTGATTTGTCCAGGAATACGCGCTACCATATTATATGTTATACCACTACGACGTGGTCGTCTACCAACACAAGCTATTCTATGCTTATAAAAGTAAGCGACTGCAAAAGCTAGTAATGCACTACGTATAACAAGTTGATGCAATAACAATAATTCAAGTTGTTCGTCAATTTCCTCCATTGGTATAACCTGTTTAATCAAGAAAGAGACAAATTCATGCACTTCACACGCAATAAATAGAACAATACATTGTATAAGAAACCTTATGCAATTACCGGCAACAATAAGTAAATTATTTAATCTTCTTGTGGAAAACATTAAAAAAGTATAAAATAGTAATTATGCATTTGTGTTTCAGATTTTATTCACAGAGTATCAAGCATATTTTGCTTTTCAGCCATTTAAAGGTGCGATTACCTCTTCAGCGTAGTACGAGCAGAGCCTACCTCGAGGAGTGCCTGTTTTGTGAGAGAGAAAAAACTAAAATTGAAACCAAAAAAAAGAAAACACACCAACAGTGTCTCAACGGAGGTTGAAATTAAAAAATAGATAGAAAGAATCATCGCATAGTAGTCGGTCACCTCGGTTATGCGTTGAAATTAGATCAGGAATGGAGTTCGTCACTTTCTCCAGCTGCGCCTTCGAATAATAAGGAGCGACAGAAACCCTAAAAAGTTACGAATCTGATTTTGTGATGATGGATTGGGAAGGAAATGAATTTCATGGGTATGTAGGTCATTTATCATGTAAAAAGTAAGGGCATAACGGACAATTTATAATTTGTATCCATGAGATAGAATAAATCTCAGGTGAGGAGGTGAGATTGGAAATAGAATGACTAACATGCCACGTGGGCTTTATCTCATCTGCTATGACTATAAATCAGGCCATCCAAACCACCAAAAAAGCATGATTATATATATATCCGACAATATCCTAGCAACCAAACCCGCCCTTAGTGTTTACGATTATCCCCTCAACCTCTATAATTTTGTGTGAATTTATTCAATTTATCAATTTAACGGTAAAAAATATTGATACGGCTGCAAATTCTACGTAAAAAATGTGAATAAGGGGGTACTTCACACAAAATTGCAAATGTTGGGTTGACCCTCAAAGATCAAAGTTATGAAAATTTATTGCAAATGACCTCAACACTTGGAGTTTTGATGTTTTTTTTCCACAAATAAGTATAATAAAAAGGACCAAAGACAATGCAACTTATTGAAATGATAGATTTTTCTTGTAACATATTTTGAATTATTTTCTGCCCCATCTTACACAAGAGCATTTCTGCTAGAGCTTTCAACCCCATCATCAGCAGTTGGTTCTACAGTAGGTGGAACTAATTCAGGTGGTGCATTAACTTCTTCCTCCTCAAACCCCATTGCCTCACTAGCACTCTTAAGATATTCATCATCAGCTGCATCATTGTCACTATCATTGAGAGTGTCTGGAAATTTTGAATCATCACCACATGAGGCTTCACCATCACTATCATCACTGTCCACTATATCAACTATAGATGGAAATTTTGAATCATCACCACATGAGGCTTCACCATCACTATCATCACTGTCCACTATATCAACTATAGATTCCAACAGTGGGCTAGTATTGTCTATTAAGCATTGGGATACATGTCTTTGACTTCTTGATTCAGTTGGGGGGCACTATGGATATCATCATTAGCCATTGAAGAGCTAGGTATATCACTTGCTCTTGCTTTTCTGGTGGCCATGTCTCTAAACAGAATTGCTACATCTTCTACATCAGGCAATTCATCATCGTCATCACTTTCTACAAGGCCTTCTACAAACCTCTCATCTTCACCAATATTGGCACCACCTCCATTGTTTTCACCAATATAATCCAACCCTTCACTCATTGGAGGAAGATTAGGCAATTCACTATGTGGTTGAGTAGCATTTCATGGTACCTCATCTGTAAGAACATAAACATCTACTCATTTCCTTATAGATGCCTCCAATGTAATATCCAATGAGTCCTTATCATTATTTACTTCAATATACTCACATAGATTAGAATCTTGAATGTAACATATTCTCACCACACAACTCTCTGTTTTAACACCCACCTCTTTCACCATTTCCAGTATCTCTAGTTTGGACATTTTATCCTCATTACACCAGTCTATATAGCTCACTTATCCCTCAAAATAAACGATTTTGCCCAAATTCATTAGTTTGCAAGAATGATGCAATATAATGGCGAATGGGTCATCTCTATCTCCATCTGAATATAGACAAAATTAATTAGTATGATATTAACATACAAAAGCACACTTAAACTAATCACACAAATACACAAAGTGGCAGTTAAAGTGAGAACAAAAAAGGAAAAAAAATAATACTTTTCACATGTGTTCAACTATTCCCTCAAATACACCCAAAAGGAGAGATCACGCAACAAAAAGTAACTCCAAACAAAGAAATAATTTAAATTTTGGATTTGGGGATTCTTACCATATTCGAATGTAATTTATCCTGCAGGAATAACGTCAGTGGGGGTTCTTACTCTCCACATCATTGTTAGATTTTGTCGATCGAGTGGAAAAAACAAGAAATTGAGGTTCGATTTCGTGGATTTGCTTTCGATTTTGGGAATTAGGGTTTCTGATTTTGGCGGGTCGTGTGAGAGAAATGGCGCACCAAGTCTTTACATGTCAGATTTGTTAATTTATTTTATTTTTAAGTAAATAGTTAGTAAAGTACCAGAAATACCCCTCTGGATGACGTCATCGATGCGTCATTAAATCGCATAGTAACGTTTTTTGGCCGAGATAGGTCGAAAAAATAGTATAGACCGTCGACTGCAAAGAAATTGAAAGTTTAGACCGTAAAGTATAAAAAAATAAAAGTTTGGATAAGTAACTGGAAAGGCAGTCAAAGGATAGAGAACTAAAATTTTCCCTTCTCAACAAATAAAAAATAGTTGTATACCTTAGTTGTACAATTAAGACACAAAAATAGCTCTTAGAAACTCTCAAACAATGACAGTTTCTCGTGAAGGTGTAATAAGAAGAGAAATCAGAAAAGAAGCAACTTAAGAAGCAATACTTAAAAAACTTTCAAATGGCTATAAAGATTTCTATATATACATCCAATTGAATAAAATTTGGCCCCCAACGAATAATTAACCACCTTTAATAAACCATAACACAATCCGCTAACTGAACTCATCTAACTGTGATTTAACAATCAACTTAAACCACAAAAATAACCATTAGACACATCGTCTATCAACTTCTTGGACTATCCACCCTCGGTAATTCAACAACGCTAGTGGTGGCATTTTTACGCGAGGACTGGTTTCTGAAAGAAGAATTGAACTTTGAACCGACATGTTGACCACCTTCTGCTTTTCTCCAAAACTTGGGGCTCAGAAACTCGGCTCCAGGAAGCATGCAACACGTATTTCCTCCGGAATCGGCACTTGGGATTCTTCTTGTCGAGATTGCGAAATCCTGTGACATCTCACCGAGCACTTTCTCCAAACCGTCCACTCGTTGTTCCAAGCAACTCATTCCCTTCTGGGAGTTCCCAATAAATCTCTGTAGCACACAAAATAAATCATGTTCAGAATGATGTTAAAATTAAAAGCACTACGATCAAAAGTAACTAGGGAAAACTTGATTTACCTGAAGGAGTTGGAGCAAATTGGATTGCTGATTTTCAATCTGCAGAAGTTGTTTACGAATCAGAGACATGTCCTCAAACTCTGCTTGGTCAGCAGGATCATCCTTGATGGAATCTTTATCAGCCATGTTCGTATCTTCAATCAAGTTAAAAGGAATCACTTTGGACCGCATGTTGTTCCTCAAATTCAGCTTCGGGACACTAGAAGAAGTACATGTTTTTCTATCCACAGTTGCAATGCTCTTCTGACTGACGGATGTAGACGAACAACCACTAGACACGGGTGACCTGCTAGGCATTGTTTTCTTAATTTGAGGTGTTTCGTAGTCGCTATCACTCGGGCTACTAGAGAACAGGGCAGAAGAGTTTCCATTACTGCTGCTATCTGATGAAAACATAGAGAATAGTTTAGTTAGAGAAGTCAACATGTAATAATGACTAGTTAAATCAAAATCCAACTTTATGGCAGGTGATACAACAGTGTAGTTTTTATGCAATTTTACAGAACAAAATGTTGTTTCCTTAGTAAGGTAAGGCAGTCCAAAATCTGTGTCAAACGGTGTGCCAGTTGTGCTACTGTAGGATTTACGACTCATGAGTGTCACGTGCCACGGATCGAGGAAAAGAAAACATCTAGAGGGGCTCCTTTTTTTGGCACACAAGATTTAAGATTAAAAATGAACAGAACTTGCGAGAAAAGGAGAGAAAGCACATCCTAAAGGGAAAACATGTTCAATCATGTGCCCGTGATCTATCACCAACAAACTTCAATAAAGATGCTTTAAAGTCTCACCATGTTACTTACATTTACTACCTTAGAAGGATGGTAACCCATAGAAGCAAAATTGGCATACAAGTGCAATTCCAAGCACATGCCCAACACAAGCAATAATCAATCTCACGATTCCTATAATATATATAATACGAGAGAGATTAATTAAACTTGTCCTAACCACACAAAATCAAAGCTTATGATGCAAAAGTAGGCTATCTTTCAACAATCATCAATCAAGGCTAATCAAGTCCATAACCAACATTAAAATCTTCTTCTAACACAATCTTGTAATCAAATTACATCAAAAACAGACAATCGAAAGCTAACAAACATGAAATCAGATACATTATTACAACATAAAAATGAAAGTTCTCCACCGTGTACCTTCAAGCGAAGACGACAACTCCTCGGACAGCAGAGGAACATCCTTCCACGCCTCCAACGCTCGATTCATCGTCTCTCGTACAACTTTCACCTGCCAATGCACAACATCGTTCAGCTCAACATTCGATTACATCAAACACCGGTTTTAAATCTAATTAACACAAATCGCGCAATAGTCGTAAAACGCAAAATTTACCCTATCAAATCTCTTACTCTCCAAAGCATCAACACAACAAACCTTCAACTCCACCACCAAATCCCTCTCCAGTTCCACCGCCACCGCCACCGCCGCCTTCTCCAAAACCTCCGCTGCCGCCTTCCTAACCCCCCAATCGCCATTACTCAAAAACTCAACCGCTGTTCCAACCACGGAACTCAACAAACTCTTCCCCTTCACGGCCACAACGCTGCTACCGATAAACGCCAACAGAGCAGCCTTCGCCTTAAATCCCTCACTCCTCACCAATTTCAAAACCCTAGGCATCACCTTCCTCAGCTCCGGTACATCAATTTCACCACCCGCCGCCACCGCCGCCGCCGTCAAACACATCGCAGCTCCGATCTGCGCGTTCGAGTCCTGCTCGCGAAACAACACCTCCACAAACGGCTTCAAAACGGCGTTAAACGGCGCCGTTTTGATGTTTTCTGTGATTGAGGTAACCGCGTCGACGCAGGCGGATCGGACGGCGGAGTCCGGGTCGCGCAAGCGGCGGACGACGGCGGAGATCATTTTCGAAGCGTGTGGGGACATTGCGTCGCCGTGCGCGGCGGAGAGGACGGAGAGTAGGCGGACGCACTGGCGGCGGACGGGGGATTTGTCCGACGTGTCGGTGGCGGTTAGGCAGTTGAGGAAAGGGGCAAAAGCGTCATTTTGAAGGTTTTTGGCGATGGATTCTAATTCGACGGTGGCGATTGAAAGCGTGTCACGGTCGGATAATTTGTTGAGGCAAGTGTTGACTCGCGACTTTAGTTCGCCGGAGCTCTGTTTGGTAGTCGTCATTGTTAGTTGAGTGCTGATTAATACCAAGTGGGGGAGAGGGGGCTGGCTTTTATACTTTCAGGAGACTGGAGAGAACGTGCGTAGGATAATAATAATAAGGGGAAATAATAATAATAATTAAAAAATTGTAATTAAATATTTTTTTATGTATGGTAAGTTTTGTTTTTATTTGATTGGTGCAAGTGTTGTTGGAAAAGAAACTTTCCTATATTACTTTACTGATAAAGTTGGGAAAAAGTGTGAAATCTTATGCCCAAATTCATGTAGTTTCTCAGTCACGCAGATGTACTTTTTGAGTTATGTGATTATATTTTTTACTGTGGTTGCAATTCTTTGTAATTTTGTAAGAATAATTAAAAAAATTGACTGTATCTCTATATGGTAGATTAGAGTAGACTGGTCCAGATATTCCAGTTCAGACAAAAAAAATAAAAAATCACGGAGTATCAGATGGGAAATATTATTATATTAGGAAATAGGAGATTGGCACATAAAATATATGTTTTTTTAGATGTGTTGAAGTGGCTGGTATCGTGACTTGGTAATTATAAATAAAAGAATTGAATTTACTTTATGATTAGTATATAGATTATTGTAAAAGTACTAATAGGCGGGAAGCTTTTTTCGTTGATGTGTGCATTGTGCTTGTGTTGGCTGGAATTTTGTTTTTTGGGAAATAGGACAAAATTGGCTTCAGCAAAAAAAGTTAGGCCATTGACCTGATCCCCCCAAGAATAATTGAAAAATATGATCACACAAAACACAAATTGAGGTAAAAACTATTTCCCGAGATTCAGATTTTTGACCATAGAAAACTTCTTTTAATTTCTCAAACTTAGCTTTTACAAGTAAATTCCCAATAGCACAAGACCAATCTCGCAATAAAAATGAAGTTTGACAAAAAAGGGGCTTCTTCTTTTTTTGCACAAATTCTCTTCAACTCTTTTTAACGCAATACCAAAGATCCTTTTTTTTTTCTTTTTTTCTTCCTGATGTGTTTTATAGGAAAATGGCTAGTAGACACTTAACTTAACCACGATTAATTATTATTATTTTGGGGAAGTGTTATTTTTGTGTAACCTATGCATACATTTTGAAACAACAGAAGAGGAATTATTGTTTTTATTGTATCACAATCTAACTAAATGCACAGCATGTGAACGAGAGATGGGAGGTATTCCTATTCAAATCAAGAGTTGCCAGTATATCACGTGAAACTGCAGGCTATGTAAAACACATTCATTGAACTGATATTGGAGATTCCTTGAACATGTAATAATAATATTCTTCCAATTTACTTCAACTCTAGTCAAAGAAGAAATATACATTATACAGCTTTAGTAATTTAACTGGAGTTGGTGTGTGGTACAAGTCTCTTTTATTTTAACATACATGATGAAGCAAGATCATAATATGGTAATTGTGGAGCATGAAGCATTGTACATCGGATTCATCGACTAAAATGGCTCGGGTAAGAGTTGTAGAATATTTATTCGAAATAAACCACCTCAAGCTAAAAACGGGCATATATATAATAATTTCTAAGTCGTGATGGTTATTAGATTAAAAAACACTTTCATGATTTAGCTTGCCAACTAAATACTTCGAAAAGTATTTAAATTCGATTAAAAAGAGTCATTCTTTTTAAAAGTTTTATTTTTTGGTGACAAAGGAAAGAACGACATATGGTATAAACAATGTCGAAATTCAACAAACTGAAAACATGAGGAGTAGACCTTGTTGGGCGTCATTATTTAATTGAAAGTACAACATT
Organism: Linaria vulgaris; assembly: GCA_948329865.1. NCBI lineage: Eukaryota > Viridiplantae > Streptophyta > Magnoliopsida > Lamiales > Plantaginaceae > Linaria > Linaria vulgaris. The sequence continues at coordinate 102,898,487 of OX415254.1, read as the reverse complement.
ATTTTCTCTAAGTGCACCATTATGTCCTCTAAGTGCACCATTAAGGAAGTGTTGGACGGTGCACTATGATTTAAATATTGCCTTTTATGTTTGAAATTCAGCTATAAATTGGAGGCCATTCTTCAGCATTTCGATCATCCCAAAAAAAACATACATTTCCTCTCTTTATATAATTAAGTGTAATTAATATAAAGAGTGTTGTTAATGTATTGTAAGTGTGAGGTAAAAATAGAGAGTTTGTGCGACTTTACTACGTTAAAAGTCGGAGAGTTGTAATTCTTATTTTACACTCATAGTGAAGTTCTTCTACCTTGCCCGTGGTTTTTCACCCTAAAGTAATTTGAGATTTTCCACGTAAAATCTGTGAGTCATTTATCTTTCCATCTTTCATTTATTGCCGTGTTTTTTGCTCTATCTGAAGGGTCCACTTTACAACAGACCTATCCCAAAATAATTCTCTCTCCCTACTATCTAAACTAGTTCTCGCTAAACAATTTGCAACTTTGTTCGTTGAACGTAGAATCCACTTGAACTTAACTTTTCATAGCCTTCTCAAAAGTGTTCAACACGCGTGGACGTGCTAGTTTTGGTCTTCTTGAGATTCAATATCGCCATTAATCATCTTGTATATACTTAGAAAATCCGTCTCAGTCTCAATTTGTGCTCGCCTCTATTCTCATGCAATTTTCATCATCTCTTAAATGCTTGAAGCTATGTTTCATCCACCGTTTGCGACGTCATGGAGGTGCACACACAAGAGTTATTAACCGATTGTGATTTTACTGGTCCCATTCTTTTTATTCAAAGAATTTTGACTCTGTACTTATCAATATAAAACCTATTTTTTCCTGAGTACACCTGCTTAATCACTTTTTTGTTTTTAACTAAAAATATACATATTTGGAAGTTGACAGCTAAGATGGGAAAATACGAATCCTTTATTATTTTGTTAAAGGCCTAAAAAGAATATCATTGGTTTAAAAGTAATAAAACACGGCGCCATGTGATAATAATAATGCAACATGACCAAAGTCAATATATGTGAAGCAGAGTTAGATACCATATAACCATGTAGCCCAAATGCGTTTACTTCAATTGGAAATGGAATTAAAACATGGTTATAGCAAGTAGTTTGGAAATTACATTAATAAATATATATTCAAATTATTCGTCACATTATACTCAACTTTAATTTATAGAAAATTTATCGGCAATCGACATATAATGCACATATCTATGCAACTGAGATGGGTTTACTTGAATTGTTGTAATTAAATTGCACATTGACAAATTCAATTCTTGGATCTAGAAAGAGGATAGTGACACTTGGTTCTGAACCATGTGACAACTTTTGGATAAATAAGCAAATTATTTGTTCGGATTATAGCATTATTTGGTAGATGAAGTATAATAGTTTCTTTTTCCTTTTTTCAGGTCTAATAATAGGCTTGGTAGTTTTTCAATGATTTTGTCTCCATAAGAGCATGGATCTTTAACTTATTTAAGGAAAAAATAGATGTCGTCCATACGTATTGTTTAGCTTTTTTTTAGCTATCGTGATATAGTTAGCAATTTAGCATCACTTATGATTGGCTTTCAAAGCCATCAACTACCTTTAGACTTTGTGCATAAAATACAATAAAAGAAAAACTAACTTTAGGCTCTGTTGGTTTCAGATAAAAAAACAAATTATAAGTGAAGAAATGATTGTTCTAGGACTACATGTATGAAAATTTTGGTCGTTCTTTTCTCTAATGTTGGTATCATTAGAAATGTTTTCATAAAATTTAATGTCATTTAGTAATTATGACTCAAAGAGAGATGAACTAATTTTTTATTTTTTTGTTATGATGTGGAAATCCCCAACCGTTACCTTTTGAGTACATGCGAGTTGACGCAATAGATGGAATAATATTTTATAAAACTTTTTAAAAACTTTTTAGGTTCTTCAAATTTCAAAATCATTGTCGTTGATACTTGATACTATTTTATCACTGATTTCCTTTTTACTCGTGTTTTTGGGGAGACAAAAATATTTATCCTATTATCTTCTTAAATTTTATCATATCTTGGTTAGGTGTAAATATATTGATTCAATACTACGTTGCACGGACACGGATCCTTATCCGACACGTATCCGATACGGGATATGGAGCCATTTTCAGAGTATCCGTTGCAACACAAATTCAATATATTGGTTCATGAAAATTATGAGAGGATGAGAGCGCTTGGGTTCTGCACCCATGTGACTCTTCTGGATAAATAAGCAAATTATTTGTTTAAACTTTAAAGTATTCTAGCCAGTATTCAGTATAATTTAAAAAAAAATATCAAAACTTTGCACTAATAATAGATTTGGTAGCAGTTCAATGGTTTCCTCCTAGAACATGGGTGCAAGAAAAGTTTGAATTTGTCTACGGAAATATAAATCTCCTGGTAATGTTAATTTATTTATTTTTGGCTGAATTTTCACCTTATTATCATCTACGTATTAAAAGTTAGAACGTCTTTTAAAGCGATATATCAAGAACTTTACACTAAATATTAGGAAAATATATACTAAGAAATTATCTTTTATTTGTATGGCGTTCATTACATCGTATGTAGTTTTAAGAAATGATATATATTAGACTTTAGTGTTTAATTCATATATTTACATTCAAACCTACGCTAAAATAGTATCTTAAATATATTCGACCAATGCAAACTTTCTCTTAATTTTCATCATAGTCGGCAATCAAGAAACCTTAAGCATATTATAAGAAATTAAAACTGTCAATTTTTCATACCAGACAATATTTTCTATTAAATATATATTTATATATCTTTTATTAATTTCTTAATTAAAATAAACTGATGCAACGTAAGTTGGAAAACGAAATTTGCTCTTTGGTCAAATCACAAACAGTGGTCAAGTAAAATATCCCTGAAGAGGTGTTTGTAAATAGTTGGACATAATAATAATTCTATACCATAAGCAAAGTCGTCTATTCAATTTTTTTGTTTAAGAAAAGTTGTATTTATCACAAATGAGTCATCAAATCACCTAGTACTTAAAGATTTAAAGTTTGTTAAATATTCTAAAACTAATCTTCATGTTTTTTTTTTCCTTTAGCTAGGGGGTATGATGACAAATAATCAACGTAACTCTTATACATATTGGTAGTGGCTTTATCACAATATTGCACGTAAAAGTGTTACATTCCATCCTTGTAGCCAAGTTGCGTGCATACATTTTTTATTTGATTTTCGCATTCTCGTTGGATGTTTTTTTTTTTTTTGCAAAATACCCCTGTGTTATGTTAAATAGACAAATTTCTCCATTGCAAAGAAATAAAATAGAAAAGATAACCCCATAGAGAAACCATGAATTGACGCACCAACCCATCAAGAAAAAATGAATTGACGCACCACCCTCTGAATATATTTGTTTGTTCATTTATTTAATAATGAAAATATTCTTAGTAATTCTAGTATCTTCTTTTGTGTAATTTTGAATAAAATTTTAGTACTCTCCAATGAAAGTATAAAAAAATATTCAGATGTTTTTAAGACTGTAATTTAATTTCAATATTTCTAATTTGTATATATTTGTTAATTTAAAGTTTAAAAATAATAGATACACTTTTAAAAAAAAGAACAGGTATAAATGTCGTTTTCGTACATAATATAGAATCAACTATTGTGTATGAGAGAGGGGACTAAACCTCCCCTACATATGGGGTAGTATTCCAACTTTAGAAATCATAGGGAGAACCTGCTTTTTTTATTTTTATGTGGGGTAATTTGTAATTTGCCAAAAACGTTCTATGAATAAGTAAAGTGTCTTTAACATTGCAGATTAATTAGAATTAAACATTTATTTTCATAGAACAAATATAGATTCGTAGCATATTAGTTGATAGATACCCACCAACAAATCATAAGCGAGTGATAATAGTACAACTACCACAACATGAATATTTTGTCAAATTACATCCTTTATTTTATTCTTTTAGGTTAGTTGCTAACAAGTACCATGTGTAGTCATTTTGTTAAAACTGAACAGAACCATTACAGCTTGTGGCAGCTATTAAATTGTATTATTCATTCCAAATCCTCTAGCTATAAAAAAATTAATCTCAAACCAAAAATACTAGCAAAAATCCAAAAGTATAATATTAGCCAAAATTAGAGACCAAGCACCAACATTAGCTGTTGTTACAGATTTCAGTTGGCTGGATTTGTCCTTATTTATGAAATAATTCATTTTTCAAAAAACAGTTTTACATTATTTGAAGATCATTGAAGTTTACTACGGAATCCAATGGCACAAGAATATATGTCTGTCGTGCCATAATTTAAACTATAGAGTGAGTGCACTCCCAAGATCAGGGGAAAGGCCAATTGCAGTACTGAAAATAAAAGAAATTAAATTATCATTGGGGAATATAAGTTCATTGTTGAAGACATTATCAAAACTCTGGTTAAATTTTATTAGTTTTATGAAATGTAAGAAGTTAGAGAAGATGCCCTACAATTCGTGGTCTTTCTTAAGATCTAGTTTCTACAAATCAAATATTTTTGTATATGCATATTAATTTGTCAATATTATTTTGAGATATTTTATAAAATGTAGGGTTTTGGCAAACAAATATATAAAAATATCTAGAAGAACAGGAACAATTAAAAAACTGCAAAAAAGGCACAATGGATCCTCTAAATCACTCATGTCACAATTTGTGTCATATAACCATCCAACCTACATGTAAATCGACATTGCCCGTGTTTTAAGATTCATAAAACACGTGGCATCATCAAATACAACGACGTACAAAGTAGCACAAAAGAGTTGCATAAAAGATAATCGCCGCAAACAAACTTATTTTTTCTCACACCAGTTTATGACTTTCTCTCTCGCGTATAGTGTTCATTGATTTACTCAACAATAAAGGGTATTTGATTAATATTTCTTCACATTAACCTTTTTGCAACTTATAACAAACTATAATGGATTTTTTTTCTTTTTTAACCTTTTTTTAATCACTTTTTTAACCTTTTATCACATAGGAGTTTTTTTGCTTTTTTGTCTTTTGTTAACCATAATGTTTTTCGCTATTAACTCTTGAACTTATAATCGTTTTCCAAAGTAGGTACAACCGCGGCCCACCAATGCAGCCGAAAAGGCTATGTAACTGGCGAAAATTAAATAAAATGCTCAATAGTCAATATCACAACTAACAAAATTAAATTTTCAGATATTATTTAGAAAAAAATGTAAAATTTCAGAAAATAGGTGGAAACTAAATTATGAAGTAAAATTTACCCGTTAGTGGTGAAATTCGTGAATGACTTGTCATTCACAGTTACAGCCTTTTTTTTATTTTTGATGCATGTTTGAATAAAACGTGACTAATTTCTGGGGCCTATATACCATCTTAATGCTCCTTGACTATTAGACTGACATGAGCAGTTATTATTCAAACTTAGTACTTATTTTAGGCCCATTTATTCTCACATGGAGTAGCCGAAAAAATTGAACAAATGCACAAATTTCATAATTATATTCTTTCACTAGACAATGAAAGGTACTCCTCCGTTCGATTTGGCGCATTTTGATATAGATCATATACATTGTACTTTGTGCGATTATCCCGCCAGCTTCGACCCGCACTTCTATGTAAATCACTTGGCCTCAGCCGTAAGTTATTAATAAAATACGTTTGTTAAAAAAAATCAATATGTCATATATACTTATTTTGAAAAACTTTAGATTATTCAATTATATGTATTCTTAAAGCTTATCCCCGTTTGTGTTAATTTAACCAGCAATTTGATCATTTAAAGTACAATTTTTTATTTTCAATAACTTGTTTAAATTTAAAACAAGTCATTTCACTTGTTTGTACAACATTGTACAACAATAGCCCAAAACATTTGGTGTTGCATGTGTGCACGAAGTGCATGCTTACACTCCATCTTCGACATTGCCACATGCATATTCACTCTATACTCTATAGGGATAAGAAGCAATCCTAAAACTAAGGGCATTCTCTTACCATGTGACATTTCTCATACTAACCAATCAAATTTTATGACGCGTCTCTATTCCTTATCTATTTATTCTTTTGAGATTAATTCTACATCGATCGCGCTTATTGTTTTGGATCTTACATTGTCTTGTTGCACGAGATGTGAAAAGAATTTACATGAACTTATTCTTCCCAAGACATTGAATTTCAGTATACTACACTTTTATGGCTAAGCAGTTTTCTTTTCTTTTTAACAAATAATGAAATTTATAGATTTTGGACATGATCACATGACATACGACCCGACCCTTTAAGAATATCTAGCTTCGTGGCTCCATGACTTCAACTTTACTTAGACTTTTTTGAAAAATGTTATGACGAGCAGTTTGATCATAGTATAAAAATAATTATTATCACGTAATGCATGTTACGTTTATCATGATCAACTTAATACATGCTATAATAATTCCTTAATAAGATTTACGTATAGAGATACCTTGCTCCATCTAGATTGATCGCAGCGGCGGAAACACTGGATTGAACAAGATCGTTAATGGAATTTTCGGAGATCTCTCGCTTACACGCGTTTCGAGTTTCATTTCAATTATATTGGATGTATAGATAGGTTCACTTTTGGCTGGTAGAAGAAAATGTTGTAGTGTCATCCTTAGTGAACTCTTATTAGTGGGTGTGTTTCGAGGCCACATTACGGATTAAAGTTGCATAATTTTCTATTAAGACTTGGGGTTGTTAAAATTATTGCCAAGTCGCTGAAAATTAACGTGATGCAACAATATTCTTCGTAAATAACGTTATAATTTTAAATTGTGAAATACTTTTGAAATTACAGTTTTATTGTTATTGAAGAAGTTCAAAAATATCCTATGTCAAAATCAAGTACGAGTTTGATTCTTTGAATGTGCCTTACTACAAAAGACCTCTTAAAGCAGGATATATTAAAGGGTCTCGGTAGTAGTTGATAATGTATTAAAGAATCTTGCATAGTTCTGTTGTTTGACATTATGAGCTCAACTTGGTGATTCTAAAAATTACAGTTGTATTCATGCCATGTATTATTAGTGTACACTATTATGGCAAGTATGTGACTTCGACAGGAATGGACCGTATGCATGTTTTCAATTATAGGCCTTGTGTAGTAGGTTACTTATGTCGTAGTACGTGGAAGGAATTTTGTCAAGTATTATGACGTAGGAGCGTCGCGACTCGTGTTTATGATTTGTTATGCATAGGCGATAATAGTTTGATCTCTCATGAGCCAGGTGGGAGAATGTAATATATGTCCCATGATACGAAGAGTCAGATAGAATAAATGTCTGGTAGACGAAGGGACTAGTAGACGAAGAGTCTTAATTAATGAGGATTATGACTCTGATACGTCTATATAATCGTAGGAAGCTGGTCCTCCATCCACACTACTAACACAACACCTTTTTTGTATTCCCTTATAATACAAAACATCATTGTTATTATCTCAAAACATGTGGAGGAGGGAGAAACCAGTGTTTTCGCCACTGATTCTTGATTCCCGTAAAGACAATGCATCGCTACTAATAAACGGTCATGACGACACGTTAGTCTAAACTCGATTAACATCGAATTACGGTATAAAGCAATTATAGCATGATTATGTCGATCCTGATTACTGTTGCATACTTACCGTCTTATATAATTGCTTACACATAGTTCTTTTTACATGTCGGTGTCCCTAATATGATGTCCAACGCCATGTAACCCATTACCACTAGCATCTTATATAATTCATAGATAACATATATCCACGTGGCACATATCACCACTTTGTGGTTCCAGTCTGTATAACATAACACGTCGTTAGTTATTTATTAAGTGTTTAACACTTATGACATTTGAGATTGTTGGACCGGAATTTAATACGATTACTTTAACTTAATACTAGTGTTGTACACCAATATTGTTACAACACATATTGACAATAATTAGTATCGCAACGAAACTTTAAGAACACAAAAGGTTTAATTTCTAGTAGATTATTTGTATAATGTATCGAGCCTCAAGGCAACATATTCACTATAAAGTACTAAATTTACAAAACTAATTATCAACTTATTATAAGAATGGCTTGAGTTGTAAACCATTTGAGAATTTAAGAAGAATCAACTCGTTCAATCCAGCTAACCTAGCTCTAAATGGCTTAGATAAAAAAAAAAATCTCACAAAAGCAAGATTAAGTACTCAACTAACAATGATCTAAATCTCAAGAATATTGCGCAACTCTTGTGTTTTTAGTCTTGATGCACAAGTCACAACCGCCTATATATGAGGTTGTATTGTTTTGGTTCCAAGACTTTATGCACATTGTGGATTGCATTGACCTTCCTTTTGTAAATCGTGTTTCATTCTTCCGATTTAATTCCTCTGAAAAACAGGCTCCAAAATCTTATTTGAACGGAAAAATCTTCAAATGGGAATTTGATTTTTTTTGAATGTCAGTAATCTAGAACGAAATCAATCCATTTCGAAGTCTTGTAAACGTGGAACACTTGAACATATTAATTAAAATCGTAGAACTCAGTAAGTGAATAAAAGCAAAACATAAAATAGACAATATATTTATACGTGCGGCCACACAGTATCGTACCTTAGTGTTGTGACAACTCTCAAGTCACAAAGTGTTGTCACACCACTTCGTTACAAAACCTGCACTTACAAATCGTATTCTTCTCGTCTCAGAGAGGACATAACTCCAAAATTTCTGGAAAGTTGTGAGACATAATTGTGGACTCAATGTGTATTTATAAGAGTTTGGGGCCCAAGTTTTGATCCATAAAACTTTTATTTCAAAAGTTCCCATTTATTTGTAATGACGCACCATCATTATTTCAACAAGTCTGCAGGCTACACTAAGAAGGCCCATATCGGGGATGGTCCAGACTTGGATCCATTAATTACTCAAAATAATTCGGCTGGTTTACATGAAGATATTCATGTGGGTCCTAGATTAGCTATGTTCCAAAGTACAGAATCTTATGTACTTAAATGTGGTCATATAAACTATAAAGTTTAAAAACAAATGTGGTCATATCAAGACATGTTTCTCTCTTAAAGGAGCATCTATAAATAAATATATCTCTAAAATAATTAATTAACACTTTAATAGAAAATGTTTTATTTCAACAAGGAAAAACCATACCTTCGCTTAGTATTTTCCGTTAATATAAAAACCATAGATATTTAATTTGAGAATGCGCTGATTTTGCAATAAATAAACCGAGCTTAGTATTCACGAATAAGAAATGTTTTAAGCATAAATTCATGCATTATTAATAGAACGTGTCAAATTACTAGTTAACTTTGTACTTTTTGAGGAGGTAAAAAAGATAAACATCTTTTTTTGGGAAACCTTTTTCATTTCTATTTTAGGCATTGACTCATTTCATTCGAAGTTTTTTCGTTTTTAAACAAAATTTATTCTCTACCAACATTATTTTTCTTGTTTTGAGCTTGTTTTTGCTTCTTTCCCTTTTATAAAACTAACAATAGTAAATAAGTATGAACTTAGTAACTGATTCAAGATTTACATTTAATTCGATATAGTCAACTTGGATACTAAACGTATCAAAAAGTAAATAACTTAATAGCCATAACTACTTTTCCTTTTCTCTTGGTGTCAGATTTTGTTTTTTAAGATAGGTACATTTAATTAATTTCACATCCTATATTCGAATGCTGATCTGTATACATTTGAATTTAAATATAATCCAATACAAATCTTAATCCACTTTGAACTTTGTCTACTTTCCTACAGTGGTATGAATTCAACCTAATAATAGTACCAACACCTTTTCATATATAGTCAATTAGAAGTGATAATAAAAGTAATAAACGTCACCAATGACTAGAACAAACAAAAAGATTTAACAGATAAATATTACAAGACTTTGAACTCTTCCTTTTCGACGGTCCTTTTATTATATAGCCTTTATAGCTATAAAGGTCATTTTTTCTTAAGTATTATTACCTTAATTCGAGTTTATTACCTTTATATTTTATAAGTTGAATTCCATAAAATTTCCATTTTTATATCTTGGGCCTTTCTATGTCAAATGGGCCGGCCCAAAAACCATATAAGAAGGCGAATGACTATTATGCCCTCACAAGTCCGATTTTGCTGTCGTCAATCCCTAATTTAGTTAGGAGTTATGATGACCACTTGCCAACTACCCACAGTTTTTCCTAATCCGCTAAAGTTTATTACTAATTTTATTTATTTTTCCTAAATATTCAAAATACAATATTTTGGGTATCCTAAATGTCAATTAGTACAAAAGAAAAAAAAAAAATTTATTATCCAACCGATTCAAGAAACGTCCAAGGTATATGTTGCTATTTTTAGACACCAGTTAGATCATCCATACTAAATTATTAACCGTTACAACATAATGTGCAATTAGTAATAACTCAATACTACGATACCCAGCTCCGATTACTGTAATTTTAGTTACTCGAACTAGGTTAATTAAACTAACCGAGAATTACGTCGCGCCACAAATTCCCCATCTTCGCGCGTTTTCATCTGAATCAAGCCTCTTCTTTCCAACATTTAAGCTTTCGTTCTGTTTCCCCCCCCCCCCCCCCCCCCTTTAATTTACACACGTAGTCCATCAGGTTACCCTAAAACAACATCTTTTTTTCAGACATTTAAACTTTAATTCAGGTTTTATGTTGTCGCACTCATACTCCATCCGTACGCCCTAAACGATACTTCAATGCATCCGTACTGATCTACATATGTAAATATACTTTTACCTGATCGAACTACCGTTAACGCTCGTTTCCCCAACTGAAATACCTAATTTGCAAAAGCCCCTAGAGCTAACTTTTTTTCCTCCAAAATATATACATATATGACACATGCAACTTTTCAAGTATGATAATTTGACAATGGACATCTAATTTGATTTCACAACCCAATAATTAGAAGAGAAAAAAAAAAAAAAGATGGTATGAAATTCCAATTTTGCCCCTCACACCTTCACCTTTGGCCTCAAAAATCTGTCCTCCCCTTTCTCTCACAAGAGTAGTGTTCATATATATATATATATATGCCCATTAGCCCCATAATATATATATATCTCTCTCTCTCTCTCAACATACACAATACATATACATAGAAATAAAACTCTCTGAAGAAGAAACGAAAACAGTATAGATAGATACACATATCTATATCTATATATTCAAATTACATGTAGATGTATACGATTATTATACGTATATGAAATTTGCCGATTAAACACACACTCATTAATTTGCAAAAACGCAGCTGAGATTTTAACTGTGTTGTGTTCATTTGTTCATCGGTAAAGATCTGTTGATGTAAATATTTACATTTGTTTTATTTTGTTAATTTTTGTTTTTTGGATTATGCTTTTCGTACAATTGAAGTAAAATGTGAATTGAGTGTTTTGTTTTTTTATTTTGAAGGTTAATTTTGGATGAATTGGAGGTGATCTGTGGCAGTGGTATGTTGAATTCAGTTTAATTGCTTGTTGTTAAGTACTTGCTGTTCTGATAATCGGGTTTTATTTTTATTTTATTTTAATATAATTTGTGGTTTTGTTTGGTTTGTTAGATTGTTTTGTTGGGGTGAATAAGGATGAAGAGGTCTAGAGACGACGAGCGGCCTGTGATTTCTGCTCGTGCTGAACCGTGAGTCGATTTTTTTTTTTTTTTTTTATGTTTTTTGTATTTTAGTTGGATTTTATTGTGTTTTTTTGGTTTTGGGATTGGTGGATTTGTTGTAATTTGAATAATGAGATGAGATGGATTTTTGGTTTAGTTGTTGAGTTGCATGTATTTTGTTGTCGGTTAACTGAAAGGTGGGAGCTTTTGTTTTTCTGGTTGTTGTTTGTGTTTGTATTCTGTGTTGTTGAGATACGTGACTCCGGTTGTTGTGGAATGTCTGTCTCGTTTGCATTTGGCTTTGGAGTCACGTTGTTTGTTCTTTAACTGAATGAGTCTGAGTGTCCTTACTGTGTAAAGTTTACTTCTGATATTAACACTTTGTCCTGTTCTTTTCTCGGTTTGGGGCAGGGAGGGGGGATGTTTGTTCTGTTTTCTATCGTTAGATGGTTATGTTTGTCTCTCATTGATCTGAAATTTGTGTTCTGGGGGATCTTTGTAGGTCTGTGCAAGCCCAGATGTCGACTGCAAGCAGCGCACAGAGGCTGACGACACATGATGCCTTGACTTATCTCAAGAACGTGAAGGAAATTTTTAAGAACAACAGGGATAAATACGACGAGTTTCTTGACGTCATGAAAAATTTCAAGGCTCTAAGGTACGATGCTGCTCAACTATTTCCTTTGCACTCATGGTGAACTCGGGTTTTGTAATTGTAACATTTTCCATTCTGTTTGTACATCTATTTGCAGAATTGATACAACTGGAGTTATAGCCCGGGTGAAGGAGTTATTTGAAGGGCACAGAGACCTAATATTGGGTTTCAATACCTTCTTGCCGAAGGGACATGAAATCACCCTCGCACCAGAGGACGAACCATATCTGAAAAAACAGCCAGTAGATTTCCAAGAAGCAATCAGTTTTGTGAATAAAATAAAGGTACGACTCGTACAGCTGCTTTCTGCAGTCTACCTTTTCATTTAAATTTTAGTATTCTGACATACCTTTATACAAAGTGCAGACTAGATTTGATGGTGATGATAATGTGTATAAAGCCTTCCTTCACATTTTGCATATGTATAAAAAAGATAATAAGTCAATAACAGAGGTTTATCAGGAGGTAAGCTACTATGCCTTCCTACTCTTAATTCTATTATTGTCTTTAAAAGCAAAAATATTAACAGATGTGATTTCTTAATGCACATTTGTAGGTGTCAGTTCTTTTTCAGGATCATGCTGACCTGCTTGTAGAGTTCACGCATTTTCTACCTGATGCTTCTGGTGCTGCCTCTATCCATTATTCTCTGGCTACTAGAAATCACATTCTTGGGGGGGATGATAGAGGCTCTCCAATGACCACAACTAGGGCCATTCATGTTGAGAAGGTAGTTCTCTTTAGTGAGCTTATGTTTATTATTTTTGAAGGTAAGGTTTAATGTTATTCTCACATGTTCCAGAATCCTGCTGTTTCATATGCTCTTCGTGACCAGAACGCCAATCACTTTGATACTGACCAGTGGAATCATATTGACAAAGAGAAGGGGAAAAAAGAAGATAGAGACACTAACGAGTGGGAACATGACGATACCTTGGGTCATAGAAGAAAATCTGTTCGCCGAGATGATTCTTTGACTGATCAGTCTTATCAAGGTAGGAACTTGGAAAGATGCTGACAGTGATGATACGCAGCTAACTTTGTTTTGTTATGTTCCGTTGGCAGTTTTAGGTCAAGTATGAAAAGATAACTTTGTCTTAATTTTTTTTAGCTTTGTTTTATCAATATAATCTATAATTAACTGATATCAGTGTTCTGCATATTTCCATAATTTAAATAGTAATCAGTTCAGAGCAAACTAGTGTTAAAATAGTCCGTAAAACCGACCCATTATGTATTTTATAATGCTGAAAAGAAGGTTTCCATTTTTAAATTCTCTTATGGATTGATACATGTCTACAGCTGCGTTGTTGCAACAAGAAGCTCTATATCTGAAGTTAATATGATGCATCTAGATATAGCTAATAAACGTCAGTTATCTTTTCACAGGAATGCAGGAGCTAGTCTCAGCTATATGTGAGAAAGTAAAGGAGAGATTAAAGGATCCTGAAAGTCACAAGAAATTCTCAGATTGTGTTCGTTCCTACGAAAGCAAGTTTGTCACAACGCCTCAGTTCCGAATGCTGGTGAGCTTTCTCTCAAATTACATTGGTTTCTTTTTTGTTACTGCAAACTAAATCTTTTTCTTTTTTCTATCCAGTTGCGTTATCTTATTGCAGCTGGTATTATAATGCATGAGACATATGAATGTTTCGTAATCTATCTCAAGTTGAAAGCTGTGTACTTGCATTTCTTATTTCCGTGCTCATGGTTGATTCTATCTGTTGATTTTCTAATCAGCATCATGCACCCGAAGTTATGCATTGAGGAGTCTTTCCATCAGAAATAAGAGGAACCAGAACTTTATTATTATTATTATTCTTAATAATAATAATATTATTATTAATACTATTTAATAATAATAAATAATAATAATATTATTAATATTATTTAATAAATAATAATAAATTGGATATTTTTATCCTTAATTATTCTTTTGGATACAAGTGGGATACTTTTGTAACTTAGAGCATAGTCTTTACTCAATGAAAATTAAATGTAAGACGTGCAAAATTCTGTATCACTCCAGAAGACACTTCTATAATGATGTGAAATGTGTTGGTATACTCTCAAATTTTCTTCTTGTCCAAGCATGCATCAAGTCTTGCGAGTACTTTTTGAAAATCTGTTAGGAGATATTGCAATCATGTTTTTCGATTTTCCATATGGACGGTCAGAAGCTTATGTAATAGCTTATAAGCTGGCAGACTTTCCGTTGAGTGGTCAATCCTATTCTATATGAGACAAAACTTCATTTCTCAGGATGTAGAAAGAAATTTTGTTGAGTCTTACAGTCGATTTCTTGAAATATGATCTTATTCTGCCAACTCATTGATTGCTTATTAGTCATTCCCATCTCACCTATCACCTTCAGTTGGAAGATGATAAAACCTGAAGAAGTTATTGCGAGTTATATGATGCTTCAAAAATTACAACGACTTTGCATTATAAATTGTGGATATATATCATAAATAAGTATACATGAATAAGAATCTGCTTTGCTAGTTTGCTTTGTACATTTGTAATAGTGACCAAAACTTTTAAACTGAAAATCATGGTAAACAATTGTGGGTATGCCCCCTGTTTATAGGCTGAGGTCTGAACTCAAGACGGGATTGGTAGAAATTGCTATCCATCTGTGACGTAATCATACTATTTCCTTGATATCTAATCCAGATGGGCACTTCTATCCTTGCAGGTGGATAGTTTACTTGGAACACATCCGGACCTCATAAAAGAGTGTGACGATTTGATATCATACGTTGAAAAGACTGGTAACCATGTGAAAATTTGCTTGTTATTTTTATTTTACTTTCTCCTGTATATCTGTTTATTTGGGTACTTGTATACATTGGATGTTGTAAATCTGTTAAGCTTTCCAGTAAGATCTATCTCTGGAAATGTAGTAAGTCTGTTACTCCTGGTGATAGTTAAATGTTCTAAATTGGTATACCTGTCATTCCGGGTGGTATTCCTTTGCTGAATCTTTCTATGTTATGCACTATATCACTCATAAAAGAAAATTGTTCAAGCGCTGTGAGCTGTGAAGCTGTAAAATCTTGAACTACATGTAAGTAATAACCAACTTTTCACATCTCAGGATGCTTACGGAACAATAAACAGTTCTGTAGATCTTTAAAGGCAGAGGACAGAGATGGAGATGATCGTGATGGGCAGGATAGAGATAGGAATAGAGACCGAGAAAGAGATAGATACGGTAGAGGGCTTGCCTTTAAAGATGTCTTAGGACAGAAGATGCCTCTGTATGCAAGCAAGGAGAAATTTGTGGCGAAACCGATTCAAGAACTTGATCTCTCAAACTGTGAGAGCTGCACTCCAAGTTACCGGCTTCTTCCTGAAAATGTATGTTTACTTGTTTAAGTCTCTATACCAGTATTCTAGATCTTTTACTCATCCGATAAGTATTTTCATGAGACAGTACCCAATTCCCTCTGCAAGTCGTAGAACAGAGATTGGAACTAAGGTGCTAAATGATCACTGGGTGTCAGTCACTTCAGGAAGCGAGGATTATTCGTTCAAGCATATGCGCAAAAACCAATATGAAGAGAGTTTGTTCCGATGTGAGGACGATAGGTATGAACCATCTCGAAAGTCCTACTTTCATGACTTCACCTATTTCGGGATTTACCCACATGTGCTTTTCTCTTTCAACCTTTTGTCGTAGTGCAATTTATTTGTATAAAAAACCTTGTCATTTGATGCTTATACATCTTTCATGAAATCTTTCTTTTTTCCTTTTTTCCCCTGGAGCGTTAATGGATTTGTAAGAACTCTTAATTACTGCTTTGAGCTCCTTGTATCCTCGTATCCACTCTGTCAAATGGATAAATGAGGTTCCGATGTATATATCTAAATAAGTTGGCATTTGGTTATCTTATTATGGTTACAGGTTTGAACTTGACATGTTGTTGGAATCTGTCAACGCAACAGCCAAGCGTGTTGAAGAACTTTTGGATAGTTTGAATGCTCAGTCAGACCAAATTAGCAGCTCATATCGTATTGAAGATCATCTGACAGGTATAATTTAACCTGGCCTGATAATTGCCTAATGCATTTTTAAGACTGTCCAGCTAAAGGTGCATTTCTTTGTTTCTCTAGCTCTTCATCTACGGTGCATTGAACGCCTGTATGGTGACCATGGGCTTGACGTAATGGATGTCTTGAGGAAGAATGCACCTCTTGCTCTGCCAGTTATTTTAACCCGGTTGAAGCAGAAACAGGAAGAATGGGTGAGGTGCCGTGCTGATTTTAATAAAGTTTGGGCTGAAATTTATGCCAAAAACTACCACAAATCTCTGGACCACAGGAGCTTTTACTTTAAGCAACAGGACACAAAGAATTTGAGCGCTAAAGGTAATTTAGCTCAGTTTAGTATTAACTTGGATTCATTTTTTTTGATTCGTTGAGGCTATCTTTCTCTTAGTTCTAGATGTTCTGTTGAGTGATTGTATTGATATAATTATGTACAGAACTAAAAATTGAGAGTTTTAAAAGGCTAAGTACATCAGTCAGATTTGTATTCATCATATAGCATTAAAAATTGCCCCAACTAGACCTAGTGATGACGTGTATGGGAGTCGGCTAAAATAACTCGCAACAGCTCATGCAGATTGTCTTTAATTCATGCTCATACATGATGAATTACAGGGTGACCCTTCTTTCTCATGATGTTTGGTACTTGGGCATTGTGTGCATGTCTTAAGAACTTGTTGTTTGCAAATTTCAGGACTATTCTTGACGGTGTTTTATCTTCTGAAATCCGTGTTATTTGTAGATTGTTCTCTTCTCATACGTAGAAGTGATGGAGTTTATTTTCTGTTAGCATTAAAGTTGGTGAGACCCACTCTATACGGTTGTGCTGGTAGTTTTCGTCTTTGTTGTTGGTAGAAGATAGTGTACGTCATGGGCTTCTGATTTCTTGGCGAGGTTCATGCGTACCGGTTGGACCCACTTTCTGGTGCTTTTTCATGATTTCCATTTCTGCCCTTGAGATATTAAAAGGTATTATAGGTTTCTCCGCCTGTCCTTGTTTCTATCGCCTTTTTTCTTTTTATACATTCTCGACACCATCTATATCACCACCGCCGCCACCTCTCCTCCTTTACCTTGTATATCGATCTTCTTCTTGTTTTCGCCGTTCCTGCCTGAGTATATATGGCAATGCCATTCTTCCTTAATATGGATTTTTCTGATTCAGGTATCTGAATCTACTACTTTCCATTTCTTCCGCTGGTTAGCATCACTTGTATTTGCCCTTCGTTTTGACCCTGACGTCATCAGGAACATACATGTTGTTTGTCGTCCGAATGACCTCACTTGTTTCAATTGTTGATTTAATTTGTCTAGGATCTTATAAAGATCCATAGATCTCAATGATGTTTACAAAGTGCAGTTGCATTATATGGATTTGAAATGTCTAGATCTGTGATGTTACTAATTTTGCAAGAAGACGCAGCTTTATGTATATGTTATCATGTTAGGAACTCGCTTTTATCATGCCCAAAAGAATTATTTTGGTAGGTTATATGTTGCACGGCTCTCCATTTGAGTCAAAATCTCAATCACAATAGCTTTTATTTTCAGCTGTTGTTTCATTTTTACCTTTTGGTAAAAAAAAAACATCTAGATGCCCTAGGTTTAAACCAGTGTTCACTTCTTCTTTTTTTTCTAGTTTTAAGTGAATACTCATACATTGTTGCTATCTGAGTAGGCCTAGGTTTATTTAAGCTTGAAATTCACACATTAAGTAGAGGGTACATTGCATTATGCATCTGCTGGGAATGTGAAACATGCAGAGCTGCTATCTAAGGAAAAAGACCTACCTCCTAATGTTTCTTACCGTTTTCAGACAGACCTTATATATCAACAGTTTCTAGGTGTTTTTGATACAGATAGAGTTATTAGCGAACGTGATCATTAAGTGAAAATTAAAAATGTTTATAAGTAACCTTTTTCTCTCGTCCATAGATGGACATTTCAAACTTTTATAGTCAGGTTTGATCAGTTAGAGTAATTTTTCGAGAACTTTGTCGTTTAAAATTTTGTGAGACAAGCCCTCATTTGGCATGAATATCTATATCGCGGACAACTAATCATATGAGATGGTAATTGACACTTCTCTGGTTGTTTGTAATCCCTGCATTCTCTCTTTTCATATGTTGTTTAGCTATTTTGAACAACTTGATGTTATTCTTAATTATATAGTAACTGTATAGATGTGGATCTTTATTAACCATGTAATCTTTACAATAATTTGTTTACTAATTCATCAAGAGCAAAGAATATACTTTTCAAGAGAGGCACTTGTCAGCTTATTAAATGGTTCGCACTAGTCAGATCAGAAAATCTCAGGAAATAGACTATCAAATAAAGTTCCTGAACTACATGAGCTTGCCCATTACAGCTATTGCTTAAGTTTTAAGATTTGATATCTCTTGAGAATTATATTTTCTTACAGCCAGCATAATATAATGTTGCCATTTTATCTTTAAGGGTTTGAATTGTTGAATTTATGTTGCCATTTTATTTAAGGGTTTGATTTGTTGAATTTTGATAATAGGCTGAAGTTCAGTTCAATGATACATTTCTTTTTGTGTAGTTATATTGAAAGATACGATGTATTTACTGACCATTTATTTGCTTATTGAAATTTTCAGCATTGTTGGCTGAGATCAAAGAACTCAGTGAAAAAGACCAGAGTGAAGATGAGACTATTCTGTCGGTGGGTGCTGGATACAGGCAACCACTTCGACCTCATCTGCAATTTGAGTATCCGGATCCTGACATTCAAGAAGATCTACGTCAGCTCATGCAGTTTTCCTGTGTAGAAGTTTGTACTCCCGAACAACATGACAAAGTCATGAAGATTTGGGCAACTTTCCTTGAGGCAATGATTGGTGTTCCTTCCTCCCATCCTAGTGCAGAGTACATTGAAGATTCTAAAGCTAATTATCGGATAACCAGAACTGTAGCTGATATAGGTGAAGGAAATGGTGCTCCTGCTCATGAGGCGGCTCCAGAAAATCACAAACCAGCCGAAGAATCCCGTTCCAGCAGAGTGAGAATGGAAAATGGTAATGCTATGGTTGTCGATGATACTTCTCCTAATGTAGATTTTGCTGCTCGTAGTAGTGAGATACTGCGTACTGCTAGCCGAACTGGTGTGGTGGAGACTGACGCAAATATGGTATCTGCTATGGCAGGGGCCAGCAAGCAAGCTGGTTTCTTTGAGAAAGGTATCGCAAGTGCTGCTGGAAAAATGGGCATCAATGAAGAGAATGCTTCAAATCAACAGGAAGGTAGTTATATTTTTCTTCCTTGTTATTTGGATATATCTGGCCTTTTACATTTGAACAAAATCACTTTATGAGACATTCTACTCCTTCAGTAGGACCTGAAGATGGCAATGCTGATAGTGGGATTGTGGCAATGCCTACCGAAGATTCACAGGTATACTCCCTTTGTTAACATGGAAGGTGCATAGCAGCTTAGCATTTTATATTAAAATCACAAAATCTTCTGGCTGTGACCTAAAGACTTAAATTTAAGTTGAGACAGTAGGGTGTATGGGCTGCTAAAATATTATCAGTCTTGTGAGCGGTGTCTTCAGGAAAACTTCCTTGTTTTTTTGTTTTAAAATTTTATTTTCCATGTTACCAACCCTCTGGTGAGCCTTCAGTTGTTGGTTGGTGAGGGTAATTAGGTCAAGTCCAAGTTTCAAGATAGGTCTGCAAATTATGGTAGGAAATGCTCTGTGGAATGGTGGAAGTTTTGTGTACCAAAAAAAGAAATGCCCTGTTGTGCGATCTTGTTTACCACAAGTTGTACTATATCTTCATATTCCAAGTCATTTGCTTTCCATCGGTATAGAAAATGCAAGACTACCATATGGAGCATGGTAGTCTAGTTCTGTTTACCCTCAGTTGCGATCAACTGCATCTTATGATTTATTTGATTTTCATTAGTATAGGTAATGTAAACACTATTTTATGAACAGTCGGAATTTTAACGTTTTATGTGCTTGTAATTCTCATTATAAATTGCTTTTCTGTGCTTATTTGATGCTGCAGGATGGTGTGAGGGTGAAACCTACTCCATCTTTGACAGGAATGGCGCCGGAAGGGATCAAAGGTCAGGAATGCCATGAACAAACTGAAGCTCACGATAAAAGTGAGCGAGAAGCAGGTGAATCATCACCGGGCAGAATTGAAAAAACCAACATCGCAGCACTTGGAGATAGTGGTGCTGAAACAGCTCTGCAGTCTTGTGAAAATGCCGTGACCACCAGGCAAACTGACAAACAAGGAAGATGCACTGAGGAGGTTGAAGGGGAAACGGATGCCATTGTCGATGATGAAGGTGATGGTAGTGCTCATGGCTCATTGGACAGTGAGAATGCTTCCGAAAATGGTGATGTTTCAGCAAGTGAGTCAGCCGATGGAGAAGAGTGCTCCCCTGAAGATCCAGATGAAGATGGGGACCATGATGAGAAAAATAACAAGGCCGAGAGTGAAGGAGACGCAGAAGACACGGCTGATGTCCATGACACTGAAGGAGTGATGCCGTCTTCTGATCATTCACAGAGAATGAAGCCTCTTACGATGAACGTTCCTACAGCTCTACGTGGAAAAGAGAAGAAGTCTCAGATCTTTTACGGGAACGATTCCTTCTATTTGCTATTCAGGCTCCACCAGGTTAGGTGCTTTTGATGCTGAAATTAGTGTAGGGTTATACTTCTAGGGAAGTATGGTGACGGCACTATCATTTGGGACCATTTCTATAACTAATCATCCTCATTCTCAACAGATGTTGTATGAAAGAATGCAAAGTGCCAAGTTACATTCGTCATCCCCTGAAAATAGATGGAGGGCTTCAAATGGCGCAAATCCGGCGGATTCATATGCTCGGTAGCGTATCTAGATATTCTTATAGCTTTCTCTGAATGAAACTTGTATATCAGTACTAAAGATCTGAACTTTTGCTCATAAACAGATTTAAGGATGCTCTACACAGGTTGCTGAACGGGTCTTCGGACAATGCAAAGTTTGAGGATGACTGCCGAGCTATTATTGGTGCTCAATCTTACATCCTTTTCACATTAGACAAGCTAATGCATAAGCTTGTCAAACAGGTGATCACATATGATTCTTTTGTTTATCTATTTCTTGGGTTGTTTTTCACTTACTTGATATATAGTTTCGGCTGCTTGTGACCTGATCTGTCCCCTGGTACTTTGTACAGCTACAAGTAATTGCAACCGAGGAGGTGGACAACAAACTCCTCCAACTTTATGCATATGAAAGAATGAGAAATCCTGAAACTTTTTCTGATGCGGTTTATCACGAGAATGCTCGCTTTCTTCTTCCGGAAGATAACTTGTATCGCATTGAATGTGTAAGTCTTGTTGCTGTCTTGCTGTTTTTTACTCACACGTTAAGGCAAATTGATGAAAATGTTGTATTTTACATATAGCGTAATATTCCATAGTATCTAACTTAAGATATTGATATGCACAGGTTCCTTGTCCAACTCGTTTGAGCATACAGCTAATGAACAATGAACAAGATAAACCCGAAGGAACTGCAGTTTCCATGGACCCCAACTTTGCATCTTATTTAAATGACGAACTTCTGGCAGTCTTTCCCGAGAGGAAGGAAAGACCGGGGGTGTACTTGAAGAGGTATGAAGCAAGAATATATATGCATTTTCAGATTGTCTCAATGTATGCTAACTGTGGCTTTATTTATTTTATAGAAATAAAAGAAGGCCTCTAACTGGAGACGAAATTACAGCCATGGAGGGACTCGTAAACTATAGCGGTCTGGAAATTAAGGTGGTTGCCAAAACATTGAAGGCAAGTTTCACAAAACTGTGTATTCTGCCATGTACCTACATTAATAATTATTTTCGCAATCTAATACGCATGCTTCTAACCTCTTTGCCTATCTTTTGGTTGTGTGTACATAGTCTGCTTACGTTTTGGACACGGAAGACTTCTTGTATCGGCCAAAGAGCAGGAGGAAGATCTTATATGGAACTGGTTTGTCCAACGGTGCTTCAAATGGAACTTCCAACGGTTGTTCACACAGATTCAAACGTCGAAAGCTGATGTTTAGTTGATAGTAATGCTTCACTGCTGCGAAATGAAGGTGTCGTCACGTGTGTTCCGTATCACTGGTCATGCATCTTGGTCGATAAATCACAGCACGTTTAGACCATTAACGTGTTTTTTTGGTTTCTTTTAGTAGTGAATTAACTTTATGCAATGTGCAAGCACAGGAGATTTGTAGTCGTTGGCCCCAAAACTAGGCTATGCTTCAGGTAAACTGTAATGTAGTGTTTTTTATTCACTAATAAAAGGTGATGAAAGGAGAGACTTGTGGTCCCATTGAGTGACTTTAGTTAATTTGTTATAATTTGTTATGTAAAATGGAGAGACTTGTTCTTTTCGCTCTCCTGTAATTCAGACTAATATATTTCAATGTACTTCATGTACTCTGGTTTTTTGCATTTTGTAAGGTTAAATTGTTTGTTACCTTATCTAATCACGTATTGTTAGTTTTTCTAGTGGGTCAAACACGAGAGATTATTAGGTACAGCCGTTGTAAGATGAGGTGGTGCATCCAGCCGATTATTGCTACCAATACACGGTTGGGATGATGTGGTAGGTAGTTATTTCTTATATTTTTAATCTCAACCGTCGATTGTAGCACGTCATCCATACAACGGCTGTATCTAACAATTTTTCGTGCAACACCCACCATATTGATTAAAGTTGAGGTTGTATCTGTTCAATTGACTTGCAAGATTGATTTTTTTCAATGGCGTCATTTTTACTCTAGGAACGGTATTAACATAGTTAAATTTCCTTAATTATCTCATAATGTTGTTGAAAATTCATCTGAGGGCTAATTCTAACCCCGAGACCTGTTGAGGGGATTCTTTCATATTTGACTTTTACAAAACCTACATCACATACTTTGAGTTAATCGTAGAATACACGAGACATGTTTTTTTTTATATACTTAACTGTTTGATTTATAAATATGTTAAGGTTTGATATGTTTATTAAATTATGCAGAATTCTTATATTTGCTTATAATATAAAAACCTTAGCATAATAGCAAGTACATTTGCACAAATTTGTAAATATAATATTATTTAATTCAAAATTCATTATCTGTGGCATAGGTTTCACTAATTCATGTCAAAGTTATCGCCTCTCTTTTTTGTGGCTTTGCGATTTTTATTTCATATTTTACGTTTCGATTTTTATAAGTATCTTTTACTTTTGTTGATTTAAATTGTTAAAGGATTAACATTCCACATAATCTATACTTTATAAACATCAACGTAAAATTTCATTCAAGAAGTTTGACACTTTATAATTTTAGAAAAAATAAGCCAAAACAAGTTGACTGTTATAGGCTTCTTTAAAGGACAGTGTCAGCAACTTGATAGTAATATGTACATTTGTCTGCATACTGAAACCTTGGTGCATATGCTCTGCTTTAAGATTCTGAAGTTATAGGAAACAGGAGAAAAAGGTCGAAATTCTAACAAGATTATACAATGTGGTTCTCTCTTCCTATAAATTGAATATATAATATATTTTCTTCTTCTTTTAAGCGCAAATTTACAGAGTATCTACTTCCTATAGAGGTTAAAGATAGTAAATACCATGTGAATTAGCATAAGAGGGAGTTCAATTTTCATCCCGCAAGCTCACTGATAGGCGGACGGTCCATGACGCTGGACGCTTTCACCGCATTGCTTTGCAGGCGTGGGTCAATATCAGGTATTTTAGGTATCTGCATTTAAAAAAAAAAAAGAATGATAAACAATAGTAGGATAAATGAGTTCTTGACAGTTTAGTCGGAAAAGTAAACTTGAAAACAAATCAAGCTATGCTTAGATTTTGAATTTTCACGTGTGGTGAAATGGAACAACGGAGCATGCCTACCTGTGCTAACAGATCGATTGTTCGTCGCAAGAGACGAGCTAAATCTCCTTCGTCCATGGCGCAATCCATCATAATCTCTCTCCAGGTTAGACCCGAAGCCCAGGCTTCAACCATGCCACAGAATTGGGTATCCAAACAGCAGGAGATCTATCAACCATTATTCACATTTATATTTAGTTTATGTTTTATGTCTCTGTGTGTGTGTGTGTGTGTTAATATGAATTTGGTAACATTACATTGACTCCATGCTTCTCCTGGAGCTGTAAAAGTGAGCTCCTCTGTTCTTCCAGAAGTGAGATTGCATTCAAAACAGTTGTGGAAGGTTCATATATATAGCTGCAGAAAACAACAGGACCAGATATTTAGTATCTATCACACATTCGAGAATATCACTTGAGAGTTCTTTTTTGAATTTCAAATGTGCACGTGTGAATTACAATAATTATACAAAATTTACTGGATGTGTGCATCATAGAGTAAGTTTCCTCACATCTATAGAATTGAAATAGAGACGCTAAATAGTTGCATGATATCGAACGCAAAGATTGACCCATCAGGTAGGCGAGAAGAAAAAGAAAAAAACATATCAAATAAGACGAATTAACTAAATATACCTATTATTTTTCCAAGGTCGGACTTTTATTCCTTCCGAAACTAGACTTCCACAAACTGCAGCAAGTTGTGCAGGTTTCAGATCAAGAAGAACTTTATTTCGAAGAACAACTGCTAACCAGAGCTCATTCTCTCCTCGAATTGCAGCAGCAGTTTCACCCAGTGGAAATATAATGTGTGAGTTAATATCCAATGCCCTTATTTCGTGTATGACATTGCTGATCTGGACGACATCGAAATAAACGGTTAAAAGTAAATTAGTGCTGGTCCAACGAGGTGTGAAGATTTTCAGGTAACAAACTGCTAAAATGTTCAAGGCTAACAACCATGCCTCAATTTACTCATAAACATTTGAACATTCAAGAGCTGGTGTGTGCACCCTTCCATACCTGCAAAAATTCCTTCCAGCCAGATGGTTCAATTTGCTCTATACGAGTGCTCAATCGCCGTGATCTAGCTTTCAAGCGCTGAATCTTCTCTTCGGTGAATTTAGCCACCTCTAGAATTTTTTTATATTCTTTGAAGCCTCCTGTCCGTGCAATCTTTTTCTTGAGGCGTGCAACTTTGTTCCTTTGGTCCTTGTAACGCTCTATAGCATTTTGATATGTTTCAGTAAGCTGCAAAACCTAATTTAAGAACAACAGAGAACCATTGTCATTTTTTTTATTTATCCGACAGTGAAACTTGCAAGTCAACCATAACCTTGTTATCCACAGAGAAATCAATAATTTCAACCAACATTTGACAGTTAGCAGCCAAACTTATTTTGCACAAACAGTTAGTACTTATTTTTATTGGAGCTCCCATAAGGCAATATGTTGATTGGACCCACTGACTACATCCATGTTTGAAAAACTATTTGCTAAAGTCTCTGCTTCTGTGATAATAACAATGCGCGCAAGCAATTAGGCCCAGTGAAAGAATTTACGGTGATTCAAACCTAGAAATGTTCATTAAAAGGATAAATCCGATGCCTGTTGTTTTACGTTGTTCAACAGAACACTATTATAAATTTATAGCTGTCTTCTACAATCCAATCTCATAAATATATTTGGACTGAGAACACACACACAAAGAGACAAACATTACGAAACAGTATGATCAACAAGATCAAAGCTCCCAAGCTGATAAAGTTACGGTTAACTTGATCTAACCCCAAGTCCAACGATATCTCAAATCAAGTTTAAAAAAGAGATTCAGCTTTCCAAAGACTGTATATCTTACTTTCACCTTTCAATTATTGTTTTATATTTTCATTATTTTTGCCCAAGAAAATCAACGGTAAAACTTTGCTGTCTCCGGGGAAGAAAACTCTTGAGGGTCAAAAGAGAAGGATGAACTCAAGGTTAGTCAAGAAATAATCAGTTTTGATATCTTTTCACTGCTCACGAATCTGAGAAGCTTGTATGTTGCTTTAAAAGTACATATTTACAAGAGATATTCTAAGAAAATTGTTATAAGAAAAAACTAAATTTTCCATATGATGTGAGCGGCTGACGGTTTGGTAGTTTGGAACTTTGAAACATCTTTCTTGATCCCTGTGCCAAGGATAATGATCCAGCATACAAAGGTCTATGAGATCGCATGCCAACTATATATATATTATTTATTTGGAGAAAAGAAGCACTCATACACACACATATATCTAGCATTCATGAAACTAACTAGCTCTTCTGAATGTGTGTGTGTGTGTGTGTGTGTGTGAGAGAGAGAGAGAGAGAGAGAGAGAGAGAGAGAGAGAGAGAGAGAGAGAGCTTTTTGGACATTTTCATTGCCACAATCAACTGCAGTCCAACTAAAAGATCACGAATTAAGATAGGAAGGCCCAGATATGAGAATTTGTTAGTCATTTTTATTACCTCGTCATCTTCAGAAAGACTACTCACTACTGGCACATTTAAACTCCAAGACCACGTCTCAAGAGAACCTTCCATGCACCAAAGACCACCAAGATCAGACTCTGCGACCTTTTGCCACTGCATTTCTTCCCTATCGAGCAGAGTTGTCATTATTTCACGAGGCAAAGCATCACCTAGAGCCAGTGCTGCATTTGGAAACCCGGTTTTGTAGACTGCTTTTATCCACTTCTCGGTGAAAAGGTACCAAGAATTATCTGAACCTAGAGCCACATGGTATGATGGTTCGTAGTGTTCATAATTATTATCACTTGAACCAGTTACGCTATTAACTGCAAAAGAATCAGATTCCTGAACCTGCAAGAAGGATCATAAAGTTTTTGTCATTCAACAAAAGAAGTTCAAGAGATTTTCAGTGTCAAGCAGAGGGAAGGGCAAGGGTTCTGAAAATCGAGTATACCATATTTTTAACTTTTGAAGCTTTCAGAGAATCAACTTTTCCCAAGTAAACAGTGGGGATCTGATGGTGAACACCATCTTTACCAGTATGCTGCAGACACATAAAAGGCAAATGTCCATCTCCAATGTCTGAAAGTAAAGGCTTCAATGAAATTATTCTTTCGAGTTCCGTATGTCTCCGAAGTTCAGTCCTGTGTCGCTTTTCTGCCTGTTAAAGAAGATGAATTTTCGTGAGATGATGCGGAACGAAGATATACATTCACAAACCATGCCAGAAGTTCTAAACAGGTATGCCAGTAAATATTATGATTGAGAAAGAGACCCTTAATTCTTCCTGAAGATCAGCAATCTCCTTATATGCTGATGGTGACAGCAGTTTCTGGCTCTTTTTATCAATTGCTTCATCAGTAATTTCTGAAGCCAGCATCTGAATCTCTTTCTGTATTCTAGAAAGCTCCTCCTTTGCAGCCACCATGACATTGCTTCCAAGATAATTTCCAAAACTTTGCTCCACTAACTTTCTCGCCTCTTCCAAGGTCCGTCCAGAATATGGGGCATTCACGTCATTTGATTCACCCGATCTTCGTGTAATTTTTGATCCCTGAATTTCATAAATGCATGATTTAGATCAAATCATAACAATAGGCTCAAGAGCATATACGTTAAGGATTATACCGCAAGAAGATTAAGCACCATCCCATATGAAGCTGTGAACTGCGACACTAGAGGCTCAAGTCCAGAAAAGAGAACATTACAGCCCTCTTCAGCCCCTTCGTATGGCGTCTGGACAAGAACAACATGACCCCTCTCATCAATGCCTCTACGACCAGCACGTCCTGCCATTTGGAGCAGTTCATTTGATTTTAAAAATGTACGCCCACTATCAATCCTTTTGGTTAGTGATGAAATAACGGCTGTCCTTGCAGGCATGTTAATTCCAGCAGCAAGAGTTTCTGTAGCGAAAACAACTTTTACAAGCCCTCTTTGGAACAATTCTTCAATGAACGACTTCCATAGAGGAAGACAACCGGCATGATGTGCTGCAACACCCCGAAGAAGCCCTTTTGCTGAGGATTCCCTCACAGCATCAGGATACTGGAGACGGAACCTCTTTAGGGCCAGCTCCACTTCCGTGACCTCACATTCATCCAATAGCTTGCAATCTTCAAGATACTGCACAGCTGCATCACAACCTTTTCTGCTAAAAATAAACCAGACTGCTGGAAGCATATCCCTTGCTTCAAGATGCCACAATGTGTCTATAACT
The DNA here is from genome assembly GCA_948329865.1 of Linaria vulgaris. Lineage (NCBI taxonomy): Eukaryota > Viridiplantae > Streptophyta > Magnoliopsida > Lamiales > Plantaginaceae > Linaria > Linaria vulgaris. The sequence goes on along the minus strand of OX415254.1, from coordinate 102,869,962 downwards.
TGTGGGACCTATGACCATAAGCCAAAATATGAAAAAGATGATACATCTCACATGAGTCGTTAATAGCAAATGACAGATAGTACAGGTAATGCATCATACTTGAGAACGACGAATATAATTAATGTCATTCTTTGAAGGAGCTTGCACATCATTCTGATATTTTCTTGGCTTCCTTCTTCTAGATCCTTCATCCCGGTATGAATTAGCACCTGCTGATTCAAGCTGTGAATGGTTGAGCACCAGTTTCCTGTTTTTGGTAAAAATAGAAGGGCAAGAAACAGAAAGTCATGACTCATGAGTACTACAAATGTTCTGCAGGTCTATCAGAAATACATTCAAAGAAATTATGGGTAACCATGCATCAGTACATGTATTCCGTACCAGGAGTGTGGTGGATTACTAACTGAAAATACTAAAAGGTTGACGATGATCCATAATGGGAACCATCAGATTTAACCATAAGTGCTACTTTCAAGTCTTAATTTGAGAGTAAAGAAGTGTAGTGCGTGATAATCAAGACTAATGGTTCCCTGATCTGATATGCTAACAGTAAATTTCATTTGATCAAAATGGTTGTCGTAAGAGAGTCGTAAGCACGCTATGACAAAACAATAAACTTCAACTAAGTCTATTGGGATAATCGAACGTTACCTATTCATGCCAGTGCCTTTCTCATTAAGAAGTGGTAAAAGAGCTGTCTTTGTTGAGAAGTGCCAAGTCAATGGAACCGGACGCTTCGGTGATGTTACTAACTCAGTTTTTCCATGAATCTTAAAGCATCAGAAAGAAGACAGATATTACAAATCAACAAAAAGACATACAAATGATGATCCATTACTCCTCTTAACAGTTCTCCATAGCATTATTAGCACGTAACAATCAAGCCACGGGTCAGAAGTGTCAGCTTTAAAGTAATCCTCATGAGTCTAAACAAATTTTCAGATTATCACATGTCTTTCTATCAAGCTTATAAAGTATGAGATGAGATCAGGTTGCACGGAAAAAACATAGTTCAGCGGCAAAGAATAATAAATTGTTTACAGACTACAGGTAATAATAAATTGAACAAATACCACTACTTAAAAGAAATTAACACGACTGGAGCAACCACACACTGCAACGAGAAAACACCATTAACATATAGTCATTCATTACATAACGCTGTCACAGATCACACTTTATGTGGAAATATCAGGCCAACTTCTTTAGCCAAGTTCAAAAACTTTTAAGCCACCAACGTGAAAAAGTCCTCCAAGGAAAATGTTGTTATAACTATCTAACATTAAACTGCACAGAGGCCATGATAGCTGCAGTACCTGCCCAATCCATCCTGCCAACTCATCTGGGTTTGCTACAGTAGCTGACAGACAGATAAGTTGAACTTCTTTGGGGCAATAAATCACCTGCATATGCACCAGTTAACAACATAAACCAAGAATATATTTCTTTATTAAGGTTCAGAATCGACTCACTATCTCTTCCCAAACTGTACCCCTAGATATGTCGCTCAAGTAATGCACTTCATCCAAAACGATCACATCTACATGGGAAAGTGCACTTTCGGAAGAAGACATTCCTACACTGAATCACAGAATTTATTATGTAAAGATCGAAAAAGTGGAATAAAGTAGTTGTATGCAAAAGCTCAAAACAAATAAATAAACAATTTACTTGCTATAGAGGCTTTGAGAAATCTGAAGACAGCAAAATAACATCAATACTTCTGCAAAAGAGTGATGTGCAATTTAGAGTGCTTGCCGCTCAATGGTTTAAGCACTGTTCCATTTACTATTTTTTATTGTTTCCTTATATTTGCTTTCACTTTTAACGATACTTTGTGTTTTACAGTTTAGACTTGTAGGAAATGGCAAACAGAGAAGAAAAGAGAGGCAAAATCAGGCATACAGAGACAGAATAAACGGAAATCGACCCAAATAAACAGAAGCCCTCAAGCGTCGGTGACGCCTGAACGGCGCCCCGCCAGGGATTAGGCGCGTTATAGTGCCCGGAACACCACTTACAGCAAAAATTCATATATTACTCAAATGACTTGTACATCCAAACTTAAGACTGATAAAATTAACTATGTAAGGCTGAGATATTCTATAGGCCAACCATGAAGCAAAGGGTTCCTTGGTTTCTAATATATTCATATGCAGAAATGAATCTATTATATAGGACGTTGTGTGATAGGTATATATAGACAATAGTTTGAGCTGAGAATACCATCAACATACAGAAACGAAATGGGACTGCTCAAACACTCCATATTTTCCATTTAGGCATTTACGTATGACCTTCCTTCCATATGCATCTGATGAAAGAGATACAGAACAAGTTCTGATAGTGTACCTCTGATATAACATATTCCGCAAGATCTCTGTAGTCATAATCAAAACTTGAGCATCCTTGTTAACTGCAGAATCGCCAGTAAGAAGCCCAACATTACTATCACCAAATGCTTCACTGAAAACCAAACCACACAACAATCAAACTCAGTCATCCTCAAACATTTCCACCCGTAACCTCTCAACGAAATTAATATCACTCACCGGAAATCACGGAATTTCTGATTCGACAAAGCTTTCAGAGGAGTAGTGTAAAACAATCTCCTCCCTCGTGCAACTGTAGCAACAGCCGCAGCTTCGGCTATCAACGTCTTGCCACTACTAGTAGGTGCTGATACCACAACGGACGAGCCTCTCAAAAACGCCCCAATCGCCAATCGCTACAAACAAGTCAAAAACACATAAAATCAAATAAAGCAATCCATCTCATAACAATATCCAATCCTCAGCTAGTGAAACATTTCTGCAAATACATAAGCTACAATCGACAATCGCTACGAACATGTAAACCACATAAAATTAAACAGTGCGTTGCATCTCATAACGATATCTAATCCTCAGCTAGGGAAACATTTCCGCAAACACTATAAGCTACAATAGAATTTGCTGCGTGGCAACCGAAAAACAACCTGAAATTTATCGATTCTGAAGTTATAAACGGAGGCGAGCTCGTTAACGTCGATGATCTCCTCGCCAAACTCGCGCACCTCATTCCTTATCCTCTCCACTCTCTGCCACTTAAACTCCTCAAAAACCGACTCATTTCCTCCAATTTCATTATTCCTACCATCGCCGCCGCTCTCCGCCGAAACTACGCCGCCGTTGTCGTCCTCTTCTTCGTCCTCGTCTTCCTCTTCCTCTTCACTATCTTCGCCGATTTCTCCGGAAACGACGCCGTACTCCTCCGCCGCCACGTCATCGTCTTCCTGTTCTTCGTCGGAATCTTCGTCTTCGTCGTTATCTTCGTCGGAGAGCTGAGAGGAAGATTCGACGGGGAGAATCGATTTGGGGAACTTATTGTAAGAAGCGGTGAAAATGAAATGCGAGTGTTGTAGGAACTGCAGGGATTGGAACTGGAGAGAAGGTTTGTAGATTAGAAATGGCGAGTGGTTGATGAAGTTGTTACTGTGTGTTGTTGTGAAGAAGGAGGAGGAGCTCCAAAGGGAAGCCATGGCGGGAGAAGGGAGCTCAGCCTCACACAAGATAATTTGGAAAAATACCAAAAAATATATATATATATATATATATATTATTTAATTTGGTTCATATAGATTTGATTTGCATTATCATTATAAATTAAGAAAGATTATAACTTGTTTAAAACAGAAATGTAACTTTTTTGACCAAAATATAAATAAGAACAAATAACAGAAAAGTAACAAGAAGAAAAATAATGTGGGTATAATTCTTTAACCATATGATGGCAAGAAAGATAACATTTCACAACATTTTCCACATTAACCAATTCTAAGTTAATAAGGCGAATGCGAGTGAGCGTGCGTTGAATAAAATCTATAAAGCCAATAATTTAAAATGTTTTCATTATTATTTTATTATATATACTCATGGTTATGTATAATTTGTTCTAAATTATTATAGTAGAAAGGAAAATGTGTAAGCGTTAAATTTTTCTATAGTTGTTCTATTTTAACTTAATTTTGTTCTCTTCCTGTTTCAAATGCACTATTTTATTTCGTTGTTTGCAAATTTTATAGAACTATTCATTAGATTTGAAACTACGAGCTAGAAAATCTTAGTACAAAAATTAAAAACTTGTTAAACGTCTTAGAATGAAGCACAACACTTAAGTCGCTAGAGCGCAACTGATGCTTAACAATGTCGAGAATTATGTGACTTGATCCCATTATAGCGATAATGTTCTTTTTCGGGTATCATATGGATGAACTTGTCGTCACATTGTTTGTATCCTTTCAAAAAGCTAATAACATTATATTTTGATAATTATTATGTTTAGTGGGTAAACTAGAAATAAGTTATGAACATTCACCAAAAAATTAAAGTGTCTTATTTGTGATTTCATTAAACGTATAGAGAATGTCAATAATATCCTACAATAAATAATTGAGTGTTATACTGATTAAAATAATTTATGTGATTTTATATGGTTACTCTCATGACTGTGCTGATGAAACTGCTAACGCGATTCTGATATCTCGTATAAGGCCCGTAAGATGTGATGGGTGATATTGTGTATTTTCAAAACAATTCTTCATAAAAAATAGAGTTTTTTTATCAATAACAAATTGAGCAATCTGCAGTTGACGAGCAAAAACTAGTTTGTCTCACAACGTCCAAAAATGGGGAAAAAATCATCTTTGGTACCCTAACTTGGCAGCTTGTCAAGAATGGTACTCCAACTAGGCAATGATCGCAAATGGTACCTCAGGTTTGGATTTTCAATCAAATTTGGTACCCTTGCGGCGGAGCTTCTAAATCGCCGCCCCGGATTGTTACGTGGCACCCGTTGACCAATTTTTTGGGGATTTTGACTCTTTTTAAGCCAACTGGACTCGCTGACTTGGAAAAAAAAATCCTCTCAACTCCCTCCCTCCCTCCAAATAAAACCACCCCCACCAGTCCACCAACGGTCACAACTCACAACACTAAACTTTCCATCTTCTCCACTCGGATTCAACTATCGCCGCTGCGAATCCTCTTCTCCGACGCAAGGTACTGTTCTTCTTCCTCAACAACTCATTTTGTCCTCTGTTTTTGTTTGATTTTCGGTTTAGTTTTCTTTCACTTTTGGTACCCTGATTTTTCTCCAGTAGGCAAATCGTGTTCAATTTTAGGTTTAATGTTCAATTTCGAAGCCTTATTCTGAAGTGCGAGTGACAAAGCTTGCTAATTTTGTGTGGGTGTTTGACAAACCTAGTTTTTGTGCATTTTCTTTGGGTTTTTTCACTTTTTTTTTGCATGTCGATTTTGAGAATAACACTTGTGTTGTTGGGACTGATTTGCAACCCTTTGGACTTAATAAGTGAGATTTTCTTAGGTTGAACTCTGTAAATCTTGTTCTTAGATCTCTTTTGAATGGAACATTTGTTTATAGATGGTGCACCCTTATCAAATTCCTTGTGATTGTGGTCGAGGCTACATGATATATGGTATTGCTGGTTTGACTTCAACTCGACCAGGCTCTCACTACTATATATATCCTGCGAGAGAACGTCATCCACATTTCTTCATATGGGCTGATAAGCTCCATGAAGAATGTAATGCTAGAGTACATCCATTTATGAAGAACACAAACCCCTTTCCTTCACTGAAAAAAAAAAAAAAGAACCAATGCATATGATAAAGTGTCAGGAACTTCTGAAACCAAGTCTCAGTCAATCAGTCAAGTGTCTACCACAACCGAAGAGGTCGAAAAAGGAAATGATATATATGATGCATTGAAGAAAATCAACACTACCAAGGCTGCAATAATCTGTTGTGTTATAGCTTGGATGCTTGTTATCCTACTTTTCATTGTGTTATGTATGTTGTTGTTTATCCTTTATGCAAGAAAGTAGGAAGATTGTCTTACTATTTCCAATTCTACTGTGATGTTGTTTTATTTGACATTGTAAGGATATTTTAAATTTCCTATCATGGTGTGTTGTTTTTTATTTGAATATGTAATGATATTTTCCCTACTAAGGAGACCTTTGTAATTGTAATAATAAGTATTTCTTTGTTTTTTATTTGGATATGTTTGAGTTATTACATGATGTAATTAATTTTTTTTATGATTAAGAATGATTGTGACTAGCACAAGCCGCTTTAAGTTAGTGTTTATGCACAATGACACTAATGAAATATCTGAGGAAAGAATGCTCCGCAGTATGAGTGCTTATGGTGTTAGGCACAAGATAAGTGAGTTAAGAGTGTTGCTTAGAGGCTTGAGGTTTGTTAAGAGGGATATGGAGGTTGGTAATGCCCCTGATGATCCAGTTCTTATACAGAAAATTAGAAAAATGATCAAGTTTCATAGAAACAAGTTTAGACTGTTTCAGAAATTTAGAGAGCGCATTGGTGTTCACTGCATTGGGACTGAGTATAGGGTTGAAGTTGATGAAAATTATGATAAGAAGATGGTATGTATATCTCTATTGTCTCTGTTATATTATATGTATCACTACTACGAATCAACTTGCTAACAGAACATTTTGCATCTTGTAGGAGTCTGAATTTGATAGATACTTCCGCACTTATGGTCTTCAATTTGCCTCATTGTACTATGATGTGTTTGATTACTACAACTTGGCTCTGCTCCCTGAAGAAGTTGGAGTGCATATTGAGGATCCTTTGACAATTGAAGGTGAACATGAGAATGGTGATCAAGTTCAAAGGGAATTGATCATTTTGGAGTGACTAGCATTGGTTTTTTATTTTGAGATGTATTAACTATTTCCTGGGTTTGGTGTCCTTATTTAAGATTGAGCAATATTGTCTTAAGTTCTACAGACAACTAAATCATGAATGAAATGGCACTTATGATGATTTTGAGCAATTAGTTTATGTTGATGTATTTAATCTTGTTTAACAGAACATTGAACAATATATGTCATTACTCAACTTGTTTCACAGAAGGCATAAAGAGTCTAAACATACACTGCTTCAAAACTAGTGTTTGTCACCATAAACAACTCAAAAAATGCATTTCACAGCAGATGCCATAACTAGTTTTAATCACCAAACACTGCTCCAAAATAGGCATTTGATTAGCAGATACCATAACTAGTGTTTGTGAACATACAATACTCAAAAAGAGTCTAAACACTCCTCAAAATGTGGTATCCAGCAACCCAACCACCTAATCTCTCCTTTATAATCCCAAAGAGCAGCATATTGTTCAGTTGATGAACCATGTAGTAAAAGAAGAGAATATCTCTTTGCCATGTAAGCCTGCTGCATTGACCACTCTGCACTTAAATCCCTTCTTACATCTTGATGAAAACCTTTTACACTTCTTTTAGGATCACCCTGGAATGTGGCTACATACCTTTTCCCCACCCATTTTGATGTCAAATTCATACTTACACCAGCAGTTGGACATTTGTCGACTTTCTTGAAATAACAGATCTGGAATGTGCCCACTTCATTTTTTACCTTTGCTGCATTCAGTCTCCATGCACACCTCTTTGGATAATATTCACACTTTACCCACAACCTTCTCTTATCATTTCTACTACAAACCACACTCCTCTTTTCTATTATAGCAAGTGACTTCACTGCATCCTTTAGTAGTTTCTTTGATGTGAACTTCATCCTCAACTTCAGTGTGGGATTCATAACAGATTTCTCATTAAACACAACACCATAACCACTTAAATCTTTCTCATCGTCAGAGTCTCTGTTAGTGTTTAGATTATCATCACTTTCATTTATGTTGGCATAACCTGTGTCTGACTCAGTATCAGCTAATACATCTTCATTAGCTTCATCACTTTCATCGACTTCTTCTTCTGTCATTGGAGCTTTGCCTTTTCTTTTGGACTCTACACTCATTTTCCCATTCTTTTTTCCCTTTCCTTTACCCTTCTTTTGACCTCTTCTCTTCTTAGCATTAACTTCACTTGGTGGTATAGGTGCATCACAACCACCATCATGATCTTCTCCAGTAACTTCACCACAACCATGCACTTCAAACAATCTGTCAACAACCCTACGATTTATACTAGGCCCGTGTTCAGTATCACTATCCATACCATATGACCCATCACTGAAGTGTTCCAGATGATCTTCATTATTTTGTTCGTCATCATCACTGTCTTCAATCTCATTATCCACCTCAATCTCTTTCTGCAAGAACTCAGCACCTTCAAACAAAGCTTGCTGATGTTTGTCTACTTTTCCTTCACAATTCACATACACCTCCATCACTCTATCATTTTGCTTACCCAAAAACAGAGTTTGCAGGTCACTGTCCTTAGTCATCAGTACAAATCCTTCAACCTTTCTAACATACAATCCCCTACACCCTATGAACCCAAGCTCATCACATATGACAAGCATCCTATCAATACCCAAGTCATCAGGACCAACAAAATCAACTACACACTTACTTCCCCCAACATATTCAATTGGGTTATAACCAAACTTCCCACCATAATATAACACAATAGTAATATATAATTTACTGGAATCTGCATAATAAAAATTAACAAAAATATAAGTTAGGGTTTAAAATTCAAAATTAAAAGAGTTTACAAAAAATTAGGGTTTCGAATTTGCAATTACGGGCCGAATTAGAATCAATTATGTAATTGGGGGACTAAATCTAAAAATTAGGGTTTATGATTTGCAGTTACGAAGCGTATTGGTCCCAAATTTGAAATTACGGGTTGAAAGCAAAAAATTAGGGTTTGCAATTTAGGGGGAATTATCAGATTAGGGGATTTTGCTACAATACCAGGGTAAACCTACAATGAGCAGCGTATTACAGGCTTGCATGTTGAAAAGAGATGACGTACCATAGATTGGCGGAGGATCATCGGCTTTCGACAGATGTCGAGCTTTCAGCTTTTGTCGCCGAGCACCCATAGTGGCAGAAATGGCGGAGTAAGAGCTGGAGACTGTGTTATGGGTGTTGTGTGGCGAAAATGGCGGATATGGCGTAGTAAGAGCTGGAGAACTTTTGATGTATTGTGTGTTGTATGTGTTGTGAGTGTTCTGAGAGAGAGAGAAATTTGGGGGAGAGTTAAGAAACCCTAATTTTGATGAAATTGACGGGAGTTGAGAGGAATTTTTGTTTTTTGTAATTTTTATTTCCAAGTCAGCGAGTCCAGGTGGCTTAAACAGAGTCAAAATCCCCAAAAAATTGGTCAACGGGTGCCACGTAACAATCCAGGGCGGCGATTTAGAAGCTCCGCCGCGAGGGTACCAAATTTGATTGAAAATCCAAACCTGAGGTACCATTTGCGATCACTGCCTAGTTAGGGTACCATTCTTGACAAGCTGCCAAGTTAGGGTACCAAAGATGATTTTTTCCCTCCAAAAATGTGCTTGATTGTTGGTTGCTATGCCGATCAATGCAGAAAACGAAAATTTGCTAGAATCCCTAACAACACCAACAATAACAACAACACATTGATCTCTATAAGAAGAACCGTCCATATTTAGTTGAATGTAATTCGTCGACGATGATTAAAGATAATTGGCATTTTATTAATTAAAAATCACACAAATAGTTGCTTATTAACATCATCCATCCATCATATATTAATTATCTTTTAGCATATTCTCTTCTTTACCAAATCACCATCTTATTTTTGGAGCAAGATAACATAATTTGATTACCAAACCCAGTCCAAATTACATGTGGTTGCTCAAAGCCAACCGAGTTCAAAACTCAACAAACCAGAACAATTACCAGAAGTCTACTTATCCTCTACTGTAGTCTATCACAGAATAATCTCAATCCTGTATGTAGCATAGCTCTAGTTTTTACCACTTCAATGATTCTTGAGCTCACCATGGGGTCCATTGCAGGGGGAGGGGTGGTAAACACCATCTGGTTCCTCTGGATTCATACAGCATACACTGTCTATGTAGCTGTCAGTTTTATCAGTTTACTGCGCATGTTTTTGCCTCTACTTTTCTCAATAATCCACTTCATCTATGTTCCCCATTTTCCTGGTTTATGCTTGATCTTCATCCAATCCAGTACTTCCTTCCATATTTTTCCAGTTGTGTTGCATTTGAAAAACAGGTAATCCATTGTCTCCTCTTCATTGCAGAATGCACATTTCCTATCTGTTTGTATGCCATAGCTTGCCAATATGTCTTTTGTGTGCAGTCTATTCTGGCAGCTCATCCATATGGTGAAAACTGCTCTAGGCCTGGCTATATTCCCATAAAACAATTTGCACCAAGTGACCTTTGGTTTCTCTCCTCTTATGCTCCAGTATACCTTCCTGGTCCCATATTTTCCAGTATCCATGGCCATCTTCCACCCCTCGTTTTGGATCATCTCTTCTCTGCATTTGAAAATTGTTTTCATTATCCATGAGCAACCAGCTCCAGGATTGAAGTTGGACCAGTCTCCCTCCTTTATGTATATACTATGGACCCATCTAACCCATAGTTTATCTGCTTTCCTAGCTACATTCCAAAGCATTTTTGCTATATTAGCTCTGCTCCAAGGTTCAAGCTCAATCACATTTAATCCTCCCTCATTCTTTGCATCACAAACATGCTTCCATGCCACTGGAGCTTTTTTACTATCCATGTCCTTTCCTGTCCATAGGAACACTCTGCACCTTGCTTCAATGAGTTTCAGGACTCCATTTGGCATAGGGAATACTTGTATCCAGTAATTGGCCATGGAGAAGATGATACTTCTTATAAGTTGCATCCTGCCAAAGTAGCTGAGTAGTTTGCTGCTCCAGTGGGTTATTCTGGCCATGATTCTGTCAATGAGGGGGGTGTAGTCAGTCATCTTCAGTTTCTTGCTTGCTAGTGGTACCCCTAGGTACTTAACAGGAAGCTCACCCTGTTTGAATCCCGTCATGTCCAGTATCTCCTGCCTTTCCTCCAAGTTGATACCACCAAAGTACATCCTACACTTTATAGGGCTAGCATGCAATCCTGTGACTTGAGAAAACACCTTGAACTTCTCCATCATGAGATGCACAGATATAACATCCCCTCTACATAGCAGCATTAAATCATTTGCAAAGCATAGGTTTGTAATTCTCATGCTCTCACATCTTGGATGAAAAATGAAGTCTGGCTCCATTCTTAGTTCTTGTAACAGTTTGTGCAGATACTCCATGACTATGACAAACAACAGTGGTGATATGGGATCACCCTGCCTTAATCCCCTCCTAGCTGGGAGCACTCTTGAGTGTTCCCCCATTCACTACATATTTATAGGACACTGTTTTAACACATACCATGATCCATTTTACAAATTTGCCAGGGAATCCCAATTCCTCCATTATCTCTTCCATTGTCCTCCACTCCACAGTGTCATAGGCCTTCTGGATATCCATTTGCATTAGACACCTAGGTGAGATACCCTTCCTCTCATACCCTTTCACCATTTCATGTGCTAGAAAAATGTTGTCATGGATGTTCTTCCCAGGGAAGAATGCTGATTGGCTATCATCCACAACCAGATTTATAACCCTTCCCATTTTTTATGTGAGGATTTTTGTGATAATTTTTAATATTGTTGTGCAGGATGAGATTGGCCTCATGTCCTTTACTGTTTTTGCCTCTGGTGACTTAGGTATGAGTGTCACAAGGGTACAGTTGACTGCTTTATACATTTTTCCTTCCTGGAAGAACTCATTGACTGCTTCAATGACATCCTGCCCAACAATGTTCCATGCCTTCTTGAAAAACAGTGCATTGTACCCATCTATACCTGGTGCTTTCAAATCTCCAATCCCATTGAGTGCAAATATTATTTCTTTCTCTTCTATGGGTTTAATCAGCTGCTGGGCTTCCTCTCTAGGCAATGTTTTCCCCCTCCTGATAACTGGTATCTCCACTCCATGTGTGTCCCCTGCTGCCTCCCCAACTAAGCCTTTATAGTATTGAAGTATTTCTTCCTCAATGTGTGTCTGTTCAGTTAGCACTTCTCCTGTTAGAGATGTCAGTTTATACATCCCCTTCTTCTTGTTCTTTTCCTTGACTGTTGCAAAGAAATAAGCATTGTTTCCATCCCCTAACTGTAGCCATTCAACCATGGATTTCTGTCTCAACATATCCTCCTCCACTTGATGATGATTCAGTAGATCTTCTTTCAGCTTTTTTGTCTCAGCTATTAACACTGGATTGAACATATCCCCCATAAGCATTTTTTGTGTCTGCTCCAGCTTTTCTCTTGCCTCTAGTATATGTTGAGCCACCCTTGTGTACTTCTTTCCAAGCTTCCTCATAGGAATCTGCAGTCTCTTCAGCTTCTGCCAGAGGCAGTGCATAGCTGAGTGTCATTTGACCTCCTTTCTCCAGCTTTCTTCTACCTCTTTATAGAACTCTCTATCCTTTGCCACTATGTTCAGGAATCTAAAGCTAGAGTATCCCATTGTTTTTCTCCCCACCCTTGTCTCTTTGATCATGGCATGGTCAGAAATGCCATTTGCACATATTTCAAAGCTTATATCCTTATACTTTGTGAACCATTTAGTGTTTGCACTGGCCCAATCAATTCTGAAGTATATTACTCCTTCTCCTTCATGGCTGTTAGTCCATGTATAGTGTGGTCCAGGAGTTTGAGCTTCAAACAACTCCAACGTTTGCATCATTTGTGCAAATTCAGTATACTCATGCGGTCTAACCCTGTTTCCTCTAATTTTGTCATTATCATGTAGTACATTGTTGAAGTCTCCCATACAAAGCCATGCCCCATGCTTGTTTGAGCTTAGATGAATCATATCCCTCCATAAGTGATGCCTTTGGTCTAGTGTATTGAGAGCATACACAGCAGTAAGCCAATATAATTGATTCCCCTAGATCCCTGACCTTCATATGGATGAGTTGGTCAGTCTTGGTGATCACCTCTATATGTACTTGGCTTTGGTCCTAAAGGCACCAAATGCGCCCATTGGGATGTTTACTATAGTTATCCTCAAAGCACCACTTAGATTCAAACCTTTTTTCTGATTTTATCTGCTTTCTTTTCCTTTACTCTTGTTTCCACTAATATGACTATGGCACACTGCTGACTTGAGAGGCAGGAGCTAACCTCTCTGTGCCTTGCCACTTTATTCAAGCCCCTTACATTCCATGAGAGTATCATGGCCCAGGATCATGATCCCCAATAAAGCCATCTCCAAACCTTAAGGGGGAAAATCCATTTTTCGGTAGTATTCCTTTCTCCTCTTCTCTCATCTTACTGTTGCCTTCTCTAGCTTGTTTCTTTCCAGTGTTTACCTCATGCCACTCCTTCTCTTCATCCTCTGTTTGCTGGGCATGTTTAACTATTCCCTCCTCTTCTGTTCCCTTCTTTTCCTCACTATTCCCATGTTTCTCCTGTCCTTTCTTTAACTGTGTTTCCATTTGTTCCCCTTTTTCAGTGGGAGGAGGTTTTGGTGCCCATACTCTTCTCTGCTCCTTTTGTTTCCCCTGCTTACTTTTCTTCAACTCACAGTTATGCCCAATCTTTAAATAAATGTTGCGGTAGTGGGGTTTTTGCTCATACACCACTCTCTGTTTGAATTTACCTCTTCTAGGATCATTTAGTGTGATCTCCTCCATTAGTGGCTTTGATATGTCCACTTCTACCATCATTCTAGCATATGACACTCTGAGTTTCTTGGATGTACACTCATTTGTGACTATAGGTGACCCAAGTGCACTTGCTATCTTTCCAATACTCACTTCACTCCAGGTGAGGCAATGTAACCCATAGGGGTGCCACTTTCAGCTATTCTGATATCACAAAACCAGGTTCCCATTTTCTCAAGAACATGGGCTTCCCATATATTGTGTAGGGGCCTCTAGTGAGCACTTCTTCCCTGTCATTTCTATTCTTGAATCGAAGCATGAATTACCCTGTATCATGATAGTAGATTTCTGGCATAGCTACTGAGCTCCATACTTTCTCAATAAACAATCTCATAGCATTCATAGTGAAAGCATCATTAATCACATACATGATTAAGGCATTATCCCAATATCTAATCTGTGACTCAATATCTTCTTCCTCTATGTCTACTTCTATTTCACCCTCAACAATTTTTGGCGCATAAAACTGTATCGCTTTTCCATGAGAAGGGTTTCGATTACCTGTAATTGCATCCACCCATGGTTTGGGGCCTCTCTGTGGGTCTGCTGCTTTGTCGATTCTGGGCTCATCTAGTTTCCCCGCACTAAGCGACGGGAATTGCGACACCAGGTCGATTCTCACAATGCTCTCCGGCGGCGGCGATCTACTCCCCGTCGGAGATTGTTCCCTTCTTTCCTGCCTCTTTTCACTCATTGTTCCCTTTTCATTTTTTTTCTGCCGTCGTCGTTTGTACCTGAATCTGAGAGCGCATGGTGATTGTGGATGCCGACGAATGCTGCTGCATGGCCACCTTCTTCGGCGGCTGGCCCACGCGCCGCATGTGTTTACCTCCCTTCGCCACCCTCTCGTCACTCTTGTCGCCCACGCGCTGGGGCTTTTTTTCACTACAAACTTGACTTTGCATCAAATCACCATTTTTCTCCAAAAACCAAGTCATATAATAATATTGGAAGTAAACGGCTTGAAGCAAATTTGATCTTTACATACGAAACTTTAGTATATTGTAAACTGGTTGATTTGCTCTCATTTTGCTATTTGAAAGGGCAAATTACCCATTTAACAATTCCCAATAGACAAAGTCCCAATTAAAATATAATCCCACTTCACAAAACTGGAATTTAACACACAGAAAAAAATAATATTTATATATTTTAATAATAACCTTGAATCTTACCCACTTTCAATTTATAATTAATATATATACCCACTCAATAATATATTCTCTCATCATACACCAACCCCTTTTCCATAAATTCATTTTTCAATCCAAATCCAATTCGCCCTTTCACTGATCCAACAGCCGACAAAAATGGCCACACACCTCCTCCGCCGCGCCGCCGCCACTCGCCACCACCTCCCCTCCACCCTCCTCCGTCACCTCTCCACCACCCCGATCACAATCGAGACCTCAATCCCCTTCACCGCCCACAACATCGACCCCCCCTCCCGCTCCCTCGAGACCACCCCCGATGAGCTTCTCAAATTCTTCCACGACATGGCCCTAATGCGCCGCATGGAGATCGCCGCCGATTCGCTCTACAAGGCCAAACTCATCCGCGGCTTCTGCCACCTCTACGACGGCCAGGAGGCCGTCGCCATCGGCATGGAGGCCGCGATTACTCGAAAGGATTGTATAATCACGGCGTACAGGGATCACTGCTTGTTCCTCGGGCGGGGCGGGACGCTGCTGGAGGCGTTCGCGGAGCTGATGGGGAGGAAGGACGGGTGCTCGAAGGGGAAAGGGGGGTCGATGCATTTTTATAAGAAGGATGGGGGGTTTTACGGAGGCCATGGGATTGTTGGGGCCCAAGTGCCGTTGGGGTGCGGGTTGGCGTTCGCGCAGAAGTATAGTAAGGATGAGAGTGTCACGTTCGCGATGTATGGGGATGGGGCGGCGAATCAGGGGCAGTTGTTTGAGGCGTTGAATATGGCGGCGCTTTGGGATCTCCCCGCGATTTTGGTCTGCGAGAATAATCACTGTAAGAATGGAGTTCTAGTTTAATTAATTCGATTATGAATCTCGTGATATGTAGTAATTGCTTTTGTTGGACATGATTGAAATGATTTCTCGTCTATACTTGTTTAACCATGGAATTGTGTTTGTAGAATTATGACCATACGCGTTTGGTTTTGGTTCGTGGTGGTAAGAAGTACTGTGATGTTCATCGTGGCCTTGAATTTGTTTTGTTACTTATTGTGGTTGATTGTATGTTACTCACATTAAGATGAAATGCTAATTTGTTTTGATCTTTATAATAGTATGTTATATCAAGTTACTTATGTTCGTGTAGCCAGATTCTTTGCAGAATTTGATGACTGGTTCTCTGCTTACTCATGAAGTTGATTGCTTTATTTGGTTGTGTTATGGTCCCTAACATAAGAATAGAAGTATGTCCCTCTTTTTTGTTGAGTAAGATAGGATTACTGAAAACTATGAAAATATCCTATTATATATTTTTGATTGAGGCTTGATACTCGAAGAACTTTTTTTAATATTTAAGTTTCTCCCTGCTACATGGATATTTGATTTGCTCTATTGGATTGGTTCATAGATGGAATGGGCACAGCAGAATGGAGGGCAGCCAAGAGTCCTGCTTATTACAAGAGAGGAGATTATGTTCCTGGGTTGAAGGTAAATGGGGCTTTATCTTTTCGTATATGCTCTTTTACATAGCTTAGATGTA
Source organism: Linaria vulgaris (assembly GCA_948329865.1). Classification (NCBI taxonomy): domain Eukaryota; kingdom Viridiplantae; phylum Streptophyta; class Magnoliopsida; order Lamiales; family Plantaginaceae; genus Linaria; species Linaria vulgaris. The sequence continues at coordinate 102,853,685 of OX415254.1, read as the reverse complement.
GTGGTTGGGTATACTGGACCAGTAACTGCAAAGATAGACTGTCAAGTAGACTTTAATGCAAATTTTGATGAATTTCACTCTGCCTTAAAATTACTTGCCTGCTGCCTTTTTTATGAGGCTAAGATTGACCTGTATACATACTGATAATGATATACAAGTGGAGGCTTGATGAATTCAAATGCATTGACATGTTATGAAACACGTTTCAAATTGTTTAAATATCTCTTACACTTGCTCATGTTAGTTCTGTGGTTTCCCATGTTGCAAATGTGCATATTGATTTCTGGTGGTTGTCATTTTTGCATGCTTCAAATTGGAGGTCGGGTTATGAATGATGGTGTAAAAATAATGATTCTGCTGCCACTAGAAAAATTAGAAAAACTTATGCTCATGCTGTAACCTATTCCTCTGATTGATCAAGTGTTTGGTTAAGTTACTAACTCTTCTATTTTTCTGATGATTTGGTATTAGAAAGAATCATATCTGATTAAGTGATTATAAACAGATAATTTAGTCGGAGTCGTTTAATTCTGTCTCAGTTGCTCTGTTGCAATTTCAGAAATCCATTTTCATCTTTGTGTTTTTTGATAACTTTTGACTGTGGAAACTATATTACACTTGGGCAGAATTTTGTTGAATTTTGTCCAACAGTTAGAGAAAGATACTTTATTTCGTTAAATTTATCGACGCATATGTATTGAGTATATACATTGTAACAGGTGGATGGCATGGATGCCTTTGCTGTCAAACAAGCATGCAAGTTTGCAAAGGAGCACGCCCTAAAGAATGGACCTATTGTGAGTGCATTCTCAGATTTCGTGTAAATTGTGAAGTGATTATGTATATGAATGTGCTTTTATGTGTATTGACTTTATAGTTATTCACTTTCAATTGATGTCCTCTATTATCTGTTTCATATAGCATGTTCACTTGTCAAGATTGATGTATGCTACTTGATATAGAAGATAACAATATAGCAGTTTATTAGACATCATCTATAATTTAGTCATATTGAGGAAAGTAAATGAAGCTTATCTGGGATTAAAATTTGATCGAGTTTATCAGCCATCCCCTGTAATTTGGGATTATTAGGTGAACGAGTTTTCAGATTTTTTGGTTGCTTGATCTCATAATTTGAAGAAAGGAATCATCACCTTCGCCGATGATGACTTTTCACTTTTGATTGTTCGATTGATAGGGCTAGGAACCTGAGAACTGATCATGCCCTTGAAAGATGAATTATCTTTGCTAAGACATATGGCTTTCCTTAATCTGATAAGGTTGAGGACCAGGAGTTGGCGCCTCTTCCTCCAATGCCTTTCTGTCTTCCTAAGTTTATGCATGGAAGATATTATGCATGTCTTGACATGGATAGCTGTTGGAGAGAGCAAATGGCTGAGCCATTTGCAAGAATGTGTGGTAGTTATGAAAATTACACATCAGAAAGCATGAAGATTGGTTGATATGTATAACCAAAATGGTTCTATATTGCCTTCGTACATCTGCTAATATTAAGCAAAACTTGTGGATGTCATTTTTTGCTCTAATTTTGGCTGAATACTTTGTGTTTTTGCTGGATTTCTGCTTCTGTGATGTAGAATTATACTTTTTTCTTGCCCGTTCTTCTATGCACATGCAAACATTCGGTATTCTACTTGAGAAAAGAGTAGGAGTTGTAGAGTCTGCAAAATTTACTTTCAGTGTATATATGAGTGTTTCTTAGAATTTTCAAGAAAAAAGTCCTGCAATCTTTAACGTATGTGCTTGATGGCTTTTCACTCATCATACATGACATGTAACATATTGCATTGTTCAATTTCTTTGATACTTGCTCGCAAGAACTTTATCTCTGGTTTCCACATCAACAATGTACTAAGATTGGTCTTCTCCTTTTATTCTGTTCAGATCCTAGAAATGGACACCTATAGGTATCACGGCCACTCCATGTCTGACCCAGGGAGCACATATCGTACACGTGATGAGATTAGTGGTATTAGACAGGTATAAATTCTGTGAATATTTTCTGTTCAGGATTAGATACTTTGTATTAATTTTATGTGTTACACTCAATTCTCTTTCTTTGCAGGAACGTGATCCCATCGAGCGAATTAGAAAGCTTATATTGGCTCACGATTTAGCCACTGAAAAGGAACTGAAGGTAATATAGCATCTCCTTTTGACATCAGTATGTGTATAATCCCGTTTCTGGGTCATGGCTTTTGGGGTTTTTTTTTTTTTTTTCCGAATGATGTATTGGTTTGATGTGTGGACCTTTCTTCAACTTACTGACCTATTTGGTGAAGTCTTTTCTGCTAAATATTGAATTCACTGCACAGTAAGATTACCAATTTTTTTTTTTTTAACTGTCACAGGATACCGAGAAAGAAATTAGAAAGGAAGTAGATGATGCCATTGCAAAAGCTAAGGTTAGTGGTTGTGGGGTACTTATCATGTTTTTATGAAAAATATCATCTAGGAGCACACGTTTGATCCATTATGTCACAATTCATATATCTTAATGGTTTTGCAGGAGAGTCCTTTACCGGAGCCTTCTGATCTCTTCACCAATATATACGTCAAAGGCTACGGAGTTGAGGTACAATTTCTCTCAAGATACTGAGAATACATATGTTTCTTAGTTTCTACATATAGCTCTAACAGTGATCTTGATACAAAGTTATTTCACCAGCTTCTTCATTGGCTTAGATGTGTACGTTTTACTTCCTTCCCATTTTTGGAGGTGTCAAATCACCATTTCTTATGTTTATCTTGTCAACCGCATCAATTAGCTGTTTTTGTTGACATACCGATCATAGTCTTAATGCCATTTCTGTGATGATTTTAACCCCTTTTGATGGAACATCTGGAATACACGAATAGATGAAGTCAGCCTCTTCTATCCATCTCCGTTCGGTTTTGTTTTCCTTGTGCATGTAAATGCTCTTTTATTTCTTTTCGTATCAAATATTTGTCGAAAGTGTCCTTTAACTTTAGTCAGACATTTCCTTGTTCAGCTGTAGCTTCTGTATTTTAAATTAGCTGTTTTTGTAGTCCGATATAATCTGGTAAACGCACGACATAATGTTGAAACATTTTTGGTTAAAGAAGCCCTGGATTTAACAGTGTACTGGTATTATTTCCATACGTCGTGCTAACACTATAAGTGATTCGACTGAAATTCTCAATATATTGTTTCAGTCATATGGAGCCGACAGGAAAGAATTGCGAGCTGTACTTCCATGAGATGGAAAAAAAGGCTAAGCAAACCTTTCAACTTCCATTATACTGTGACCAACTGGCAATAAAAGAAAGAGGACCACAGACAATAAGAGTTGCTGTTCTGAAAACGTGTAATTTCATTAGAAGCTTCTGAGTTTTGATTTAGTTATCGTTACGTTTTCCACATTGTGGATACAAGAAATTAATCTTTATTGTTAATTGTATGGGCATTGTAATTTTTTTTGCAGCAAAACACGGGTGTTAGACCGTGTATTTGGTCATTGTGTTCTTGAGCTCTTGTATTAGGTGAATGTATCCACTGCATAGCATTCTGGGTTGAGGGACTTGCCTTTAGCAGCTGTAGTGCATTATTATTTGCTTGGTAACAAAAGAGCTTATAGAAAATAATTCTTTCTTGTATGTGAAACTGGTAAAAGGTCTTCATAGTCTCATTTGCTTTGCATAATGGGCAAAAGAAATCTTTTGGTGTTTATAGGAAAGAGGCAATCCTACTTATTTATCACGTGGGTTTTTAATAGAGTTTTTAAAAAAATGATTTCTCACCAGAGGAGGGAGCATCATTTTTTTTTATACGAGCGATATTTTTGTGGTGAAAGTGAAAGGTGAAACCACTCAAAGAAAAAACGATAATTTACAGACTCTGTTTGGTTCAAAAAAGGGAAAGTAAACAAAGATTTGCCAGTTCAATGTTGTTTGTTTTTCAGGCATTTAGGAGTATACGTTTCTCAAGAAAATCATTATAGGCATGGATTTTGTGATTATGATTATAGTTTGAACTTTTGAAGTATTTGGTAAAACAGTATGTACACAAATATTTGGTTAGATTAGTTAAAGAGTTGTTTTGGGATTCTTCTAGTGACTATAGTCTTGTAACAGGACTACTTTTATTATATATCAGTTTAAAAGTGCTAACGTGATTTAGGTGGTGTTTTCAAACTCTTAAAAAAAGTTATAATTAGTTTTATTTGAATAAGTGATTTTGGGGTGTTTTCAAATCAAATTTTTTTGGTTAAACAACTTTTTTTAAGCTAAAAAACTCACAATCTTAAAGCTGGCGTGAGGGTGTTTTTGGTTTATGAACTTCTACTTTTCTACTAGAGTTTACAAACAGTACCTTAATTTATTTGGAAACTCTATTCGAGACGAGAGAACATATAATACACATTCGAGCAGGACAAAGAGAAACTATTTTATTGGCAAATAAATATTTAATGGTGCAACTAAAATCATCCTTTAGAAAAGCCTCAACATTTTGTTTAGGAAATGCCTCGACATAACTACTAACATCGGAGTTAGTAGTTAAACACTCTCCGGTCTCCACAAAGGTATGATAAATACAAATTTTATGAAATAATGGAAAATGGCAGTAAAACACCGAAATAGCGAAAAATAAAATAATAAGTTAAAACGAGAGTAACTGAGTTTTGCTTAATAGCTCGTTTCCAATCAAATTGATCTATTAATTTATCCTAAATTACCTGGTCTAAAGTAATTGAGTTTTGCTTAATAGCTCGTTTCTAATCGAATTAATCTAATAACTTGTCCTAAACTATCCGATCTAAAGTTATTGAGTTTTGCTAAATAACTCATTTCTAGTCGAATTGTAATAACTTGTCTATCTCATCTAAAGTTATTGATTTTTGCTTAATAGCTCGTTTCTGATCGAATTGATCAATAACTTGTCAATTGTTATAAACTATCCAACCTAAGATCGTCGCTTTATCTTGTGACAATGACAACCTCATCTCAGCGTAAGTTCATATCACTTATGCACCTAATCAAAACTAAAGAAAGTAAACTACAACTAGTTATCTTATTAAAAAAAAAAAAAAGCAACTAGTTACATATAAGTTGAAACGATTCTCTCGTAATCAAAGGAATTAGGACTTTGGATAAAAACTAATCTATTTTAACCAAATACTGAACACATTAACCTTTTGCAACTTTTATTCCCTTTTTATTCATTATGGCAGTGCATAGAAGAACTCGTATGCTGACAAACGACATCGTCTGACAGGCTTTTTTACAAATTACACCAATCTAGCACTACTTTCTTGTAACACAGGAACCAATGGCAGTTCGTAAAAACCCGTGGGCCTTATTATATAATATGGCAAACCTCTGGTGCAAATGTTTTTTTTTTTTAATACAGAGAAGAATCCTAAGCCGTGCATGTGAATTCGCCAGTTGTTCAATTTTTTATTACCCCTCGAGATTCTTTATTCTATGCTTATTTTCCACATATAGTTTCACATGTATCCAAAAAGGTAAAAGTGAATATTCAATTTCTTACTATCCGTTTGTTTTATACTGAATGGGGTAAAGTTATAAAAGTTTGGTTATTTAAATCAAGCTCTTAATTCTTGATACCTCTATTTTGAATCTTTTTTAAGCTAAACCAGTAGTACAACATAATAAATTATAGAGTCAAACTACAGAAAATTATACTGAGCTAAATCCAGTAAATATCCTCATAACTTTTGTGCGTACTGTCAATACTATTTTCATTAAGCTAGGGAGGGGTAATTTTAGTACACCATTGTTTAAATTATTGACTTTAATGTTATAATTGACTTACAAGTTACAGCATGCAATGAAACGTATAAATTAAGCTCTAATATTATAATTTCAATTAAGCCGCAATAACGGTACCATTTCACCATTTGCAAACTTAAAGTTTCAGATTCCCTTATCTCCAACTTTGTAATTTTACAATTTCTCATTTTTTTTAATGTTTTGAATTGGCGTACTTAATAAGACATAGACCTTTCTAGACATTCTAGTTTTAATAAGAAGTTTCTAGACCCAAAATAAATGTACATTTCTCTTAAAATATAGGATAAGTTTAACTTCGTAATATTACTAAATATAATATTATGAAATGTTTGGAAAAACAAGAGTTTTACAAAAACTGCTGCTTACTTTTATTTCAATTAAGTAACTTACATGTTGTGGTTGGAAATTGCTACTAAACTAATTCATCGCTCTGCTTTATGGTCATAAAACCATTTACTTCTAAGGAATTGTTAGTAGCTCGTATACTTACATCAATCTTTCGAAGTTGTGAACTAACTTAATCATACTTAAACAAATTCAGATGTACAAACAATCACAAATATTTTATTTAAGTACATTTGAACGCCCTCCGTCTTCTTTTTCTGCTTGAATTGGAAACTATTGGAACAAACTCGAAAGTTGTGTGGCAACCTGACCAGAATAAGGGCCTTGAGGCCTCGCCAGAGTCACTAGTCCTTCTCCATGACATGTGGAGTTTAGGAGGACATGTTCCTACCATGTTCATCTCGCTATATATATAAAGAGGTGAACATATTTGTGGACGTGCTGACACGTTACGAGATATGATCGGGCCATGATGGACTGCCCACTTCAGGCACCCTTTTGTGCAACTTGGACGAGATGTCCGCCCGATTCGGCGCATTTTGGCACAAACGATATGCATTGTATATTTACGCGGTTATCCCGCCAGCCCCAACTCCACTCCCCTATGTAAGTAAATTTGGCCGTAGGTTATTAATAAAATAAAGTTGTTAAAATAAAGATGCAAAATTCAATATATTTATTACTATATTTATTCGTTTTCCACATATGACATGTGAAGCTCTTACTTACGCTACACAATCCGCACACTATTACGCATATCAACTAATTGTGAAATCTAAATTTTATTTTGCTTTGACCCATAAGAAGTATGTACATTTTTTACACAAATAACCTGCCCCAAAAAATTAAATAAATGGATAAACAAAAACCAAACCCCTAGATTTATTGTTTAATGAAGAGAGGAAAAGTTTAGTCAATTATAAAATGCTAAATATCAAGTGTTGCATAAACAATAGGGGTGCTGTGTTGGGAGAAAAGGGAGCACGTGATCACATGGCCTATAGTGTAGTGCGCCAGACAGACTGAAGGCAGCCGTCAGCATCACATCATGTCAAATACTTCCTAATTTGTGTAATCTAGCTGGCACATCGTTTCCAGCCTGGCAACTCAGCCAATCAGCATTCTCCAATTTCATTTGACCCAAATAATGAAGCTATTTAAAGTCAGTAGTCACTGACCCTCCTGTTAAATGCTTTTGCAGCATTTATACTCTCCCTTTTCAAATTTTATTTAGATTCCCAAGTCATTTTTTTTTTTTTTCAAATTTCAATTTGACATGTTAATCACAAGAAAGTTTTACATTGGTATAAATAAGTAAATAACTATGAAATTAAAGGTACAAACAAGTAAACAACTCTCACAGTCAGAAGTTCATATTAGTGGTGTTCAAGTAATATCTAATATGTCACGTAAGTACTTAAGAAATGAATGCAACATAGAGGAAAAAAAGGGCCACTAGCAAGAAACCCCCCTGTGTTATGGAAAAGAGGCAAGAAACCCCCCTATGAAAACAAAATAGGCAAAAACACCCCCTGTGTTAAACAAATCATAGCACACTGCCCCCCTTCTCTTTCTTTATACGTATTTTCTTTCTTTATACGTATTTTCACCAGAAATGACTCATTTACCCCCAAATTAAAAAATAGTCATTTCTTCTCCCACCATTTTCCCATTTTATATTTATGCTTAATTATTTTAAAAAAATATATTGGATTCTTGAACGCATCTAATTATGTTACTGTAAATTTTAAAATTAACTTATTCTAATATTTAAATGAACTTATATTTTCGTAATATTTATTAAAATATATAAGTACTTTAATAAATTAATATAATTAAATGAAAAATTATTTTTTTAATTAGTGAAATCCAAAAAAAAGTGAAAAATGTCATCTTCCCCAGAAATAATTTTTGGCAAAATTATTGGGCATAAATAATAATTTTCTCCTTTTTTTACACCAGAAATAATTTTATGTAAAATTTTGTTATATTTCATGTGATGAACTTCTATGAGTTTTCTAAATTTGTACTACTTTAATTGTACGTACAAGTCCAAAAGAAAATTTACGTTTCAAAATATTTTAGAAGAGATACATTTCAAAATAAGAGTTTTACCGACAATTTTTTAACAATACCAAAAAATTACAGCAAAAAATGTAGGCAAAAGTGCATAAGTTTTTTGAAGATGGATAATTTGCAATTATGTCGAAATTATATGGACTTATTTGAATTTTTTAATTTTTAGAGGTTATTCAGATAGTTTTCTAAATTATTGGCATTATTTGTCTATTATCATAATATGAGGGATTGTTTTGTTGCTTCTTTTCATTTCACATGGGGTTTTTTGCCCGTTTCAAATAACACAGGGGGGCTTTCTGCCAAAAACCCAAGTTCTTTTATAAGAGAATATTAATTCCCACTCTCACTTCTTGGCAAGTGTATCACACTCTCGTACAAAATGGGGTTATTTGCTACGTATTTCAATACACAGGGGGGTTTTCTGCTTCTTTTTATTTCACAGGGGGATTTCTTGCCTGTTTCGAACAACACAGGGGGGCTTTCTGCCAAAAACCCGGAAAAAAACATGCATTAAAAGTTATTCGTTAAACTTGTTGAATGATTTCAACCAAGACTTGTCAATAGTTATATCCACCAGCAAGAATAACAACAAAAGATATAGACACCGTATATTGAGATATTTGCGTTAAAGTTTGACTTGAGCTGATCGAAGTTAGCTTTTAATAGTTGATCAAAGAGGGAGACTAATATATAAGGGAATTGGTGTGTTTTTTTTTTTACTTGCCTTTATAGTTTCGTATCTTAATGATTGATCATATATCAAATGTCGATCAACGAATAGTGACTGACAATTAAGAATTAAGACTGATCGAACAAGGTGGTTGATTTATCCTTAATCAACTATTACTCAACTATCATTGACTTCTACAAAGTCGACAACATATACCGAACACTTTGAATTGATACACCTCACAATAAGACTCATCTGATCGGAGTACTTTAGTTACCAGTTTAGCTTCTGAACCCCAATCCTACCAACGATTCCACCTTTCCTCAAAGGCTTGGAAAAACCTCTTTCGAATCACAGGACAACCCCTATTCCAAATAAAAGAATAGTAAGCGAGAAAGAAAGGCATTTTAGAAAAGTTTCATTCAGTGTCTCAAAATGCATGTAAATGACTTTCTTTCACTCGACTAGGGATCAGAACAAAATCAATGGCAGTAAAAGCAGATGTCTGGTCTCGATTAAGCCCAAGGCTACATGGTTATGTAGCTCTGATGGAATTAAAACCAATATACAAGAAGGTTGTATATAGATATAGCAAATCAGTGTCTTAAGCCCACCCATAGGGCTTTTCACTACAATTCATGGCACGTTAGTTTGTGTTTCGCCAAATACTTTCATATACTAAATTGCCTAACTAAAAGAGTTGTATTAGTATAATGGCATGAAGGAAAAATGAATAAATATACCTTGAGAAATACATGTTCGAAACCAAATTTAGAACATCAACAAAGTAATCTTGAAGCTTATGCCTAATCAATAAATAGATATCACAAAGCTTAAAACAAAATGTCACACACACCTTTCCAAATCAAAAGACAAATGAGTTTCGACATGGGCTCACGTAGCCAGAATAACAAATGGACTTACCGACACAAACAGCCATTCTCTTTTGAATTATTATTATTTATTTCCTTATGATGATTTTGACAATTAAGCATCCAAAAAGAAAATGCTCTGATAAGTGATAGCTCATCTTTTTGGTCCAATAATTGATTTATTTTCCAGTATTTAATAACTCTGAAACACAATTATTTAAAGCACCTTTTGAGCACTATACTACAAAATTTGGTGAGTGCCTTGTTAACAAAGTAAATTATATTCTTACTTGTCCAATAACTTCTAAACAACCAAAGCTTCTTTATCTCTAATATATATCAAAAAATCAATAAAACTTATATTAGGTGAAAAAATAAAATTGAAATCTCACAAAAAAACATCAACTACCATAGTTTACTTTATACCGACTCAACAACCGAAAATCATGTCTTTTTATTGTAAAGAAGATTCTCCACGTATTTAGTGAGTGCTCTAAAACCAATTTGTTTATTACAAAATTCGGAAAAACAGCAACTACCAACTAACATTTCAATAATTGCTTATTTGCCCCCACGCGCGTCACAAAAAGCGCGTGATAATCATACCACCATTTTAGGCTTTAGCACACTGTACCTTACTTGCATTAGCAGTATTGTCAATTGTGCCCATTCCCCAAATATTTTTCTTTATATTGAAAAGCGCCCACAACTCTTTCTTTTACAAGAAACAGAGAATATAGCATGAAAAAAGAGGTAGTGACAGCTATGCCAAATGCAAATTCGACAGTTATGGTAAAAATATCGACTTATATATGTATAACCCATCATTGTAGAATTTCTAATTAAACAAAATATTCCCTTATAACCAATATTGTGTCGATAAAATTACTTCTTATTGAGAAAAAAGACCACATAATCATGCGCATTTGAAGCTTGTAAAAGTAAAAGTCACTTATATTAACAAATAACCCAAATCCTTTAATTTGCATGTTCTCTTTATGTCGTTCCATATAATTAAAAGCAATGAGGCAAATATTTCGCTTTGCTAAGCATTATATAATTTGCGCGGTGTTTGAAAGACTTTTTAGCATGTTTAGAAAATTTCGTTATAGTTATATGTGTACACAACTTGTAAAATATTGTGTGTTTCGCTTCGACATAGCCAAAAATAAAAATATTTCTATACTATTTGTGGAAAATATAAGAAATCCCGTTTCGTGATTAAAAGTACTACACTGCCGAAACGAGATCGAAGAGTATTTTTCACATCCACGACAACAATTATTTTTACCAAATCCTTGAAACATATATTTAAAAACATTGTTAAACGAAATTCTAATATTTAGTATAGTGAAATATTTGCTGCAATCAAAATCTTGATTTAGGCCTAAATTTACGAGAATTCATGCAACCAACGACCACTGACATCACGAACAACCCCTCCACAAGCGATGCAAACCAGGTTACTTTTTGCACTACCGTCCACGTTGACCTTGATCACTCTATATGGTGGTTTGGACCAACTTAATGCTTGATCACGTTAGCCGAAATGTGGATACGATCGCGTTACTATTGCCTGCAATTCTAAAATGGTCATGTCCCTCATGCAGAAAAATCCATCAAATACACATCCAGTCAGAGCTATTATCGAAACTTGCAATGAACTATCGAGTAAGTTCCAATCGTGTGAGATAAAACACAATTACAAAAAGACAATACAATAGTCGATGGTCCTGGAACATGAACTGAAATACATACTACATGTCTTCGTGCAACAACCCCCAATATCTCCTCGAGTCTTCTATTTGACAATGTTGACAACATTAGCGAATGCTATACAATCGTATAATTGCTAGTTTGGATTCTATCCCTCACCTGTAATTTAAAAAATGCAAAAAAATCATAATTCATGGCTTTACAAGTACAATATGTGTTTTTACCAAACACATCAAATATTTGCTAGCAAAAAATACAACAATATATAAATTTTTACCAATTAACACAACACACAGCCTGGCTTTTTGCAATTTAGCTATAAAATCACTAGCCACCAGTGCATTTTTGGTAAAAATATATTCTGTCCCACCGTAAAATTTCCATAAAAATAAAAGAAACCGCGTTTTTATGTGTGCAAAATATTTACTAGGCAAAATATCCATTAAACAAATACGCGTCCTCCTTGTATATAACCACAACCATATCTCCATTGACTGGTAATCAATAGCTCCCATTTCCCTTCACCCCCCCCCCCCCCAATACAATCCTCTCCATTTCAACACACACGATGCAACCCCAATAACCAAATAATTCAACACACACAAACACATTACACACTCAATAAAAACCCAATCTTTTTTTCTCTCCAAGAACCATTTTTTTAAAAATGGTTCTCCCAAGATTAATCTCAGCCGTCGGATTAATCCTTCTAATAATCTTCATATCCTCACCGTTAATTTGTAACGGAATCCGTATTCTCCCCGACACCACCACACCCGAATCCGGGTTCACCGAAGCACCGGATTATCGCAACGGCGTCAACTGTCCTACACACGTGACGTTACGTTCAGCTCCAGTGACGTCATGCGACCCGAATCTTGTCCACGTGGCGATGACCCTCGACTCCGAATACCTCCGCGGCTCAATGGCGGCGGTCCACTCCGTCCTCCGGCACGCCTCCTGCCCCGAGCAAGTCTTCCTCCACTTCATCGCTGCCGAGTTCGACCCGTTAACTCCCCGGGTCCTGGCCCGCCACGTCAGGTCCATATTCCCTTCCCTCAACTTCAAGGTCTACATTTTCCGGGAGGACACCGTCATCAACCTCATCTCCTCCTCGATCCGAACCGCTCTCGAAAATCCGTTAAACTACGCCCGTAACTACCTGGGCGATATACTTGACCCGTGTGTTAACCGGGTCATATACCTGGATTCGGATCTTGTGTTGGTTGACGATATTTTTAAGCTGTGGGAAGTTGAGTTGACACGTGGCAGGGTCATTGGAGCTCCGGAATATTGCCACGCGAATTTTACTAAGTATTTCACGGATTATTTTTGGTCCGACCCGGATTTGAGGCGGGTGTTTGACTTAAAGTCAAAGGGGGGAAATGAACCGTGTTATTTTAATACGGGTGTGATGGTTATGGATTTGGGTAAATGGAGGTTGGGGAATTATAGAAAAGAAATTGAGAATTGGATGGAACTGCAGAGAAAGAACCGGATATATGAGTTGGGTTCATTGCCTCCTTTTTTGCTGGTGTTTGGTGGTGACGTGGAGCCAATTGATCATAGGTGGAATCAGCATGGGTTGGGCGGTGATAACGTGGCGGGTTCTTGTAGGTTGTTGCATCCGGGTCCGGTGAGCCTGCTGCACTGGAGTGGGAAGGGGAAGCCGTGGGTGAGGTTGGATGAGAGGAGGCCGTGTCCGTTGGATTATCTTTGGGAGCCGTACGATTTGTTTAAGGGTGGAAGGAAGGTACAAGGGTATCAGCGTGAGGTACAAGAGGTGGTATATTCTAGTTATTTGTTGTAATTTTTGATTCTTTTGTTATGAAGAGATGTGTACAGATGGAAGGAGGGAAAGAAATGGTGACGTGGTGGTGGTGATAGTTCTTACATTTTTTTGTATGGTTGGAAAAAAAAAGAAATTTCATTTGATTGATTTGATTGGGTTCCTTTTGATTTTAGGGACCAATTTTGGGTTTCACGGATTCTTGTTGTATGTAATGGAGATTATGAATAACATTTTAATTGTTCTTGCATTGTGCTTGTGTTGCTCTTTTTTTTTTGTAAACGCTTAGACAGTCCAATATCACAAATTCTGTGTAGTAAGTAGGGTTCTTACAAGAAAAACCATTTAAGTTTTTTTTTTTTTTTTTGATTTTAAACCATTTAAGTTGTGAATGTCATTTTTACTTTGCTTAATGTAAGTTGTTCGATTATTGTTGTATGCGATTAGCTTGTAGGTTTTTATTCGGTGCATACCTTAAAGAATATAGATAATTGGTCGTTACATTGGCTAATAAAACGAGAACGTAATAGAACGATTACGCGAGAAACTTATGTGAAGTGTTAGAAGGTACAAATACATATCATTGTAATTATCAATTATTATCATTTTATGTGGAAATCTTTGTTGTTGAATAAGTATTAGAATGTACAAATATAATATGTTTCTCAAAAGTACAAACTATGGTCGACATACTATGAAGATAATTTTATTGGGAGTGGCAACCACATTTTTTCAACTTGGCCAACAAGTTTTATAATGGATATTTTTATATTTGTTGTAAATAAATGAAAGTTATGGTTGAGCACTTAGTAATGGAAAGACTGAGTAGTAGTTGACAATGATTTAAAAGAAAAGGGGCAAGTGTTAGGAGACAATTCACCAGCTAGTAAAAGTCTAATTATACCTATATGTACCTTAGCTTAGAAGTTTGATTGAGTCACTTTTTTCTTTTTCTTTTTTTTTTGTTAGGAACCATCTAACACGTTACGTGTTTGCGTTGTTCTACTTTTTCCTTTAGACTTAATCTTTTTTAATTATTAGTTCTGGAAATATATGTCACATTTGCCCACCTGGACAAATGAAAATTGAAATGGTCTGGCTTTAAAGGTGAAATTTCAACTAACTAAAAATCAGAGGCAATGAATGAATATTAGCTGTTGTCATTAGACACGTGAAATTGTGGCCCGTGTCATACATGTGTAAGGTGAGAATAGATTAGTCAGATTTTGTTCACATTTGTACAACAAAAGTCGTTTTCAGTTTTCTTAATATTTTTGTTGCATTAATCATGCAAAACTAACATGTAAATTTTCTTTCTCCATTGAACTTGATCAAATTTGTAACCGCAATGAAGGATTGTTGTTTGATAATTTATTTTTCAATAGTAACGAAGATCCCCACAGACAGTCGTTGCCCTCAAGTTTTTGCAGCGACCGTTCACTACAATAAAGCCCACAATGACATCGGATCTCCTGCATCCGAAATTTGAAAATTCGAATGCAGGAGCAATTGCATGTGCATCAAAAGGTTCCGATGCAGCCACATGGGCTGCATCAAAATTATTCGTTGCAAGTGGCACTCTCCTACTCATCAGGGCCTAACACTTATTCCGACGACATGGTATAGGTCGTACGCTTATGCGCCATCCATTTTCCGAGCTAGACATGTTACCACAATTTTTAGCTAGCAAAAATAATTTATGAAAATTACTTAGGAAATGAATATCAATATATGAATGTGTAAATAAGAAAATGTTAGCTTGTTTTCCCCGCAACTAGCTCATGCAACAAGAAAAGAACAATTTTCAATTTGGGGAAAAAGAATAATATCTTGGATAAAAACGAAAAGGCACATGCTACAACCTGTCAATTTTGCAAGTTGTGGATGATGAAGTAATTCTTTTTTTTGTGGGAGTGCATCGGGGTTGGATTTATTTTGCCTTGACTTCCTAATTTGGCGTTTCACCACATGCTTTCCCTTACAAATTAATAAATAAATTAACTATATAATATGCCAATAATTCAGAGAATCAGATTCTGGTTTCATTAACAATTTGATGTTTTATTATTATTTATTAGAATATAATGGTATTGGAATTATGGAAACTTGGAGTGTTGGAATTGTGAATGAAAAGAGCCGAGCCGGAACGTCAAGCATGTCAAGAGTTTCTGAACCTGTCATCAAGAAAGGAATAAATGGTTGCTTCATTTGCAAATGATTTTACTCGTGCATGTATCAAAAAAATTACTGCTTTTTCATAAAATTATGAGTTTTGCTAGTCTGACCGTCTGCTCTAGGGGACTGTCATATAGTCCCAATTATATTTATTGTAGTTGGATGTTTTAAGATGTTTAAATTCTCTTAAAAGTCTATTATTATTGGATTTATGAAAACAAAAGTGCAACTAGGGTTTGAGAGAGACGAGAGCAGAGTAAAATCAACATATTATTAATCTGTGTAAAATAAAAATTAACTACAAAATATTACAATAAACAATATTTATATTATGGACTAATAGGCTCGACTTGGCCCATATGGCTAAAGCAAAGCGGAAAATTTTCAAGGTTCAGTACTAAGAGAGATAGAAGCAGTAAAAATTCGATAATTGGAACTAAGTTGAGAAACAGACAACACATAACTGATGGGGTATTTACATGTAGTGGCATAATTAGACTTAGGCATGCAATCAGCAGGTAAGTCACATTCATAAAGTTGCAAGTACGCAGGTGGATTTATAGTTCTGGTAGACTTTCGAACATGTAAATTAGCAGAATTATCAGTAGATCAAGCACGTAATTGAGGCACAGTAAGAGAGGGAAAAGGATTGCAAACAAAATAATCATTGCTACTAGAGGAGAGGGAGTGAGAGTGGTCCCAAGCTGGTTCAGTGGTGTGAACAGTTGGGTATGAGTCACTGGCAGCAGGTGCATGTGGTGGGGGCAGCAGGTTCAGGTGGTGGAGCAGCAGGCTGAGCTAGTTCTGATGGAGGAGGTACCTGCAAAACAATGAAGGGATCTTGGTAAATAGGTGTATTCTCAGAATGAGAATCACAAGGGGTTAGTTTAACAGCAGTCTTGAGAGGAAATTCATTTTCATAAAAAATGACATTTCTAGAAATGAGAATCTGCTTAGTTTCAGTGTTAAGCAAAATGTTGCCCTTGGTGCCTGATGAATAACCAATGAAAACACACTTTTGAGCTCTAGGATCAAATTTAGTCCTATGAGAAGCAAGAGTTGAAGCATAACATAAAGAGCCAAAAACCTTGAGTAAATAATATTTAGGGGATTTTTGAAAAAGCTTTTC
Organism: Linaria vulgaris; assembly: GCA_948329865.1. Classification (NCBI taxonomy): domain Eukaryota; kingdom Viridiplantae; phylum Streptophyta; class Magnoliopsida; order Lamiales; family Plantaginaceae; genus Linaria; species Linaria vulgaris. The sequence goes on along the minus strand of OX415254.1, from coordinate 102,837,114 downwards.
ATAAGGACTTAAATTTTTTAAAACAGAAGAGGGAAGCCTGTTGATGATGAAAGAAGTTGTAGAAACACAATATGTCCAATAGTCAAGAGGTATGTTTGAATGAAGTTTCAAAGCCCTAGCTACTTGGAGCAAATGTTGATTCTTCTCAACTAAGCCATTTTGTTGAGGGGTTTCAACACAACTATTTTGGTGCAAAATAATCGAGTCAGTGTAAAAATTCTTTAAAATGAAATGTGTCCCATTATCAGATCGTAGGACTTTAAATTTAAGAGAAAATTGAGTGTCAACCATTTTGCAAAAAATAATTAAATGATTTTGAACTTCAGATTTATGTTTCATAAAAAATACCCAAACACATCTGAAAAAATCATCTACTATGGTAAGGAAGAACCGATGACCATCAACATAAGGGACATAAAAAGGCCCCCACACATCACAGTGTATAAGGGCAAAAGCAATATTAGTGCAAGAGGAGCTTTTAGGAAAAGATAACCTTCTTTGTTTAGCAAAATTGCAAGTGTCACAAGAAGACTACGAATTACAATCAAATATGTGGATATTAAGAATGCAAGACAATTTATTTACAAATGAATGCCCTAACCTTTGATGCCATAAGGCAAAAGCAGAATTTTCTTTAAAAACAGAGAAAAAACAGTTGGACTTATTTAGAAAATCATTGATGTTTAAAATGTAGAAAATCATTGATGTTTAAAATGTAGAAAATCATTGATGTATAAAATGTAAAGGCCATTGCCAACTTTAGCAAAACCAATCGTCCTCCTCGTGGCTATGTCCTGCAGAACACAAACAGATGGAAGAAAGTATAGGGCAATATTTGAAATTCGGATAATTTGGAAACCGAAATTAGGTTACAAGTAAAGGCAGGCACAAGGAAGGCATCCTTTAAGAGAAAGTTGTCTTGCAGTCTAATATCAGATTGTGCAGTAGCAACAGTTACATGATTATTTGGCAGAGTTATAGGGATTAGCACAAGAACAGAAGAAGTGAATAAAGATGCATCACAAAGCATGCGGTTATTTGTTCCAATGTCAAGTATCCACACACCATGATAATCATGCAACAAGTTTATATTAGAGGTTAAACAAACAGAGAGGCATTGAGATATACCAGCCATAGATGTAAGAGTTGCTGCATAAGGAGCAGGGGGGCTTGAAGAAAGGTGGAGAAGCCTCATGAGCCTTGGTGAAGGCTATAAATTTCTCAAAAAGGGCCTTGTTGGAGACATCAGCTGGAGCAGATTTAGTGAAGGACTCTGGGAGGACCAAATCCTCGGAGTGTGTAGTAGAATTAGCTGATGGACCAAAGGGTGGAGGAGCTTTGCGGAGACCAATGGGTCCTTCCCAGCCAGGCGGATATCCGATTATCTGGTAACACTTGTCAACTGTGTGGCCTGAGAACCCACAAAAAGTACATTGTAGTTTCTTTCGATCACGAGCTGGTGGTTTCCCAGACTTGTTGGCACCCTGTGTAACCTTGGAGGTAGTTGGAGGAGGACCAAGGCGTGAATATAAGGCCATCTACGCGAAAGGCTGTGGAGAGGAGTGGAGCGAATGTTGGGACTCTTCTTGCACGAGAAGAGCATACATACGCGAAAGAGATGGCAATGGAGACAGTAACAAGATTTGACTGTGAACAGCTGCATAGAAGTCATTCAGGCCGATCAGAAAGGTGAGAACACAATCCATTTGTTGCAAAGTGACCATCATCTTATTGACGTTGCAGGTGCAGAGTCCGCAAGCGCACGCAACAACGGGCCGTTGGCTCACGAATTCATCCCAGATAGAACGGAAGGTGTTGTAAAAACTAGTGACAGAGAGATTACCTTGTTGAAGGGTAAAAAGAGACTTCTGCAGTTGAAATACCCTTGAGCCAACCGTGCGGCTATAGCGAAGCTTCAGGTCTTTCCAGAGATCAAAGGCTGATTTGATGTATAAAACGGTGTTTTGGATCTCACCAGTGACGAAATTGAGAAGCCAAGAGAGCACTAAATTGTTAGCGCGAATCCAGCAGAGACGACCAACGGTGTCGGTTTTGGGTAACAAAGGCAGAGATCCTTCGATGAAGCGGACTTTGTTCTTTATAGTGAGAGCCATCTCAATGGCTTGGCTCCAGGAGATGTAGTTGTGACCGGCGAACTTTTGGCCAACAATAGAGGCGCCGGTGAAGTCCTGGTTCCCCAAAAAATAGACGGACATGGAATCTTCACACGGGTTCTTCACAACGACATAGAAGGTGGAACCACAAACGGCGGCGGAGGTGGATGGATCTGTCATGATGCGAAACTTGGGTTTCGAATTTTTTTTTGGGAAAAGAGGCGATTCAGGTATCAATCGAATCGCAAAGAAGAGGGGAAGCAAAATCTAACAGCGGAAATCAGAGTTTAACCTCTCTGATACCATATTGGATTTATGGAAACGAAAGTGCGGCTAGGGTTTGAGAGAGAGAGACGAGAGCAAAGTAAAATCAACATATTATTAATTTGTGTAAAATGAAAATTAACTACAAAAGATTACAATAAACAAATATTTATATTATGGACAAATGGGCTGGACTTGGCCCATATGGCTAAAGCAATGTGGAAAATAAAAATATAAGGCCTGATATATGCTAATAATTATACTTAAAACTTAGTAAAAGGCTCCACATTTGATGAATTAAAAAAACATACAAAGCATACTAGACGAATTGCGATAAAACTCATTATCATTTATTACGCAAATTATTGCTACCCATGAGTAATGAGGAAAAAGAATATCCACCAATATTTGTTTTCTATTAATATTCATAGAAATATTTTGAAAAGAAAAATTACAATATAAATTTAGAGACATAACGTCTCTTAATTTTAAAAGCATGATCTCTTCAACAAATTGATGTATAATGTAATTATTTTATGTTAGATTAATTACATTGATATTTAATTCAAAATTTATTATTTTACTTAAAGATGGGATAATTACAACTCCAAGGTGATTTCGATCACGGTTAGATTGTTAATATTTGTATGCATATATTATTGTGTATTACATTAACGATAAAGAGTTACAAACTTTTTTGTTTTATATTACAAGGTATATAATCTCTATTTATGAATTTAATTTTCAACGTGCTTTTTATTTAGGAGATTGTAATGATATTTTGATTTTTGAGGAGCTACTAAGTTAATATATATATTGTCACATTGTATAAAGAATTTTGACAAAATTTTGTATTGTTGTTTAAGTACTTCTAACTTAAGTTTTTCAATTTATTATGCTAACAAGATTATATTTCTTTTATTTTTCTATATATATATCATACAATGAAATAATAAGCATGTAGCAAAACACCAAAGCTTTTGTCAAATTTCATTAGTCTTTTTTATATTGGTTTTTCTTTTACTAAAATTTATTTATGATATACAATGGTGAATTTTGATTATATGTTCTAGAGTACTTTTTGAATTAAATATTTCATGATTCATTTTCTGGTGTTGTGAAATTTTTAATAAATTTGACTTTGAATAATTAGGAGTGCAACCATGTATCAATTTCTTCAAACTTCTTGTTAATTTGGATACTATAAAGACGCTGAGGCTTAATTTGAAAATAAGAAAAAGAAAAGAAAAGAAAGTGGGACCGTAGAACTGTAGGACTGTCACATAAGCGTTTTCCTAAAATTATTACATCGATATGTTTTCGTTTTTTACTTTGAAAAACAAAATATAATAATGCGTCTACGAAGTTTATTTTTTATGTTGTTTTCCAAGCATTGCGAAATAAAAGCTCTAGAAGATTTACAAAATGCTGAGTTTAGCAGAATAAGATATACACCAAAATCAAATAAAACGTTATTTTATATTTATAACCTGATAGGGAAATTTGAGGATGGGCCCAATACAGTTATAGGGCTGACCCAACAGCGTATCGAACAAGCACTATTCGATACGCGCATCAAATCAGGACGCATCGAATTGTGTCGATTCGATGCGCATTCCGCAGCTGTCAGTGGGTGTCACGAGACTGAACCTATATATAACTCGACCCTTGATCTTCCGGAGGTAGATCGAACCTGAGTCCCACTATTACCACATCGAACAAGCCTATTCGATACGCACATTCGTTCGATGCTTCACTGCATTCGACACCGCCACAATTATTACAATCTGACATCGAATCAATCCAATTCGAGTCGTAGCAACATCGAATCTCAGTGATTCGATACACTCACATCGAATCAACAGTTATTGAATAAACTCAGCATCGAATCAGCATCATTCGAGGCGCGCATCGAACATTCAGAATTCGATGCGTATGTAAATTTGTCTTATTAGAATATCTAAAGCAATTCAAGATCTGTAATAGATAGTAGGTGTTCCGGACAAAGTTAGTCCGTTCGTTTTATTGGATTAACATTATTTTGGTTATTTATATTTCAATTGTACTGTTTTACTGTGTTCTATTACCGTGACGAAATAAGACCAAAATATAATCCATGATTTCACGACTAAATTTATTGTTGTTAATCAAAAGAAAGCGGCGAGTGGCACCACACGAGGGTTGGAAGGGAAATGGCAGCGGCGAGAGCATGATGGAAAAAGTAAGAAATATGAAGAGAAAGATATTAATTTTTTTTTTCCAACTTTTTTATGTTGTACTTATAAGAGTTTATAAATTTAATATCAAATATCAAATCCGATATCCGATATCACTGTATACAACACAATGTGTTATTTAAGTATCCATGCAACATAGGATATAGATTATATATATTGATATATTATAAGAAGTTAAATACATTATTTTTTAGATTTTTAGAGAAAAAAGCTAAATATTTTCTTGAGATACTAATAGGTATCAGTTATCACTTTACGGGACAAGCCAACTACCCAGGCATTGGACTAAGTAATAATAGCAAAACATCCCCAAATAGGATTGAGTGCTTGAATATTTGGGAAATAAATAATAAATATACACAACAATATATAAGTTCATTTAATTAATATATATGTTAAATTACTAGTTAGTTTTTGCTGTGTCACATATGAAACAAGTGTGCATATCAATTCGTCACAAATGAATTTACATTACTATTGTAATATTAAGTTTCCCCATTGGAGGTCTTAACACTACTTCAAGTGAAGGGGCGGCGCCACAGTGTGGCTTCAGGTGGGTTGAAGCCCGGTACAAACCTTTAATAACATAGTTATAGTTATATTATTTAGCGTAAAAGTTGACTTGTCGCAGCGGTTTTCCCCTACTCTTGCAATGTGCAGGTCTTGCGTTCGATTCCTAACCGAAGCAGAGTTTATTTTTGCTATATTTTCTTTAAAATTAATATAACCAAAATAAAATCTTAATTCATTAGTTGTTGTTAAATGACTATCAATTCATATGTTAAATGACTAATAGAATCAATATTCCCTATCCAAAATATTAATATATTACTAATTGCTTTTTTTTTTTTTTTAAGTTTTCCTTTAAAAAAGTAAAAAAAAACTAACAAAAGTAATAAATATAAGAAAAGTATCCAGTTTTAAATCTCTTTACACTTAAAAAATTATCCTTCTTAGGCTCAAACCGATACCAAATCTTGAGATTTTTAGTAAAAGTGTACTAAGTTATATTATTATATACAAAGAGTATACTAATTTTTTTTTTAAAAAGTATAGTCTTGTGTATTCAAACAAAATTTATTATTTGTTGGGGCTTTAAAGTAAGACTATTAAATTTTTAATATATGTCTATTAAAGTATTTTTTGTTCTAGTATAGATAAAGGATATACTGATTAAAGTATTTTTTTTATTTTCACAAAAATATAGAGCTTAACTTCGATAACATATTTATTTACGTGTATTTTTTATTGTATTGTACTTAATATAAGATATTTTTCATTTTATTTTACACTATATATAAATATAAGTTAATAGCAGCCCGGGGTCCGAAAAAATCCTGGCTCCGCCCTGACTTCAAGTTTTCAGTCCCCGCGTAACAGCTGTTGTTGTTAAACAAATTTAAACAAAAAATGACCGTTGGCATGTCATTTTTATGTGTACATTTTCAAACTTATATACAATGCAAACTGATCTCTCACACTTACCAAACTTACTTGCTCCAAATAAATAATAATTCAGTGCAAGTAAAAGAAGAAAACAATAGAAGTAAGTGCAATCATATATATGTCAACTTCAAAAGGCTTCAAATAAAAGTACTTTATCCTCCAAGATTCCTCCTAATCCTACTGACATCTTGGCCATTAACCTTAAACCCCTTCTCCAAAACATCATCGGGGATTGATGGTTTCGACGCGAACGAAGCAAGCGACGAAACTTGTGCACCGGGATTTTGGCTATTGAGCCCCGAAATCGCCAATGCTGGACTTGTCATGTCTGTATTATATAAGAAATGGATCAAACCTTTTGGAAATACAAAACTGTCGCCTGGACGTAAACGTTGCGTGTGGAGTTGATTTGAGGTGTCTACAAAGCCAACCAAGAGCGAGCCCTCGAGTAATATCGTAACTTCCGAGGCCCTAGGGTGAGAGTGCGGTGGCACGAGACCGTTTACCGCAATGTCTACTCGTGCCATGGCTAATCCAAGAGTGTTAAGTCCTGGTAAATTATTGGCATTGGTAAGAGTGACGCTGAACTTAAATTGACTCATATTACCAGGCTTTGACAGAGAAGATGTAGCAAAATGAGAAGCTAACGTGCGGCTTGGATTGATGCATGGGACATTGTTTGAGTTTTGTGGATTTTGTGTGTCAGCGACACAATAATCGTGGAGTGGGTCGGGGTCGGATTTGACAAAGCTCCTAACGAATAGTAGGGTAAACGAAAGCAACAAATGAAGCCACATTTTACTAAAAGATGAGGAGATAGAGATATCTCTTCTTTGAGATTTAATGTAGCTCATGAAGCCACATTTTATAAGACAACAAGATATTAAAGAAGTAGGTATTGGTTAGTAATCAAGAGACTACTATTTTAAGGTCCCACTCGGGATTCTTGAGTAACTTCAGAGCAATGGATGAGGAGAAAACAATGCAAGATAAGAGAAGATGAGATCAAGAAAAGTAATGGGCCATCTTGTGTGAGTTTTGAACTTTAGTTGGGTGTTTGTTCTAAAGTTTACTTACTTTATGTCTGAATTGTGATGTTCACTATACAACTATCTCACTTTTGCCTTAACCTAAAATTATTGGGTTATGGGCCCATTGTCCACATTCTTTCTTGCAAATCTTCAAAGCTAAACTTGGGCTATGTGGAGATTGGAAAGCCAATAACAACCTAGGACGTGTAAAAGTTGAAAAGTCAAGTCGAATATTTATTTAGTGACACAAAATCCTATGAATTGGACTCTTCAACTATTGGACTTGATTGCAATGAACCAGGAGATTAAATTCAAATTCAATAATCGGATGCTCCCGAAATTCTCATGTACGTACATATTAATAGATTGCAGATATAAAACAGTGGTTTTATTTATGTAGAGATGGCAATATTAACGCATGGTATTATTGTCATGTACAACATTTTATAAGTACCATACTTATATATATCCGTAACAAAAAACAAGAATTAAAAAATATAGCTGACCGCCCTATTGTTGCATACCACAAAAATGAGTAACTTGGTTGCCTTTCTCACTATTACACATGACTTAAAAATAAAGCCACGAAAGTAAATTTTGAAAATTGCTAATAAGAAATTAGAAAGCACGAGCACGAACATGTCAACGGAAATTCGACACAACATGGCACTAATACAACAAAGTAATAGAAATGGTACGGCAATACCTAATGGTTTGATGTAAACAAACCAAATGGCTTGTCGTGAAATAAAATATTAGAAATTTAATTTTATACCGAACAAATGTAAAAAGAAAACTTAAACTTCTACTAATTTTTTGCATTAACAACTTAGTCCATTTTAACGTCAATTCACAAACGCAAACGTACAACAAGCCATGGCTCTAAAGTTAAAGAATCAGTAAGTTGCATACTTACTTCCTCTTGTAATTTGAAAAGTATAGCAATCCATCAATAGTTCAAAAACTAGACTTTCATTAGATATTACATTATATATTATTATTATCTAAAGTGGGACACGTAGAGGAGATTTATCATCTCTCAATGACCCTTGATTTATTGCAAATTTGGAATACAATTTATATATATATAATTTAAAATTATCAACCTTGACTTGTTGACTTCTTCATTGCCTCACTTCAGCTTCATACAATTTGAAAAATTTAAATATTTTACGTTACATTATACACTTGTCGCCTAAATAATTACTTTCATAATCATTTAAAACGACATCTTTCTTTTAAATTGCCATCAAGATCTGAAACTCTAACTTTACTATATCTCAAAATAGTTTCTATACTTTTTCCGTACCAGAAATTCATCAGTTTTTGGCCTTGCAGACAGCTTTCTTTCTTGAATTAGTTCATCCAATTTAATTTCGAAGGGTCCACACGTGCCCCACCCCCAACCACATTATTGAATATTGACCCAAATAAATCTCACACGTGCCAACCCCATCTCTTTGCTTTCTTTCTCCACTGCTACACTTCACTCTCATTTCAGTGGGCCTTCATCTTTACACACCATCATCATTATCTTCAAATCAACTTTGTTTCTTTCTCCCAATTTTCATTAGGTACAAACAAACGCTGTTAAACATTTATTTTTTAATTATATATACCAATTTATACTAATTATTCTTTTGTTTTATATATGCAAGCTTTTCAAATTTTTTTTTTTTTTTTGCATAAAAATTGTATCTTTTTGCTTTTTCTCTAACCCCATTTGATTGTTTGTTGATGTTCTTTTAAGAAAAATCACAAAGGTTGCAACTTTTCATTAGGTGACAAACAAACTCTATTAACCATTTTTGTTGGAATTATATACCAATTTAGACTAATTATTGTTTTATTTTATTTATGCAAGTTTTTCAATTTTCATTTTTTTTGCATAAAAATTGTATCTTTTTGCTTTTTCTCGAGCCCCATTTGATTTTTTGTTGATTTTCTTTTAACAAAAGCTTAAAGGTTGCTACTTTTCAACTTGTGGTGATTTGATTTTGCAGATGTAAAACAAAAAGGCCACATTTTTTGTACTTAACCGATCTGAGTACTATGATGACTTAACTTTTGTGTTATATTAGTTTATTATGATTATGCACTTGTGTCCGTGCTGATGATTAAGTTTTATTACTGGTAGGCCTTCCCAGAAAATTATTTTTATTATTATAATTATTTTTACTCGAAATCTATAGTGTTATGGATAAATGCTGACTTGTGTAAAACATAGCACATGGGTTTCTTTCTAGTGGGCTTATTTTTGATTGATCTCATTTTGTCTTCATTATGGACTCTCACTAGTTGTTGGTTTGTATTTGATGATTTTTGCTTATTCTTGCCTCAGCTCATGTCTGGTTTCAGCTTTGTGGTGAAGATTTTCTGACTAATTCTCACTGAGATTAGAGAATCAATGGGTGAATCTTTGGTTGAAGTACCTACCATGGAAAAAAAGGTAACATTTTTAGACGTCCTTTGAGTAGTTAAGTGTGGCCCATGTTATTGGATTGTTATTACATACTTATCATCGTGTCGTAGATTCTTGATATATTACTCACAATGGCTAGATTGCCCATGTTGCTGTGGAATTGTAAATATTTCAATGAATTGGAGGTGTTAATTGTGATATGGTTCTGTGTTTTACGAACAGATGGACGAGTCAGTTAAATCTGGTGCTAGACTGGACGTGTCAGTTTCATTTGGTAGGTTTGAGAACGATGTACTGGCTTGGGAGAAATGGTCATCTTTCTCACCAAATAAGTATTTGGAGGAAGTCGGAAGTCTATCAACACCTGGTTCAGTAGCCCAGAAGAAGGCATATTTTGAAGCTCATTATAAGAGGATTGCTGCTGCTCGGAAAGCTGAGGAATCAGACCAGGATGGCTTGGTTACTCCGACACGAGAAGATTCGTACAATGAAGACCGCGAAGGCTCGGTTAGTCCTACAAGAGAAGATTCATACTCTGAAGACCGAGAAAGTTCAGTTAGTCCAACACGAGATGTGACATGCACTGAAGATCATCGTGCAAACTTATCTGCAGTTGATACTTACCGTGGTCTGTCCAATGGCAAGAACGCAAGAGAAGAAAATGCACAAGAAGCCATGGCGGCTCTTGTAAAAAGTCTAAGCCTTGCTGATGAGGCAAAAGACGATAGCACTAGACCAGCTGAAGTGAGAGAAGAAAATGCACAAGAAGCCATTGTGGCTGCTGTAAAAAGTATAAACCTTACCGATGAGGCAGAAGACGATAGCACTACACCAGCTGAAGTGAGAGAAGAAAATACACAAGAAGCCATTGAGGCTGCTGTAAAAACTATAAGCCTTGCCGATGATGCAAAAGACGATAGCACTACACCAGCTGAAGTGATTGAGCAGGTAGTCTGTATAAATGGTTCGATGGCTGTGGTCACTTCAGAGGAGAAAGAAGATCCTGATATTGTTTTGGAGCATGGAAGCTCCACTACCGGAGAAGCTACCGATGAGTTGAATTTTAATGTAGTTGAACCTGAAGTAAATGTCAGGGAAGAAGCTATGCTGGAGGTAGAGACTCCTCGAAAGGAGTCCTTGGCTGTTGAAAAAGTTCCACGAAAGAAAAATGGCGTAGAACGACCAAGTGTTGTGAAACAGAAAAGTCCTAAATTGAACTCAAGGAGTATAGCCCAAAAAGTAATGTCTTCTGTTTATTATCTCCTTTGTATTGTCACTTAGTTTATGTCTTTTGTTGATCTGTTTTGGTAATGTTACTAATTTTATTAGTTTTTGCTGGTGTTTAGGCCACTCCAACTAAAAAAGAGGCACATTCGGCGGGGACAAAGAAGAGAGTTGTATCACCTATTGTGAAACCGTCCCAAGCTTCCACTCCTAGACAATCAAAGCCATCATCAATTTCCACTTCCATGCCTGCCTCTCAGTCTCTGAAAAAGAAGTTTAATGCGTCACCGCTGACCAAAAGCAGTAACTTTTCTGGGAAAGAAAGCAGGAGAGCACCTCCTACCTCCTTGCATATGTCTCTTAGTTTGGGTCCTACAAATTCTTCAGCTGCTATCCCTGTGACTAGGAAGTCTTTGATAATGGAGCAAATGGGAGATAAGGACATTGTTAAGCGAGCATTCAAGTCTTTCCAGAATCGCACTAATGTTTCTTCCACGGATGAGAAATCAAGCATCCCGAAGCAGGTATGTCAACCTCCGCTTACTATTCATGGATAACCTCTCTATGCTATTTGGACTTTGTCAGCCGACATACGAGCTGCGGCTTATCTTCATGGATAACAAACTTGACTTTCTTATACTCCTTGCAGGTTCCATCTACTGCATCTAAGCCAAAGGTCTCAATGTCCCATACTCCTGCAAAGGGGACTGAAAGGTAATCCATGTTCTCACATATCTCCAATCAAGAGTAAATAATCCTCCAAGACTGACTAGACAGAAAGAACTAGTCTCCCATGTGGAAATTGGTTCATTAGTTTCTCACATATCACAATTTTTTTATCAAAGCTAACAACGTCGACAGTTCAACCGAGGATCTCCTTAAGCTTTCATGGATCCTGATAGTTTGGTATCATGCTTAGGGACGCTTGTTTGTTGGACAGATGGTCTTGATTTATTGGCTTAGATCTTTGTATATAGTACAACATAATTGTCTGATATAGTGACATTCCAAAAATAATACACTTTCAAGAAATGAATTTTGTTAATTGAGCTTGGGTGTATGCAGTTTTCTTGGTAAAATATCTAGTAAAATTCATCTTCAGAAGCAATTGCAATACTTGATGCTCGTTTCTGATAAATTTGGTTGTTCATGTGTTTAGGCTTTTGATTGTGAATTCTTGTAGCCAATTTTGGCCTTCTCCTGTCTTAATTGTTCATGATCTCAATTTTGAATGCGAAACTGATATGTATATGGATTCAAGACTGAGGAAGGATGTTGAGAAGGTGGCTGCTCCAAGGGTTCAAGCTGGAACTAGGTCAAGTCCCGTGACCTCAAGGTGAGATTGTCTGATGTCTTACTTCTTTAGGCAGCAATTTTGCTTGATTTTTATTTCCTTATTTACGACAGCTAACAGTTTCTCCACATCTGTCAATTTTCGTTGGAAATTATTGTGACTACATATTTCACAATACCAAAGTTCTTTCCAGAGTAAATTTCATTTTTAGTGATCACCAACGAGAATGTTTAGATTGCTTGCTGTACAAAATCTTTTTCGTCAATGTATAGTTAATTGTTATGTTTTTTTATATAGGAAAGACGTTTGTTGAATTAGGGCAATTACTTACTGAAGCCTTAAATTTTTAGACAGTCCATTGTTAAGATGCAAAAGGGCAACATATTTATTTCTCATGGGAAGTAGCCTTGTAGGGGTGGGACGATGGCGTGAAGCAATTATTGGAGATTAATGCAGCACTCATATGTCCTGTAGTTGTGTATCTCTGTGATACTAAGATTAACTGCGTAAACATTTTCTTATATTTCTATAGTATGCGTTTTTGGTTAACGGCAATGTTCTTGTCTAGGTTTTGTAATCTTTTTTAAGTTCTCTAGATTTAGTCTGAGTTTTTAATTATAGCAGGCCACAGAAAGGTTCTGTACATAAAAACACAATGGCTGTATCATCATCTGTTGGCTTGAAAAGTGATGAAAGAGCCGAGAAGCGAAAAGAGGTAATTCCTCAACCATTTCCTCCTCAATGTCTTCTACATATCATTCTTGTTGCCTTTTTGACTAGTTTGTGTGACTAATTAACAAACAGTTTTTAAGGAAATTGGAGGTAAAATCAATTGCCAGAGAGGCAGAAAATGCTCAACTCAATGTAAAAACAAAGGTATGCATCTTCTCGTGAAAGATCCTGACAATTGTTCATTTTAGATGTATTTGACCTTTAAGCAATCGGTGTTCTTTATGTACAAATGAAGCATAACTCAACAAGGCACATTTGATCCCAGGAAGAAAAGGAGTCTGAGATTAGAAAACTAAGACAGAGTCTCAACTTTAAGGCCAAGCCTATGCCATCTTTTTATCGGGAAAAACTGCATCAAGAAAAGGTACAGAATACTTTCATCTCACTCTCTTTGTTGGGTCAACCAATGTTTGGATATATCAAGTCACATGTGCTATGTTTTTGTCTCTGATTTCCTATCATTTGCATGTCAACTTTTTTATAACTCGCCTATCAGATGTATATTGTTATCCAGTGTACAAAACTACCAAGAACAGAACCCCGTTAGGAAGGACCAAGGGGGAAAAAGGTAGGATTAGTGGCGAGGGGAGAGGGGAGTATTGTTGCCTGGAATATGTTCATGAATCGGTAGTCTCTTGTGAGTTGTTTAACTCCCAGAATCTGTTTATGAGGCAATTTAGTCAATACTGAACACGAATTAACTATAGCGGTGTTTTTTTTTCTGTCTAAAGTACACAGAGAGAAGATGTTAAACAGATCAAACATGAATTTTGTTTCCAGAGAGGTGTCTGTTTGATAATTTGGTAGCATTGTCATTGATAGCCCCCCTCTTCATGTTTATCGTAATAGTAATTTTGGTGTTGGCTCGTATCAACTACTCTAATCTGTAAGATCATGGATTCAGGTCACATGTTTATTGTCGTTTCTTACATGAATTGCAGCAGTCAATTGACAATGAGATGAATCATTGACCTATATTGAATCAAAGATTAATGTACCAGCTTTTTCTGAGGAACTGCTGAAAGTTGAGCGCTCAAGAACTGGCTTTTGATCATAACAAGAACTCGTGAATGAGTGTTTTTTTGCAGTATTTATAATAGCTTGCTTGTTCAATCAACATATTCTGTCTGGGAGGTTAGGATGTAGTTTCTATATATTGCAGAGGCAACTGAATTTATGGTAAAATTCATTTGTATATAAGACGGTTTAGTTAATTAATGTATACTTTGGTATGTTACCTTAAGAAACTTTTGTTCGGTTACACGCTTAAGTTGATTTCTGGATCTGAATTTGTAATTTTAAACCTCACTTACTGTAAATCCCATTTTATGTATGTGTTTACAGCAGAAGAATTAAATCCACATGATGAGACAAATATTGCAAGAAATTTTCTTTTATGTACAAAGACTTGAATGATTTACAGAAAACCAACACATTCTGGAAGTCATAGGAAGCCTCACACTAGGAAATGAGCGTTCAATCTTCCCGTTTTCAATGTAATAAACCCCCGACTCACGCGATGCAGCGGGTGCATACTTGTCGAATATCCTCTCCAGATCTGCTGCAAAGTAGATGCAATTCCCTCGATCCATATTAAAACTGCAAGCCGGCATGCAGAAAGAGCCGCTCATTGCCACAAAGACCGCTTGTTTTTCCAATCCTTTTGCCAACTCCCAGCTCCCCTTTTCGGCATCATTCTGAAGTACTGCAAACTCACTTGTCCTGAAGTATTTCAATGGGCTCTCGTGGTTGTTACCATCTGCATCATGAGGCTGATACATCATGAAAACATCGTTGTATTTCACCACCATCAGAAGTTCCTGGTCTATAGATTCTGCTAAATACAATTTTGCGACCATTTTCTTTGCTATGACAAAGTCGGGATTGTTTTCGTATTCTCCTTCCTCCGAGGTTCTGTTCATTTTTCCGTAAGGTGGCGTTAACACTTTCAGTTTTACACAGCAATTCGTCAAGCATATTTCCTGGTTAGCTAATGTTTTTTCACTTTTTCCTGTCATTATTATGTGCAGAACTTCTCTATGGAATAGCATATCCTCAAAGAAGCAATCTTTGTTTGTACGTTCAAAAATTGTCCATTTTTTGTCATGAGGTTGGCACACTGCCAGAACCTCAAAATAACCGAAAATTCCTGCCACTGCCATCCCTGACGATCCCATGTTCAACACCTCGACTCTTTGCACAAAACTAGAAACATTCTGATCTCGAGTGAGCTTAAGGACAAACGACTCGAAATTGGGAATAGATGTCAACGAAGGGAGCTCGATTCTTTCCCCTGAATTAGGATTTACAATATCAAACTGTGGGCAATCTTTAGGGCCGCTGACAAACGCAAGCCAGCCTTTAGAAGAGCCACAACACCAGCCTCCAAGAACCGATAATGGCGTTTCAAGATTGAGAACTCTGCCTTCCGATAAACTATAGAAGCTGAGGTCCGGGCTATTTCGCACCTGAGGGAGGAGAAGCCAAGGCGCCTCTTGTCTTGATTTCAGGTCATCTTGCAGCACAATCTCGTGCCAAGACTTACATACGAGGCTCATTCGCAGGCGGTGAGTCAAGTTCAGGCGCGTAAGGATGTCTGACATGATATCTTTTGGCAGATTTTCCCAACGGTCCGAGGGAAGATCTTCATTTTCTTGTATTTGAGCACCCTGCAGAAAATTCTGAGGTAAGAATTTTCTGATCATGGTTTAGTTGTGATTAATGATCACTGATAGATTATTGGAGGAAAAAAAAAAAGAGTTGTTGCAAAAAGGAAGGGAAGTGAAATGAAGAATCTCAGGGGATATATTATCCCTCTGAGTTCTTGTTATTTTCACCCACAACGTTTTACAACATACCTCTTTTGAGGTTTATGAATTTGAGAATGGAATAATGAAATGAACCTCCATTTTTGCATGAATGTTGTGAGTTGATATATACAATAAAATACAACTAGATTAGAAAAATCCCAGCTTTTTAGGAAGGAGGTAATTATTACATGAATAGAGGGAGTTCCTCAAATTAAGGTGAAACATGAATATCAGTAATTTCATTGATTCATCAACTATTGACCATATAAAATATTCTTTCTAACAGTTAATGTAATTTGATTGAACTACACTCCATTTAGCTATATCCATCCCATTAATAATTGATATAATCTTTTGAGGGCAGGCTGTACCACACAAGATGCATTTATTAATTATATTATAGTTTGTCCATGTCCACTGTGTGACAGATGAGCAAGATTTTGTTTGTACCACAATCCAGTGGTGCAAACACAGACACACCAATCTAAATAATAACACCACTTAATCAAAATGGGGCCAGATCAAATATGTCTACTCCAAAATCAGAATCCCATATTCTTATTATCAGACAAGTTTTTGCATTAAAATATTGCCTCGTATCAGAATCAAATCAATCTCAAATCCTTAAACTATTCAAACCCCAACCTGTCATGGATCCACACATCATTACTTAAATGAATAATGAGTAATGACCATATCTCAACCATTTCTTTACCAAACATAAGATAATCAGAATTATGACAAAGTCAAATAGACTACCAAATCATGAGCTTTCTACTTTTCTCTCACAAAAATTTAAAGTTGAGTAACTTTTTTAAACTTGTATTGACATTCTAAGAGTTTACAACAACAAGAACAAGAACAGTATGTATGGCAAAAAGGAAAGAAAAAAACAGTGGATACGCCAACGAAAAACCTTAACATCCATCGCCTGGGGGAAAATTGGCACGTCCGATGATGACAAAGGCGTTAGAAAAATCCAATCCCTTCAAACATTGTTTTAGTTGTGGTTGTTTGGTTTGAATCGCCTCATGGGAGAATCCAGAGAGGAACGAGGCGAGGATGTAAATGATCTTGGTGAGTCAGGGGATGAACTGGACGGGGGTGATTGACTTGGCGAGATGTCGTCTGGTGATCGAGAAGATAATGGAGACGGGGAGAGCGAGTCGTCTGAGTTTTCTTGCAGCTTTCTCTTGTTAATGCCCTTTTCTTGTGTCTGAACACGACCTTCGCCAAACATAGAGCTTTTGAGTCGTTTTACGTCTGCTAGTTTCACGGGCTTCACTATGAAATCCTCAGCGCCTTCTTCCAAACATCTGAAATCAAACGACTGGTCATCAGAAGAAAACACGGGAAATTCTTATCTATACACACAAGATTTTCTATATTAAAATTTGTGGCTACATTAAATTATGATCGCTTTTTAGATATTGCGGCAACATCATATCAAGGAATAAACTTGAGTAAGGTAAAAACCACTAATAACTACGTAAAAGAAGCGGTCAAGAACAAATAAAGTAACTAACTAGGGAGTATCCTCCTATCTTTCTTAATGTTAAAATACTTGGAAAAATTTGTCCTTTGATATTCCTAACAGTAGTCTAATTTTTTGCTTTTAAACTCAAACCAGAAAAAAGTAACAAGAAAATCTCAGAGAGAATAAAGCAAAAGCTACAATAAAGTTTTCCCCACTAATTTATGCACTATTATGTACTCATAAAATCTTTACAATACTTTTCCAGAAGGATCCCATGATATTTTTCTAATTTGAGACAGTAGAGATTAACTTCCAGGAATTCTTAAATCTTTTGACCTGGATATGTTATGATATTGCACCTTAAATTAGGTTACCTTTTTACATACTATGCTTTAGCTTAAGATATAATAAAAAGATTTGGTTGTCGATTCTTTGATTGTAGTCATTAGGACAGTCTACTTGCACATAAACTATGTATACTAAAATATACAGGTGGACCAATTAACTCCAACTATGCTAAGTTGGACTTTCAATAATATACAATTATCAGTACATAGAAAAAAAAAAAGGCAAATCCCGCAATGCATCTTCTATCGTTTAAAAAGAAAAAAAAACTACCATCTCACCAATTCGATTTGTATTTGGTATCATGAGAGAATTTACACATTTTTCTATAAGGTTATATTTTGTTTTCAATTCTTCAAATTGTTGGGAAATGGGAACACAATGAGAATTACGTTTTGAGGGGATTTACGGAATTTACTCAAGAAAACAAGATTAAATCTAACAAAACGTATCCCCCGTAAAGTATATTGAACATAATAATATAGCACGGGCAATTAACATCTGTGTGGAATCACCTGTCAATCCGAGTCAAGACGTTTTCAGATGACATGATTACAACTGGTATTTCTCTAAAAGTAGATGAACCCTGTTTCAAAAATACAATTTTTAAAAGTCTATTAGACAAATTCAATTAAACAAATTTCACTAATTAAGGCAGATGAGATATATATAAAAAAACAAAAAACAACCTTAATCTTTTTCAGCAACTCATACCCAGTCATTCCAGGCATGCAATAATCAGTGATTATCAGATCTACCTTCAATCCCTGATAACCAAATTAACCACCATCCATTAGCCAATTAAACAAGAAACATATTGTTTAACCACATAACTAATCTATCTTAATTTTAAACCTTACATCAAAACCAACAGAAGCCTCCTCTTCATCCAATCCCAAATATTGTAAAGCCCTCATACCACTATCCACTGCTGTCACTAAAAAAAAAAACAAAAAAAACCCATATTTTAAATCATAACATAAAATTCAAAACACACACATTTGAATAAAAATCAAGAAAGTACAAAAAAAATCATTTTTTTTACCTTTGCAAGAAGTGATTTTGAGCAATCTCTCAATGACAGTTCTGTCAACAAGAGAATCATCCACTGCAAGAACATGAACCTCATCAGAAATCACACCACCATCAC
Source organism: Linaria vulgaris (assembly GCA_948329865.1). Lineage (NCBI taxonomy): Eukaryota > Viridiplantae > Streptophyta > Magnoliopsida > Lamiales > Plantaginaceae > Linaria > Linaria vulgaris. The sequence goes on along the minus strand of OX415254.1, from coordinate 102,818,568 downwards.
TTTTCTCCAATCTTCTAAATCTTGAAAAGACTCCATTTTTAGCCATTACACAAAAAACCCAGATGAAAAAAAAAGAACAAAAGATTAAAAAAGGCCCAATCTTGTTTAAAATAATCTTCAGCTACGCATTACTACAAACACCTCTTGTCTATTTTTATGTGTATGTAATAAACCAAATGGGAAATGCTCTGTTGTGTTTTTTGTAAGTGTAAAATGCAAATACAACGGTCAATCTGTCTGAATCCAAATATATATATATATATATATATAATTTATTATATGTATATGTGATGTGAAAAAGAAGTGTTGAAAACAAAATCTGGTGAAATCTACTTTTTTAATATTTAATGGGAATACGGTGAGATTCTGATATCCACCTTGATGTTGATCTTGATTTTCAATGTATCCCGCGAGATTATTATTTCAATTTTTCGCGCGATTTTGAGTTGGGTTAATATAGTAACTGACGGCGTTAGTTAGTTTATTTAAGGAAGTAGGTTGTGTCGGTAATAGTTGTTACGTGTGTAGTAAAATTGGGTAAGATTTGTGGTTGGTAATAAATTAGATTTTGTGGGCAGCTTTTGTGTGTGTACGATTTGATGTCAGATTTTGATTCTCGAGCAACATTTTTTACTATCAAAAGACAAAAGGGAGATAATATTGGTTTTTTGCACAATACTCTAGTATTTTTGTGAAATAGACAAAGCCACCTTCTTATGTTATAAGATATAAATAAGCAAGTTGTCCCTTTGTGTTATGTTAAATATTTAGATTAATTATTTTAGATTTTGTATTGTGTTTAGTAGACACATTACTTTCTTGTGAATTTTTAAACGTCGCAAAGATCCGCTATATATGAAGGGGTAATTCGCCTAATTTTAAAAATACATAATGTATTCAAATAACATAACGCGTATGGGGATATGCCTACTTTTCAAGAGAGCTAATATGCTTTATGATAATGCATAAATACACCTGACAGGAGAAAAGACCAGACTACCCTCGAAAAAGGGCCCCGTCGGAGTATCCTTCATAAAAGGCGTCTAACACGACCCTGGAGCCAGAAAAGAGATCGCTCGTACTAGACGGAGGACCACCGACATCCCCACTTGGGGAAAGTCACGGGTGTCTTATATGAATGTCAGACTTTATTAGCGCAAAACCTCCTTTACTCATGGGCGCTGTCACGCTCTAATAGTTAGAAATAAAATAAATTTATATTTTAGTTCTTGAAGTTTTGAAATTTTTTTTTTGACCCTAAATATTTATTAAAAATTATATTTTAGCCCATGAACTTAAAAGTTAGTATATTATTATATTTATATGTCTCTAATCCTAAAACATATATTTCAATTTCAAGTATTAATCAAGTTGGTCGAATTACCTAGAAAAATTACATAAGTAACTTTGTATGTAACAAAGAAATTTAATTATACCTATTTGAATTTTAATTATAAATAATTGAAGGACTTGATATGCAATTAACTAATTAATGAAGTAAGCATGACATCTTTTTGATGAGGTAAACCATGACATACTTAAGAGCGTGATTAAATTAAGATTTTTTTTAATTTATTATAAAATAATCAAGGTGTGACATAAATAGTTACGATTAAACTACTATTTTCGCCTATAAATACTCACCATTGTTCAACATTTTATACAACCCAAAATAATCTGATTCTGCAAAAGTTCCTTGAAATCAAAGTTGTTCCTTCTTGTGTTTTCCTTCGAAAAATAAAATTTTCAAATTTTTATCTTGCTATTTTCTAACCAAAAAGACGCTAAAACTTTTACTGCGCAGGAAATGCCGATTATGCCCCCTCACCTTAGAAAATCATATCAAACCGTAGAAACATTATTTTCCTACCAATTTTAGGATACATACCCTTCTTGGTGTCTTCTATCTTTGAATGAAGACATGTTTCCCAATTAATATGATCTAGAAGGGCGTAATACATAAGTCACGAATTGCTGCCAAGAAATCCGAGAGAAACTCTCATGTTGCAAGAACTATTTAGCATGCAAACATTTGTGTTTTCATAAAATCTTTGATTCTCACATCTCTCATGATACTAAAAGCCATAAACCATAAAAAGATTTGAAAATCATAGTCCGGTGAAAGGTAAAACCAAAATTGCAGTGATTTTTCAGTTTTTTTGCCACAACCTTTGTTTTCTTAATTTATAAGTTTAATCACCATCATAATTCAAGTATTTATCACACACGTAAATTTAACATGATATAGTATTAGTTATAATTAGATTATTATGATTTATAATCATGAATTGATATTTTGTGATTTTATTTATAGCATTTGAATGGTATATTTATCATGTTTAACATATTATTTTCATAAGTCTTACAAAATTATTCTTGCCACTTCATGACTTAACCATCAAGTAAGATTATTTATCAAAATAAACATTTCCTTATCACATGTTTTGATAAATCTCTATGTTTATATCTTTATATTTAAGTTATAACATAATTATATGCATTTTAAACTAACTATGTAAAATAAAGTAGTAATTGACTACGTTATACCTTTCAATGTGTTACTTCATATGATAATTATTTGATGTGTGTGTATTAAAAGCTTTGAATTGATTAAAGGCTTAAAAGACGAGTTTTCTTAGAGGTAGATAAGTAATATATTTTAAAGATTGATTATGCTTCAAATTAGATAGGTAATCGAATTTTACTTTTTACATTGACTTGTCATCGAAATAACTTTAACATGAAGAATCAGAGTCATAAGTTTGAACATATGGTTGTTTATGATAAATTCGAGGTATAAATAAAGTGGTTAAAATAGTAGGTATCAAATTATAGCATATGTTTTTCTTTAAATTCATCATCTAAGATTTTCATGTTTTGTGTAATGACATAAATTGAGCTTATGTGTTATTTACTAAGATTTACATTGTAACCAGCATTCGTAACAAGAACGTTCTCAATTTTACCAACATCAAAACTGAAGAAAAAGTACTAATATTGGTTGTGGTCAACTACAAATTCAGTTGATTAATATTATTTAAATTTGTTAAAAGTTTGACGAACTAATCAACGACATCAAGATTCCCCGTACGAGTAAAGGTGAGGTTCCATTTCCGATTTGTTCTAGCCCCGTTTGGCATCCGACCCTGAGAAACTTGGACAGAAAAGTCACTACTCCGTTACCAAACCTCAAACAACCTATATTTTATCATAATCCCGTTTTGCATCTCACCGCATAACCTGATTTTCTTACTCATCGTTAAATCATATCCAATCATTTATTATTTATCATATTGATTCATAATCATGGTAATTCTCCGATATTTTAATCTCATCTTCTGGTTCTTGAACTGTGCAAAGAGCAACGAACTATGTTCGGGACATGTAGCTCAAGGATAAACGGATATTATCTGGTTTACTTGCTTATTTGCTTATCTGTTATACCCATTGGGACGCATTTGAGAAGTTGAGCCCAGAGATTGAGTCGAGTTACTGCCGGACAGTAGGGACTGTCGGTTTAAGTAATTTTGTTTGATACCCATCTATCTAGGCGCCGCTTGCAGTCAGGAGTTGGATGTAATCCGCGTGCTGGATTAACATGTACTCGAGCATGTCTCTTGATTGTTTGCGAGGTCGCTCCTTGTCGGGAGGTATAAGGTAGAATATTAGAAGTCATAAAGCTGGATTTGTTTATTGTTAAGCACAAGTTCATTAACTATTCTATGAAAAATCCAGTACCATTGCTACATCAAATTGTCCAGTTAAATTGTTTCTACTGGTAAGATCACTCCTCGAAACGTATCTAGTAGGTCACATTTAATTCTTACATTACTAGTTCTTTTATATGAATCTCACTAAGTCATTAAAGACTTATTTCTCGTTTCTTCTGTCAATTCCTCAGGATAAAATCAACATGGCAGCATAGATCAAGTGAATTCTTGTTCAAGAGTGCATTTTTGAAATATTCGTGTTTTGTCACTAGTGCATAACCATTAAAATAGTCACATTATTTGTAATACCAAGACTTTCGATATATATATATATATATATATATATATATCAAAATATATTTTATAGAACGTGTATGGTTTTGATCATGAACAAGTGAGACTCCTTCCTATGAGTTGCGCTTTAGTCTGGATTGGGTAAAGTGGTTGGCCACCACTGAACTAACTCGCATTGGAGCATGGCTCATGGGGTGTAGTCGTCACATGCGACACAAATTAAACTACATTCTGTAGATCCATCCACCATGAAGCAACATTTATAGACGCCCATCATCATCATCATCCATAGAGGACAAACGGTCAATCCCACTTGCACATCCAATACCTTATAAATAGAAGGCTAGATCAATATTTTAATTAAATCAACTCATATTAAGATAACATACTTGTATTCTATATTCACCTAAAAACAAAATATTTTCTCCTTATTTATCCAAGTTATCTCTCTTTTAACACATAAAGAGCCTCCGTAATTCGAAAATCCTTCTTCATATAAACTCTCATATTCATATACTTTCTCTATATGAATCACGAGAATTGCGTTCCGCACACATATTTTTGATAATTAAGGAATTACGCAACCCAGTTAATTTCGTGTTATCACTTTATTTAACATAATGCATGGGATTATTTGTTTATTTATATTTTATAAGGCGAACAATGTGTATATTTCTAATAGTACACATACATAAGTAAAATGTTGTTTACTCTGATTATTATTAGATAGTTTAAACTTATAATTTTTCTTACATACATGTTTGTTGATTCAAGTGCGTGGAAGTTTCATTAGCAACCACAATTGACTTATTTAACGAGGCATTATATATTAAGATTACTGTGGGCTGCAAATCTTGCTTAATTAGTCAACAGCAAATTTGATGTGCTAATAGTCTATGAAAAGATTTTTCCTTCGTCTTAGATTTGAGAAGATTCTGCAAGTTGTTACATGACTCTTGGCATTTACTTTTAATTGACCCTCATTGTAAGTTGCAAATCAACTTTCTCATTAATTTAATGAAATGTTTCATTTTTTAATCTTTTAAAACTCACAAATTATGTCCATATATATCACTAAAGTTTACGAAACAGCTAATAGCAAGAAAACAAAACCAATAGCAAGAAAACAAAACCTCATCTGAGGCGGAGTGGCTAAAACAAAGGTTGTTAAAAGGAAAAAAGAACAAAGAAAAAGGGGAGGCAAAGCATTCTATGTTGGCAATTTTCGTAACCTGAGAAAAACCTCATGCGATGAATAAATAGGCACTAAAACCCTAAAATTCTTTAAAAGAGCGGCAACGCCCTGCCCGAGACAAAAGATAGAAAAAAGAACAAGGAGGAATCACACGTTGTCTTCGTTTGTATAGAGGGATTTTGTATGTCCATCTCATTATATAAAAAAATTATTATGTACGACTTTATGAATGACGAGGTACAAGTGATGATTGCGATTGAAAGAATTTCCTAAATTATAAGAAATAACCACCCATCACCCGATCCACACTATGTATTGATAGGAATAATCTACACGTTGCGTCATCTCATCATACAACAGTTGCATCTAATAATTTTTTAATGATATGAGGATTTTTCCTCAACTTATGTAAAACATAGGGGGTCTTTCTTTTTTGTGCCTCTTATTTTCGATGGCTTTCCTTCACTATCTCTTTCACACGATGTCATATATGATTTTCTTTTTTGTCTTGCACATTTTTTTATACTTGGACAACTTGTATCAAAAGTTTACTAATTATCCCGTGTGTTTGCCAATTTGACAAATTACTCGTAAAGTCCTAATTAAGAACAATGACATACATAATCTCATTCAATTTTAAAAAAAAAAATAGCTCCATTTTCTCTGCTCACATAGACGAAAAATGGGAACTTCTGGTGTGCATCAGGGGGCACAACTCACAGAGAGGTGAGCCCCGTACACATGGGGCCACGTAGGACTCACCTATTTGTGAGAGGGGGGAGTTGTGCCCCTGATGCATATCAGACAATTCCCAAAAAAACCTACTGCAAAACTACCGAGAAGGGGTTGGATAACTGCTTGGGACCTACACATGGTTAACCATACGACGGACCATAACTTTTTTTAATAAAGAACCAATGTCTTACAAAGCCATCACGAGAACAACGAATATATATGCAGTTCAAAAAATTTAATTTAGTAATAATTACACAAACGTAATTTTTAGAACGAAATTATCAAAATCGTAAAGTTTCTTATAGAAAGAAAAACCAATTCTTAACCCAAATTCTTTAATTATCAAAACTTCGAAATGAATAAATAAAATTGTAAATAAGCAATCCAAAACAAATGGTTCCCAAAACCCGAGGATCAGGAAGCTGGATCACCTGGGTTTTACAGAGCAGTTAATGGTTCAAATCTCAGTTACTATTTGCAGGGTAAAAAAGTGAAACACGTACAATTTGCAGGGTAAAATTAATAGTTAAAAGTTTATTAAATTTGGAAAAGTGAAAAAGAAAAGAGAGAAAGCGTCAAAGCTTGCAAGATCTAAGGAAATCTTTTGATGGGCCCCCACTAAACATATCTCCCTTTTGTTTAGGTTGGACTTTTGCTATTACCTCACCATTTCGTGAGATTTTAGAAAAAAATCATTTCTCGTTGGAGCCGGCGTAATTTATTTACATAATCTCGCTGTTTACCAGTTTTTGACATTTCCTCAATATTTTCTTTTGTTACTTTTTCATTTCACCTTTGGAATTTACAAATAATAATTTCCATTTTATTAAATAGTAAGTAACTCATATCATCACTTTTAAGAGAAATTTGGCCCCATTTTGACAGAAATGTTGCTTCAGAGTTGAAATTATTGATGCATTGGTTGTAGTTTCCGTCTTGCACAATTTTGCACGCTCATATTTAATAGATAGTATTCCTTAATTATAGATATTATCCCTTAATTATAATTAGTATCTCCGAATTACGTCAATCATGTAATTATATATATATATATATATATATATTCTGTTGTATTTAGTTTATTCTCTTTCCTTAGTTTGTTATCCTTGTTGTACTATATATATGCTATTCAGTCATCAATAAAATTCATCACTTTCATATTACATTCTTCAATCTCTTACATGGTATCAAGACGCCATCTTTTCTAAAGACCCTGCTCCATCACCCGATCTGCCAATTCGGGCATCACCCGACCCTGCTCCGCCTCTTGCGCCGCAACCTATGCTGCCGCCTGCACCGCCGCTCGCTGATCACTCCCATTCTATGATAACTCGCTCTCGGAATGGTATATTTAAGCCCAAAGTCGTGGGCGTCCCCACCAAGCATCCACTTACTGGGCCTCTAGTTCCGACGTGTGCGAGTCAAGCTATGCTCGACCCTCAATGGCGTGAGGCTATGGCCGAGGAGTTCACTGCCTTAGCTCATCATGGTACATGGTCGCTCGTCTCTCCTCCGCCGGGCCGCACCATTATAGGGTCCAAATGGGTATTCCGAATCAAGAGACATCTGGATGGTTCTATTGACCGCTACAAAGTTCGCCTCGTTGCCAAAGGCCTCCATCAACGTCCTGGTGTCGACTATAAGGAGACCTTCAGCCCGGTAGTCAAGCCAGTCACTATTCGTACTGTCTTATTCTTGTCTACCATGTACTCTTGGCCTTTTCGCCAACTGGATGTCAACAATGCGTTTTTATATGGTGACCTCACAGAAACCGTTTATATGCAACAACCCTCTGGCTTTGTCGACAAGTCTTTACCGTACCACGTCTGCCGTCTCCATAAATCTCTGTATGGCTTGAAGCAAGCCCCGCGAGCCTGGTATCTAGCCTTGAGTACGGCCCTTGTGTCCTTTGGTTTCATGCAATCCAAATCTGACACCTCTCTATTTATCTTCTCCCGCGATGGAATTCGGATATTTGCCCTTGTGTATGTCGACGACATTATTGTGACTGGATCTTCAGAATCCCATATCTCATCTCTTATTCGGCAGCTCGATGTTCAATTTGTCGTCAAAGACATGGGAGCTCTTACATACTTCCTTGGTGTGGAAGTTATTCGATGTTGTGAATGCCTCTTCCTTTCTCAACACAAGTATATCTCGGATCTCCTTGCGCGGAATCACATGGACGGAGCTAAACCTCTCGCCACTCCTATGATGTCCAGCTCATCCATCTCCTCTCCATCGGATCCTATTGATGTCACCGAGTTTCGCTGAATCATTGGCGGTCTGCAATATCTCGCTTTAACTCGCCTCGATATTGCCTTTGCTGTAAATCGCCTTGTGCAGCGCATGACAACACCGGATGCATCGTATTGGTCAGCCCTCAAATGAGTATTGCGGTATCTTAAAGGCACAGCCTGTCACGGTGTTCTACTTTGTAAGGACACCTCCCTTGCCTTACAAGCCTTCAGTGACTCAGACTGGGCGGGTGATCCCCTCACTAGTGCTTTGACTTCGGCTTATATCGTTTTTCTCGATCTAGTCCAATTTCTTGGTCCTCCCGAAAACAGAAATCAGTCTCACGCTCATCAATAGAGGCAGAATATCGAGCTCTTGCCTCGACATGTGCTGAGGTTCGTTGGCTTCAACATCTCTTTATCGAGCTTGGTGTATCCCTTCCTTCTGTACCATTGATCTGTTGTGAAAATATGGGAGCCCTTCGTTTATCTCTCCATCCGGTTCGGCATTCCCGCATAAAAGCATATTTCGGTGGATATTCACTTTGTTCGTGACCTTGTCTCCAAGGGTCTTCTGCGTGTTTCTTACATAAACACCTTGGACCAACTGGCAGACCTTCTTACCAAACCTCTTGCACGCTCTCGCTTCCTTCTTCTTCGATCCAAAATTTCTGTGATCGAAGGCACGTCAATTTTGCGGGGGCGTAATAGATAGTATCCCTTAATTATAGTCATTATCTCCTAATTGCGTCAATATGTAATTATATATATATATTCTGTTGTATTTTATTTATTCTCTTTCCTTAGTTTGTTATCCTTGTTGTACTATATATATGTTATTCAGTCATCAATAAAATTCATCACTTCCACATTACATTCTCCAATCTCTTATAACATTTAAACCTATTATTAAAGCTTGTCACGAATTGTTATTAAATTTCAATTCGTACGACGTTAGACGCGATCATACGACTATAAAGAAACAAATAAAGTAGCCGATAAACTTAATAACTAGGGGAACAACATGCAATTGGACTTTATACCTTTGAGCAGTCACCTACGTATATTTTCTCTTGTCTTCTCTTCGACGATGTTAGTAACATGAGTTGGAAGAACGTTAATGAAGGTCATGAATGTAATAATTATTAGCTTTGACATGTGATTTTCATTCCTCCCCTTGTAACCAAAAAATTAATGCATATCCGTGTGCTTTTAAGTCTCGGGTCTATCTAGTACGATTTGAAGTTTTAAATCAATTCAATTTAGTTAAATAATCCCTATTTGAGTCAATAACCAGTGGCGGTGGACTCAAATGCTAATAATTGTAATGTAAAACAAAAAAGGGCATTAGTTGTACTAGTACAGGAACCAAAAAATGAATGAATAGTCGGTGCCAATTTGTTTAATTATTGTAATAATAACCCTCCTAACCAATATATTGAACAACAAGACATAAAAAAAAAAAAAAAAAAAAAAACAAGCACGATGGCACAAAACGGTAGATAAGTACAAACACATAAATTATAGACACGCTATTTCCACCCTCAAATGCTTGATTTGGAGAAATTCTAAGCATATTTTATGTTGTTGATCAAACATATATTTATAGGAGTAGTCCATCAGTGCGCGTCGAATAGAGCTTCACGTGTGTTGTTTGAGTCATTTGAGCGAAGATTAATGAGCATAAACACCCTATTTAGGACAGGTCGACTACAACAAAAATGACCTACAGTAGCACTCCGTTAGTGGCATTTTCTTTCGAGTAACACCATATATTAATTGGATGACGTTTTGAAGTTTGTCACTATAGATCATTCATTGGTGGCATTATGGCACATTGTGAAATGACATTAATCTAAAAATGTCAGTGCAAGTTTATATAGTAGTGTCATTACTAAAAAATAGGGATAAATGCATTAAACCCCCTGAACTATGCACGTTTTTGCGTTTTCGTTCTTAAACTAATTTTATTAGCGTTTCCCCCCCTAAACTATGCACGTCTGTGCGATTTGCCCCCTGGCCGGGTTCTCGGCTATTTTTGGCCATTCTTTGCCGGAATTTTTCTCCTTACCCGACACATATGTGTTGTACTAGATGTATATTAGTAGTTGATGACAAAAAGAAGGCGAAAAAACACCTCAAACGGGGCATATTCCGCCAAAATGTGATTTCGTCTTAGCCGGAATATGCCCCGTTTGAGGTGTTTTTTCGCCTTCTTTTTGTCATCAACTACTAATATACATCTAGTACAACACATATGTGTTGGGTAAGGGGAAAAATTCCGGCCAAGAATGGCCAAAAATAGCCGAAAACCCGGCCAGGGGGCAAATCGCACAGACGTGCATAGTCTAGGGGGGGAAACGCTAATAAAATTAGTTTAAGGACGAAAACGCAAAAACGTGCATAGTTCAGGGGGTTTAATGCCATTATCCCTAAAAAATATCACCAATGATTAACACATTCAGTAACACTAGCTTATACTAATCAATGACATTAGTTTAAAAATGTCACATGCATCAGATATGTATAATGTCATTTTTAAGACGTGCCATTTATATTAGTGACTTTGATTTATTGTAGTTAATGACATTTCATTTTAAAATGTCACTGTAAATCAATGTGATGAGATTTTTAAAACATGCCACAAGTGATAGTATTAAATAAATTTAAGTTACTTCACGAGAAAAATTTTATTCAAATTTGAGCGCATCTTTTTGTTTTTTAGGGTGATTTAGGGGAGTTGGTATAATTTGCACTCACATTCTTTATGTTGCAAAGCTTACTGTAACTGCAAAGTTAAGCTGTTAGCCATGATAGTGGTGACTTTTTACTTGATATGTATGTGTATTTTCAGGCTATATATACTTAGAGAGGAGATAGGCCTAGGAAAACTATTCATAAGCAATACTAAGATCTTCCTGATGGCCTATGGCACATGATAATAAGCTATTTTACCATAAGATATACATAAATTGGTGGACCATTAGGGCGAGAAGCGGTTAGAAACAAAATTTTCATTTCTTGAGTAAAAGAAGCCCATAAGATAAACTTTTAAGTTAAATTCTACTACTGAATAGCAGAGCTAATTAAAAGACCATTATGCTTCTCTGTTACATGTGCTAGCAAGTAAGTGCACTCATTTGCTAGCATCACTTCAACCTAACAATATTATTTTCTCATTTTGTTCTGGCCTCGTCAGTGTGTCTTTGCAATTAGACAGACATTCAGCAGATAATGGATATTGGTGGTTATTGGTAATCATTTTCTATGCTGAACTTTGTCTTTAGCAAGTGTCATTCATTATGAACTTTTCAGTTGGATATTATGTTTTATGCATCTGGATTATCATTAAAATATGTTTCTTTGTTCCTGCTAATCTGTAACTTTGATTCTCTAACATTGAAAGTTAAGAATTTGTCCTTATTCCTCCCGAATCCGTTTTATTTAATCTATAAATTGAAAGACTACTTAATCTTAGAGTAATGCTTCTGGCTATTGCACAAATGGCATTTAGAGAAGACAATGAAGTTAGTGCTAGCCACTATTGGTAAAAGATAATAAGAGATTGTTGTGGGTTATCAAGGTATTACTTTTTGTTCTTTCTCTCATCAAGCAATTGCTATCTTTCTTTTACCATGTCCTTTCTTTGGTTTATTACAAGGGTGATTTTTTTTTCTTCTAAAAGTCCCTATTAGGGGGTTGTGAATATAGCTAGAAGAAGTTATATTGTCTAACAATTAGTTGATTCATTGCTTTGAAAGGTTTAGTTGTGCAGGTGTTATTCATTTCCTATAATGCCTCCTTGTTGTTTGATAAAGCGCCAATTTGTTTTTTCTGATAATATCGGGCTCTTAAAACCTTTTTATCTCGTGAGAAGGAAGACAATGCATTTTAAGAGGGTGGTTTTTGAAGAGCTATCATTAATATTTGTGCAATGAATATTTTCATGAGCTTAATTTAACTGAGAAGTTGAACAGTTGGTGATGAAGGCTGCAAATGACGCTCATCTAATTCATAGTGTAATACAATAAAGTTGAACCTAAGGAAGGACATCAAAGGCAATTTAGAAGATCTCTTGATGGTTTACGACAGATGCGGAGGCTCTAGCAGAAGCTTTGACTGTTTTCAACATGGTTTAAAAAAGTTTGAAGCCTAACCCCATAACATGGCAACTGTGATATCTACGTTATCCCCATATTTCATCTGTGGAAAATGGAAAAAAAGTACATGATTACTTGATAGATCTGGATTTTGGAAACAATGTTTGTCTTGCTAATATTGATTAGTATGTATGGAAATTAGGGACAAATCAAAATGGCACGAGAAATCTTCGACTCAATGAATGACGATGGTATTTCTTGGAACGTGGTGATTTCTTCTTACGGGGATGGAAAATGTGCAATTGCAGTTTTCAAACTGATTGAAGAGTATGATGTTAAACTAAATGACGTGTGCTCATGCGGGACTGGTTGAAGAAGGCAAGTCTATGTTCTACAAAATAGAAAAGTTTTTATCATATACCCATAGTTTGTTTATTTTTCGTTTCATTAGCGTAATCCTTTATGTTTACAGTTTTATATAATTATGTGATGTCTTTCACGTATTTACTTTTGGTGCTACATTTAGAGCAGAAAACACAAACACTTCATGGTACTTGGCTGAAATGCTTTGCTGATTTCTCTAGATGTTCTTTTAATTTTGAAAAAATAACACTTATAACACATTTTTTCTTCTTTTCAGATAGTACTTTATAGTCTATGTCGAGCTATCAAGTACCTTAACTTCAAGTTTCTTTTCTCACCAGATGATTGAACCAGCTTTTACTGACTTAGAAGATGGTCGTGGCCTGTGCAACCACGTATCTCCAGTATGTAGTATGTCATTTTGCAATGCCTATAGTTTATTTAATGCATTAAATATGTGTGTATTTTTTCATGTAGTATTCTTGTTACTGTTTGAATTTTAATTCAACGTGATAGGTGCAGTACATCTAGAGAACTGCAAGAACTGCAAGAAAGGCATATTTCTTTAATATTATAATTCTCCGAACTGTTGTTTGCTAATTTATTTGATACTATGGGATAACAACATTAATATTCTAGTGTTCTAAATGCATATATAATTCTTATTTTAAACAATGCACAAGTTTGTAAAGAATAGTTACACTTGTACATATTTGTTGTGTCTTCTGTGCAGATATTTAAGAGGACTTGAATTAGTATGGCTTTAAAAGGATGTTCAGATAATCAGATGCTTCTCGGAGAACGCAGTTTTGGTTTTGTGAGAGAGAGTTGAAGTACTACTACTGTACTAGTGATACTGTATCTTGAGCTACTTTGTAGGGTTTTTTTTTATTATTCTTTTTATGAATTATGACCCACGCTTAAAAGCTTTTGTGAATGATATTCACCTGTATCTTATTTGATATTTAATAATGAAAATTTTATTATCTTTCATTTGAGCTTTGCACTTGTCAGTTTCTTGTTTTGATCTAATACAGTAATATTAGTTATTTTATGTAGCTTTTAATTATTATTCCTACCAGATAAAATGTATAATGTATTTGTTGCAATAAATATTCTGCATTATTTTATTTTGGCATTGTATTATCTCATGATTGAGGTCTTATAATGACATTATCAGACGCCCCTTTCGTTATTTATATAGTAACCACTAGCTTTGTAATGACACCTGACAATGTCATAAGATGATAAATCATTGGCGTTTTAAAATGTAATTATTGACAACAATGATGGCATTATGAAGTGTTGCAAAATAATTCTTTCATGACATTCTTAAATGCAACTAATTATCTATTTACTGTCATAAAAAGTTACAAAATTAATTTTTTTTGTGGCACTTTACCATGTCAATTCATTAGCTTTCGGTGACATTATGTAATGTCATAGTACTTAGATCATATGGCATTTCATTAAATGTGACTAAAACAACAGTAGAGTGGCATTTACACCTTTAGCTACACCGCTACAAGTGACATTAGCTAAAAATGCCACAATAGCTAAAAAAGTCATAAAAGCACAATTTATATGTCATTTCTCAATGCCACCAATTCTGATTTTTGTTGTTGTTTCATTAATCGCATTAAAAGTTATCACATACAAAGGGTGTCAGAGGGCTCGTTCCAGTCATACGACCCTTCGTTGCGATCACCCCATTCAGGTTCTTACAAAGTTGGTTTGGCTATACCTGATGACATAGTGTGCAGGTCGTAGGACTGAATCTTAATATATTTTACGACATTTTATTCATCAAGAGTACAACATATATATAGGTTACAAAAAGAACTAAGGAAAAAATAATTACAAATAAGGAAAAGAATACATGCTATCTAAGAACTAAGGAAGAATAATTACAAATAAGAAAAATAATATATTCTAACTAAGAACTAAGGAAAAGATAATTACAAATAAGGAAAAAAATATATTATAATAATAATGTTATCTAATAGGTTTGACTATACTTGATGACATAGTGTGCAGGTCGTAGAACTGAATCTTAATATATTTTACGACCTTTTACTCGGCGGGGAGAGGGGGGGGGAGGTCACCATATTGTCACGTACTTAACCCTTTTTTACCGAAGGTTAGCGATATATGCGGCCTTGTCAGCTCGCCCAGCTCGACAAGTCAGCCTTTGTTAAGCCGATTGTGCGACTAAATTCAGTTGTGATACCAAATTTTGTGTTACCTAAAATACCCTTGATTTAGTGTCTCACGAAATAGAAACAACAAGGGCTAAAATGTAATCTGTGCTGCGATGCTCAACCTCCCACTCACGTTACCCACTTTTTATGGTTTCTGTTTTCAAATTCAAACTCAACTTATGGCAACGTGAATGGTCAATTTTTAACTTCTACGATTCTAACATATACTACGGTTATTTTAAATCTTATGTGCTGCTCTAATTTGTTGCTTTGGTTGTGGGTTGAGTAACAATTAAAAAAAACCGGAATCATTCTTTCCTACGTGCTATGTTTTTACAATATTACTCCTTTTTTCCTACTGATTATCATGTGAATTTACTTTTTCTTGAGTTTCAGGATTAATTGCAGAAGCGATTTTGGTTAGGAAAGGAATTCATAGCGGAGCGCAGCAAAAGAAATAAAACGCTGCTTACAGGAAGAAAAAAAAAGGAACTGCACACATGTTCTCTTTCTCAAATAACAAACATTGAGGTCTATTTTTCCTCTCATTTCACTTCTGTAATTACATATGCTAATTAATGTTTTTTTTTAGATTCGATAGTCAAGTTTCTTGCAAACACCGAAAACTTATTTTAGTTGTTGATGGCAATTTCAAAGTCTGGTTGGTGTTTTAGATGCTGAGGAATGTGGTGTTTGAGCATTGATTTTTAGTCTGATTTTCACTCATTATTTTATTCCGTTACTTTTGCAGATTTTGTTTCAATTAAGATCTTTTACATTATTGTGTTTATCTACTTCTATGGTTTATATCTTTTCTACAAGTGTATCCATGAAAATATCCACCTTTCAAAATTTTAAATCTCTTTAGGATCTTTTAAATTATTCGGCAATATAGAATGGATTCCAGAAAATTATGTCCAAAGTCAAGGAAAATTTGTTATTTTTACATAGAACGTCTAGATGAATTTTTTTTTATATGTTTTAGGGATTCATTTCAATTTTCTCTATTGCATTTATTTGTATTATAAAATTAAATTGTCTCGAATTGGAACCTTTGATATATATTTGACTGTTTACTATATCGTTATTATAGTCTAACTCGAAAGTCTTCCATTACAGTTTCCCAATATATTAATGGACTGTGTTCTCTCTTGTACTAATAATCGTCATTACAAAAGGTAAGAACTGCATGAAGGTCAATTTTAACTTCTTCATTTACTTTATAAGGGCCAAAATAAATATTAATTAGGAAATTAAATAGAATGTACGTATATTAAATTGTTGGGCGATTTATTTTTTTGCCTTTTAATTTTCTCTAACTTCAAGTTTTGCCCTTTTTCTTACGGGCTAAGAAAATACCCGCTAACTTTTTGTTTTTTAATTAAAAATGCCCAACGGGCTCTGATTTTGGGCTGAGCTATTTTTTGCCTACGTGGCGTATGACTGGGACGCCACTCGAACGCCACATCAACCATTTTTTTTAAAAAAAAATCTGTTGACTGGACGAGGGCACGAATTTACCAAAATACCCCCGTCAACATCTTCTTCCCCAACCTAACCCATCACCCTAAAAACAACCACCGCCACCATCAATGCTACCCCCAAATAAAATCAACTCCTCATTTCCCCTCTCACCCCCAACACCATTTCTACCGTCGCTTCTTTTACTCACCCCATCTTCTGCATACGTATACACTACTCACCACTCACACAATCCACTACCAGAAAAATTGCCTTTGAAATTCAGCTGAAAACGCGTTTTTGAACAGTGCAGACGGCTAGAATCTCTTCGATCTCCTTGTCAATTACTGTCGTCGGTGCCCGCCTAAAAATGCGTCGGTCCGGTTCTTCCTTGTCTTCATGATACGGTTTGAGCTGGCTCACATGAAATACCAGATAGATCTTGAGATTGGGCGGCAACTTCAGTCTATATGCCATCGTGCTGATTTGCTGCTCGATCTCGAAGGGTCCTTCGTACCGTCGCACCAATCCTTTGTGAACTTGACGCAAACTCTTGAGTTGATGCGCGTTCAACTTCACCATGACCCTGTCCCCAACGTTAAACTCCATGGCTCGCCGCTTAAGATTTGCGTATTTCTTCATCTTTTTGGCGGCCTTGCTCATGGCGGCTCGGGCCATGTCGGTCTCCTCTTGAAGAGTCTTCGCAAACTTATAGGCTGCTGGACTCTTTCCTTCGTAGCCGAAAGTGATTGATTGAGGTGTCGTCGGTTGCCTTCCGGTTTTTAGCTCGAACGGGCTACGCCCCGTCGACTCATTCACCTGCAAGTTATAAGCGAATTGGGCTGTGTCGAGTAGACGGCACCAATCGCGTTGGTTGGCACTAACAAAGTGTCGTAAGTATAACTCCAATAAGGCGTTCACCCGTTCAGTCTGCCCATCCGTTTGCGGGTGAAAGCTAGTGGGAAAGGCCAAGTTAGATCCCAATAACTTAAAAAGTTCGGACCTAAACTTACCCGTAAAGCGTGGGTCTCGGTTACTTATGATCGTCTTTGGTATGCCCCAGAGCTTCACTACGTAATGCATGAATAACTTGGCCGTTACGTCGGCGGTCACGTCGGGTGGTGCCGGTATAAAAATTCCATATTTTGAAAACCTGTCCACCACGACGATGATGGTGCCACATACTTCGGACTTAGGCAACGAAGTGATGAAGTTCATCGATACACTTTCGAATGGATGCTCCGGTATTGGCAAAGGTTGCAAAAGTCCGTCGGGCTGCTTTTGTTCAATCTTGTCTTGTTAACAGAAAATACCCATGTGCGGCCAATAATAAGCCGTTCGATGAGCGCCTTGGTGCGTCTCATGCCTGGGTGCCCCGCCCATCGAGTATCGTGACTTTCTCGAATGATCCCGCGCCACAAGTTGTCCCACTTTGGCACGTAAATGCGATTGCCCCGTGTATAAAGAAGCTCGTTGTCTATCCAGAACCTTCGAGTCTTGCCTTCACGAGAGAACTCTGGAATGTTCTTGGCCATGACGTCGTACTTCATCCCCTCTCTGATACGTTCCTTTAATGAACTAAGTGGTCAGATGATGGTAGCGAGCTCGACCAACCAGCTCAAGGCGTCTGCAACATGATTCAATGCCCCCGACTTGTATTCTAGCGTATAGTCGAACTTCACTAGAAACTCTTGCCATCTCGCTTGCTTGGGAGTTAGCTTCTTTTGAGTTTGGAAGTAACTCTTCGCCACGTTGTCGGTTTGAATGATAAAGTGACTCCCAAGTAAGTAATGCCTCCAAGTTCGCAAACAATGGACTATGTCAGCCATCTTCTTTTCATGCATCGTATAGCGACGCTCCGTCTCGTTAAGCTTGTGGCTTACGTATGCGATGGGATGTTCATCTTGGACCAACACTACGCTGATAGCATAGTCAGATGCATCGGTGTGAACCTCGAATGGCTTCAAGTGGTCGGGTAGGGCAAGTACCGACTTTTTCATCACTCGTGCCTTCAACTCTTCAAAAGCTTGGCGGCACGACTCGTCCCAGTCCCAAGACTTGTTCTTCTTAAGTAACTCTGTTAAGGACGCGACTATCTTTGAATAGCCCATGCCGGTAATAATTGATAAGTCCAAAAAGTGACCGTAATTGATGGACATTTTCATGAGGTTTCCATTCTAAGATAATACGAACCTTCGAATCGTCCATCATGATGCGTCCGTGCTGGATCTTATGCCTCAAGAACGCCACCTCCCCGAGCACTTCTCGATCTTGATGTACAACTCGGCCTCCCAAAGTGCTTGGAACACTTGCCTCAAATGTTCAACGTGTTCCTCCAAGTTGGGGGAGTAGACGACGATGTCATCCAGGTACACCACTACGAACTTATCTAAGAATGGTCCCAACACTTTGTTCATCAAAGTACAAAACGTAGCTGGTGCATTGGTTAGTCCAAACGGCATAACAAGGAATTCATAAGAACCATACCTGGTGACCATCGTCATCTTCGGTTCGTCCCCGACGGCTATTCTCACCTGCCAATAGCCCGATCGAAGATCAATCTTTGAAAATGACTTGGCTCCTCCAAGTTGATCAAATAGTTCGTCGATGATCGGTATCAGGTATCAGTTGTAGATGATAAGCTTGTTTAGTGTCTGATAGTCCATGCACATCTGCAACGACCCGTCGTACTTTTTTTAAAATAGAACCGGTGCTCCGTGATGGTGGCGTGGCGTCCGCAATGAGCTCTATCTTATGGTCCACGTCCCTTCGTGGCTGTAGTCTCTTTGGCAACTCGTTTGGCATAATGTCCTTAAACTCGTCATGGACCGTTTGAATCTCCTTCGACACATCCATGGTGCCGTTCAGTGTTGGTTCATCCTCTGGGATGGGAAAGACGACAAAGGATTCATCGACCTTCAGTCCCCTCGCGAATTGCATTGCCGATAGCATCCTTGTGCCTTTCGTCTCCCTCTCCGTCGGTATGGCGCAAGTAGTCTTGCTATCTAAGATGTATACAAATTAGAGAACGGCACAATACAAGCGCGCACCTGATAAAACCACTCGAGTCCCAACACCACATCATAGTCGTCTATATGTACGACCGTAAGAGGACATCGCTCGTCCATTCCCCTATCTTCGTTCAAACGGCCTTGGCCATTCCTGCGATAGGCTTAGCTTGTGCGTTCACTGATTCCATTGCCCCAGCCATCGGCATGACGGTAAGCTTGAGTTCCTTGGCTAGACCGTCCCTCATAAAGTTGTATTTCACCCCACAATCTACCAAGGCTTTACTATCCTTCCTTTGATAGTTGCGGTCACAAAGTGAAGCCCATGACTTGGGCCCTTCTTCGGCTCCACCTGAGCCTTAACGGCATTGAGTAGTCGCATCGACCCCATGTGCGACTCATCTTCCTCCAGTTGACCAGGCTGCGACTGTTTTTCAAGCTTCTGCCACATCGTAGCCATGCGCCCCCATTGTAGGCACTCCGTTATGCGGTGATCGGCACTCCCGCATAGATAACAGTCCTTCGACTTAGGCCGTTCAACCGATCCTCGATAAGATTGCCCTGAAGTCCCTGGTCTATTAGACTAAGAAGGTTTGGGCGTACCTGACTTCCACTGTGAGCGTGATGATGATGCTCCCCCACATTTGCCCTTGCTGTCATCACAGTGTCCCTTCGTCGTCTGCTTGCTACCCTCGAACGCCGGCCTAAACTCGATCATAGACTCAACGGCGACAATGGCGGAGTCAAGGTCTTGTACATTCCTCAGTTGTAATTCTTGCTTAGCCCACGACTTAAGTCCATCTAAGAGTGCAAATAAGGCATCCTTGTCAGTCAAGTCTGGGATCTCGAGCGTGATCTCTTGGAACTCCTTTACATAGTCCCGAATGGCATTGCGGTGTTGTAGTCGCCGCAACTTAGCTCTGGCCTCAAACTCAACGTTCTCTAGGTACAATTGCTTCTTGATCTCGGCCTTGAAATCGTCCCAAGTGTCAATATGGCACAACCCCTTTTTGATATCGGTTTGACGCCGTCTCCACCAAAGCATAGCAACGTGAGTAAGAAAGAGTGGAACGGTGCTCAACCGAGTAGCAGCGTCGTCAACATGAGCATATGAGAAGTATAACTCAATGTTGCACAAAAAGTTCTCCAACTCTCGTGCGTTCTGTGCCCCGTTATATGGTTTCGGTCTAGGAACGTCGACCCGCTGTGTTGCCGGTGCGTGGTGCTCATCCACATAGGCGACGCTCTGCCGACACACGACTATTTCTTCCTTCATGGCCTTGAACTCCTCTTGCATCTCGAGATAACGGTTAGAAATACTTCTCTTTTGAGATACATTAGTCTTGTCAAAAAAAAAGAGAAAAAAAGGGATGGACTTTTAGGTATCAATTACAAAGAGATATTCACTTTAAAATATAAATTGACTATCCGATCTAGTTAATGAATATAAATTTGTTAAATTTAAGTAGTGGACACAAGACTGACAATTTGGAGGTGAAATCGTAATCCTTTATCTTCAACACAATTCAGGTAAGAATCTGGAGACCAGATTCATTTAAGGAAGGGGGATTGTAACGCCCCAAAAATTAGAAAGAAAATAAATTAATACTTTAGCCCTTAAACTTTTGAAAAATTCTATTTTTGACCCTAAATATTTAGAAAAAATTGTATTTGAGCCCCCATGAACTAAAAAGTTAGTCTTTTATTATATTTACAGGTCTCTAATCCTAAAATATATATTTCAATTTCAAATATTAACCAAGTTGATTGAATTACCTAGAAAAATTACATAAGTAAATATGTATGTAACAAAGAAATCTAATTATACCTATTTGAATTTTAATTATAAATAATTGAGGAACTTGATATGCAATTAACCAATTGATGAAGTAAGCCATGACATCGTTTTGATGAGGTAAGCCATGACATAGTTTTGATGAGGTAAGCCATGGCATCGTTTTGATGAGGTAAGCCATCACAATAAGAGCTCGCGAAGCAAAACGAAGAACCTCGTAAAAATGATGGTCTTTGCTCTCGTATCAATCCACCTAATATAGACTCATATAAAGGTATTTACACAACAACTTCGTATGGAGATCGATTATTATATTGTGCCATAAAGATCCTGTTGAAGTACAAGTGAAAGACTCACTTGACCATTATGGATTTGTCTAAATTATCCCTGGTTGTTGTGCCACCTGCACTCACAGCAAGGTGGGCCCCACATGGGCCTCATGCATATGGGGCCCACCCTGTTGTGAGTGCAGGTGGCACAACAACAGGGGGTACATTAGAAGCTCCCGACCATTATGGGATAATAGTTATACCTCATACAATCCAAGATCTAAGGATGTCAACATATGTACCAACTTTGGGTCAACATTCCGTCAATTAATAAACACCAAGTGGCGAGCCATATTTTTTTTTCTCATTTGCACTTTATATACTTCTCAAAATCATTTGCAATGGACAAGCTTTTACAAATGATTACTACCACTCTTTCAAGTTATTTTCTTAATTCCAAATTAATTTTTTAGTGTTCACTAACATCTTAGGATAGAACCCGATAAAACCTTATTAGTCTATCGCGCTAATTTAGAGTTATCCCATCTTAAGTTGTTATTTGACATTTTTTTTTTCTAAAAGAAAAGACACATTGACAGTCCAAAATCTTTTAAGTACAACATGTTGTGACCTATCACTATTAAATAGTTTATTAACTTGCAAGACCGAAAACCCCTTGGGGTGGCCTAGTTAGTTAAAGAGGAGGGGTCTCCCCTCCTTCGTCTCAAGTTCGAATCTCATTGTGAGCAAATTGATTCTATGCCTTCTAGGTCTGAGCCTGTCACACATGGTTAGCCTAGTGTAGTTTATCTGGTTGGCGAGGTTTGTAGGCTATTTCGTCGACCTGAGGGTTTATCTAGTGCCCCAAAGGTAGTGGCTGAGGGTTCTCGCGTCATAAAAAAAAACTTGCAAGACCGACTATGATTGAGACTCATACCATGGACTTATCAATATTGAACTAACAACATAGGGAACACTCACATCCTTATACAAAATACTTCATATGTTAAACTCACTATATATGTGCCTAAAATAGGTTTTAGCATACAACATGCAAATTAGGAAGAAGATGTTCAAAATATAAGTGACTATACATTTAACTAGTATAATAAATTTATATTATCAACTTTTTTTTTATGGCCAAACAAAGAATAAATGGTATTATAAAATAGGGTAACAATCTTCAAGTTCAGAATATAAGAGAGAAAAACTAATGATGGAACTTTTGTCTGGGTGATAGACCTTCTACAATTCTTGTGTCAGCTCAATCATAGGATCGAATCTATCTCCATCGTCCATTGAGGAGCGGGGTTATATATAAGGGCATTACGCCATCATTACTAACCATCAAACAACTTTTGAGTAATGTAATACGTACTTCCATAAGGACTTGCTTCTAGTCCCATATCAATCTTGTTCAATCAAGAATGCATTTCATGCCCTGCGTGCAAGGAGGCAAGGTTTGAGACTCGTACGAAGTCACTCGTCTCTAAAAAGAAATCGGGTTACTTTCATGTTTGTCCTCGTCTCTAGAAGTTGTACTATTATAGAGGCGTTGTAAAACATGTGACTTGTCATTTAAAATATTGCCAGTCAGTTGATCGAATGATCATCCGACTTCAGGTTGCATGGCAACAATGTTGTTACTATAGATAAACTTAATGACTTTCTTGCTAAACCGAATGCTAGGATGATGTGCATGGGCATGTTGAAGATTCTCGGCCGAACGTGTTACTTGAAAACCCGTCTATTTGGAGGATTATGTGGGTCTAGTTCTTTTTTAGTATTATCAATTTTATAATATTTATAAATGGTGTAATAGGACAAGTATGTAAGTAGAGACTGAGAAGAGCGTACTTTCGTGATTAAATAAAGGTAATGTTTCTAAATTGTTCCTTCACTTCTTGATCATAATGCATCATCATTAGTCTTGTCATGCTGTTGGATTTTCATGGGGGGTTTATGTGACTGTGTGTTTTCCTTTAAAGATTAGATTTTTATGGGGTTTTATGTGATTGTGTGTTTTCCTTTAAAGATTGGATTTTCATGGGGGGTTATATGATTTTCCTTTAAAGATTCTGTTAACAAGTTTGGAATTACGACCTAATTAACTGAATTATTTATTTGGGTTGGAACGCCTTTGTCCGTGCTTCAAAAACTAAATGCTATTTAACGGGAGAGAAAAACTGACAAAAACATTCCTTTCTTTTATTCACTATGATCCACTCTATTTTCCGAGTCGATATGCGTATTTCCGAGTTTATACGTGTGTTTTTCCTTTATTGTCCGACCTCTCTTCTTTCCCTTCTTCCTCTGTTTATATAGAGTTTTTAGGGACATGTGTCGTTATGCATGTTTTTACAGGTGTCGTTATGCATGTGGTGGTGCTCTACACGTGTTACAATGTTCATTTAACCAATAAGATAACGTGTCTATCTTAAGTGCTGACTGTATCTTTTCTTCTTCCGAGGGCTTTGGTCTTCTTTATGATAAGGGGTAGACTGCCTTCTTTGCTTCCGAGAGCTCATTGCTTCTAATGGTGACTCGAGGGCCGAGTCTGAGTGTTCTCTTAGTGACAATGCTTCTCCGATAGGAGTGTATTCTGGTGTGTATGTTTCAGGATATTCTCCGAGGGGGTGTTCGTTCATGGGTTAATCTCCGAGAGGTTTTTAGCTATCGTGGGTAGGTGTTTTCTTTCTCCGAGTACCCGGAGAGTGTTGTTCTGTAGTTGTTGCGTTATTATGAAGTTCCGACCTCTGGGTTGGTCGACAGGGGTAATGTTCCGAGAGCATTTGTGTTGGGAGTGCATAGCAAGGAAGTACTGGGGTAGTGTTCCGAGAGCATTTGTGTTGGGAGTGCATAGCAAGGAAGTATTGGGGTAGTGTTCCGAGAGCATTTGTGTTGGGAGTGCATAGCAAGGAAGTGTTTTTATCAAGGTTCTGGGACTCTGTTAGTTTCCGATAGCTCCAGTGGGCTTTGATAGGTTGGTTCTGTAACTCATCCTTTCCGAGGGTTCATTCTTCTCGGAGAGGCAGAATGAGGGTGGCGGAGTGCTCTATCCGGTGTTGCGGTAGTTTCGATAGCGGTTAGTCTGTGAAAGACTTTCTTCGGATGTGTATCCCGATAGGTGCCTGCCTTAATTACCGATTCCGCCTATTAGGCACGACTTTGCTCCAGTATAGGACGTTTGGAGATGTGCTCCAAGGAATACTTGGGGTGTGATACCTGTATCGTGAATGCAAATCGCATAATCATATAATAATATACCTGGTAATTCCAGTAATTGATTTATTGTTTATTTCAAGCAGGTGAATTATCATCCTGTTAACAGATTCGATTTTGTTTTTGGACATTATTTGATTTAAAGATTGTATTTTTATGTGATTATTATTAACTGTGGTGGTGGAGGGGCTGGTTATGAGAGGTTTGGTGGCGGAGGCGGTGGTGGTATCAGTTGAGGGAAGTGCTTTGACTGTGGTGAGGCTGGGTATTTCGCTAGGGAATGCAAAGAGGGGCCTCGTGAATAATGGCGGGTTGTTTTCATTTCTTATCGTTTTGGATGTCTCGAGTGCAATAAGCCGTTTTATAGTGTGGCAACGTGTTGTTCTGAATTTCCTCTGTAGTTTATCACTTTATCACTTTGCGTTATAAATATCATTTCATGGGTTGTTGTGTGATTGTGTTTTTCCATTTAAAGATTGGAGATTATGTGTCCTGTTTTTTATTTTGCTGCTTTAAAGATTGTATTTTTATGTGATTTATTAACTGTGGTGGTGGAGGGGCTGGTTATGGGAGGTTTGGTGGTGATATCGGTTTTTGGGAAGTGCTTTGACTGTGGTGAGGCTGGGTATTTCTCTAGGGAATGCAAAGAGGGGCCTCGTGAATAGTGGCAGGTTTTTTTCATTTCTTATCGTTTTGGATGTCTCGAGTGCAATAAGCCTTTTTATCGTGTGGCAACGTGTTGTTCTGAATTTCCTATGTAGTTTATCACTTTATCACTTTGCGTTATAAATATCATTTCATGGGTTGTTGTGTGATTGTGTTTTTCCTTTTAAAGATTGGAGATTATGTGTCATGTTTCTTATTTTGCTGCTTTAAAGATTGTATTTTTATGTGATTTATTAACTGTGGTGGTGGAGGGGCTGGTTATGGGAGGTTTGGTGGTGATATCGGTTTTTGGGAAGTGCTTTGACTGTGGTGATGCTGGGTATTTTGCTAGGGAATGCAAAGAGGGGCCTCGTGAATAATGGCGGGTTTTTTTCATTTCTTATCGTTTTGGATGTCTCGAGTGCAATAAGCCGTTTTATAGTGTGGCAACGTGTTGTTTTGAATTTCCTCTGTAGTTTATCACTTTATCACTTTGCGTTATAAATATCGTTTCATTGGTTGTTGCGTGATTGTGTTTTTCTATTTAAAGATTGGAGATTATGTGTCCTGTTTTTTATTTTGCTGCTTTAAAGATTGTATTTTTATGTGATTTATTAACTGTGGTGGTGGAGGGGCTGGTTATGGGAGGTTTGGTGGTGATATCGGTTTTTGGGAAGTGCTTTGGTGTCTATTCTGAACTCTTATCAGAAATAAAATATTAGTGTTTATATATTACTTATGGGTGTTTTAACAATTCTACACTAGGTATTGTTTGTATGGGTGTCTTAACAATTCTACACTAAGGATTGTCTGTATCATCAATTTGGTGCTTGGGTATTTTAACAAGTCTACACCATAAATAAGGACTTTTGTATCACGCGAGAAGCCTTAAACATTATCAAAGTCACGTTCATATAGAACTACATCACCTAATAAGTTAGACAGATAATGAAAGACAACATGTAGAATAATTAAAGTTACTATTGTTGTAACTACGTCTCTAAAATTCTAAATGAGTTAGAGTGTGACGGAAAGACAACAAAAAAACTCCTAGTGAAAATTTGTGATTGAACAATGGGAGCCTTACTTGTTTGTAGCCTCAACTTTATTTTAACTTTCTTTCAAGCTTATATAGTAACTTTAGCATGTCTAAGTCACTTTATTATCGAAGATTGATAAGTATCACTTAAAATATGACGAGATTTCTCAACATAAAATTTAGGAATGAGGAAATCCAATTTTGATTGAAAGGTGGAAAGCTAATGCAAAACAATTTCGTTATCACATTTTAGACGTTAAAACAATACCGTGTGTCGTGTGTGCACAATGCAAGCAAAAGAAGATCACAAAATCTGGTAAAATGTTTTTATTGATATTTTTTTCAACCGACAACAGGTAAACTCAATACTATTTTACATGTGTTAGTCACATTGAGTTGGTTAGTTTTAGATACGCGAATGCAAACCTGAAAAATGGTTTGCATATTTAATAGTGAACTTTTGCATATATTATTTTAAATTTATAATATTTAGAACATCCTTTCCTTTTCTTTCTTTTGTATAGAATGAACATCGTATTTAACTAAACGCAAATAAATAACAAAGATAAAACGATTATCAATTGAATTTCCTATCAAATTCGGGACCTAATAAAGACGCACTTCTGAATTCAACGGCAAAACCTGAATGACCATAATCATCTAGTTCAGTCATTTAATCCAAATTTATTGCGTCCTATTGTTTGAAATTCAACCAAATTGGTCAATTAGTAGAAGTAATAGACGTTGTATAATGTTGAGGATGAATTAAAACTCAAACTTACATTACTTCCCAAAAAAAAAAACGAAGATAAAATTTACATTGTTTAAATTAGAGGTTTTGAGTCGTAAATTCCAAAGTTTACGAACCCCAACCCCTTTAAGTAACCCGTTTGATGGCGATTCATATAAGTTTGAGCTATAGTGAAAATAAAGTCATGAGCCATGATTTCTATTTTTTTTTCCTTAAAAAATCGAGTCTTAAATATATTGAACCTACTTTACATTTCTTGAGTTGGGTGATTTATACGATATAACAGTTGTACGATGAAGTGGTGCAACCAATTCTATTATAAGAGTGGTAAAATAAGGTTTAAATTATTTTATTTTTTTCGTACCAAAAAAAAAATTATTTTATTTTTGCTATAAAATTTAAGAGAAAAAACAATAAATTTAATTTTAGTCATTTTTATTACACTACATCATCTAACCACCATAAGTAACTAAGTTGATGACAATTTTAACCTTCACTTATTATCATAATTGTAACTTCCCCTGCAACCATGGAGTGCGCCGGAAAGGGCAGCCGCACCACGCCGTGCTGTGGTCCGCCAATCAGGCGCTGCCACAGCTGCCGAGCTGTATCCTACTGTTCTCTCTCTCACCAGGTATCTAATTCAATACGCCTCTCATTTTCTCTTCCAATTCTCCCTTCCTTACGACGTCGTTTAACCTAATTACTTTAGGTTTCACACAGGACCTTGCACAAGCGTGAGTGTGAGAGGTTGAAACAGCAAATGAAGTGCGCCGATATTTTGAACGATCTTCCCTTCACCTTTATACAGTCTCAGGTTTATTTATCGTTTTTTGATTATATATTTTTCTGATTTCGATTTTATCGGTTTCGTTGCGTAATCGAGTAGTTATATGTGTGTTGTGTAGGAGACGAGGTGTTCGGTTTTGATCAAGTGTGGAATACACTGCGTCGGAATGTGGACGTGTGAGTGTAGCTGTGGGGTTTCAGATATTAGTTTTGATGATTCCAGGCACTTTTTTTTTTTTTCTTTCTTTTTCTCATTGTGATTGATATAGCGCTATATTGTTTGTCGTAAAGTAACCGAAGCTGGTTTTTTGTGTAACTGTGGATAGATTTGTAATGTAGGTTGATCGGTAGCTGGGATCTCCCGCTTGAATTATGCCCCTGTAAAGGTACTGGTTTTCGGTTGTGAATTACTTTGTTTGTCGTCGTTGAATATGTTTACGAGCAATACATCCATTTAATTGTTCAGGACCGACTTCTCTTGTGCCCAAGAGTTTAACTGGTTGGAAGGAGTACTATGAATGGAGGTGCATCCCTCTTTCTTCTCCGGTTGCTTTACTTCTCCATTGGGTAAAGTTTGTCGTTTTTGTGTTTGTGTTAGACCTTCTACAGAGTATAACATATGATGTTCTCTCACGTTCCTATCGTATTGATCTTGTTGGTTTTGGTTATTCCTATGCAGCTAACTAATGAGAGATTAAATAAATATTGGATTTCTAAGGAAGTAAAAGTTTCAGAAACTTAGGAGTTCTTTTTTGAATGTGTACTTGTCTGAATTGTTTACATTTTAGTATTTACTTGGCCTGAGTGATTAGCGGCTTAGAATACCCTAACGCTTTTTTCTTTTTCTTTTTCTCAGCCGCTCACTATATATCGGGCTATTGAGCTTGCAACTCTCAAAAACTTGATTCCTGAAATCAGTCGCGAATTGCGGATACATTATCTAGGTAGTTTTTGTACTTATTGGCATAGTCGGATATGGGAGGGTTATGTCCAAAGTGAATTATATGCTCTAATTTTTCTTTTGCTTTTATGTCGCGATTTCTTTAAATTTTTGGATATTTTGAGGTCACCATGGCCAAGTGCTAGAATATCCCGTCTAGGCTTTCTAAAACCTCTTGAACCTTCCTAATTCCCACATTACCTAATCTGTCCTGTTATTGTTAGTCGTTTATTTTAATGAGAAGGTGTGGGAGATCATTGAGCTCGACCAGCATCACAGTTTACTTCAGATGGATACGAACTTGACATTTATGACCTCAACTCATGCTGCAGTAATAATTTTTTTTTTTTTAGAAAATCTCTGTTCGGTGGAAGAAACAAATTGCAGATGATGATTGTGTTTGTGTGTGCCTGTGCGTTCGTGTGAGCAGAAACGACTCGGTCAAAGGTTTCAACGGATGTGTACTATCTCGAGATGAAACTAGATTCTAATTGAATATACTCAGACTAAGATAGGTGTCCCAACAGAAGGTGATACATAAAGATATTCATACTAAGATAAGCATAGTTCCAATACTAGAGAAGTTGCAGAAATCGTTTGTAACGGTTCAATTTCATGATACGCATATCAATAGATGCACCAACCAGGCTTCAATTCTCATTTACGACAAATAAATCGATAGAATGGACGACCAAAGAATCTCGGATGGAGGTTTTGTAGAACATTATAGTCTCTAAAAGTCTAAATAAGATGTTTATTCTATCGGAACTAGTAGATCAAGAGAATCTATGTCAGCGATGTATGGGGTGAAACTTTGCACAGTCAAGTTACACTAGAATGTGTATTTGCTTTGTTCTTTGTATAATATTTCTTTTCTAGATTGAAGAGAAAACTATTGAGGAAACTATTTCTGACATGTCTTAAAATATATTTTAATGATAAAAATTATACTTAAAAGTTACTAGATGAGAAAAATAATTTGAACTTGCGTTCAAAATGTGCATTTTCTATGTGGGCAAGACAATATGCATGGCACAGATCTCCCTTGGAAAATCACCATGGACCACCTTAAGGTAAGGCATATATATACTGTATTCAGCATGATACATTAAGCAGCCACTATTCACCTTCATATTCAAGGACAGGAACATCCGTATGGCTAACCTCAAGGTTGCAACATGTATATGAATCCATATAAAGTTCTTACCTTGCGCGAAACATTTACCTACTTTCTTCCCATGGTTTTTCTCTCTTTCTCTGTAATGATTATCTCCCATAACACTATATGGTATCAACTTTGGATTCTTGGTTCATAAATTCTTGAAGGACCAGAAAAGGAACTTCTTCAGCTGGCAGTCTTCGGAGAACTGCTTGCACTTTTCCCTGGAGTACAAGTGCATATAGACCTTGTTGGACCTGCAGTTCCTCAGCATAGGTTGGTGTAAGCATATGTTTCTGGTTTGTTTGCTCCTTTCCTCAGTTGGACTCATATGTCTTGGAATTTTACCACAGAAAAATTACTTTGTATTGCAGAAATTTGATGTGTGTGTTTTATTTTGTGGTTGGAGTAAACTGCTCTTCATTTACTCTGGGCTTTTTCGTTTGTTTATCTTTTAACAATCTTAACACGTCAGTATTAAAAAACTGAACTTGGAATGTGCACTAATAAGCATGACGGAAACGATTATGATTCTGTATAATGAGTTTAGTCTAATTGATGAAATGCTTAATTTTATATTACTTTGTCTATTTTTTGCTTATTTTGTTGACAAATAGTATGTATATTTGTTTAAATCATTCGCATTTCTATCCAGGGATGGTGAAGAGATTAATCTTTGTACCTATGCTCAGTGTAACGAGGTTGATTGTGAGTGCAAATTTTCTCTTGAGAATCATAGTGAAGCAACAATGACATGCCATTCGTCCTCACTTAAATTACGACTTCATGCTGGTTTTTATCACGACTGTTACAGAGAAATAATGAAGGTTGCCCCCAAGCTCTTCATTGAACTTGTATCGTGTTCCTCATGCCACCCGTTTCTGATTTAGATCTGATTAACTGCAGAGCTCCTCTCCTCATATAATAGTAGCACCAAATGCTGGTATTGCTGCCTACACGAGCTGGTTACCAACTCTTGTGAGTTTTTGAACCCTGAGAATGAGTGATAGTATGTTTTTCAACTATACCTTTATCCGCCGATCCTGAAAACGCTTATCTGTGTCTATTTGCTTCTGATTTCAACATAGAAACTAATAAAGGAGATAAAAGTTCCTGTAGTTTTTTCCGACTACTGTGAAGAAGCTTCTAATCTGGCAGCTAGTTGCATAAGCTCAGTAACAGGCACTGCTCCCGAAATTCCGGTATACTTTTGTAACTTAAGCTTAACAACTGCAAGTCTATTTCACTTGATTGATATAAGTTACATATTGGAACTCTTCTGCAGATTCAAATAAACCCATTCAGGCAGCCTCTTCATGTCGAACAAAGTGCTCTACTTCTCCCCTGCTATTCTAATTGCTTTCTTTTCGGGTTTTAATTGCGGATACCGATATTGCTAGAGCACTTAGCGATCGGACACTTGAACGGGATCGGTATGTTGCTCGTGTTTGCTAATTCCGCCATGTAACTAATTTATGTTATGCTGAGATGGTGAGCTGGTAAGGCAGTTCATTTACTTGAAGATGAGGTTTTTCTGTACATGAACACATTAAAGATGACAAAAAGATATTGATTCATTAAAAAACTATAATCTCTTTGTAGTTTTAGCTCATCTAGTGCGTGGAGGATATCCATACATATCCTTCGGGTTGCTGTTTTTATTTTGGTTCACCTAATTACTTAAATTGAATGTTTTGATTGTTGTAAGATTTATGTTATCCTAAGAAGTTAATTACACCTACTTGGATTCTGATGCTTTTTTTTTCTAATCTAACTAGCTGTTAATATACGGATCGACAATTTTT
Organism: Linaria vulgaris; assembly: GCA_948329865.1. Classification (NCBI taxonomy): domain Eukaryota; kingdom Viridiplantae; phylum Streptophyta; class Magnoliopsida; order Lamiales; family Plantaginaceae; genus Linaria; species Linaria vulgaris. Next base: position 102,786,850 of record OX415254.1, on the reverse strand, counting down.
TTCCGATAAATTAGGATCTAACTAGCGGTCGGCATAGGATGTCGCGGTTGGAGAGTGCGAAAGACAAAACCTTTTTATATGTTTCTTTACTTATTTTTCAGTTAGACTACTAACTAATTACCAAAAATTTTATCAAAATTATGTGATTGTTTATCAAGAAAATCAAGTTACTCGCTTATTTATTTTCTATCTTTTTCCGTCTCAGTTAATTTATTATTACTAATAATTATACACAAAAGGGGAAATAGCTTGATAGGAAATAATTTCTTATTAACAAGTGCAATAATATAAAAATTAATACATCTTAAATTGTTATCAAAACATTAAAAAAATAACTGTAATTAATACTGGAATGTGAGAGCTAGAAGTAGGTCGTATTTTTAAGTTTGAAACTCAAAATGTGTGAATTAAAACAATTGTTGAGATATCATTATTTTAGAAAAGAAAAAAAAGTTATACAAAAGGACAAAATGGTCAAGTTAATAACATATTTTTAAAATTAATCACACTTACTCATACTTTTTAACCAAACACAACAATCTACCGCAATCCCATACTTAATCAGTTAATCTCCTTTAATCTCACCTTGCAAACCAAACACGGCCTAACATGTCTGTATCTGACAGATTAGGTATAAAAATAAATGCCCTGCCTCGACCCCTACGTCACTTTTTCATTTGCAGCAGTAAGAGGCGATCCTCCGCCGTACTCCGCCCTCCTCCGCCGTGTGCTCAAACCTCATCCGTTCGGTTCAAAGGTTCGTATTAGCGATTCTTCATCATGTAATTACACTTTTGTGTATGATTTCGAACGAGAATTTTCGATGATTATCCGTCATTCGTGGTGGATCGGAAGGATTTCGAATAATATTTGTGTATAGAGATGGATCCGGTGATTTAGGTCGTGAAATATGTGTTTTGTTGATGAATTGAGCTGTGTATTTGAGGAACTGAGCGTTTTTTTCCTGCTAATATTTGTGTTTTTGAGAAGTATTGTGTTGAGTATTTCGTACCAGTGTTTGTGCTTTGGATGAACTTGAGGTGTTTGAGAGAGGCGGGAGTTATTCGCGAGTCGAGTCGTTTGCGATTGGCTTTCGTTTTACCGCGCATTTGAAAACACGCCCACATTGATACCTATATGTATACCTAAATGAATGTATATGATTTGTGTGTGCATACAATTGAATTAAGTTGTTATCGTTTTTCTCTCGATTTTTGCGGTGAAATGTTGATTACTCATATGGAAGACAGGTCACTTATCTAACTTTATTAACATGTGCATATCTGAAAGTACCTTTAACTGTTTTCTGAAGTTTTTTAAGCGATAAATGTAGCCTCGGCATGAAAGTAAACTATGTACTGTTTCTTGAAAATGCGAGAGTTTCTTGTTCTGTTGAGGTTTACTTCTGTTCATCGGCATGCATTGATCATAGAGGTAGCAGCTTGAGCACCCTGCAAGAACCATGTTTACTGATTTTGTTGTTACATTCAAATTCATTTTCTATTTCATTTTGCATGCAAATTTACCGAACCAGGTCTGTGTAACTTTGCATGCATGAGGCAGATGACTAACAGTTTACTCGCCTTTGAAATACTTGTTTGGATGTATGAAGAGTTCCATTTGTAGTTGAATGTTTCAAATCATGGATGTATATTGAAGGAATTTTGCCTCCTAAGTTATTCTTAGTTAACGGATCTAGTAGGTTGGTTGTTTTAGTTTCAGAGATTAAAGGACCGATCATTCAAACTAATTTAACTAAGTAGGCAACATTTTGTTTCTTACTTGAGGAACTTTTCGTGGAAAATTGCAGGACATATATTGTATGACCGAGTTCATAGAATCAAAACCATGGCTGCAGTCCCAAAGAAATGAAAAGACGATGTTCTACCACCCTTTTGAGTCTGAGGACTCTTCTAAGTTCTAACAATCTCAGGTTAACATTTGCAGCTCTCTACTACTTGAGGATTTTTTCTTAGTAGTTGCTTCAGTCTTTTTCGTTCTTCAAGCGTTATTTTGTAAGTCAATGAAAATGTAATGAACATCTTTGCCATATTGGGTCGAACTAAATCGATTAAGTTCATCCTTTTTTTAATGTTTACTTCAAGAACTTATTGTAAAGTAAAAACTTGAAAGTGAATCTTATTTGCAGAATTAATGCTTTCCATATACATTTGTTGTGTCTTAATTTTTAAAGTCTCACTCATTGCAGAGGGATTACAGGCCATTAATCTGCTTTTGGCAAAGGTATGAAGACTTTAGCAGGCTCGGTCCAATTCATCCTTACTTGATATAATCAGACCAGTCAACCCGCTTATAATCTGTTTTGTTGTCCTCCGGCGAAGTTAATTGAGTTTTCCGGCGACTGTTAGATGAGGATAGTTGGATTAACTGGTGGCATAGCGTCGGGAAAGAGCACAGTCTCCAATCTCTTCAAATCTCATGGCATTCCAGTTGTCGATGCTGACGTCGTTGCTCGTGTATGCCTTATCTTCTTTCTTTTAATTTAATAATAATAATCCTTTTCAATGTTTGTCAATCAATTCTCCTTCATATTGTAGAATGTACTGAAGAAAGGTAGTGGCGGATGGAAAAAAGTTGTGGCCGCATTTGGTGATGAGATCTTACTGCCTAATGGAGAAGTTGATCGACCTAAGCTAGGCCAAATCGTGTTTAACGATCCCGATAAGCGCCACCTGCTTAACAGGTACTATGTACAGTTGGTTTTGAAACGTTAGGGAGCAAAGTGAGGAACACAGTATAAGTTAGAGATTAGTTGGAAAATACCCATATAAATATGCGTTGCTGTTAGGTTTCATAAAATGTTCTTTTCAGGTTACTGGCACCTTATATTTCTTCTGGAATCTTCCTCCAAGTGTTCAAGCTATGGATCAAGGGTTCCAAAATTATCGTTCTTGATGTTCCTCTCTTGTTTGAGGCCAAGATGGACCGCTGGACTAACCCCATTGTCGTTGTTTGGGTTGATCCTGACACTCAGCTTCAACGCCTAATGGCGAGAGATGAATCAACAACCGAAGAGGCAAAGAGCAGGATCAATGCTCAGATGTCTCTGGATTTGAAGAAGGCCAAGGCAGATGTAGTAATAAATAACTCCGGATCATTGGATGATCTGAACGAACACTTCAACGAAGTATTAGCCCTTGTGCGGAAGCCTTTGACATGGACTGAGTTCGGGCTATCTAGGGATGGAGCTCTTGTAGCGATTGTTTCTATCCTTTTTGGTGTTATCTTTTGCCGGAAAAATTTCTGAACGACATGTACTTAGGTGTACTTTATATCTTTAAGAACGTAATAGTTAAATGAGGCTTTAATAGAATCAACTCGTGTTGTAATTATTTCACTTGAAGTTGGCTATTGCTGCACTCGTGCGTGCTAAACATTTTCTTGTGGATACCGTTAATCTAATAATGTACAAGCTGGAAAGCACTAGGAAAAGCTTGCTGCCTGATCTAATTATGTATGATCCTTCATATATGAGCCCTAACATATCATATAATGATTATAGGGGATTTTTTTTTGATATAGTCCCAGAATGTGTGATTGGTTTTCCTTTTACCGCATTTGTGATCTTATTTGTTGGGTAAGTAAGCAATCTGTGTTTTATTCGATTTCTCGTATTCTTGTATCGTTCTTTTAAGAAAAAAATGTTAGCTAGTAACTCTATCGTGGGATCCGCATTTAAGGTTTAGCAATTGGCAATGGGGATTCTCGATTTATGTATGAAAGACGTTTCGTTAGGTGTATGATGAATTGTTTGTTGTCCAAATTTGTCAATCGTAACTGCTCGGCGAGAAAATTTATGATTCAGTTGTAAGGAAATAACTGAAAAAGGAATTAGGGCAAATAGACGTGCTGCGTAATTTTATGAGTCAAGATTAGTTGAAAGGGATGACCTTTTCAGCTATTATGCAAATCTAACATTTTCTAGATTTAGCTTTGCCAATTAGTCCGTGCAGTTCGCTTTTTTCTGTATACAAATTGGAACTGATAAAGATTCAATCTTTAAATATGTATTCATTGCCCAATTCCAAATTTACTTTGAATTCAATTTTCAGTCCACTTCATTTTACAAAAAACCCATCAAAATTATCCCATAAAAACCGCCCCTCACTCCTCAATTTCACCGTTGCAGCGACCCATATCTCCAAAAGAAGGTACTTTTCTAACTTGAATATCCCTTTTACAGTTAAGTTGCAGCAGGTGTAAGTTTGTGTGTGTGTGTCTGTGTTGAATTTCAGGTGTGATTTGTATGACTTGCATAAAGAGCTGGTTCCATATGCTGAGGCCTGGTCTTGGCAAAAGGACATTGTGAAAGAGAAAAAAATATTGATTGAAAAGGATGAAGATTTTTCTGACACCTTGATAATTTTGCAACATTGCCCAGTTTACACATTGGGTACTGGTAGTTCCGAAGAATTCTTGAATTTCGATGTCGAGAATTCTCCTACTGATTTCTATCGGACCGAGCGCGGTGGGGAAGTTACGTATCATGGCCCTGGTCAGGTGTATATTTATATATTCATCTCTTATAATTATTATTTCATGTTGGTGTTTTCTGTTGTTTTGGTGTTTGTCCTGACCACGGTATATATATGCCTTGTGTACTGTAGCTAGTCATGTACCCTATCATCAATCTTCGGTATCAAAAGATGGATCTTCATTGGTATCTTAGTGCACTTGAAGAAGTGGTTATTCGTGCTCTTTCCTCGACGTTTGATATTGAAGCTTCACGAGTTCCGGGCTTAACTGGTGTATGGGTTGGTATGGCTTTTGATCTTACTCTAAATGCTTTGTTGGTATTAAATGGTACTTGATAATTTTGTGAATAAACTCCAACGTTCAATTGTGTCATAATTACCATCTTGATCTAAAGTATTTGACGAATCATTTCCTATATAACTTGTTTTGCGTTTACTCAGAATTTGAATTAGCCGTTGCTTGCATATGACATAGAAACACATAGGCTGAAACTGTGGAACCTAATACTAAATCTGACTTGGTGAATGTTGGTTTTAAGCGAGAATATAATTCAACTTTGTGTTGCTAGCCTTGGTTTCCCTTGACTAGAAAAACAGTATAAAATTGGAATTATGGGTCCAGTGCTGTAGGGACCAAACTGTAACACTTCTAATTTGTGTTCTGCGGTGAACTGTTAGCTGGAAATTGACATGTCTTCTCATATTTGCAAACATATATTACTAATGAAATACGTTAAGTTACCTCGTGAAATCCTCTATTAGACTGTAAGACATATTGGGTTGCAGAAAGTTACTCCATTGTACATTGAGTTGTATATCATTTGAGACGTTTTAGATGGTTTGTAATAGGGCTTTCCAAATGAGTTATGCATGCATCAGCAAAAGGAAGATTCATATAATCAATCAATTTTTGTGATGGATATTCCTCTTTCGGTCATCCCTTTTAGCCCCACTTATCCTTGTTCTTTTCTCACTTCATTTATCTATTTGCTGCTTAGGTGTTTTGTTGTGTTCTCCTTGTTGTTTTTATCGATGAATCTTATTGATGTTTACATCTCGAACCACTTTAGGCAACAAGAAATTAGCAGCTATTGGTGTGAAGGTTTCAAAATGGATAACATTTCATGGACTGGCACTGAATGTAACAACAGATTTATCACCATTTCAGCAAATAGTCCCTTGTGGAATTCGTGATCGTCAAGTTGGAAGCATCAAGGAGCTGCTGAAAGAAACTTTACATTCGAAAGGGCTCGGGGAAGAAGATAATCACAAACTTGATGACGATGAATTGATAGATGTAACTCATAAAGCTCTTCTTAGGGAATTTTGTGAAGTTTTTCAGGTTGACCTCCAAGTTAAATCTATTCAAGTAGGAGTTTCTGATGGAAAAACTTAACTTATCCCATTGAAGAGCCAAAAGAAAAAATCCCCTAGAAGTTATTGATTTTTGGTTGTGAATTACTTTGCCCGTTGTCATTGAAGATGTTTACGAGCAATAGATGCATTTTCATGACCGTCTTCTCTAGTGCCCAAGAATTAACTGGTTGGAAGGAGTGCTATGAATGGAGGTGCATCCCTCTTTCTTCTCCTGGTGCTTTACTTCTCCATTGCGTATGTTTGTCGTTTTTATGTTTGTGTTTGGACCTTCTACAAAGCATATGGTTTTTATACCTTATGATGTTCTCTCACGATCCTACCATATCGATTTTTCTTGTTCGGGTTATTCCTATGCAGCTGACTAATTAGTCCAAACAAATATAGGATTTGTAAGGAAGTATAAGTCCCAGAAACTTGCTAGTTCTTTTTTGAATGTGTACTTGTCTGAATTTTACATTTTAGTATTTACTATGCCTGAGTGATTAGCGGCTTAGAGTACCCTAACGTATTTTTTTTTCTCAGCCACTCACCATATATCAGGCTATTGCGCTTGCCAATCTCAAAAACTTAGGTACATTCCTGAAATCAGTCACGGATTGCGGATAGGTACTTAGGTACTTTATCTACTTATTGACATAGTTGGATTTGTAATGAAACTGAATATGGGAAGGTTCTGTTCAAAGTGAATTATATGCTCCAGTTTTTCTTTTGCTTTCGTGTCGCTGATTCCTTTGGATATTTGAATATATTGAGGTCATCATGGCTGAGTGCTAGAATATCCCCATCTGGGCTTTCTAAAACCTCTTGAACCTTCCTATTCCCACGTTGCCTAATCTGTGTCGGTTCTTGTTAGTTTTGTATGTTCACTTGGAATAAGTTTTAAGATACTGGAACTGTTCTGCAGATTCAAGTAAACCCATTCAGGCAGCCTCTTCATGTTGAACAAAGGCTCTACTTCTGCCCTGCTATTCTAATTGCTTTCTGTTCGGGTTTTAGTTGTGGATACTGATATTGCTCGAGCACTTAGCGAACATACGCTTGTACGGGAGCTATACTGCTCGAGTTTGCTAATACCGCTATGTAACTAACTTATGCTATGCTGAGATGATGAACTGGGAAGGCAATTCCTTTACATGGAGTTTTAACACATTAAAGATCGACAAAAAAATGTGATTTATTTGTAATGAAAACTATATTTTCTTTATAGTTTTAGCTCATGTAGAGCGTGGGGGATATTTATCCATATCCTTCGGGTTGATGTTTTTATTTTGGTTCACCTAATTACTTTTGTTGAATGTTTTGATTGTTGTAAGATTTATGTTATCCTAAGAAGTTAATTACACCTACTTGGATTCTGATGCTATTTTCTAACCTAACCAGCGGATTGACTAATTTCGATAAAGTAAACGGGTGAAGTATATCTAACTAGATTTTTATCTATTATTACAAACGGAATACTATAGTTAAATAAACAATACAAATATTGGATACTTAACTCTTAGCTGATGGTTGAAAACTTTTTTCTTAAAGCATGTTTAGTCATAAGTTACTTTGATTTTGGAAAATTGATAATGTAAGCTCACAAATGACTTCAAAAAGTATACATAAATAAGTGCCAAGAATGTATATTGTAACTTTTAGATTGTGTATGGACATCAATATTCTGGCTCTACAATATTTTTTAAAATACATTTTCTTATAACATGAGAACTCGCAGCAGTTAGCCTTCGTATATGCATAAACCGACAAATTGATGTAATACCATGCAAATTTCACTAACTCGTCAAATTACGCTAAATTAATCATGTGCAATCAAGTCGCTCCTAGTTTTATGTTTTTTTTTTTTTTTCTTTTTTTTTTTTGTGACGTGAGAACTCTCAGCCGCTACCATTTGGGTGCGCCCCGAATAAACCCACGGATTGACGTAATAAACCTGCAAACTCCGCCAACCAGTTGATCCACACTAGGCTAACCATGTGTGACAGACATATCTAGAAGGCATAGAATCAAATTAGCTCCCAGTGAGATTCGAACTTGAGACCAAGGAGAGGAAACCCCTCATCTTTAACCAACTAGGCCACCCCAAGGGGCACTCCTAGTTTTATGTTTAACATCATAAAATATTTATGTCTTCCTCCACCGCTAAGTAGTAACACCCATACATATTGCATCATTGTTAGTATGTTCATATAATATGTACTTTATCACATCGTTGCAAAGATGCAAATAGATTCAATTAGGGGTGTTCAAAATTCGGTTGGTTCGATCTAAACTGAGCCGAATCGAGTGAACCGAAATCGAATCAATTGCAATTCGATTTAGCTTCGGCCGACAAAAAATCTCTTGTTCGATTTTGCAATTCGGTTAAATCGAACCGAACCGAACCGAATCGAATTGTGAAATTACACTTAAAAGCCTTTATAATTTGGCCACCAACTGAAACTGAACCGAACACTTCAAATCGAAGCTAAACCAAATATTTTCGATTCAATTTTGATCGATCGAATTCGACTTGTTCGGTTTAGCGGTTCGGTTGGAGATCGAACCGGCCGATAAACGCCCCCTGTTTCATTCAATTCATAATTAACTAGTATATAACTTTGTGTCTTATTTTTTTTTTGGTAAGAACTTTGTGTCTTATTTGGATTGCAGTTCTTGTTTATAACTACACAAAAAATCAATTTTATTTGGACACATCGTGCTCAAGTGGAAAATATCAAACAAAAGAAAAGTCCTCAAATCCCCAATTCCCGTCAAAAGCAAACCCTACCCATTCAATTCAATCTCACACATGATACCATAACTGCAAACTTCAATCATTCAATCGCTTTGAACAATGCTTAATTCCGAGAAAAAACTTTTGTTGCTGAAATTCGTTTTGATTTTAGGGTTAGGGTTTGGAGTTGGGGATGCACTGAAGGTACCGTTCAGAGTGCAGGACGTACTCCCGGTGTTGCCGCACGAGATATCTTGGCCGGTGCTGAATAACATTCACAGTGCTGTGGATTTGTTGCCGGAGTATATTGGCTCCTTGGCGCCAAACAATGGTACCATTAATTGGAAAGGCGCTTGTTTTTACGACAACGAGGCCAAGATTGACTTGACTGGCGCGGGCGATCGCGGAATTGGTGGCGGGGTCATTCATCTTTCGGTCTGTTATGTTGACTTCTTTCGGTTTTGTAGCTTGTCGTTGCTTGTGCTGTGCAATCGTGCTGATTTTTTTTTTTTTGGTTTCTGGTAGCTTATTGGAGAAAATAGGATTGTTTTGTAGCTTGAGAGAATTATCTTGACTGATTGAAAAGATTGTGAAGCATCGAATTCTGTGATGCCGAGTTATTTTAGTTGAGTGTTAGTTATATGGAAGGATGAAATGCTTGAAATTAAAGATGGAAAAGCGTTTACATTGAAATATGAAGCAAATTAGTTGGTGAACATCTGTGTTTTTGGATGTATTGGGCTCTGAAGATAGTGACAATTCATGCATAATTGCCCATCCTGGAAGTCCTCGGTTAATCGCATAAGCTGAAGAGTGAAAGTTTTGGGCACAATGACTCATTTTTATTTTTGACGGGTATAATATGTTTTTGATTTGTCATCATAACGACTAGTTGCTTGTTCTTGGGTCATATACAGTCTTGGGGTTTGATGGATAACTTAGATTTCTTCTGCTGAAAGGAGTTTGTAATGATGTCAGACCAGATGAGAGTGTTGATTATCTCTGGTATACTGTCATGTGCAAATGTTATCCTTTATTTGTTGTTTTTATTATTTGATGTTTTAGTGTTCTATTCTTCTATTTGTATATCAATATATGTCAGAAGTAAACGATTTTTTCACGAATTTGACTTTTATAAGTTTTTCATTAGAAGTTAACTATTTCATTAATGTGTCATTTTATCAATATTCATCTGACTGTTTCCATCCTGAATTAATTCTCATTTCAGACTGGTGCTGCCCATAGCTGGTCGTGTATGGATTTATATGTATTTGCTACTCCTTATAGGATCACCTGGGACTATTATTTTGCATCTCGAGACCACACATTGAAAATTGAATCATGGGAGGAACCTGCCGAATTAGAATATGTGAGCTTTTGTTCTACTATTTTTTTGCGTGTAATCAAATACAACTCTAAAACTAGCAGCTGACAGTTTGGGGCACACCTGAGCAGGTAAAGCAGCATGGGATCTCAGTATTTCTTATGCCCTCAGGAATGCTCGGGACTTTACTTTCCATGGTTGATGTGTTGCCTCTGTTCTCTAATACCGCTTGGGGCCAGAGTGCTAATCTAGCTTTCCTAACGAAACACATGGGCGCCTCTTTTGAAAAACGTCAGCAACCATATCGCACTACAATCAATCCAGAAGATGTGCATTCTGGTGACTTCTTAGCTGTTTCAAAGATCCGTGGACGCTGGGGTGGATTTGAGACACTTGAGAAGTGGGTTACTGGCGCATTTGCTGGACATACAGCTGTATGCTTGAAAGATGACCAAGGCAATCTTTGGGTTGGTGAATCGGGACATGAGAATGAAAAGGTATATGGGTTTCACTTTATATGTCTTACTTTTCTCATGTGTATGGCACTCGTGTTTCTACGTGTTTACTCTTTGTCGGCATATTTCTTAATATTCTTTCAGAGACAGCCAACAGTCACATAATGTTTTTCTTGAAGTGTAGAAGTTTATTTAAAACCACTCGACCCAAAATTAACAATCACTTAGTTTAATGATCTTCCTTTAAAGTTACTGTTGCAACATCCTGTGCCTATATCCTTAAAGTTTTATTGGATTAGTCATTGTAGAGCACACTATCGAAGCTTGATATTGTCAGTGCTTCAGAATGAACAAAAAAACATGCATATGTAGCCTACATAATATATTAATATGTATATATGATGCTTTTACAGGGTGAAGAAATTATTGCTGTAATTCCTTGGGATGAATGGTGGGAGCTCGCCCTGAAGGACGACTCTAATCCTCAGATAGCTTTGCTGCCCTTACATCCTGAAGTTCGTGAGAGGTTTAATACTACTGCAGCTTTGGAATATGCTCGGGAGATGGCAGGCAAACCCTATGGTTACCACAACATGATTTTTAGTTGGATCGACACTGTGGCTGAGAATTATCCCCCGCCTCTAGATGCTCACTTGGTATAGATGCTTTTTTCCTGTGGATCAAGAAATTGCATACACTATCTTCTCACTCTTCTTGTTTGATACATGTTTATCTTCTTTGTGCTATATTTCCGAATCCTTTAGACCGGTCACCATTGCGAGCAGGGGAATAGCGTATGCAGTTCATGGAACTTTCTTATGTTAAGTATCAGTAGGAGCAGAAGTTTGGGTAGATGATATGTGGAAATCATTCTGTTTGTATGCATACACCATGATTCACATGGTTATATAGCTGTTAAGATGTATGAGGGCTTGCTGATCATGGTTTTATTTGAATATTACCAATTGAAACTTATGTTTCTGAGTGCCGAACTCTATGCATTCTGCAGGTCATTTCTGTCATGTCTATGTGGACTAGAATGCAGCCTGCATATGCTGCAAACATGTGGAATGAAGCTCTTAATATGCGACTTGGAACTAAGGTAATGTGATCTCTTGTTGCTCAGCTTCTTTCCTTTGTTGTGTCACTTACTGCCAGTACCTTTTTTCTTTTTCCTTTTTTCTCTATTAGGGTGTGGTAGAGTGTTAGTTTGTAGTAAGCTGATAAGCGCAGACTCCAGAGTTGCTTGATAATTATGGTAAAAATGTGTGGCTTAAATCAAGGTGCTTGCAGTTACTTGCCTGGAAAATAAGTTCTTCTGCAACCAAAACATCACCTTGGTGTTACTGGTTTTACTTGTCTTTTGAGCAAAACCCAGAATGCCCGTCTTTGCTTCTCTTATAGTCTTCCATTTATGTATATACAAGTTGTGGAACAAGTATAAGTTTAGATATGGAACTTAATCTTGACTGTTTGTAGATGACTCATCACTTCTATACTTTCTAGTAGGATTTGGACCTTTACGGAATTTTAGCTGAGACTGAAAGACGAGGTATAACTTTCGATCAATTGCTTACTATTCCTGAACAAGACGAATGGGTTTACAGTGATGGGAAGTCCACCACATGTGTTGCCTTTATTCTGTCTATGTACAAAGCTGCTGGAGTCTTTGGCCCAGTCTCCAATTATATTCAAGTGACTGAGTTCACGGTGAGTGTATATGCTTTTAGTATCCATTGATGGACTTGTTAAGCCTCTCATCCCTTTCATCTCACGTTCTGCTTTTTCAAATTACAGATAAGAGATGCTTATATGCTTAAGATTTTTGAGAGCAACACCACACGTTTGCCAAATTGGTGCAACATTGGTGAAGAGAAGCTCCCTTTCTGCCAAATACTGGGCGAGTATAGAATGGAATTGCCTGATTATAACACTTTGGAGCCATACACGAATATGAATGAAAACTGTCCCTCTCTACCTCCAACTTATGAGAGGCCCAGTCGTTGCTGAGCGCTTCCGTATTTATACTGTTGAATGTTGTGTTTTCCCTAAAAATCCCTTCAGACGCAATGCGAGCTTATAATTTGTATATTTGACTCGGTTTAAGAGACCTGATATGCTTGGTCTCATTAACCTTCCACTCAATTATAGTGTACATATAGTTTAGCTTATGCCTCGTGTATATCAAGAATTGGTAGACTACAAATGTGGAATAAATGCGTTGTGCCTTTTTATGCTTGGTATGCATCTAGGTGCGTTGCGGCCATTTCAGCTATGCTAGATCATTTAACTTCCTGTAGCAAGATCGAAAATACAGTATTGTTTGTGGGAATGTTGTTGAAATTATTTGGTACATTTTGCCACATTTTTGTGTGGCTATCTTTGTATTATATGTTATAATGGAAGTCGACTTTTGTTGGTAATGGTGCCGTTTTCTTGTTATACCTAAGAGTCAAAACTGATTAACAGAGAAATCACCTAGACGAAGTAATTTGAGAAGCCAAAGTAGAGATGGTAATGGATGATGATACAAATCCGCTTGCAAGGGGCAAAAAAGTGTCCTTGTGGCAGTTGGGATGAACAATTTTGCAGGGAAAGGAGAGTTGAACGTTTGTTTGATGTTCTGACTAAATTTCGAGACGCTTCAAACTACTTGAATATCTCACGAGGAGAATTAAATCATGCCATAAGTCAGGATAATGGAGAGAGCATTGTGGTGAGATAAGAGGGTCTCCACTCTCCATTGTGAAGACTAATCCGGTGATCGGGTCGTAACTCGTAAAGGTGGAGGCCGAGGGGAGTCGTAGCAGCAAGACACAAGGTGTGGAGACCAACGTGGACTTTATAGACCACGAGATGTGGTTGCGTAGAGAGTGATTAAGTGAGCTGAGTTTTAATAATGACAAGAGGGTATGGGAGATCAAAATGGTTCGTAGCGACGACACCAGGCTTCGTCGACATGAGTCATTGTATCGTGGAGAGCGATGTGGGTCGTAATGTGGAGACCGATCGCAGTACCGCGATTGATGACATGAACAGTGAGATTCAACGTGTCATCAAATAAAACAGATTCAGAGCAACAAAAATCATTCGAATAATACAACAAGAAAGAAGAACACTAATATCTAAAAATCAATACGCAAACATAACATTCCAAAATTAGGTCTGCAACACAAAATCCCCAATTGTGAACGAACTAAAATTCTTCTAACTCTCTATCAATCAATCAATCAACAAATCCACCAAATGCTGTCAAAAAACGGATAAGATTCACATTTCGTATTACACACGTACACTCTATTTCTTCTGAAAGAGCTTGGATTTGTTGTACTTGAGCTTGAGCCAGTTGACGCCGACGGAAGCGCCGTCCTTCACCTTCCTAGCGGCGAACTTCGTCTTCTCGTACCCGGCGGAGGCGACGACCTTTGTTTGCTCGAATCCGGCGGAGGCCACGTCCTTCGATGCGGTGAACTTCTCGCTGAACGTCTTTGTCAAGCTCGATTTCGGCTTATCGGCGGTGTTCGACGCCATTGATTTTTTTTTTAGAGAGAGAAAGAGTGAGTGTAGAGAGAGAAAGTAGGCTAAATTTGGTTATACAGTTGTGAAAAGGGTATGTGTGTGTGTGTGGGTTTTTAAATGTGATGATCTGTTGGCGGTGGTGGGTGCAGTGCACGAATTTGTTTGTTGTGTGCCTGCCTCAAACCTTTTTTTTTTTCAGCCTGTTTTAGACGTGTGACAACGGATTCTGTTACTACTTTTCTCGACTATTATTTTTTTAATTAAAAATAATTAACCGTAGGGGTGCGGAGTCAGGGTTAGCAGGATAACCGTATATATATATATATATATAATTAGGGTTGTGCAGAAAAAATTGAATCGTTGGAATCAGTTGAAATTCGATCGAATGATTCGATCCAAAAGTCGAATAGAACATTTGAACATGACTTTGATTTTTGCCTTAAGATCAAATCCCCCTCCGATTTTGATCCTCGAATTTTAGTGATTAAAAATTAGATCGAATCGAATACTCATCTTATGTTTTAAAAATAAATATATAATAATAGTTTTACTGAAATAAGTTATAAAATTTAAAAAAATGCCAATAAAATGCTACTAATTAACTTAATATATTAACTAAAGTATTTACACTTCACATGTTTTTCTTTTTGAAAAATACTAATGCATGTGAATTTGTTATACATTATCATTAAATTCATGTTTATTCAATGTTTTTCAATTTTAGATGCAAAATAAAAGTTATATCATATTTGTTCCATAATATTAAAATAATAGGAAAAAAGAAAGAAAAAAGATCGAAATCGAATCAAATTAGATCAAAGCCAAATGATTTTGGATCGAATCAGATCATTTTAAACTGATCTGATTTCGATCTTCGTTTTTCCAGGATCGAAATCGAATACTAGTCTCAATTCGATCTGATTCGATCCAAATGCACAACCCTATATACAATGTAAGTTAGACAGGACAAAACTCGCTAGTTCGGACGTACAATCAAAAATATTTTTGAAACAAAATGGGAGAAATTATATTTGTTAGAAGTATTTAGTGATAAGAATCACTTTGGAAAGGTGTGTTTTGCTCATCTAGGAAGCTCTATCGCTTTTATATTGTGGGTGAAATCGGCTCTTATATGTAGTGAGTAGTGACTACTTATTTTGCTTACCTGTAATATATGATGATGATGACAATTTGTAATTTTCTTCAGAAATTGTTACCAATTTTCGGTTTAATATTATTGAGATATTCTGAGATTTTTACTTATCGTGCTAAACAATGTAGTTAATCTTGTGGCCATCAACAATTTTTAGGTGACACAACGGAATAAGTGCAAATAAGAAGTTATGGTTTTTGCGAAATAGTAAAAATACTACGTGCTCTGTAAATTCGTATCCAAACAGTCTTTGTAGAGCACCGTAAGCATATTTTTTTTGATATTTTTTTTCTTACTTCCTCTAGGCAAGTTGAAAGATCTTGGATCTATACTAATTGTTTAACGGACACACTTGCAAGTGGGAGCAGTTGCAACTATGTACGATACGTTGGTTCTTTGTTAGGTAACTCAATGTTAATTGTTGTAATAGTTGACAATTGAAACACTAATAGAAAGCAAAATAAAGAACACAAGGGTTTTAACGTGGTTCGGTCCAAAGGGTCCTAGTCCACGGGTATACGCCCAAAAGTTGACTCAGATGATATAACTACCTAAGCTTTACAATCTTAGAATTTCCTCCAAAGTAAACTAGATTCCTTCTACTTTACTCTTGCAACACCTAAGCATAGACTGTATTTGGTATACTCCTTTAAGTCGGAGAACCTCTCATTTGACAAGAAGTTATCTACTTTGACTCGATACATGACTTAATGGCTACAAATTATCTTTTCAAAATGTGTCCTTCTTGGTCTTGTGTCTTCCCTTTATATAGGCGTTGAGATATGAGCGAATCTTCCAGTTGTAACTTTGGTGCGATCCAATGTATGATATCCAACTTTGGTCCGTTTGTAAATCTTCTTTCTTCATTTGATTATCTTCATGACTAGAATAAATGATATCCAATGTATGCACAATCAGTGGACTAGTCCAGATACATTTAAGATTTACACTCACGAGCCATAAGGAAAGTTAATCTTCTTGACATATGATAAGATCATCTATAAGATAAGGATTATCCATAAGATAATTTCTATCTTAAACAAGACTGACTTAACATATTTGATTTACAAAATAATATCAATCTAACATGCCTTGGCCCATTAGAAATCGGCACTAACACAAGTAATAGCGAAAACAAGCAATACAAATGCGTAGAAAATAGTATGTGGATCCATAATTTAATAACTACTTTTACGACTATCGCCACAACCGTCACTGAGGTTTCATCTAAATTACAAAAACAATAATAATGGATACACCCTTCTTGGCGTATGATCTTGTCCCTTAAGCCCTCAAATCAACCATACGACTCTCTCCATACGCGTAGGCAACCTGAGCATAAGTCTGATCTAAGCTCATTAATTTGGTGCCAATACCTTTTTGTCAGTTGGTTCATAAGAGTTGCTATACCCTAGTCAAGAGGTGTATCACTACGCTCAACAAGCCAACACAAGACTGTCTATATATACCTATTCTAGGCTCCCAAAAATGGTTAGTCTTGAAAGATATTGTGAATTTGTATTTTCAATACTTGACTTAAAAAAATAAGTGCTTTGTGGTCAAGACGGGACGACGTGAATCATAAGGTAAATAATTACGGATACGTCCTATTAGATTTAAAATCTGGTTAACTTTGTTACTTCTATCGCAACATTCATGGGGTTTCATTTAGATTACAAAGACATACTTTGAGATAAAATAATGATGAATACAACTCTTGTAGCTTTAAAATTACCATAAATAGAGTAACAATTGTAATTGATGAGATACTAACATTCATGCACTTGTAGACAAGGGCTAAGTAGAATTTTCTCTATTGTCAATCAAGATATGAAGATGTCGTCCCATCAACAATGATTTTGTATTGGTGATAAACCTTAGGCTTAGAGGATCACCTGAAACAGAAATCTCTACATAATTAGCCATCCTCAAGAAACCAACAAACTGTACACATGTACTCAACTTAACAAAAATAAATAAAAAATCTACACAACACATGTATATACATAATCACCTTTAACGCAGAGAAGTTATAGAAATCAATTCAGAATTCGCATGCATGAATACCTTTTGGCACCGGCGACTTATTTCATAATGAAAGTTAAATAGAAATTAAATTTGATAAACTAAAAAACTGAAAGATAGTGGGAACGTGAGCATGAAAATGTGCGGCTAAGGAATTTCAAATTCAAAAAGGTAGTTACCAGGCAGATAGATAATTTTTTTTTTTGAAAAAAGAAGTTAATATTATTATTTTATTTTTAAAATAAGTTAATCGTGAGAAAAAATTTAAAGAAGTTGAGAGTTAGGAATTAAGTTGAGTGTTGAAAATAACTACATCAGGTGGGAGAAAAAAAAGGAAAGGATAGAAGTCGATTTAGTAATCGATTTTTTTATTTTTACTTGCCGTAATTTATGGGATTATGGGGAAGTTGATAAATTTGGGGAAAGAGAGGTTTTGTTCTTCGTGTCACAAACTACCATATGATGGCTTTGCTTATATTAATAATAGATTTGCAACTTGATGCTTACTTAAAGCTTTTCCCTTTTTTTAATATTCAGTTTGCAGTTAGTTTTTTTCCTTTTTTGTAAATTACTGCTTGCTTAAAGCTTTTTCCTTTTATAATATTCAATGTTTGGAAGTTTGTTTTTTTTCCATTTTTGCTTACTTAAAATTTTCTTTTATAATATTCAATGTTCAACTTAGTGCTTAGTTTAAGTTTTTACTTTATAATATTCAAAGTTGGGCAGTTACTTTATAGTTTTTCTCTATTGTTTATTCAAAAAATTACCAAGCATTGTTGTGTTTTCATACCTTTATAATGTAAAGGTAGATTATTTTCATAAATTGAAATAATAACATTGTACTACTTTTCAATATTGCAGGACCAAAATGGAGACACTACACTATAATAATGCATCACCATGGCAGGTTTGAGACTTCTTTATCTTGATGGGGAAATAGATTACTTTGATTGGTGTGATCCTACTAAGATGGGCATGGTGGATATTATTCACATTGAGAGTAAATTGAGTTTTGATGAGTTGGGTGAAAGTGATGATGGTTCATGTGAGTACTACCCTAGTGTGACTGAAACATATGTCTGCACTATGATTGGGTATTTGGGGTCAGATAAGGAGGTTAGAGAGCTGGTTACACATGTGAATGCTGACAGAGGTGTGGTGTTGTATGTACATAGTACCAAAAAAGATAATAAGGAAGGGAATGCGGGACATGATGGGTTAAATGAGGAAGAAACTGAGAGGGTTAATGAGGGACCAAGTGGTGTGCAAGATGAACACCATAGTGAGGCTAAGGAGGGGCCTGGAGAAAATGGGAATGACGAAAATAGAGTTGCTGTGAAATAGGAAGAGGGTGCTCCATTGTATGATGATCTTATAAGTGAGCCCTATGAGAAGTTGTTAGATGATGAATCTGATGATGTTGCCTACTCAATTGGCACTGAGACATATATTTCTGATAGGCCATCAGACAATGAGCATGAGTTTACAGATGATGAGACTTTCTATGTAGGAAGTGGAGAGACTGAAGGTGAGCTCAGTGGGCAGAGTAATGCACCTGCAAGTGTGAGTGAAATGCCTAAGAAAAAAACTTTCAAACATGGAAATGATCCAGTTTTCAATCCCACCTTGACATGCATAACCCTATTTTTGAGGTTGGACAATGTTTTGAAGATGCGAAGACATTAGAGCAGCAATTAGGGATCTTGCTATTAAACTAGAAGGGATATCAAATGTGTGAAGAATGACAGAGATAGACTAAGGGCTAAGTGCAAGGATACTAAGTACCCATGAGAAATATATGCTTCTGAGGTGAGAGTGGATGGAACATTAAAGGTGAAGACTTATAATGGCTTGCATGTCTGTCCCAGGGGTGAAAAGGTTAATTGTGCCACATCTACTTGGGTTGTAGAAAAGTACAAGAACATGATCAAGACTAACATGCAATGGCCAATTGGGTCAATGATGACCACATTCAAAAATCAAAACAAAGTAAAGTTCTCTAAAATGCAGATGTATAGGGCTAAGGGAAAAGTGAGGCTGATGTCCCTTGGTACTGAGAAGGAGCAGTATGCAATGCTCTGGAGATATGCTAATGAGATTACGAGGTCTGACAGTGAGAACATAGTCATAATTAAAACCACCAAGAAAGATGATGGTCAAAGGTTTAAAAGGTTCTACATATGTTGGGGGGCATTGAAGAAGCCTATGTTGAATGGTTGTAGACCAGCGATATGCTTGGATGGATGTCATCTGAAGAGTTTTTGTGGAGGGATTTTGCTGACGACAATAGGGATATATGCTAACAATTGCATGTATGTCATTGCATATGTAGTTGTGGAGAAGAAGAAAAGAGATAGTTGGGAATGGTTTTTGGGTTTACTGGTGAAAGACTTGAACATCTCAACAGATGGGAGTGGTGGGTGGTTAGTGATGTCAGACAAGCAAAAGAGTCTGATAGATTTGTTGATTCAGTGTTGACATACCGTGCCCATAAATTTTGTGTGATGCATATGTATAACAACTTCAAAAAAAAAACATAGACGATTGGCTTTGAAGTTGCTGGTTTGGAGGGCTGCCAAGACAACTACAATACAAGAATTTGACAAGGTCTATAGTATCATAAGGAAGAGGACATTGGAGGCATGGCTTGCGAAAAAGGCAGCTAGGGGGCGGTCCATAGCATACTTCAAGTTAGACATCAAGTGTGATGTCATCTTGAACAATATGTGTGAGAATTTCAACTCACTGATACTAGAGGCAAGACCCAAGCCCATCATTGACTTACTTAAACACATCAGATTGATTGTGATAAAGAGACTCCATGTTAAGAGGGACTTAACAAAGAAGTGGGGTTATGTACTATGTCCAAATATAGAGAAGCTATTGGATGCTAACCAGGGCTTGAGCATGTCATGTAGGCCCACTAGAATGGGGAGGCGGAGTTTGAAATGGAAGCACCAAAAGGAAAGTGCTCATTCAACATTGAAAAGAGGTCATGTACTTGTAGAAAATGGCAACTCACAGGTATACCTTGCATTCATGAAATAGCTGGAATCAGATACATGGAAAGAGAACCTGTCGATCATGTGGATTAATGCTAAACAAAGGTAGCTTATCTGAGGACTTACAATAATTGGATGAAGATTCTTAATGCACCTGATATGTGGTCAGCTAGTAATTTGACTCCTTGTTTTCCACCAATCCCGGAGAGGCTTCTAGGAAAGCCTAAGAAACAAGATAGAATGAAAAATAAAGAGGAGCTTATGGAGGCCAACAAGAAACCAGTTGGCCATGGTGAGACCCAAAGGTTGGGGAAGAAGGGCTTGGACATGTGTTGTGTTTTATGTAGGGAACCT
Source organism: Linaria vulgaris (assembly GCA_948329865.1). Lineage (NCBI taxonomy): Eukaryota > Viridiplantae > Streptophyta > Magnoliopsida > Lamiales > Plantaginaceae > Linaria > Linaria vulgaris. The sequence goes on along the minus strand of OX415254.1, from coordinate 102,766,429 downwards.
GGCCACAACAAAAGGACTTGTCCTTCTAGAAAGGCTGCAACAGGGAATGAGAGTGATGAGCCAGAAAAAGATGTCCCTCCAAAAAATCCAGTAAGTAATTCAATATATTCAATATATTCATTATACATTCCAAATCCATTATTGGCATTTTTGGGTGTTTGTTGAACCTGCTCATTGTTACAGGTATCTCCTATTGGTGTGAAAAAAGCCTAAAACTACTAAAGGAACTGCTAATGTAATGGTTTGTTGTTGATGTTTGTTGTATGATTGATTTTTCTATGTGTTGTAGATTGATTATTTTTGTTGCATGTTAGGGGTGAGAAAACAAAAATGTGAAAGCTGATACAAGTGACAGTGTGAAAAATGATGGTGAATTTGAAATTGTGAAAAATGATGGTGGAGGTGAATTTTTGAAAAAAGGCTGGTGGAGGTGAATCTGTGAAAAAGGCTAGTGGAAGTGAAATTGTAAAAACTGCTGGTGGAAGTGACAGTGTGATGCATGATGGTGGAGGTAATAGTGTGATGAATGATGGTGGAAGTGAAACTGTGAAAAATGATGGTGTAGCATGGACTAATTATGGTGATGGTGGTGATAGAGATGATGTAAGATTGTCTGATGAATATGTTAAGGCCAATGTAGTGGATTTAAGTCCTATGAAAAGATCTCATAGGTTGAAAAGAACTGGAAGAGAGCTTGGGTGATGGTAAAGACAAAGGAAAGACCAAGAAGTGTGATGTAAAAATCAAAGGGAAGGAAAAGACTAATATTGTTGAAGCAGAGTGCAAAGGGAAAAAGAAAGAGAAGGCCAAGATGAGTGTGGGTGTGTTTGTGGGTTTGAGGAAAGGGAAAAAAGTAGAGATGCAGAAGGGACTAACGTGCAGGTATGTTATATTTTGTTTTGTATGTTATATTTTTATCAAGTTTTGAGGATTTTTATTGTGCATGTTTGACTATGTGAAACATAGAATTTATTCTACCAGATAAACCAGGGTCTGATTCTATAAATGGTGTTAATTTACAGAAGGCTAGATTACTAGATTACTTCAAAAGGGTATCTAAGCAAGTGAAGATGGAAGACAGAAGGGTGTAGACTGAAGTGCTGAGATTGATACATTTCACTATTTTGAATCTGATGTTTAAGTTTTATGTTAGATGGTTATAGTATATTACATATGTCTAAGAGTGGAGCAAATAGTAGCTTCATTCTTTTCATGTTTTGGTTTAAGTATTGATGGCATGTGGCCAAATTTTGGCTTGGAAATGATGTATTAACAACTCTAGTATTATGTTGGTGTATGTCATGTATTAATTGACCAAGTAGTTCAACTCCAATGATTCCAAGTAGTTTAATTTGGTGCATTTTAAACTTGTGTTTTCATCATTTTTGATAAGATTTAAAAAGGGCGCGAAAAGGGTAGTTAATTTTATTAACGGTCACATAAGAACATAAACTATAGTACATGGGTCAAAACCAACTAAAATCTATAGTTCAGGGGGTACTGTAGAACAAAATGCATACGTCGGGGGTGAAGTGCTTTTTGCAAACGATAGGGGATATAATCCAAACGTTATGGGGTATCAAACCAAACGTTAGGGGGTTACGTACAAATAAATATAAACGTTAGGGGGTTGAACATTTTCCAAATGAGCTCGGAAGAAAACACCCTTGGTCAAAACACGTGCCCCACACGTTGAAGGAATCTCCAGCTGCATCTTTTTGTCGAAAAGTTGACTTGGGACAAAGTGCATATTTTGCCACACGATAGGGGGTTGATTGCTCCAAAACAAACTTAAGGGGGTTGACTTAAAATGGTCCCAAACGATGGGGGGTTTGATGCAATTTCCTCTAAACTCAAAATGAAACGAAGATTGCAAAAAAAAAAACTAGAAGACAAAGAGATGATGAAAGTATCCAGTAGATTGCTTAAATATTGTTCATGGTTACAAATGATTACAAATACCTTTATATATCATACTCCACTTTATTAACGAATGATGTTGATTAGATTTAACATGAAGCTCTATGAAGTCCTACCAAGCTCTTAGAGAATATCAACATTATCTAGATGACTCCTCCCTATAGATTTTTCTTACCAGTTATATTTACATGATAGATCTTATATTTACAATATTGCAGAATTGGCTTTATATTTACTCATGGCCTTCCAAAGTTGTCTATGGGAGGTGCTCCATGCGCACGATCTTTGTGGCCAACACCCCATGTTGGAGGAAAGAATGTGCCTAATTCATGAAAAAACGTCTCATTCTTCCCTACCAAAGTTATTGACGTGCTTAACGCATACCAATTGCAAGATCTTTAGTTGTTACATTTAACTAATGTTGTAACAATTAAAGTTGTAACATAAAAGTAAGTAAAACAAAGAACTAAAATATTTAACGTGATTTGTCCAATTAGACCTACTAGACGAGACTTTCATCCACAACAACTCAAATTCTTGTTTTCAATTGGTAGAAGATTGACTCACACGAGATTATATTACTTGTAATTCAGATTTGCTTTAATTACTTTAGACTACCTATAGTGGAATTCTACCGATATACTTCTGAGTCTGGAAATTTTCAAGACAACTCGAAGTTTCTTCAACTTGAATCCACAATTATTATAATTTGGAGATTTGACTTATGCTCACAAAATAAAAATCCGACTTCTTTTTTTGTCTAACAACTTGAATTGAAATGCTTGAAGTCTTCTGCACTTATAAAAGTGCAGAACCTTCTAGAGGTCCGTTGTGGCAACCATCAAATCCCATGATTGTGCAACTAATTGGCCACCTTTCCAAAAAAAAAAAAAAACCATTATACCTACAGTCTAACATGCAAAATCTTTCCAATAGTCCACATTGAATCAATTAAAAATATTATTGTTTAATAATAAAATAAATCTAAGTCAATCAAGGAGATTATTTCCTTCAACAAGGATATCCAAAATATTCTTGTTTAGGATATAATACACACAAAAACAATTCAAAATAATTTGCAGAATAAAAAACATCAACTAACAAGTTAGTATATTATATGTAGAAGATATTTCGATCAAAAATGGGTTCTAATACTATTGTGGAGCTTGTTCGCCTCTTCACAGAACTACCATGATTGGCTTGTTTGTTCTCAACTTGTCTGGTGTGGTGGAAGTAGATTTCATTGCCTAGGTATTGATTGCATGCCTCACCTTTTTATGACTATATCGACAAGGATTTAGTCCACCTTTAGAGAAATTGTGTAACTCGACCAAGAGAGATGCATATTAGCTTGGTTCTTTAGTATACTCGTGACATGCATGATTCAGACATGACACAAAGAAAGTTATATAAGTTGAAAAGGCCCAGGATACAAAAACTGATTTAGATCCGTCGAACGTTCTTAATTCGTTTGTTAAGGCTTTATGATACCTTACTTTCTATATAGGTAAGATTTGCTTAACTACCTAATGTTAGCCAACACTTACATTTGCATCTTTATAAAAATGTCGTCTCTATTCTTAATAACCTTGATAGTTCAATATTTTGAAATATGATGTGCATACATGCCTTCATCAAAGTTTCACCCAGGATCTAGGTATGTGTTGTCCATCATAAGTAAGTGTAGTGGGTCAATGCCACATTTTGAGTCGTTACTATAAATTTTACTCTTGCGGCCTCCTATGGAGATCTTTTAACTAATAGTATGATCTACCCCCCTACAAAAATCATACAAAGATCTTAAGAGAATTAGAACAAATAGGATATTAGGGCCACAGGTGTAATCTAAGTGGAAAGACGAGAAGCCGCGTAAATGTTATTGCCAAAAAAAAACTACATATGAAATCATTTGGGACTCGAACACAATATCGTCATTGTTTTTTATCTGACATAATGATCAACAAATGATATTTCCGGCGGGTGACTATTCTTCCATTTTCATGTACATATTTTCTAGTTCTGATGACTAATTAATCACATGTTAACTACTAAACTTTACACAATAGTGCTAACACATCCACTTTATCTTCATACGATATTGTTTGAACTTCATTAATATAATCAATGGATAATTAATGTGTTGTAGTTTTGGGGAATTTACTGCGAGTCATACACCTAGTCTAGAGCTCGGGTATCCCCTGACTAGATGGTTTCGATTAGTGAGTATGTAATGTTTTTGCTTTCAATTGGGGGTTTTATCTTGTAAACACTCCGATTTGGGCATCAATAATATTTTAACTTTCTGCGAAAAATCAATGGATAATTACATTTAGACACTTCACGAGTCATTTAATTATAAATACCTCCCACATCTTTTGAATAACGACGTCTCTAAAAAACAATAAATTATATACACATATATGATAAATTATAGACGCCCTTAAAGGCTTAAAAAGCATTACGAATATACCTCATATGTTTTTGAATGATTTTAAACCTTCAACAAGTAGTTCCATAATATTTCAAAACTTTAAACCGCCGAGGCAACCCTTCTTTCTGAGCAGAAGAAGGACCACGAGCTCCTTGGGCTTCAAAAGGAGTACCGAGAATAGGACTGTTGTTGGAAGGACTTGTCCCAATCTCGCAAAAGGGTTGTTACTCAGGTCGTGACCCAAGATTTGGAGGAGTATAAAGGCCCAGAGGCCCATCGAGAATATTTTGCTGATGTCTTCGCTGCTCATTTGAAAGAGGGCTTCGATCGCTATACGCATCAACACTAGAAATTTGGTTTCCTCACGATGGGGTGTACTAAGGGTTTTCTTGACATTTGGTTCTGGCTCCGAGGCATCTGGCGGGGGTCCGAGGCATCTTTTTTTCCTCTTTATAAATAAAAAGGAGTTGTTTACATTATTGTATTTTTCTTCATGATATTCTTTTGTGTTGTTTGCCTTTGCATTAACTTTTGGTGTCCAATGTTCGATCGGACTACTTTTGGTCAGTGCGCATTCAACCGGTCTTAGGAGCCAATGTTAATCCACTAGACTTAGTACGCCAACACTCGTTCGATTGGTCTTTGGTGCCAATGTAAATCCATCTGTATTGATTTGCCAATGCTCGTTCGATTGGTCTTTGGTGCCAATGTCAATTCATTCGGATTAATTCGCCAACGCATGTTCGATTGGTGTTTGTTTATAATGTTTTTCAGTTGGACCTAGTTCGCCAACACGCATTCGATTGGTCTTTGGCTAGTACTCGTTCGACTGATCTTTCGATGCCAACATTTTCCAGTTGGACTTTACCAATTCATGCTCCACCAATCTTCATATTTATCTGACGTCATTTTCTGAGTAAGTTGTTTTAGCCAGCTCGATTATTGATTTTAACGCCCAGACTGACGAAGGGGGATTATGTGATATAACTTCATGTGGCTTTCAGCCAATGGGTTCTTGGCCTTACATTATCCCGAGCTAACTAATCAGGCTCTAGACTCAAAGGTCAGAAATTTTAATGAAGTTACTTTAGTGCATCATGAATTTCTGTGATATTGGTTACCTCTAGACTTTTTTCTTCATGCGGGAGTAATGGGTGTGCTTATTCGCCTAGTGGCGCATCTGGTCGTCTAAGAGGGAGGTTTCTTTTTCCTCCTCTTTCTCTTGCTGGGTTCCCTTATATTCCCTTCGCCAAGGTGGCAAACTCGGTCGCTTGTCTGGCATGTAGACATGATTGGGCTGGAGGAGCCTTTATAACTTTGTTTCAAGGTGCTGAGATTCGTTGGTTTCTTGTTCCCATGCTTCTTGAAAATCGCAGTATATCCCGTGTTTATTTTGTTTTTTTTCCCCCTCGAATCAAGGCAATATCTACCATCGTATAAGATGTCCATTCTGGACCATCTAGAGTACTTTCTGTAGGGTGTAGTGAGTGGTGATACATGTCGAATCTAGTCGGGCCCAACATTCTATGACTTTCCTTTGTGTGTTGCGCACCTCTCTTATTCTCGCTAGAGTTGGGATCTTGACCTCGAGATGCGTTGTAGATATGATGCATCCAAAAGCTTGTATGTTCGGCCATTCGAATATGATGTTATATGGCTCCATTGGTGCTTCTACGATGTGAAAAGTAATTGCTTCTGTCCTATGGAGTGGTTCTGTCCCCCATGTCATAGAGATTGAGATTCTCCCATCGTCATTAGAGGTCTTCTGGAGATACCCTAGAGTGAGGTTTGTTTAAGACCCATTCGAGGGTCTGCGAGGCCCAAGTATCGGAAGATTGAGTGGTACATGATATTGTTGTGTTTTATGTGTCTACGAGTATGTTGGGTATATCTTTTCCTTGAATCCAAACTCGTACTCCCTTCACATCGCTAGGTTCGAAGTTGATGGCTTGTCTTCGTTTCGAATTTTTGTCCCTTTCGTTATGAGGGAACTTCGCGACTTTGCATCTTTCTATTATGCGAATGGACATTGCTATTTTGATCGAGGTGGGTTCTATTTGAATCATGCTCAAGGAATCTTTGTTTGGCGTTTCCATCAACGATACCAAATGACAACACATAGTTCTACGGGTTGGATAATTCTTAAATTATCGTAAGAGATGTGGTTCGGAACGTAATTCTCGTGATTTGTAGAGAGTAGTGTTTGAGTGTTTAAGTGTTTATACGAGGAGTTTTCAGGTTAGGAAGTCCCTTTAAGTGCGTAATCAGGGAGAATAATAAGAATGGTGAAAAACGATATATTGCTTTACTAAATGAGAGTACACGTGAGTTATGTGGATATGTGTTCCTTACAAATAGGGATTTCCTTCTCTATTGATAGGCATTTGGGTATACTAGAGAGTAGCAACTTGTCCGTCTTCAATGATAGGTATGGGCGTCCATTAATGCTGCCTCGTGGGGTTTGATCTGCTGACATAGTTTAATCTTGGTCGCCCGTAATTTAAGGATGGGTTGTGCTAATAATGACTGGCATTCCTTTATTGCACGCGTGATCTTGCAAGTTGATTATTTAAAGCTCCAAACTGTATCAAGTAGGTCCTTCTTAAGATGTGGACGATTTTATGATCCTTCTTTGGCCCTTCAAATGGTAAGATGTGTTTGGCACAAATGGGGCCTTTACGAAGCTCTCTCTTAGGGCATTCTGGTCCTTTCTTTTATCATATATAAAAATATATTTTTAAATTACAATGTATAATTTAGTTTTTCAATCAAACTTTTAATCATTTCTTTGCATAACTATTTTACTTGTTTTATTTTTATTGCTTAACGATATAATAATTTGACTTGTAATCCTATTTTACATGTAGTATATTTGCATTTTCTCTTATGGTAATAATAGGAATTGAGATCCTCCAATTAAGGTGAGGAAACCTTCTCGTACGAAGTAGCACTTAACCGGAGAAGGACGATGCTGACAACTAGCCCCTCGAAATTCTTACCCTCTCCAAGATCAACACAAGACAAAGACGATGCTGACAACTAGGCCCTCAAAATTCTTATCCTCTCTAAGATCAACACAAGGCAAAGATAGGAGTGAGGTGGGCTGGGAATCCGTGGTGACGAGATCCCGACCAAGGAATTTCACTGGGATCGGGAGCACGCCAGTGCTACCCTATACGCACCATGGTTGACAAACTCTAGCATATGCGTGAGTCCCGGGAAAGGCGGGATCCTTCGCAGGATCCCGCAGCAACGGTGGCAGAGCAACGACGATCTTCTTCGGAGCAGTGGTAGCATTGATGACGTCTAGGTGTGTGTGCGCATTTTGGTGGATTTGTACTTGTATGGTGTTGAGGGCAGTAATCATAAAATCGTTGCTCCGCTGGAGAAGCGACGGCGAGAGCCACGTGACGACGGCGGATGAGAAGGAGTTGGAGTTTATGTTGTGCAAATTGAAGAAATTAGTGGTACCAGTGTTGGTATTGTTGAGCCACGTGGGCTGCACGTGGTGGTGGTGGTGGTCCGACGGCGATTTCTCACTGTATGTGTAATCCTATTATTTTGGTCTTATTTCGTCTAGGTTACAATACACCGAGAAATCGATACAGTGGGGCATGACTTAACCAAAATAATGCTATCCTATTACAGTGAATGGACTAGCTTGGTCCGGAACACCTATTACACATAGATAAATATAAGGTTACAGGAAATAATCCCTAAATGACCAAGTTGAGGGAACAGTCGAACGTGAGAGATTTGGTACTCTTTGATTGTTGACTTGCGGGCGTTAGGTTCTTATGATATCGGACTGAACTTGGAAACTTGCCAAGCTGCCTACGTATCCCATTAAGGGAATCAAGCCGAACGTAGTTCAATTGTCTCTTTTGAGCTGCCTCTCTATGGTCGACCCTTGATAGGGCTGCTTGGTTCATTTGGTTCAGCATTGGAGCGACTGCACGGTTTTGATCATATCTCTTTGTAGGATGATCGAAACCTCATTCCGCTTCTTGATTCGGAACCCTGAGTCTCGTGGCTTTCTGAGCATGTGCATAGAATTAGCTTGGTTCGATGCGTGCGCATCGAATTCGATGCCTCAGTGTCGAACCGAGTGAATTCGATGCGCTATGTGCGACTTCACGGTTTCGATTATATCTCCCTAACGGATGATCGAAACCTCATTCCGCTTCTTGATTCAGAACCCTGACTCTCGTGGATTTCTGGGAATGTGCATCGAATTGGCTTGGTTCGATGCGTGCGCATCTAATTCGATGCCTCAGTGTCGAACCGGGTGAATTCGATGCGCTGTGTGCGACTTCACGGTTTCGATCATATCTCCCTAACGGATAATCGATACCTCATTCCGCTTCTTGATTCAGAACCCTGACTCTCGTGGCTTTCTGGGCATGTACATAGAATTGGCTTGGTTCGATGCGTGCGCATCGAATTCGATGCCTCAGTGTCGAACCGGGTGAATTCGATGCGATGTGTGCGACTTCACGGTTTCGATCATATCTCCCTAACGGATAATCGATACCTCATTCCGCTTCTTGATTCAGAACCCTGACTCTCGTGGCTTTCTGGGAATGTACATAGAATTGGCTTGGTTCGATGCGTGCGCATCGAATTCGATGCCTCAGTGTCGAACCGGGTGAATTCGATGCGCTGTGTGCGACTTCACGGTTTCGATCATATCTCCCTTACGGATGATCGAAACCTCATTTCGCTTCTTGATTTGGGACCCTGACTCTCTTGGCTATCTGGGAATGTAAGGCTTCGATCTTGGAACACATCGAATTGGATTGATTAGATGCGTCCATGTCGAACAAGGTAAATTCGAGGCATGATACATTGCGCATCGAACCTACTTGGTTCGATGCGCGTACCGAATCGACTTGGATTCGATGCGTGGCATCTCCGTGGGGTCCTCCTCTCTTGTGAGGAGTGAGGGGGTATATATAGGCATGATTAGAGGGGCTTAAAGGTCATTTAGGACCGCATCGAATTGTACAAATTCGATGTGCTCAATCCGCATCGCATTGTGCAAATTCGATGTGCTCTGCGCAGCTTTACTATTTTGAGCATAACTTTCTCTCTGGACCTCCGAATCGCATTCCGCTTGTTGCGTTGCGACGTAGACTCATGTGGCTTTCCAATGACATATTAATCAATGTCTAATGAGCTGTAGAGATATAATGGTAACCGAAATAAGGCTAAGGTAGCTTTACCTGTAAGCCTTCTCGACACACATTGGTCAATTTCGTGCCATCGTGGATTTTCTTTGACATGACACATTATACCATATCACTAGTCCCCCAGTTTGGAGTGTGATTTTGATACATAAGCATACTTCAAACTATAATGAAGTGCTAGAGCCGTTCCGCCTCAGTTTTGGGGTGATTAATCTCATTATGCACCAGTGAACGAATAAGCCCACATCATATAATCCCCCCAGTTTGGGAGACGGTGTCGATCAGAGAGCGGGTGCCAAACTTATAAGATGTATTCTTGACTTATCGCTTTATGCTAGTTATTTTGATAATGCTGAAAATCATGCCCCTGATTGGGAGGCGGTCTGATGTGTGCGACTAGCGCTCAGTGGAGATTAGCGCTCGGAGATGTGCGAGCTAGGCCCGTAAGGCTCATGTTCTGATTGTAATGAACAATTTCTAATTTGCTATTTTTGTGGTGTTGCGTCGCCTTTTTATTAGGCGCATGGTTGTCATCCATGACTATTTAATTTGTTTGATTGATTGAAGGCTCGTAATCATTGCCTTTTCTTTCAATTGCTATCGTTGTTTTTTTACTTTATTTTGACAACTTGAGCATTCTTCCATAATCACGGAAAGTTATTGTTGTTGTTAGGTGTTTAGGAAGTTGCGGTATCATGCGTCCTTTTAGACAGAGTCTCCGTCCCTTTTTAGTTATAGGGAGTTGCGGTATCTCGTGTCGTTTTAGACAGAGTATCCGTCCATTTTAGGTCCTGCATGGCGTTAGTTTCATGCAAATAATTCGTGGTTCCGCTATGTTTATGTATATAGGCATAGTCTGATCGATTCTTTTCATCATTCTAATGCATCTTGCCATTCTTATAACAGATTCTTTTGCCGCCAATAGGACGACTCTCATTTCTATGAAGATCGCGGTTTCGCTGCAAATTATAACAGCGCACCTAGTTACATTCCCGTCTTTGGGGATTCGGTAATAGTTAAGATTGTGAAATGATTTCACAAGTTGCTAGTCTGTAAAAACCGCCAGGCATTCAACTCGTAACGAGCTTGCCATTGAGGTTCCGGCGAGAATAACTTTGTATTCTGCCTCGTTGCTGGTTGCAATAAAGCCCGACCTTGGGTGTGCTAGCTAGTTGTATGATCATACCGGGTTTTTACCTCCAATTTTGATGTTATCGCTGTTTTGACAATGTTGCTGATAATAAGGTGGCAAGCATAATGAATTCTGACCTCGGTTACCCTTTGCCCCAATGTTGTGCACAGATCTTGCAGTTATGTTTGGTTTAGAATCTTTATCTGTAGTCGTGAGACTTTGTGTGATGCATTGCCTTTATTGAGGGCGAAAGCTTTACATGATAGGCCGAATCTGAGCTATTAGATCAATACTAGATCGAATCTGATGAATCTCTAAATCATCCGTACTGAGACTATTTGATAGTCATTTCATGTTTGAAGCGGAAACAAATCGATAGTGTTAGTTCATCATATCTAGGAATTGGATTGGTTTGACTTATGGCATACCTCGAGTGGATGGAATTCGATCGTCACTGTGCAATCTCATCCTAATTCGATTTTGAAAGTTATTAAAAAATTGAAGTTTGGATGACCACCATCGATCCAAATGTTTGGATCTGATCGACACTCTGACGGGTCTGCTCTAATGAACAATTTGTTATGTCTATTTTGGCGTTGCGTCACCATGATGCTTTGAACATTGATTTTCAATGGGTCTATACTACTTTCTTTTTTGCGGTTATTTTCTTTCAGCTGCATTTTTTACTCTTTTTATGTTACTTGTCAACTCAATGCCACGTCATGTTGCAGAGTTGCTATGGCATCTTTTGCTAAGTTAGTTCAATGTTCACATCATTGTTTTGAGGTTTCCATCCTACAGGATTTCTTTGGGTGCACTTGCCACTTGTGGGCAGAGTGTATATCTTCTTTGTCTTTATTTTTTGCGGAACTTGTTGTTAGCGCTTTCGCAATTTACTTTAATTTTGGCAATTCATATGCCATATTGAATCGTGGGGTATCGCGCGTGTTTCATTTCTTTCTGCCGCATCGGACATTTGTTATGTTGACGTAATCAATTTCATTAGATTTTTCATAGACAGTTGTCTCTTGAGACAAACTTGCTCATCTCGTTGCTTTGTTTTTAGGGATTTAATGGTTAGCACTTGTCATTTAAGACAGAGTGTCGATGCTGTTTCTTTCTCATCGTGGGTCTCTTTTAGATCATGGATGGTGTTATTTTTATGCAAATAATTTCGCAATGCGTGGTTCTGCTTTTGCTGCATTTGTGAAAAAAAATGTTGCCATCGTTGCTTAACCATGTATGATTAGCGTTTTGAGGATTATGGCCTCACTCGTGTATAGGTTTTTGATATTTTTGATTGGTGCGTCCCAGCTGCTGCATTAGTATTGTTGGGTCGCGTGAAGGCGCGACGTTTATTCGTCCAATAAAGCTTTGCAGTTATCTTTTGAGTTAATCATTGCTAACTTTGAGAGGTAGACAGGTTAGATAACCCGTAGGTTATGTTGCTAAGCACCTTGATCAAGCGAGAGATCGTCTCGAAGGAGACCTACGACTATGATAGAAATGATATATAAATGATGGATCTAAAGCGATCTAGTGTTAAATTTCTCAAGCTTCTTGCATTGATCTTGCAGTTTACGCTTGGTAGAGATCTTTGTCTATTTGGACATTGTGTGGCATTTGTTCGAATATTTTGTTGCATTCTTACTCAATGATTTCTCGTGTTGTGTTTATGGAACTTTGTGCTGTCGCATGTTATTGCTATTCGACGTTGATGGCTGATTCAACGAATGGATATCCTACCCCTTAAGGTGATAATCCTTTTATAGTAGTCTAAATACGCATTCATTTGGGCAGATTTTCATCGTATTAAGCTGGGTAGCTGACGTGGTGCTGCTTTGAACACCATTATTTTCATTTGGGCCATTATTTCATTTTTGAAATTTTAGGTTTACGTTTATCTTGTCGGGCTGATGCTTTTGGTGTTGCTTTGGACAAGTTTGCTCCGTACTATTTCGGGTAAGTTTGCACCGTGCCGCTTTGTGTGGACATTCTTGGTGCCACTCTGGATACGTTTGACATACCGCATAGGATAAGATTTAAGGAAATTGTGCCAATTTCGCTCGTTCGGTGGGTGTGATCATTCGTCAGGAGTCCCTCCAGTCTTCGAGTGATTAGCAGTATTTATGTTACATTATTTTGACGATATTAGGCCATTTTTGCTGAGTATAGAATCTTCGTAACTTTTTCGCAGTGGTTTTTGTATAAGACTGATGTTACTGTTTGATATCATAATCTTTGATTTACGTTTTACTCGCATAATGTTTGCTCCTAATGAATTCCCAAGTATGTTATCTCATTCATTTGCTTGTCGTTGATTTAGTATTTATTTGACGTTCAATAATGGTTTTTGATGTCATGGTGCATATCTAATATTATGATTGTGCTTACCATGAAAAATATGAGCACTTTGAGCTGTTATTATTATCGTTAGGGCATTCATGTTTTACCTGAGAGATCGGATCACTTGGGCCTTTATCTCGTCGTTCTTGCATGCGGGGGTGGACCACTTTGGGCCTTCTTGCCCCTCCGTCATGTTATTCCTTCTTGCATGCGGGGGTGGACCACTTTGGGCCTTCTTACCCCTCCGTCATGTTCTTTCTTCTGGCATGCGGGGGTGGACCACTTTGGGCCTTCTTACCCCTCCGTCATGTTCTTTCTTCTGGCATGCGGGGGTGGACCACTTTGGGCCTTCTTACCCCTCCGTCATGTTCTTCCTTCTGGCATGCGGGGATGGATCACTTTGGGACTTCTTATTCCCCGGCATGATTCTCGTGTTTGTCTTGTTGTTGAACTTCTTGGTTCCTCATTTGGGGTTTTTAGCATCATTTCTATAAGACTCCACCTGCGTCGTTCACGTAGATAGATACATTTAATAATTTGGAAAATATTGGGCTCGATTTCTTACCGAGGGGTCTACTCTTCCCAGTCTTTGCATGGGACTCAAGCTTTCGCAGCTCATACAAATTTTTTTTTAATCCTATGCATAGTAGCGTTTAAGATGTTGCATATTCCACGTACGCTTCTGCTGAAAAACCTGCATAGTCTCCAAGTAATTGCATCCCCGCGAACTTGCTTGTAAGATTTTGGAAGGCCCCTTCCAATTCGGTTCGAGCTTCCCAATATGCTGTTTTGCCGCAATGCCTCTCAGGACCAAATCTCCTACCTCAAAATTTCAGAATTGGATTCTGTTGTCGTTACTTTTAGCCATTGCTGCTTTTAAATGCTACAGTGCGTTGGTACGCATCTTCTCTTGTTATGCATGTTATGTCAAGATCCATCCGACGTAAATGAACTGGTTGTTCGGGATCATAGCCATGAATCTTGCGTGTTAGCAATCCTATTTCGGTAGGCAGTACAACCTCAGTGCCGTAAACAAGAATGAAATGAGTTTCACCCGTCGATGTTCTTGTAGTTGTCCTATGTGCCCATAATATTCCTTGAAGTTCCTCTGGCCAGGTTTTTACTCTGTCTCTCATCCTCCTCTCGAGATAATTTTTCAATGTCTTGTTGGTGGATTCCATTTGTTCATTCGACAATGAATTGCGTGCCATTGTCCAAATGTTCAACATTTAGCCCCAACGCCAATGTAATTTATGCTATAACCGCTTCATACTTGGCCTCATTGTTGGTCACCATGTAATTCACATTAATGGCGAATTCGAATTCTCTGCTACCTGGAGATAAGTGGTGAATCCCAAGGCCTTCTTCATAACTGGTGGCAAATCCATATGTATGTAGTATCCATGTGGTGGTGGCCCTGCTGGTTCCTGTTGGGTCTGATAATCAATGCAATCCGACCTTCGATACCACATAAAAGTGAGATTCTTCGATATCACATTAAGGTAAGACAAATCATGACACTATTCGGGGTACAATCGCTTGTTTGTGTAGGATTAGGATTGAAGAATCCCTAATCTCTCTCCGATAATGTTAGTTTTCTTGGTTGAATTGCGGATTTGTTTATTGCTCTTAGCACCACTCAGTGTTTGCTTGGGACTGAGTTCCATATTATCAACTCCGTAGTTGTTTCTCGATCTCGATACAGCTATTGGGACTCTTCGCGGTTCTTTTCTCATTGGTCCATTCCCTTTCTTGGCCATTTTACCTAAACAGACTCTTAAGCGTAAGCGAAATGGTGTTCCCACAGACGGCGCCAATATTTTGGTCTTATTTCGTCTAGGTTACAATACACCGAGAAATCGATACAGTGGGGCCTGACTTAACCAAAATGATGCTATCCTATTATAGTGAATGGACTAGCTTGGTCCGGAACACCTATTACACATAGAGAAATATAAGGTTACAGGAAATAATCCCTAAATGACCAAGTTGAGGGAACAGTCGAACGTGAGAGATTTGATACTATTTGATTGTTGACTTG
The DNA here is from genome assembly GCA_948329865.1 of Linaria vulgaris. Lineage (NCBI taxonomy): Eukaryota > Viridiplantae > Streptophyta > Magnoliopsida > Lamiales > Plantaginaceae > Linaria > Linaria vulgaris. Next base: position 102,751,370 of record OX415254.1, on the reverse strand, counting down.
CGGGCGTTAGGTTCTTATGATATCGGACTGAACTTGGGAACTTGCCAAGCTGCCTACGTATCCCATTAAGGGAATCAAGCCGAACGTAGTTCAATTGTCTCTTTTGAGCTGCCTCTCTATGGTCGACCCTTGATAGGGCTACTTGGTTCATTTGGTTCAGCATTGGAGCGACTGCACGGTTTCGATCATATCTCTTCGTAGGATGATCGAAACCTCATTCCGCTTCTTGATTCGGAACCCTGAGTCTCGTGGCTTTCTGACCATGTGCATCGAATTGGCTTGGTTCGATGCGTGCGCATCGAATTCGATGCCTCAGTGTTGAACCGGGTGAATTCGATGCGCTGTGTGCGACTTCACGGTTTCGATCATATCTCCCTAACGGATGATCGAAACCTCATTCCGCTTCTTGATTCAGAACCCTGACTCTCGTGGCTTTCTGGGCATGTGCATCGAATTGGCTTGGTTCGATGCGTGCGCATCGAATTCGATGCCTCAGTGTCGAACCGGGTGAATTCGATGCGCTGTGTGCGACTTCACGGTTTCGATCATATCTCCCTAACGGATGATCAAAACCTCATTCCGCTTCTTGATTTGGGACCCTGACTCTCTTGGCTTTCTGGGCATGTAAGGCGTGGATCTTGGGACGCATCGAATTGGCTTGATTCGATGCGTCCATGTCGAACAAGGTAAATTCGAGGCATGATAGATTGCGCATCGAACCTACTTGGTTCGATGCGCGTATCGAATCGACTTGGATTCGATGCGTGGCATCTACGTGGGGTCCTCCTCTCTTGTGAGGAGTGAGGGGGCATATATAGGCATGATTAGAGGGGCTTAAAGGTCATTTAGGACTAGGACTGCACATCGGCCGGTTCGGTCCGGTTCGGTTCGGTTCACCGACCGGTCCAATGAACCGAACAAGTGCTTTTTGGCCGACCGAAACCGAACCGTAAATATTACGGTTCGGTTCGGTTTGAACCGGTCGTAACCGGTTCGGTTTTGGCCGGTTTTCGGTTTTTGGTTTTTTTTTTTTTTTTTTTTTTTTTTTCTGAATAAACCTACTGCTTCACTGTTGCTGCCATATGTTTATTTTTTTTTTCGTTTTTCCTTTACTGTTTTATAACAACTCGTAGAGCACATTAAAATAATAACTTTATATATATATATGTATGTATCCATATATATATATATATTATGTGTGGAATATGTATCCATATATATATATATATATATTATATGGGTGGAAAGTACTAATGATTAATACATAAAAAAATATGGTTGGTTATAAATTGCTCGAGCAATGTTTTTTTTCCTGACAACTCAAATGCGTGATATTTTGTGCACGATGTATTTTTTTTTTATTTGTTCCGTCTTTTTCTTTTTTGTAAATTAAGCAAAAGAGTAATATGCATATCTTATTCATAATTTTGTTCGTATGTGTTTTCAAGATTTAATTTTTTTTTGTACAATTTTAGTTTTTTAACGAATTATTCGCTATTCAAATACAATCGAATTTCAACAAACACAATGAAATTAACTAATCAAACATTAATCTTCTTCTTTGTTTTTTTTTGCTGCACTTTTTTTTCCCTTTACAGTTTACATGCTTCTGCCAGTCTCTAATCCTTTTTTTTATTATTATTTTTTGTTAAAGTAACATTAGAATATTAAATGGGCTGTAAAGCAGGCCTTTAAGTTTTAATCAAAACCGGCCCAAGTATTACAGGCCTTTAATTATAAATTAATTAGGCCTGTTACCCAATCTGCTGCAGCCCATTTTTAATAAAGCAGCCCATTTTCGGTTCAGTTTCGGTTTTTTCGGTTCGGTCACCGAAAAAACCGAAAACCGAAAAAAAAAAAAAACCACGACCGAAACCGAACCGTACTCAAACCGGTTCAGCTTCGGTTTGACCGGTTCGGTTCGGTTTCGGTCGGTTCGGCTGAACCGACCGAAATCTGCACACCCCTATTTAGGACCGCATCGAATTGTACAAATTCGATGTGCTCAATCCGCATCGAATTGTGCAAATTCGATGTGCTCTGCGCAACTTTACTATTTTGAGCATAACTTTCTCTCTGGACCTCCGAATCGCATTCCGCTTGTTGCGTTGCGACCTAGACTCATGTTGCGACCTATTACTCAATGTCTAATGAGCTATAGAGATATAATGGTGACCGAAATAAGGCTAAGGTAGCTTTACCTCTAAGCCTTCTCGACACACATCGGTCAATTTCGTGCCATCGTGAATTTTCTTTGACATGACACATTATACCATATCACCTATATAAAGTAAAACAAAGACACCATTTTCGTGTTTTTCGCTTCTTTTTCCCTATTGAAACCGTTTTCAATAGTTTGAGAATCAGAGTTCTACCAAATTCTTCAACCACCGGTCACAATCCCTAATTCGAATAAAAAGTAAGGTTTCAAGTATACTACGGATGAATCTTCTGCTAATCTCGGGAGTTGCGAGTCGGATCGGATTCCGACCCCAACTCCCACTCCCGTCCCTCGGCATACGCTGCGAGATTTTTTCTCCGCAGCTGCGGGATGGGATCTGGTAGGATTTTTCTCGGACGGGAAAAATTCGCCTAGGTCGGGTCTCGGGTATCAAACCCGACCTTCCACCCTAGACAAAGATGATGCTGACAACTAGGCCCTCGAAATTCTTATCCTCTCCAAGATCAACACAAAACAGAGACGATGCTGACAACTAGCCCCTCGAAATTCTTATCCCATCATCAAAATTCGCATCAGCACAGGACACCCGTTAGACTCTCATTCGATTATACTTGTGCCACCATTCGAGGAGGTCTAAATACAAGCTACCCACAATTATTTATATATAGTCGCCCCCTCCTTTCTTAAAGAGGGGGGGGGGGGGGAGCTTCATTTTTTCCCAGGAAAATATTAGATGACAAATGAAAATCTTAAATCTGTGTTCTCTATATCCTTATCATCCTATTCTTCGAATTGGGGAAATCCGACTCACCGTTGTGTATTTTTCTTTTATTACAGATATTAATAAAATCTCTTACCAACATTTTACTCATATATTAATAAAAAAATCAAATAATTACTTTTTATAACGATATTTAAATGTATATTTATTTTAGTATCACATCATTTTCTCTTATGCTTTGCATTTGTTTTGGTCCCCGTACTCAAATTTCTGGCTCCGGCCCTGCAATTAGACGAAATCTTCTACATAGGAAATTATTTAGAGGTGTTGCAAACACTAATTTTGGGCCGAAAATATAGGTTTGTACGATTCTTGATGGGCCAAGCACAAAATCTTTGGACCAGAGACTGAGGTGTTTGGCTTTGGCGCATCTTTGCGCTTGAGCTCAAAGTTTGTTATATGGAAGCCCCTTATTTGGCCTTTTGCAAGAGTAAATGCTTGCGTTTGTGATTGTCTCAAAGGTGAAAGATAATTAGGTGCATTAGTTACATGGTGAGGTGATGCGGTTAATTATTTACTTATGCAAATTTGAGATAAGATGTTGTGAAGTTATTGAACTATAGTTTAGAAAAATTATGTATTCTCGGCCTTTTATGGGATTACGTCATCATACATAGCTTGAATATTTTTTTCCTAGAGTGCTACAATCTGCCCCCTTGTTATCTATCTATAATTTCACTTTCTTCAATTTTCACTCACTAACTCCTCTCAATCCCTTATTCTCTAATTCATTATAGTCTCTTAATCTCTTTTTTTTACTGCAATATCATGCCGCGTCTACGTTCATCTTCTTCTAGTTGCAATTTAAATGAAACATTCAAACCGGGCAAACCCAGGTCAATTAGACCCTGGTGGTACCACCACTGGTGGTACCACACACATACACATATATATATACATATACATATATGTGTTGTATGTGTGTGGTACCACCAGGGTCTAATTTTCGCAAACCCACTACCCAACTCTAGATCTAGCTAGCACTGGATTTTAAAGTAATCATCACTTTTAAATGCTTTTCCCATTTCCTAGATCTGTGACAACGTTTATCAAAATAAAATAAACATTTAAGTATCTGTAGGGGGGTCACCACTGGGTCACCCCCTAGAAATTTGACATGTGTCATTTTTATTTTTATATTTTTATTTTTTATATACAAACTCTTTTCTGGCAGCTTTTGGCAGTTTTTTAAATTTAAAAATATGTAATAATGTTAGTATGTAACTGCGAAAATCATCTGTATTTTTTTACATACAGATGATTTTCACAGAGCAAAAAAAAAAGAAAAACACGCAGTTACACCTTTTGTACTGAGAGAGAAAGAAAGAAAGGGATTTATTAAAAGGAAAAAAGATGACTGGAAAAATTGAAGAAAAATTCTCCAAGAGACGAAACAAGAGAAAAATTACCAGATCTCTAGGAGAAAGGCAAAGAAAGTCGAAAGAGATCGACGGAATCAAGACCACCAGCTTAGAGGCGGCGGTAGAAGATAAACCCTAAAAAAGGGAAGGGAAACACTATTCTCTTAGAGAGAGAGTGCAAATCCACTTTAAGCACATTCACAAAACTCTTTCCAAATAAGAAGTACAATAAGATGTCTGAAGTTAAAGACCCAAAAAATAAAACTTTTTGGGAACACAATTGAACTGCTTGAAGCTTCTCCGGCGGTGGCGGCGGAAAGCGGTGGAGCTGTATTAAGTTATGAGGAGACTAATATTATTAATGGAGGTGGCTCATCAAACCAAGATCCTCCTTGTTCGGTCGGTTTCTGTTATTGGAGATAGTAGTATTAATGGAGATGCAGGGGAGCTGGAATCACAAAAAGGTTTAATTTTTAATTTTGTTTTATTAAAAAATTGTTTTTAAGGAAAACCCTTTAATTAATATTTAAAAAACTGCCAAAAGCTGCCAGAAAAGAATTTGTATATAAAAAATAAAAGTGACACATGTCAAATTTCTAGGGGGGTGACCCAGTGGTGACCCCCCTAGGATTCAGAAAACCGTCTTTCTAATCACTCACTTCTCAATACATTAATAACATATTAATATCGAACCAAATGTTGATGTTGTACTCACAACCCCAAGTACAAAAGAAGCTACCATTCGTTATATATAAATACTCAATTGCTCCAATTAGAAACATTAATTCCTTTGTTTCCTCTTATAACTACTTGTTTGCGAAGTCAAAAGCCGTAAAAAATATTAACCGCGCGCGTGTACTCACATGACCACTTTAACTAGTTACTAAACTCCATGAATGTGAATTGAAATTTAAAACATGTTAGAGGAACTTACTGAGAAATATACCCCAGAATCATTCCACCTTCCCCACTTCATCAATTATTTGTTATTCTCGAATCTCATAAAACTATAATAATATATTTCAAATAGGATCAAGTCTTCAGTCTTCGGTCGTCGCCCGACCACTCTTTCACACGTTACGACTAGTACAACATTTGATGCAACAAGAAACCTTCACAACAAAAACATAACTCCCACTTCATTCATCTCCATTCATTCATTCACCTTCACCACAACAATGAAAATCCAGTTAATCTCCTTAACAACATTACTAATATTTTCACTTAACTTCATCCAAATCTCAGCCCATTTCTTCCCCAACATCTCATCAATCCCACGCTCATTAATCCCAAACAAGACACAATGGAATGATTTCACCAACTTCACCAACTGCAGTAAAGGCGTCAAGGCACCAGGCCTCCACACCCTCAAAAAATACTTCCAATATTTTGGTTACCTCAACAACACCGCAAATCTCACCAGCGACGAATACGACGACGCTTTCGAGTCCGCCGTCAAGCTCTACCAGCTCAATTTCAACCTCAACACGACGGGCCAACTCGACCCTCCCACCCTCGGCCACGTTATTACCCCACGATGCGGCAACCCCGACATCGTCAACGGTTCCTCCACAATGCATTCTGGTTCCCCACCCCCTTACAGTTCCAACTCTACGATTGGTACGGTCGCGCATTACTCGTTTTTCCCGGATCGTCCGCGGTGGCCGAGATCCAGATCCGATCTCACTTACGCCTTCAATCCGGATAATCAGGTACTCAATTTGTCATTTCATCTAAAAGTTTAATTAAGTTGTTATTAGAGAGTGCGGATATTTATTTGTTTTAAGTTGTTAGAGAGTGCGGATATGTATTTGTTTATGGATACTCTCCAACACACGTTCTCACGTGCCGGCATTATAAATCTTTTTGTTACATTTGACACGAGATATTTGTTGATAATTTGATTTGAGCCTAAGAATTTTCGACCTGAGTTCTGGTATCGTATTGAATTTTGCGATCTCATCGAAAATTAAGTTCTTTGCAGTCGACATTTATTTATATATAATCTCCAACGTTCAGGTAACCGACGCAGTCCGGCGTGTGTTCACAAGCGCCTTCGAGCGGTGGTCGGAGGTAACAACCCTAACCTTCACCGAGACGACGTCGTTTAACACGGCGGACATTCGGTTCGGATTCTTCAGCGGCGACCACGGCGACGGGGAGCCGTTCGACGGGGTGATGGGGACGCTGGCGCACGCTTTTGCTCCCACCGTCGGCAGGTGCCACTTCGACGGCGACGAGACTTGGGTACTCGACGGCGACTTTCTCAACGCGCCGTCGTTCTCGACGGCGGTTGATCTGGAGTCGGTGGCGGTGCACGAGATCGGGCACTTGTTAGGGTTAGGTCACAGCTCGGTTGAGGAGGCGATAATGTACCCGAGTATATCGTCGGGTTTACGGAAGGTGGAGCTCGCGCGTGACGATATTTTGGGGGTGCAGGAGCTTTACGGGTCGAACCCGAATTTTAACGGGTCGGAGGGTCCGGTTTTGACTCCGAGAGGGGCGAATGATCGGGGTGGTGGGGTCAGGCACGAGATGGGATTCGTGGTTGGATTATTGAATTTATTATTGTTATTGGTACTTTTTGTCTAGATTGTTGAATTTCTTGGTGCGGCTATTGATATGAGAGATATTATATTTATATTCTTCCTATTGGTGTAAATATATGATTATTTTTAGATGTATTTCAAATTTCTGACAGATAAATAAAAAACACATGTGATGTTTTTGATGAGCTTCGTGAGTTTTTTCAAGGTTGACTTTCTATTACTATGGAAGATTCTCTTAGTGGGGCAGATGTCAATTAGTGGACTATTTTTTATGCATATTTGGTAAATGTATATATATCATCTTTGATTTAGCATGTATCCCATGACTTGTGGAAATAACATAAAGTTCCAACAGAACTATGAAAACGTTGCACCAATAAACAGCACACACGCCTCTAAACACCTCAGGTATATATGCGAACACAGTCTGAGTCTCATAGACGAGTCTAATATATAGATACTCAATCTCTATTCGTTCTAATTGAGTAGAACGTTCGTTCTGATTGAGTAGAACGTGTTGGACTGTAGGCTGAGATTTATGTCATCATGTATGCTTTTTATTAACGTTTTCTTCGGTCATACTCGAAGTTCTTTTTGTCTATTTAGGTCAATAGTTCAGTATATCATTTCAATGTGTCAATAGATCCTCGTTTCATGTGTTCTGAATATCGTACGCGATTTACTTGTATCTCTTGTTCGGGGGTGGCACAAAGGCACACTTAAATTAGGACGAATATCCTAGTTTTTCATGTTATCTCTAAGTGTGTTACTGCACATTCTTCGAAACAACTTAACAACTGATTCGTATTTTACCAATGTATTTCATACGCACTGCAAAATGATATAACGTGATTGCTAACTTCTACATATGGACCAAAGTTAAATTGCTGTTACTTTGGACTTTAAATATGGGTAGTCAGAAGTTATAGACAACTGTTGATTTAAACTGGATTGGACTCTTTAAAGACCTATTACTATCGGCTAACACAATGGGCTAGCTTTTAAATATTGGAATAATAGCCATATTTTATTAGATCAACAACTCGCACTAATGCGAACAGAAACGCATTTAGATTGTAAATGGCAATTTTTGTTTCAAAAAATGTTTACACAGGCTGTTTAAATAAATATGTTACTGCTCGTGGGCTTTAATATGCATTTTAGTTATATGTGGTTTGGCCGTTTGGCATGGAACGTTTTCCATAAAAAGATGATCTAATTAATAGTTATTTTATATTATCTAAAAACTATATCACTTACGAATTAATATTGTCGCCTTAATTATATATAACACAATACACTTATTAGATAGTATCACTTTATGTTGTATTATTATTTAGTTTATTGTATTTATTATTCTGTACTGTACTGTTGTACCCTTGTAATGTTTTTAAGTATTCCTCAATGATTAATGAGATATTGATTCACTCAAATATATCTCCTATATGATACCGCCTCCAGAGAATCTTCGAGCACCGGCGCGCAGGACACCTTCTCCATCCCACCGCTCGTACCGCCATTCAACGGGCCGTCCTCCATTGGTGTCGCGTTGATCCCCATCACGTCCAACAAGATCCCCATCAAGCTCACCGGAAACAACTTTCCGTCGTGGCATTGCCAACTTCGACACCTGCTGTACTGTTATGGCCTCTTTTGCTATGTGTCGCATGTTACCGTGCCCACCGATGGGTGACATTACTGAATCCTTTGTGACCTACTCGTTATGAACCCGTTAGGACTCTATTCTGGTCAATGCGATCGTTGGCTCCGTTACCAATGAAATCTAGCCTCTCATTGCTTCCGCAACATCTTTTGCTGTGGGGTGGGACGATCTGCATCACACCTATGCAAATCGTTCCCGCTCTCGTGTCATGCAACTCAAGGATGACTTGAACACCATGCGCCTTGGCAACCGATCGGTGTCTGAGTTCCTCCAGGCGATCAAATCAAAGGTCGACGAACTTGCAACCATTGATGGCCCCATGAAGGATGATAACCTCACCCTTTTTGTCCTTAACGGTCTTGGCCCTCTTTATCGGGATATTGCTGGACCGATCGGGGCTCGTGAACATCCGATCTAGTTCCCCGAGCTTCAATATTTGCTTGTGAGTCAAGAATCCTATCTGCGCCGCTTGGAAACCGACAACACGACTCATGTCGTGTCGGCCAACCAGGCCACACCCCAACCTCGCAACAGCAACGGCAACCGCAATTGGCATGGGAATCGCAGTAACAACAATCGTCGAGGTCCGTCCGCCTTGGGTCGCCAGCCACCGCCCTCTAATGGGTCGTACGATCCGCCAAGCCGCCATCCAGACTCCTATGTCCCTCCTCCTGCTCAGGGTTCCATTGTCTGTCAATTGTGTGGAATCAATGGTCAAGGGGCTCGTACTTGTCGTCGTTACCCTATGCCGAGTGCAAATTTTGCTGCTTCCCCGCCAAACCCTGAGCAAAAAACGTGATGAATGGCTTGTTGACTCTGGTGCATCGCATCATCTCACCTCTGATTTACAAAACCTAATTCTCCATTCGGAGTATTAGGGTACGTATGAGGTTACTACTCCAAGTGGCTCACGTTGGCTCTACCCAACTAGTTTTTCCGGATCATAGCTTCACTCTTGACAATATCCTTTGTGTTCCTTCTGCGCGTCGTAATCTCTTATATGTGCAAAAATTTACTAAGGCTAATAATGTGTTCATTGAGTTCTTCTCGTCTTACTTTGTTGTTAAGGACCTACGTACAAGGATTAGTCTTTTTGTGGGTGAATGCGTGGATGGAGTCTATTGTATCAAGCTACCAGATTTTTGGCGTTCGTCGCCTGTTGCTATGGTTGGGGAGCGCACGGGAATTAGGTGTTGGCATGATCGCCTTGGGAATCCACGCGCCAAGATTTCTTCGTCACTTATTAGTCAACTTAATTTACCCGTTGTGTCATCCGCTGCATCAGATAATAGATATTGCTCTTATTGTTATTTAAACAATAGTCAAAATTTGGTGTTTAGAGAAACCTCTCTTGTGTCGAACCATGTCCTTCGCTATGTTTATGGGGACGTTATGGGGCCTTCTCCCGTTGTGTCAAAAACTGGTTTTTGATATTATTTACTTTTAGTTGATCACTTTAGTAAATTTTGTTGGATTTCTCGCATTACTATCAAGTTCGAGGTTATGCAGATTTTTATAAAAATTCGTGCCTTAGTTGAGAAGCAGTTTGGTACTCCTATTCGTCACTTTTACACTGACAATAGTGGGGAGTTTGTTGCTATGCGGTCTTACTTATCATCTAATGGTATTTCTTGGCCCACTACGGTGCTACACACGCCTTAACAAAATGGGACTAGCGAACGACGCCACCGTGTCGTGGTCACAATGGGCCGCACGCTCTTAAGTCGTGCTAATCTTGCATCAGAGTTTTGGGTTTTTGCCTTTTGTACAGCGGTATATATTTACAACCGACTTTCGACTCCTGTTTTGGGCTCTCATTCTACTTTTGAGGTTCTCTTTGGTTGGTCGCCTAACTATTTGGGTCTTCGGGTTTTTGGTTGTTTGTGCTTCCCTCACTTGCCGCCTCATTTTCTGGGCAAATTGACTCTGCCTTCTCGGGAATGTCTTTCTCTTGGTTATTCCACTACTTAAGCTGCTTACAAGTGTCTCGACCTTGTCTTCGGGTCGTCTATATCTCTCTCGTGATGTTCGGTTTGTGGAACACGTCCTTCAGAGCTCGATCAGACCTAAGTCACATAATTCTCCTACCACCCCTGCCGCACTAGCGCACTAGTCGCAAACTGGCGAATCCAGTGCTTCCGCACGACTTTAAGGCAAATTAAGGATCCTTAGTTCTCGAACGAAGAACTCTTACTAAGTCTGTGTATATTTTTTCAACATCTATTGTGAATTAGGTGAGGTTTATAAATATTTTCTTTTTCGATATAACGAGAAAGAAATAGAGTACCTTGTGGGATGAGGACTGAGACGACCGCGCCCCATGAGCCATGCTCCAATCCGAGTTGGTTCAGTGGTGGCCAGCCACTTTACCCAATCCAGACTAAAGCGCAACTCATAGGAAATTGTCTCACTTGTTCAGGATCAAAATCATACACGTTTTATAAATTATATTTTGATATATACAACGGAAGTCTTGGTATTACAAATAATGTGACTATTTTAATGGTTATGCACTAGTGACAAAACACGAATATTCCAAAATGCACGCTTGAACAATTATTCACTTGGTCCATGCTGCCATGTTGATTTTATCCTGAGGAATAGACAGAAGAAACGGGGAATAAGTCTTTAATGACATCGTGAGATTCATATAAAAGAACTGGTAATGCAAGAATTAACTGGCCTACTTGATACATTTCAAGAGTGATCTTACCGGTAGAAACAGTTCAAGTAGACAATTTGATGTAGCAATGGTACTGGAGTTTTCATAGAATAGTTAATGAACTTGTGCTTAACAATAATCAAATACAACCTTATTACTTCTAATATTCTACCTGTACCTCCCGACGAGGAGCGACCTCGCAAATAATCAAGAGACATGCTCTAGTACATGTCGATTAAGCACGCGGGTTACAACCAACTCCTGACTGCAAGCGGCGCCTAGATATATGGGTATCAATCGAAATTACTTAAACCGACAGTCCTTACTGCCTGACAGTAACTCGACTCAATCCCTGGGCCCAACTTTCCAAAGGCGTTCCAATGGGTATAACAAATAAACAAACAAGCTAGTAAATTGGATAATATCCGTTTCTCCTTAAGCTCCATGTCCCGAACATAGTTCGTTGCTCTTTGCACAATTCAAGAACCAGTAGATGAGATTATAATATTGGAGAATTATCATGATTATGAATAGATATGATAAATAATAAATGATTGGATATGATTTAACGATGAGTAAGAAAATCATGTTATGAGATGAGATGCCAAACATGATTATGATGAAATATTGGTTGTTCAAGGTTTGGTAATGGAGTAGTGACTTTTCTGTCCAAGTTCCACAGGGCCGGATGCCAAATGGGGATTGAACAAATCAGAAATGGAACCTCACCTTAACTCATACGGGGAACCTTGATGGCGTTGATTAGTTCGTCAAACCTTTAATAAATTTAAATAATATTAACCAATTGAATTTATAATTCACCACAACAAATATTAGTACTTTTTCTTCAATTCTCATGTTGGTAAAATATAGAACGTTATTGTTAAGAATGCTAGTTACAATGTTAATCTTAGTAAATAACACATAAGCTTAATTTATGTCATTACTCAAAATATGAAAATATAAGATGTTGAATTTAAAGAAAAACATATTACTTAACTAACTCTAGGAAAACTCATCTTTTTAGTCTTTAATCAATTATAAACTTTTAATAACCACACACCAAATAAGTATCATACGAAATAACACCTTAAAATGTATAATTTAGTCATTTATTACTTTATTTTACATAGTAAGTTTAAAAATGCATATACTTATTTTATAACTTAAATATAAAGATATAAACATGAGAGATTTATCAAAACATGTGATAGGGATGATAAATAATATTATTTGATGGTTAGGTCATGAATTGGCAAGAATAATCTTGTAAGACTTATGAAAATAATATGTTAAACATAATAAATCTACCATTTAAAAGCTATAAATAAGATCACAAAAATGTCAATTCATGATTATAAATCATACAAATCTAATTATAACTAATACTATATCATGTTAAATTTATGTGTGTGATAAATACATTGAATTATGATGGCGATTAAACTTACAAATTAAGAAAACAAAGGTTGTGACAAATAAACTGAAAAATCACCGCAATTTTGGTTTTACCTTTGATCGGACTTCCAAATGAACTTGGTTTTCAAATCTTTTTATGCTTTGTGGTTTCTAGCATCATGAGAGATGTGGAAATTCAAGATTTTGTGAAAACACAAAGGTTTGCTATGCTAAATAATTTTTGCAACATAAGAGTTGCTATCAAATTTCCTGGAAGCAGTTTATAATTTATGGATTATGCCCTCCTAGACCATATTATTTGAGAAAGATGTCTTCATACAAAAGATAGAAGACACCAAGGGGAGTATTTAGCCGTTGGCCTTGATCAAAAAGGATTTTTCTACAATTAGTTAATATTTTTCTAAGGTGCAGAATCGGCATTTCCTGTGCAGTAAAAGTTTTGGTGTCTTTTTGGGTGGAAAATGTCAAGATAAAAATATGGAAAAATTATTTTTCGAACGAAAACACAAAAAGAACAACTTTTATTTCCTTTTACGTTTGCAGAATCGGATTATTTTGGGCTGTAAAAAATGGTGAAGAAGAGTGAGTATTTATAGATGAAAATAGTTGTTTAATGATTTAATCATACTTATTTAGGTCCCACCTTGATTATTTTATAATAAATCACAAAAACTCTGAATTTAATCATGCTCTTAAGGATGTCATGGCTTACCTCATCAAAAATATGTCATGGCTTACTTCTTCAATTGGTTAATTGCATATCAAGTCCCTCAATTATTTATAATTAAAATTCAAATAGGTATAATTACATTTCTTTGTTACATACATATTTACTTATGTAATTTTTCTAGGTAATTCCAATCAACTTGGTTAATATTTGAAATTGAAATATATATTTTAGGATTAGAGACCTATAAAAATAATAAAAGACTAACTTTTAAGTTTAGGGACTAAAATACAAAATTCTCTAAATATGTAGGGTCAAAAATAGAAAATTTCAAAAGTTTAAGGCTAAAGTATAAATCTATTTTCTTCCTAATTTTTGGGGCGTTACAAGGACAAATAAGAAAGAACATAAAAGTAAGCAATGCCTAAATATATTGAAACTCTTATCTCAATTAACAAAGAAATCACAAGCTATATTTAGCACATGTTTTCATACAAGCAGTCAACGTTTCTTTCTTTGTCACATAAATAAAGATTACTTTACTTAATATTTACAATAAATTTATATTTTTTTAATAAACGCACTAAAGCCGCATTAACAATTCAATTTTACAAAATAGACGCATTGGCGCACCCGCGTCCGTCCACGCACACGCATGCGCATTCGCCTTATGTGACTTAGGATCCGACCCGCGGCTGCCTATATTGATCCAGACTGGCCCATGGGCTCCTTCGTGCCTCTTGATGAACCGTCTGCGACCCCTTGTCCCATTAATGTTCCGCAACCGCCGCTTGGACGCCCTAGGGTTTGGCCCACACCACCTGCGGCCCCTTTGGCACTGGCCCATTTGACCCCGTGACCTACTATTGAGCATTCCAAGGCTCAGCCTACGGTCCATAGCTCCTCGGCCCAACCCGCGAATTAACCGCCTTTGGGCACTAGGTTGTCTCGGGTGCCAGAGATTGACATTCCATCCCGAGCCGCAGCTGCCCCTATGTCTCCAAACCCTGCGGTCCGTTCTGAGCCGTCGGTCACCCCACAGCCGCAACCATGTCCCGCGTCTGGTCTCTCTGCACCAAAATGCTCTTACACCATGGTTAAGCGGTCCCAAAATAATATTGTTAACGGGTTGGATATTATACCTAATTAACGGGGTAATTCAGGGATTGGAACGCTTTACCCAGGGTTCAAAAAGCGTGGATAAGGATAATAAAGATACGAGAATATTTCTTCTTTTATTCACTGAATTCCTTTTGTGCTTCTCTGTCTTTTTTTCAAGTTATATTTTCTTTAACTGACTACTTCCCTTTATATAGAGTTTGCTAGGGGCAGGTGTCGTTGTGCATGTGTTTTAGTAAGTACAGGTGTTGTAATATGTGTAAATGTGTAAAAAGATAAGATAAGATATATTCCTGGTCTACTAGATGCTGACTAGGCTGATCTTTTTCTCTTCCGATAGCTCTGGGATCTTCGGGAGCCGTTTTTTGGGACACTATTTTCCGAGGGGTGTTTTCGTCTTTGATTTGGTATTCGAGTGGTTTGGCATGGTCTCCGAGGATATGTCTTGATCTCCGAGGGCTTTAACTTGATCTTCGAGGAGTTGACTTAGTCTCCGAGGGCTTGACTTAGCCTTCGTAGAGTGGTATTTTCTTGTCCGAGTCCTCGTGGTGGTTTTCTAATGACTTTTGTGTTGGGATCTGTCTTTGCTCTGAGATTTGATTTTGGGAGTGATGTTCCGAGGGCGTTTCGTGCTAAGGAGTTTTCAGCAAAGAAGTGTTCTCGTGAATTTATGGGACTCGGGGTCCTTTGTGGTCCCTCGTGGCGCATTTGATGGATATCCGAGTCGCATGGATTCATCGGGCGTTGTTATTTTTATGATGCCACGTGGATATCTTTTCTTTATTCATCGTTGACTTTCCACGGGACGCTTTGTGTCTCCTTGGGTATTTCTTTATATTGCTTTTAGGTCAGTGACCATGCAGATCTGTAACTCTCCGAGGGCCCCCTCGTGGGAGGTGGTTACATCTCATCGGAAGTACTCGTGACAATAGTATTGTCCGTACATTAATTCCCATATTTAGGACTAATATTTTCTTTAATCCCGTATTTATTTTTTACGGTTAACAAATATCTTCCACCCTAAACACATCTATGAGGCTATGAAGCACCCGATTTCTGCCACCCTTGTGCCTACGTGTGTATCTCGGGCTCTCGCCGACCCTCTTTGGCATGCAACCATGGTTGATGAGCTTACTGCACTCACGACACATGATACATGGTCACTTGTTCCTCGTCCACCCCGCCGCTCCATTGTTAGCTCCAAATAGGTGTTTCGTATAAAACAAAATCCCGATGGCTCCATTGACTGCTATAAGGCTCGACTCGTGGCCAAAGGGTTTTATCAACGCCTCAGGGTTGTCTTTAAGGAGACTTTTAGTCCCGTGGTCAAACTAGTCACGATCCGCATTGTTCTTTCACTCTCCACCATGTATGGCTGGCCCATTCGTCAACTTCTCGTCAGCAATGCTTTTCTTCATGGTGCGCTATCGGAAACAGTGTACATGTGTCAACCGCCGAGGTTTATTTGCAAGGCTCAGCCCAACGCCGTGTGTCTACTACACAAGTCACTCTACGACCTCAAGCAAGAGCCTCGTGCTTGGTACCTTGCTCTTAGTGCTGTCCTCACTACGTTCAACTTTACTCAGTCTGTGTCCGATACCGCCGTTTTCATTCTCCACAAAGACAAGGTTCGGTTGTTTGTCCTTATGTACTTTGATGATATTGTGGTGACGGGGTCTTGCGCCTCCACTATTCCGTCCTTAATTAAGCAACTTGGGAGTCAATTTGCGGTTAAGGACTTGGTTGTTCTTAGCTATTTCTTGGGTGTTGAGGTCTATAAGACTCGTGATGGTATGTTCATTTCTCAGCACAAATACATACTTGACTTACTTTATCGGTATAAGATGGACGGTGCGAAACCACTCACCACCCCTATGGCACGCAATCCTGGTGCGTCAGCCTCGAGTGACCCTGTTGATGCTACTGTGTATCGACAAATCATTGGTGGGCTCCAGTACCTTACTCTTATCCGCCCGGATATTGCTTACTTTGTGAACCATCTTGCGCAATGGATGTCGGCTCCCGACTCGGCTAATTAGGTGGCTCTCAAACGGGTCTTGTGATACCTTAAGGGCACGATTTTGCACGGTATTGAGCTTCGTCGTGACTCGAATCTCACCCTCACGGCTTACTACGACTCGGATTGGGGCTGGGACACGTTACACGACACGTCAACCTCAGCCTACACAATCCTCTTGGATGCTAACCCCATCTTGTGGTCGTCTCGCAAGCAGAAGGCCGTTTCTTGCTCATCCACGGAGGTCGAGTATCGTTCTCTCGCTTCGACCGCTTCAGGGTTCGGTGGATCCAACACTACTTCTCAGAACTTGGCTTGTCGCTTCGTTCCCACCCCCCACCCACTGATCCGCTGTGACAATATGGGTGCTCTTTGATTATCCTTACACCCGGTTCTGCACTCACGCATGAAGCACATCTCGCTTGACTTACACTTTGTTCGTGATTTGGTTATCAAGGGGTTCTTGGTTGTATCTTATGTAAATAATCTTGATCAACTCGCGGATATCCTCACTAAACCTCTTGTTCGCTCTAGCTTTAAGCTTCTTCGTTCCAAAATTTATGTGGTTGATGGCATGTCAATTTTGCGGAGGCGTATTAAATAGCATCACTTTATGTTGTATTATTATTTAGTTTCTTGTATTTATTATTTTGTACATTAATATTGTATTGTTGTACCCTTGTAATCCTTTTAAGTATTCATCAGTAATTAATGAGATATTTATTCACTCAAATATATCTCTTATAACACTGATATAAAGTAAGTTATTCAGTCATTCACAGTAAAATGGCTTATTTCATCAATAAAATAAAATGATAAAAGAGCCTCATACGTAGTATGGACAATGTCAACCCTAATAGCTTGTAGTAGAAATAAAATGCGTACAAACAATTTTCAAAAAAACATGTTAATAAGGTAATATGACAATTTATAATGATGTTGTTTACTAAGGATTCATGATACAACATATCATATTTTTCACTTGAGAAAAAATGTTTCTTCAATTAGATAGAAGATATTTAGAAAAAAGCATTTCGAAATTAATGAACACTATAGTTTTTCTAAACATTTATAGAATCATTTATATGTCCCAAAGTACATATCATCTCGCAATTACTCTTTTCTTGCATTTACATTTTACATGTCCTTCCTGGGGTTGCAGTCATAGTATTATAACATAATTGATATAATTAAGTAAATAAATAATGAATACGAGCCGACTTGATCAACTACACAATTTCCTTTGAATTTCCAAATATGATGGCAATGGATAAAAGTGGGAAATTAATGGTAAAGCAAACCTTCATCATTGACAGCAAGAGCCTAAAAGAAGGAAATTAATGAAAAAGTAAAGGTTGATTAACTTTATTATTTGCAAGTAGTACTCACCACATGGTTACTCGGTCACGCAACAACATTTTCAAACCCAAGGTCCTTAATCTTGTTACTAAACACCCCGTTGAGGGTCCGATTGAACCTACTTGTGCAACTCAGGCGATGCGTGATCCGAAGTGGCGTGCGGCTATGGCGGAGGAAATTACGGCTCTTACTCAACACGGGACTTGGTCATTGGTACCCCCCTCCCTCCGGTCGGGGTATTATTGGTTCTAAATGGGTCTTTCGTATCAAACGCCACCCTGACGGGTCTATTGATCGCTACAAGGCTCGTCTTGTTGCTAAGGGGTTTCATCAACGTCCTGGCATCGATTACAAGGAAACCTTTAGTCCTGTTGTCAAACCAGTGACCATTCGGCTTATTTTGTCCTTGTCTATTATGAATGGTTGGCCGTTACGACAGTTGGATGTGAGCAATGCTTTCCTACATGGAGATTTGACGGAAACTGTCTATATGCGGCAACCCTCGGGCTTTGTGGATAAAGCCTCTCCTACTCATGTGTGTCTTCTCCATAAGACAATCTATGGTCTTAAACAGGCGCCCCGTGCATGGTACCTTGCTCTTAGTGCTGCACTTATATCTTTTGGTTTTGTCCAAACCATGTCCGATACGTCGCTCTTTGTCTACTCTCAGGCTACTATTCGTATCTTTGTCCTCGTTTATGTGGATGATATTATCGTCACTGGCTCCAGTGACTCCATGATCTCGTCTCTTGTACTCCACCTTGCCACGAAGTTTGCAGTTAAAGACATGGGTGCCCTCTCTTATTTCTTGGGTGTTGAGGTCATTCGCTGTCGTGAAGGACTGTTCTTATCTCAGCAGAAGTATATTCACGACTTACTCGCTCGTCACCAGATGGACGGGGCTAAGCCACTGACTACACCCATGGTCTCGAATCCATTAGTCTCCCATTCTTCGGACCCTACCGATGCCACTGAGTTTAGGCAGGCTATCGGTGGCCTTCAGTATCTTGCCATTACACGCCCTGATATCGCCTTTGCGGTGAATCGTTTGGCCCAACGGATGGCTTCTCCCACTGATTCGGATTGGTCAGCCCTCAAGCGTGTCCTTCGCTATCTTAAGGGCACTCTCACCTTTGGAGTTCTTTTTCGACGAGAGAAGTCCCTCACTCTGACGGCCTTCTCAGATTCGGATTGGGCCGGCGATGCTCACACCGGCACCTCTACTTCCGCTTATATTGTGTTTCTTGGTGGCAATCCTATCTCATGGTCTTCTCGCAAGCAGAAGGCTGTCGCACGTTCTTCCACTGAAGCTGAGTATCGTGCCCTTGCCGCTGTCTCAGCTGAGGTACGCTGGCTGCAACATATATTTGGGGAAATTGGTCTCTCTCTCCCGACTGTGCCTCTCATTCGTTGTGACAACATGGGGGCTCTCCGTCTATCGTTGCATCCTGTCCAACATTCTCGCATGAAGCATATTTCAGTTGATATCCATTTTGTTCGGGATCTTGTTGCCAAAGGTCTCATTCGAGTGTCTTATGTTAATACCCACGACCAGCTTGCCGATTTACTCACCAAGCCCCTCGCTCGCTCTCGATTCATGCTTCTTCGTTCCAAAATCTCCGTTGCTGACGGAACGTCGATTTTGCGGGGGCGTATTAGATAGAATCATCTATATTAGATAGAATCATCTATTTATGTTAATATATATTGTTGTATTTAGATTATACCGTTACCTTGTTTATAGCTCCTAGATTAGCTCCTTACCTTAGTTATAGATTCTCTTGTAACTATATATATGTATACTCTTCTCATCAATAGAATCATCACTTATACACTATACAAACACTTCTCTTATAAGTAGTGTCCAAAATGTATAAGTCACAACTTTGATACAGTTGCTAATAGTCAGTCCATACTTGTTGGAGCGATGCAAAAAAATCTAGAAATGAGAAAGAAATGTCTAAAATTTAGTAAAGCAAATTGGAGCGTCATCATTCTATGGGCCTTATTAACTATTGATAGTCCCTTTCCAACATCAGAAATCACTTGAAAATTTTGTGACAAATAATCGTGAAACATAGTGCATGCGTTGAGGAGATATGTGGACAGTGGCTACAATAGTATTTGATCACAAACAACGATAATGAGGTTTGTGGCTCAAACATGTCCTTACATAATCTAGCCAATTGAATTAGATCTTTTGATAAGTTGGACTTTTTTTTTGATAGTTAATAAAATTTCATTGAAAGTAACAGTACACGGCTACAAAATGGACTTCATTCTTATAGGAGTTTCTCTCTTGTGTATACTCTCAACTTCATAAACTTAAAATCTTGATTCATATTATGCAAAAAAAAAAAAAAAAAAAATCTTGATTCATAAAAAAGTCTTGTAATACATTAATTTGATAGATTATATGAACCAAGTGTCTCTCTTGTGCATACTGTCAACTTCATAGAATTAAAGCTTTGATTCTTAAAAAAAGGCATGTAATAACATTAATTTGAAAGATTATATGAACCAAGTGATAATCACGTCAAATCAAACACGAGAGTTCTTCTCCTCTACTCGTTTTGATTTTTAGAACATTTACGTCTAAGCATCTAATGTTTATGTTGCATGTTTCCTATGCCATGCATTTAAGCAAAACTTCTTTATGGACTTCAATCAAAAAAATATCTCCACACACTGCCAACAATCGTTCTCTTTTGAGTGTAGAAAAATTGGTCCTCAATGATAGGATCCGTAGAAGAAGAGGAGTTGTTGACTCTCATTCTATCCAAGTAGTCCTTCATGTGACGTAATTAATTAAGCAATTGTTCTCACATTTTTTTCGCTGATTGTGTCACATCCAATTTGTTATGAATGTCTTTATTTTTTCTAATGGTACACACATCCAACGTAAGATGTGCATGGTTAATAAGATCAATCTTATGCGAATGATTCTTTTCTCAATAGCCCCGCATTCAAATGCATATAGCAAGATATTTTTTGGAATATAAAATGCGTTAATAATATGATTATAGAACATAAGTTATCTTCACAAATTTAAAATTTGTTTTATTTGTTAGCTAATAAAAATTGTTCGATTTGATGATATATATGTATATGTATATGTATATTATATATAAATACCTCCAGAATTAAAGAATATGTATTTTTTACAAATATACAATTTTTTTAGGCACTAAAATAAACAGCTAATGAATTTTGTCCATGTAATTTGAACCTACAAGAGTTTTCAGTTACACCTCTGGCACTTTTCCATTGCACAACAAAAGGGAAATTGCAAGTGGAGAAAATATTTCTAGTGCGAATGCGCATACATATAATAAAATCAAGGACGAAATATTAAAAATGCCCGCTAACTTTATAAAAAAAGTTAAAATGCACGTTTTTTTCGGGCCTTGCAAAAATGCCCAGATGTTTTAAAAAAAACTTTCAAAAATGCCCGATGGCCTTATTCGGGCTAAATTTGCCTACGTGGCGGTACAGTGGCTACCACGTCAATAAATGCCCCGCCACGTCATATTTTCAGTTTAAAAATGTTTTTCAAACAAACCCTTCTAATTTTAAATATTGTATTTGCACCCAAAATAAATTGCACTTTACACCCCAATATATATAAATAATAAACATACATATATATATAAACATATATATAATATTTTGTAAAAATAATAAAAATATAAATAAATAATAATAATAAACATATGTGTAAATAATAATAAGAATAATAAACATATATATAAATATAATTAAAAAGGGGTTATATATATAAACATATATGTAACTATTTTGTAAAAATAATTTATATATATTAATAATAATAGTGATAAACAAATGTAAATATATGTTAATAATAATAAAGATATATACATATATATAACTATGTTGTATAAATAATAAATATATATATAATAATAAACATTTATATATAAATAATAAATAATTAAAAACATTATATATATACTTAAATATATAAATAATACTTAAAAATATTATATATATACTTAAATATATAAATAATTAAAACAACTTTTTCATTACTGGATTTAAAAAAAAAATAGAACCCACCACTCACCCCCTCCCTCCCCCCCCCCCCCCCAAACAACTGCAACTCGCCGGTTGCAGTAGTGGATCGACGCCACCACCGCTGCAACCGCGAGTTGCAGCGGTGTGGTGGGGTTGGGGGGTGTTGACCGGGGTGGGGTGGTTGGGGTGGGGGTCTATTTATTTTTGGTTTTTTTATTTTTATTTTTTAATTTCAGTAAAGAAAATGATTTTTTTTAATTTCAGTAATAAAAAATAATATTTATGATTTTTTTCCTTTTTTTATATATTTATATATATTTGATATATTTTAATACATAAAGATATTTTTTTATATATGTTTGTTATTGTTTTTATATGTATGTGTTTTATTTTTATAAATGGTTATATATATATATATATATATTAGGGTGCAAAATGCAATTTATTTTGGGGACAAAAATAATATTTAAAATTAGAAGGGTTTGCAAATGCAATTTATTTTGGCCAATTTGTGCACACGCTTATCCTACGTGACGACACGTTTTGCTGACTGTGCCGCCACGTTGGCACATTTAGCCCGAATAAGGTTATTGGGCATTTTTGTAAAATTTTATAAAAGATATCGGGCGTTTTGAATAGATCCGAAAAAATCAGGCATTTTAATTTTTTTTGTAAAGTTAACGGGTATTTTTAATATTTCATCCTAAAATCAAATGGTACGAGGACAGTTGACAAACTAGTTTAACACGAAGAATGTAAACAATATTAATAATCTGGGTCCAACTTTAGAACAACAAACTTTAATTAACTTTTGATTTCTTTAATATATAAATCTAAGGCTTACGCATGTCACGACTACTATCAAGCAATGCTTAGAAATATTGTCGACTAGGATAGGTACATCACAACTTGCAACTTGCAAGTGGACCTCAAGGTGTGGAAAGAGAAAAAAGGCAAAGGTATTTTACAAGAATATCTTTCTTCTTCTCAAGATTTATATACTGAGCGACTTTAATGCAAGTTGATTTTATATCCGTGCCTATGTTTCGTGATTTCTCTAGGCGAATCTCGAAAATTATATCCACCCAAAAAAAAATAGTAACTTGTACAATTTCAATTAGACAACAACTATGAGTACGCCTTGTACTTCCCTTTTTTTTTTTATTATTATCTTATTTGCTCTTACAAAAAAAATCAACTATGAGTATGCGTTATGATTTGTTGTCACTATATTTAATTTTTATTTCATTGTAATTGTCACTCCTTTTAGATTATTTATCACATTTTAATTATTTCGTAACTGGATATATATACTTAGTAGAGAAAAAATTACTTAGCAAGTGGTGTCCTTTGTTATTTATGAATATATAATAATAAACAAGTGTTTTCGATCGTGCATTATGCATGAACGTTTAACACTAAAGAATCAATTCACAGCCACCCTTTAATTCACACGGCACACCTAGATATGTGCAGAAAAAATATCTTACGTGGCCATTATGTTGCATTAGAAATCTTATGTGGACAATTATGTTGCATTGTGACGATATGATATTCGTTATTATTATTATTATTTTTTCAAAACGTTATTCGTTATTTATCGACAGTGTTTTGATGGGCCCAGTTGCCCAAATTGTAAAAATGATTTTGTCACCAACTGCAAGTTTTTTTTTTTTTTTTTTTTTTGAGCAAGTCACCAACTGCAAGTTAAGAGACTTTTTTCATCGAACACAACGAAACAGATGGCCTATCTATCTATTAGGTCGCGTGTTTAATTAGCTTAATAAGCAATAATGCAGTCTTAACTAACAAATTAGCTCTAGAGAAGACTTATTTTTCTAATTATAAAAACTCTATTATAATGAGCACGATTCTAGTTTCAAACAAACTAAACTATTACATTCTCAAACCGAAAAATATGGCCATTTTATCAAAGTAGATAGATCATATTCTTTCTTTGGCATGACAATTCATAAGAGTTGTATTTTTATCATAGGAAATGTAGCTAATGTTAATCTATTCAAATTGTTTTCGTGTGCAATTTTGTGTCTAGAATTATAACGAGATTTAGCCATTTAGGGTGGATAATTATTTAATATTTAACAATTAGACTGACACAATTTCTGTGCTGTCCTACCTAGTACTTACTACAATAGTCCAGAGACAAATAAATGTGCCGTAATAGATTCCTTTTTCTCTCATACGTCAACATTATCAGTATACAAAATTCCTTGAGCCAGCAACTCTACGCGACCTCTAATATATATAATACTGACTGTGACTTTCACGATTGTTTTAAAAGGTGATTCCTATTAGTACTTTGAAATTTGAATAACTAATTTAAAAGGTTATTGATGATTTAATTTGTACTTTCATAAGTGAATTGTACAGTAGGTATTATCAAAAGGGTGTTGGGTATGTATTGCACATAAACATGTGAATTCATAAACGTAAACATAAACATAAACATGATTATATATCTGGGAATTTTTCAAAGTTGGTCCTCTATAGTAACCAACTTTCAAAATTAGTCCTTTATAGTGCCTCGGGCCGATTTTGGTCCTCTAAAGTAACCAGAGTTTCAATTTTGGTCCCCCAGCCAAAATTTTAGTTTAAATTTGGGGATTTTTCAATTTTCCCTCCAAAATATTTTTGTGTAATCACACTTACACCCCCAAATATTAAAATGTATATATTTGCAATTATAAATTCCTTTAATACTACAAAAATAATTTAGAATATTGCATTTATGCCCTCAAACTTTATCAATTCAACTAATTTAGGTTATATTTATAATTTTATATAAATCTTTATTAACCTCAACTTAATACTAAAATTACCTTATAAATTCCTTAACATAACAATAAAAACAATAACAAATTTAATTCCTTAACATATATAAAAAATATATCTTTATATATTAAAAACAATAACAAATTTAATTTCTTAACAAATATAAATATATAAAAGAGTATATATTTATATATTAAAAACTATATATATATATATATATATATATAATTTTTATTATTGAAATGCAAAAAAAATCAAGATATATAATTTTTTATAACAAAAAAAATAAAAATAAAGATCATCTCCCCCCCCCCACCTCCTCGACCCACCCCCCAAATCCCCACCTCCCCGACCCAACCCCAACCCCCAACCCCCACCCTCCCCGACCCCCCCCCCCCCCAACCCCAAACCCCCCGACCCCTAAATCCCACCACGCAACCGCGATTTGTGGTGGCGGTGGCGTCGCAAATCGCGGGTGGCGTCGATTTGTGGTGGGATTTTGGGGTCGGGGAGGGAGGGGGGGGGGGGAAGATGACCTTTTTTATTTTTTTTTGTTATAAAAAATTATATATCTTGATTTTTTTTTGCATTTCAATAATAAAAATTATATATATATAGTTTTTAATATATAAATATATAC
This sequence comes from Linaria vulgaris, assembly GCA_948329865.1. NCBI lineage: Eukaryota > Viridiplantae > Streptophyta > Magnoliopsida > Lamiales > Plantaginaceae > Linaria > Linaria vulgaris. The sequence continues at coordinate 102,726,123 of OX415254.1, read as the reverse complement.
TCTTTTATATATTTGTATATGTTAAGGAATTAAATTTGTTATTGTTTTTATTGTTATGTTAAGGAATTTATAAGGTAATTTTAGTATTAAGTTGAGGTTAATAAAGATTTATATAAAATTATAAAATATAACCTAAATTAGTTGAATTGATAAAGTTTGAGGGCATAAATGCAATATTCTAAATTATTTTTGTAGTATTAAAGGAATTTATAATTGCAAATATATACATTTTAATATTTGGGGGTGTAAGTGTGATTACACAAAAATATTTTGGAGGGAAAATTGAAAAATCCCCAAATTTAAACCAAAATTTTGGCTGGAGGACCAAAATTGAAACTCTGGTTACTTTAGAGGACCAAAATCGGCCCGAGGCACTATAAAGGACTAATTTTGAAAGTTGGTTACTATAGAGGACCAACTTTGAAAAATTCCCTATATATCTAGAATCATCCAACATAAAATTAAACATTAACATATATGGAATTAAACAAAGAATGTAACAATAAATATAAATGGACCTCTCAGCAACTGTATGAAAATCCTTGGAGTGGATTAGACGAGTCAGAAAATTTCCGTTGAAGCATAGGATGAGTCGAAGGCTTAGCCCTCTCCCCTTAAGATCAATTTTCCCGGCTACCCTTCAAGCCCTCAGTGGGAAACGACCTCCCAAGGTACAACATCCTCACACAATAAGGTAGTAAGTGAAGGACAATACTATCTTCTCAAATCGGACACGAATAGTATTTGCAGAACTCAGAAAATATGTATGCTATGTATAAAAAGTTTTTGGTTTTTGGATGCTTGTTGGATTATTTTTCACAAGAGTGGAGGCCTCCTTTTATAGGTGAGAAAAAGATGTAACAACCACAAAACATTAAAGGGGTGTATTAAACTTGTCATTCAAAATATTTGAATGTCATCAAATTATTTTGACCTCATTCAAGCACAATAATAAGTGTGTTTTCAAAATTCAAGATATTCTCAAATATTTTATTCACAAATATTTAATCTTGAATTTTTATTTCACAAATAAAATGCTTCTCAATAAGCAATTACAATTCACACACTTTGCACTTATTATTTGGACTCAATTCCAAATATTCTCCAACAATCCCCCACATGAATGTAATTGGTTGAAATGCACGTGAGCCTAGCAATGCTAAATGCAATTTCTGAGTTCTGCCGGAACTTATTGCATCAGGATAGGTGGTTTTCGGCCTTGAACCTTCCTTAGTGAAATACCATCGGATATACTTGCCAACCAGTGGACGTGATGCCTTGAACTGTTCGGCGTTTTGTGTATACCAAGACAATGGTACTCACACAACTCATTCCAATACCATATTGGTCCTCGTTGTTGTCCGTTTCGGCCCTGGACTGCCTTGGCGATTTTCATCGAATGCTCTAGAGATTTAGCCCTTTAACTCATCTCAACGAAGCGGCCCCTTCACATTCGACATAGGTGATCTCTCATAAAGGGTATCCTGCAATACCCCGCTTGTATTCACAAGACATAAGGATCATTAGAACCTCAAGTTCTCCTTAACCTGTACAGGTCCATCACTCTTTCATCATAGAAATGGGTTGGGAACTCAATTTCCCGAGTGCTTTGTTCGACTCGCCCCCACAATTCGGTTGTCCCTTTGAACCTGCAAATTGGGGTTTACAATTCAGGTAGGGTTGCCATCATGGGGTGATGTCTTTTGGTGGGCTCAAATTTCCCATTTCCCTCGATGAATTTGCTACTTAGTCTCTCGCTAGACCTTTCGTCAATCGCCTCCAATATTTTCTTTAACCTCTTAAAGTATTCGGAAAATATTATGATTATTATTCAACTTAAAAGTTTGGAATAATCTTAACCAACACTTTCTTCTTCAAGCCCCCACATTTATTTCTTTTCCTCAAGAAAAAAAATGTCTCTAGCCTTAAAGAAATTACTTATTTCAGAATTTATTTTGTTTGCGTACTTCGCGTCTTACATCAAATAAATCTGAATATTTAATCTATTTAGTAAAATAAATAGTATTAAATCCCACTTGCTTCTCACTTAGCAATTTAATTTACACACTTATATTTGGACTCAATTCTAAATATTTCAAACACACACATATATATATATATATAAATATAATAAAATACAAGTCTCGCACTTGTTTTTATTTTCTACAAATATATATAACATACAAGTCTCACACTTGTGTTATTCTCAACAAATAATTATATATGTAATAACATACAAGTCTCACACTTGTGTTATTTTCTACAAATATAAATATATAAATATATATATATATATATATATATATTATACAAGTCTCACACTTATATTTTCAATAACTACATATATACACATATATATACACACACACACACATTATACAAGTCTCGCACTTGTATTATATTATCATGTCATAAAGACGTCACAAGTAATCGAAATAAATTATAATATTTGCCTCACATGCAACTTCGATTACATTTATTCGTAAAACTAGTCTTCTCACACGAGACTTTTTACTACATCAAACTTGAACAGTAGCCTCAGTACTAGCCTCACCCTTAGGTGACATGGTCATAATAGACATCTTAAAAAGATTCTTAGACCAAAATCCCTTTCCTCCAAAGGTTCTACCCTTAGACAGGATAACCTTGTCTGATTCAAAGAAAAGTGTAAACCCTTTTCTAGTTCAACATTGTACCACATATTAGATTCGTGTGAATCTATGGAACATGAAGCACCTCGTGCTGGGTCAACTCTTTCCCCGAGGTCCTTTTTAGCACAACATTTCCCCTGCCTTCAACTTTTGAGATTGCAGAGTTTCCCATGAAACACTGCTTGTTCTCCACAAGTTGATAGGTCGTGAACATCCACTTGTTCGCGCAGATGTGGTCGAGTAGCCCCAATATCTACCTACCATTCGTTCGGGTTGTTGTTTTAATTTTCAGCCGCCATAACTAATTAAATAATTCACACAATTATTTATATTAGTATCGCTGAGAATTCTCAACCGAATTATTTATACAGATATTCACAGGCCAGTGGAGGGACAAAACCTCTTTAAAATCCACATTTCTGCGACAGAATATTAGGTTCCCAGGCTAGTGGAGGGACAAGTCCGCTTACACTCCACCTTTCTGCGACAGAACCGTCTGTATAAATATTCTCACTTAGAATATCTTCGAATAATTCACAAGTCTCAATACTTAGAATTATTTTCATTTTGAATTTCTTTTCGAATAATTCACAAGTCTCAATACTTAGAATTATTCTAATTATGAATTTTCTTCAAATAATTCACAAGTCTCAATACTTAGAATTATTCTCAATTTTTTAATTTTCTTCGAATAATTCACAAGTCTCAATACTTAGAATTATTTTGAAATTCTTTTCGGTTTCTCTAGTTGAGAATATGACATAGTCGTTCTCAAAACCGGTACTAAGGTCTCAATACCGTTAGCTCTTTGACTTAGCGTAACGACCTCAACGTCGCCCATCATTGGTGAATTCTCGATGCTCGCGGCATTGTGGTTAGTGCCCTCACTAGTTATATCTCTAAATAATTCACAAGTCCCGCACTTAGAGTTATTTAAAGTCTTCATAGGGCACACTTGCAATTTTATATATTTCCACATATCTCAATTGCAATTATTTACACTAATCACATAATCATGCTCAACATATAACACATATTTAAATTGCATCTACTCAAAATATGAATTTAAATATATTTATAGCATGGATATATTAAGCATATTACTCAAATAATAAGCTGTCGCATGTAGTCAAATATAGAAATAACACACACATTAATCAACAGTTAATGTCTGACCCAGCGGATAGGACACATAATGTAATGGCAGAGGTCGCGGGTTCATTCGCCAGTAGTAACGTTTTTATAATTTACGGCTATCAAAAGATTTTAAAGCATATATAATAATAACTCCCAGCAGATTTAACGTATCAATTAAATATGTAACCGTATAATTATTATACAAGAATCTTAACGGACAAATGGTAAAGACTGCAGCTGGCATGGCAAAGGGTCTT